>CM060922.1:1042846869-1045346869 GCA_030737875.1 Allium sativum
GTTTAAACCCTATAAGCTAAATAACAATATTTTTTTGTGAATGCTTCGAGTTGTTTTAATTGTCGATTCGAAGCGGTCAAAAAGGCAGGTTGTTACAATACTTTTAGATGTGATTGAGTATTATACAAGTATGCAGTTAAGGCTGAAATATTTTATTATGAGTTTTTTTGGGATATGTTTTAAATAAAGTAAACTTGTCATAAGAAATTCTAATGAACTCATTTAATGTTTTATACATTTTATTTATTCATAAAATGATTTTAAATAGCGTTTGATTTAAGAAAAGAAAATTTGGTTTTATATAAGTATAAACGGTCTCAAAGTCCATTTATTTTGGAAGGTATTCGATTTATAAAGTAATGATCTTATATAATAGAATTTTATATAAATATGATGCATATGAAGTTTATGATATAAAACATACTATAAATATTGTTGACCCGTCTTTTGTAAGGCCATCGCAACTCGGATTTTATCAAGATAAGCACTATGGACTTGAGTATAAACTCTTACTACCTTCAATCACTTGGTTGGAGTGCCCAAGCTCTCAGAACTATGGAATTAACATGCTCATCTCTCCCAGTTCGATTCATGTTTCGGGTCAGCCAAGAATGGTTCTTCTAAAACTTACTTTACAAAGCTTTGTAAGATAGCACACTTTCCTCACTTCGGGTTGAAACATTTCAGATCCAACTACTTGGATTAGCATATTCGGTACGATGTAAATTTACAGACCCATCTCCTTTCTCTTGGGTCGAATCTCTCCTAGTCGAATGTACCGACCCGATCCCTTCTGTAGTAACGAACCCCTAT
Source organism: Allium sativum (assembly GCA_030737875.1). Taxonomy (NCBI): domain Eukaryota; kingdom Viridiplantae; phylum Streptophyta; class Magnoliopsida; order Asparagales; family Amaryllidaceae; genus Allium; species Allium sativum. The sequence continues at coordinate 1,042,847,683 of CM060922.1, forward strand.
TGTAATGGCTAATTTCTTGGTCAAACTATAACCTACTTTTTCTCCTTAGTACATAGGTCAGGCTACATGTGTGACACATAAACCAAGGAGAACTATTCCTCATGTGAAGACTAGGCCCAGCCGCCTATAGCCGATTTTCCAGATCGGATGATATGTGCCCGACCCTACTCGGGATGATCGCCACGTAAAATGCTGACCCTAGCCGGATTCATCGATAAATACCTCATTTCGAGATTGATAGGAGGGCTTTTCTCTCTGGGTTAATAAGTCGGTTTCCCTCAGGTATGTGCAAGTTTGTAGCTCCACTCACAGATCGAATCTGACTATAACACAAGAATTTTGTGTATAAACCACTTCTTTCTCGCTCTTACAATCAAATAATTGTAACCTGTAATCGACAGTATAAACCAAGATTATAAAGTGGACGTAGGCTTGGATTAAGTTGAACCACTATAAAAAAATATTGTGTTCCCTATTAGTTCTTTCATTTCTCTATGAATTGTGTGTGGATTATATACTTTGGTGGTTGATTGTCATAAAACCAACTTCTGACGTCAATATATTAGCGTGCCAGGTAGGGGGCATGCACATCTTCAGTAATTTCTAGCTTGAAAGGATTTGGATAGTTATCTTTTGGGAAAACCATGGTGAAATGAAAGGACATTGGAACATCTTCCCACGCTCAAGCCGTCAGCAACACAAACCTAACAGGTGAGGCAAGCCAGAAGGCTTCCTCCCACGGACATCCTTCCCTATATCTAACAAAAGACAAGATGGATGGAGTTCTGGCCGAGCTCAAGGCGCAAATGGCACAGCAAGGTGAACTCCTCAAAAATGACACGAGATGATGGAGAATTTCTTCGCTCGGATGGATGGAAGGCCGAGCAACTAAGCATCACTTCCTGAAACTGGCAACGCTGGGGCAGAAGTAGGAATTCAGACCAGTTAGACCCAAGCCCCAGATCGACCCATCATCTTGCCGCCATGCAGATCGACCTAACCACCTGGTCGGCCTACTACACATGTCGACCTGAACCATACATGGCTCAGCTTCCCCAACCTTTGTGGCTCATTCCGCGACACTTCAGCTCGCAATACTATGGATGGCAACGCTAATGTGAACCACACTAATATCGCCCCAAATGGGGTAGCGCTGAGATGAGAATGACAAATGCTATCATTGGTCGGTCCGATCCTACCGACCCGAGCCCGACGCAGCCTATAACGTCCCGTATTTTTGATCACTTCAAATTGGTAAATAAGCCAACTTAAAACGTTCAAACCAATGGATCATTATTTAGCTTATAGATTTTGAAACAGAATTAGCACAGGATAAATAAATAACAAAATATTGAACAGCATAATAAAACTTTTATATATTTATCTGAATTTTGATACAAGATTTTTCTGTACAGATGAATTGAAAATACAATTTGAATACAGAAAAAATATTACTGTTTTTAAACTTCAAAATGCGCACATCTTCAAAATCCCAGCTTCGCCCGTTTTCGTATCTTAAGCTATAATTTTTAAATCTGTAACACTCGGGTTGACTCGAGCGTTTCATGCAAAAACATAAAACACTTGAGTCATGATTAATCTTATTTCAAGTCAGCAAACTTCGAATAACACATAAATATAATCAGTTTAATCCCAGTGACATATTAAATAATTCGAGTATAATAATTAGTGAACTGCTGAAATATAACATCCGGGATCATAACCAACAAGGCTACATGCGTGAGGCATGTAAGCAAATGCAAGGAATGTTATAACAAATTAAAATGGCAGTAATATCCAAATAGGCAAGATCATATTTGCCAATATCAAAAGCAGGTGTGTATAGAACCAACTTAAGTAATATGAGCACATACAACACCCGCATCGAAGGGTTCAAGCGCAAAACATGGTCAACAATATATATGGCCAAACATGGATACATCAGTCACCGCATGATGTCAAGCTTCAAGTAATCAACGTGCACATGAAGTACGAGGCATGGTATAGAGCTTACTAACAAGAATTGATCAATGTATGCAACTAAAAGCAATCTTGGGGCAAATTTGTATCATAGTATAAGGCACGAAGGCCACAGATGTAGTGCAACTGTGATCAATGCAACTTACACTATAAAGGAAGGTAACAAGTGCATCAGCATAGCATAAGGGCCGACATGAGACAAATAAAGGCCAGAGACATGAAAATCAATATGCTTGGTTGTGTTGGCAAACCGAAGAGTGAAGGCCTCGTCTTTCTCTAATAATAATAAGGGAAATCAACCTATTCAAATTTCTTCAATGCAGGTCCAAGTCACATTAACTATTATGGCCAGGGTAACACAACAAGTCTGGAACATAGTACCACAAAGCTTCAGGTGATATTCAGCTGATAGCACAGGGAAAAATGAAATACTGTGCATCATGTGCATGGTTTCAAATGCATGTGTGGAGGCAGGTATGCAAAACAGTAAGGGCTGCAGCAAATAGAGGTAACAGATGCAACTGGACCGTGTAGGCGTGAATAACAAGACATGTAAATAGGGTGCGGGAATAGCAAGACATGTAAATAGGGTGCGGTTTGGTTTCCATCATGCAGTATGGTATATATATACATATATAGTTGTTTCAAAACTAAATCTAATATTTCAAAATTTATATATATGTGAAATCGAATTTTTTGTTATATTCTTATCATGAATTCAAACAAACATAATTACTGGAACAGTAAGCCGAAGAAAATTAGTGCACCAGTTAACACGTTATATGGTTTATGCTTAAATAACATGAATTATATCTAGTAGAAGATCCACCAATCGATTAAACATACCCTAGAAGGAGGCACAACTCATGGAAAACAGTGCAATCGGGTAAAGTATTTTTCTGTTGCAAAAATAAAGGTATGGACATAATCATAACAACATGCATGAAGTATCCGAGATGAAATCAAAATTTATATTTATACGACCAAACATATGCTGTTAACTATAAACGGGTCTAGGGAAATGGAAGCTCGGGTAAGTCAAGCGATCACAGTTTCTTAAATAAGTAAGTCAACTACCACGACTCAAGTGCAAATCAAAAAGGAAGTGTTTAAGAGATGTTATAGCAAACACACGGAGGAATCGAAGTATGCAAGTTGCCAAAACCCATAGGGAGGAACCCAAAGCATGCATGGATAGGTACGAATTTTGACCCAAACACGATATATATCCAACAAAAGGCCTTAACATAGGCAATCCAGGCAACCACTGGTCGACAAGGGACATAGCACAAAATTCATAGTTTCATGGTACCCAGCATGAGAGCAGTTCAACTTTGGGTATAAATTCTACAGTTCGAACAAGCGAACACCATATATATATATATACGCATACTTGAGGGTACACATATACATATACACGTCGGCCTGCGAATACTACCCAAGAAATTGAAAGACAAAAGTACAAGAATGAGACAACTGATCATCAACCGAAACATCGAGCGTTTGGGAATGTATGTATGCCATTAATACGTAGATACATATACACAGGTACATACATATATGTATGTAACTGGACTCCACATATGTATACCCAAAAATCAAGTTCCGGATCAAACAACCATGACTGAAATAACAAAAAACAACTAACCAAAATGCCGGAAATACAGTAGTACAACAACACACTCTAATTATACTAAGTGAACAAAGTTGAACTTTAAATAAGTTAACTAGTGAGGTTAACTCACCTTAAATCGGTGCAGTGGGAATTGGTTTCATGAAGGAGCACGAAGTTGCTGGCACTCATAGTGAATTAATTCGAACTTGAAAGCTAAATCGTGATGTTAACTCACCTTAAATAGGTACAACAGGAATTTATTTCACGAAGGAGCAGGCGGTTGTTGGCGCTTTGAAGATAGAGGCGAGGCACAGTGCTTGATGAGGCAACAATTGGTGAGAACAATTCGTCATGGCTTACATGGGCGAGATGATTTTTGCTCTTCGATGACGACGATATCGATGGCTTTGATTTGATGAGTGGTGGCTTCGAATGGGTTGCGATGGCTATCGGTTTTTGAAGACGGAAGCAACATCGTTGGGGCGGAGGTGACATTTTGGTTAGCAGGAGGTGACGATTTGGTTAGCAGGAGATGGCCATTTTTTTTTCTTTGGAGAAAAGAAACGAGTTTGATTTTAGGAAAGTTTCGATTTTAGGGGAAGTAGGGATTCGGCCATTAAAATGAAGACAATGATTTCTGAAGGAAAAAGGAACAGGGTGCTTCATTTTATAAAAGAAATATCGGGAATAAGAACGAAGTAACATCATATTTAAGTTTTTAGGGCGGTGCGTTTAGGTTTGCTCGAAATTTCTGGTGTAGGTAATATTAGGTTTAACTTAATATCAATTCTACCGCGAATACCACTGAACGCTCTAATTTCGTACCGCTAACACAATCTTTGAATGTAACGAAAATTATACGTACTTCTTTGTTTCGTGTTCTGCATTCAATAAAAACAGTTTGGTTGTAATCCGATGCCTTTGTATATAACATTATTTAAATTTTAAATTATTTATTGGTTCACTAATTTTATTCCGTTTATCCAACAACAAGTCTGTTCGATTTTGAATTTGAAACGTTAAGTTTCAATCTATTTTCTACATACAAGTACACACATATCTAGGCCAAATTTCCATATATTACAACAAATAAAATCTCTAATTTATTTAATGTTAATAACATTTATTTTTAAATTCAATCATTTCTATTTTTCAGTCGAAGTTCAAATCCAATTCAAATATCCAATCAAATTCCATTCAAATATTCAACAATAAATATATGATTCCAAACCAACCATTCTGAATTAAATACTGAGTTCAATCATACTCAAAATAATATGTTGGATTTTTAATTTCTAACTCAAGTATCAATATAAAAATTGATTATTAATAGTTAAATCTTTAATTAATTCCATATTCCAGTTGTCGAAATTTTTGGAACGTTACAATCTTCCCCCTTTAAAAATTTTCGTCCTTGAAAAGGAGAGATCGTTAGAGTTATACCAATATATACTTCAAATTTTCATATTTATGCGAAAATTTTCCACAACTAAATTAAATATCAATATCTAAGTCATCGATCCTCTTTTTCTATCCATCATATTCAATTAACTCGAAAAACAAAATTTCCTTTCTTATAGTTGGAGATCAATTTTGATCAAATATGATTTTTCTTTGTCTTCCAAATTAGGTTTTTATTTATTTCCATGCTCATTAAACTATGTTCATTTTTTAGACCAATTTCTATGTCAAATTATTTTGATATATTATATCTCATTCTATCCAATCTTAAGAGATTCAAAATCATATAATTTCTATTCAAAACTAGTCTCTTTTTAAATTCCAATTCTTCATAAGTTGGATTTATTCATCTCAAATTATTCAAAATTTCTTTATAAGCTTCATCTGTCAATGTTTACTTATCCATTGCTACATTTATTCCTTTCAATCCAAGTTCAACCCAATCTAATTACATTCAATCCATTAATCTTTCCAAATACTCATTTAAGAGTGTAAGTAACATCTCCTCTTCAAGTCGACAATTCATAAATTGAAAATTGAAATTTTCCAAAATCCGAAATCTTTTATAATTTTTATACATAACATGAAATTCGTGCAGAAAATATTTGTATTATTACTCCAAAGCTATGGACTTGAAAATACTTTGAAATCCTCTTTCTTAACTTATAGTTAGGTATATTTTAATTTCAAATTATTGGTTTTGAAAATACTTGATAACTCAAAGCTTGACAAGTCTATTGTCATTTTAACAGATGTTAGGCAAACGCAGGCCAGGCACACGACTAAAATCTTAAAGTACTAAATATCATTGCTTCAACTCCCAAAAAATATTTCAAAAATTCACTTTTAAAAGAAAATAGATTCGGAAATTACCAATGTGATGTTGATATGTTGATTTTTTATGAATCACAGATACACAATGGTTTCATCTGGATCCCCCAGAAAACATTAGTATCCGTAGGAAATCACTTCCCTGCGAATTTTGTAACAACCCGAATTCCGACAGACCGAATTTTTTTCTCAAAATTCTAACCTATCGAAACTCGTGTTGGTTTGCTCCAGTATCCTGTAGAAAAGACATAGATATAAAATATATCAGAGCTCAGAAAAAACATCTCACAGCGGAATGAATAAAATATAATGTAATCAAAATATAGCCTTACCGTAGTAATAATACTGCCTAACCAGTATCAAAAGCTATCATATCTCGCCACAAATCTAACCTGTGAGTGTGTTATGAGGAGGGGGTCAAAACACAAGTTCTGGTGACTGGATTTAAACTACACATTTTGGATAACCCTACATATACCGTTCAATCACATTTTCTTATTTATTAGGTTACTTGGGTTAACAACACTCAAGGCTTATATACACGGCATACCCATTTACTCACTAGTGGATTAACCTAATTCAGTATATATGTAGTTAACCCGATATTAACGTACACCCCATGGTACCATATTCGCACGGTCTCCGCTGTAACGCCACAGAAATATATGCAATCTCTCATCCTATGCCAGAGTGATGTACAGACCTCTATATAACAACGTTATTTTCCGCATAGAACCACCATTTACATGCTTTGTAAGCATACGGACTTCCACCATTGATCAAATTAGATCGCAGAGTAATACCCCAGAGCATACGATACACCACCCAGAGCAGACATGCATGTACCTAGACTTTCTCACGTACGTATCGTCAATCTTACTTGATGCCTTAACTGCACATAACCTCTAATGTGCACCGAGTTCCGTGGAAGTGCTATACAAGAAACATGAAACTCGATTGAGAGCTTTTCCATATTTGTATAGGCCCGCCTTTAAGGGCCTCAAAATACAGATATCCCTCGAGTTTGTTTTTCTTGGTAACTATGGCCCCACCTTGGTCCCTCCCTCAACTAGTAAAGACTACAAGAACTAAGTGACTTGCCCCTAACAAACAATCTAAACATCCAGTTGGCATCTCCCCTCAAACACCGTGCCTCGATAGTGAAAGGTGGATGACGTCTTGGGTTTAGCTCTAGTCTTTTCGCATCCCACTGGCTGCCGATGATGGGTACCCGACGATCTAATATCCTTGTTGGTCCTGACCCTGCCTCCCTGTTGAGGCGATCGCTGAACCACCCAATGTTACCTCGTCACGGCTTTCTGACTGAAAAGCTACTTTTGTAGTCAAGGCTACTCACCAAGTAGTTACGTGCAGACCCAACCTCTGCGAGCACAGCCTAAACATCTACCACTGCACAAAGAACTAACAGGAGCACTTTATGCGTCTCAGGAAGCCGCATGCTTCCCTTTACAATCCTCCGGAGCTAACAGAATAATCAGACGGACGTGAGCTCCTGTCGTGCCTCATGACACCGTAACGATCTACCCTATTGGGTTTTTCACCTTAAACGTGCAGACTGGTCCAAGCGTCTCGTTTTATTGTGTTATTAGACCCTATGTCTAAACATTCAATTATGCGCTTGTTCTACCTCAACATGTTTCCAGTTAACTTAGTTATTCCCATTCACATTGACTTCTTATTCAAGTTACCAAGTTCCTCTTCCTTATTAATTTCCGTCATATAACTTAACCCATTTAAGTTTATTAATAACCTCACAACATAATATTCTCTAGATTGTGATCCAAGGTCTGTAATCCACAATCTCTTTATATTATTCATTGTCTGATTTCATAGTTACAATAACATGTTCAGCTTAATATGTAATTAAGCATATCTCAATTCACATGTTTTCTGTTTAACATGTTACTTACAATTTATGATTAATAAGTTTTGAAAAATGTGTGTATGTGCTAATATAGTACACACGGATCGTGTAATATGGTGAATAACACACAAGTATGAAATAATAACTAATCACAGATATATATAAAACAGTAGATGCAGTAAACCAGAAAAATCACACCAGGAATTTTTATACTGGTTCGGAGCACCGTCCTACGTCCAGTCTCATACTTCTATCTGGATTTTCACTAACAATCACCTCACTTCACCCGGAGGAACAGGTATACAACAGCCGAGCAGACGAACGAGATTTCACGCCTCTAACAACACTGAGGACTTCAACACGTGCCTCTTACAACAACAAGGACTTCAACTAAGATGAATATACTTTGTTGTTGACAGTATGTGCTCTTGATAACACGATTTTTTCACTTGTAGTACAAACTTCCTATAATCTTATCCTCAAATAATATATTTGTGTATATGAAGATTTGGTAGTGGATATCATATTGAATCAAAAGAATGTTAAATAGATTCTAGGATTCAAACGATATATGATAGAATATGAACAATTTGAGTGCTTAAGAGTTCAAGATTGAAATCAAGAGAATAGAGATTAGATTGATAGAATCAGTGATTTGGAATGATGATTTCATGATGTTTATATAGAGGATAAACAGTTGTAACCCTTTGTGAAGACTTAATAGCAATAACCATGATTGCTGGTGAAAAGAAAGAGAAGTATCCTTTAATGAAAGAAGGTGTCTCTTCGAAAAGTTGCTATCTGAAAGAAAACGATCGACACGTCAAAAAGGACCAGTAGACAGGAATTTGAATATATATATATATATATATATATACGTTATGTACCCTTGTGCAGGTTATCTGTGCATTTTGGGCAGAAACGTGGACCGCCTGGTTTCAACCGGTCGACCGGTTAGCCCAGATTGCATAGTTAATATTCACTCATATATTCTTATATATATTCAAAGATTGGAGGTGTGAGATTATTTGAGGATAGATTTTAACATAAATAACACTATCAACATACCAAATAATCAACCTCCAATGTATAATACTATATATAGCTCTTTGTGTCTCTTTAAACCAGTGTTTATCTTCTTTTTGTCGATCACGACATATCTCTTTGTCAGAAATCAAAACTCTATGAAAATATTGACTCAACATTCTCCTCTTTTTGATTGATGACAACATAATTATGAATCCCCACCTGTACATGATCTCCCCTGAGATTGTGCCTGTAACTGCAAATCTATATTTTCATCGCCTTTGCCGATGATATAGGCTTTTGAATTATCTCCAAAAGTAACGGAGCCACCATCTGAGTATGTAATATTTATCAATAAGCTCTTGTCTCTAGTCATGTGTTTTGAGCAACCACTGTCCAAATCCACTTTCCACTTTTCCTGAGTGGGACCTGCAAAAAATAAAATTAAGTCCATGGTACCCACTTTTTATGGGGTCCTAACAGTTAGGTCTTAGGAGTCCAAACCCATACGGGTCCGGTATCCCCTTTATATATATAATTAGAATTAAGATGCACAATATTCATGAAATGTCGAATATATTTGTTCCTAATCAAATTGTTATTTGTTTTAGGAACCCATATCTTGATAGTCTTGATATTTTTCTTTTGAAACTTCACCACTGGTTTTGGTTGGAATTTAATAAACTAGGATTTTTCTTAGCTTCATCTCTCTTCTTTTTAAGATATTTCTTGGTTTCTTGTTTCTTATATCCAAACCTTGTTTGTTTGAAGCAGGTTGTGAACTTTCAATGATCTTTGTCAAATTTTCTCGACCTTTGTTGAAGTTAGAAACATCTTGAGTAATATCATCTAACTAGTTTGTAAACTAGCCTTTTCTAGGTCCAGAATTTTGAATTTTGCCTTAAACTCATGATTTTCAGTAGTAAGTGCATCATTTTTCTCTTTTTGAGTTTCAATTTCTTGACTCAAAAGAGATAATTGAGAGTCAATATTAGATGATGATTCTTGAAGTTTTTCATGTTCTTCTTCTAATATTTTCTTCTTGTCTTTTAACATATCTCATTCAAACTCTACTATACTCAAATCTGTTTGGCTTCTTTTAATTGTCGTTTTATGTCTTTATATTTAACTATCTATTCGGCATTAATATCAAGTACAACATCAAATGTAGGAGTGTGTACCTCATATTCTGCTGCCATAAAACAAACATTTGCTTGTTCATTTTCTGTATCACTTTCACTTTCTGATGAAGATGAGTCTGAATCGTCCCATGTAACCGAGAATGCTCGTTTCTTTGATTTATCTTTTCTATCTGAATTTGTCATTTTTTTGACTTCTTCTTTTGCTTCGGACAATCCTTGTGCTTGTGCCCCTTTTTGTGGCAGTTGAAACATTCCATAGCAGATGAAGATGGTTTGTTTGATCCAGTTTTCTTTTTGTTATATCGAATAGCTTTTCGTTGTTTCAAGAATTTTTTGAAACCTTTTGCAATGAATGCTAGGTCTTCATCTTCAGAATCTGATTCATCTTCATCTTTTTTCTACATGAAATGCTACATTTTTCTTTTCTTCTTTCTGTTCCTTTCTAGCCTACAAATTAGCTTCATAGGACATTAGATTTCCTATCAATTCATCTGGCTTCATGACGGAAAGGTCATTAGCTTCTTCAATTACTAATACTTTTCCTTCCCATTCACTAGTCAGAGAATGTAGGACTGTTGAAACAATTTCAAAATCTGATTATTTTTGTCCTAAACCAATAAGTGCATGGTGAATGGTTTGGAACCGTGAATACATATCATTGATAGTCTCATTTGGCTTCATTTTGAAATTTTGAGACTGACTTTTCAGCATGGCTATTTTGGCTTGTTAACCTTGTTGGTATCTTCATGAGTGGTTTTCAGCGTTTGCCAAATTTGATATGCAGTGGTGCAAATACTAACATGGTTATATTCAATTTGGTCTAATGCACAAAACAACATGTTTATTGCTTTTGCATTTACGGCTCCTGCCGTTTTCTCAGTCGGCGTCCATTCTGAATAATCAGTTGTTAAATTCACTCTTTCTTTTTGGGTAGCATTCCAGGCATCATAGCTATTTGATTGCATAAAAAATGACATACATGTTGCCCAAAGACCATTGAAGAATGGAGGTCTTTGTGTCGATTGACGTTCTGTGTAAGTAAAAGTGTTGGTGCTAGCGTTATTTGCCATATTACTAGAGTATATCAAATAACTGTGTTACAGTTATATGAAAACCTTGCTCTGATACCAAATGAAAAATGCGTGTATGTGCTAATACAGTACACACGGATTGTGTAATATGGTGAATAACACACAAGTATGAAATAATAGCTAATCACGGATATATATAAAACAGTAGATGCAGTAAACTAGAAAAATCACATTAGGAATTTTTATACTGGTTTGGAGCACCGTACTACGTCTAGTCCCAGACTTCTATTTGGATTTTCACTAACAATCACCTCAATTCACCCGGAGGAATAAGTATACAACACCCGAGCAGACGAACGGGATTTCACGCATCTAACAACACTGAGGACTTCAACACGTGCCTCTTACAACACCGAGGACTTCAACTAAGATGAATATACTTTGTTGTTGACAGTATGTGTTCTTGATAACACGATTTTGTCACTTGTAGTACAAACTTCCTATAATCTTATCCTCAAATAATATATTTGTGTATATGAAGATTTGGAAGTGGATATCGTATTGAATCAAAAGAATGTTAAATAGATTCTAGGATTCAAACGATATATGACAAAATATGAACAATCTGAGTGCTTGAGAGTTCAAGATTGAAATCAAGAGAATAGAGATTAGATTGATAGAATTGGTGATTTGGAATGATGATTTCATGATGTTTATATAGAGGATAAACAGTTGTAACCCTTTATGAAGAGTTACAAGCAATGACCATGATTGTTGGTGAAGAGAAAGAGAAGTATCCTTTAATGAAAGAAGGTGTCTCTTTGAAAAGATGCTATCTGGAAGAAAACGGTCGACAGGTCAAAAAGGACCAGTAGACAGGAATTTGAATATAATACACGTTATGTACCCTTGTGCATGTTATCTGTGCATTCTGGGCAAAAATGGTCGACCGTCTGGTTTCAACCAGTCGACCAGTTTAGCCCAGATTGCACAGTTAATGTGCACTCATATATTCTTATATATATATATATATATATATATATATTCAAAGATTGGAGGTGTGAGATTATTTGAGGATAGATTTTAACATAAGTAACACTATTAACATACCAAATAATCAACTTTTAATGTATAATACCATACGTAGCTCTTTGTGTCTCTTTAAACCAATGAATATCTTCTTTTTTTTTATCATGGCGTATCTCTTTGTCAGAAATCAAAATTCTATGAAAATCTTAACTTAACATTCTCCCCCTTTTTGATTGATGACAACATAATTCTGAATCTCCCCCTGTATATGATCTCCCCCTGAGATTGTGCCTGTAACTGTAAATCTATATTTTCATCGCCTTTGCCGATGATGTAGCCTTTTGAACTACCTCCAAAAGTAACGGAGCCACGATCTGAGTATGTAATATTTGTCAATAAGCTCTTGTCTCCAGTCATGTGTTTTGAGCAATCACTATCCAAGATCCACTTTCCCCTTTTCCTGAGTGGGTCCTGCAAAAAATAAAATTAAGTCCATGATACCCACTTTTTATGAGGTCCTAAGAGTTAGGTCTTAGGAGTCCAAACTCATACGGGTCCGGTATCCCCTTTATATATATAATTAGAATTAAGATGCATAGAATTCATGAAATGTCGAATATATTTGTTCCTAATCAAATTGCTATTTGTTTTAGGAACCCATATCTTGATAATCTTGACATTTTTCTTTTGAAACTTCACAACTGGTTTTGACTTGGAATTTAATAAACTAGGATTTTTCTTAGCTTCATCTCTCTTCTTCTTGAGATGTTTCTTGGTTTCTTGTTTCTTATATCCCAAACCTTGTTTGTTTGAAGCCGGTTGTGAACTTTCAATGATCTTTGTCAAATTTTCTCGACCTTTGTTGAAGTTAGAAACATTTTGAGTAATATCTTCTAACTTAGTTTGTAAACTAGCCTTTTCTAGGTCTAGAATTTTGATTTTTACCTTAAGCTCATGATTTTCAGTAGTAAGAGCATCATTTTTCTCTTTTTGAGTTTCAATTTCTTGACTCAAAAGAGATAATTTAGAGTCAATATTAGATGATGATTCTTGAAGTTTTTCAAGTTCTTCTTCTAATATTTTCTTCTCGTCTTTTAACATATCTCGTTCAAACTCTGCTCTACTCAAATCTGCTTTGGCTTTTTTTAATTGTCGTTTTATGTCTTTATATTTAACTATCAATTCAACATTAATATCAGGTGCTTCATCAAATGTAGAAGTTTGTACCTCATCTTATGCTATCATGAAACAAACGTTTGTTTGTTCATTTTCTGTATCACTTTCACTTTCTGATGAAGATGAGTCTGAATCATCCCATGTAACTGAGAATGCTCATTTCTTTGATTTGTCCTTCTTATATCTGAATTTGTCATTTTCTGGTTTCTTCTTTTGCTCCGGACAATCTTTGTGCATGTGCCCTTTTTTGTGGCAGTTGAAACATTCTATAGCGGACGAAGATGGTTTATTTGATCTAGTTTTCTTTTTGTTATATCGACTAGCTTTTCGTTGTTTTAAGAATTTTTTGAAACCTTTTGCAATGAATGCTAGGTCTTCATCCTTAGAATCTAATTCATCTTCATCTTTTTCTGCATGAAATGCTACATTTTTCTTTTCTTCTTTCTGTTCCTTTCTAGCCTGCAAATTAGCTTCATAGGACATTAGATTTCCTATCAATTCATCTGGCTTCATGACGGAAAGGTCATTAGCTTCTTCAATTACTAATACTTTTCCTTCCCATTCACTAGTCAGAGAATGTAGGACTGTTGAAACAACATCAAAATCTGAATATTTTTGTCCTAAACCAATAAGGGCATGGTGAATGGTTTGAAACCGTGAATACATATCATTGATTATCTCATTTGGCTTCATTTTGAAATTTTGAAACTGACTTTTTAGCATGGCTATTTTGGCTTGTTTAACCTTGTTAGTACCTTCATAAGTGGTTTTCAGCGTTTGCCAAATTTGATATGCAGTGGTGCAGATACTAACACTATATTCATTTTGGTCTAATGCACAAAACAACATGTTTATTGCTTTTGCATTTACGGCTGCTTCCGTTTTCTCAGCCAGTGTCCATTCTGAATAATCAGTTGTTGGATTCACTATTTCTTTTAGGTTAGCATTGCAGGCATCATAACTATTTGATTGCATAAAAAATGACATATGTGTTGCCCAATAGCTATAGCTAATCACATATATGTTTAAAATAGTAGATGCTGTAAACTAGAAAAATCACACCATGAATTTTTATACTGGTTCGGGGCACCGTCCTACGTCAAATCCCATACTTCTATTTGGATTTTCACTACCAATCACGTCATATCACCCGGAGGAACAGGTATACAACACCCGAGCAGACGAACGGGATTTCACGCCTCTAACAATACTGAGGACTTCAACACGTGCCTCTTACAACACCGAGGACTTCAACTAAGATGAATATACTTTGTTGTTGACAGTATGTGTTCTTGATAACACGATTTTGTCACTTGTAGTACAAACTTCCTATAATCTTATCCTCAAATAATATATTTGTGTATATGAAGATTTGGAAGTGGATATCATATTGAATCAAAAGAATGTTAAATAGATTCTAGGATTCAAACGATACATGATAGAATATGAACAATTTGAGTGCTTGAGAGTTCAAGACTGAAATCAAGAGAATAGAGATCAGATTGATAGAATCAATGATTTGGAATGATGATTTCATGATTTTTATATAGAGGATAAACAGTTGTAACCCTTTGTGAAGAGTTACAAGCAATGGCCATGATTGTTGGTGAAGAGAATGAGAAGTATCCTTTAATGAAAGAAGGTGTCTCTTCGAAAAGTTGCTATCTGGAAGAAAATGGTCGCCAAGTCAAAAAGGACCAGTAGATAGGAATTTAAATATATATACACACACACGCTATGTACCCTTGTGCACGTTATCTGTGCATTTTGGGCAGAAACAGTCGACCGCCTGGTTTCAACCGGTTGACCGGTTTAGCCTAGATTGCACAGTTAATGTGCACTCATATTTTCTTATATATAGATATATATATTCAAAGATTGGAGGTGTGAGATTATTTGAGGATAGATTTTAACATAAGTAACACTATTAACATACCAAATAATCAACCACTAATGTATAATATCATATGTAGCTCTTTATGTCTCTTTAAACCAATGAATATTTTCTTTTTATCGATCACGGCATATCTCTTCGTTAGAAATCAAAACTCTATGAGAATCTTGACTTAACAAGTTTGCCTCATTCTTTCTTATTTAATCATAATTTCATCTTACGCTGTCACTACAACTTATCGTTGTTTACTTATTAACTTAGTTCTCTAATTAAGGTTTACAAATAAGTTTCCTTTCCATTAGTATAACTTATGTTGTCCTTATAGATAACCTAACTTACAATTAAGTACAACTTATCCCATTACATAAGTTATTCCATTTTCTTTATCTATAACATAAGTTATAATTTCCACTTGTCCCTAGGACAAGTCTACCTAATATACCACATTCCCATTAATGTAATTTATAATAGGTTATTAGCATTCCCTGTTCATTCCACTTCTTCTACTGTTGTAATTATCTTCCATTCATTTCCATTAATCACAATTAGTGTCATTTATTTCTATCCTTATATATACATACATACATACATATATATATATATATATATATATATATATATATATACGTACTAGGCCTCTCACATGAAGCCTACCACTTGTGTATGCTGGATTTGCCCGACGGTTCCGAGGTAGACTTGTTCTACAAGTTGACTTAACCTCGTGTCTTAGCACCGTTACATGTTTTATTTACGCACTAGATCCCTCATATTAAATTAACAACTTTTGCACGCTGGGTTTGCCAGGCGGTTCTAGGCAGACTTCTACCACAAGTTGAATTTAACCTTGTGTCTAATGGAGATTATAGTTTTCTTATTACTGTAAATTTAGGCATGTTCATTCTTTCAAGTTTTACTGTAATCTATACTTTACATGTCATACTTAATTTCACATTAAGTCCATTTCTAATTGCCATGTCGCAAATTTTTCCTAACATGTAATTAACTTCATTTTTAAAATGACAACATGTAATCATAAAATCTTGTAATTATTCCTTTCTAACAATTTAACATGTAAATATCGCAATTCTAACAGTCAAAGGTTCAAGTATAATATATCAAAGGTTAACGATTAAGCGTTCAATTACATAATATGTTGCAAATTATCATGTAATTAAAACTTACATGTATACAACAGTAATTGTTTCCACATTTTTAACAAGTTTACATTTCCACTTGTTAAAATTTTAGCTTTTTAATCATTTTAACATATATTCATAACAAATTAAGATTTCTAACAAATTTACATTGCATGTTAGCGGGGAATGTCAAACGATAATTTACCATTATCATAAATGATATAACTTAAAAACTCTCACATTGATATGCCGATCTAGAAGAGAATCTCTTTAGATTGATTGCAGATGGAGGGTCATGAGTTTATATTGTCGTTGCAGTTGAAAACGCCTTATTTTCTGAATTTGTCGTTGTTGACGATAAATTTCCTTTTTAATCTTCATTTGGATAGCGCTCCAATATTATAAGAAATAATTTTATTCCGAAATTACATGGAGGAACAAGAAAAGAGTGAAGGAACAACAAATGAGAATGGAGAGTTATAGGGTCCTTTATATATGAAGCTCAAATTGACACTGACCGTCTAATTTTCCTGATTAAATCTATTTTCTCCACGTTATAAGGCCAATAGGAAGTTGCCAAGTCAACAATAATTTTGAGTTGGACTAATAGAATAAAGCCACCAAGGCATGCATTGTCATTTCCTACCAATTAAATCTACCAATTAGGTGCCACATTAATTTTCTATCGTTATGCACATTAATTCCTTTTCATCTTTATTTATTGTTTGCGTACGTTCTTCATATATTTCATATATATTCCCTTTAATTCATTATGTCAATTCTTGGTTTGGCTCTTTTTAAATTGATTATGCGCCTATTTTCCTTTTTCTATATATTTGAATGCATATTTTGTATATATGTATATAACCTTATAGATTATTCCCTGTTAAATTTTCTCTTTCTGTTAATACTTATTGTTTACCTTCTATTGCCTATCGTTATTTATTTTACTTTTGAATTTTGAATGTTATGTGTATATAATTATACACATCTTCCTTATTATTTTACATGCCTTATCTTTTTATTTAATGCAATTATTTTATCATGGTTTCTTTTTCCTTATTTCAGTCAATCCATTGCATTAATTTAGCGCATGTATTATCTTCTCATCAATTTTGAATTGATTTGAATTATATTCATATATAAGGTCCTTATATGTATATAAAAATTTTAATGACCAATTTACGCGTATATATACGCGCACAACTTATTGTGACGGCAAGGAATTTCGCTCGGTCCGAATCAGTCGCTAAACCGATCCAGGCCGTTCGAAAAGCCCTATCGTTTGAGAACACGACAAAATAGAACGCATACAGAAGAACATTTCATTGTATATTACAACAATGCATCAGAATACAAGAATATACAGAGTACAAATGAATATTACACAGAAATATCAGAGATTTAAATTACATTTAAATCCAACGCAGCGGAAAATAATACAATACACAACTAGAAGAGATATACGGATACAAAGCTTTCCGGATATCGTTCCAGCTGTAAACCAGGATCCTGTGAATATAAATCTGCAAAACCAAAACTACTAGCTGCCCGTGTCCAAATAAGGGCACCCAGAGTTTAGGTTAAAACAATAAACTCCAGGTCAGTCATGTGACTGGTGTGAGAACTAAAACAGTTAATCTTTATTTTTAAAGTTAGGTAAATCAAGGGACCACGCCGTATAACACGGAACGGGTTTCCTCCCAAGAATACCAGTGCATAAAACAAACAGCGCAATGCTAAATAAAGAAAAATGAAGCTGTTATAAGACCCAGGTCCTATCACACAATGCAACGCAAGCCGGGGGATAGGGTTTTCCCTTATAACAGCCAAAGAATGCTTGATACGTTTAAAACAAATCGTTTGATACTATTATAAGTGCATAGTGTATAAAACAACTTCAAATCATAAGTATCAATCATAGGCGGCATGAGCGTCCCATGCCACTATGTCGCCATATATAGGTTTACAAATAAAACCGCAAAGTCACGTATTTGGAAATTGGATTTCCGTCTATGAACCGAGGCCAGGGATCGTCCTCAACCGATTTCAGACAATCTAGCCCATGTCTAGGCAAGTACTCAGTCAAGCCTTGGAGCGACAGGGCCGGTCCACCGATGTGGATTAAACTTAAATCCTGAACACTGCGTTTCCCCGCCCTTTGGGGCGTAAGTCTGGTCCGTCAGCCGACCAGAATGCATCGGCCGAAACCGATATAACCGAGGCGCCTCGCAACAGCAACAACCACATAAGTCAAACTCGTCAGGGCGTGTAAAACCACTGACGCCACTTCTAGCTAGAAAGAAACGCAAGTCCCCCCTGAGGTCCGTCTCCCGTTTTTGGTTCATACCTGGTGTGAAACACGCGAGGTAAACGTTACACAAAGCTACGCCACAAAGGCCGTGCTTTGATCATCACCACAAGACTTTGCTTTTCAACAGAAGCCTTGATCATTTGCATCTTAGCATGCCACACAGGCAAACCATCCTATGCAACCGATATCAGTCACACAGAATGAAATCCGATGTCAGACACACAGTCCATTTACAAGTCCGTCCTGGGTCTGAACGAAACCGGAGGCACCTAGTACCCCGCATATCCATCGATCTCCAAGTACGTCTGGACGATCACTAACTGTTTCCATCTTCTTGGGTGTACAGCCCAATCAAGATCATCAGTAATTACCCAAACGACGTGAAGACCCCCGGTCTTCGACCACCGTCTTCATCTTCGACTTATCGTCGTATCAGTTATTCAGAATGGGATAAACCCGGTCTTTCCGAATAACTCGCGTATATATTATAAAAGTGTTACACAAACACAACATACGCCTCATTCCAATTCATCAGTCACTAACCGTAAATTAATCAAGAGAATAATTCCCCAAATATTAACCCCGAAGGCCGAAACCAACATCAGATCAATATCCAGAAAACCGTTCTGCTTGGCTAACCGACAGTTAGTTTCTAAATTTCACATTCATAGGGAAATGTCCCCATAAATTTTATCTAAGATAAATTCCTTGAATTTATTCTTTATTCTATTTTTGAATCTCAATTCAAACTAGTCGGGATTAGCGAACCTTACCGAAGTAATCATTTGTTTTAATTTCCCAATCCCAACCTATTCATCCCATGAAGTAAAACTGGTAATACTTCATAACTAACACCACAGTGTTATCGGTAAATTCAATTACCATTTCACGTTCAAATCTAATTAAAGATTTAACTATCGCCTGGAGTAAAACTTGTGATACTCCATTCTCGATTATTTCAATCTAATTAAAGATTCATTAAAACTCCACTTAGTTTTAATCGTTCACTGGGTTAAAGAATCAGTGTCATTTAAAACACGGTTCACGATAAACCCAAAATCACATTCCATTAATTATCGGGTTAAAGAACAAGTGTTATTTAAAACACTGTTCACGATAAACCCAAAAATCAATATCGATTCAATTCCAATTAAATGTTATTTAATTGGTACACTTCATTAAATCTAAATAAGAAGATTTAATCTTTTCTCAACTGGGTTCAAGAACAGTGTTAGTGAAGACACCATTCACGACAAACCCAAATCACATTTGATATTCAATACAAGGCTCTGAATAGAAAATATATCGGCTTATATTCAATATCAAATTCTACGACTAACAAATGTCGTATTGGAAATAACGATATAAATATATATCTTTCAAATTTCCATAACAACATCTGTATAATCACGAGTCCCAACATCGAAATATTCCGAAGACAATTTCGATTCAAATCCACTCCAATGCAATCATTGGAAATTTTGGTTATTTTCAAAACCCTTTTCAAATTCAATTTATTTACTTAAAAATAAATAGAATTATAATTCTAGTTCAAAACTAGTTCATTTCGATAAAAATCTATTTTTATCTTTTCAAATATGGAGTTTTTCATCCCAAATCTTCACAAATCATTTCTTATGATTTTACACAAATTATTACTATTTTTAATAATTTTATCAAGGCCCGTACAGTCGATTTCCATCAATGGCCATCGAACTGCACTTACAGCGACCTTTTTCGAATTTGATTTGGACGTATCTCCAAATCCAACCGTTAGATTTCTAATTTCTAACATTCGTAAGAAAGCTCTTTTCGATACGAACCCAACTGTTCCGGTTTTAGGAGAATCCGACGGTCGGATCTCCCGTAATGTCCGTTTGAAATCAATGGTCGAAATTCGCGAACTGCCGCGGCGCGGCGCGTTCTATTCAGGCCATTATATTATATATATAATATATATAATATATATTTCGTCGATTTCTATTTAAAACGAATTATATAAATGGTTTTGAATTCGTTTCAAAAACATTTTCAACTTCCATTTCAATTCAAATCAAAAATTGAATTCTTCTTTATAAATTCGTTTCAAAATTCATTTCTATTCAATTCAAATTTCAATTCAATTTGAATTCATTTCAATTCGCTTTCAATTCAATTTGAATTCGTTTTCAATTCACTTCATTTCGAAATCGTTTTCAATTCACTTTGAATTCGTTTTCTATTCAATTCATTTCGAAATCGTTTTCTATTCAATTCATTTCGAAATCGTTTTAAAATCGATATAAATATCGTTCACGTCAAAATGGCGTCAATCTAATCAACACGGCTTCATATATTCCTTTATTTTCAAATATTCTATTTCAAATATTTCTTTTTCAAAATAGTTGTTATTATCAAAATATTTCGTTCAACACATGACCAATCTCAATGAATGAGTACTGTCAACACATGAACTTTTATTTTATATCGATAAAGGTGCAAATTTTATTACTAAAATATTTCGTTCAACACATGACCAATCTCAATGAATGAGTACTGTCAACACATGAACTTTTATTTTATATCGATAAAGGTGCAAATTTTATTACTAAAATATTTCGTTCAACACATGACCAATCTCAATGAATGAGTACTGTCAACACATGAACTTTTATTTTATAATATACTTTATTTTTCAAATTGGAATGAGGCCCAATCAATTACCATATAAAGTTAATTATATGGATTTTCATACAACACATGTATAATAGCATGGAAAAATAATCAACCATAAACCAAAGTGCACTACACTGTATAAGCATCAAATATAGATATCTAACGCTTATAACAGCCTGTCAATCAATCGATCGACATATTTTATCAATCAGGATGAGTGAACTTCATATTTCATCCCAATACCCGTGTGGGGTTTCAAACAATCAAACACATATTTTATTTGTGCTGTTGGGCGATGTGTAAAATTTATCGTCCCAATCAATGTCATTCAAATAGGTGTACATAAACAAACCGTCTGGTTTGTAAATGAATATTCTATTTTATTCACTTCACGTTAAAAATTATATTTTTAACGATAAAACATTTTATTTCAACCTATGAATTTCTATTCAATTCATTCTTTAAATAAAATGATATTTTTATTTTTCTAGATTATTTTAGAAAATTTCGGCGGCATAACGGCACGATACTAGAAACGGGACGAGGCCTAGCCTTATCCCCGGTCTAGTGAAGGCCCACGCCATTCACCCATCAATCAAATCAATTACGTTTTGCAAACCACAAAATTTGGAGTAAGAGTCTAACCTAGCCTTACTCCTTCGCCTTATAACGGCGCACGTCTAATCCTAACCAATTTATCGATTCGATTTTTCACACCACAAACCACATTCAAACCAATATCGCAATCAATCACCAAACAGTCAAACAAACAAGTCCATGGTCTGTGGACGATTGTGTCGGGTGCTACTAAGCACCGTCTGCATCCTAGTATATATATATAACTAGAAAAGAAATTGAAAGGTGAGAAATTCTCACATATAGCTATCCTAGCTCCACGGCTCTTCTTTTGCAGAAGTCTTCGTCGTTTCGCCTTTTTATCACCTTCGTTGCTGCTTTCACTACATACGTAAAAATCACATTTTTACTTCGCTATTCAATATATAAAAATCGAATTTTTACTTCGATGTTCAATATATAAAAATTCCATTTTTACATCGAAGTTCAATATATAAAAATTCTATTTTTCTATCGAAGTTCAATATATAAAAATTCTATTTTTCTATCGAAGTTCAATATATAAAAATTCTATTTTTCTATCGAAGTTCAATATATAAAAATTCTATTTTTCTATCGAAGTTCAATATATAAAAATTCTATTTTTCTATCGAAGTTCAATATATAAAAATTCTATTTTTCTATCGAAGTTCAATATATAAAAATTCTATTTTTCTATCGAAGTTCAATATATAAAAATTCTATTTTTACATCGAAGTTCAATATATAAAAATTCTATTTTTACATCGAAGTTCAATATATAAAAATTCTATTTTTCTATCGAAGTTCAATATATAAAAATTCTATTTTTCTATCGAAGTTCAATATATAAAAATTCTATTTTTCTATCGAAGTTCAATATATAAAAATTCTATTTTTCTATCGAAGTTCAATATATAAAAATTCTATTTTTCTATCGAAGTTCAATATATAAAAATTCTATTTTTACATCGTTATTCCATATATAAAGATTATATTTTTAAACCTCTACTTTGAATATAAAGATTATATTTTTAAGCCGCTAAGATCTAATTTTTATCTCGTCAAAAATCTAATTTTTATCTCATCAAAAATCTTATTTTTCCTACAACAAAATCCTAAACTTTTTCTACCTCCTACGAATTCAAAATTCCTTCGAATAAAAATCATGTTTTCATGATTAAAAATCAAAGCTTTAAGAGAAAAAGAAAAATCTAATCTTTTTAACCAATAAAAATCAAACCTTTTTATTAGTAAAAACTTAACTTTAAAATGATAAAAATCTATAATTTCTACTTATAAAAATCAGTTTTATATACTTAAAAAAATCAGTTTTATATACTTTAAAAAAAATCAGTTTCATATACTTTAAAAAAACAGTTTTATATACTTTAAAAAAAATCAGTTTCATATACTTTAAAAAAACAGTTTTATATACTTTAAAAAAACAGTTTTATATACTTTAAAAAAAACAGTTTTATATACTTTAAAAAAACAGTTTTATATACTTTAAAAAAAACAGTTTTATATACTTAAAAAAAAAACAGTTTTATATACTTTAAAAAAACAATTTTTAAGAATTTAAAATTAAAAATAAAAATACTTACAGAAAAAAAAATAAAAAAAATAAAAACGAACCGATTTCAGCGAAGGGGGGGGTGCCGTTGTTCGTCGAAGCTTGGGGGGAGAGCGCGGTCGAGTAGAGGAGGCCAGGTGGTGGTGCCAGGTCCTCAGGCGGCGGTGGCGGTCAACTGTCTTCAGCGGCGGCGCGTTTTAGGGCGAGGGGGGGAAGACTTCGACTTCGGCGCTGGAGGGGAGAGAGAAAAGAGGGGCGCGAGGTGGGGTGAAGCAGTGGGGGGGCGACTGATGAGGGTGGTGGCGGCGTGTCGACGATGGAGCAGAGGAGGAGGCGATCGAGATGGGGTGCGGGTTTTCTAGGTTTTTTTTTTTTTTCTGAAATCGATCATCTGCTGAAAAGTAAGGGGGGGGCCAGAAGGTATAGGAGAAAGGGTTTTATTTTATTATATTTAATTAATTTATTTTCAAAAAGCAACCTTTTTCATACGACCTCTAAACGAGGGCCACCGCCTGTGGTCCATAGCGTTTTACCCCCATTCCGAACACAATGGGATATGCCTCGCAAGCTGATTTGATAGTTTGAATCAGTTTTCGTTGAATTTACATTTAAATCACTATATTGAATTTTAAACGTACATTTCAAATTACTGGGGTCACATACTAACTCTAAAAATTCCATAAAAATATTTTCTAGCTTCGTATTGACGATACGGTCCTAACAAAACTAGTTTCGTCGAATTCTGATACCGTTGGAAAAATGGCCAATTTCCAGTCGATTAAAATCAACTGAAACTGGTCAAACGCGTTTTCCTTTGCCACGCTCACATATTGATTCGAAAAATTATGAAATTTGAAACCTAGCAATAACTTGACACCGCGGACCCAACAAAACTGGTTTCGTCGAAATCCGAGGTCATTTGCAAAATGTCCATTTTTAAGGGCCTGAATTCCATAGCGACTATTCAGAATTTTCAACTGGACATATCTTATCATCTATAAAGTGAAATCTCAGTTTGTTAACTTCGTTGGAAAGATATCGTCAATTAGATTCCATTATTTTTGGTTTCACTAAAATCCGGATTGTTTTGCACCCGGTACATTCAATTGAAGTTTGAAATCGAATTATCGAACTACCGCGCCATTTTCAATTCTATTTATAATTATATATAAATATTTATATTCTAACGACGACGCGTATAATATATACGTTCGAATTATATTCAAAATAAATTTCTCGTCGATATTATTTAAAATAATTCATTTTAAATAATCAAAATCCGCTAAAATCGCCAAAATAAAAATTTTAAACTGGCCCAGATTTTCCGGGTTGTTACAATCTCCCCCACTTAAAACTTTTCGTCCCCGAAAAGGAACAAAGTCGAAAGTGGTTTGATTAATTAACTCTACGTTCGATCTGGCTTCCATTCTCCAACTTTTCAGTTTCTGAGAATTTTCAAAATTTCAAAAATTTGGCTAACACCCTAAATTTTTGAAAAATTTCGCCATAACCTCCCCTGCACCGGGAGCATCGGGGAATTTCAAATAGCTTCCCCGGTCCTTCAGATCTCAAAAAGAAAAAGAAAAAGCCAAGCGGCTAGCCAATAGGCTCACAAAATCATCATCACCCAAACAAAACAGGAAATTATGTAGTAAACATGTACCTATTTGTCGGGCAAACAAATTTTATTCTCTGGCTCTAGCCTCCTTGCTATGACCTGTTCAATGTAAGTATATGCATATGCAAGCAAATGCGACCAATTTTCAATATAACTCAATATTCGATCAAATTAGGCATAATGGTTAAAAATTATCAAACAGATAAACAAACAACACAAACATCAATCAATTAGTGAATTTAACGTTTCAAATTCATAATTTTGATACATATACAAAAATCATGTTTTTGATGCCAAATCACAACAATAGGCCCTATCTAATTTTTGGTTCTCACACCAGTCAATAGGAAATATATAAATATCACACCTTCGACACACGGACTCTAATTCTGATGATGTAGCTACAATCATCAGAATCATCTCCGGGCGACTAGAGTGTGAATCTATATCTACCCAGTATATTAAAATTTCGAATACACGCGGATCAGACGTATACGCAAAACCTATATATACTGGATTGTCCACATCAATATAAATAAATAATCGAATACGAATAATTGATTTAAATTTTCAAAACAAGATTTGTTTTCACTTTTATTTTAAAAATTTACTCTTCACACTCGTTCTAGGATACTACTGATCCCATCTCTAACGAGTTATTCTAATTGGATATTACTAATCCAATATCTGATGAATTCTTTCGTATGGTTCTAATGTGCCTTGTTCTCTGAGCTTTGTAAACCAAAGCTCTGATACCAACTGTGACGGCAAGGAATTTCGCTCGGTCCGAATCAGTCGCTAAACCGATCCAGGCCGTTCGAAACGCCCTATCGTTTGAGAACACGACAAAATAGAACGCATACAGAAGAACATTTCATTGTATATTACAACAATGCATCAGAATACAAGAATATACAGAGTACAAATGAATATTACACAGAAATATCAGAGATTTAAATTACATTTAAATCCAACGCAGCGGAAAATAATACAATACACAACTAGAAGAGATATACGGATACAAAGCTTTCCGGATATCGTTCCAGCTGTAAACCAGGATCCTGTGAATATAAATCTGCAAAACCAAAACTACTAGCTGCCCGTGTCTAAATAAGGGCACCCAGAGTTTAGGTTAAAACAATAAACTCCAGGTCAGTCATGTGACTGGTGTGAGAACTAAAACAGTTAATCTTTATTTTTAAAGTTAGGTAAATCAAGGGACCACGCCGTATAACACGGAACGGGTTTCCTCCCAAGAATACCAGTGCATAAAACAAACAGCGCAATGCTAAATAAAGAAAAATGAAGCTGTTATAAGACCCAGGTCCTATCACACAATGCAACGCAAGCCGGGGGATAGGGTTTTCCCTTATAACAGCCAAAGAATGCTTGATACGTTTAAAACAAATCGTTTGATACTATTATAAGTGCATAGTGTATAAAACAACTTCAAATCATAAGTATCAATCATAGGCGGCATGAGCGTCCCATGCCACTATGTCGCCATATATAGGTTTACAAATAAAACCGCAAAGTCACGTATTTGGAAATTGGATTTCCGTCTATGAACCGAGGCCAGGGATCGTCCTCAACCGATTTCAGACAATCTAGCCCATGTCTAGGCAAGTACTCAGTCAAGCCTTGGAGCGACAGGGCCGGTCCACCGATGTGGATTAAACTTAAATCCTGAACACTGCGTTTCCCCGCCCTTTGGGGCGTAAGTCTGGTCCGTCAGCCGACCAGAATGCATCGGCCGAAACCGATATAACCGAGGCGCCTCGCAACAGCAACAACCACATAAGTCAAACTCGTCAGGGCGTGTAAAACCACTGACGCCACTTCTAGCTAGAAAGAAACGCAAGTCCCCCCTGAGGTCCGTCTCCCGTTTTTGGTTCATACCTGGTGTGAAACACGCGAGGTAAACGTTACACAAAGCTACGCCACAAAGGCC
Source organism: Allium sativum (assembly GCA_030737875.1). NCBI lineage: Eukaryota > Viridiplantae > Streptophyta > Magnoliopsida > Asparagales > Amaryllidaceae > Allium > Allium sativum. The sequence goes on from CM060922.1 coordinate 1,042,874,597, forward strand.
GTGCTTTGATCATCACCACAAGACTTTGCTTTTCAACAGAAGCCTTGATCATTTGCATCTTAGCATGCCACACAGGCAAACCATCCTATGCAACCGATATCAGTCACACAGAATGAAATCCGATGTCAGACACACAGTCCATTTACAAGTCCGTCCTGGGTCTGAACGAAACCGGAGGCACCTAGTACCCCGCATATCCATCGATCTCCAAGTACGTCTGGACGATCACTAACTGTTTCCATCTTCTTGGGTGTACAGCCCAATCAAGATCATCAGTAATTACCCAAACGACGTGAAGACCCCCGGTCTTCGACCACCGTCTTCATCTTCGACTTATCGTCGTATCAGTTATTCAGAATGGGATAAACCCGGTCTTTCCGAATAACTCGCGTATATATTATAAAAGTGTTACACAAACACAACATACGCCTCATTCCAATTCATCAGTCACTAACCGTAAATTAATCAAGAGAATAATTCCCCAAATATTAACCCCGAAGGCCGAAACCAACATCAGATCAATATCCAGAAAACCGTTCTGCTTGGCTAACCGACAGTTAGTTTCTAAATTTCACATTCATAGGGAAATGTCCCCATAAATTTTATCTAAGATAAATTCCTTGAATTTATTCTTTATTCTATTTTTGAATCTCAATTCAAACTAGTCGGGATTAGCGAACCTTACCGAAGTAATCATTTGTTTTAATTTCCCAATCCCAACCTATTCATCCCATGAAGTAAAACTGGTAATACTTCATAACTAACACCACAGTGTTATCGGTAAATTCAATTACCATTTCACGTTCAAATCTAATTAAAGATTTAACTATCGCCTGGAGTAAAACTTGTGATACTCCATTCTCGATTATTTCAATCTAATTAAAGATTCATTAAAACTCCACTTAGTTTTAATCGTTCACTGGGTTAAAGAATCAGTGTCATTTAAAACACGGTTCACGATAAACCCAAAATCACATTCCATTAATTATCGGGTTAAAGAACAAGTGTTATTTAAAACACTGTTCACGATAAACCCAAAAATCAATATCGATTCAATTCCAATTAAATGTTATTTAATTGGTACACTTCATTAAATCTAAATAAGAAGATTTAATCTTTTCTCAACTGGGTTCAAGAACAGTGTTAGTGAAGACACCATTCACGACAAACCCAAATCACATTTGATATTCAATACAAGGCTCTGAATAGAAAATATATCGGCTTATATTCAATATCAAATTCTACGACTAACAAATGTCGTATTGGAAATAACGATATAAATATATATCTTTCAAATTTCCATAACAACATCTGTATAATCACGAGTCCCAACATCGAAATATTCCGAAGACAATTTCGATTCAAATCCACTCCAATGCAATCATTGGAAATTTTGGTTATTTTCAAAACCCTTTTCAAATTCAATTTATTTACTTAAAAATAAATAGAATTATAATTCTAGTTCAAAACTAGTTCATTTCGATAAAAATCTATTTTTATCTTTTCAAATATGGAGTTTTTCATCCCAAATCTTCACAAATCATTTCTTATGATTTTACACAAATTATTACTATTTTTAATAATTTTATCAAGGCCCGTACAGTCGATTTCCATCAATGGCCATCGAACTGCACTTACAGCGACCTTTTTCGAATTTGATTTGGACGTATCTCCAAATCCAACCGTTAGATTTCTAATTTCTAACATTCGTTAGAAAGCTCTTTTCGATACGAACCCAACGGTTCCGGTTTTAGGAGAATCCGACGGTCGGATCTCCCGTAATGTCCGTTTGAAATCAATGGTCGAAATTCGCGAACTGCCGCGGCGCGGCGCGTTCTATTCAGGCCATTATATCATATATATATAATATATATAATATATATTTCGTCGATTTCTATTTAAAACGAATTATATAAATGGTTTTGAATTCGTTTCAAAAACATTTTCAACTTCCATTTCAATTCAAATCAAAAATTGAATTCTTCTTTATAAATTCGTTTCAAAATTCATTTCTATTCAATTCAAATTTCAATTCAATTTGAATTCATTTCAATTCGCTTTCAATTCAATTTGAATTCGTTTTCAATTCACTTCATTTCGAAATCGTTTTCAATTCACTTTGAATTCGTTTTCTATTCAATTCATTTCGAAATCGTTTTCTATTCAATTCATTTCGAAATCGTTTTAAAATCGATATAAATATCGTTCACGTCAAAATGGCGTCAATCTAATCAACACGGCTTCATATATTCCTTTATTTTCAAATATTCTATTTCAAATATTTCTTTTTCAAAATAGTTGTTATTATCAAAATATTTCGTTCAACACATGACCAATCTCAATGAATGAGTACTGTCAACACATGAACTTTTATTTTATATCGATAAAGGTGCAAATTTTATTACTAAAATATTTCGTTCAACACATGACCAATCTCAATGAATGAGTACTGTCAACACATGAACTTTTATTTTATATCGATAAAGGTGCAAATTTTATTACTAAAATATTTCGTTCAACACATGACCAATCTCAATGAATGAGTACTGTCAACACATGAACTTTTATTTTATAATATACTTTATTTTTCAAATTGGAATGAGGCCCAATCAATTACCATATAAAGTTAATTATATGGATTTTCATACAACACATGTATAATAGCATGGAAAAATAATCAACCATCAACCAAAGTGCACTACACTGTATAAGCATCAAATATAGATATCTAACGCTTATAACAGCCTGTCAATCAATCGATCGACATATTTTATCAATCAGGATGAGTGAACTTCATATTTCATCCCAATACCCGTGTGGGGTTTCAAACAATCAAACACATATTTTATTTGTGCTGTTGGGCGATGTGTAAAATTTATCGTCCCAATCAATGTCATTCAAATAGGTGTACATAAACAAACCGTCTGGTTTGTAAATGAATATTCTATTTTATTCACTTCACGTTAAAAATTATATTTTTAACGATAAAACATTTTATTTCAATCTATGAATTTCTATTCAATTCATTCTTTAAATAAAATGATATTTTTATTTTTCTAGATTATTTTAGAAAATTTCGGCGGCATAACGGCACGATACTAGAAACGGGACGAGGCCTAGCCTTATCCCCGGTCTAGTGAAGGCCCACGCCATTCACCCATCAATCAAATCAATTACGTTTTGCAAACCACAAAATTTGGAGTAAGAGTCTAACCTAGCCTTACTCCTTCGCCTTATAACGGCGCACGTCTAATCCTAACCAATTTATCGATTCGATTTTTCACACCACAAACCACATTCAAACCAATATCGCAATCAATCACCAAACAGTCAAACAAACAAGTCCATGGTCTGTGGACGATTGTGTCGGGTGCTACTAAGCACCGTCTGCATCCTAGTATATATATATAACTAGAAAAGAAATTGAAAGGTGAGAAATTCTCACATATAGCTATCCTAGCTCCACGGCTCTTCTTTTGCAGAAGTCTTCGTCGTTTCGCCTTTTTATCACCTTCGTTGCTGCTTTCACTACATACGTAAAAATCACATTTTTACTTCGCTATTCAATATATAAAAATCGAATTTTTACTTCGATGTTCAATATATAAAAATTCCATTTTTACATCGAAGTTCAATATATAAAAATTCTATTTTTCTATCGAAGTTCAATATATAAAAATTCTATTTTTCTATCGAAGTTCAATATATAAAAATTCTATTTTTCTATCGAAGTTCAATATATAAAAATTCTATTTTTCTATCGAAGTTCAATATATAAAAATTCTATTTTTCTATCGAAGTTCAATATATAAAAATTCTATTTTTCTATCGAAGTTCAATATATAAAAATTCTATTTTTCTATCGAAGTTCAATATATAAAAATTCTATTTTTCTATCGAAGTTCAATATATAAAAATTCTATTTTTACATCGAAGTTCAATATATAAAAATTCTATTTTTACATCGAAGTTCAATATATAAAAATTCTATTTTTCTATCGAAGTTCAATATATAAAAATTCTATTTTTCTATCGAAGTTCAATATATAAAAATTCTATTTTTCTATCGAAGTTCAATATATAAAAATTCTATTTTTCTATCGAAGTTCAATATATAAAAATTCTATTTTTCTATCGAAGTTCAATATATAAAAATTCTATTTTTACATCGTTATTCCATATATAAAGATTATATTTTTAAACCTCTACTTTGAATATAAAGATTATATTTTTAAGCCGCTAAGATCTAATTTTTATCTCGTCAAAAATCTAATTTTTATCTCATCAAAAATCTTATTTTTCCTACAACAAAATCCTAAACTTTTTCTACCTCCTACGAATTCAAAATTCCTTCGAATAAAAATCATGTTTTCATGATTAAAAATCAAAGCTTTAAGAGAAAAAGAAAAATCTAATCTTTTTAACCAATAAAAATCAAACCTTTTTATTAGTAAAAACTTAACTTTAAAATGATAAAAATCTATAATTTCTACTTATAAAAATCAGTTTTATATACTTAAAAAAATCAGTTTTATATACTTTAAAAAAAATCAGTTTCATATACTTTAAAAAAACAGTTTTATATACTTTAAAAAAAATCAGTTTCATATACTTTAAAAAAACAGTTTTATATACTTTAAAAAAACAGTTTTATATACTTTAAAAAAAACAGTTTTATATACTTTAAAAAAACAGTTTTATATACTTAAAAAAAAACAGTTTTATATACTTTAAAAAAAACAGTTTTATATACTTTAAAAAAACAGTTTTTAAGAATTTAAAATTAAAAATAAAAATACTTACAGAAAAAATAAAAAAAAAAAAAAAAAACGAACCGATTTCAGCGAAGGGGGGGTGCCGTTGTTCGTCGAAGCTTGGGGGGAGAGCGCGGTCGAGTAGAGGAGGCCAGGTGGTGGTGCCAGGTCCTCAGGCGGCGGTGGCGGTCAACTGTCTTCAGCGGCGGCGCGTTTTAGGGCGAGGGGGGAAGACTTCGACTTCGGCGCTGGAGGGGAGAGAGAAAAGAGGGGCGCGAGGTGGGGTGAAGCAGTGGGGGGGCGACTGATGAGGGTGGTGGCGGCGTGTCGACGATGGAGCGGAGGAGGAGGCGATCGAGATGGGGTGCGGGTTTTCTAGGTTTTTTTTTTTTTTTTTCTGAAATCGATCATCTGCTGAAAAGTAAGGGGGGGGCAGAAGGTATAGGAGAAAGGGTTTTATTTTATTATATTTAATTAATTTATTTTCAAAAAGCAACCTTTTTCATACGACCTCTAAACGAGGGCCACCGCCTGTGGTCCATAGCGTTTTACCCCCATTCCGAACACAATGGGATATGCCTCGCAAGCTGATTTGATAGTTTGAATCAGTTTTCGTTGAATTTACATTTAAATCACTATATTGAATTTTAAACGTACATTTCAAATTACTGGGGTCACATACTAACTCTAAAAATTCCATAAAAATATTTTCTAGCTTCGTATTGACGATACGGTCCTAACAAAACTAGTTTCGTCGAATTCTGAGACCGTTGGAAAAATGGCCAATTTCCAGTCGATTAAAATCAACTGAAACTGGTCAAACGCGTTTTCCTTTGCCACGCTCACATATTGATTCGAAAAATTATGAAATTTGAAACCTAGCAATAACTTGACACCGCGGACCCAACAAAACTGGTTTCGTCGAAATCCGAGGTCATTTGCAAAATGTCCATTTTTAAGGGCCTGAATTCCATAGCGACTATTCAGAATTTTCAACTGGACATATCTTATCATCTATAAAGTGAAATCTCAGTTTGTTAACTTCGTTGGAAAGATATCGTCAATTAGATTCCATTATTTTTGGTTTCACTAAAATCCGGATTGTTTTGCACCCGGTACATTCAATTGAAGTTTGAAATCGAATTATCGAACTACCGCGCCATTTTCAATTCTATTTATAATTATATATAAATATTTATATTCTAACGACGACGCGTATAATATATACGTTCGAATTATATTCAAAATAAATTTCTCGTCGATATTATTTAAAATAATTCATTTTAAATAATCAAAATCCGCTAAAATCGCCAAAATAAAAATTTTAAACTGGCCCAGATTTTCCGGGTTGTTACACTTATATTTCGTTTTCAAAATTCATACGGTGTTGTACCGTTATTTTATTCTTGTCATATTTCTTTAATTATAGCCTTATTTTAAACTTTTCTCTTGTATATATATATATATATATATATATATATATATATATATATATATATTTCTGCACATATATACATATATATTCTCATATACACATATACATATATTTTTCTACACTTGCTTATATGTATATTATTTCCATATATGTACGTTTATACATATTTTCTCTTTCGAACATGTGTTATTTCAGTCATTCCCTTAAAACAAAAATATAACACCAGCAGGAATCGAACTCTGTACCTCTTGTATGCAAACCACATGTTCTAACCAAATGGACTACTAAAGTTTTTGTTAACAGGGCTTAGAACAATGTTAGTCATTGTTTTTTTCTTATCCTCTTTTTCTTATTTGCAACAATATTTCATTTAGACCATTGCATGAATCTTTATCATTTTGCATGCATCTTTTTCTTTTATTTCTCTTTTATTTTTGATGCATAATATTTGTAAATCAGTGCATGCAATATATATACACTACATGCAACCAATCCTTTTTTTTAATGCATGCATTACATTTTTATTTACATTAATTTTCTTCTTCTTTTTTAATGCATGTATTTATTACATGCAACCATATATCATCATTATTATATTTTTCTTTTAAATGTTTATGTCTATGCATATATATACACATATGCATTATTTAATTATTACAAAATGCGTGGTGTTACATTCTTCCACTCTAAATAAATTTCATCCCCGAAATTTGATAAGGGTAAATTTCAGTTAACCCCTCGCATAATATACATCCATCATGTGTGTATCCAATTTTTGCAAACATTATGCACTTGTGCAAAGCGATATACAACATAATAATATATGTATGCCTAAGAGGTACCTCCAATGTGTGCATGTTTTTCAAAAATCCTTTTAAAATATGATGCTCACATTCTAAATATACTAGCAGTTCTATATGAATGCAATATTTTGAAAATCAAAAATGTTTTTTCATCCAAATTTTCCCACACTCTCGCTGAGCAAGAGCGTAGTTCATCCAATTTTTGCATCCAAAACCCTACCAAGCAACTTTATTTTTCGAATTTCAGAAAAATCTAATTTTCTAAATTCTATTTCTTATGTAATAAAAAGGTGGAAAACAGAAAATTTCACATTTTTCATTTTTCTTTTATGCGCGTTTTTCAATTGTACTTGGATTTTATGTAATTATTTATAAAGATTCCTTACTTTCCTATTCAAGTACAACCCACATAAGAAAATTTTCTTTATTACTGATTTTCTTTTTCGTTTTATTTTGGAAATTTTTATTCTTATCCAAATTTTTTCATTTTTCTTTAACTGTCGTGTTTGTTGCTTTACTGAATTTGTTGTTTTCTTTTTTAGTTATGTCATTACTCTTTTTTTAGCTTATTTAACTTAATCCTCTGATTTAAGTTTAATTTTTAATAAGCCTTCTATTCCTTCAACTAAAACAGGAAAACAGACGCTATACACAGCTACTACTAAAGGCCAAGAATCTCAGGACTATGTCCCCCTCTGAAAAATTCAACCAACAGAATGTAAATATTTACTTGCCCTCTAATGTCTCGTAGTCACCACTAGTCCTTGTTGTGTACTAACAGGAATTTTAAGCAACACACTAGGCTTTTCAATGCTTACGCATTCTACGGGAACTTATCATTATTCCAAGATAATTCTCGCTATCTACTTCATAGCTTCAAAAGTATTCCCGTCTTCCCTAGGCACTAATTCTTACCAACTCCATACTTTTTAAAACACGATTTGGCCCTTTCACTTCAATTTTCTTTCAAAAATTAGAAGTATCAAAATTTTATTTTCCTCATGAAAACTTACTTTTGTCAAACCATGAAACATGTCATTTTTTATAAAAAAATGTAAATCAATTTTTTTTTCAAATCACAAAAACTGGAGTAGATAAGGACAACTATTTTTCAATCGGGTTTATAACTTGTTCTTACCTATATGGTTGGTTTAGTTACTTCCCACAAGGTGCAAACACCTACTCTATTCTTAATTTCTACAACTTATTTTGTCCACCCACAAAATTCTATTGTTAAAACAATTTGTCAAAAATGATTCTCAAAAGAATAGAGATTTCAAAACTTTCTTTACTGAGAATTTTAACAAAATTCAATATTTTCTAAGTTTTGCTTTTTAATCCTTTCATGCAATGTAACAAGAAAATTAGTGAGCTATACATGCTCTATAGTATGCATCTTTTACTGAGAGAAATTTATTTTAGACAAAATTTTCGCAAGACATCACTGTTTACAAAATATACCCCATTTTACTTCAAAAGCCAATATGTATAATTTACATATTTTAAAACTATAACTTTTAAGATTAAAACTTGAAAACACCATAAACCATTTTCCCAAAACTTCTACAATTTCAAGTTCTTAAAAATTAACAATAGGGTTAGACTCAAAGCGGGTTTCCAATCTTTCTAGGCTTTCCTAGACACTCCCACAAAGTCCATTCTCTCAACTATATATATTCCTAATACATTTTTCTCTTTTTAACCTTTTCCAATTTATAAGGTTTTACAGCCAAACCCACTAACCCGAAATACTAATATATGGGATTCGTCTACCTTCAATACAAAGTACATTGTACACTTTCCATCCAAATTACCTAAGATTATCGGATTTTCATATTCATAACTTTAGTGTACAAAACAAACACCCCATTTGTTATCATATTATGCACTTTCTATTTAGTGGGTTCCTCTTATGGATCTAGGTATATATACAATATATTTATATTTTTAAAAATACAAATACGTTCACTCACTATTTATATAGGAATCCTAAACCTAAGCTCTGGTAGCAGATTTAACAACCCGAATCCCGACAGACCGAATTTTTTTCTCAAAATTCTAATCTATCGAAACTCGTGTTGGTTTGCTCTGGTATCCTGCACAAAAGACAAAGATATAAAATATATCAGAGCTCAAAAAAACATCTCACAGCGGAATGGATAAAATATAATGTAATCAAAATATAGCCTTACCGTAGTATATTACTACCTAACCAGTAGCCAAAGCTATTATATCTCTTCCACAAATCTAACCTGCGAGTATGTTATAAGGAGGCGGTCAAAATACAAGTTCTGGTGACTATATTTAAACTACACATTTTGGATAACCCTACATATACCGTTCAATCATATTATCTTATTTACTAGGTTACTTGGGTTAACAACACTCAAGGCTTATACACACAACGTACCCATTTACTCCCCACTGGATTAACCTAATTCAATATATATGTAGCTAACCCCAATATTAAGGTACACCCCATGGTACCCCGCTCGCACGGTCTCCGCCGTAACGTCACAGAAACATACGCAGTCCCTCATCCTACGCAATAGTGACATACGAACCTCTACATAACAATATTACGTTCCGCATAGGACCACAATCGCCATGCTATGTAAGCGTACGAACTGTCACCTTTGATTGAATTAGATCACAAAGTATGCCCCAGAGCCTACGATACACCATCCAAAGAAGACATGCATATATCTAGACGTTCCCACGTACGTATTGTTAATCGAACTTGATGCCTTAACCGCACATAACCTCTAATGTGCACCGAGTTCCGTGGCAGGGCTATACAAGAAACACAAAACTCGATCGGGAGTTTTTCTATATTTGTACATGCCCGCCTTTTAGGGCCTCAAAATACATATATTTCTCGGATCTGTTTTTCATGGTGGCTGTGGCCCCACCTCGGCCCTCCCTCAACTAGTAAAGACTACAAGAGCTATGCGACTTGCACCTAACAGACAATCTAAATATCCAGTTGGCGTCTCCCATCAACCACCGTGCCTTAATAGTGAAAGATGGATGGTATCTTGGGTTTAGCTCTAGTCTTTTCGCATCCCACTGGCTGCCGATGACGGGTACCCGACGATCTACTATCCTTGCTGGTTCTGACCCCGCCTCCCTATTGAGGCGATCGCCGAATCACCCTAGTTTCACCTCGTCACAACTTTCTGACTGCAAAACTACTTTTGCTGTCAAGGCTACTCACCGGGTAGTTACACGCAGACCCAACCTCTGCGAGCACAACCTAAACATCTGCTACTGCACAGAGGACTATCAGCAGCAGCTTACGCGTCTCAGGAAGTCACGTGCTTCCCCTTCCAGTCCTCAAGAGCTAATAGAATAATCAGATGGACGTGTGCTCCCCTCATGCATCATGGCACCGTAATGATCTACCTTGTTGGGTTATTCACCTTAAACGTACAGACTGGTCCAAGCACCTCGTTTTAATGTGTTATTAGACCCTATGTCTAAACATTCAATTATACGCTTGTTCTGCCTCATCGGGTTTCCAGTTAACATGGTTATTCTCATTCACATTCACATTCACTTCTTATTCAAGTTACCAAGTTCCTCTCGCTTATTAATTTCAGTCATATAACTTAACCCATTTAAGTTTATTAATCAGCCCACAACAAGTTATTCTCTAGATTGTGATCCAAGGTATGTAATCCACAACCTCTTTATATTATTCATTGTCTGATTTCATAGTTACAAGAACATGTTCTACTTAATATGTAATTAAGTATATCTCAATTCACACGTTATCTATTTAACATGTCACTTATTATTATGATTAAATATAGCTTATTTTATTTCATAAGTTTACCTCATTCTTTCTTATTTAATCATAATTTCATCTTACACTTTCACTACAACTTATCGTTGTTTGCTTATTAACTTAGTTCTCTTAACTAAGGTTTACTAATAAGTTTCCTTTCCGTTAATATAACTTATGTTGTCCTTATAGATAACTTAATTTGCAGTTAAGTACAACTTATCACATTACATAAGTTATTCCATTTTCTTTATCATTTATTATAACCTAAGTTATAATTTCCACTTGTCCTTAGGACAAGCTTACCTATTATACAATATTCTCGTTAATGTAATTTATAATAGGTTATTATCATTCCTTGTTCATTCCACTTTTTCTACTGTAGCAATTATCTTTCATTCATTTTCTTATTTATTTCCATTAATCACAATTAGTGTCATTTATTTCTATCCTTTTATATACATATATATATATATATATATATATATGTTTATGTACTAGACGTCTCACATGAAGCCTACCACTTATGGATGCTGGATTTGTCGGGCGGTTCCGGGAAGACTTTTTCCACGAGTTGACTTAACCTCGTGTCTTAGCACCGTTACATGTTTTATTTACGCACTAGACCCCTCACGTTAAATTAACAACTTGTGGATGCTGGGTTTGCCGGGCGGTTCCGGGCAGACTTCTACCACAAGTTGAATTTAACCTCGTGTCTAAGTGTAGTTACAGGTTTCTATTTACTGTAAATTTAAGCATGTTCATTCTTCTAAGTTTTACTGTAATCTATACTTTACATGTCATACTTAATTTCACATTAAGTCCATTTCTAATTGCCACGTCGCATGTTTTTCCTAACATGTAATTAACTTCATTTTTAAAATGACAACATGTAATCATAAAATCTTATAATTATTCCTTTCTAACAATTTAACATGTAACTATTAGAATTCTTACAGTCAAAGGTTTAAATATAATATGTCACAGGTTAATGATTAAGCGTTCAGTTGCATAATATGTCACAAATTATCATGTAATTAAAACTTACATGTACAAAATAGTAATTGTTTTCACATTTTCAAAAAGTTTACATTTCTACATGTTAAAATTTCTGCTTTTTAATCATCTTAACATATAATCATTACAAATTAACATTTCTAGCAGATTTACATTGCATGTTAACGGGGAATGTCAAACGATAATATAACATTATCAAAAATGATATAACTTAAATCTACTTCATTGATATGCCGATCTAGATGAGAATCTCTTTGGAATGGTTACTGATGGAGAGTCATGAGTTTGTATTGTCGTTGCAATTGAAAGTGCCTTATTTTCTAAATTTGTCGTTGTTGACAATAAATTTTCTTTTTAATCTTAATTTGGATAACGCTCTAATATTATAATAAATAATTTTATTCAGAAATTACATAGAGGAAGAAGAAAATAGTGAAGAAATAACAAATGAGAATGGAAAGCTATAGGGTCCTTTATATATGAAGCTCACATTGACACTAACCGTCTATTTTCCCTGATGAAATCTATTCTCTCCATGTTACAAGGCCAATTGGAAGTTGCCAAGTCAACAATAATTTTGAGTTGGACCAGTAGAATAAAGCCAATAAGACATGCATTGTCATTTCCTACCAATTAAATGTGCCAATTAGGTGCCACAATAATTTTCTACCGTTATGCACATTAATTCCTTCTTCATTTTTATTTATTATGTGCATACATTCTTCATATTCCACATATATTCCCTTTTAATTCATTATGTCAATTCCTGGTTTGGCTCCTTTTAAATTGATTATGCGCCTGTTTTCCTTTTTCTATATATTTGCACGCACATTTTGTATATAACCTTATAGATTATTGCCTCTTAAATTTTCTCTTTCCGTTAGTACCTATTGTTTACCTTCTATTGCCTATCATTAATTCTTTTACTTTTGAATTTCAAATGTTATGTGTGTATAATTATACACATCTTTCTTGTCATTTTACATGCCTTATCTTTTTTATTTAATGCAATTATTTTACCATGTTTTCTTTTTCCTTATTTCAATCTATCCATTGAATTAATTTAGTGCATGTATTGTCTTCTCATCAATTTTGAATTGATTTGAATTATATTCATATATAAGGTCTTTATATGTATACAAAACTTCTAATGACTATTTTACGCATATATATATATATATATATATATATATATATATATACGCACAACTTATATTTCGTTTTCAAAATTCAAACGGCGTTGTGCCATTATTTAATTCTTGCCATATTTCTTTGATTGCAACTTTATTTTGGATTTTTCTCTTATATATATATATATATATATATATTTCTGCACATATACATATATATATATATATTATCATATACATGTATACGTATATTTTTCTACACTTCCTTATATGTACGTTTATACATATTTTATCTTTAGAAAGTATGTTATTTCAGTCATTCCCTTAAAACAAAAATATAATGCAGGTGGGGATCAAACTCGGTACCTCTTGTATGCAAGCCACATGTTCTAACCAACTGGACTACTAAGGGTTTTGTTAACAATGCTTAGAACAATGGTAGTCATTGTTCTCTTCTTATTCCTCTTGTTCTTATTTGTTACAATATTTCATTTAAACCATTACATGAATCTTTATCATTTTGCTTGTATCATTTTATTTTATTTCTCTATTATTTTTAATGCATAATATTTGTAAATCAGTGCATACAACATATTTACACTACATGCAACCAATTTTATTTTCTTTTAATGCATGCATTACATTTTTATTTACATTAATCTTTTTCTTCTTTTTCAATGCATGTATTTATTACATGCAACCATATATCATCGTTATTATATTTTTCTTTTAAATGTTTATGTTTATGTCTATGCATATATATACACATATGCATTATTTAATTATTTAATTGTTAAAAGATGCGTTGTGTTACAAATTTCGTCATGGACCGATCAACAGAAGACATTTAAGAATCAAAAGACAATCTAAGGTCACTGAGCGTTGACTGCTCTATCTCAGGGTCATGAAACAAATCATCGAATTATGAAGATAAATCAAGTCACAAGGACAAATCAAGTCACGAGGACAAAGTACTACATCAAACAGGTGGCTCAATATCACTAAGATATACCACACATTGCATGGCTCCATTCTACCTTTAGTAACTCTAGTGGTTACATCTCTTTCACTTGTAGATATGCCATATGGACCGCAAGTACATAATGGTTACGCCTGGTTCCCCCAGGAAATATCCATATCCATAAGTTTTCACAGCTCTGCGGATTACTCCCTTATAAAATGACTGTAGATCGCAAAAGACACAATGGTTAAACTTGGTTCCCCCAAGAAACATCCGTCCAACGTAGGCCATCTACAATCTTGTAAATTTCACTACACTGTCATGTTCTTCCAGGAACTGTGACAACTCATGAGTTTTATGCCCGAACAACCCACTACCTCTAGCAGCGTATCCCAACCAAGCTCTAAATTCAAAGAAGAATGAAGGTACTTTCCTTATCTTGATTTTAAAACATACGATACTGCGTACATATTGTACTTCTTCTCATAAATCATACTCATGACAACTTACATAAGATTTATTTTCCAAATCATGTTTCATCCCATTCTTATATAAATTCTGTTATATGAGATTTTATCTCAATCCATTACCTTCTAAATCAACATTTTCTGAATTCGCTATATTCTTCATAAAATTTTCGAAAACTACTATTTCCAATATCTAAAATCGAGTATCCTTAAATTTCCATTCAAATTTCAAAATTTTAGTTTTGATCTCTTAATCAATTAAGATATTTGATATATTTTCAAACTCAGATTTATGAATCTATTTGTTTTAAACCAAATTTTCTTCCAATTTTCCAATTATTAAGTTTATCACTTATTTAAAATACTTATGCTCTCAAAATTACAGAATTTTTTTATTCTTATAATTTTTTTCTCATTCACGCATTATTAATCTTCAATATTCACATCCTTTGACTGTAAATCAGCAAGCGAACAACTTACTAAGTATCAATCCCGAAGGCCGAAATCAACATCAGATCAACACTCAGGAAACTATTCAAGTTAACTAATTTTTAGTCAGTTTCCAATTTCCTTAATCCTTTTCTCGTATTCCAAAATCAATTCCTCTCTTCTTTTACGTTTTGTCGCCCTTCGTTTTTGACGTGTGGCTCTTTGTTCTTTAGTTCTTACCATTCTAATTTAACAAAACTCGTTAGCCCTCACGATCTTTTGAAAACATTTCCAATTATCATGTTTATTTTCTATAATTTTAGAAAATCTCTTATTACAATTGGAAAACCTTTTCATATATTCTCAAATCTTTTTTTCTATAGAAAATATACTTTATTCTCATGGGGAACATTTCTAAATTCGTTATTTGGATTAAACAGTTGTTAAATAAAACATCGTTATTCCCACTTAACTGTTGACACTTATTAACTTACTTCACCTAACCAACTCTTGATATCGAACCTTATTTTTATGTCGATTCGAATATTCAATGTTATTTCCAATTCAAACTCATATTTGTAAGTCAATTTTCCAAATTCACACTCGATTTTGACTACATATTGCATTGCCAATTCATAACACATAACTAATGTTTATCAATATACAACCTCTATGCTTGTACGTTTCAGAGAAGAGTGTTAGGCTAAGAGAATAAATTCTCCACCACCAAACAGATATATATATATATATATTAATAAAGATCAATTGCTATGTCATAAATCACAATGTCATACATATAAATCCAAACCAAAGTTCGAAATTCAAAACATGACTTACATGTTAATGTCGAAGTTAAAATCAATTTTATAAAATTCCATTTTGAATCAATTGTTCAGGTTAAGCTATAATTCGAGTTCTCGATTTAAATTCTCAACTTTGATTGAATCTGAAGTTTGAATTATTCACTCCATAATATTGGTTTTGCATCAACTTCCAACTTTCCAAATATTAAGTTTACCGCTTAAATCGATTCTTCACAAGTTTTAATTTCATCATCTAAATTTTTATTTCCAATCATTTTCAGTTGTCTTTGATTGCTAAAATACACAATTAGATAAAATGATTTGTTGACTCTCTTATACATATCTTCCTTTGATACCATTAGATGACGGATTCGAGATTCAAACTTAAGGGGATCTTATCGAAGAATAGCTCTAACAAAATCTAGATTCGAAGACTAGGGATTCCGAAAAGAATTTTAAATATCAAAATAAATTTTTGTTTCTGCTATATTAGTTTCAAAATACTAGTGTTGAAATACATAATATTTCCAAAATAATTTACCTTTCAAAATCTATTCTTCAAAACTCTTTTTATTTTCAAGATCCGCTTTTTCCAGTGTCGATTCTACTCATTCAAACCCAATAAGCTAAGCTTTGAAACAACATGTAACATCCCTCCTTTTTAACCACTTCAAATTGGTAATTAAACCAACTTAAAATGTTCAAACTGATGGATCGTTATTTAGCTTACAGAGTTCAAAACAGAATCAACATAGAATGGATAAATAACAAAATATTGAACAGCGAAATAAAACTTTTATATATTAATCTGAATTTTGATACAAGATTTTTCTATACAGCGGAATTGAAAATACAATTTGAATACAGGAAAAATATTACTTTTTAAAAATCTAGAGTGCGCACATCTTCGGAATATAGCTTTGCCGGTCTTCAAATCTTAAGTTGTAATTTTTAAATCTGTAAAACTCGGATCTGACCTGAGCGTTCCATGCAAAAACATAAAACACTCGAGTCAGGGTTAATCTTATTTCAAGTAAGCAAAATTTGAATACCACATAAATATAATTAGTTTAACCCCAGCGACATATTAAATAATTCAAGCATAATAATTAGTGAACTGCCGAAATATAACATTCGGGATCATAGCCAACAAGGCCACATGGTGAGGCATGTAAGCAAATGCAAGGAGTGTTACAACAACTTAAAATGGCAGTAATATTCAAATAGGCAAGATCATTTCTGCCAATATCAAAAGAGGGTGTGTATAGAACCAATGTGAGTAATATGAGCACATACGTCACCCATATCGAAGGGTTTAAGCACAGAACAGGGTCAACAATGTATATGGACAAACATGGATACATCGTTCACCACATAGATGTCAAGCTTCAAGTAATCAACGTGCACAGGAAGTACGAAGCAGGGTATACAAGTTACTAACAAGAATTGATCAATGCATGCAACTAAAAGCATTCTTGGGTAAAATTCGTATCATAGTATAAGGCACGAAGGCCACAAATGTAATACAAAAGTGATCAATGCAACTTACACTATAAAGGTAGGTAAATACTACATCAGCATAGCTAAAGGCCAGCATGAGACAAGTAAAGGCCAGAGACATGAAACTCAATAGGTCAGGTTATGTTGACAAACCAAATAGTGAAGGCCTCATCTTTCTCTAATAATAATAGGGGAAATTAACCTATTCAAATATACATATATACATCGGCCTACGAATACCACCCAAGCAATTGAAAGACAACAGTACAAGAATGAGATAATCGATCTGTAACTGAAGTAGCGAGCCATTGGGAATGTATGTATGCCATTAATACGTATATACATATACACAACTACATATATATACGTATGTAACTAGCCTCCACATATATGCCCAACAATCATGTGCCCATCAAACAATCATAATTGAAATAACCAAAAGCAGCTAACTAGAATGCCAAAAATATAGTAGCGAACCGACCCATACTATTTATACTTAGTGAACGAAATCGAACTTGAAATAAGCTAAATCGTAATGTTAACTCACCTTAAATAGGTGTACCAGGAATTGATTTCATAAAGGAGCAGGCGGCTGCTGGCGCTCTGATGCTAGAGGCGAGGCACAGTGCGTAATGAGGAAACAATTGGTGAGAACAATTCGTCGAGGCTTACATGGGGGAGATAATTTTGGCACTTCGATGACGGGGATATCGATGGCTTTGATTTGATGAATGGTGGCTTCGAATGGGTTGCGATGGCTATCGGTTTTTGAAGACAGAACTAACATCGTTGGAGAGGAGGTGGCGATTTGGTTAGCAGGAGGTGACGATTTGGTTAGCAGGACGTGGCCGTTTTTTTTTCTTTGGAGAAAAAGAAATGACTTTGGTTTTGGGAAATTTTTGATTTAGGGGAAGTAGGGATTCAGCCATTAAAATGAAGACAATAATTTCTGAAGGAAAAAGGACCGGGTTGCTTCATTTTATAGAAGAAATATCGGGGATAAGAGCGAAGTAACATCACATAGGTTTTTAGAGTGGTGCGTTTAGGTCTGCGTGAAATTTCTGGTGTAGGTAATATTTAGGTTTAATTTAATATCAATTCTACCGCGAATACCACAGAACGCTCTAGTTTTGTACCGCTAACACAATCTTTGAATGTAATGAAAATTATACGTACCTCTTTGTCTTCGTGTTCTGCATTCAAGAAAAGTAGTTTAGTTGTAATCCGACACCATTTGTATATAACATTATTTAAATTTTAAATTATTTATCGGTTCACCGATTTTATTCCATTTTTCCACCAACAAGTATGTTCGATTTCGAGTATGAATCCTTAAATTTCAATCCCTTTTATACATACGAATTCACACATATCTACGCCAATTTTCCATATATTTCAACAAGTAAAATCTCCAATTTATTTAACGTTAATAACGTTTATTTTAACTTCAACCATTTATATTTTTCAGTCGAATTTATAATCCAATTAAAATATCCAATCAAATACCATTCAAATATTTAGTAATAAATATTCGATTCCCAATCAACCATTCTGAATTAAATTTTGAGTTCAATTCATATTTGAAACAATATGTTTGATTTTTAATTTCTAACCGAAGTATCAATATAAAAAATGATTATTGATAGTTAAATCTTTAATTAATTCCATATTTCAGTTGTTGAAATTTCTAGGGCGTTACATGGCCCACCATTTACACTGACCTGAGGACCTTGAACAATCTGGAACCAACACCAGAAGCTCGAGACAGGCACCCACCATCGCAAGGGGGAAACACCAGACCAACCTCAAATGCGCGAGACATACTCCCACAATCTTGTAGTTTTGCGCTGAAAGCACTGGTGCAGAAATGGATTCTTGGCAATGGCTTTTTGGAGATGGGAGCCAAATTGCCAACATTATCAAACGCTTCACTCGAGGCGTCATTTCGCAGCATGACGTGGATAACGTCACTTGACTTCAGGCTTGCAGCTTTGGAGTCGTACAATGGTTGGATGAATCCTACGGTATATCTTATGCACTACATGCGCCACATGGAAGTACTATCGGCGTCAGATAACATCACTGCTAAGTGTTTCCCTCTTTTTATGATCAACGTCGCTGCCATGTGGTTTCGATAGCTAACGGCTGAATCGATCAACAGTTGAAACATATTGGTTGCTGTATATAAAAATTCTATGATTTTTGTTTAATGATAACAAATATATATATTACTGTAAATGTGATTGCAATTATACTATTCTACTACATCATAGACATAATTAAATATTTAAATTTAAACAGAATACTACTGCACAAGAATTTATATATTCGTGCAACATTTTATTGAAATATAAATATTTTACTTCAACATTTCAATAGTACGATCTTACAAGTCCACTATTTGTACATCTCACAGTAATACAATATATACAATTTCATTTGTTACATCATCTCCTCACTACAAACCCTCAGTTTCACTCAGTTCTATATACATACAAATTCACATTTAGTTTCACTCAGCTCTCTCGTATACATACGTTCACACACTAACACTTTGTCTGTCTTCATCCTGCTTCATAGTTAGTCCAGTCACCTGTATACCAATCACAAAAACACATACAGTAAACTGGAACAAAAATATTTTTAAATTCTAGCAAATATAATTTTATTTTAAAATTTATTTGCCTCAGAATTTTGGTGTGTTTCTCGTTATATTTCATGACTTGGTCTGATTTATATATTAATCTATCTATGTCTAGACAACTTGTGATATTCACGGTGATTCACTGTAAATACCACAACGTAGACAATGTCTCTAGTGCTTATATATATATATATATAATTCTGCACTATGATAAAATCAACGATGTTAAGCTCAGATAGATTGAAGATGATTCCCTTTCTCTTGAGTATGTCAAACCTCCTAAAATTAAGTTTACATTTCTGAAAAAGCTTTCAAATCATCGACAGATTCGTGGATTAATGCTATTGCTTTGCATCTAGTAGATTTTAAACCTGCTGTGATTAAATTAAAGGATTATGTCTCTAATGTTTGGCATCCTAAAGGTAATTTTGTGGTTCATATCACTCATGAGTTTCAATATACAATTAAATTTGAGCTTGCTGAAGATTATTTGTCTGTTTTAAGATCCTCAACTCATTCTTATTTTGGAAGACTATTGATGGTATTTAAATGGTATCCTAGATATGGGTTTGAGAATTTTCGACCTAATAAGGTACAAGTCTGGATAAAGCTCTTTAAACTTGATATGGAAATGTGGACGAATAAGGCCTTTTCTATGATTGCAAGTTTTATACGGGATCCGATTAGGGTCGATGAAAGAATAACTAGTAAGAAAATCATTAAGTTTGCTAGATTTTTGATTAGCATTGATTTAGAATCTAAACTGGTTGACAAATTCCTATTCTACTTCACAATGGTCTTCATAAGGATATTATAGCTGAATATGAATATTTACCTTTCAAATGTGATCAATGCAAAACATTTGGACATAGAACTGTTGTTCATGAAATTTCTAAGGATCTAGTTTGGACTAAACCAT
The DNA here is from genome assembly GCA_030737875.1 of Allium sativum. NCBI lineage: Eukaryota > Viridiplantae > Streptophyta > Magnoliopsida > Asparagales > Amaryllidaceae > Allium > Allium sativum. The sequence goes on from CM060922.1 coordinate 1,042,895,246, forward strand.
CAACAAGTGTCAATACATCAAATGTAGATGAACAACCAAGTTCTAATGATGGTATTAATAGGAATGAATTTTATTTAGAGTTTCTCGATTCTAAGATACCTAATAATATCATTCATGATGATTTAAATCATGTAGCTATTTGTTTGGAAGAGGATCCTCCCACTGAAGATAAAAAGGATGTTTCAGAGGGTATTTCAAAAAATGCAGAATATATTGCTCATTGAAAGGTAAAGGAAAGAACTCTTCAGCTTTCACTACTCCTCCTAAAAAAGATTTAAGGAGCAATTCTTCAATTAAATGACACTTATGTCCTCGAATGTTAGGGGGATGAATAAATCTAAACGTATGAGATATGTTTTATCCCTCCTGGCTAATTTCAAACCAACTTTTGTTGGTTTATTAGAGAATAAACTTAACAAGGATAATTTGAATATCTTCAGTAGGTTATTTCCAAACAAATGGTCTTTTCTTCCTTGTGATGGTGCTGTTTTTTCTGGTATAATTCTTTTGATATGGAACTTTGATATATGGTCTACTACTGTAATTTCTTCCTCTAGTCAACACATTATAGTTCGTGCACTAAATATTGGAGGTCTTTCCATCTATTTGACTATGGTATATGCTAGTAATAGTTTCTCTAAAAGGCAACTGTTGTGGCAACATATAATTCAGGAGGCTAATTTGATTAATGATGAATGGGTTCTCATGGGGGATTTTAATAATTCTACTTCCCTTTTAGATAAAAGTGGTGGTCTTCCCGTTCCTTTCCAACAGATCAGAGCTATAAATAACTGTCTTACATAGTCAGATTTATCTGAAATTAAAGCTACAGGGTTCAATTATAGTTGGAGAAGAAAGGGGATAGCAAATAATATTGATAAATTTTTTGTCAATCATTCTTGTCTGCAAAAGTTCACTGATATGAGAGCCTTATCTTTATCACAACTTTCAAGCAATCATAACCCTCTTTACTAGAATTAATTGTAACAGCTACAAATACAAGTTTCCTTTTAAATATTCAAATGAATGGCATTTAAAAGAGGGTTATGATGAATGTATTATGAAGGGTTTACAGTCTACTGGATGGGGATCTGCTAGCTATAGATTTCAAGAGAAATTAAATGGATGTAAGAGAGATCTCAAAAGTTGGAATAAAATCAGGCCTAAAGATAATGCACTCCTATTAGAAGCAGAAGCACATTTTAAAGAAAGGGAAATAGCTAGTGATCTAGATCCAAAAAATCTGTCTATATATGAAAGCATGTTAGAAGCTAAACATGCATTAGATGTTCAAAAACAGATTAGATACTAGAGTTATAAGAAAAAGACTAAAGTTTCTTGGCTCAGGATGGTGATACTAATTCAAAATTCTTCCATTCTAAAATGTCTTCTAGAAGATATACGAATTACTTGAAAACTCTTATTGGTAATGATGGTAATCTTATTTTCGAACCTGAAGAAGTAGCTGAAGAAGCTATCAATTATTTCTCTGGCTTATTTAATGGACCAGTTGAAGTGGATTTCCCTTCATTCCAATCGCCAGCAGTGATTAATTCTCATGGTAAACAGGAATTAATGTATCCTATTACTTTAGAAGAAATAAGTTTAGCTATTAATTCTATTCATGTGGATTCCAGTCCAGGACCTGATGGATTTAGTTCTAAAATTTTTAAACTGCATTGGGAGAGTTTAAAGATAGATTTATTATATGCAATGCAAGATATTTTTACCTCTGCTAAACTTCCTAAAGGAATTAATCACACTTTTGTTACTCTGATTCCTAAAGTAGAGAGACTATCTGAAATTTCCCAATATCGACTTATAGCTCGTTGTAACATCTATTACAAGATTTTCAGTAAAAGTTTGTGTAATAGAATTAAGTGGTACTTACCTCATTTGGTTTCTTCTAATCAATGTGCCTTTATACCGTCTCGTTATATTGGTGATAATATCATATTAGCTTATGAGATGTTAAGGGAATTCAAGAAAGTAGGAGTGAATAAATTCAGCATAAAGATTGATCTACATAAAGCTTATGATATGATGAATATGAAATTCATATGTCACATTATGCATATAATGGGGTTTCCAGTTCATTTCATAAATGTTATTTATGAATGTATATCTACACCTACTTTCTCAGTATTGATTCAAGGAATCCCAAAAGGATTTATTTCTTCTAATAGGGGAATTCAACAAGGGGATCCTCTATCGCCATATCTTTTCTCTATAGCTATGGAATTTTTTACATATAGCATGAATGAAGCCTTGTATCATAATAAGTATTTCCCTGTTCATAAATTCGAACCCGTAGTGACTCATTAATTGTATGCTGATGATCTTATGATCTTTGGAAAATGTTTACCAGTTTGTGCTATGTCTTTAAATGATATTTTTGGTAGATTAAAATACTTCAGTGGATTAGCAGTGAGCTTGCTTAAAACTTAGTTTTATTTTAGTTCTCATGCAAAGAATACAACAAAATTTGCCTCAATTATGGGTTTCCAAATTGATCAGTTGCCAATTAGATACTTGGGTGTGCCTTTGTCTTTGAATTACCTCCACTATAATGATTGTCAATCTTTATTACTTAGAGTTCAAATGAAAATTCAATCATAGGATTCAATTTTTCTTTGTTTTGCTTGAAGGGATGAGTTAATATAATCAGTCATTACCCCAATAGTTGTATATTGGTTATTTGTGTACCAATTGCCTGAACATGTCATAGATAAATTACATTCTATGTGTGCTGATTTTTTCTATGGTAATTCTGCACGTAAAATTAAATGGGAGAAGTTGTGCCTGCATAATGCAGAGGTAGGAATAGGATTGAAATCCTTTTTTGATTTAAAGAAGGTCGCAGCAATAAAACTCATATGGAAATACTTGACAGGTTCATATTTATGGAGCTCTTGGATGGAGAAGAAATATTGTAATAGTAAACACTTTTGGAATATACCAACTGATAATAATGCATCCTGCACATGGAAAGCCATTCTCAGGCTTAGATCATCAGGTAAGCAACTATTCAATAAAGTTATTTCATTAGGTTCTTCTACATTTCTATGGTATGAACCTTGGATAAATAGTAAGTGTTTAGTGGATATGATTATCATTTCAAAAATTTCTTATTTGGGTAGATAGGATGAGCTTGTGTCTTCTATTACTGCTGATGGTAGGATTAATGGAAATATTCATGCTGCTACTCGAGAAGTTGTGTCTGAGATTAATTCTATTTTTTAAAAGCATAGTAACAATGATGATTATTATGAATAGGGTAAAGGTGGGAATTTTACATTTCATTAGGTGTGGGATAAAATTAGAGAAAGAGACATTGAAAAGCGGTGCTTCAAAGTTGTGTGGCATAATAAGAGTGCTAGAAGAATGTCATTTGTTACCTTTCTTGCATTAAAAAATAGACTGTCAACTAAAGAGAGACTAAGTAGGTTTGGTTTGATTGAAGATAATGGTTGTAGTCTATGTTAAGGTTATGTAGAAACTGTGAATCATATTTTCTTTGAGTGTGTTTATGTTAGGTACATTTGGAAAGCTTTGTCATTGAAGCTTGGCATATCAGAGCATGAACTTGGAACATTGGAGCTGGAGCAGAGAGAATTTTGAGCATATTCAGAGACAAAGATCAAACTTTTGATTTAGCTTATGCAGCCTTAACAACTATGGTGCATCATATATGGTTCGAGAGGAATTCGAGAGTTTTCAAGAGAAAATATATTCAAAAGGAAGTGAGATTAAGAATGATAGAAACAAAAGTGCATTTCTTAGTGAAGGCAAATGGCAGCGAAACTAGGAGGTCAAGTATGAAAGAGGCTTTGTTAAGACAATGGGGTATTGATCTTTTGGATGTAGGATGAAGTTTCAGATCATCTTTTATTTTGTTGTGGAAATGTTGCTTGTAATTTGAATGTTTAATGGCTGTTTTATATTTTTTTTTTCTGTGATGAGAGGGTATGAGATTGGAGAGTGGATATGTTGTGAGACAGTTTGGAGTTGTTTTTGTAATGTTCAATAGATGGTGTTTATATGTGTTCTTTTCCCTTATGTCGCACCCACTTAGGTTAGGGGGCATAAGGTTTTGATGAGGCATATAAATAAAGTATATGGTTGGTATATGAAATAAAACATACCAATTTTCAAAAAAAAAGTCCACACATGCACAATACATGTATACACATACATGTGTATGTATATACAGATATATTCTATGCAGGGGCAATATAGTCAATCATTGAAACAAAAAGGGACAAATATATCAAGTTTGATATGCTCGGATGAAGTTTGACAACACATGCATGGTGCAAGTATCCATGAACACACAAGTGCAACAAATCAAGGCTCAACAATGTAATATGGAGTGACACACATATATACATATATACACACACACATATATATATATATATATACACACATATATGTATACATGGATTCACATGCATATAAATACAAGCCAGAGCAGCATGGGTCAAGATATATGATGCAACATCAAAGAAAGTCGAGCCCAGTGTGAATGATCAAGCACAGTTTATGCAACATGGCTCAAGTGGACAAATCAACATGCACAGTTGAATACAAACAGACCAGTACAAGACCAAAATGATCATTACAACAAGGTAGAGGAGTGGTGTTCAACTGCATTCTAGTCATATGTTCAACAAACATAAATGTGCAACTGGACGTACATCTTTCAATGTGCATACAAATATACAAAAGGAAGGGAAAGCATGGATAAAGACAAACACAGTTCAATTAGATGCACAAGACAAGATTGCAACTACACATGCATGTGTGTATGCAAGTGCCAAAAAGGTCGAGCTGAGCAAATGTATACATACATGGGACAAGTTCATACAGCAGCATATACATGCAAGTGAGCAAGAATATCAAGTGACCACAGCATGCATACACAGGTCAAAATAGGGTCAAGCATAAATATGTATGGGATAGCATAACAAAATGCACATGTCAAAATTCAACATTTTATTTACTGGAAATTAATTTGCATTGATGCAGTTGTTTTAAAGAGAAGAGCTAGTCTTTTGTTCAACAAATGGAAAGGGTACAAAAATTCAATATGTCATAAAATATTTCACATTCACTATGTATCCAAATTCAACATATATTTCAGGAATGTTTTCATTCAAAAATTCGAAGGAACAAAGTTTGGAAAGATATAAAATTGAAATTCCAAATCTTTCTAGAAATTAACATGCAATTTCAATGTGCCATGAAATCATCAATTTGTTTCCAGAAATAAACAAATGTTTTTGGGCAAGAAACAGATTTATTTCTTTCCAGAAAATTGCAAATTGTTTGGGCAAGAAAATCTTGTGTTTCCAAATTTGATTTGATTTAAAATTGGCAACTGGATTTTGCAAATCAAACTCCATATTTTAGAAAAGAATTTATCATCAAATTCGAAGGCCAGAGTTTAGGCAAGAAAATTATATGAAGTATTTTTTCCAGAATTCAATCTTTTTTTCACGGCACGGCAATAATCACGCAAGAGCAAAATAAGCAAGATCAACTTTATTTGTTTCCACGGTTTCAGAAAATCAAAAAAGCTCAAACCAAGGCAACAAAATCACGCAACAATCAAAACAAGTCATTCAAAGAAATCAGTGATACTTTAGGATTCTATAATCCTATAAATGACACATATTTACCATTGTTGGAGATTTATCGAAAAACCAAGCATCAATTCAAGAACAACAATTCGAAGAATCAAATTAGAAATACTCAAATTGTTTTTCAATCATATGCAAATCGCCAAGCAGAGAGCCAAAAGAATTCAATCATCAGAGAAACAGTTACAAGAGATTCAAGTCATGATTTGGAGAAAGAGAAAGAAAGCCGTAATTTGGGTCGACTGGCACTGATTCAAGGGATAAAATAAATAAAGGCTGACTTTATTTTTTACTTAGAAAAGGAAGGTTTGTTTTATTTATTATTGTATTGTTTTATATTTTCTTTTATTATTGATTAAACGGATTTCTAGTTTGTCTGTAAAATTAGGGGTTTTCTGGTTTGTCTTAAAACTAGGGGTTTAATAGATATAGGTTTCATAATTAGGGCTTACGAGTTACGGGTTTGTAATTCGGGAAAATCTGATCTTGGGGATAAAGATCAGCCCAGGGTTTTGAGCGTCGGATTATAGCAGGAGCAGGGTATGCGAGTTTATAGCGTTTTGTAAGTAGGATCTTTTTTAATACCTAGTAGAAATCTTAGGGATGCAGTAGTAGGCCGGGTTTGCCAAATCTAGGTAAAATCTATGTTATTTATTTTCTGCATTTATTTTCTCTACTGCAATCTATACTATGGTAATTTTAATATCTCATAAAACTCCAATAAACCCTATTCACCCCCCTCTAGGATTAATCTAGATCCAACAAGTGGTATCAGAGCAGGTTTTTCATTAACTCTAGAGTCATCGTGTTCCCAAGTTGTAAACCCAGTGAGAGTCAGTCTAGTCATATTCCTACTATTTTTAATGGTACATTTTTTTTAAATTGGAGATCAGATATGGAATCCTATTTAAAATATGTTAATATTAAATACTGGGATATTGTTATTAATGGGTATGATATGGTAGATAGGAATGACATTGGACTTAATTCTCGTGTTACACAAATTTTACATTTATATCTTGATGATGAAAAATATAAACTTATCTCCCATTGTTTGAATTCACAGGAAATCTAGGGTTCTCTAAATACATTGTATGGATGAAAAGAAGACAACAGTTCAAAACCGCAGAAGGTCAATTCAGATTTAGAAATTTGTCTAAAAGGGGAGATTAAAATTCAGATAGATCAGATAATGGAGACTCAACAGATGATGAAACGGGGAATTTCTCGTATGAAGATTTAGTTTATATATGTATTGTTTAACTAAATCAATTGATAAACTCCAGCGGAAAAATAAAACTCTGAAATATGAAAATATTCAGTTGACCAGCAAAAATAATGGTTTTGAATTAAAGCTTGAAAACATCAAGAAATCTGAAAATTCTCGTTGCAAAAATTGTTTGAATCTAGGAAACAATCTTGTTCATATCAATAAAAATATTCAAAAACTTAAGAATGAAATTTTTATGTTAAAAGAGAAAACGATTGAGTTAATAAGTACAAACTTTTTTTGCAAAAGGAAGGATAATTTTAAGACATCTGAAAATTCCAAACTTAAAATTTTTGAAAAGGAAAATTTACTGAAAACTGAATCTATCTTGAATGAGCTTGAAAACGAGATTGAAGAATTCAAGAGTCTTGAAAAACATCAATTTGAAAAACAAATTCAATTTGAATCTGAGATTTTTGAGTCCAAGACCAAAATCAAATTGCTTGAAAACGAAAACTTTGTTTTGAAACAAAATAATGTTGAAAATAGGAAGATCAATATTAATCATTGTTCGAATTTGATGAAAGAAAATAGCAATCTTAAATCCAAAATTTAACAACTAGAATCAACTTTGGATAAATTTTCTAATGGGAAAAAATCGTTGAATATGTTGACCAAATTTCAGTTGGAAATAAAAATGGTCTTGGGATTGGAAAACTTAATAAATTTGCTTAAAAGCAAAATTCGAATGAATTGAAAAACACTTCAAATGACTCGATTTGTAATTGAGCTGAAAATTTGGGCTTCAATAATTTGAAAAGACATCCTGAACATAAACGAGATGAAAATATATTTTATTTTATTCAATTATACTAAATTCGTGCTTGATTTCATCATTTAAAAATTCGTGTGAAAATATATGAATCCCGTTTTCAATGAAAATTGACATGCATCTATGTCTTGACATTACAAACCCAACGAAACTTGTTATGTCGAATTTCGAGTCCGTTTGCTCCATAAGCGTATTTTTAAGGTCAACATATTTATCACTCCATATTTAAATTGCGCACGGCCACATACTGACTCTAAAAATCATGAAATTTGAAATCCAGCTATGTTTTACAAATATGGTTCTAATGAACTTGGTTTTCGTCGAATTTGGAGACCGTTTATAAAATTTTCTTATAACTAGTGTATTAAATTTACAATTAAAATTGAACACACATTTAAATTTACCATTCTTACATATAAATTCCAATTGACTCGAAATTTTAAACTTAACAGTAATTTGACATTTCGGGTCCAACAAAATTGGTTTCGTCGAAAACGAAGGTATTTGCAAAATGGCCATTATAATGGGCTTATTTAATATTAAAATATTAATAAATTCTATAGCGATGATTTTAGATTTTATTTTGGACATAACTTACAATTTATAACAAAAAATCAAAATTTGTTGGAAAGGTATTGCTCAAAATATTCTAATGTTTCTTGTTTCGTTAAATTTTGATTATGTTGCATTATGTACATTAAATTGAAATTCAAAACTGGATTTCCAAACCATCGCGACGTTACATGTTCATTTTATAATTATATTATTAAATTTTGCGTTCGAACCAATTTTAAATAAATTATAAGTCATTTATTCTCAGAATAAATCGTTTAAAATATTTAATTTCCATTAAAAACAATTAAAAATAAAATTTAAATTGGTTCAAAGAATCAGGGTTGTTACAAGCTCCATCACTTAAAACTTTTCGTCCCTGAAAAGGAAGATGAAACTGAAGGTCGTTTACTTAACAAACTCAATCCTCATTTGGACTCAAGTTCTTCAACTTTTCTGTTTATAAGGACTTTCCTTTCCGATATTTAGCTAATGCCTTAAATTTTCAATTTTTTTTACCATAACCTCTTTTGTACGGTTTCATTGGTACAACTACAACTTGCCTCTATGTACCTTCATCAATCAAAAGAAAATAAAAATGCTAAGCGGCTTGCTAATCGGCTCATAAAATCATCAAACCCAATCAATACAATAAATATGTAACTTTTTGTTGGACATACATTTTATTCCTCTTCTTAGCCTTCATGCAGCAACTTGTTCACGCATATTGTTAATGATATTTTTCGTTAACACCGGAGATAGGCCTACAGAAGTGGACCTAAGAGAAAAATAGGTTGTTTAGGCTCTGCAAGTTTGAGTTAGTTCACTATTTCCTGGATAACAAGGTTTAGAATCCGAAAGAATAGTTACTCTTCCCTCGATGGGGTGAGTATCACACTTAAGCGGTTCAAGAACCAACAGTTATCCCAGAAGGATGAGTTTCTAAACCCAACCCTTGATACGGACTTAACGGAAGGTAGTTAGGTGTTCTGCGCAAAGTTTGTTGAGGGGTCTAAGCTTGTAGAAAGGGTTTAGGCTTGTAGGAAAGGTTTAAGCTTATGAGAAAGGGTGTTTCGGTTGACCTGCGAAAAGGCTAGGTCGAACGTTCATGTATATGTAGGAAACAAATAGTAAGCTACAGCAACCATAACTAGGAAATAGCATAGGAAATTCATAAAGAAATATCATAAGTATTGATTCATCCTTTATTGATCTTTGATTTAGAATATAAGAATATAATAAGAGAATTCCCCAAATTGATTTAAGGATTAGGGTTTACTCTAGAAAAAAGAGTACAAGAATCAGAATGAGAAAAATCATCCTCCAAATGTGAACCCTGGAGTCTTATTTATAAAGAATTTGGGGCCTCTTCTACCGTTGGGCCTGCAGGATCCTCTATCGGTCGCTTTTCTCCTTGGTTTCGGATGTTTTGGCTTCTAGCCATTTTGCGGTGCTGATTATAGCTTCCTGAGGGAAGGTCCTGGTCAGTTAAGGCTTCTTTGAGATTGATATGAGCTCTCGGTTGTATGCTTCCGAATGTAGGCTTCTGGTTTTCTCACGAATACTTAGAGGAGCTTGCCCACATGATGTATGTAGATAGTTTCCGGATCGGAACCACTATCGGTGCATGTACTAAGTAGATTAGTATGGGTAGCTTGTTTCTCTTCTAGGGTTCCAGTTTGCCTTTCGGTGGGATTTCTGGGTATCACCTGATCCCCTGGTAGGTAGCTCCCAGAGATTTTTCTATTGTCTATTAACGTGTCCTTTCCGTACTTATATAGTAGATGTTTTCGAAGCCTGTTCTAGATAATCTCTATGTTGTTTTGGCTTCATACTCTTGATGCCTTCGCCTTCTAATGTATCAGTTTTAAGCAGGTTAATTCTGACAGACCTTCTGCCCTTTCATATTTTAATTAGCGGAGCTCTTCCCCCCTCTTTCTTAGCTTCTGGCTTGGATGACCTATTGTTATAGGATCTCCCTTCTAGATTGACCCTGTCGGATGGACTCTACTAGATAGCCCTTGCTGGACCGATCCTGCTGGTATTTTGTAGCTTTTGAGTTTTTTCTCCTAGGAAGGTGTTGGTATATGCAGCTCTCGGATCGTTCCTTCCGCTCTTGGTTATTTCTAATGTTCGACTCTGATTTTTGGAGAATTCCTATGTGACTCCGGTCACCCGATCCCCCTTCACCGTCAGCTTGTTTCGAAGTTAGTTTTGGCAGTAACATTTGCCCCCTAAAGGGGTGTTTTCGACTTTTCAAGTCAAACTTTTTTCTTTTCCTAAGTGTCTACTCTGCATCTTTTGATCTCCCTTGATTGTAAATGTTGATTAGTCTTCGTTTGTGTGGTGTGGATTAGAGGTAATTTTGGCATAATTATCATCTTTCTTCTTCTTCACTTTTACCTACAACATTATTTTCTTGAACCAGTTATTTGTTCATTGACGACTTGAAGCTTATTTCGAGAATTTCTCAATTGAACCTCTGGTGAATATTTCTACTTTTAGCTCTAAGTAGGAATTAAATCGCTCTGTCCAAACTAATTAAGGTTTTGTGTGTTGGATATAAATTATTCGAATGTCAATGATTTGGATTACAATTCATGGCGAGCTGCTCATGTGCCATTTCCCCCAAATATTAATTTTAGGTTTTAAGATATGTAATTTACATAAAAGATTCTATTTTCACAATTAAGTAACGAAAATAGTGCTATTGGCACCATTAATTTTGATGGTGCCGAAAGCCAACTAGGCCTTTGGTGATGACTTAGGGTTGCTTGGTTTCGGCTCATCAGTTACCCTCTCCTCTGATTCTTCCAAGGATTATTCTTAGGTAAAGTTGTTCCTGTCATTACTACGGTTCGGTTGTTCCCTAACAAATGCAATGTTTGTTGTAGGTCTTATCTAAACTGGTATTTAGGAATTATCTCAATATTCACTATCTTGACTGTCTATTACTAATAGGTTTAGATGTTATCACTCCATTGTGTATTAACGAGTGTGATACAAATTTATGCATTAATGAAATTCTATCATCTGGTAGCACCATGTCTGATAAAAGGAGTTCTAGCCTATCGCAAACTGGCTTTCGTGGTATCTTTCGGAAGAGGAGATCGTTTGCCTTGAAGAAATATTTGATCACTTCGTAGGATGAAGTAAATTCCATCCTTGTTAGCTTTGGAATGGATAAAGTGGTTGTTGCTACTTGTCGTGATAATATTATGAATCCTCCCGAGCACCTGTCCAACTCCTACCAAGCATTTATACATTGCTTTTATGTCTTGAATTACTCGCCCTTAAGTTAGGTCAGGCCTCTCTTACTTCTAATCTTATTCATCATTTGATGCGTTTTTCGAGGGGTGCTGACTCCCCCTTACTTCGCGTCACTCCCTCGAGGAAAATTGTTAGCGATGGTGTGGCTAAGGCTGTACCTTGGGAAGACCAATTTTTTTCATCGGATGCCCTGCCAGTATCTCAGGCAAATTCGTTGATCATGGTGAGTTTTCCAACCTTTTATGAGTGTTTACCTTCCTTATACCCCGCCCAATTTTTAGTTGTTTTTCTAGATCTTGCTTCCAAGAAGATTCCTTTAACCAAAAGTGAATCTTGTGTGTTTGGACTTCTTTTGAAGTTACTTGAAGAGCCACGGGGTCGATCTGTTTTGCTAATCAATAATAAGTTGCGTCAGTATTATCTTCTTCCTGATGGACCAAAGATTTTGGGGTGTCCGCCCATTCACTTTCCAGGTTCTAAGTGTTTGATATTGGTTTCAGATGAGTTTACTTCCTCTACCCCTTTGTCTCCCGGTATGTTCGCTGAATTGACAGTTGTTTTATCGAAGCCTCCTTAAGCTTTGTATTTTTGAACTTCTGTTTGATTTTTCATTTGACTAAGGATTTCGGCTTCGGCAGCTTTGACCCTTACTGATGTGTTAAAATAGTCCACTTCTATTACTACCAAGAGTTTGGCCGAATTACTTGTTGAACCGCCAGCTAAGAAATTAAAACTTGGTTTTTCTGCTTCTACAATTTCCGAGGGCACTTAGATAAGAAAAGTGGAGGCTGTGTCTTGCCGTCACCCCTTATGAGCACATTAGGAGCGGATATCCATGTTATGTCGCGAATTCCAACTTCTCAGTACGCTAAGCCTTCGAGGACCCCGAATCCCTCAACAAATTTTGTTGATTTGTTGAAGCTTGCTCTTTCTTGTCCGGAGCCTTCTGATATCTCGTTACCCTCTTCTTTTTCTTCAGATGTGGCGGATTTCTATCGGGATTTGATCATCCGACAATTTCAGTACAAAAATTTCTTTTTATTTTTAATCTTGACCTTCAATCTATTGTGGCTATAGATTGAATGTTTCCACTTTCTTAGATTACCAAAAGATGGCTCTTGTCCAAGTCAATCCCTTCTTCCCGTACCTCCGAAATTGTTTGGCTTCGAGAGGCAAACGAGGCTTTAACTGACGAATATGAGAGGTTGAAAGCCTCCCTTGAATACGCCGAGGTGGCCTTAGAGAAAGAAAGGCAGACTAAGGAAACAACCCCTGACAAAGTTTTGACTTTAGAACATCAAATAATGGAAAATTTGGTCACTCATGCCGATGAACTTCAAAGGAAGGATGAGCAGCTTTTCCACGCTGCGCAGATAATCCATGCGGCTGAAAGTAGGATTTCTAATTTCTTGCAAGTTCATCTTCTGTGGATTAAGACTAAATGTTATGAAGATGATTATTCCACCTCCATTCCGATAACCTTCAGAGTCTTCCCGGGATCCGAACCACTATCGTTCCCCCTTTCGTCAGGGATATAGCTATGGAAAGGATCAAGTTGGGTGAACGAGGTGTTGAGATACCATAGAACGGTGAATCTAAAGTCGAGGATCTTTTATATATTTACAGTCTTTATGTTGATTCTGGTGAAGAAAAAGGGACTTTGTCTTTTGCTGGTAACGATGGGAGTGATGACGGTGGCAGTTCCGGAAGTTGTGGCCGTCAGGATAAACATGATAGGAATAGAAACAACCCTCTTTCGGGTGCCGAAGCATCCCATGGTTCCGTTAGGCGCAGTCCTGTGGTAGGAGGTTCCCACATTGTTCATGACTTTGAATCTCCTTTGTTCAAAGAAAGTGCCCCCCTGGCCTTTTGGGAAGGGAGAAAGCTATTGATCCTGAAGCTCCTTTTTCTCGGGTATAATTCGTGTCCTGGCAGCATTCTCTCCTTTCCCGAGTATTTGACTATAACTAGTTCCCTGTCATTATATCTAATAGACAAAAAGAAAAGGTTGTTCCCCGCTTTAAGCAGAATTAAATAAAAAACAGAAGGAATTAAATCGCTCTTATGCAGAGTAAAGGGGATATTTGTAAACTTAATTCCACAATCTATGTAAAATTTTACGGAATTATATTTACTACACTAGGCTACTAACATGCTTATTTGCATTATGATAGAACTTTGTTTACTATGAAGACGCATTACGTGTAACTTGTATATTGAGAAGGGAGTTTTTAACTACATCTGTAACAACCCGGATTCCGACAAACCGAATTTTTTTGGGCTACAACAACAACATGTTATACTTAATTCATAGTTAAGTATGCCTTATCCCACATACATACTGATTAGGAGAATAACCCTCTAAACACCAGCCCCGAAGACCGAAATCAACATCAAACTGGCACCCAGAGAATTACTCAACCCAACCAACATATATGATTTTAATTTACTTCTTTTCCACTCATATAACTTATATCATTTTTAAATTTCACATTTCTCCTTTCCAAATCGCTTAATTTAAGTATATCTTTACATATAAGTTATATCATCTTCCTTATCGTTTCCTATAACTTATCTTGTCCCATAAGTTACAATTTACACCTATTATCCTTTCTTGCCTTATTCAAGTTTATTCATAATAGGTTATTTATCATTCCCTATTTCTTGTCATTAATTTTAGATTAACTTATTTCATAATATAAGTCGTCCCACCCTTCAAGTCTTATATTACATCTTAATTCATAACCTTCCCTTGTCCCTATGACAAGTTTGCCTATTATTTAATTTTACATCACCGCAACTCAAGTTTATAATAGGTAATTATCATTCCCCCATTACTGTGTCATTAATTTTAGATTTGACTTAACCCTTCCTTTTACTTAACCCGTTACTTAAACTTTACCCAATTCAATTAATTTATGATACTGTTACGGGTCTTATTTGGTTAAGCATATCTAAATTCTGTTTCACATGTCACACGTGTCCCACTTAACCCCCTTTTTATTACAGTTTCCATGTCTTACACATGTTTTACTACGGTTAAGTCTACCTTGGTTATGTCTTACATCACATGTCTTACAACGGTTAAGTCCACATTAGTTATGCTTTACATGTCATTTATATCGGTCACTTAACCCACTAACCATACCCATGTCACCCTCATGTCTTATTATGGTTAGTATTTATTAATTATGCCATAACGATGTATGACCTCTCACATTAGACGTCTGTTCGTGGCTGCTGGATTTGTCGGGCGGTTACGGGCAGACTTATACCACAACGCGCCTAACCTCGTGCCATAAACCGTTACGCCTCTAGTTCTTGTCGTTGACCTCTCACATTAGACGTCCGCTTGTGGTTGCTAGATTTTCCGGGCGGTTCCAGGCAGTCTTACACCACAAACGCGCCTAACCTCGTGTCATAGGCGTTCATTAACAATCCTCTTTCACCCAAACCTCAGATTCATGTCATGTGTTCCAAATTCAACTTAATTACATTTCATTTTTATGCTTATTCCAATTTGCCATTCACTACACCAATTACATAATAGTTAGCCAATTTTCATATTACCCAGATTATCCAATTATAGCCAAATTCACTAATTCCATGTTATTCATACCCAAACATGCCAATTTCCAATATCCAATTATACCCAATTTCATATAATCAATATTTTCCCAATATATATACCCCAACATCCCACGTTCATACATATAATCTAATTCACCCTCTAGGCTTACTTTTCAAGTCACGAATAGATTTCTCCAATCCATGTTATCTAATTACATGTTGTTAATATTGAATTATACCAATTCCATATTCAATGACAATTATGTCAAACTTACATAAATTCAACATTATAGATTATATTCCTCGACTGCATAAAATAGAGTATGCCCAATATGTGCAATAACAATTGTTACGCCACAAACCACAAAATTACAGATTATATTCCAATATCCCCATATTCCAATCGTGCGTATTGTACAATAAGATTTCATCTAGGTTCGAGATAACCTAGATCCAAAAATAAAAAGGGGAAAGGATAAAAAGGAGAGAACTCAAACGTAGGCATAAATAAAATAACAGATCTTATTAAATCAACATCATATTCATTATGGGGAATGGTAAACGATAGAATCAACATTATACAACAAATATAGTTCAAATCCACTCAACTTGACTGGATTAGAGAAATAAGCGATTTGTTGTTGATGTAGAACGCTGATTTAATCTTCTCATTTGATTATTGGTGAAGAGCATGAGTTGTTGATTAAGAACTTTGCTACTTGATTTGATTAAACTCCAAAGTTGATGAAGAACTTGCAAATTAATTTAGGGTTTTGAGGCGGAGGCCATGTTGGGTTGAAGTTTAGCGGCATGGAAGCGTCAGAAGGAATTGTTTATAAATTAGGTTAGGTCTAGGCACTATTTTATAGGTGTAGAGGGTGTTTTAGAGCCATTAGATCGCCCTAGAAGCCATCTGGTCCGTCCAGCACATCAAAAATCGTCACTGCCCAGATCTGGAAAAATCAGCGGGGAGGTCGACACTAAGGTCGACCCCTAGGTCGACCTCCCTGGGTAGGTTGACCCCCAGGTTGACATCGTTGGGTAGGTCGACCCCCAGGTCGACCTGCCAGGGTATTTTCCTATGTAAATTCTGAATTTTTGTTGAATCTTCCGAAGGCCATAACTCTTTCATACGGAGTCCGATTTTCGAAAACTTGGACTCTATTCCAAGCAGAATTCCGAGGCGAACGTAATGGTGATGTCCATTTTTCTTAATTCCTGATATTTAAATTAAGTATCCTTACTTTATTGTCTTCTCTGTTATGTACACTGTTATCGAATTAATTTTTCCTTCTCTTCCATATATTAATAAATTTTTCATTATACATCACCATTATTTACCTATCTATGCATATACACATATTTTTACATACTTTTAACTATATTAAAAATGTTAGGTGTTACATTCTCCCACCCTTAAAGAATTTCGTCCCCGAAATTCGATAAGAGTAAAATAGATAACTCCTCGCAATATCCATCCATCAAGTGTGCATCCAATTGTTGCAAACATTGTGCACATGTGCAAAGTGAGATACATCATAGTAAAATATGTGGATCCACCTAGATGTATGCAAACTTTAAAAACTCTTTCAAAACATGATGCTCACATCCTAAATATACTTGCAGTTCTATATGAATGCAATATTTTTGAAAAATCAAAATGTTTTTCATCCAAATTTTCCTACACTCTTACAGAGTAAGAGCATAGTTCATCCAATTTTCGCATCCAAAACCCTACCAGCCATCATTAAATTCGAATTTTAGAAAAATCTAATTTTCCAAGTTCGATTTCTTATGTTATGAAAACGGAAAATTTTACATCCTCCATGTTTCTTTTCTAATTGCACTTGGATTTTTACATAACTATTCTATAAATATTTCCTATTTTACTATCCAAGTACAACCACATAAGAAAATTTCTTCTCTTTTTCCACTTATCTTGGAAAAATTTCATATTTATTCATCTTTTTCTTAAGATTTCCATTTTCTTTTCCCGTCAGTTTGTTGCTTTATTGGATTTGTTATTTTCTTCTTAATTAGGCTATTCTCTTTCTTAGCTTATTTGACTTACTCCAATTACTTAAATTTATTTTCCAAATAATCTTTTCTGTTTTTAACTCAAACAACATCCTACATAGCTACTACCAAGGGCCAAGAATCATAAGACTATTTCTCTAAAGAAAAGTCCAACCACCAACTCTCTACACTTACTTGCCCTTCCACTACCTAGTAGCCACTACTACTTCTTGCTGTGTATTACTAGCCTATACTTTATCTCTTTTTCTCAAGCAACAAACCTAGGTTTCTCAATGTTTATGCAATCTGCAGGAATTTTCTGTTAGTTTAATATTAGCTAATCTTTGATCGGAAATTGGTAAGAGAATAATCCCCTAAGCATCAACCCCGAAGACCAAAATCAACGTCAGATTGATACTCAGAGAATAACTCAACTCTACTAATCTCCAGTTAGGTTCTATTTCTTTAATTCATAGCCTTAACTTTATTTCGATCTTTCTAGGCCTTAATCCTTACCTACCCCATTCTTTTAAAAGTATGGTTTGGCCTCCTTCTTTGCATTGCATATTCTTCCAAAACTAAAAGTGGTAAAACTTTTATCTTTTTCTCAAAAACTTACCTTTGCCAATCCATAAAAAAATGTTACTAAATAAAAATGCAAAACATTTTTTTTTCAAATCACAAAACTAGAGTAGATGAGGATAATTATCAGGCTTACATTGTTTCTAATTACAATGTTAATTTAACTACTCGCTATAAGGTACAGACATCTATTCTATTCCTACAACTTATTTTGTCCACCCAACAAAATTTCTTCGTAAATCAATAATCAAAATTTATTGCTAACAGAATAGAATTTCAAAACTTCTTTTCATATATGAAAACTTGCAAGCTATTTATGCTCCATAATATGCACCTTTTTATGAGAGAATTCTTTTAAAACAAGAAATCATTGTTTTACACAATATACCCCCACTTTACTTTAAAACCCAACATGCATTTATCAAAATACTTTTAAGATTAAAATCTAGGAAAATACCACAAATCCTTTTACAAATTCAAGTTCTTAAAAGTTTATCAATGGGTTAGACTCAAAGCGGGTCTTCAACTCAATTAGTCTTTCCTAGGCACTTTCACGAATTCAATTCTCTCGACTATATATATTCCTAATCCATTTTTTATGTTTCAACCTTTTCGAGTTTCTAAGGTTACACTTCTAAACCCACTACTCTAACATTTCAGTTTCCACTTTATGGGATGCTTTCTTTCTCCAATGCCAAGTCATATTGTGCACTTTCCAACCAATCCTCTTAGGGGTCTCAAAATTTCTATTTTCAATCCTTGAGTGTACAAACTAGATATCCCAACTCTTTTCATGTCTAGTAGGCCACTATATGGATTTAGGTTTATATATATAATATTCATATTTTAGAAAATACAAATATGTTCACTCAATATCTCCCTAAGATCACTAAACCAAAGCTCTGATACCAGATGTAACACCCCGGATTCCGACAGATCGATTTTTTTTTCAAAATTCAATCCATCGAGACCCGAGTTGGTTGCCCCGGTATCCTGCATAAAAGGCAAAGGAAAGAGATATGTCAGAGTATGGAAAAACACCTCACAGCGGAAGGAATAAAATATAATATATTTTAAAATATAGCTTTGCGTTAATCACAGTACTGCTAAATCAGTATTCCCAAAGCTATAAGTCTCTGTCTAACCTGCGAATGTTATGAGGAGGGGGTCAGAACATAAGTTCTGTGTGAATGAATTTAAACTACACTTCTTGGATAATCCTACATATATCGTTCAATTACACTCTCTTATTTATTAGGTTATACGTGTTATTAGCACTCAAAGCTTACACACACGTCACACCCATCTACCCCCTAGTAGATTAACCTAATATAGTGTATATGTAGCTACCCCCAAACTGAGGTACACCCCGTGATACCCCACTCGCACTGTCTCCTCTGTATCGCCACAGTAATATGCGCAGTCCCTCATCCTAAGCCGTACAATGCTACATCCGCATAGAACCACTATCGTTGTGCCACGTAAGCGTACTGACTGCTATCCTCGAACTATTCGATCGAGTTTGGTTCCATCACCGAATATTCCCCTCTAATCTACGATACACCACCCAGAGCAGACATGGTTGTACCTAGACTTTCCCACGTACGTATCATCAATCGTACTCGATGATTCTACTGCACATAACCTCTACTTGTGCACCCAAGTTCCGTGGCAAGGCTACACCAGAAAACACGGAACTCGGTCGGGAGCTTTTCTATATCTGTACGGGCCCGCCTCTAAGAGTGTCCAATGTACATATATCCCTCGGGTCTGGTTTATCTATGGTGGCTATGGCCCCACCTCAGCCCCTCCCTCAACTAGTAAAGACCACACGAGCTAAGGGACCACCCCTAACAAGCAAACAATCTAAACATCCATGTGAGGTCTCCCCGCACCCGTCCCTTGATAGCAAAGGTTAACGATCTCTAGGGGGTTTGCTCTTGTCTTTTCGCATTCCTTAGGCTGCTGGTGACAGGCGTCCGACGATCTTGCTATCGTTAGGTCTTGACCCTCCGCCTCCGCCTGAGGCAATCGCCGAACCACCCTTAATGCCGCCGCCTACAACATTCTGATTGCCCCCTACTTGTGCAGTCAAGGCCCACCCACCTGGTAGTTCCGTGCAGACCCAACCTCTGTAATCCTAGCCCGAAGCTAAACTACTACAGAGGACTACTAGGAGCACCTTTAACATCTCAAGAAGTTACGTGCTCCCCTTCCAGTTCGTTGGAGCCGCCAAAATAGCAAACGTGCGCTCTCCTCATGCCTTATGACACCATCATGATCTACCTCGTTGGGTTATTCATCCTACAACGTATGGACTGCTTCAAGCGCCTTAGTTTTATATGTCATTAGACCCAAAGTCTAACCATTTATTTCATGCTTATGCCACCTCGTCAACTTTCTCATTTAACTTGGTTATTCACATTAGCTTTCTTTTTTTCGTATTCACCAAGTTACCCTTGCTTATTAATTCAATTTATACTTAACCCACTTAAGTCCATTAGTAAGCCCACAATATGTTATTTTCCAATTTCATAAATTATTCCCTTTTTGGGTTACAACAACATGTTATACTTAATTCATAGTTAAGTATGCCTTATCCCACATACATACTGATTAGGAGAATAACCCTCTAAACACCAGCCCCGAAGACCGAAATCAACATCAGACTGGCACCTAGAGAATTACTCAACCCAACCAACATATATGATTTTAATTTACTTCTTTTCCACTCATATAACATATATCATTTTAAATTTCACATTTCTCCATAGCAAACCACTTAATTTAAGTATATCTTTACATATAAGTTATCTCATCTTCCTTATCGTTTCCTATAACTTATCTTGTCCCATAAGTTAAAATTTCCACCTATTATCCTTTCTTGCCTTATTCAAGTTTATTCATAATAGGTTATTTATCATTTCCCATTGCTTGTCATTAATTTTAGATTAACTTATTTCATAATATAGGTCATCCCACCCTTCAGGTCTTATATTACATCTTAGTTCATAACCTTCCCTTGTCCCTATGACAAGTTTGCCTATTATTTAATTTTACATCTCCGCAACTCAAGTTTATAATAGGTAATTATCATTCCCCCATTACTGTGTCATTAATTTTAGATTTGACTTAACCCTTCCTTTTACTTAACCCGTTACTTAAACTTTACCCAATTCAATTAATTTATGATACCGTTACGGGTCCTATTTGGTTAAGCATATCTAAATTTTGTTTCACATGTCACACGTATCCCACTTGACCCCCTTTTTATTACAGTTTCCATGTCTTACACATGTTTTACTACGGTTAAGTCTACCTTGGTTATGTCTTACATCACATGTCTCACAACGGTTAAGTCCACATTAGTTATGCTTTACATGTCATTTATATCGCTCACTTAACCCACTAACCATACCCATGTCACCCTCATGTCTGATTATGGTTAGTATTTCTTAATTTATTAATTATGTCGTAACGATGTATGACCTCTCACATTAGACGTCCGTTTGTAGCTGCTGGATTTGCCGGGCGGTTCCGGGCAGACTTATACCACAACGCGCCTAACCTCGTGTCATAAACCGTTATTCCCCTAGTTCTTGTCGTTGACCTGTCACATTAGATGTCCGCTTGTGGTTGCTGCATTTGCTGGGCGATTCCGGGTAGCCTTACACCACAAATGTGCCTAACCTTGAGTCATAGGCGTTCATTAACAATCGTCTTTCACCCAAACCCCAGATTCATGTCATGTTTTCCAAATTCAACTTAATTACATTTCATTTTTATGCCTATTCCAATTTGCCATTCACTACACCAATTACATAATAGTTAGCCAATTTTCATATTACCCAAATTATCCAATTATAGCCAAATTCACTAATTCCATATTATTCATACTCAAGCATGCCAATTTCCAACATCCAATTATACCCCCATTTCATATAATCAATATTTTCCCAATATATATACCCCAACATTCCCACATTCATACATATAATCTAATTCACCCTCCAGGCTTACTTTTCAAGTCACAAAAAATTTCACCAATCCATGTTGTTAATATTGAATTATACCAATTCCATATCCAATGACAATTATGTCAAACTTTCATAAATTCAACATTATAGATTATATTTCTCGACTGCATAAAATAGATTATGCCCAATATATGAAATAATAATTGTTATGCCACAAACCCCAAAATTACAGATTATATTCCAATATCCCCATATTCCAATCGTGCGTATTGTATAATAAGATTTCGTCTAGGTTCGAGATAACCTAGATCCAAAAATAAAAAGGGGAAAGGATAAAAAGGAGAGAACTCAAATGTAGACATAAATAAAATAACATATCTTATTAAATTAACATCATATTCATTATGGGGAATGGTAAACGATAGAAGCAACATTACATAACAAATATAGTTCAAATCCACTCACCTTGACTGGATTAGAGAAATAAGCGATTTGTTGCTGATGTAGAACGCTGATTTAATCTTCTTATTTGATATTGGTGAAGAGCATGAATTGTTGATGAAGAACTTTGCTACTTGATTTGATTAAACTCCAAATTTGATGAAGAACTTGCAAATTAATTTAGGGTTTTGAGGCGGTGCCCATGTTTGGTTGAAGTTTAGCGACATGGAAGCGTCAAAAGGAATTGTTTATGAATTAGGTTAGGTCTAGGCACTATTTTATAGGTGTAGAGAGTGTTTTAGAGCCATTATATCGCCCTAGAAGCCATCTGGTCCGTCCAGCACTTCAAAAATCGTCACTGCCCAGATCTGGAAAAATCAGGAGGAGGTCGACACTAAGGTCGACCCCTAGGTCGACCTCCCTGGGTAGGTCTGTAACAACCCAGAAAATACAAGCCAATTTAAAAATTTTAAATTGATTGTTTCAAAGAAATTTAAACAATTGAAATAGAAGATTTCAATAAAATAGTGAACTAGAAATAGGTGACAGTTTGAAAATTTGAATTCAAACTTTGACTGACTGTAACGGGTGAAAAATATAATGGATTTTAGTGAAACCAAAAATATTTAAATCTGTTTATGAATAACTTTCTAACGAATCTGAAAAATCGAAGTTTCATAGCGGGAATCAAAAGTTATGGCCAAATGGATTTTCAGAAAGGTCGCTATAGAGAATATATAGCCCTTGAAAATAGACATTTTGCAAAGGACCTAGGAATTCGACGAAACCACTTTTATTGGATCCGGGATGTCAAATTATTGCTATTTTTTAAATTTCATAATTTTTGAAGCTAGTATGTGAGCGTGGCAAAAGAAAACGTGTTTGGTCAATTTCTGTTAAATTGGATCGACTATAAAATGGCCATTTTTCAAACGATCTCAGAATTCGACGAAACTAGTTTTGTTGGGACCCTAGAGTTAAATCATAGCTAGATTTATTTTTCTGGAACTTTTTGAATCAGTTTGTGGCCCTGGCAAATTGAAATGTGCGTTCAGATTGAATATTGAATGTTTTATACTTTAATTTAAAGAATAACCGACTGTAACGATCGAATTGGCCTACGAAACATATCCCATTGTGTCCGGGATGGGGATATTTAGCTAAGGGCGACAGTCGTTGGGTTGAAATTGGTGTTCGTTTAAACGAAAAGATATTTTTGAATTTAAAATAAAATATAATGGCCAATCACCTTCTTTCTCTCTCACTTCTGTTTTGACCGGTCAAACCCCCAATTACCCCCCTCCCCCCCCCCCTCGAATGACGGAAGCTACTCAAATCTTCCCGACCAAATTGCCGCCGCCACGTCCATCTTCAGCCCCACCTCTAGTTGAGTTATTTGTTCGCCTCACTCTTCTCTTTAAATCCATGCCAAGAACACTCGCTATTATTCAGTGTAGAAGGAGAATCGACCCCCTAAAGAGCCACATTTTCCGCCGCCGCCACCTCCGATTCAGGCCACCGAGTTTGCCATCTCTGCCACCTCTCGACGCTCTATCACGTGGTGCAGGCGGATTTTAATATCGTGCAACAACCGAGACGAAAGGTCGAACCCTAGTTTCGAAGATCGAAGGAGGTATACGGCTTGAATTTTCTAAATTTAAAATAACACTTTTAAGTGTTGCAAACTTTAAAAAATCGTATCTTTACGGTGTGTTAACGAAATTCAATGAAACAGGAAACATCGTGACCGCAAGGACGCTCTCTACCACCTAGAAGAGACCGCGGATTTTTCTGAGCTATCTACGATTTTTAGCACCTCGAAAACCAATGTGATATTTCTAACTGAAATGTGAATGGAAATGTCATGTATAAATTATATAAGGGAAATATAAATTATACACGTGTCGTATACCTCATGTACATGCGTTGTGTAAGCTATATGAGCGAAGTATGAATTATACATGCATTGTTTAAAAGATATGTGTGTTGGAATGGAAATAAAATATATTTATACATATATACACATATATATATATACACTCCCCTCGTCCACAAACCATGGACGATATTTATTGATTGTGAATTGGTGTGAAAAATTTGGTGAATAATGCGAATGGTTGATAGAATTGTTTGTGGTTGATATTGTTTGGTTGTGGTTGAAAAATACCCATTGGTGATTGAAACAAATTTGAAATAATTGTGGAAAAGAAAATCATACTCGCCTGCGTGCGAATTAGATGTATGAAATCCCCATTGTCAAAAACCGCGAGGTTTTAAGGTAGAGCGAGGAGCCGTACTCGGGACGGTGCCGGTTTGAACTACCATGCCGTTATGCTGCCGAAATTTTGAATAATATCCATGTGTTAGAATTATTTTCATATGTTGAAATTATTTTCATGTGTTGAAACCAAAGTCATGTGTTGAAACTTTATCCATGTATGGAAAATGCTCATGTGTTGAAAAGTCATGTGTTGAAAATTAAATTCATGTGTTGAATGAATAAAGTGCACAATAAAAATCACATTTTTATAATATATATGAAGTATGTGAAATGTTCGCGTTATAAATAAATTGTTTCAACAATAAAAATTACATCTTTCTTATATGAACAAACTATATAAAATATCCATGTGTGGAAAATGCTCATGTGTTGAGAAGTGCGTCTGTTGAAAAGGTTCATGTGTTGAATAAAAAGATCAAACAATAAAAATTACCTTTTATTGAAAATATGAAGTGTTAAAAATATTCCTGTGTTGAATAAATATTTTAGATGATAAAAATATCATTTTTATCATGTATGTGATATGCTAAAAATATACGATTGTTGAAATAAATATTTGTTTGCTATGAATATTATTTTTAACATGTATAGGAACTAAATAACATGGTCATGTGTTGAAATATATTTTAGTTCGCCAAAAATATCAGTTTTGAACTGTGAAGTGTTAAAAATAACCAATTGTTCAAATAAATATGCATGAGTTGAAATATTCATTAATTAGCTAATGACATGATTTTTGCTTATGTATGCAACATTAGAATGAATGGTGACTTTAAACCAAATTGAATCAAATAAGAAGTTGAATGGAAAATGATAAGTGATAAGAATTGCACATATGTACATGCATATTTATTGAACAGGTTATAGCAAAGAGGCTAGAGAAGAGGAATAAAATTGTGTGCCCGACAAATAGGTACATGTTTACTATTTTGCTTGGGTGATGATTTTATGAGCCTATTGGCTAGCCGCTTGGCTTTTCTTTTTCTTTTTGAGATGAGACGCCCGTGTGGCTATTTGGGAATTTTTCCCAGCCCTTCCCGTACAAAGGAGGTTATGGCGAAATTTTCCAAAATTTAAAGGCGTTAGTGAAATATTCGAAGTGAAAACGATATTGAAATCGTCGAATGAACTATATATATATATATATATATAAAATTAAAACGAATCGTCGTAGTGCAGTTCGTATTTTGAAACCGTGATTTCAAATGATTAGTGCGGGAAATCCGACCATCGGATTTTCCCGAAACCGCAACCATTGGGTTTGCCTTGGAAATATCTTTCCAACGGCACCAACTTTGAAAAGATCTGACGGTTGGATTCTCTGGAATGTTTAATTCAAATCTGAAGAAAAACAGCGCCAGAATCGATTATATTTATATATAAATATAAATATAATTAAATTAAATCGAATAATGACGTTGCAGTTCGTATTTTGAAATCGTAACTTCAAACGACTAGTGTGGGAAATCCGACCGTCGGATTTTCCCAAAACTGAAACCGTTGGATTCGTTTTGAAAGGATATTTCTAATGAAATAAAATTTGTGAAGATCCAACGGTTAGATTTTCATATATGTGTAAAACAAATTTAGTGAAAAACAGCGCCAGTGCCTCGGCACGACCTGAAACATCGTTTAATTAAATATGGTTGTTTTCAAATAAATAAAAATGGCGATACATCGTTATAAAATATTATAAACGATATAGAATGGAAATAAACCGATTTTGTTGGGTTTGCTTGACATGTGATGGTTGAATGTATTTAACATGAAAATTATACTAAGGAACTGAAATGTGAATGTTGAGTAATTTAACCATGTAAAGAATTGATTTGAAAATCTAAATATACGTGGATTATTTGAAAAGGCCGAGTTAATTCTCATTTCAAATAATCGATCGACGGTGAAAAGTCGAAGAGATGAAGACGGTTCAAGACTGACGATCTTCACATTGGATGGATGGGCGCTACTGATGCTCGTGATTGGAGTAGCTACCTTGAAGGAGGTGAAGTAGTAGCCGTCCGGACGTATTGTTGATTGTGTGGATATGCGAGGAATATGGTGCCTCCAGCTTCGTTCAAACCCAGAACGAACTTGTAAAGGACTGTGTGTCTGACATTGGATTTTGTTATGTGCTGATTGATCTCTGTTAAATATATATATGTTTGGCGGCGGAGAATTTATTCTCTTGCTTAACGCCCTTCTCTGAGACGTACGAGCTCAGAGGTTATATATCGATAGAAATCAGTCGCTTGGAGTGAATTGCCTGTGTGGCACGCCTAAGTGGCATATGATCAAGGCTTCTGTTGCAAAGCAAGGTCTTGTGGTTGATGATCAAAGCATGGTCTGTGTGACGTAGCTTTGTGTATAACGTGGAATCGCGAGCCTCACACCTCGGGGTGAGTCAAAAACGGGATAGTGACTACAGGGAGAGCACGATGTTTCTTTCTAGCTATGGTGGTGTCAGTGACCTACCAGCCCTGACATTTATATCTACTTTTCACCTGTGTGGTTGTTGGAATGCGAGGCGCCTCGATTATAGGTCTGTAAGGACCGGGAAACGTGTGTTCAGGAATTGCCAATCCTCAAAAGTAAGAGAGGACCGGCCCTGAAGATCCAGGGATTGCTATGTGCGGTCCTGGGACATTTGCTAAAGTGTCTCAAACGGAGAGGAGCTTGCCCCTTGCCTCGACTCATGATGGAATCCAATTTCCGATACGAAATTGCGGATGTGATTGTATTACTAGTATGGCGAAATAGTGGTATGGGTCATTTATGTCGTCTACGATTGATATTTATGATTGAAATCGTTTTTAAAACATATATGCACTAGTAATAATATCAAACACTTTTGGTTTATTCGTATGAAGCATTTCTTGGCCATTATAAGGTAAAACTCTATCCTGCAGCTTGCGTTGCATTGTGTGATGGGACCCGAGTCTTATAATGGCTTCATTTTTATAAAAAGCATTACGATGATTTAATCATTTACTTTATTTCATGCACTAGCACTCATTGGAGTAAACCCGTTCCGCGAAAGTGGCATGGTCCTTTGATTTGCCTTATTATTGTTGTTTAATAAGTTAGGTGGTTTTCTCATACCAGTCCCATGACTGACTCATAGTTTGTTTCACCTTGCAAACTCGGGTGCCCTTATTTTCACACGGGCAGCCTAGTTACAGGTAGCTGACATATTTTGGCTTGGCACCACAGTAGGGGTGCACTTTTGGGCTTATGGCGAGGCTTGACTACATTTTGATGACTGTGACTTTTCCGCCACTATTGTATATGTATTATGATTGCACCACAGGCGATGTAGACTGATGTTTAGTTTATGTACTCTCTATGTATGATTCCGCCATAGGCGATGTAGACTGATTATGTATTATTATACACTAAGTAGTATCCTGCACTGTGCTCTTTGATAAGGTGATATATATATGATTCCGATGTCATATTTGTGTAAATTATTTTATTTCTTGTTTATGCTATATTCTGTACTCTGCTAATGATGATTAATGTGTTATATTCCAATGATTATCCTTAACACCATAGCACGGGGTTTTGGGATCGTCAAAAGGTCGACCCCCAGGTCGACCTCCCTGGGTAGGTTGACCCCCAGGTTGACCTGCTTGGGTATTTTCCTATGTAAATTCTAAATTTTTGTTGAATCTTCCGAAGGCCATAAATCTTTCATACGGAGTCCGATTTTCGAAAACTTGGACTCTATTCCAAGTAGAACTCTGAGACGAACACAATGGTGATGTTCGTTTTTCTTAATTCCTGATATTTAAATTAAGTATCCTTATTTTATTGTCTTCTCTGTTACGTACATTGTTATCGAATTAATTTTTCCTTCTCTTCCATATATTAATAAATTTTTCATTATACATCACCATTATTTACCTATCTATGCATACACATATTTTTACATACTTTTAACTATATTAAAAATACAGAGTGTTACAACATCCATTCACGCTATCATGAAAAAATATATTTTCTTGAGAAACTTAAGAGGTTTATACTGAATTCCGTCGACTCTCTTTTCACTTCCTGAGTGAAGATCATGAAGCAATTTTAAAGAATCTAAGGGCTAAATATGCTGAGATGTTATGTAAACATAAATGTATTAATCAAGTGAAAGTGATTCTTTGTAACTCTTTCTGATCCGTATGCCACGGCAGATTGGATTCGGATTTAACTTACATAAAGCTTTTATGTAAGAATGGGGCATTATCAAAAAGAAAATATAATCAGAACTATTTTCCCTTGTTCTTGTGAGTAGGTAGATTGCCGTGAAACTTTCTTGTTTCAGAGTGAAGTGTTGCCGGCAAAAGAGATTTCCTCTATATCTCAAGAAAGGAAGAGTTTACTCCAGAATTTAACCATTAAGCATTTGAACGAGAGAATGAATTCTCTAAAAGATCAGCTAGAAGATAAAGATAGAATTATCCTTGGGTTGAAGACATACATAAAGACTAAACTCTCTATCAAGTTTGAGGATGAATTAAGGATTTTACGCCAATGTATTGTCGACTTGGAAATTTATTTCAACAATGTCAATATAAAGTGTGATACATGGGAATATTGCTTCAAAAACATTCCTATCATGATGGGGTCCCAACCTCCTGGAGTTGCGACAACGCATAAAACCCCAGCCCTTCAGAAGTATTTTTACTTGCATAACCCTCCTCTTGGATTAAAGGAATCAGTTATTTCTGAGTGGTGTAAAAGAGTGGTAGTTGAGATAAAGGGAACCTACGACACCAAGTTAATTAGAGATTCTCACGACCGTGTTAGTTGGTATGTTGATCAAATAATACGTTTACAAGAAGAAAGGCAGGATTTACGCATGAATGTCTTCGAGTTAGAGAAAGAAATCAAGTCTCTCATGGATATGTGTAGAGCCTATAACAGGGCCTTGAAACTTAAGATTAAACCTTCTGAACATCTCGATGAAATGAGTAAAATAGTGAGAAAGCTTAACAAGTTACTAGGTATTGCACTTCGTTATGCTATTAACCCCCCTTTACCTGAGAATGGAGAGGACCTAGATGTTTAGTGACATTTTGTAATAGTGATATGTAATTATACCCATACTTGGGTTATTGAGAATATAACTTTGTGAATGAACTTCTGTATTGACGCTGTCTATCATATAAATGGGTGTTGATATAAGATGCATATAACAGTTAATTGTACATAAATGGTTTAAGAAATTTCCCTGAATAAGAAAAGTAGGTAACCATTTTATCCGGAGTTGTTTTAATGATGAGTTTTCTCCTATGAGCATATCTCTGGCTATTTTGATTCAATATTTTTTGTCATAATCACCTCAGAATTCTTCCATTAGTGAATTATGGCCTTTCGGATTCATCCCAGGCTGGGATTGTTTGGTCAAGGACTTGGAATTAGCTTCTGATGCTTCAATAGAGCTCACGGACTATTCCAAGTTTATGCACTTGATAGAAGTCCCGAACTAACCCAGATTCAAAATAAGACCAGGAATTCGCTTCCGATGTCTGTGGAAGTCTTGAACCAACCCTTGTTTAGGTAGTTAAAGATTGACGACCAAAAATCCCCTTTCGGTACTTGTGAAGAGCCGAATCAACCTAGATTCGGGTATTAATATAGAAGACCCGATGCAACCCATGTTCAAGTAATTAGAGATTGAGTTCAAGAAATCCACTTCCGGTATCTATGAAGAGCCGAATCAACCCAGATTCGGGTATTAATATGGAAGACCTGAATCAACCCTTGTTCAGGTAATTATAGATTGAGTACCAGAAATCCACTTCCGGTATTAACAATTTGGTATCCTCCTTAGATCTAATTAGTGAAGAAGAGGTTGTACGTGCTTCTTGAGCCGCTCTCTAGGCTTTTGATATCAAAGCAGAGGATGTACGTGCTTTGTTGGCCACTCTCTGG
This sequence comes from Allium sativum, assembly GCA_030737875.1. Classification (NCBI taxonomy): domain Eukaryota; kingdom Viridiplantae; phylum Streptophyta; class Magnoliopsida; order Asparagales; family Amaryllidaceae; genus Allium; species Allium sativum. The sequence continues at coordinate 1,042,925,550 of CM060922.1, forward strand.
GCCTGTGCGTTCGGTGCTCTTGGCTAGTTTATCAACAAGCGGGGCCCAAGGACTTACCCAACCTCCCTCCAGGAGGCGCCTTATCCTGACCATCGTAGGTGATGATAAGGTCTTAAAAACTTAAACTGGGCCATTGTAGACACAGAATTAAGGTTTACTCTTTTGATGCTCTATACTGACCATCATAGGTACTGATAGAGTCTTGCACACCAACCACTTGATTTTTTTACCCCCTCTTCGCCTCTAAATTTTCTCTTAACCACCTTTTGGCATGGGGGCATATCCATTTCAGACCTTTTTATGGTAAGAGGAGCGGATACCCCGTCCACTTTCCGCTCGAATATGGTTTCCCTAGCCTATGCCTGGATAGCTTCTTTGATACGAAGAAAGGGGTTATGTATCCCTGTTGAAGAATGGTTCAAGGAAAAGATTGGAGTTGGTCCTACATGGAAGGGGTTAATGCTCCATCGATCAGGATCATAAGGCTCTACATCTTTCTCTTTTCCTTGGATGTGCAAGGTTTCTAATATGAACCTTTCGGTTGCCCACGACTTGCTAGTACTTGTCCTAACCATGGGAAACCCATTAGTAATTGGTAGAGACCTTTTATTCATATTGCTTTCTTCTTCGAAGCCAATTCCAATCCGGGACAAAATAGCATAGGCAAATATGTGGGAAGGTTAACCAAAGGATCAGAGGTTCAAGCCCTCCTCCTAGCGCCAAAATGTTAACGATATTTTTCGTCAACACCGGAGATAGGCCTATGGAAGTGGACCTAAGAGAAAAAATTTAGTCTTTGCAAGTTTGAGCTAGTTCACCGTTTCCTGGATATCAAGGTTTAGAATCCGAAAGAATAGTTACTCTACCCTCGATGGGGTGAGTATCATGCTTAAGCGATTCAAGAACCAACAGTTATCCAAGGAGGATGAGTTTCTAAACACAACCCTTGATAAGGACTTAACGGAAGATAGGAAGGGGTTCTGCTCGAAGCTTGTTGAAGGGTCTAAGCTTGCAAGAAGGGTTTAGGCTTGTAGGAAAGGTTTAAGCTTATGGGAAAGGGAGTTTCACTTGACCTGCGGAAAGGCTTGGTCGAAGGTTTATGTATATGTAGGAAACAAATAGTAAGTTGTAGCAACCATAACTAGGAAATAGCATAGCAAACTCATAAAGAAATATCATAAGTATTGATTCATTCTTTATTGATCTTTGATTTAGAATACAAGAATAGAGTAAGAGAAATCCCTAAATTGATTTAAGGATTAGGGTTTATTCTAGAGAAAAGAGTACAAAAGTCAGAATGAGAAAAATCGTCCTCCAAATGTGACCCCTAAGGTCTTATTTATAGAGAATTCAGGGGCCCTTCTGCCATTGGGCCTGCAGGAGCCTCTATCGGCCGCTTTTCTCCTTGATTTCGGATGTTTTGGCTTCCGACCATTTTGCGGTGCTGATTATAGCTTCTGGAAGGAAGGTCCTGGTCAGTTGAGGCTTCTTTGAGATTGATATGAGCTCCCGGTTGTATGCTTCCAGATATAGGTTTCCGGTTTTCTCATGAATACTTAGAGCAGATTGCCCTCATGATGTCTGCAAATAGTTGTTAGATTAGAACCACTATCAGTGCATGTACTAAGTAGATTAGTATGGTAGCCTGTATCTCTTATAGGGTTCTGGTTTGCCTTTCGGTGTGATTTCATGGTATAGCCTGATCCCTTGGAAGGTAGCTCCCGGAGATTTGTCTGTTGTCTATCAACGTGCTCTTTTGGCATTTATGTAGTAGATGTTTTGGAAGCCTATTCCAAATAATCTCTGTGTGCTTTTGGCTTCATACTCTTGATGCCTTCGCATCCTAATGTATTGGTATTAAGCAGGTTAATTCTGAAAAACCTTCCGGCCTTTCGGATTTTAATTAGCGGATCTCTTGCCCTCCTCTTTCTTAGCTTTTGACTTAGATGACCTATCGCTATAGGTCTCCCTTCCGGATTAACCCTACCGAATGGACCCTGATGGATAGACCTTGTCGGATAGGATATGCCGGACAGATTATGTTGGTATTTTGTAGCTTTTAAGTTCCTTTCTCCTAGGAAGGTACTGATTTATGCAGCTCTCGGATCATTCCTTCCCGCTCTTGGTTCTTTCTAATGTTTGACTCTGATTTTTGGAAAAGTCCTATGTGCTTGCGGTCACCCGATACCCCTTCACCGTTAGATTGTTTCGAAGTTAGTTTTGATAGTAACACACACACACACATATATATATACACACACACACACGTATATATATATATGTGTGTGTGTGTGTGTATGTATGTCCAATTTGGAAAAAAATTAATTCGGTTCTACTTTAGATTTGATTTGGCTTAATTTAATTTTTATTCTAATATTGGTTTTATTATTCCAATTGGTTAAACTAATTATCAAACATCACAACCATCAATCAATTGGTTAATTAACTTTTCAAATACGTAGCTTTTATATAATCAAAAATCATATTTTTTTGGTTATGCCAAATCAGAAGCAATAAACTCTAACTAAGTTTGGGTTCTCACACCAGTCAATTGGAAATTTATAAATATCCCACTTTCAAAATTCGAACATAAACACTGATGATGTCATGATCATCACTAGAATCATCCCTGAGCGACTAGAGTGTGATTCTATATCTATCCAGTATATTCGTGATTTCGGATATACGTTTGCAAGGCGTATATGCAAAATATTCTTATAGTCGATATTCCAAATTCAAAATCAAATAAAATACTTAAATCTTTATAGTAAGATATAATTTTCAAAACCAAATTGGTTTTTACAAATAACACTCTTCAAACTCATTCTAGGGTATTGCTAACCCTATATCTAACAATTCTTCCTTATAGGATATTACTTATCCTATCTCTGATGAGTTCTTTCGTTTGGTTCTAACGTATCTTATTCTTGAGCCTCGTAAACCAAAGCTCTGATACAAATTGAAACGACCCGAACTTTCCGGTCGGCCTGAATCGAACAGGACGGCGGATTGCTTTGATATCACGATGCATCAGAACACAAATAGGAGAACATATCATTGCTATTACAACAATCTACATCAGAGTACGAGATATGAGAGTACAAATAAATAATTTATAATGGAAAAAATATCAGAGATTAATAAATTACAAAGCAGCAGAAATATAACATATAAATGTAATGTGCAGCGGAAAACATCAACTACCACAGCTGAAAGAAATACACGGATACAAAGCATTCTAGAGTATAGCTCTATCCATAAGCCAGGATCCTATGAAAAGAAATATCTGCAAAATAAAACTATTAACTGCCCATGTAGAAAAAATCGGCACCCAAAGTTTAGGTGGGAAACAATAAACTCTGAGTCAGTTATGGGACAGATGTGAGAACTAAAATAGTTATTAACTTTATTTTAATGTTGGGTGAATCCAGAGACCACTCCGTATAACACGGAACAGGTTTTCTCCCAAGAATACCATAAAACAAACAACGCGGTGTAAAAAGGAAAAATGAAGCCATTATAAGACTCAGGTCCCATTACATAATGCAATCTAAACCAGAGGATGGAGTTTTACTTTATAATGGCCAAACATCTTGATATGAGAAATTTATCGTTTTTTATTATTGGTTCATAGTGAAGAAATCAACTTCAAATATAAATGTATCAATCATAGATGACATAGTACCCCTTCCTACTATTTCGCCATATGGTTTTCAATTGAAACCGAAAGTCGCGTATTGGAAATTGGATTCCATCTATGAACCAAGGTAAGGGATCTTCCTCCGCCGATTCGAGGCAATCTAACCCAAGCCTCGGGACTCACACGCATGTGCATCTAGGAGCATGCAGAACTGACTAGCCGTTGCGGATTAGGGTTACCCCTGAACAATATGCTACCCAGTCCTTTGGGACCAAAAATCTTGGTCAGTACGTCAACCATCTTGGTCAGTATATCATCCATCAAGGGCCTTGTGCGGCCAAATCCGAGGTACATTGCTTTCCATCATCCAACATCCATATAAGTAAAATGTCGGGGCTCCATACCATAACATCACTCATAGCTAGAAAGAAACGCATGTCCTGTATTTCTCTGCTATCCTTCATCCTATTTTTGGGTTCATACTGGGTTGTGAAGTTCGCAAATTAATGCTACACAAAGTTGTGCTATATTTAAGCCTTGCTTTGATCATCAACCATAAAGCTTTGCTTTTCAACAAAATCTTTGATCCATGCATCTTAGCATGCCACATTGTCAATGCATACCATACCATTTATTTCCACTAATATATAACCTCTAAGCTCATACGTCTTAGAGAGAGGTGTTAAGAAAAGAGAATAATTCTCCGTCACCAAACAAATATATATATATATATATAGTAGAGATCAACGAATACAGCACGAAGTACAATTTCAGACATACAATACATTTGCAAGTCCGTTCTGCATCTGAACGAAACTGAAGGCACCTTATTCCTCATCACATATGTCCAATACAGGAGAGTTTCCCTCGCATATCCGGTCGATTTCCAAGTACGTTTGGATGACCACCACTTATTACCTCGTCTTAGGTGTACAGCCCAATCAAGACATCAGTAATCATCCTAGTTATGTGAAAATCTATAGTCTTCAACCACCGTCTTCATATCTCCCACTTTTAATCGTCGTAACAGTTATTCAGAATGGGTTAAACCCGGTCTTCCCGAATAGCTCGCGTATCTTATAATCAAGTGCTATAAAATCACATCATATGCCTCATTCCAATCTAGAATATTATTTTATTCAAATATTCTTATATTTGAGACAGGTTCCCATTAATTTTATCAAATATTATCTCTTTTAAACTTAATGTTCAATCCATTCCTTCGAAATAATTCAAAAATATTTTATAATATCTTTTCACAATATAAACCAGATTAAGGTTTATAATACTAGTCGCGATTATCGCCTTACGGAAATAATCATTCATTTTATTATCCCAATCCCAACTTATTCATCCCATGAAGCAAAACTGGTGGTACTCTATATCTAACACCCATTGTGTTATCGATAAAATTAATTCCCTTTTAAGATTCAAATCTAATTAAAAATTTAACTACTGCATGGAGTAAAACAGGTGGTACTCCATTCTCGAACACTTCTCGTGTTTGGAAAATTTTAATTACCTTATTCACATTTCAATCCAATTAAAGATTCATTAAAACTGCACTTAGTTTTAATCTTCAAAAAACATTACTTAATGATTATTTAACCTTAGGAAATAAATATTGTCTTTAACTTGGGTTAAAGAACCAATGTCATTTAAAACACAGTTCAAGATAAACCCAAAATCATCTTCCATTTATATGGAATCTTCACGGAAATTTGATCAGTATATAATTGATATAAATTTCCATATCAAACTAGTGCTATAAGTGGAATAACGGCAAAGCCTTTCGAATTCCATAAATAGTATTGGTCTTCATCCACAGAAGCTCATCTCGATTATTACTAAACCGAAATCCATTCAATTCAAATTTAATATATTAAATTGGAAAACTTTACTTTGGAAAATTCCATTAATCTTAATTAAAGGATTATAAATTCCAAATCATAACTTCACTATTAATCGGGCTAAAGAACTAATATTATTTAAAACATTGTTCACGATAAACCCAAAATATTCTTCCATTTAATTCCAATTATATTTATTAATTGGAAAACTTCATTAATCTTAATTAAATGATTTATTCCTTTCTCAACTGAGTTTAAGAACGGTGTTATTGAAGACTCCATTCACAAAAAACCTAAAATCCAATTTGATATTAAATACAAGGCTTTGAATAGAAATCATATCGGTTTATATTCAACATGAAATTCTGAAACTAAGACATATCATATTGGGAATAACGATATCTATATCTTCCAAATTCCTCAGCAATATCCATATAATCACGGAATCCAATATCGAAATTTTCTGATGATTATTTCCATTCAAATCCTTTCCAATTCATACGTTGGAAAATTTTGGTTATATTAAAACTATATAATTTCTTTTAGTTCTTTACTCAAGTTAATAAACATCTTATTCCGATAAAAATACATTTTAATTTTACGAACTCAGATTATTTCATCCCAAAATCATTTCAAATCATTTATTATGAATTTACATAATTTATTCATATTTCTAATAATTTTATTAAGGCCCTTATAGTCGATTTCCAATATCGGCCACCGAACTGCATCCATAACGACCTTTTCCAAAACTGATCTGGATGTATTTTAAAATCTAACTATTGGATTTTAAATCTCTTATTTTCATTTGAAAGATCATTTCGATATGAACCCAACGGTTTTGGTTCTAAGAGAATCTGACAGTCGATCTCCCGTTACGTCAATTCGAAATTACGGGATGACGTTTGGGAACTATCGCTGCGTGACATGTTCTATTCAAGCCCGAATTTGATTTATAATTAAATTAAAATCGAATTTTTTTTCAAAATAATTTATAAATAATATAAATTATTCAAACTACCATTTGAAATTTTATTACAATCATTTTACTTCAAAATCAAATATCTTCTTGTTAAACCATTATATATAATGGATTTCTTCGAGTTCCATTCAAATCGTATTTTATAAAACGTTTATAAATTCATTGAAAATGGTTTAAACTTCTACTTCAATTTTAAATTAAAATTAGACATCCCATACTCTTATAATATTAAAATAATAATATTTTCAATATATCAGTGAAATCAAATCTTCTTGATATCCATTATAATTTTATAATCTTTGTGTCTATCCGAAATCGGACATCAAAATCAAAATTTAATTCTTCACCAAATATTATATTAAAATATTTGTTTTTACTCTAGATTGAAATGAGATTCAACCAATTACCATATAATTTTATTTATATGGATTTCATACATCACATGTATTCAACAATAATTATAAGCAACTATTAAACATCCAATTCACATACAGAGTGCATTTAAAACTTTATAAGCATTAAATAATTAAATAACGCTTATAGTGGTCTGTCTATCAATCGATTGACATACAACTAAATATAAGCGAGATGTGTGAATTAATTATCATCCCACGGCCCTTGTGGAGTTTTCAACTAATAAATAATCAATTAATAAATTATTCATTTATTCCAATCGATATCACTTAAAATGGGTAAACATAAACAAGTCGGTTGACCTGTAAATGAATATTTAATCAAATTTCAACTACCACAAATAATCTAACATCGTTTTAGTATGTTAACTATTTCAGAATCACATTTAAATCATAACACAGACATTAACATTTCATCTATTAGGTTTTCAAACAACTGTGATGTGAGCTATCATGCACCGTATAGTCATTTATGATAAGTTAATCAGATAGAAATCAGCACAGGCAGTCAATATATATTCAGTTACAAAAATAAATAACTGTACATAATATTTGAGTGAGACAGTTCTCGCATTGATCAGTTTTGAAAATCTTTAAATAATGACTGTTCCTGATAGTTCAGTCAGACATTTTATTTCGCCATAAACTGCCATGAGCTCCAAAATGTTCTAAACCAGTTTTATTGTGAAGCTCTCGTCGATACAGTTCCAACGGATTATGTTTCTCTGAATTCCTATAACATACGAAAAAGATATGATTTATACAACATTATATATATTACACGGTCCTTAATAATCAAAATATTAATTAATTAATAACTTAATTGTATTTAACATCTTAATCTCTCCACTCATCACCTTCCCTTCCAGGTGTGCACCCTACCTTTCTTCCATGCCCGCAAGTTTCAACTCAAAAATCTCCCTCCTCTCTTCACGTAAAATCCCAAAAAAATATCCATAATTCTTCTTTTCCCTTCCTCTTCGATTCCATCTCCTTCTTGTATAACTCGTCGTCACCCTCTGAAATGCGTTCGAACCAATGTGAGAAGCAGCTCCTTATAACGCACGACTAAATTTATAAATCCAATCCACAAAATTTTGCAGCTAGGTGCTAATCGATGTTCTAAATGCAAATACATATTCCATTCTGCGAATTACAGCTTCTACTTCGAGTGTTACTCAACCCTAGGTCATTGTAGGAACACGACGACAGCAATAGGGTGTTCAAACCCTTAAAAATGGCATGAGGCTAAAGCTTAATCCAAGAGGAACTCAATGGATTTTGTATCATGTTTTATAGGAATTTATTTCTATTGTTTAAGATTTTTAAAGGATACCGAATTTGTTTTGATGAGAAGGAACTGGCGGCGTATGTTGTTGACCAAAGAAGAAGAGGAAAGAGGGTTTGGGAAAAGGCTAGGATGTTATATAGTGGGAGGAAATTATTTTTTATTTGATTATATATTTTATTTTATGCAATTCTAATAAATTTTTGTCGTTTTCATCGTTTAAAAATTCGTATGATTACATACAAATCTCATTTTCAATGAAAATTCATAGGCAGCTATTAGTACGGACCTAACAAAAATTGTTTCGTCGAATTCTGAGTCTGTTTGCTCCAGTAGCATATTCTTAAAGTCAAAATATCGATTGCTTCATATTTAAATTGCACAAGGCCACATACTAACTCTAAAATCATGAAATTTGAAGTTTAACTATGTTTTACAAATACGGTTCTAATGAACCTAGTTTGTCAAATTTGGAGAACGTTTGTAAAATGGCCTTTTAACTAGCTTATTAAATTTACAATCAAAATTGACCACATGTTTAAATTTACCACGCTTACATATGAATTCTAATCGACTTGAAATTTTAAACTTCATAATAATTTGACGCTCCAGATCCAACAAAATTAGTTTCATCGAAAACGGAGGTCGTTTAAAAAATGGCCATTTTCAAGGGCTTATTTAATATTAAAATATTAATAAATTCTATGGCGATTATTTTAAAATTTTAATTTGGACATAACTTACAATTTATAACACGAAATCTCAATTTCTTATAATTATTAGAAAGATATTGTTTAAGATATTCTAATGTTTCTTGTTTCGTTAAATTCTGAATTATATTGCATTATGTACATTAAATTGAAATTTGAAACTAAATTTCCAAATTACTGCGAGTTACACATTCGTTTAATAATTATATTATAAATTTTGCATTCAAACTTGTTTTAAATAAATTATAAGTCGTTCATTCTCAAAATAAATAATTTAAAACATTTATTTTCCATTAAAATCTATTAATAATAAATTTTAAATTAGTTCCAAAAATCAGGGTTGTTACAGTAGTTCTGACCCCACTCCTCATAAAAAACTTACAGGTTAAATATATGGTAGAATTTTATAACTTAGAGACACTTGCTAGTCAGCGTCATTATTATGATAAATATTTACTTATTATCATATTTTATTCATTTCCAATGTGAGATGTTTATTTGAGCTTTAATATATTTTATCTTTGCCTTTCTGCAGGACACGAGACAACCAACTCGGATTCCAATAGACTTGGATTTTAGCATTTTACGAAAATTTGGACCTTTTGGAATTTGGGTTGTTATATCTAGTACTAGAGCTTAGGTTTAGGAATCCAATATAGATAGTGAATGAACATATTTGTGTTTATTAAATATAAATAATATATTATATATACCTATATCCATAAAGGAACGACATATGGAAAAAGTTTGATATCAGTTTTTTGCAGTAAGATAACGGTTATGGAAATTTAAGAATAGTAAGCCCATGAGTGGCTAGAGTATAAAGTGTACCCAATGTTTTGAAATAAAAACAAAAATTCCATGTGTTAATATTTGAAAATTCCAGCATTTTAGACTAATGGGTTTGGAAATAAAGCCTTATAACATGAAAAACAATAAGGAAAGCAAATTAGGAATATATATATATATATATATATATATATATATTTGGCGCAGAAGTAGCACTTGACTCAGAATTTAGTTCAGACATGGTTTGGGAGTAATTAGTGTTAAAGAGAATTTAGATTAAAAAAATCACACAATGGATTTAGGAACGGAAATTAAGAAACCACATTATACTTAACCCCACGATCAAAAGTTTAAAAAGAGGGTTTGAGAAAAAGAAAAAAATGTAGACACAAAGAAAAAGGTTTCTAGAACCAAATTTCAAATTTAAAAGTTTATAGTTTTAAGAAATTTACTAGTTTGAATATTTAGATTGCCATTTTTGAGAAAAGTGTACAGATTCGTTTCCAAAAATAAAAATAATAAAGTGTGTAAGCCAATTGGGGGGTTAAGTGATATGAGTGATTAAGAAAATAGGCTAATATAAATAAAAAGGCACGAGTTTGATTATTGGATAATGGAATTAAACACAGAAGTTGTCAACAATCTACTTGAATGGTAGAGAATTTTTTGGGAATATTTAGCCATAGTCATAATAACCACTTAGCCAATCCGAAACTATCAAAACTTAAATAGAAATTAGATATATTCGATATAAGGGGGAAAGAGCCGTGTAAACCGTATGCACATAAAAAAATTATATCGGTCGGGTCAACCAGAGCCAAACCGGGGTCGACCCGCCTGCACCAAAGCACCCAGATAAAAGCGATAAAGCAGAGAGCCTTTGTCACTTTTATCTTCCTTCTCTCCCCAAGCCAAAAAAGGAGGAATCCGTATTTTTTCCCACTTCCAACCACCATTGTCGCCTCAAAACTCATCCACATCTTTCCAAATCAGTTTCCAATCAAAGCATGTTAAGAGATTTATGCGGATCCATAGTTTATTTCAGCAGGTCTAAAAGTTTTTTTCTATGTCCTCTAGGCAATCTTTAGCTGAACATTACCCCTAATTAACACCACAAGAGATTGTGTGGTGCCAAGGAGACCGATGGATGATTCAGGCGTACGTGGAAAATGCGAAGTATAACATTCTACAGGGAAGGACAATGAGGTTTTCAGAATTTCCAGTCATGCCTTTACAAAAGCTTTTCATTGACACAGGACTACACAAGATTCTTAATCACAAGACCCTCGAGCATACCCAATGTTAGTGTGCCTTTTTGATGTCAATTTAATTTCTAAAGAGATTGGGAATGAGTTAATCTTTGATTCAGAATTCAAAGTGATTAGAGTAGGTTTTAATGATACATAGTTAGCTGCTATACTTGAGATTAAGGGACATGGGGTTGATTTAGATTGTCTAGATAAAAGATGAGGCTATTCTTGCCCAGATATTTATAGACCTCTAACAGCTTGTTTGGGATGTGGGGGCACTTATGCACCTTAGCTAGGGTTATTATAAGTATTTTACAATACAACATTATCCCTAAGATGGAAACCTTCGATCATATATATCATATAGTTAGACAGGGAACTATGCATATTGGGAGGCATACAAGTGAACTGGGCCCGAGTGATTATGTCCCAACATGCAGCTGCAGCAACAAGCAGCATGCAGCAGCTAGTTGCATGCCTTCCCTTTTGTTTTGTAACCTCTGGACGAGGGTATTCAGTTGGACTAGGATAGACCTTGCGAGAAAGGGTTGTGTTAAGTAGATGCACTCGATGGTAGATTTCTCCACCTTGAGTAGGATGCACATTGAGCTAGCCCAACTATAGGTTCCACTTCAGCATCAACCACTATATCAGCCTCGGTAGTTTGGGGCAGAGGATGAGCCTAAGCAACATATTAAGCATGTGCCTTCACCGCCTCCTCCTCGTCCTCTGATGCCTTAGTATTTTCACATAGATCATGCTTTTCCAATGCCACCGTTTGGAGGGGGTATTGGACAGGGTGATCCGCGTTAGGAGCCGAAGTAGGCTCCTTGGCCACAGGAGATAGGTTCTAGTTGGAGACAAAGTCCCCAAACAGAGAGGGCAGGACCTTCTCAGCCTCCAGAGTGGATAAGCGACAACAAGAGGATTAGGGCTATTTCAAAGAGGCAAGAACATCTTTCTCGTGAGCATTAAGAGCTCATCTGTGGTTAGTACAATATGCGATAGGAGATTCGAGAGAGGTAGATGGTAGAAAGAGCGCCTCAGTTGTTTGGATTCTTTGATTAGGACCCTCTTATTTAGAGGGACATTGATCCTAGGGCTCATAGTACGAGATAGAGCCATTTGTACATGTTTTATCTCTTATTTTGTACTTATTATAGTAGGATTTGTTTTTCTTTAGTTTGTGTTCCTATGTAGAACTCTGTTTTGTTATTGTAGAAATGAACAGTTGATAAAGTATTCTTTTTTTTTGTGTTTCTAGGATAATCACTAGAAAAAGAATAAAACACAGGATATGGTAAGTAAAGTGACAACGAAAGCAAAAGTTGAATTATTAAAGAAAAAGCAGAGCTTATAGAAAGCAATAGAAGTTGATAAACGAAATAAATGAAACTAACAAAGAAAATAAATTCTTCTGCCTTGCCAAAAAAAATAAATCCATCCAAATTAAGTTTGGGGGATTCAAAAAGAAATTCTCCTTATGTAAACTATGCTTCGAAAAGAAAATAGAAATTTCCATAGAGTAGTGGCAAGAAGTTCCAAGTATGGGGAAGAAGGTGAATAAAATGAGGTGTATAATATGGAATTTTCCATTTTCTACCTTTTCCTAACATAAGAAATTAAGTTAGGAAAATTAGATTTTTTTTTCTTTCTAAAATTTGGAAATTTAAAGTTGTTTGTTAGGGTTTGGATGCAAAAATCGAATGAACTGCTCCCTTTTTCTGCCAGTGTGTGGAAAAATTGGATGCGACGATAATTTTCTTTTTAAGATATTGCATTCATGTACAAATTGCCAGTATATTTAGGTTGTGCTCATCATATTTTTAAAAAGATTTTTAAGAAAGGAGTATTCATATAGGAGGTACTGCTTAGAAATTTATTGCATTCATAAATTTTTATAATGTGTTACACTTTGTAAAAGTACACGAATGGTTACAAAATTGGATGTATACATGATGGTTGTAAATTATACGAGGAATTACAAAATTTTACCCTTTTGAGTTTTGGGGATTAAATTTCCTAAAGGATGGGAGAATGTAACATCCTGCACTTTCAATAATAAAATAATAAAAAATTGTAAAATTATCAAAATTCGATCACGAGATTAACACCAATGTGTCCATGGTGATTTTTTGATCAATTTATACCTATGGCTTGTAGAAAATGGAGCTAAAACGAAGAAGATATCGTAGAAAGAAGAATCTGAGAAATAAGATAAAATAAAACAATATATATAGGGTCAGGTTGACCCAAGACCTAATTGGGTCGACCCATAGGTCAACCCACGCTATGCTAGGAACGACTCACCCTTTTTGCCTGGGCATGATTTTCCCAAGCACGTAATTGAGAGCTAAAGTGACATTGTTTTTTTTATTTCTTGTTGATATGGCTTATTTTCATTCGTTGATTTTGAAATTCAGACTAATGTGGCAAGCTCCTATTGGATGGATGACGTAGTTGGCCTAGATTTAATAAAGGAACCAACTGTCTGAGATCCCTAGCCTATAGGCCTAGCTAATTCCTCACAACACAATCTCTCCCTAGTCACAATTCAGCCTTTTATTTTAGAGATGAACCCGACCTAATTTTTTTAGGGAAAAGAATTATAAATATTTATATTTATAATCCTACTGGAGGCAGGATATGCAGCAGCTGTGACGGCTTCCCCGCGCCATCAGACATTTCCTCGAAATGCGTTGTGTCAATTTCCGACTAGCACTGGATGATCGCTAAAAGAGGGTTGAAACGATGAATCATCAAGAACCTGTAGTATATCTCGCAGCGCATGGAATATATTTAAAAATAACATACTTGATACAAAACAGGTGAGACAGTCCATAATCTGAAAACTAAACCATATCCACCAGAGTAGCGGAATCCCAAAATACAGCTTATGATTCAAACCATCATTACAGCTTCAAAATACTGTCTCTTAAAAGGAAATAAAAGAGGTACACTACTAATGCCCAAGCAGTGACCAGCAACAACACAGGGATAATATATGTATATAGTACGTGGAAGCCTCATGCTCGTCTCCAGACAACTATTCGTGCAAAACCACCTAACCTGTCTCTAGCCTTCTCATTTAGGAGCACCCAAAGAAATAAGAAGAGACATTAAACTCTGGGTCAGACGAAAATCGGGTATGAGCGATAGCAAATCTATACCACTAAATAGAGCAATAACAGGTATAAGAAATCATACCTGACCTGGACCTGCAACCAAAGAGTTAGCACAACAAGATGTACAATACTCTAAGGTAACATTAACATATAGTGCAAAAATGGGAGTGTACATGTCATGGTGATAGCAAACATCATACATAGTAATCATCGTCACATCTCTCACTCGTTGTGTAAAGCATACGATATCCACCGCTTTGATCACCAGATCCATTGGGGCCATGACGGCGTCCAACTCTGTACAACTATCGCTACGACCACTTTGCCCTTTTGGGTTCTGACGGAGTCCCACTCCATACAACCTCTGACCCCATTGCACTGGTCCATATTCAATAACCCTATCGGGTCTACCAGTTTACATAGCCCTGGTCCTGGTTCATCTACATACCCCCTCTCTAAATGGTGAACCAATGTTAAGGATATTGATAACCCCTTTGCACGCGTCCCGCAACAAAGCCCAACACTAGAAGTTAACTTGTCAATCCCATTTGGAGCCTGAGCCATGACTTCTTATTTGGACTTCCTTTGAATCTCGGGTTTTGGTCATCTCTAGTTTGGTTCGGGGTCATCATTGGGGTCGGGTCGTGATTACCCCACCGGTTCGGGACGGGCTTCTCCATCCAGGTTGGTTCATGCGTACTTGGACTTGCTTTGAATCTTGGGTTTTGGTCATCTCCAGTTCGATTCGAGGTCATCATTGGGGTCGGGTCATGATTACCCAACCGGGTCGGGTCGGGCTTCTCCATCCAGGTTGGTTCGTGCGCTTCTTTTCCTGCTCGGTTCGTGAGTGCTTACTCCTCCGGATCAGTTCGTGGGTTTGTGTAGCAGGCGGTTCGGGGTACTTCACAGCTCACGATTCGGGGTGATTCACGGCTCGCGGTTCAAGGTGCTTCACGGTACGGGCTCGTGGGTGTTTTCAGGGCCGGTTCGTGAGCTTCATCCGGGTCGGTTCGTGATGCCTATGTCACGAGCCGCCCTTCCCAAGAGGTTTCCAGCAAACTAATTTCGCCACATGATGGCGTTTTAGACCATTTCAACTTTCCTATGCAACCACAAAACATACCAAATAGCAGTAACAACATATAGGTTCAATCAAAAAGATCAAAACATCAATCACATAGGTTACTTTAGATCAAACATACCAAAACGATGATTTTCCCCTTAATCCCCAAAATTACGAGATTAGCAAACTTAATCCAAATTAACCCAAATTTATAACTGTGACATAAAATAAAATTTTAGAATTTTTACATATTTTTCCATATTTTTCTGAGTCATTAATTTGTTAATTATCACTAATCACCCTTAATTAGCCATAATTAATGTATAAACATGCTATTCACTCACCTTAGCCGGAAATAAATGTTAGATCTGAAACTTTTACTGATTTGGCTTGGATTCCTATGTAGTGCAGCAGCTCTATCTCGAATTTGATGCTAATCCGCCTTGATTTGATGTAGATTTGCTTAACTAGTGATTAGAAAGTGATTAGAGAGAGATTTGAAAGATGGAGGCCATTACTAGGGTTCAAGGAATGTTTGTGGCGGCTGGAAAAATGAAAGGGAATGTTTCTCCAAACCCTTCAGCCCTCCCATAGCCCTAATCCCGAAACGGGTTATGGGCCTAGTTGTTAATCACCCTATTAAGCCCGATTAAGTTGTCTTCCATCATCCAAACCTTATTTCAGCCATATCTCCTAAACGGTAAGTCCGTTTGATTATTGTGACCACTCTACGAAATGGGAAACCAACACCCGAATCCAATGGAAGTGGTTTCAGGTTAAAACTCCTTACAATCAAAAGTTATAGGCGAAACAAGATTTGCTAGGGGCAAAACGGTCATTTAAAATTCGGCAAAAATCGTGAATGTGGGAAATGACCCCAATAGTCGTTTCCCAAAGTTACACGACCATATGACTTCGTATGAGATAAAATAAATATTCTACGATCCTCCGATATATAGAATGCGGGTCGTTACACTCTCCCCCTAAAGAAAATTCGCCCTCGAAATTCCTTAACTAAGAAAACATACAATGGTTCACTGCATGCTTATCAACCATTTACAAATAATCAAACATACATAATAACACAACAAGCCTATCCTAGCATGCAGTTTACTAACAAGGGGATAACTGCACCGCAATTAATATCTTACCAGGAAAAGAGCTCTGGATATGACTTCCTTATGCTCTTCTCGGTTTCCCAAGTGCAGTCATTCTCATTATCACCCCACTGGACCTTAACCAGTTTCACTGTCTTCCTTCGAAGTTGTTTTGTATCGTGTCCGACAATACGATTCGTCCTGCGGCTTCCAACCGCCTTGGATTCTACCTCAATATCATCCAACTGATCTGGTGAAATAGTCGTGTCAGAATCGTGCACAAACTTCTTTAACTGAGAAACATGAAATACGTTGTGCACTCCCGCCATCTTGTCAGGTAATCCAACTTTATACGCTTAATTCCCAACTTGTTCGAGAACTAGAAATGGACCAACAAACCTTGGTGCTAATTTACCCCTCCCACCAAACCGAATCACACTCTTCAACGGAGAAATCTTGACGAATACTGGGTCACCAATGGAGAATTTCAAATCTCTTCGTCTTTTGTCAGCATAACTCTTCTGCCTATATTGGGTAGCCTTCATTGGTTGTTGAGTAACCTTGATCTTGTCTGAAGTTTCTCTTATTACATCTGGCCCAAGCACAAAATTGTCACCGGTTTCCAACCAAAATGATGGTGAGTTACACGGTCTTCCGTACAAAGCTTCAAATGGAGCTATACCAATATTGGACCGGTAACTATTATTATATGCAAACTCAACCAGATGCAAACGGTCATCCCATGACCCTCCAA
Organism: Allium sativum; assembly: GCA_030737875.1. NCBI lineage: Eukaryota > Viridiplantae > Streptophyta > Magnoliopsida > Asparagales > Amaryllidaceae > Allium > Allium sativum. The sequence continues at coordinate 1,042,942,511 of CM060922.1, forward strand.
AATCCAAAATATAAGCTCTCTAGAGATCCTCTAATACACGATTCACCCTCTCTGTTTGACCGTCGGTTTGAGGATGATACGCGGTACTGAGATGTAATTCTGACCCTATAGCCTCTTGTAAGATCTTCCAAACCGCACTAGTGAATAATGGATCTCAGCCACTCACAATACCTTTAGGTACTCCATGGAATATCACTACCTACTTCATATACAATTCCGCTAACTTAGCTGTCGTTCTATTCGACTTGACTGGGATAGACCTTGCACTTTTGGTCAATTGATCCACAATCACCCAAATACTATCATGACTCGATTTTGTCTTTGGTAAAACATCAATGAAATCCATTGAGACTTGTTCCCATTTCCATTCGGGGATTTCCAATGGTTGTAACAAACCAATGGGCTTCTTTTGCTCGGCTTTAATTAACTGGCAGTTCATGCACTTGGATATAAATTTTCCAACGTCTCTCTTCATCCCTTCCCAGTAGTAGGCCTGCTTCATGTCTCGATACATTTTGTTACCACCGGGATGTATAGTCAGCTTTGAGTGATGACACTCTCTGAGCACTTCATCTCTCAATCCATGTACAACCAGCCTCTCATTCTTTCAAAGCCATCCTTCTCGATCAAGTCCATACTTGTTCATTCTCTCGCCGTCGATACCCATCTCTACCTTGGAGATGATTTCCAATAAATTGGGATCATCCCTCTAACTAGAACCAATCCGCTCAATCAAAGTCGGTCTAATCATCAAACTTGCTAACATCTCTGGATCCAATTCACACTTAGGTCTGAAATCATATCCCGCGATATACTCCAGTTTCTTCCATTCCAGAAACATAGCCCCTAAACTGGCATGTCTCCTACTCAATGCATCAGCTACCGCATTTACCTTCCCGGGTGTATATGCGATATTGAAGTCATATGAAGCCAATAACTCTAATTATCTCTGCTGACGAAGATTTAAATCCTTTTAAGAGAAAAGATACTTTAAAGACTTATGATCGGTAACCAATTCAAATCTTTCTCCCAAGAGATAGTGTCTCTACATCTTCAACGTGAACACGATCGCTGCCAATTATAAATCACGGGTAGGATACCTTTTCTCATGAAGTTTCAGTTGTTGACTTGCATAGGCTACAACCCTACCTCCTTGCATCAGTACAACACCTAGTCCGGTACACAGGCATCCGTATATACCGTCATCTCTTCGTTCCCCTTAGGAATAATTAGCACTACCGCATACGTTAACTTTTCTTTAGACTCTTAAATGCATTCTCACACATCCATCCCAAGCAAAAGCTTGATTCTTCTTGGTTAAGTTAACAGTGCTTCTATCTTGGAGAAGTCTTGAATAAATTTACGATCACGTCTGTTGCATTCTTGGGTGTAGACCAATCTTGTACCGTAACCACCTTCGCAAGGTCAACGGCAATACCATTCTCTGAAACAATATGGTCCAAGAACCTCACTTCCCTCCTCTAGAAGTGACACACAGAAAATTTCGCTTTCAATCGGTGTTTCCTCAACACCTCCATCACTGTCCTCAAATGTCCCTTGTGTTCTTCCTCTGTCCTTGAGTAAACCAAGATATCGTACATGAACACAAGAACAAACTTATTTAACTGATCTCTAAAAACCTTATTCATAAGATCCACAAAATATGCGGGTGCAACGGTCAATCTGAATGGCATGACCAACCACTCATAAAATCCAAACGGCGTCCGAAATGTCATTTTAGGTATACTCTCAGCTGCTACTCGAAGCTGATGAAAACCTGTCGTGAGATCCAACTAGGAAAACACTCTTGGTCCATTCAGTTGATCAAACAAATCATCTATCCATGGAAGAGGATACTTATTCTTCCTAGTTGCCTTGTTTAACTCGATGTAGTCCACACAAAAGCGAAGGGAATCATCGGCCTTGGTAGAAAATACAACTAGTGCTCCCCACTCGAAAACACTTCTTCGGATAAATCCCTTCTTTAAAAGATTACCTACTTGCACTTCAAGCTCTTGTTGCTCTCTTGGCGCCATACGACGAAGTGGCATCACTATAGGTCTGACATCTTTCGCTAAATCAATCTGAAACTCAATCTCTGGGTGTGGTGGAAGTCCGGTCACTTCCCCGAAGATGTCCAGATACTCGCTAGAAATAGGCATATCTGATAACTCATCATGCGGGATGTCGAGGGAATTTAGAAAACTAGCCATCACCCTATCACTAGGTAGGAAACCCAATACCACCCTCCGCCAATCATCAGCTCTAATGGTCATCGAAGACCCCTCACAATCTACCACCACCCCCATACCTTGGAGCCAATCGACTCCCAAAATAATGCCAAATCCAGCAAAGCCCAAAACAAAGCAATCACAAGAAAACACGCATTCATGACTCGATAAGACCAAATTACGATAAATCAAACAAAGGCTAGTCGAACCAGCGATTGGGTTCGTCACAATTAAAGGTCTATTGACAATCTTGGGTTCTAATTCCAACCTATCTACCAGGTCACAAGATACGAAGGAATGGGAAGCTCCGGTATCAAATAGTACTTGAATAGGAACATCATAAATAGAAAACATACCTTGGATAATGACACCCTTTCCCTTCTCCGCCGCTGTTGGGGGGGGGCATTCGATGAAGAAGGAACAACTTGATAGCATATGGTTTCACGATCTACTTCTCCTTACGAGGTTGTGGGAATTTATCCTTGTGATGTCCGATTTGGCCGCAAATGAAGCACTTCCTGTCCACTGGCTTTGCTCGACAATCTTTGGCATAGTGGCCCTTCTTTACATAACTAAAGCACTCGATATCTTTCTTATTCTTCTTTTTCTGACCATCCTTGGTTTGGTTCTGTTTTCTCTTATTCTGAGAATTCTTATTTCCTTCACCGCTTGCACGCGTTTTCGACATGTAACAACGACCTCAGTCTTTGGCTTAGGGTAAAGGCTCTCCGACCTCATTGCCTTTCCCGTAATAGATTCGAACGTCTCATCGATATGGTTAATAAATCTATCCCCCAAGTACCCATCTAGGCCAGTTACGAACTTCTCATTCTTCTTCTTAGCAGTATTGATAAGAGATAATACATATTTCGATAATGTATCGAATTCAGCAGTATATTCCGAGACTGCACTACCATTCTGCCTAAACTCCAAAAATTTCCTAAACAATTATGATTTTTGAACAGCTGGAATAAACTTATCTCTGAAGCGAGCCTTAAACTGATTCCAAGTAATTTGATCCTCGGAGTAGCCACTTTAATGGCATTCTACCAATTCATAGTCCGACCTTGAATTTGATGCGATTCTAACTTTCTCTTCATTGCATCATCGATCCCAAAATCCTCGAAGATGCGCTCACAACTGTCAAGCCAATCCTGAACCTCCATAGCTGACTCCGTTCAATGGAACGGCTTCCCACTAAGACTAGTATAATCCTTTTTAAGCTTGGCGAAATTGCCTCTAAGTGCCTGCACCACCACCATTAGCAGCATTTGGAACTGCTCCCTGAGCATCCCTAAGCATCTCCCGCATGAAGGCAGTAAATATCGTCCTCATATCAGGGACATTCCCTTTATTGGCCCCTGAACCCGCTCCCTCTTTAACTCCCGATGCGGGGTTCCTCACCGTACTCCTCATGTTTTGGCTCATTGTTTAATATGTAAAGAGAAAACGAATAACCATCTCCTTAGTGGTGCCAGTGCAGTGCGACTTCATCCTTAGATATACTAATAGTATATATATAATTTTTGAAAACCAAAATATCAAAAATATGCGCTCTCATATACATACACTATCTCTGTTTGATGTCTTCCCCTAGGTTAGACTACGTAACCTAGGCTCTGATACCAAGTGTGTCGGCCGCCCCGCGCCATAAGACATTTCCTCGAAATGCGCTGTGTCAATTTCCGACTAGCACTGGATGATCGCTAAAAGAGGGTTGAAACGATGAATCATCAAGAACCTGTAGTATATCTCGCAGCGCATGGAATAAAATATAAAAATAACATACTTGATACAAAACAGGTGAGACAGTCCATAATCTGAAAACTAAACCATATCCACCAGAGTAGCGGAATCCCAAAATACAGCTTATGATTCAAACCATCATTACAGCTTCAAAATACTGTCTCTTAAAAGGAAATAAAAGAGGTACACTACTAATGCCCAAGCAGTGACCAACAACAACAAAGGGAGAACATATGTATACAGTACGTGGAAGCCTCTTGCTCGTCTCTGGACAGCTACTCGTGCATAACCACATAACCTGTCTCTAGTCTGCTCATTTAGGAGCACCTAGAGTAATAAGAAGAGACATAAAACTCTGGATTAGATGAAAATCTGGTATGAGCGATAGCAAATCTATACCACTAAATAGAGCAATAACAGATATAAAAAATCATAGCTGATCTGGACCTGCAACCAAAGAGTTAACACAACAAGGTGTATAATACTCTAAGGTAACACTAATATATAGTGCAAAAATGGGAGTATGCGTGTCATGGTGATAGCAAACATCAAACATAGTAATCATCCTCACATCTCTCACTCAGTGTGTAAAGCATACGATATCCACCGCTTTGATCACTAGATCCATTGGGGCCATGACGGCGTCCAACTCCATACAACTATCACTATGACCACTTTCCCTTTGGGGCCCTGACAGAGCCCCACTCAATACAACCTCTGACCCTACTGCACTGGTCCATAGTCAATAACCCTATCGGGTTAACCAGTCCACGTAGCCCAGGTCATCGTTCGTCTACATACCCCCTCTCTCAATGGTGAACCAAAGTTATGGATATTGATAACCCCTTTGCACGCGTCCCGCAGCAAAGCCCAACTATAGAAGTTAGCTCGTCGATCCCCCTTTGGATCCTGAGCCATAACTTCTCGTTTGGACTTCATTTGCATCTCGAGTTTTGGTCTTCTCCGTTTCGGTTCAGAGTCATCATTGGGGTCGGGTTGTGATTACCCCACTGAGTCGGGTCGGGCTTCTCCATCCAGGCTGGCTCGTGCACTTCTTCTCATGCTCGGTTCGTGAATGCTTACACCTCCGGATCGGTTCGTAGGTTTATGTTGCAGGTGGTTCAGGGTACTTCACGGCTCGTGGTTCGGGGTGCTTCATGGTTCGGGCTCGTGGGTGTTTTTAGGATCGGTTCGTGAGCTTCATCCGGGTCGGCTCGTGATGCCCATGTCACGATCAATAGTCACGAGCCGCCCTTCCCAAGAGTCTTCCAACAAGCTAATTTCGCCACACGACGGCGTTTTTGACCATTCTAACTTTCCTATGCAACCAAAATACATACCAAATGGTAGTAACAAGATAAAGGTTCAATCAAAAAGATCAAAACATCAATCACATAGGTTATTTTAGATCAAACATACCCAAAACCATGATTTTTCCCTTAATCCCCAAAATTCCGGGATCAACAAACTTAATCCAAATTTACCCAAATTTATATCAGTGACATAAAATCGTATTTTAGAATTTTTACATATTTTTCCAAGTCATTAATTCGTTAATTATCACTAATCACCCCTAATTAACCATAATTAGTGTATAAACATGCTAATCACTCACCTTAGCTATAAATAAATGATAGATCTGAAACTTTTACTGATTTGGCTTAGATTCCAATGAGTGCAGTTGCTCTACCTCGAATTTGATGCCAATCCGCCTTGATTTGATGAAGATTCGCTTAATTAGTAACTAGAAAGTGATTAGAGAGATTTGGAAGATGGAGGCCATTACTAGGGTTCAAGGAATGTTTGTGGCAGCTAGAAAATTGAAAAGGAATGTTTCTCCAAACCCTTTCAGCCCTCCCATAAACCTAATCCCGAAATGAGTTATGGGCCTAGCAGCTAATCACCCTATTTAATCCCGATTAAGCTGTTTTCCATCTTCCAAACCTTATTTCAGCCATATCTCCCAAATGTAAGTCCTTTTGATTAATGTGACCACTCTACGGAATGGGAAACCATCATCCAAATCCAATGGAAGTGGTTTTAGGTTAAGACTCCTTACCAATCAAAAGTTATAGGCGAAACAATATTCGCCAGGGGCAAAACGATCATTTAAAATTCGGCAAAAATCGTGAATGCGGGAAATGACCCCAATAGTCATTTCCCAAAGTTACACAACTATATGACTTCGTATGAGAATAAAATAAATTTTCTACGATCCTCCGATACGTAGAGTGAAGGTCGTTACAGGAGCCAAGGGATAAAGCTTAGGACGACGGGTGAGTGGATTTAAATTATATCATTTTAGTAATAGTATATAAAATCGTTTAATTCATGTTAATTTAGTACAACTTAATTTAAAGTTATTTATATTAATTTATTTCCTCTTAAACTTAAATATAATTTAATTAGTTTATTTATAATAGTCTTATTCCTTTATAATCAAGGTTATTTATAGTAAATCTATAATTAAACTGTAGATCTGAGAAACTTAATACTTATATGCAAGATTGAATGTTTGGGATGAAAACTTGGATAAATATAAGTATTTCCAAAACAAAATAATTGAAAAGGGATTGTAAGCCGAACTGTGTACAAATCATAGTAATTATGTCAAATTTGGGAAATAAATTAAGAGAAAGAATTAAAATATAACTTTTAAAATAGAAACTTAGCAATAGCCTAGATTAGCCGGTTAAGAAAAAGGGGTATATTTTCATAGTTAGGTTTGTAAGTAAAATAGTAACCTAACTGAAAGAAAAAAAGAAAAAAAGAAACGGATTAGTGTGAAATAGGGATCTAGTCGTATTGCACACTATCTAACAGCTCAGAAATAATTAAAAGAAATGTCTTGCAGTTATGGATTCCTATTTATACGTTTATTTATATTAGACTATGTACATAAATTTCAGCACATTTCAGTAACAAATTGAGTAGGAATAAGTATAACTTCCTAAATGTTAAGCTTACAAAGGAAGTAAGTAAAAGAGTAATATAACTGAAAGATGTTATGTAAAGAAAAAGGGTAAGAAACCATGTTAGATACTTGATAGCTAGAAAAGAATGTAACCTATTATGACAATTGTACAGACAAATAGATAAATTGTAATAGATAAATTGGACATATCTAGAAGGATAATATTGTGATAAATTTTCAGATGCATAAATAAATCAAAATAAATAGTTTGAATGTAATTGCAGATAGAATTATAACATGAGAGTTGTTATTGAAAATGAAATAAAGTAAGAAATGCTTATTATAACTGAAAGTTATCTTAGAGATTAAATTTAATAAGCATGTAACTGTAGTAGTCCGTTGTGACATCAAATGTTGATTCGGGGAAATAAGTGACTAGCGAAGGTTCAGATTAGATGGAACTATATAGATAATGCTAATCAGTTTTATAAAAGAAAAGAAAGCTAAACACATAATGAAATATTAGACATAGGATCTAATAAAATAGCGAGATGTGTTTAGAGCAGCTCAAATGGAGTCTGGGTGGAGGGCCTAACGAAGCAGATCATCGCAGATAGTGGGACCACATCCAATATGTTATTTAGCCAGGCTGAAAGGACGTTCGAAACTTATACGGGACATAAGGATACTCTAGGATGTCTCTCTGGAGTTTGCCTAACAAAGCTGCATCCTTGAGGTAGGTCCGTAGTGGTTCCATCAAAAGAGCATGCCTTAGCTGCATTTATACCAAAAGCAGCCAAAAGACTGATGGTGACTTTAGGATTCACTAGCTGCCTCGTCTCCGAGAGTAGGATTTGTGGTCAGGACTTAATAAGGATAGTAATCATTCAAATACCTGTCGTCATCAATCAGTGCCAGAAAAGGAAAGACTGGAGCTAAATCAACCGGTCAATGATCTTTCACTATCGAGACATTGGGTGAGGAACTACGCCAATTGAATGTTTAGATTGTCTGCTGCAGGGCATGGTCACTTAGCTCTTAATTGGTCTTTCATTAATTGAGAAGGGGCTTCATGGAGCCAGAGCCATAGAGAAGAGATATGCCAAAATTGATTTTTGCATTGTAAGCCTAATGAAGCTGTCATTTATAGATATAGAATCCCCGACTAAGTTCCGTACAAGAGTATGCCTCGTTAACGGAGCCCGGGTAAGTAGACAGTGTGATTACGTTTTAGTGTTTTATGTATGCAACTAGTGGTACATTTTAAATGTCTGAGCATTGGGGCGAGATGATGCAGACGTAATTTCACATTTCTTATCAAACGATGGAACATTTGTATTGTAAGCCTCATGAAGCTGTCATTTATAGATGTAGTTGGAGTACTCTTCCGTAGCATGACGATGGAAACCTGTTGAGGGGGGGTACTATGGGAAGTACCCAGATATATTGGGCATATAACTACATATTTATATATTAGGTTTGATATACCAGGGAGTAGATGGGTACAATTTATTCGCAAAGGCAGGAGTGTTATAAACCCTAATAACCTAATAAAATTCAAGTTAGTGATATAATGACATATGTAGTGTTATTCTTAAAATTATAATTTGTCCACTCACCATAACTTTAGTTCCGACCCTCCTCCTCATAACAAACCCATAATTTAGACAGATGACAAAGATTTTACAGCTTAGAGAAACTTGCTAGTCAGTGTCATTATTATGAAAAGTTTTTACTTATTATCGTACTTTACTCAGTTTCGTTGTGACCTATTTAATTGAGATCTAAAATATTTTATCTTTGTTTTTTTGCAGGATACTAGAAAACCAACTCGGGTTTCGGTGGACTTGGATTTTAGCTTTTTGTGAAAATTCGGGCCAGTTAGAATTTGGATTGTTACATAGGGTTACTCTGAATCGGTATAAAATCCGATGAGTTCTTTCCTTACTTTCCTGTTTTTACTGTTTTTGATTCTGTTGTGGTTTTTGTGAATTCTATAATAAACCATAATAATTTGCATAAATACAAGTATAATTGAATTAATTCAAAATGATTCATATAAATCTCACAAGCACTATTCACCCCCTCCAGCATTAAGTTTGTCTTAAGATCCACTTCTGTTGCATCCACATATATAATTTTCGAGAATCCGAGGAGAAAGAAAAGTGACAGGGCTTTTGCGCCCATTTAGAATAAATTGAGTTTGGAGGCTAACCGTACACGTTCATTTGTAAGGGTATAAATTAACATGGTTCGTTTGATTGAAAATGAAGCAAATCCGTCCGTCCAAAACGTTTGGTTTTTACCGTGTTCGGGTCGACCGCTCCCCTTGGGCGGTCGACCAGCTAAGATTGACCCAGCCTAAGGATGGTCAATCTATATGGGTTAAAACATGTGAGTTGACATGTTACATTAAATTCCTATTTAATTATATTTAATGTTACTTCTTGCTTTTCTATTAAGTTTATAATGTTACTTATTATTAATTCCTTTTGTTTATTAATGCACGTTTAATTTTTCAAATTCAAATGTACATTTATTTTTGGAATCCTTATCTCCATGTAGACATATACATATAAAGATATATACACATTAATTTTATTCTGTTTATTTTGATTTCTTTATTAACTTGCAACATACTAATTATTATTAATTTTAAATTATTTCCCAACTGATTTGTTTCTTTAATATAAGTATATGTTACAGATAGTATTAATATCCATTAATTTGAATTCAAACATATATGCATGTATTATGCATAATTTATTCTCTTCATAATTTACTTACTCAAGTAACTACCTTTTTCAAAGTATGCCACTTTGCCAATACCGAGCATGAGAGAGAACGAGAACCTAAAGCCAAACTAAAACACCTACGAGAACCCAACCTTATCTAGAAAACCTGGGTGGTTGTAATGAGGAGGGGGTCAAAACAACAAGATTCCGGTGAACATGAAATGTACAACACAGATTATAATACAAAGATGTATCCCGCTTGGTTTAACCCAAAATTTATGCCCATCAAGGTCAGTGATTCTAGCGTGACCTTGTAAATGTTTTACGCATGACTCTACTACCCTACGCAAGGTAGTATTCCCAAAGTATAATACCGAGATAGGACATTTACGCATATATTTAGCAGGTTACATATGCCAAGGCATGTCTACGCAGCACACAAGATTCACATAAACACCTAATATCTAACCAATGAGGTGGATATCCAAGTCAATCGCTCATTAGTGTTTTTAGGGTGAAGACCCAACGAGGTGGACATTCTTGGCTACTTATGGCCCTATTAAAGGTGGAAGCTTATGATTTTTATAACCCTAAGGCAAAACCTTTGCCCCTTAAGACCCCTTCCTAGTACGTCAACATTCTTAAAGTCTATACTCTCAGTTGTAATATGAGAAGTAGTATTGTGAATGTTACCACTTAACTGATATTACGGTAGAGCACCTATGTCGCTTAAGACTTCCCTCATACAGTTGTTAAGCATGCAATGGCCACATATCTTTTATATACCAGTTATGTCCCTAGTTGAGCCCTCACAAGCTTCTAGAGGATGTAGACATCCCCCGTGAACTACCCCACTCCATTACCGCTTATGCATAATCACTTTTAGAGAAGGAGGACCCAAAGACTTACTTCAAAAAATCTAATAAGGGTGAGCCCCATGACTTTGGTTCCTTTCCAAGGAATAAACCTTTGAAAGGATCCTAGTCCTAACCACTTAAGACCCAAATTAGACAAGAAGAGAGTCAGCCACTTAAGACCTTCTCAAGGTGCAGTAAACCTGCCTGTTTTCACACACAATAGACAATAATATACACAAACACAAACACACACACAGAGTGTATTATCGTCACGGGTTCATATGGCTAATAATATTTTACATTACTAACCTACAAAGTCCAACCCTATTTTTAATTATAAGTTCTTTATTTATTAATATAAATAAGGAAGGCTGTATCCTCTTTAACCTATAATATTTATTTGATTTCTTCCCTAATTTGGACTTAGTATTCACACGATAATCAATTTCCATTAATCCCCTTATGACACCCATTTTATTTTATTTCTATTTTTGTTGCCCTTTATGACCGTAACGATCATATTTTCCTAAGACAACTATTTATCAGTCCCAATGTATCTATTTATTGTACCCGTACAGACAATTACTGTTCTTATTTATTTATTTACTGTTATATATATAGAGAGAGATATTTATGTACCAGGCCTCTCACATTAAGTTGACTACTTGTGGATGTTGGATTTGTCAGTCGGTTCTAAGCAGACTTCTACCACAAGTTAAATTTAACCTCGTGTCTTACTACATTTTTGTTTACGCATTAGACCCTTCACATTAAGCTGGCTACCTGTGGTTGCTGGATTTGTCGGTCAGTTCCGGGCAGGCTTATACCACAAATTGAGCTTAACCTCATGTCTAAATGCGGTAATAATTTAAATTTCCTAATTGGGGTGTACAGCATTTATCCTAATTAATTTAAGAAGTGTTACCATTATCCTATTATATTTACTTTCCCCATTCAACATTGGTTACAACTGTTATTTATTGATTTGCGATCCTATTAATAGAAATTAACTATATTGATTGCTAAAAATGGTCACCACAAATATATTAATTCAATGTGGATAATATTTACATATAATTCCATAATTGAACCTCATTCAAACATTCAATATAATGTATAATTTTACCGTTTTACGCTGATTTTGACGGATAATGTGTATATATTTATGTTTTCGTGTAGTCAATGTAGTTATTATTATTATAATAAATTTAATAAATTGGTTTAACCAATAACCAAACACTCCTTTTTGCATTCAATCTTGCCAAAAGGTTTCAAATCTTACAAAAAGACCGTTAGTCGTAATTATTGTAAATTATGCCTAATTAGTAAAATAGACATATCTCAAATTCATAAGAAATATACATGTATGAATGTGTGTGTATATTTGGAATAGTTGATGCAAACCACGCACAAATATGTATATTTATATTTATACGTACATTTGCACCACTTTTCCTTTTTAAATCTTTTTATCATATTTCTAGTGAATTCGAAACGACAACTTTTTTTTCAAAAAGAGGAAAACGACATATTTACAATAATTAAGCCAAAACCCAACAATATTGAATACAAATAGATATAATCCTTTTAAATATTACAATCACATTATTTTCTAATTGAATCTTTTTACCCAAATTCATACAATTTATTTTTCAGCACTGAACTAGAGATCTGGAATGTAACTACATTTAAATGGTGTTTAATAGACCGATTGCCATATCTACAGTGCTATGCAATGTCCATAATACATTTTACAACATAAATGTAAGAAATTGGTATAAACAAATTTTATAATCCCACAATTAACATTATGCCTAACCACAATTTATATATTTAAGTTTGAACAATGTTTACAATCAAGTCTTGATGGGTGTCAATCCAATTACAACAATTTAATGAATAGATCTATTAGAAATAGGCATAAAAATTTAGATCTAATTCAAACGAAATAAATAAGTTATTATAACTTTGTTCGTAAATTTCCTACTCACCTTAAAGCTTACATATCCAAAGTTTGAACCCTTTAGGCCTATAATTCCCAAATTCTTATAAATCTACAGTTTATCTAAAAAGGGGGAAATTCCAGATTTGTAGAGATGTAAGAAAATAGGAAGAGAGGGGGGAATCTATTTTTTAGTGATAATTTGCATTCTTTTCCATTGAATATGATAATCCTCTCAATCCTATGTGATTTGGATTTGATTTGTTGTATAAGAATATATTTTTGATTAAGAATTAGGTTTGGAGATGGAGGAAAATGGCAGAGCTTCGCTACAGCCCTAAGATTTGTGTGGAAAAGAGTGAGTGGCAATGGCCTAGGACTGCTAGATTTATTTATATTAACATCCGTCCATTCATATTATAAAGTATAACGAAATTGCCCCGCAAAACCTATCCATCATTGGGCACTACAGACCCGAAGCGATCGACAACCCCCTAAGGAGCGGTCGACTGCCCTTTAGCCAAGATGCCAAATGAAGGCGGGTTAAAGAGGGAAAGGAATTTATTAATTATTCTATTTATTTATTTCCTTCCGTTTTTCGTATTTCATCCGTAACTTTTTCGTATAGACTCCGTTCGCGAAACTCCAAATATGAAAGTTGACCGGAATTCTAAGATGAACGCATTAGTTAAAGTTTCGTGATCAAATTCCATCGTTTGCAAAAATTCCTATTTTTGAGATTCTAATTAAATAACTATTTGTTATCAAAATTCTGGGTTGTTACAAAGTTGCCACGAACAATATAGTATAAATTTCTTGGCCAAATTTCAACTTTTGCAAAATTTTCATTTTTGCTGCTTTCTTATTTATTAATAATATTATCTTTAATTTATTACTTTAGGAATGCAGGTTGTTACAATAAAGACAGTAGATATGCTTTATTAGAGAGTTGGATTGGAGAGTAGATAGTAAGATGATTCATTGGAAAGCTCTATGATCATATTACTCATCGTTAAGTCACTTTTGCTAAAGAGAGACTGGACTAGATTTAGTAATAGTCCAAAGATTGACCATGATCAACCCAAAGAGGCTATGTGGGGAAACTATGGTCCAAAGAGACAGTGATCAGACTACGATATGTTTGGACTACGAACTAGATCGTTGGTCTAGAGAGACCATAAGCCTTCTAAATGATCAAGAGAGATAGTCTTGTTAAACTAAAACTAAACAATGCAAAAAGATCATCTAACTGAAATTTTGAATGTTGAAACAATTCAAAGAGATTATCTTATTAACTTAAAAAGTTAACAAACCAAAGAGATCGATACAATAATGACCTGAACAGACCACGAGATTAGGCAAAGGATAGTCCGACGAGGCCATGCCTTGGATTGGGTGTAGTTCAATTGGCAAGTTTGGAATGCCTTAAAGCTGGATATAAGGAAGGTACACTTGGGCAAACACCAGAAGACTGGAACTCAAGATATCAAATTTTCGGACAGTTGATCCAAAGTTAGATTTTGACTTTGATCTAATAAGCCATAAAACTGGCTTTGATTATTGTAATTGAATAGTTTTGTCTTTGGTTGACTTAGCTGGAGAGTTTGCTATGAGCAGGACTAAGTCTTGATAGAATAAGCCAAAAACCTTTCCATTCAGTGGGTCTAAGTTTTGGTTTGGATTCACAAGAGAGTTAATTTCAAATTCAAGTAACTGAAGATTGGATGTCGATTGGATGATAAGGACTTGGATGATAAGTAGTTGGAGTGCTTAACTATCGAACTTGGATGATTGAGAGTTATTCTTGTCTAAAGCACACCTTATATCGAAAGACATACTTAGTAGGTAAAATATATTCTTGATTTTGAACAAAAGAAACTTTAACTAGACTTAGAGAATTCAAAAGAGATCAAATCGAGAAGAAACTTCAGAAGAATGGTGAGAATACACATGGAATGGGCCGGGAAAAGTTTGGATAGAAAATAAGTCCTTGACTCGGCACCGAGTCATCTCGAAGACTCGAGTCCGAGTCATGGCGGCTCATGTTTTGGCACTTTTGACTTTACGACATGATTCTACTGCTCCATTGCACTACATCCATATGATTTTGTATGATTTGGATAAAGTATCATATGAAGTATAAATGATTCATACTTTGAAATCGGGTTGACTGAAGCAATGAAGGTAATTGATCACACTAACTTGAAATAATTCAAGATTGGATGAGACAACTCAACTAGAAGGTAGAATGACAACGCAAAAGAGAAGAGCCTAAAATACACTAAGTTTACGACTCGACACCAAGTCATAGCCATGATTTGGTACCGAGTCGTAGTATTAACCCGAATGAGCATAAAATTTTGGAAGATGACTCGACCAATTTCTAGGTCCTACCATAACCTGGATTTAGGCCTAATACCCATCGTTTCTCTTTTAAATATTCGTAATTAAAAGATGATTTGGATCTTACTAGAGACATTGCTACATAGTTGGATCTCCTTCGCTTCTTCAATCCTTTTCGTGTGACACCCCACATCGTTAATGTCACTCATTAAGAGAATGCATTAAGTTTCATGAAGCATTATAGGTAAACATAAAAAGAAACATTACAAGACATATATAAAAATAACAGTGGAATAAAAACTAACTTTATTAATCATAAAACATCATATGTCTGCATTACATAAAAACCAGTACATCATAAAAACTTCTGCTTTGCTTTTAAACATCAGAGTACACAAAATAATAAGCAAAATCCCCAAATAAAAGTATATCCATAGTAGCAAAGATAGGTGCTTGAGCAATACGTCTAACAGCTCTAGCAAAATGATAGTAGAATCCTTGTTAAGCTTGAGTATTCCCACCCTGAAAATCGGGGAGGGGGGGGGGGGACGGAAGAAAGAAGAGGAAAAAAGGGTCAGACATAAAGTTTGTCGAGTCCAGTTACTTTTAGCAAGTAAACAAGTAAAAGTAGCATGACAGGCATATAAAGTGGATAAGAAAGATAACACCATAAAAGGTAGGTATGGCAAGGTAAACATGATAGAGTGTATATGCTTCTCGAATGATTACTCTGCACTAATACTAGTACAACCAGAACGAGATGATCCCAACAACTATCAGATGGTAGACTTAGGCATACGTCCAGATGTACCCTAACTACTACCCCCAGTTGATCGGCTCCCTACTCCGTAGATACTCTGTGTCGGCCCCACAGTAGGAGGTATCACTTTCTAAAGTCGCAACCCTTCGTTGAGGTGCACAACCATACCTACTGGTGTCACGGTCGTTTTAGCCCCCTCTACCTGGCCCATGCACGCACATGTCCCTGGTCGGTTTGCGCCGCCCACACCGCCCGTCTCGTTTGGATCTCTTACAATCAGTCTAGTAAGCGTGCCCCGACTCCGACCTAGGACGGAGTCCTCGTTCGATACTGTTATATGGGTTACTGACTGAAACGGGTCCCGCACACAATATGATACAAGCTCTCCCCTTGTCTTGTATCCCCTCTAGGATTTTCACCAGTTATGCTTACCACTAGGTATCTTTAATTACATAACCCTATCATTTCCACAAGTTATGCTTACCACTAAGTGTCTTTAGTTACATAACTCCATCATTTCCACAGGTTATGCTTACCACTAGGTGTCTTTAATTACATAACTCCAACATTTCCACAGGTTATGCTTACCACTAGGTGTCTTTAATTACATAACCCACTCAGGTTAAGTTTGTGGGCCTATATATAAATATTACCCACCCTCTCAGATTTACTTAACCCACCCACTATTCAAACATATTTACTTAACCCCTATTCAGGTTCATGTTCATACAATCCCTATGGATTCTACTAGGTTAAGAATTCAAGGTTTATTACCATATTTTCATTTATGGTTACAGTATGCTAGACCTCCCACATTAAGCCTACAAATTGTGGATGCTGGATATGTCGGGTGGGTCCGGGCAGACTTATTCCACAAATCGGGCTTAACCTCATCTCTTAGCACGTCTCATATTTGTGCACCTAGACCTCTCACATTAGATTCACCACTTGTGGTCGCCCGATATGCCAGGGGATTACGGGCAGACTTCCACCACAAGTGTTATCTAACCTCATGTCTAGGCGCAGTTACAGTTTCTAATTACTGTAATCCTAGGCATTTCTTTATTAGCCAATTCTTACCTATGTCGTTATAGGTTATAGGTTTCATGCCCCTTTTTCCCAAATATGTTCATAGTGAATTATATGTCCAAATTCATATACATAAACACTATTCAAGTTATGCCAATTTCCCCTTTTTCCAATTTTGCCCAAATTCCCAATTTACAACATATGCCAATTTCAATGTTTTTCCCTTCGTTCCCCATTTAACGTGTTCGCATATTTCAGCGGCATGCCTAGGCTCGAAAGTATCATGGCTATAAAAAACAAAAGGGAAAGATAAAGGAAGATAACAGAGATGTTTATACTAACGAAATTTACATAAACATATAGTGGCATAGTGATCAGATGACATATGAGAACAGATCTAGTGAACATAAGATAATAGAACTATTTATAACATAGTAGGGATGTCACAATAAGCATGATTAAGATCTAAATAACAATTTAGATGTCCAACTAATAACTAATCCAATTAACCATAAACATGATAGGTACAAGATGATCTAAATAGCGAACTTGATCTATTATCAAAAGTAAACCTAACATGATACAGTTTAAGATCCAAGTCATAGTATGCCAAAATATCACAGATTCACAAGTTATTACAGATCTGAAGTGATTCAAGGATTAACATGCATAGATCCAAATTACAGTCCTATCATGTTTACTTTTTATTTATTTAAATCTAAAAGAAAATTGAAACTCATAACATTTGGATGTAGATAGGTAGAAGAAGAATAGATCTACACTTGAATCTCTAACTTTGATTTGCAGAAGAAGAAAAGGATTTGATTCAGTCCAGGCTTCGACAACATCTAGGCCTCCATTGATTTTCAATGAAGAAAACATGAGAAATGGAGCCGTATTTATAGATGTCAGACCCCAGAACCTACCTGTCACGTCATCCCTATGGGGGTCGACCCACCCCTTAGGGGGTCGACTTTGGGGTCGACACCCCCTTGAGGGGACGACATCCCCGTTGATGGGTCGTCTCCCCTAGGAATTTTCCCGCTCACACCGAATTTTGAAATTTGAACGATTTTGAACTTTCTGGACCTAATTTTGAATTCTCGGACCCTATATATATATAATTACCTTGTGCGGATACAAACTTCAAACCCTCATAACTTCTTCACACGGTGTCCGTTTTACGCAAACCAAATGTTTATCTTGACCAGAATTTCAAGACGGACGCAATGGCACGGTCCATTTCCCTTAATTCTGAATATTAAATTAATTATTATTTCATTTATCTTCATTTAGTACTATTAAAATTATGGGGTGTTACATTCTCCTTTACTCAAAGGATTTCGTCCCCGAAATCTCCAAGTTAAGAAGAATGTATATCCTACCATCCATCACCCATCTACTCATCCACCAATCATAGGCATTCATTGTCCTTAAATACTTCTAATGCTTATATGAACATATGCAAAGGTGTGTGTATATGTTCCAATACTAATGCGAAGATCAGGTGATCTACTGGTTCAGTCGACCTCCTTAATGCAATGTATGTTAGTGTCATGAATACAACATGTATGCAATAATCCTATTATAACATGTAAGCCCTATATGTGTGCATAAACACTCGTCCAAATGCTACATCCATATGATGATACATAAATTTTCGTCATAAAGAAGAAAAATGCACACACATCCATATGCAGTATGAGCGTGATTGAGCCGATCTAGTGCCTAATGTGTGTGTATATGCATCCACTGGCAAACACTTGCATCCATCAAACATAACATGACTCAAACACATGTTTACATTCATGGGATTCCTACCTAAAGGTCAAAGATTCGATCGATAGGATACATTTAAATGATAGAAACAAGCATAAATAAAATCTTTAGAAAAGGAGTTAAGAACATACCCATAAAAAGAAAAGGGTACGAAGCACGAATCCTATCTTCGGTCTCCCAAGTTGCATCCTCCGGGTTATCTCCCCACTGAACCTTCATCAACTTGATTTCTTTATTACGTAGATTCTTAACTTATGATCCAAGAATACGGAAGGGACTCGTCTTACTATTGCCTTCCATTCCACCTCTATTTCTTCCAATATACTTTGCTCAACAACTTCTGCGGTAGCATGCAAGCACTTTCGCAAATAAGAGACGTGGAAAACATCATGAACGCTGGATAGTCTCTCTGGTAGCTTTAATCTATAGGCCATTTGGCCAATCCTTTCTATTATGGGAAAAGGCCCTATGAATCTTGGCGCCAATTTCCCTACAGATCCAAAGCGAACCACATTCCTTAAAGGTGATACTTTAATGAAAACCATGTCTCTACTTCAAATTCAATGTCAGTCCTTCTCTTGTCTGCTAGGATTTCTGCCTATCTTGAGCGGTCTTCATTCGTCGTCTAATAAGATCAATCTTCTCGAACGTTTCTCTAACCATATCTGGTCCGAGTAATATTCTTTCTGTAGATTCCCACCAACAAGTTGGTGATCTACAGGTTCGTCCGTATAATGCTTCGAAGGGTACCATGCCAATGCTAGCTTGATAACTATTGTTGTAGGAAAACTCTACTAAAGGAAGATGCTCTTCCCAAGTCCCTCCGAAGTCTAGGATACACAGCCTCAAAAGATCCTCAAGAATTATGTTCACCCTCTCCGTCTGTCCATCGGTCTGAGGATGATAGCGGTGCTCAAATATAACTGTGTCCTAATGCTTCTTGAAAGCTCCTCCAAAACTCGCTAGTGAAGATGGGGTCACGATCGCTTACAATGATGGAAGGTACTCCATGAAGACGGACTATCTAACGAACATAAGTTTTTGCCAACTAAGTTGTTGTCCTCTTACTCTTAATTGGAATAAAATGAGCTCTTATAGTAAGTCTATCTACCACAACCCAAATACTGGTGTTGCCTTTCTTTGATCTAGGAAAACCATCTATGAAGTCCATAGAGATGCTCTCCCACTTCCGCTGTGGAACCTCCAAAGGATGAAGTAAACCACCGGGCTTCTTTTGTTTAGCTTTGACTTGCTGACAAACTAAACATTGAGAAACAAACTCTACCACATCTTTCTTCATCCCAGCCCAAAAGAAAACCCGCTTTATGTCCCTATACATCTTATCACCATCTGGATGAATAGTCATCTTAGAATGATGGGCTTCTTATAGGACTGCCTTTAACAAACTTCAACAATTTGAGGAACACAAAGCCTTCCATCTCGTCGCAGCCACCCTTTATCATCAATGGAATATCTATTGAGGTGACTAGAAGTCTCCACTTTACTGAGCCTATCCAAGATGTCTAAAATATATGGATCCTGCGAAGCTCCTATATGGTCCATAAGAGTAGATCGAATCTCTAGTGATGCAAACAAACCAGACAATAATTCGGAGGAGGGTCTAAAATCAAAAGTCGATATGAACTCCAAGCTTTTCCTTTCCACAAACAGAGGACTTAAGGCCATCCTCTGCCTACTCAGTGCATCTACCACCACATTACCCTTGCCAGGGGTGTAAGAAATCTCAAAATCATAAGAAGCTAGGAACTCCATCCACCATTGTTATCTTATATTAAGATCCTTCTGCGAGAACAAGTACTTGAGAGATTTATGATTGGTGTACAACTCGAACTTATCTCCAAGCAAATAATGATGCCACATCATAAGCGCGAATACTATGGCAGCTAGCTCTAAATCATGGGTAGGGTAGTTCCTCTCATGAACCCTTAGCTGTTGAAACGACCCAAACTTCCCCGGTCTCCGAAGAGAAGGGAAAGCGCGGATTGTCTTGAGAACACGACAAAATAGAACACATACAAAAGAACGTTTCATTGTATAT
Source organism: Allium sativum (assembly GCA_030737875.1). NCBI lineage: Eukaryota > Viridiplantae > Streptophyta > Magnoliopsida > Asparagales > Amaryllidaceae > Allium > Allium sativum. Next base: position 1,042,962,906 of record CM060922.1, read on the forward strand.
TACAACAATGCATCAGATTACAAGAATATACAGAGTATAAATGAATATTACACAGAAATATCAGAGATTTAAATTACATTTAAATACATAGCAGCGGAAAATAATACAATACACAACTAGAAGAGATATACGGATACAAAGCTTTCCGGATATCGTTCCAGCTGTAAACCAGGATCCTGTGAATATAAATCTGCAAAACCAAAACTACTAGCTGCCCGTGTCGAAAATAAGGGCACCCAGAGTTTAGGTTAAAACAATAAACTCCAGGTCAGTCATGGGACTGGTGTGAGAACTAAAACAGTTATTAATCTTTATTTTTAAAGTTAGGTAAATCAAGGGACCACGCCGTATAACACGGAACGGGTTTCCTCCCAAGAATACCAGTGCATAAAACAAACAGCGCAATGCTAAATAAAGAAAAATGAAGCTATTATAAGACCTAGTTCCCATCACACAATGCAACGCAAGCCGGAGGATAGGGTTTTTACCTTATAATAGCCAAGAATGCTTGATACGTTTAAAAACAAATCATTTGATACTATTATAAGTGCACAGTGTATAAAACAACTTCAAATCATAAGTATCAATCATAGACGGCATGGGTACCATATATCATGTCGCCATACTAGTTCTACAATTAAAACCGCAATTGTCGCGTATTTGGAAATTGGATTTCCATCTATGAACCGAGGCAAAAGATAGTCCTCAACCGATTCGAGACGCTCTAGCCCGTGTCTCAGGACCCAGACACAGGTGGGCCCTTGGATCGTCAGGGCCGGTCCACCGATGTGGATTATTATGCCTGAACACTACGTTTCCCCACCCTTTGGGGTGTAAATGAGCCAACGAATGACTCCATCGGACCCGGATCGTCCGATCAAACCGAGGCGCCTCGCAACAGCAACAACCACACAGGTGAAAAGTATATAAATGTCAGGGCTGGTAGGTCACTGACACCACCCTAGCTAGAAAGAAACACATGCCCTCCCTGAGGTCCGTCTCCCGTTTTTGGTTCACAACCGGGGGGTGAGGCTCGCGAATTCACGTTACACAAAGCGGTGCCACACAGGCTGTGCTTTGATCATCATCACAAGACTTTGCTTTTCCACAGAAGCCTTGATCATTTGCATCTTAGCATGCCACACAGGCAATTTACTCTATGCAACTGATATCAGTCACACAGAATGAAATCCAATGTCAGACACACAGTCCATTTACAAGTCCGTTCTGGGTCTGAACGAAACCGGAGGCACTTTCCTCGCATATCCATCTATCTCCAAGCACATCTGGACGACCACCGATTGATTCCCTCATCTTGGGTGTACAGCCCAATCAAGATCATCAGTGATCACCCAAACGATGTGAAGACTTCCGGTCTTCAACCACCGTCTTCATCTTCGACTTATCGTCGTATCAGTTATTCAGAATGGGATAAACCCGGTCGTTCCAAATAACTCGCGTATATTTTAAATAAGTGTTACACAAACACAACATACGCCTCATTCCAATTCATCAGTCACTAACTGTAAATTAATCAAGAGAATAATTCCCCAAATATTAACCCCGAAGGCCGAAACCAACATCAGATCAATATCCAGAAAACCATTCTGCTTGGCTAACCGACAGTTAGTTTCTAAATTTCAATTTCATAGGGAAAGGTTCCCATTAATTTTATCCAAGGTAAATTCCTTGAATTTATTCTTTAATCATCTTTTGAATTTCGATTTAACTAGTCGGGATTAACGAACCTTACCGAAGTAATCTTTTGTTTTAATTTCCCAATCCCAACCTATTCATCCCATGAAGTAAAACGGGTCTTACTTCATATCTAACACCACAGTGTTATCGGTAAATTCAATTACCATTTCACGTTCAAATCTAATTAAAGATTTAACTAACGCCTGGAGCAAAACTGGTGATACTCCATTCTCGATCATTTCAATCTAATTAAAGATTCATTAAAACTCCACTTAGTTTTAATCTGTGACTGGGTTAAAGAATCAGTGTCATTTTAAAACACGGTTCACGATAAACCCAAAATCACATTCATTAATTATCGGGTTAAAGAACAAGTGTAATTTTAAAACACTGTTCACGATAAACCCAAAATCAATATCAATCCAATTAAATATTATTTAATTGGTACACTTCATCAAATCTAAATAAAAAGATTTAATCTTTTCTCAACTGGGTTCAAGAACAGTGTTAATGAAGACACCATTCACGACAAACCCAAATCACATTTGATATTAAACACAAGGCTCTGAATAGAAAATATACCGGCTTATATTCAATATCAAATTCTACGACTAACACATATCGTATTGGAAATAACGATATATATATCTTTCAAATTTCCGTAACAACATCTGTATAATCACGAAATCCAACATCGAAATATTCCGAAGACAATTTCGATTCAAATCCATTCCAACGCAATCATTGGAAATTCTGGTTATTTTCAAAACCATTTCAAATCCAATTTATTTATTTAAAAAAAATAGAATTATAATTCTAGTTCAAAACTAGTTCATTTCGATAAAAATCTATTTTTATCTTTTCAAATATGGAGTTTTTCATCCCAATTTTTCCCAAATCATTTCTTATGATTTTACACAAATTATTACTATTTTTAATAATTTTATCAAGGCCCGTACAGTCGATTTCCATCAACGGCCATCGAACTGCACTTACAGCGACCTTTTTCAAATTTGACTTGGACGTATCTCCAAATCCAACCGTTAGATTTCTAATTTCTAATATTCGTTAGAAAGCTCTTTTCGATACGAACCCAACGGTTCTGGTTTTAGGAGAATCCGACGGTCGGATCTCCCGCAATATCCGTTCGAAGTCAATGGTCGAAATTCGCAAACTGCCGCGGCGCGGCGCGTTCTATTCAGGCCATTATATTATATATATAATATATACTTCATCGATTTCAATTCAAAACGTGCTTTATAAATCGTTTTTAAATTCATTTTCAAAACGGTTTCAACTTCATATTCAATTTTAAATCAAAATTGAATATTCCAATTTAAATTCATTTTAAATTCATTTCAAATTGATTTTAATTCAAATTGATTTCTAATTCAATTTCAATTCAATTCAATTTCAATTCGAATTCATTTCTATTCCATTTCAATTCGAATTCATTTATATTCAATTTCAATTCGAATTCATTTATATTCAATTTCCATTCGAATTCGTTTATATTCAATTTCAATTCGAATTTATTCAATTCAAATTGGTTTTCTATCCGATTCAATTCAAATTGGTTTTCATTCGATTCAATTCAAATTGGTTTTCTATTCGATTCAATTCAAATTGGTTTTCTATTCGATTCAATTCAAATTGGTTTCAAAATATTCGATTTCGAAATCACTTTTCAATATTCATTTTAAAATGAATAAAATCGATATAAATATCGTTCACGTCAAAATGGCGTCAATCTAATCAACACGGCTTCATATATTTCTATTTTCAAATATTCTATTTCAAATATTTCTTTTTCAAATATTTCGATTTCAAATATCTCGTTCAACACATGACTAATCTCAACGGATGAGTACAGTCAACACATGAACCTTTATTTTATATTGATAAAGATGTAAATTTTATTATTAAAATATTTCGTTCAACACATGACTAATCTCAACGGGTGAGTACAGTCAACACATGAACCTTTATTTTATATTATTCTTTATTTTCTAAATTGGAATGAGGCCCAATCAATCACCATATAATGTTAATTATATGGATTTGCATACATCACACGTATATAATAGCTTTGAAAAACAATCAACCATCAACCAAAGTGCACTACACTGTATAAGCATCAAATATAGATATCTAACGCTTATAACAGCCTGTCAATCAATCGATCGACATATTTAATCAATCAGGATGAGTGAACTTCAAATTTCATCCCAACACCCGTGTAGGGTTTCAAACAATCAAACACATATTTTAGTTGTGCAGTTGGGCGATGTGTAAAATTTATCGACCCAATCAATGTCCTTCAAATAGGTGTACATCAACAAACCGTCCGGTTTGTAAATGAATATTTTATTTTATTCCAACATATTTTAGGAAATTTCGGCGGCATAATGGCACGATACTAGAAACGGGACGAGGCCTAGCCTTATCCCGGGTCTAGTGAAGGCCCACACCATTCACACATCAATCAAATCAATTTCAATTCACCCAACAGTCAAATTTCAATCCAATAATCTAACAAATTTTTGCAATCAAACAAACAAGTCCATGGTCTGTGGACGATTGTGTCGGGTGCTACTAAACACCGTCTGCATCCTAGTATATATATATATAACTAGAAAAAGAAATTGAAGAGTGAGGAGTTCTCACAGATTAGCTAAACCATATGTCACGACTCTTCTTAGGTAGAATTTGGTCGTGCGGTCTCCAATGCGTTGTATTCTTCACCGTGATCTCAGCGCTACATATATAAAAATTCAACTTTTACACCACTTCATATATTATAAAAATCATATTTTTATAATGTTCTATATATTATAAAAATCCAAACTTTTCTATTCTAACAATCTAATTTCTATAACTAGCTCATTTCGATAAAATTCATATCTTCTTCTATCTAAATTTTTTTTTATCTTTATATAACTAAAGATGGTATTTTTATATAACTAAAAATTATATATTTTCTTATAAACTAAAAATCTTAGCTTTTCACTTTTAAAAATCTTATTTTTAACACTAATCTATTTATATAAAACCGTATTTTTATAACACTTATATATATATATATATATATATAAAAATCATAATTTTATATAATTAAAAATTAAATCTTCTCATGATTACAAATTAAATCTTTTCATGGTTAAAAATTAAATCTTTTCATGGTTAAAGATCATAACTTTTCATCATTAAAAATCCTACCCCTTCTAAACTAAAAATCATAGCTTGAATCTAATTTAAATTCGCTCATTACCTTGATTTAATCTCTCAAACCGGTCCTCAGGCTTGAACAGCCTTCATCTTCTTCTCTCGATCCCTAGAAACTGCCGAGCCAACCTTCGAACAACGACGCTCCAAACCGCGGGCAACTTCAGGTCGAGGTGGGGCCTCTTGAGGGTTGTAGCGCTTGGATGATCTCCGGGTGGTGGAGCGACGGGGGGGCGGCGCTGCAGGCTTTTGCGTCGGAGGGTGGTGGCCGAGGCTGTCTCGAATCGGTGGTGGGGGAAGCAACTTCGATTGGCGGAGGATCGAATGGCGACGGGCTCGCGAGATCTTCGAACTCGCGATGGAAGCTGGCATCGATGGGAGCGGGGAGGCGATGGACTGACACTTATGAAGGAGGGGGCGGAGCGGCGACCGATGATGGGAGGAGCGGATTCCGTCGAGATGTTCGAGTCTTTTTTTTTAATTTTATTTTCTGAAATGAAATCGGGTTTGGGGAATTAAGGGGGGGCGTTGACCAAGTGGAGGAGGGGTTAAGTGAAAAAGGAGTTTTATTTAATTAATTTATTTAATTTTTCTCCACTAAAGTTGAGTTTTCATTCGAAGTCCAAACGAGGCCCACCGACTGTTGCCCCTAGCTAATTACCCCCATTTCGAACACAAAGGGATATGTATCGTAGGCTGATTCAATCATTTCGATCAGTTTTCGTCAAAATCAAAATATAATTCTTTATATTTTGAATTTGAACGCACATTTCAATTTACCGGGGCCACATACGAACCCCGAAAATTACAGAAAATTATTTCTAACTTCGTATTGACGATACGGTCCTAACAAAACTAGTTTCGTCGAATTCTGAGACCGTTTGAAAAATGGTCATTTTCCAGTCGATTAAATTCAACTGAAATGGTCAAACGCGTTTTCCTTTGCCACGCTCACATATTGATTCGAAAAATTATGAAATTTGGAATCTAGCAATAACTTTACATCCTGGATCCAACAAAAGTGGTTTCGTCGAAATCCGAGGTCGTTTGCAAAATTCCCATTTTTAAGGGCCCGAATTCCATAGCGACTATTCAGAATTTTCAACTGGACATATCTTTTGATCCCCGCTATGAAATTTTGATTTGTTGGATTCGTTGGAAAGATATTCACAATTAGATCCTATTATTTTTGGTTTCACTAAAATCCGGATTGTTTTGCACCCGGTACATTCAATTGAAGTTTGAAATCGAATTATCGAACTACCGCGCCATTTTCAATTCTATTTATAATTATATATAAATATTTATATTCTAACGACGACGCGTATAAATATATACGTTCGAATTATATTCAAAATAAATTTCTCGTCGATATTATTTAAAATAATTCATTTTAAATAATCAAAATTCGCCAAAATTGCCAAAATAAAAATTTTAAACTGGCCCAGATTTTCGGGTTGTTACGATCTCCCCCACTAAAAACTCTTCGTCCCCGAAAAGGAACAAAGTCGAAAGTGGTTTGATTAATCAACTCTACGTTCGATCTGGCTTCCATTCTCCAACTTTTCAGTTTCTGAGAATTTTCAAATTCTTCAAAAATTTGGCTAACACCTGGAATTTTCGAAAAATTTCGCCATAACCTCCCCTGCACCGGGAGCCACGGGAAAATCCCGAAATTGCCATATAGGCCTTCTGATCTCAAAAATAAAAAGAAAAAGCCAAGCGGCTAGCCAATAGGCTCATAAAATCATCATCACCCAAACAAAACAGTAAATTATGTAGTAAACATGTACCTATTTGTCGGGCAAACAAATTTTATTTCTCTGCTCTAGCCTCCTTGCTATGACCTGTTCAATGTAAGTACAAGTATATGCAAGAAAATGCGACCAATTTCAATACAATTCAATATTTGACCAATTTGGTTAAAGGTTCAACATTTAATTATTCAAACAATAATCAAACAACACAACCATCAATCGATTAGTTGGTTATCATTTCAAATGCATAACTTTGATATATAGTCAAAAACCAGATTTTCGATGCCAAATCACAACAATAAATCCTATCTAGTTTCGGTTCTCACACCAGTCAATTGGAAATTTATAGAAATCTCACTTTCATCGCTCGAATATAAATACTGGCGATGGTGCCCCATCACCAGAATTATCCCGGGCAACTAGAGTATGATTCTATAACTATCCAGTATATTAAAACTTCGAATACACGTTTGCAAGACATATATGCAAAATCTTTATATATCGGATTGTCCCGATCAATATAGAATAAATAATCAAATACGAATGGTTGATTTAAATTTTCAAAACAAATTTCGTTTTCACTTTAAAAATATACTCTTCACACTCGTTCTAGGATACTATTGATTCTATCTCTAACGAGTCATTCTAATTGGATATTACTAATCCAATATCTGATGAATTCTTTCGTATGGTTCTAATGTGCCTTGTTCTCTAGCTTTGCAAACCAAAGCTCTGATACCAACTGAAACGACCCGAACTTCCCCAGTCTCCGAAGAGAAGGGAAAGCGCGGATTGTCTTGAGAACACGACAAAATAGAACGCATACAAAAGAACGTTTCATTGTATATTACAACAATGCATCAGATTACAAGAATATACAGAGTATAAATGAATATTACACAGAAATATCAGAGATTTAAATTACATTTAAATACATAGCAGCGGAAAATAATACAATACACAACTAGAAGAGATATACGGATACAAAGCTTTCCGGATATCGTTCCAGCTGTAAACCAGGATCCTGTGAATATAAATCTGCAAAACCAAAACTATTAGCTGCCCGTGTCGAAAATAAGGGCACCCAGAGTTTAGGTTAAAACAATAAACTCCAGGTCAGTCATGGGACTGGTGTGAGAACTAAAACAGTTATTAATCTTTATTTTTAAAGTTAGGTAAATCAAGGGACCACGCCGTATAACACGGAACGGGTTTCCTCCCAAGAATACCAGTGCATAAAACAAACAGCGCAATGCTAAATAAAGAAAAATGAAGCTATTATAAGACCCAGTTCCCATCACACAATGCAACGCAAGCCGGAGGATAAGGTTTTTACCTTATAATAGCCAAGAATGCTTGATACGTTTAAAAACAAATCATTTGATACTATTATAAGTGCACAGTGTATAAAACAACTTCAAATCATAAGTATCAATCATAGACGGCATGGGTACCATATATCATGTCGCCATACTAGTTCTACAATTAAAACCGCAATTGTCGCGTATTTGGAAATTGGATTTCCATCTATGAACCGAGGCAAAAGATAGTCCTCAACCAATTCGAGATGCTCTAGCCCGTGTCTCAGGACCCAGATACAGGTGGGCCCTTGGATCGTCAGGGCCGGTCCACCGATGTGGATTATTATGACTGAACACTACGTTTCCCCACCCTTTGGGGTGTAAATGAGCCAACGAATGACTCCATAGGACCCGGATCGTCCGATCAAACCGAGGCGCCTCGCAACAGCAACAACCACACAGGTGAAAAGTATATAAATGTCAGGGCTGGTAGGTCACTGACACCACCCTAGCTAGAAAGAAACGCATGCCCTCCCTGAGGTCCGTCTCCCGTTTTTGGTTCACAACCGGGGGGTGAGGCTCGCGAATTCACGTTACACAAAGCAGTGCCACACAGGCTGTGCTTTGATCATCATCACAAGACTTTGCTTTTCCACAGAAGCCTTGATCATTTGCATCTTAGCATGCCACACAGGCAATTTACTCTATGCAACTGATATCAGTCACAAAGAATGAAATCCAATGTCAGACACACAGTCCATTTACAAGTCCGTTCTGGTTCTGAACGAAACCGGAGGCACTTTCCTCGCATATCCATCTATCTCCAAGCACATCTGGACGACCACCGATTGATTCCCTCATCTTGGGTGTACAGCCCAATCAAGATCATCAGTGATCACCCAAACGATGTGAAGACTTCCGGTCTTCAACCACCGTCTTCATCTTCGACTTATCGTCGTATCAGTTATTCAGAATGGGATAAACCCGGTCGTTCCAAATAACTCGCGTATATTTTAAATAAGTGTTACACAAACACAACATACGCCTCATTCCAATTCATCAGTCACTAACCGTAAATTAATCAAAAGAATAATTCCCCAAATATTAACCCCGAAGGCCGAAACCAACATCAGATCAATATCCAGAAAACCATTCTGCTTGGCTAACCGACAGTTAGTTTCTAAATTTCACTTTCATAGGGAAAGGTTCCCATTAATATCCAAGGTAAATTCCTTGAATTTATTCTTTAATCATCTTTTGAATTTCGATTTAACTAGTCGGGATTAACGAACCTTACCGAAGTAATCTTTTGTTTTAATTTCCCAATCCCAACCTATTCATCCCATGAAGTAAAACGGGTCTTACTTCATATCTAACACCACGGTGTTATCGGTAAATTCAATTACCATTTCACGTTCAAATCTAATTAAAGATTTAACTAACGCCTGGAGCAAAACTGGTGATACTCCATTCTCGATCATTTCAATCTAATTAAAGATTCATTAAAACTCCACTTAGTTTTAATCTGTGACTGGGTTAAAGAATCAGTGTCATTTTAAAACACGGTTCACGATAAACCCAAAATCACATTCATTAATTATCGGGTTAAAGAACAAGTGTTATTTTAAAACACTGTTCACGATAAACCCAAAATCAATATCAATCCAATTAAATATTATTTAATTGGTACACTTCATCAAATCTAAATAAAAAGATTTAATCTTTTCTCAACTAGGTTCAAGAACAGTGTTAATGAAGACACCATTCACGACAAACCCAAATCACATTTGATATTAAACACAAGGCTCTGAATAGAAAATATACCGGCTTATATTCAATATCAAATTCTACGACTAACAAATATCGTATTGGAAATAACGATATATATATCTTTCAAATTTCCATAACAACATCTGTATAATCACGAAATCCAACATCGAAATATTCCAAAGACAATTTCGATTCAAATCCATTCCAATGCAATCATTGGAAATTCTGGTTATTTTCAAAACCATTTCAAATCCAATTTATTTATTTAAAAAAAATAGAATTATAATTCTAGTTCAAAACTAGTTCATTTCGATAAAAATCTATTTTTATCTTTTCAAATATGGAGTTTTTCATCCTAATTTTTCCCAAATCATTTCTTATGATTTTACACAAATTATTACTATTTTTAATAATTTTATCAAGGCACGTACAGTCGATTTCCATCAACGGCCATCGAACTGCACTTACAGCGACCTTTTTCAAATTTGACTTGGACGTATCTCCAAATCCAACCGTTAGATTTCTGATTTCTAATATTCGTTAGAAAGCTCTTTTCGATACGAACCCAACGGTTCCGGTTTTAGGAGAATCCGACGGTCGGATCTCCCGCAATATCCGTTCGAAGTCAATGGTCGAAATTCGCGAACTGCCGCGGCGCGGCGTGTTCTATTCAGGCCATTATATTATATATATAATATATACTTCATCGATTTCAATTCAAAACGTGCTTTATAAATCGTTTTTAAATTCATTTTCAAAACGGTTTCAACTTCATATTCAATTTTAAATCAAAATTGAATATTCCAATTTAAATTCATTTTAAATTCATTTCAAATTGATTTTAATTCAAATTGATTTCTAATTCAATTTCAATTCAATTCAATTTCAATTCGAATTCATTTCTATTCCATTTCAATTCGAATTCATTTATATTCAATTTCAATTCGAATTCATTTATATTCAATTTCCATTCGAATTCGTTTATATTCAATTTCAATTCGAATTTATTCAATTCAAATTGGTTTTCTATCCGATTCAATTCAAATTGGTTTTCATTCGATTCAATTCAAATTGGTTTTCTATTCGATTCAATTCAAATTGGTTTTCTATTCGATTCAATTCAAATTGGTTTCAAAATATTCGATTTCGAAATCACTTTTCAATATTCATTTTAAAATGAATAAAATCGATATAAATATCGTTCACGTCAAAATGGCGTCAATCTAATCAACACGGCTTCATATATTTCTATTTTCAAATATTCTATTTCAAATATTTCTTTTTCAAATATTTCGATTTCAAATATCTCGTTCAACACATGACTAATCTCAACGGATGAGTACAGTCAACACATGAACCTTTATTTTATATTGATAAAGATGTAAATTTTATTATTAAAATATTTCGTTCAACACATGACTAATCTCAACGGGTGAGTACAGTCAACACATGAACCTTTATTTTATATTATTCTTTATTTTCTAAATTGGAATGAGGCCCAATCAATCACCATATAATGTTAATTATATGGATTTGCATACATCACACGTATATAATAGCTTTGAAAAACAATCAACCATCAACCAAAGTGCACTACACTGTATAAGCATCAAATATAGATATCTAACGCTTATAACAGCCTGTCAATCAATCGATCGACATATTTAATCAATCAGGATGAGTGAACTTCAAATTTCATCCCAACACCCGTGTGGGGTTTCAAACAATCAAACACAGATTTTAGTTGTGCAGTTGGGCGATGTGTAAAATTTATCGACCCAATCAATGTCCTTCAAATAGGTGTACATCAACAAACCGTCCGGTTTGTAAATGAATATTTTATTTTATTCCAACATATTTTAGGAAATTTCGGCGGCATAACGGCACGATACTAGAAACGGAACGAGGCCTAGCCTTATCCCCGGTCTAGGCCTGTGGACGATTGTGTCGGGTGCTACTAAACACCGTCTGCATCCTAGTATATATATATAACTAGAAAAAGAAATTGAAGAGTGAGGAGTTCTCACAGATTAGCTAAACCATATGCCACGACTCTTCTTAGGTAGAATTTGGTCGTGTGGTCTCCAATGCGTTGTATTCTTCACCGTGATCTCAGCGCTACATATATAAAAATTCAACTTTTACACCACTTCATATATTATAAAAATCATATTTTTATAATGTTCTATATATTATAAAAATCCAAACTTTTCTATTCTAACAATCTAATTTCTATAACTAGCTCATTTCGATAAAATTCATATCTTCTTCTATTTAATTTTTTTTAATCTTTATATAACTAAAGATGGTATTTTTATATAACTAAAAATTATATATTTTCTTATAAACTAAAAATCTTAGCTTTTCACTTTTAAAAATCTTATTTTTAACACTAATCTATTTATATAAAAACCGTATTTCTATAACACTTATATATATATCATAATTTTATATAATTAAAAATTAAATCTTCTCATGATTACAAATTAAATCTTTTCATGGTTAAAAATTAAATCTTTTCATGGTTAAAGATCATAACTTTTCATCATTAAAAATCCTACCCCTTCTAAACTAAAAATCATAGCTTGAATCTAATTTAAATTCGCTCATTACCTTGATTTAATCTCTCAAACCGGTCCTCAGGCTTGAACAGCCTTCATCTTCTTCTCTCGATCCCTAGAAACTGCCGAGCCAACCTTCGAACAACGACGCTCCAAACCGCGAGCAACTTCAGGTCGAGGTGGGGCCTCTTGAGGGTTGTAGCGCTTGGATGATCTCCGGGTGGTGGAGAGACAGGGGGCGGCGCTGCAGGCTTTTGCGTCGGAGGGTGGTGGTCGAGTCTGTCTCGAATCGATGGTGGGGGAAGCAACTTCGATTGGCGGAGGATCGAATGGAGACGGGCTCGCGAGATCTTCGAACTCGCGATGGAGGCTGGCATCGATGGGAGCGGGGAGGCGATGGACTGACACTTATGAAGGAGGGGGCGGAGCGGCGACCGATGATGGGAGGAGCGGATTCCGTCGGGATGTTCGAGTCTTTTTTTTTTAATTTTATTTTCTGAAATGGAATCGGGTTTGGGGAATTAAGGGGAGGGGCCGTTGACCAAGTGGAGGAGGGGTTAAGTGAAAAAGGAGTTTTATTTAATTAATTTATTTAATTTTTCTCCACTAAAGTTGAGTTTTCATTCGAAGTCCAAACGAGGCCCACCGACTGTTGCCCCTAGCTAATTACCCCCATTCCGAACACAAAGAGATATGTATCATAGGCTGATTCGATCATTTCGATCAGTTTTCGTCAAAATCAAAATATAATTCTTTATATTTTGAATTTGAACGCACATTTCAATTTACCGGGGCCACATACGAACCCCGAAAATTACAAAAAAATTATTTCTAACTTCGTATTGACGATACGGTCCTAACAAAACTAGTTTCGTCGAATTCTGAGACCGTTTGAAAAATGGCCATTTTCCAGTCGATTAAATTCAACTGAAATGGTCAAACGCGTTTTCCTTTGCCACGCTCACATATTGATTCGAAAAATTATGAAATTTGGAATCTAGCAATAACTTTACATCCTGGATCCAACAAAAGTGGTTTCGTCGAAATCTGAGGTCGTTTGCAAAATTCCCATTTTTAAGGGCCCGAATTCCATAGCGACTATTCAGAATTTTCAACTGGACATATCTTTTGATCCCCGCTATGAAATTTTGATTTGTTGGATTCGTTGGAAAGATATTCACAATTAGATCCTAGTATTTTTGGTTTCACTAAAATCCGGATTGTTTTGCACCCGGTACATTCAATTGAAGTTTGAAATCGAATTATCGAACTACCGCGCCATTTTCAATTCTATTTATAATTATATATAAATATTTATATTCTAACGATGACGCGTATAAATATATACGTTCGAATTATATTCAAAATAAATTTCTCGTCGATATTATTTAAAATAATTCATTTTAAATAATCAAAATTCGCCAAAATTGCCAAAATAAAAATTTTAAACTGGCCTAGATTTTCGAGTTGTTACACTTCCTCCATAACATACTACCCTTCCTTCTTGCATCAGAACCGCACCAAGCCCTGTACCACATGCGTAAGTGTATACTATAAATACTTTGTTTCCAACGGGCAAGGTCAAGACTGGGGTTGTTGTCAGAGCCCTCTTGAGTCATTGGAAAGCAACATCACAATCTATATCCCATGAGAATGTCAAATTTTTCTTTGTTAGCCTAGTGGGTGGGGATGATATCTTTGTGAAGTCCTTAATGAACTTTCTATAATAGCCTACCAATCAAAGAAAGCTTCTCACCTCTATTGTATTTTTCGGAACTTGCCAATTTTTAACTGCAACCACCTTTGCGGGATCCACTGCTATCCCCTCTTTAGAAACCACATGCCCTAGAAATCTCACCTCTTTTCTCCAAAAATAGCATTTAGAGAACTTTGCCTTAAGCTGATGCGCACGAAGAGTTTTCAAAACTTCCCTTAAATGTTGGGCATGCTCTTCTTTTCTCTTTAAAAAGATCAAGATATCATCAAAAAAGATCACGACAAATTTATTTAGAAACTCCTGAAACACCCTGCTCATCAAATCGACAAAATAGGCGGGTGCATTCGTCAACCCAAAAGGCATAGCTAGCCATTCAAAGAAATCATCTAGATTCCTAAAAGCGGTCTTATCTGTACTGTCCTCAGCCATCCTCAACTGACGAAACCCTGTGGCCAAGTCTAACTGAGAAAATACCGAGGCACCAACAAGTTGTTAAACAAGTCATTTATCCTCGGAAGTAGGTGTCTATTCTTCTTTGTGAGTTTATTCAACTCTCTATAGTCCACGCACAAATGAAGCGACCCATCCGCCTTAGTTGCGAATACTATTGGAGCACCCCATTCATATATGCTTTGCCTGATAAACCCTTTCTCAAGTTGCTCTCCTACTTGCTTGCTTACCTCCCTCCTTTCCCTTGGATCCATATGGCGCACTGGTAATGCAACTGGCTTTGCATTGTCCACCAATTATATACGAAAATCGATTTCGTTCCTCAGGGGTAAACCCCGTACCTCATCAGAAACATCAGAATAGTCTTGGACTACTAGAACAAATTGCAGATCATCGATAGATGAATCAAGAGACTCTAGGAAACTAAGCATAACAGACCCTTGTGGGTCACAAGAAATCTCAAGGGTCCTCCCATGCGCATAAAACCGAGCACATATGCGTCGCACTCAAACTCGACGCCTAGGATAGATATTCTTAAACCCTGATAAATCATAGACAAATGAGTCGAACCACCAATGGGATTTGAGACAACAACGGGATCCACTACCATACTAGTGTTTAAGTGTAGAGATTCAACCACAGAACTAGATATAAATGAATGTGAAGCGCCAGAATAAAAAAGAGTTCTAATAGGATGACTGGAAAGAGAAATCAAACCTTCCACGGAAATTTTCTTACCTCTATCTGGAGCACTGGTCGCGAAAGCATGCAAGTGCCCTCCAGAAGCTCCTGCCCTTTGACCTTGTCCCTGTGGTCCCTGTTTCTTCGGGCACTCCCTAGCAAAGTGTCCGACCTCTTCACAATTGAAGCAAACATTCTTCCTTCTTTTACAGTCCTTAAACAAGTGACCCTCTCATCCACAACTGTGGCATTTCCTCTTATCCTGAGCCTTGTCATTCTTTCCGCCCTTCTTCTGTTGTTGTTGTCCTTTCTTCAACCATACCTTCTTTTTTTGCGTTGTTTCCTCAGCCTTAACTTCCTTCTTTTCTCCCTTGTCTTCCTCATGCATCAAGGACATATCAACAAGCCTTTCAAAAGTAGCTCCCATTGGAATATGGGACATAGCTAACCCATGAAGGGGTTCATTCATCCCTTTAAGAAACCGCAAATCTTTCTTATGCGGAGTATCTACCAATTCCAATCCAAACCTTGCTAGCTGGTTGAATTTCTTCACATACTCCTCAACAGTCATGTTTCCTTGCTTGGGCGCTAAGAACCTCTCCATTTGCATGCCTTTCTTAGCTTGACAAAGAAACTTCATTTCAAACCTCTGCCTAAAATCAACCCATGTCTCCATCGGACGTCCAGCTTGGGTTACTTCCCACCAGAATGAGGCTTCGCCTTTCAGTAGCCAGGAAGCTAACTGAATCTTCCTCTAATCTTCTACTTCAAAGATTACAAATAAGTCCTCAGTCTACTTGAGTCAATTCCTTGCCTCTACGAATGTTTCGGTTCCACGGAATGGCTACCAACCCATGGCACAGAAATCTTTGCAGATCTTGGCGAAATTACTTGCTCTTGGAGGAGGAGGAGGAGAAGGAACGACGAGTGCAGCTGGGGGAGGAACGTCAGCTTGACCTCCGGCAGACGTCGTTGCCTCTAGATACCTGCAGAACTAGCCTTGTATCGTAATGCCCTCAGGAATATTAGGTTCCCCAGACATGCTGAAACAAAAAGGAAAGAGAATTATACAAAGGATCGAAGGACATTACATATGGCTTTAGGGAATATGTTTTTCAAAACATACTTTTCTTTTGAAAATGCTTCCTTTTAAAACCTTTTTGAAAATAGTTTTCAAAAACTTATATCTAATCTGGTAACCTTCAGCTCTGATACCAAGTGTGACACCCCCATGTCGTTAATGTCACTCATTAAGAGAATGCATTAAGTTTCGTGAAGCATTATAGGTAAATAGAAATAAAACATTACAAGACAGATATAAAAATAACAGCGGAATAAAAACTAACTTTATTAATCATAAAACAACATGTGTATGCATTACATAAAAACCGGTACATCATAAAAACTTCTTCCTTGCTTTTAAACATCAGAGTACAAAGTAAAAGAAGCAAATTCCTCAAATAAAAGCATAGCCACAGTAGCAAAGATATGAGCTTGAGCTATACATCTAACAGCTCCAGCAAAATGATAGCAGAATCCTTGTTAAGCTTAAGTATTCCCACCCTAAGAACCCGAGGGCGGGGAGGGGGGAAATGGAAGTAAGAAGAGGAAACAAAAAGGGTCAGACATAAAGTCTGATGAGTGCAGTTACTTCTAGCAAGTAAACAATTAAAATTAGCATGACAGACATATAAAGTGGATAAGAAAGATAACACCATAAAAGGTAGGTATGACAAGGAAAACATGATACAGTGTATACGCTTCTCTAATGATTACTCTACACTAATACTAGTATAACCAGAATGAGATGATCCCAACAACTATCAGATGGTAGACTTAGGCATACGTCCAGATGTACCCTAACTACTACCCCAACCGATCGGCTCCCTACTCCGTAGATACTCTGTGTCGGCCCCACAGTAGGAGGTATCACTTCCTAAAGTGGGAACCCTTCATTGAGGTGCACAACCATACCTATTAGTGTCACGGTCGTCTTAGCCCCCTCTACCCGACCTATGCATGCACATGCCCCCGGTCGGTTTGCGCCGCCCAAACCGTCCTTCTTGTTTGGATCTCTTACAATCAGTCCAGTGAGCGTGCCCCGACTCCGACCTAGGGTGGAGTCCTCGTTCGATACTGTTATATGGGTTACTAACTAAAACGGGTCCCACACACAATACGATACAAGGTCTCCCCTTTGTCTTGTATCCCCTCTAGGATTTCCACCAGTTATGCTTACCACTGGGTGTCTTTAATTACATAACCCTGTCATTTCCATAGGTTAGGCTTACCACTAGGTGTCTTTAATTACATAACTCTAACATTTCCACAGGTTATGCTTACCACTAGGTGTTTTAATTACATCACTCCAATATTTCCACAGGTTATGCTTACCACTAGGTGTCTTCAATAACATAACCCCCTCAGGTTAAGTTTGTGGGCCTATATATAAATATTACACACCCCTTCAGATTTACTTAACCCACCCACTGTTCAAACATATTTACTTAACCCCTATTCAAGTTCATGATCATACAATCCCTGTGGATTCCACTAGGTTAAGCATTCAAGGTTTATTACCATATTTTCATTTATGGTTATAGTATGCTAGACCTCCCACGTTAAGCCTACAATTTGTGGATGTGGGTTATGTCGGGCGGGTCTGGGCAGACTTATTCCACAAATCGGGCTTAACCTCGTGTCTTAGCACGTCTCGTATTTGTGCACCTAGACCTCTCACATTAGATTCACCACTTGTGGTAGCTGGATATGCCGGGCGGTTCCGGGCAGACTTCCACCACAAGTGTAATCTAACCTCGTGTCTAGGCACAGTTACAGTTTCTAATTACTGTAATCCTAGGCATTTCTTTATTAGCCAATTCTTACCTATGTTGTAATAGGTTGTAGTTTTCATGCCCCTTTTTCCCAAATATGTTCATAGTGAATTATATATCCAAATTCATATACATAAACACTATTCAAGTCATGCCAATTTTTTCCGATTTTTCCAATTATGCCCAAATTCCCAATTTACAACATATGCCAATTTCAATATTTTTCCCCTCGTTCCCCGTCTAACGCGTTCGCATATTTCTACGGCATGCCCTGGCTCGAAAGTAGTCTGGCTATATAAAATAAAAGGGAAAGATAAAGGGAAGATGATAGGGATGTTTACACTAACGAAATTGACATAAGCATATATTGGCATAGTGATCAGATGGCATATGAGAACAGATCTAGTGAACATAAGATAATAGAACTATTTATAACATAGTAGGGATGTCATAATAGGCATGATTAAGATCTAAATAACAATTTAGATGTCCAATTAATAACTGATCCAATAAACCATAAACATGATATGTACAAGATGATCTAAATAGTGAACTTGATCATAATCAAAAGTAGATCTGACATTATATAGGTTAAGGTCCAAGTCATAGTATGCCAAAATATCACAGATTCACAAGTTGTTACAGATCTAAAGTGATTCAAGGATTAACATGCATATATCCAAATTACAGTCCTATCATGTTTACTTTTTATTTATTTAAATCTAAAAGCAACTTGAAACTCATAGCGTTTGGATCTAGAAAGGTAGCAGAAGAACAGATCTACACTTGAATCTCTAATTTTGATTTGCAGAAGAAAAGGATTTGATTCAGTCCACGTTCCGACAGCATCTAGGCCTCCATTGATTTTCAGTGAAGAAAATGGGAGAAATGGAGCTGTATTTATTGCTGCCAGCCTCCAGAATCGACCTTCCACGTCAACCCTAGGGGGGTCGATTTGGAGTTGACACCTCCCTTGAGGAGTCGACTCCCTCCTTGAGGGGTCGACCCCCTGGGAATTATCCCGCTCACCCCGAATTCTAAAATTTGAATGATTTTGAACTTTCTAGACCTAATTTTGAATTCTGGGACCCTATATATATAATTACTTTGCGCATATACAAACTTCAAACCCTCATAACTTCTTCATACGGTGTCCGTTTTACGCAAACCAAATGTCTGTCTTGACCAGAATTTCGAGACGGATGAAATGGCGCAGTTCTTTTCCCTTGATTATGAATAATAAATTAATTACTATTTAATTTATCCTTTTTTAGTATTATTAAAATTACGGGGTGTTACATTTCTCCTTTAAATGCTCTCAAACATTTGTAACTTAGATTTATGACTAATTAATTGAGATCTGGAGAGATCTTACTAGCAAAATCATAATAAAAGGTTTATTAAAGTGGACCTTGGTCGTAAGTTGAATCATTACATAAATTCTTTCGTCTCTGTTACTTTTTCAAAAAATGGATACTTATATACAAGTGTAGATAATATGCAAAGCACCACATGGAAAGTAGGTTCAGATTACATAGAGTGGGATTCGAATTACAACATCTTGCACTACGTTGTTGTGCCTTAACCATTAAAACAATGATGTTACCATTACTTTCTCTAATATTCTCTATTTTTTCACGTTATTTATGATATGGATTTGGGTTGTAAATCAATTAGACCATATGTGATGGAGGTGTGTTAAACGGAATCCGACTGGACATGGAACATATGAGATTTACGCTTATACTAATTTTGTTGTCCTACCTCATGTCCTAAATGAAATCATACGGACATAAGCACACATTTTTTAGAACGGATATGATAGAACATGGATGGACAACACTACTTATATCAAATTTTATGTTTTTTAACACACTTTTCTTTAGTTATATACACTGGATTACAAGAAAACCTGATGAATTTGAGTGAACACAAATCAAACGAGATTTTTTTTTTCTCATGTATTTTTTTGTCATACCTTGTGTCCTAAATGAAAATCGGTTAGACATGGATGAACATATTTTTTCTCATGTATTTTTTTGTCATACCTTGTGTCCTAAATGAAAATCAGTCAGACATTGTAATGACCCGGGTTTTTGACGACCTTGGTTATCCGATATACAACACATATCGAACATTCAAGGGTCGAAAATACCGGATGATTAATGAAAGAAATTAGAGGGTGAGAATAGATAAGATAGAAATTTAGAATAAAAGAAGAAGAAGAAGAAGAACACAACATCAGAGTGACACGAACCTCACAGCGGAACGAATAACATATAATATATGTAACATAACTTGAAATATACATCTGTACTTGAAAATACATCATTAGCAAAGTACAACACTTACAACACAGCGGAAATAAACTATAGCTATATGATCCTGAAGCCTCCTGCTCCAGCTCTTCAGGTATATCTGTAAATCCCGACTACTTGACTGCCTAAACAAAATTGGGCACCCAAGAGTTTAGGGAAAACAAAACAAAATAAACTCCGGGTCAGTCATGGGACTTGTATGAGTAAAACGGTTTAAAACAGTTTGAGCCATTAAACGATATCTCATAAGACCACGCGGTATAACGGAACGGGTTTTCCCTTATAAGAATCCAAAATATCTTTATATAAAAACCTTTTGATATTATAATAATGTCTACAGTATAATAATCATCTGGCAGAAACGCTTTCATCTCACGTTCTACATATATAGTATACAATCAAAACCGCAAGCACGTATTGGGAAATCGATTTCCAACTATGACAAGGTATGGAACCACCTTTCGCTAGTGTACCTCTAGAAAGGAATACACTGGGTTCAACAAGAACATCTTGCAACCCGGCCACACATGACCGACCACTCATTTCGCTTAAGTGTATCAAATGTATATCACCAACGGTTGGGATCAGCAACCGTTTCCCGAATGGGACAGCATCAACAATAGATTTTTAGAAGTAAATGAAACTCTAGATCAGGTGATTATACACCCTACTTCGGAGTGACTGACTTAGCCATGCTGCCTGCCCAATTTCTGTCATTTAACGGTTGATGAGGCTTGAGGTTACGCTTTTCATCACATCAGATTCACTTCGAATGCCACATTGTCAGATCCATCGAAAATCACTAATTGACGTCTACAACAGTACATTACGTGTTAGCTAAAGAAGTTTCCTTCTCCGCTTCCACTCTTGGTACAGTTGAAGAAATCAATGTACGTGACCTTTCTGGAAATACTCTGTCAGACATTTATCCATACAAGTCATCCAGGAACAGGATGAACCGAAGGCACTATTCAGTACATCCATCTTAGGCACTGTTATCTAAGACTTATACAATAGCCCTTGCACTTTACTCCGTCTTCAATTATCTTTGGCATATATGATTCGCAACGCTTATGACAATACAGAGTGGTTCTTTGGATAATAATCCAATCGGTCTCTCCATATTAACAACGTTAAAATGGTCAAAACTTTGATAGTCTGTGATTTAACTATCAAAGAAAAACAGGTGTGCAAACAACGATATTATTTCCAAATGGAAATTCTATCAATCGATCGTTAATCATATATATATATATATTTCTCTATTTTCTATGTTTAGAAAATATATGTTAGTAACACTGGAAAACATTTCCATTGTTTATTTACATATCACTATTATTTCACAACTATCAGCCCCTGACTGTAGACTAGTAGGAGAACAATTCTCTAAGTATAAATCCCGAAGGCCGAAACCAACATCAGATCGATACTCAGAAAACTATTCAACTTAACTAATCTCTGGTCAGTTTCTGATCTTGTTTAACTCTATTTCTTTACCTCTATTCAATTTACTCTGTTTGAATAACTCTAATTCGAATAACTAATATTCTATTAATTCTTATTGACTTACTCTAATTCTAATAACTATGTTCGATTTAACTCCCTTTTGATAAACTACGTTTGATTAACTACTTTTTATCTCGTCAATTTCCTTTTATAATCCTATTTAGTTTCCAACTAAATATTCCTTTATAATTCTATTTATTTGCTAAATAAATATTTCCATTTAATCTATTTATTTTCTAAATAGATATCCCTTTATTCTATTCTATTCGTTTTATCAACATTTTCCCTTTTTATTTACTTTCGAAATATTTCCTTTTATAAAATCTGTTGATTTTATAAAATCCCTTTTATTTCAATATACATTGAAATAATTCTTTTTACATCCCAGGGTCTTTTTATGATATTTAAACTACCGAATAACAAGGATCAATATCATTCTAACACACATAATCCATAACAGATTATATAACACATCATATATCACAATATATGAAAAACAGTAAAATAAATGTTGAGGAATCCAGTTGGATTCCTCTGACTTGTTTCCCTGCATCACAGATGTTAAATAATATAATTAACATCGATTTCATTTCAATATAAAATATTCTGTTAAGCATAATCATTATTTGATTAATGATTTATTTATCTATAATGTCAACCAATACATATACAATTCAACCAAACAGTTAACACACATCAATCAACAGATAATTATCAGTTCTAAATATACGTTAGAAAAATATAACTGTTCAGAGTTGGTGAGTTTTACTCACATTGGACGATCATCGTTAATAACGATAACCATCGCTTGGTTCAGACGGACAATTTATTTTGCTATAAATTGTAACAAGCTCCGATCCATTCCCAGTCAGTTCCATTGGGTAGTGTTCGTCCATACGATCCCAACGAATCCAATTTTGCTGAATTATGATATTGTATGTATATGTTATGGTATTAACAAGTTAATACGTTGTTAATTTATAATTAAACTTAATAATAATATATATTATACAAAATAAAAAATGGGCCTCACGTGATAGCCTGGCCAACGTCCTCCATCCCTGGTCCATGTTGTACAGTTTCTCCCCTGAATGAAAATAAACCACTGCTCTTTCCTCTTCTTTGTCGTTGCCGCAATATCCAACTCCAAATGCTCCTATTCCCTTCCAACTTACCGCTGACATTACCACCCTCCTTCCCAACGCAATTACATCCTCCTTCCTTCCTCAAAACTACACAGTACTCAGTACCCGCACTTACACATTAATGCGTGTGAAACCCCCCTTTCATAGTACCCAAAACTCCTTCTCTAAGCGACACATACCACTTCCAGTTCAAACAAATGATGCCCGCGCCAAATGCTTCTCCAGATCCTTCTACTAAAGCCCAACACTTTCTCCTAGAGCTCCTCCTAAACCATCACGTCCACTTGCGAAACTCCACTCCCTTTTCGCAAAGTGTTCGAACTGGAAACCCTCACGTTATTCTGTGTGTGTCCATTGCTTTCGGCCATTTACTTCTTAAGCCCTTGCAAAGTTTGCATCTCCAAACACACTTATACCCATTCATGAGTACAACACGCACTGTTGCGTTTTAAATTGTGGGATGTTAGTTTGGGATTTTCTACTCCCTTTCAGAAGTTTTCGGTTTTCAAAAATGGGAAATGGCGACTGGGTTTTAGAAGAGGAGAGTAGTATTATATAGGGTATTGAGTGGAAGAGAGAAAAAGACGTGTCCATCTTTATGTCCATCCACTTAAACGCACAGAAGTGTGCGTTGAAAGGAAACACGTAGGAATTGAATTTTATGGGATGCCGGCAGAAGTATTCATCAAATAAAACAACCGGTACTTTTACTTAGCCCTTTTAAGTTTTAAATTTATAAACTTTAGTGCATTCTGATATGGAAAAATTTGTATCCATCCAAGCCGTTACGCACTAAAATAAAAATACCGATGTGACAAGCAACGTAACACGATCCCAAAAATATAATAATATCGGTAGGTTAACTCATATTGTGAAACCCCAAAATGTTGATTACAAGGTGCAAAATACTCCAAATAAAAAGTTGCTAATTTAATTAATTAAAATTTTCAATAAAATACTAAAAATTAAATTATCACTACGTCTCAAAAGAACCTTATCTAAATTCGAAACCGATATTTAAATATATTGAAAACTCTTTTATAATGTAAATAAAGCGTTACTAATTTTAAAGGAATTCCACAACGCCTTTTTTCTAAAATTTGATTTGGACATAAATCAAAATCTACACGATGAAATCTTGAATTTTCTCTTCCACCACAAAGATATACTTCACCAGCTCCTAAGTTTTGTTGTTTCACAGAAATCCAGCATAAAACGAATCCTGTATATTCAGTTGAGGTTCAAATCGCGAACTGCAGCACCATTTCGAGCTCAATTATAATTATATTATAATTTATACGTTCAACGATCGTTTACATAATATATTCGTTATTCAAATTCAATTCTAAACTGAATTAAATATCACAAATGATCTAGTTCACACCATATCGCCATTTCAGCCAATTCTGATTATTTCAAAATTAAATATATTATTAAATTTATTATTTTAATTAAATATTCACCATTATTTAATTCAACGACCATGAAATCCTTTTAATCACCTATTTAAATAATTAAATAAATTAATTATCATACCGTTGGAAATGCGGGTCATTACATTCTTCCCCACGTAAAATAATTTCGTCCTCGAAATTGCTAAGGTAGAGGACGACCCTATCGACTGGTTAGAACATATTTGTTCACTTCTTAAATTCAGTTTCAACTAAACCAATTTAATTTCAATTAAAATACTCATTAATTCTTATCAACGAAAATTTTCAAAATTCCTGAAAATTTTCTAACACCTTAACTTTTCGAAAAATTTCTCCAGCACCTCCTTTGTACTGGTCAATAGGTCAAACTCCAACTCGCCTCTCTGGGCCATCTCCTTCCCAAAAGAAAATCAAACAGCCAAGCGGCTTGCCAATTCGGCTCATAAATCTTATATCCAATAGAAATATAAACTTGTACCTTTTATCGGCATATCATTTTATCCTTTCCACCCGTTATCAATTCAGCGGATACAAGGGTCATCCCAATCAAATTCCAATATGCTTTTATCCATAACACAACTATTCGCTTATATCCGAGCCAAATATCATTTCAACTCGAGTTTCTTCTCGATTTCCAACTCTTAACTTGATTATCACATTACACTTCAAATTTGAATCTCACAATCCTATTTGTCTTGATATCATTCTAATTCAATCTCAGTTACCACTTTACTGGCTTTACTTTAATTCAAATTTTCTTTCACAAATTTCTGTTAAATTTGTTTTTAATTCAAACAATCTTTCCTTGGGAGTTTTTAAACAGTTTACTCTTTTCAAAAATCAAATTTTCCTTTTTGAAATTCAACACAACTTGTCTTTCCCAAAACAAATTCAAAACAGTATCTTTGGTAGTAATTCGTCACTTATAACTCGAAAATGAATACTGATGATGCAGCTGTCATCATCAAAATCTATTTTCCAGCGATCGACGTGAGTTCAATACTATAAAACCATTTCTAAACATTTCCACTTTGAAATTCATTTCAAAATATAATTCACACAGCTTGTAAAACAATTTAAAATCTCCCAGGATCTTAAATTGTCCTTATTTTTTTTATCCAAATCCATTTACAAACACTTATCCAATTTTCTAGGATTTTAATTCGATTTCTGGTTTAAATTTCAGATTTTATTCATTTCGTAACACTTATACGAATTCTACTTGGTTATATATATATATAACCATCTCCATTATAATCTTACTTGATTATAATAACAGATATACTTTAGGTAAAATTATTTCATTTACCCTCTTTTCAAAACATATCGTGTAGACCCCTCGTATTCGAGTGTTTATAAACTCGTACCGATACAGTGGATCAAACTGATCGACCAGAACTCATAAACTACTCAACCAATAAATCTCCACAATATAAAACCACTTTATATCAAATTACAAATACGCACTCGTATATATACACTCAAACTCAATCTAGGGTATTACTAACCCTATCTCTACCGAGTCACGCCATAGAGCCAAGGTAATTTACTTAACCTTAAGCTCTGATACCAACTGTAATGACCCAGGTTTTTGACGACCTTGGCTATCCGATATACAACACATATCGAACATCCAAGGGTCGAAAATACCGGATGATTAATGAAAGAAATTAGAGGGTGAGAATAGATAAGATAGAAACTTAGAATATAAGAAGAAGAAGAAGAAGAAGAACACAACATCAGAGTAACACGAACCTCACAGCGGAACGAATAACATATAATATATATAACATAACTTGAAATATACATCTGTACTTGAATATACATCATTATCAAAGTACAACATTTACAACACAGCGGAAATAAACTATAGCTATATGATCCTGAAGCCTTTTGCTCCAGCTCTTCAGGTATATCTGTAAATCCCGACTACTTGACTTCCCGAACAAAATTAGGCACCCAAGAGTTTAGGGAAAACAAAAAAAAAATAAACTCCGGGTTAGTCATGGGACTGGTATGAGTAAAACGGTTTAAAACAGTTTGAGCCATTAAACGATATCTCATAAGACCACGCCGTATAACGGAACGGGTTTTTCCCTTATGAGAATCCAATATATCTTTATATCAAAAACCTTTTGATATTATAATAATGTCTATCAACCACAATATAATAATCATCTAGCAGAAACGCTTTCATCTCACGTTCTACATTTATAGTATACAATCAAAACCACAAGCACGTATTGGGTAATGGATTTCCAACTATGACAAGGTATGGAACCACCTTTCGCTAGTGTACCTCTAGAAAGGAATACACTGGGTTCAACAAGAACATCTTGCAACCCGGCCACACATGACCGACCACTCATTTCGCTTAAGTGTATCGAATGTATATCACCAACGGTTGGGATCAGCAACCGTTTCCCGAATGGGACAGCATCAACAATAGATTTTTAGAAGTAAATGAAACTCTAGATCAGGTGATTATACACCCTACTTCGGAGCGATCGACTTAGCCATGTTGCCTGCCCGATTTCTGTCATTTACCGATTGATGAGGCTTAAGGTTACACTTTTCATCACATCAGATTCACTTCGAATGCCACATTGTCAGATCCATCGAAAATCACTAATTGACGTCTACAACAGTACATTACGTGTTAGCTAAAGAAGTTTCCTTCTCCGCTTCCACTCTTGGTACAGTTGAAGAAATCAATGTACGTGACCTTTCTGGAAATACTCTGTCAGACATTTATCCATACAAGTCATCCAGGAACATGATGAACCGAAGGCACTATTCAGTACATCCATCTTAGGCACTGTTATCTAAGACTTATACAATAGCCCTTGCACTTTACTCCGTCTTCAATTATCTTTGGCATATATGATTCGCAACGCTTATGCCAATACAGAGTGGTTCTTTGGATAATAATCCAACCGGTCTCTCCATATTAACAACGTTAAAATGGTCAAAACTTTGATAGTCTGTGATTTAACTATCAAAGAAAAACAGATGTGCAAACAACGATATTATTTCCAAATGGAAATTCTATCAATCAATCGTCAATCATATATATATATATATATATACATATATATTTCCTTGTTTTCTATATTTAGAAAATATATGTTATTAACACTGGAAAACATTTCCATTGTTTATTTACATATCACTATCTATCAGTCCCTGACTGTAGAATAGTAGGAGAACAATTCTCTAAGTATAAATCCCGAAGGCCGAAACCAACATCAGATCGATACTCAGAAAACTATTCAACTTAACTAATCTCTAGTCAGTTTCTAATCTTGTTTAACTCTATTTCTTTACCTCTATTCGATTTACTCTATTTGATTAACTCTAATTCGAATAACTAATATTCGATTAATTCTTATTGATTTACTCTAATTCGAATAACTATGTTCGATTTAACTCCCTTTTGATAAACTATGTTTGATTAACTCCTTTTTATCTCGTCAATTTCCTTTTATAATCCTATTTAGTTTCCAACTAAATATTCCTTTATAATTCTATTTATTTCCAAAATAAATATTTCCATTTAATCTATTTATTTTCTAAATAGATATCCCTTTATTTTATTCTATTCATTTTATCAACATTTTCCCTTTTTAATTACTTTCGAAATATTTCCTTTTATAAAATCTGTTGATTTTATAAAATCCCTTTTATTTCAATATACATTGAAATAATTCTTTTTACATCCCAGGGTCTTTTTATGATATTTAAAATACCGAATAACAAGGATCAATATCATTCTAACACAAATAATCCATAACAGATTATATAACACATCATATATCATAATATATGAAAAACAGTAAAATAAATGTTGAGGAATCCAGTTGGACTCCTCCGACCTGTTTCCCTGCATCACAGATGTTAAACAATATAATTAACATCGATTTCATTTCAATATGAAATACTCTCTTAAACAGAATCAATATTTGATTAACAATTTATTTATCTATAATTTCAGCCAATATATATACAATTCAACCAAACAGTTAACACACATCAATCAACAGATAATTATCAATTCTAAATATACGTTAGAAAAATATAACTGTTCAGAGTTGGTGAGTTTTACTCACATTGGACGATCATCGTTAATAACGATAACCATCGGTTGGTTCAGACGGACAATTTATTTTGCTATAAATTGTAACAAGCTCTGATCCACTCCCAGTCAGTTCCATTGGGTAGTGTTCGTCCATACGATCCCAACGGATCCAATTTTGTTGAATTCTGACATTGTATGTATATGTTATGGTATTAACAAGTTAATACGTTGTTAATTTATAATTAAACTTAATAACAATATATATTATACAAAATAAAAAATGGGCCTCACATGATAGCCCGGCCCACGTCCTCTATCCCTGGTCCATGTTCTACAGTTTCTTTCCCGAATGAAAATAAACCACTGCTCTTTCCTCTTCTTTGCCATTACCGCGATATCCAAATCCAAATGCTCCTATTCCCTTCCAACTTACCGCCGACATTACCACCCTCCTTCCCAACACAATTACATCCTCCTTCCTTCCACAAAACTACATAGTACTCAGTACCCGCACTTACACATTAATGCGTGTGAACCCCCTTTCATAGTACCCAAAACTCCTTCTCCAAGCGACACATACCACTTCCAGTTCAAACAAATGATGCCCACGCCAAATGCTTCTCCAGATCCTTCTACTAACGCTCAACACTTTCCCCTAGAGCTCCTCCTAAACCATCACGTCCACTTGCGAAACTCCACTCCCTTTTCGCAAAGTGATCGAACTGGAAACCCTCACGTTATTCTTTGTGTGTCCATTGCTTTCGGCCATTTACTTCTTAAGCCCTTACAAAGTTTGCATCTCCAAACACACTTAAACCCATTCATGACTACAACACACACTGTTGCGTTTTAAATTGTGGGATGTTAGTTTGGGATTTTCTAATCCCTTTCAGAAGTTTTCGGTTTTCAAAAATGGGAAATGGCGACTGGATTTTAGAAGAGGAAAGTGGTATTATATAGGGTGTTGAGTGGAAGAGAGAAAAAGACGTGTCCATCTTTATGTCCATCCACTTAAACGCACAGAAGTGTGTGTTGAAAGGAAACACGTAGGAATTGAATTTTATGGGATGTCGGCAGAAGTATTCATCAAATAAAACAACCAGTACTTTTACTTAGCCCTTTTAAGTTTTAAATTTATAAACTTTAGTGCATTCTGATACATAAAAATCTGTATCCATACGAGCCGTTACAGACTAAAATAAAAATACCGATGTGACAAGCAATGTAACACGATCCCAAAAATATAATAATATCAGTAGATTAACTCATATTGTGAAACCCCAAAATGTTGATTACAGGGTGCAAAATACTCCAAATAAAAAGTTGCTTATTTAATTAATTAAAATTTTCAATAAAATTCTAAAAATTAAATTATCGCTACGTCTCAAAAGAACCTTGTCTAAATTCGAAACCGATATTTAAATATATTGAAAACTCTTTTATAACGTAAATAAAGCGTAACTAATTTTAAAGGAATTCCACAGCGACTTTTTTCTAAAATTTGATTTGGACATAAATCAAAATCTACATGACGAAATCTCGATTTTTCTCTTCCACTAGAAAGAAATACTTCACCAGCTCCTAACGTTTTCTTGTTTCACAGAAATCCGGCTTAAAACAAATCCTGTATATTCAGTTGAGGTTCAGATCGCCAAATCGCGAACTGCAGTGCCATTTGGAGCTCGATTATAATTATATTATAATTTATATGTTCATAGATCATTTATATAATATATTCGTTATTCAAATTCAATTCTAAACTGAATTAAATATCACAGATGATCCAGTTCACACCATATCGCCATTTCAGCCAATTCTAATTATTTCAAAATTAAATATATTATTTAATTTATTAGTTTAATTAAATATTCACCATTATTTAATTCAACGACCATGAAATCCTTTTAATCACCTATTTAAATAATTAAATTAATTAATTATCATACCGCTGGAAATGCGGGTCATTACATTCTTCCCCACTTAAAATAATTTCGTCCTCGAAATTGCTAAGGTAGAGGACAACCCTATCGACTGGTTAGAACATATTTGTTCACTTCTTAAATTCAGTTTCAACTGAACCAATTTAATTTCAATTAAAATATTCATTAATTCTTATCAACGAAAATTTTCAAAAATTCTGAAAAAATTCTAACACCTTAACTTTTCGAAAAATTTCGCCAGCACCTCTTTTATACTGGTTAATAGGTCAAACTCCAACTCGCCTCTCTAGGCCATCTCCTTCCCAAAAGAAAATCAAACAGCCAAGCGGCTTGCCAATTCGGCTCATAAATCTTATATCCAATAGAAATATAAACTTGTTCCTTTTTTCGGCATATCATTTTATCCTTTCCACCTGTTATCAATTCAGCAGATACAAGGGTCATCCCAATCAAATTCCAATCTGCTTTTATCCACAACACAACCATTCGCTTATATCCGAGCCAAATATCATTTCAACTTGAGTTTCTTCTCGATTCCCAACTCTTAACTTGATTATCACATTACACTTCAAATTTGAATCTCACAATCCAATTTGTCTTGATATCATTCTAATTCAATCTCAGTTACCACTTTACTGGCTTTACTTTAATTCAAATTTTCTTTCACAAATTTCTGTTAAATTTGTTTATAATTCAAACAGTCTTTCCTTGGGAGTTTTTAAACAGCTTACTCTTTTCAAAAATCAAATTTTCCTTTTTGAAATTCAACACAACTTGTCTTTCCCAAAACAAATTCAAAACAGTATCTCTGGTAGTAATTCGTCACTTATAACTCGAAAATGAATACTGATGATGCAGCTGTCATCATCAGAATCTATTTTCTAGCGATCGAAGTGAGTTCAATACTATAAAACCATTTCTAAACATTTCCACTTTGAAATTCATTTCAAAATATAATTCACACTGCTTGTAAAACAATTTAAATTCTCCCAGGATCTTAAATTTTCCTTATTTTTTTTATCCAAATCCATTTACAAAAACTAATCCAATTTTCTAGGATTTTAATTCAATTTCTGGTTTAAATTTCAGATTTAATTCATTTCGTAACACTTATACGAATTCTACTTGGTTATATATATATATATATATATATATATAACTTCTCCATTATAATCTTACTTGATTATAATAACAGATATACTTTAGGTAAAATTATTTCATTTACCCTCTTTTCAAAACATATCGTGTCGACCCATCGTATTCGAGTGTTTATAAACTCCTACCGATATAGTGGATCAAACTGATCGACCAGAACTCATAAACTACTCAACCAATAAATCTCCACAATATAAAACCACTTTATATCAAATTAGAAATACGCACTCGTATATATACACTCAAACTCAATCTAGGGTATTACTAACCCTATCTCTACCGAGTCACGCCACCGAGCCAAGGTAATTTACTTAACCTTAAGCTCTGATACCAATTGTAATGACCCGGGTTTTTGACGACCTTGGTTATCCGATATACAACACATATTGAACATCCAAGGGTCGAAAATACCGGATGATTAATGAAAGAAATTAGAGGGTGAGAATAGATAAGATAGAAACTTAGAATAGAAACACAACATCAGAGTAACACGAACCTCACTGCGGAACGAATAACATATAATATATATAACATAACTTGAAATATACGTCTGTACTTGAATATACATCATTATCAAAGTACAACACTTACAACACAGCGGAAATAAACTATAGCTATATGATCCTGAAGCCTCCTGCTCCAGCTCTTCAGGTATATCTGTAAATCCCGACTACTTGACTGCCCGAACAAAATTGGGCACCCAAGAGTTTAGGGAAAACAAAACAAAATAAACTCCGGGTCAGTCATGGGACTAGTATGAGTAAAACGGTTTAAAACAGTTTGAGCCATTAAACGATATCTCATAAGACCACGCCGTATAACGGAACGTGTTTTCCCCTTATGAGAATCCAAAATATTTTTATATCAAAAACCTTTTGATATTATAATAATGTCTATCAACCACAATATAATAATCATCTAGCAGAAACACTTTCATCTAACGTTCCACATATATAGTATACAACCAAAACCGTAAGCACGTATTAGGTAATGGATTTCCAACTATGACAAGGTATGGAACCACCTTTCGCTAGTGTACCTCTAGAAAGGAATACACTGGGTTCAACAAGAACATCTTGCAACCCGGCCACACATGACCGACCACTCATTTCGCTTGAGTGTATCGAATGTATATCACCAACGGTTGGGATCAGCAACCGTTTCCCGAATGGGACAGCATCAGCAATAGATTTTTAGAAGTAAATGAAACTCTAGATCAGGTGATTATACACCCTACTTCGGAGCGACCGACTTAGCCATGCTGCCTGCCCGATTTCTGTCATTTACCGGTTGATGAGGCTTAAGGTTACGCTTTTCATCACATCAGATTCACTTCGAATTCCACATTGTCAGATCCATCGAAAATCACCAATTGATGTCTACAACAGTACATTACGTGTTAGCTAAAGAAGTTTCCTTCTTCGCTTCCACTCTTGGTATAGTTGAAGAAATCAATGTACGTGACCTTTCTGGAAATACTCTGTCAGACATTTATCCATACAAGTCATCCAGGAACAGAATGAACCGAAGGCACTATTCAGTAATCCATCTTAGGCACTGTTATCTAAGACTTATACAATAGCCCTTGCACTTTACTCTGTCTTCAATTATCTTTGGCATATATGATTCGCAACTCTTATGCCACTACAGAGTGGTTCTTTGGATAATAATCCAACCGGTCTCTCCATATTAACAACGTTAAAATGGTCAAAACTTTGATAGTCTGTGATTTAACTATCAAAGAAAAACAGGTGTGCAAACAACGATATTATTTCCAAATGGAACTTCTATCAATCAATCGTCAATCATATATATATATACATATATATTTCCTTACTTTCTATGTTTAGAAAATATATGTTATTAACAATGGAAAACATTTCCATTGTTTATTTACATATCACTATTATTTCACAACTATCAGTCCCTAACTGTAGACTAGTAGGAGAACAATTCTCTAAGTATAAATCCCAAAGGCCGAAACCAACATTAGATCGATACTCAGAAAACTATTCAACTTAACTAATCTCTAGTCAGTTTCTAAACTTGTTTAACTCTATTTCTTTACCTCTATTCGATTTACTCTATTTGATTAACTCTAATTCGAATAACTAATATTCGATTAATTCTTATTGATTTACTCTAATTCGAATAACTATGTTCGATTTAACTCCCTTTTGATAAACTATGTTTGATTAACTCCTTTTTATCTCGTCAATTTCCTTTTATAATCCTGTTTAGCTTCCAACTAAATATTCCTTTATAATTCTATTTATTTCCTAAATAAATATTTCAATTTAATCTATTTATTTTCTAAATAGATATCCCTTTATTCTATTTTATTCGTTTTATCAACATTTTCCCTTTTCAATTACTTTCGAAATATTTCCTTTTATAAAATCTGTTGATTTTATAAAATCCCTTTTATTTCAATATACATTGAAATAATTCTTTTTACATCCCAGGGTCTTTTTATGATATTTAAAATACCAAATAACAAGGATCAATATCATTCTAACACACATAATCCATAACAGATTATATAACACATCATATATCACAATATATGAAAAACAGTAAAATAAATGTTGAGGAATCCAGTTGGATTCCTCCGACCTGTTTCCCTGCATCACAGATGTTAAACAATATAATTAACATCGATTTCATTTCAATATGAAATATTCTGTTAAACAGAATCAATATTTGATTAATGATTTATTTATCTATAATTTCAACCAATACATATACAATTCAACCAAACAGTTAACACACATCAATCAACAGATAATTATCAGTTCTAAATATACGTTAGAAAAATATAACTGTTCAGAGTTGGTGAGTTTTACTCACGTTGGACGATCATCGTTAATAACGATAACCATCGTTTGGTTCAGACGGACAATTTATTTTGCTATAAATTGTAACAAGCTCTGATCCACTCCCAGTCGGTTCCACTGGGTAGTATTCGTCCATACGATCCCAACGGATCCAATTTTGCTGAATTCTGACATTGTACGTATATGTTATGGTATTAACAAGTTAATATGTTGTTAATTTATAATTAAACTTAATAATAATATATATTATAAAGAATAAAAAATGGGCCTCCCGTGATAGCACAGCCCACATCCTCCATCCCTGGTCCATGTTCTACAGTTTCTTCCCCGAATGAAAATAAACCACTGCTCTTTCCTCTTCTTTGCCATTGCCGCGATATCCAACTCCAAATGCTCCTATTCCCTTCCAACTTACCGCCGACATTACCACCCTCCTTCCCAACGCAATTACATCCTCCTTCCTCAAAACTACTCAGTACCCGCACTTACAAATTAATGCGTGTGAACCCCCCTTTCATAGTACCCAAAACTCCTTCTCCAAGCGACACATACCACTTCCAGTTCAAACAAATGATGCCCGCGCTAAATGCTTCTCCAGATCCTTCTACTAACGCCCAACACTTTCTCCTAGAGCTCCTCCTAAACCATCACGTCCACTTGCGAAATTCCACTCCCTTTTCGCAAAGTGTTCGAACTAGAAACCCTCACGTTGTTTTGTGTGTGTCCATTGCTTTTGGCCATTTACTTCTTAAGCCCTTACAAAGTTTGCATCTCCAAACACACTTATACCCATTCATGAGTACAACACACACTGTTGCGTTTTAAATTATGGGATGTTAGTTTGGGATTTTCTAACCCCTTTCAGAAGTTTTTGGTTTTCAAAAATGGGAAATGTCGACTGGATTTTAGAAGAGGAAAGTGGTATTATATAGGGTGTTGAGTGGAAGAGAGAAAAAGACGTATCCATCTTTATGTCCATCCACTTAAACGCACAGGAGTGTGTGTTGAAAGGAAACACGTAGGAATTGAATTTTATGGGATGTCGGCAGAAGTATTCATCAAATAAAACAACCAGTACTTTTACTTAGCCCTTTTAAGTTTTAAATTTATAAACTTTAGTGCATTCTGATACGTAAAAATCTGTATCCATACGAGCTGTTACAGACTAAAATAAAAATACCGATGTGACAAGCAACGTAACACGATCCCAAAAATATAATAATATCGGTAGATTAACTCATATTGTGAAACCCCAAAATGTTGATTACAGGGTGCAAAATACTCCAAATAAAAAGTTGCTTATTTAGTTAATTAAAATTTTCAATAAAATTCTAAAAATTAAATTATCGCTACGTATCAAAAGAACCTTGTCTAAATTCGAAACCGATATTTAAATATATTGAAAACTCTTTTATAACGTAAATAAAGCGTTACTAATTTTAAAGGAATTCCACAGCGACTTTTTTCTAAAATTTGATTTGGACATAAATCAAAATCTACATGACGAAATCTCGATTTTTCTCTTCCACTAGAAAGAAATACTTTACCGGCTCCTAACGTTTTCTTGTTTCACAGAAATCCGACTTAAAACGAATCCTGTATATTCAGTTGAGGTTCAAATCGCCAAATCGCGAACTGCAGCGCCATTTGGAGCTCGATTATCATTATATTATAATTTATACGTTCAATGATCGTTTATATAATATATTTGTTATTCAAATTCAATTCTAAACTGAATTAAATATCACAGATGTCCAGTTCACACCATATCGCCATTTTAGCCAATTTTGATTATTTCAAAATTAAATATATTATTTAATTTATTATTTTAATTAAATATTCACCATTACTTAATTCAACGACCATGAAATCCTTTTAATCACCTATTCAAATAATTAAATAAATTAATTATCATACCGTTGGAAATGCGGGTCATTATAGACATGGATGAACATATTTTCTTCAGTTATATACTAGATTATAAGAAATCCTAATGAATTTGAATGAACACAGATCAAACGAGATTTTTTTCTCATGTATTTTTTTGTCATACCTTGTGTCCTAAATGAAAATCAGTCAGACATGGATGAACATATTTCAGGTACTGACAGGAACGAACATCAAACACTCGTACAAAATTAACAGCTCTAATTTAATGCTTTCATATTACCTTTTGGTGGTAATCCAGCTTTTTAGTTAACACTTTCTATTTATATTTCTTGTTTTATTGATTGTTAGATGATAAGTATTTTATTCAATATTCGTAGACATATATATTTGATGATCATAAATGATTTTGGATATGAACTATATTTTGCTAATGAAAGTAACAAACGGTGTGACATCCTTACGCAAATTTTTATAGGAATTTTTCTTGTTTGGGCACGTTTTGAAAACTCATAACATAAATAGACAAGTTTCCCAATTAATATCAAAATAGGTCGGTTTTGACCACATGACAACATCTCGGAAGCCGCCATTTTTTTTTATTTTGGCGGCATCGTAGATATTGCCTACCTTACTTTATGTGCGGCATATGAAATAACACCAATGGGAGTTATTTTAGATGTCGTCCAAATCCGGGGGAGGGGGGGTTAGGCTAAACCAATCCCCTTTCTCTTCCCCTTCATTTCTCTTTTAGACCACTGTCTTCCCAAAATAAAAATATTCTCCCTAACTCCTAATCAATTCAAAATAACTCCTTTTTTATAAATTTACTAGAATGACCTCCTCATCTTCTCAGGTTCCTTCTATTGGTAAACATTCTTTAATTTTGATGAGAATAATGTGTCTTTTGTAACTTTAGGGTTGTAAAAAATATTGGTGTGTAGGTTGAATTGATTCGATGTATAGTTCCCATCCATTTGTTGTTGAATATGATAGAATCATGAATTTGGGTGGCGTTGGTACAATGTGATATGACATTTAAATGAAAACATTGCTTTTAAATGTAGTGATTGTGCGCATAGCTATATGGTTTGGTATGTAGTGTTTAATACATTGAAAACATGAAAATATGAGGCATTAGTATGATTTAGTTTGATTATGTATTATTTATAGATTGACAACATGTATGTTTGGTTAAAATCAATATGCGAAGATATGTTGTTTGCTTGATAAGTATGTGCAAAGTAGAACGTGAGAAACAGTTATGGCATTTGATAATAAATATACCATTTGTTTGTTTAAACAGTTATGGTTGTCGCTGGCATCATTTAATTAGCATTTCACTGACTGTTTTTTTTTAATTCAAATTGGGTTTTATTTGTGTATCTTTTATTTTGGTAGAATATAAAGAAATGGAGCCTTGACCGGTTGACCCAAGCATTCTATACATATAGGATCAACACCGGACTAATTATCTGAATTTGATGATGGTACTATTGTATTTACTTTATTAAGAAATGCGGTCTTATTTTAGCTAATTTTCTTATTATATGGGATTATATTGTTCTTAAATGAATACGGTTGATCCAGAAGGGACTACTTATCATACCTCCACTCTTAAGCAAGACAGTTCTAATCATTAGGTGTTTTGGCGCTCTTAGAGAGAAAAGGATTAGGTTTGGTACATCAATTAGGTTATGCAAAGCTCGATCGCAATTTGATAACAACTTTTCTAGATAGATGGAGGCCCGAGAAATCTACGTTTCATCTTTAAGTAGGCAAGATGACCATTACTCTTAAGGATGTGGTCGTGTTGCTGGGTATGCCAATAAATAGTGATCCCATTATTCGATCGGATATTATGCACAATTATATGAATTTGCTCTAGAAGTTGGTTGGCTTGACTCCTCCACAAGAGTCCAGATTGGGTCCTCAGATGACTATGACTACTTGATATAGTTCGTAGTTGGTTGATGATATTCCACCGACTACGTCTTCACTGCAAATAACACACCGAGCTCGTGCTATTATATTGCACGTCATTACCCAACAAATTTTCTATGATAGTTCGAAACCAGATCACTCTTCATTGGCTTCCTTTAATAGACGACTATGATTCATGTCGACTGTATTCATAATGGGTTGCAGTGCTAGCATCCACATATTCAGATATAACTAGAGAAACTTTGTTATAGCAAAGGTCTATACATGGTTGTTTTAGTCTTGTTCAGTTATGATTTAATTTTGTAAGTAATTCATTATGCCATATAAGTAATGAATAAAAGTGAAATATATCACGTATTCCTTTTGCAACTATAATCTTGGACTTATCTTCTGGTTGGTCGTATTACGATAAAGAGACTGGTAGTTGACAACACAAAACCATATGGGTCTAGGTAATTTTTTTTGGTTATACGGTTCGATAAACATATAAGCATATAACGAAGTGTATGAAAACTGATGTATGTTCCCAGGAGCCAAGAACACCGAAGTGTCATCGAGACACAATTTGTTATTCTACAAGAGCGAGCTCGATGTTCTTGACTATAATGCAATTACATGAACCTCTTATAGTGAAGAAGACCTTGAGGCAATTCCATCATTATGCACAGAAGCTAGAAAGCTATGGATAACTAGATCGTTTTTGTTTTCTCTGACAGATTTTTCATTTCATCTTTTAGATAGAGTGATGAGGCAGTTTGTCTTACGTCAGCTTCTTCCTTATCTACACCCAATTATTCTATTTCAGCTAACGGATATATATATATATATATATCAGGAGATGGTAGTGTTGTGGAATAATCAGTTTGCTTGTGTGGAAGAGAAACTTGAGGTCATACTGACTCATAAGGAGTACATGGAATGATATTGGGATATTACATATCTGTATGCCAAGACCACTGCCACCCTCTGGTGCCCTCCTTCCTATGCTCCTAGAGATCCACTCGATTGAAATGTTGTGCGTATTAAAATTTAGTATTATATATGTCTGCTAAAATATTTAGTAACATACATTATTTATTGGCGGATGGAGTTTATCGAACCCTTTAGTTAGCGGATAAGTTGTAGAAAGAAGTTCCTGGTAAAAGCAAATCGAAGTGTATATCTATAAAACATACCCTACGCTCATGTTTGTCGAAAAATAGAATGGACGGACATGCCATCTCTCTATCCCTCTTGGACTGCCTCCTATCAGTTAGAGGTTGTGGACTTACAATCAGCTCCTAAGCCAA
Organism: Allium sativum; assembly: GCA_030737875.1. Classification (NCBI taxonomy): domain Eukaryota; kingdom Viridiplantae; phylum Streptophyta; class Magnoliopsida; order Asparagales; family Amaryllidaceae; genus Allium; species Allium sativum. The sequence goes on from CM060922.1 coordinate 1,043,002,432, forward strand.
GAAAAAAAATACCAAAGTCATAGGAAAGGAAAGGGTGGATCGTTTAGTGAGTTACCTTCGCAGCATACGGTAGCGATTGAAAGTTCTCAACCACTTGTTGAAGGTTTTGAAGAATAAATCGAGGAAGAGGAAGAATCTACATCGAAGTTTGACGTTAAGCTAAGGACAAAAGGAAAAACAACTGAATTCTAAGGCATTTAAAGGATTAGGTTTTGATGTATAAATTGTTTAAAACTTGTTAGGATTGTGATGTTGATGCTTAGACCTTGTATTCTACGTTTTTGGAATGTTGATGCTTAGACTGCGTATTTTATGTGTTTGGAATGTTGATGCTTAGACCATTTGTTTGAAATGTTGATGCTTAGAGTATTTTTTTGGAATGTTGATGCTTGAAATTTAGTATTGTGAAACTGACTGTACATTCATGCTAATAGACACTGAGCCATGGAAACAGTCATTATCTGATGATGATGTACCTATAGTAGTTGAAATTCGGGATCATGGCGAAGTCAGTATACTTGCATCTCAAAATTGCATTGTAGAAGCATGCACGATCCTTCAACTCCTTAAGCCATAGAGATAGTCGCTATTACAATTTCTTGCTACTACAAGTTTGTGGATGCAAGAATCAACAGAGCGTTATCTAAGATAGCGGCAACATTATTTTCTGCTGCAACAACATCGTGGCAGCAAGAAAATGTCAGAGCACCATCTGGGATAGCGCCAATGGGCTCTATCCTAAATAGCGCCAATAATTTTTCTTGCTGCCATAATACTGTGGCAGCAAGAAAAAATCAGGGCGCTATCCCAGATAGGACCAATATTATTTCTTGCTGCCACAACCTTGTGCCATAATATATATATACATACATACATATATATATATATATATATATATGTGTGTGTGTGTGTGTGTGTGTTTTCATATATATGCAGTGGCTGTTCATTTTTGCACCACTCTCATTTTATACTTTCTCAAACCTCCAGATCTAAAACCTAATTTTCAAATTTTGATTAATGTCAACTCTAGATCAAATTAAAGTTCCTTAATTGTTGCAGATCGGAAAGGATTGAGTAAAGAACGATTCTAATCGAAAACTCTTGTATAATTTTGGGTCTAATTTCATTTGAATTGATTTTGAGTGTACTTTTATGTGATTAGATTTATAGTCATAAAACTTAATAGTGTTATTTAGGAGTTTAAAGTCTAAGGTATACACGGTTCTGCTACTTATTTTGGAGGTCAAAATGTGTAATTGAAAATTTGATGATGAAATGAAAATTTATGATGATTTTGAACAACAACATGATAGTCCGGTAATAGACAATGGTTTAAACCATGATGTCGATTTCATTCCTGAGATACAAATTAAAGTTGTACAATACAATTTGAAAGATAGGATAAGGAAGAAGTAGTGGAAAAAACATGTGGAAAACAACCGCTTCACAGCAGACTGTTATACATACATTCATTTCACAGTTAATAGTCACTTCACAACAAACAATCTCCCCCAGTGTATTTTTTTATTATGGAGACAAATGCTATGTATTTGTTTGTAAGAGCGAAAGGAATGCAGGACATCGTTTCTACCACCGCGATGGGTATGATAATCATAAAACAAGGTCTAATATTATTGCATGTTGCAATTATTTTAAGTGGCTGAATCTTGAAATGTGCCCTAGAGGGTTGAATATGCCTTGAAGATGCAAGCTGAAACATTTACATAAACACAATAGAGAACTAAGAAACGCATTGACAAATCGAGGGGACAATTTTATGGAGCATCTATCCCGTGGATCATTCAATGAAAAATGAGTAATTTTTATGTATTAAATATCCACAATCTGTAATATTCAGTAGCATTTTGTCAAACTATTGCAATCTTTTAACTTGTATCGAGATACATACACACACATACGTTGTCTTCATAGATAAAACCAATAATAGAAGATTTCTGTCGTGATAAGATTACAAATACTTGAAGATTAATTCAACTATAACATTAACTAGCCGATGTACACTAATTTTTCTTATGACCTACACCACAACATTTGCTACACTTGTTTTCTTTTGGTGTTTGGCTGTCATCCATGGTGTTTCTGAATCTTGTAGACTTTGTCCGTCCAGATTGTCTTTTCGCTACAGGAGGTTTTTGGCCAACTATGAATCTTGTAGACTTTGTCCGTCCAGGTTGTCTTTGGAGTAAGTGGTAACCTTGTGGCCGTGAAATCAAGAGTGTTGTACTTGATTGATATAGTAATAAAACTCTGCGCAATCCAGCGTTGCGTGAGACTGAACATAGGAGTAATCCGAACCAGTATAAAATCCGGTGTGTTCTTTCCTTTTCTACATTTTATTTCCGTTTATTTATGTATTTTTGTTTGAATCTGTGTCTATGATTACCTCTGTGGTGTGTGATTCATATAGTAGATCATATAAGTTTTAAATTTTCTTAAATTTCTTAAAAGCACTATTCACCCCCCTCTAGTGTTAGTTTTTCTTTAACGATCCATTCCGCATTCCCTAACAATTGGTATCAGAGGAAGGTTTTACAAAAAGACATAATCAGATTTTTGAAAATTTTAAATGGCAAAATTTGAGCACTTGTTTAAATTCATGCATTACAACAGTATTAGATGAGTCTACATTCAATTTTATTGAAACAAATCAAGTTATCATGATATGATTTCTTGAAAAGTTTAAATGGATATATCACAGAATCATCATGATGTTATTATCTCAAATTACAATTAGTTATTTTGAAAAGTCACTCGATTCTTTGGAAAGGTATGTTGTTTTGCAGAAAAAGTAGTTATATCTGATGATTGTTGGACAAAAGACACCAAGATAAAGGGTTTATGAAGGGATATGACTTTTGGGCTTATAGTAGTTGTAGAGTTTATCCAATGATTAAGATTCATCATTAAGCGATGAAGTGCCAAAAAATGGAAATTCAAATATGCCTTTCACAACAATTCATATTTCAGAATTCAGAATATATCGAAGAAATGGATCTAAAAATCAGGTACGCTTTAATTAATTTTTTGGTTGAGTGGATGCTTTGATTGTCTTGCTTGTTTGCTTTTCTTTGAATTTGAAATTTAAAACTTTAAAATTCAAACTTGAAATTTAAAATTCAAATTTGAATTTTGAAATTCAAAATATTAATAAAATAATAAATAATAAATATAATAATAAAATAAATTTTGGATGTTTGTTAGGATTAATATTATTTTAGGAAATAGTTAAACCTGAAATATAAATCGATAATTTAAAACCAAAGTCACAAAACCATATGTTCTTTGAAATTTATGCATGTATGTCGACATACATATGTCCTTATATCGATATAAAGGCTTGTAAAATGAAATTCAAATTTTTTGTTTCAAAAGCTTAAGCTTTTAAACTTCCCTCCATATGCCAGTTCAAATTCTAGTCATTAACTTTGTTTGTCTACTTATTTTCTTATACCTTGTTTCAAAATATGTATAAATTAATAAAATCGTATAGACATGATAATATGATATACAAAATTAATATAAAATTTTCAAACATTTGATATTGTTATAAAATATAAATTTATTTATCTTTTATATATAGTTTAATATACATAATTTAACTTATATATTATTCATATGATTTCATAGCAATTTTGGATTACAGTATCACAACTACTATTTGTAACTTTATACTTATTTTGGTTTCTTATTAAGATTTATAAAAGCTTGAATATTTAACCTAATATTTTGATATAAAAATTATATATATATATGATTTTATGTCTTAAATATGTAGTTTAAATATAAAAAGTTATAATTTAATTTATGTCCAAATTTCATAATTTTGTTATGACTATAGATTTCTTTTTGAAGTTTTAACATATAAACGGTTCTTTAACAAATTAATATATTTTGATTTTTAAAAGTTTAAATTCAAAATTAATTTGTATCATAAGATTGGTTTATATTTCATAATAAATTTTAAGTCCTTTTTAAAATTAGTTTATATAAATATGTGTGTGTGTGTGTATATACACAATTATGAATATATGTTTATATAAAAATAGTTTACTATATATGATACAACTCTATATTCTCTTTAAAATAATCTTCAATTTTTGCTACATTTAAAAAAAGCATCCTTCTAAGATTATTTAACTTCATATTTCTCATAGAATTATTCTGAATATTTTACTACATATCATGAATATTTTTTACCATTAAAATTTTATCTTCCTTATTCTTTCTTTCTCTTTCATAAGTACCATTAACCTAAGTCTAGAAATTAGTATATATTACCCTTGTTTAATTCAAATAATGTATAATATATGCATAATAGTTAGATAGTACTTTGAATATATTTTACCTATATAGATATAATCACCAAATCATTCTGCTTTCTATCATTACACATCTTATTTCATATCATACATCATTATTATAAATTATAGTACATCTCAAACTAAAATAATTCACATCGCAAGTTGCATTTCATTCAATATATCACTTCAAGTAGCTTTGCATATGACATACTACACTATAACCAATATACTGCACACACTACATTACATATTAACCTTTAACTCCACATAAGACAAGTATACTGTATGGGAAATTATTGTCTTAGAAATACATAGGATTATTAAACATATAACCTATTTAACTTGTTTGACATGATTAGCTTGTTTGGCTTGATTAACTTGTTTGACTTATTTGGCTTGACCGAATTGATTGGCTTGATTGGATTGATTGGCTTGTTTGGTCTGTTTAATTTGTTTGACTTGAATAGCTCGATTGACTTACTTATCATGGTTAAATTTCATTAGTAGTTGATAGGTTTATTAGAAAAATACTTATGCATTCGTAGTTGAAAGGAGCTCTATAGGTTTTAGGATAAATAGAAGTTAAAAGAAATGTTTGGTTTTATGTTTGAATTTCTTTGAGTTGATGTTTTAACAAAACTTAAATTGATTGATTGTTTGGATTTAATTGCTTTACTTAACTTATATCATAATTGTAAGGAGATATTATCAGAGTTAATTCTTAGTCTAGATTAAAGTCTTATTATAGTTTTAAGGGAATTAGAGCTTAGGATAAGGTTTAGTCTTATTAGATTAAGGTTTTTTTTATAGGTTCTAAGGAATAGTTGAAGTTTCAAAGTGTTTTTGGATTGACATATACTTTTGCTTTGGTTGTTTAGATTGTTTGTTTGAATTGCTTGTTTTTTTAATTTGCATGTTTGGATTGATTCGCTTGTTTGAATTAATCACAAAATTTGATTGGTTTTGTTTAGTTTATTATTCTTTTATTTAGTTTATTATTGTCATAATTTTTGGGGGAGTTATAATCTTTTAGGCTTAGAATCATTGATTTAAAGGGAGATATAAGGATATTATAGAATCAGGGATAGTTATAGTAAAAACATTTATAGCATAAATTTAAGGGGATTTATTTATACTTGTACTTTAGCATAGAATAATCATATGATATATACAGATGGATATAGGATTTATGGGGAGTATTTTTAGAATTTATTTTTGATAATTCCAAAGGGGGAGAAATTATAAAATATAGACTTAGTTTAAGTAGAATATATAGGATCCAGATTGATAGGGGGTATTAGAAAGATCAGCATCAACAGGTATGAATATTTTATAAACTAAGGTTATCATCATCAAAAAAGAAGAGATTGTTGGAGAATGGAGTTTTGATGACAATAACCTTATTTTAATATTAATTGATTATAAAATATATACTAACATCTCCATCTAGAATATGTATATACACATATATGTAGGATTTGTATACAGGAATTAATACTAAAGACTTTATAGTTTTAGAGTTTCAAGAGATTCATAATTCAAGATAGATTCAAGACCCATGAGTTATCAACTATCAAGAGTTCAAGAAAAATATAGTAATAGAGTCTAGTTTATATGTAAGACTCTAAATAGCACTCCAGGTTCAAACTCTGTTTTTCAAATTATCTCTTTTCAAAATTAATTTCAAAACTATTTTCAAATTAATTTCAAACTTCTCTCAAAATAATTCTTAATCTTCCAAGAATTTCAAACTTATGATTTCAAATATATTTCCTAATTTATAAGTATCTTAATTTTATAGTTTTATTAAATATATTTTACTAAGTTTATATTTGATTATAATATTCTTATTTAAACCCTAAGTTTTTATATAACTTTTTTGTTTATATATAGTTTATATATGTCTTTTTATAAATTCCTATATATATGTTTATAATTATATTATATATAGTTTTATATCACATATATATAAAGTTTTTAATCATATATTTAAATAATGTTTTCTTATGTTTTTATACTTGAAAAATAATGTTTTAGCAGCTAGTTTTGTTTCAGGAATTTCAAAATTTAAATATTGGTTTTAATACTTTAAAAATGGTTTAAAAATCAAGAAAATTATGGATATGTTGACATACATACATGGGTATGTCGACATATAACTGTCAGAAATTTAAATTTGAAAGAAAGTGTCTTTTCACTGTTTGTAACGTTCCAGAAGCATTACGCCCTTTCAAATCTTATAAATAGGGGTTGATTTCAAATTTTTTCATCATTCTTCTTCTCCATCTTCATCTCCTTTGATTACACCATTAATATTTTCATATTTTTGTGATTTCTACACTTATACTCTACCGATTTCAAGTCTAATCATATAAAACTTCTTCTCTTCTCACTCTTTACTCATTACTCTCTGAATCGAAGTGTTATTGAAGAGTTATAGGGTTGTTGTAATCGTTTGGGAAGTGTTTTGGGAAAAGGTGTGTTCCTTGTAGCCTTGAAATCAAGGAAGGAATCAGTGGTAACCTTGTATCCGGGGAAATCAAGGGAAATATACTTAACCAAGGGAGTTTGGAGTCGGTGGTAATCTTGTGGCTGTGAAATCAATGGTGTTGTACTTGGATATTGATATAGTAATAAAACTCTATGCAATCAAGCGTTGCATTGGACTGGATGTAGAAATAATCTGAACTAGTATAAAATCTGATGTGTTCTTTCCTTTTCTGCATTTTATTTTGTATTTGTGTTTGAATCTGTGTCTGCGATTATCTATGTGGTGTGTGATACATATAGTAGATTATATAAGTTTTAGATTTTCTTAAATTCTTAACACTATGCACCTCCCTCCTCAAGTGTTAGTTTTGCCTTAATGATCCATTCTACATTCCCTAACAAGTGTTACATTGATTGACACTTTGAATTCATAGCCTAAATAAAGCACAATTTGTCATTCTATCTGGCTAAATTGAACAATCCTTGTATGCCTTGCTTCATTGGCTCTTTCCGAAATCTATGTTTCCCACTTAGCAGTTGACAGGTTATAAGTTTTCCTGCTGCTTCTCTTCTTTGACAAGAATCATCCACCGACCCAAAAAATCTCTGCAACCAAAGTTTTCGTAGGTAATGATCAAGCACCTTTTAATACACCACTGAAGATTTCAGAAGAATTTATGGTCATGACATGAAATTGACCCCCATTATCTTTGTATGAAGCCTAGCTTTCATCTTTCCATTCAAACTTTTTTCAATCCATTGTGCGCCCTACTGCCATTGACCTTTATTTCTTCCCGAATCTTTGTGGTATTCGATTTTCTCTAAAGCACATGCCGCTGCATAAAAAAGACCTGTCAATCATTTGTCTTTGAAACCGACCGCTTGAAAATTAGCCTCAAGATGTCTAATATAGATGCTTATGAGGTAAGCACCACTTTGTTTTCAACGCATTAGGTATTCATTTCGTTTTATTGAAAATGAAATTAATTCAACGATCATCGACAGTATTAATAAATCAGCGTTTGCAAGAAAAAAAAATCAAACTCAACTATCACCAGATTCTGACTCAACAATTGTATATGTTAAAGGATACAGATGGTCGTCTGCATCAACAATGATAGCTACAAGTAATGTCCCTTTGTATTTCTCATACAAATGTGTCCCATCAATACAAAGTAAGGGATGATAATGTACAAGACCTTCAGTACGTAGACCAAAAGTTCGAAAAGCTCATTCAAACAATTCATGCTCATTTGTAATAACATACCCAATGCTTACAGGTATTATTATAGTAATTTTTACCAAATATTGCCATAAAATGATGTTGAATTCCAGTCAATCACCATAAATCTTTTCAACTGTCTTACTCAAAGCTCTTGACGGCTTCATATAACATATCTTCACAAACTATTATTCCTGCAATAATACCTGCATAGTGCGCCGGTTATGTTCAAATCAAATTTTACAAATGGTAAGATATTTGAAACTAGAAGCATGGAGGTTGTTTGCTTTTTATTTGAGTTCACCATTAGGTTCACATATTTGTGTTTGATTGAATATTTTTGTATAATCCACCAACTTCACTCGAATTCTTTTGACAAGATTACATGAATTCTCTAAGGACAGTTAGCGTCAACATTGCACATAGTTGTGTATTTAGTTTTATTTGACTTTATATATTTAAAAGAGACACAATGAAGAATTAACCATTCACTTAATTATTATTTGAAATTTTCTTTCATCTTGAAAAATCATACCAACTTTAAAGGACACACATTGTCAAAGATAGCTCATTTTTGAATTGAAGATCTACATCAATTGACTTACCAATTATCTGTACTGTTTATAAGTCATCATCATGAGGTACCTCTATTTCCATCTCATCACTATCGTCGGGGTAAATTTTCTTCCGCGGTTGTAAAATTATAGTTTAATGCTTTGTTAGTCACGTGCATGTTATCGATCAAAGACATGTCATTATCTGGCATACTCACTACATCCATACTATTTAAAGGGGATCCACATGTTCATCTTCACCTACATTCATGTCGGTTTTCATATAATTTGTTGCCTCATTTTCTTTTATGTCCACATTATTAACTTCGATATTTGACTGTTAGCAATGTCATGGACGGGAGATTTGAAATTAATAAAAGATTTTGGTTTTATTGTAACTTTCATATATACAACCATGCAAATTAACTATATACCATTCACATACTTCTGACTCATATAATGTAACTGGGATGGTGTATGATACACAGAATATGACATATGATAATCTGAAGGCCCGACAGTGATGAATGGTGGTTGATGTGAAACATAGGTGCATAAAAGGGTATTGTTATCTACACTCCGTTTTTGGATAAGGGGCGGCTTCAAATTTATTTTTTGTTTTTATGTTAAGGGGTGGACTGTTAAAATTTGTCACCCCTTAAAATTTAATTGTAGAAGGACTAAAGTACCCTTATTATATTTTACCATTATTTAACTACTGCTGTAAACAACAATTAAACCCCTAATTAAAATCTATGGAGGAATCAAGCCCTAATTCTCCAAAGAAGATGGTAGACAATCTGATTTGCACTCAAGAGAGTGAACGTGATGGGTCATATATTCAACCAATATCCGCTGATGTTTGTAATGAACAATTTTTTTAATTTTTTTTTGGTTTCCAGATCTGACTCATGTTCACATATCAATTTGAAACCGCAACTTATGATCATCTTCTGTTATCATGCCCAAACTATTTTAAATGTGTGGACAAAAATATTGTTGGGAGTAAATGATGATTGTTGTAATTTAATAGAAATGGATTGCATAGATTATAGGGACGGAATATATGTGTCAATGTTATGTTTCAGCTTTTTGGTTTTAATGTTATGTTCCAAAATATCTTAATATATGGGTATTTCAGGTTTGCAGTAGCCTAGTTACCTTTATATTTCAGAACTTAAAATAAGAAAACTTCAGGGGACTAATTTCACGACACATGCATGGCTGTTTTGTCTTATCAGGCCCCAAAATATGTTCAACGTGTGGGTTAGAATTATTTTGAGACTAAGGTGATTGATTACCAATGTTACTGAATAAAAAAGGTGCACAATAGCTATTTTGTAGATTATAGTATGGTTTTTTGTTGCCCTTTTTTATTATTATACTTTGGTTTTGTAATGTTGTTTTAAAGGATTCATTTATATTTTTTTGTGTAGATTCCAGGGACTGAATCACGAGAACAAACATATGAAAATGAGTATTGCTTAGAGTTTGATGAAGGTGCTAGCAGCGGTTCTAAAAACGATGAAGGTGATGGCAATGAAGCTGAAAACGTTGAAGGCGATTGCAATGATATGGAAAATGATTATGACAATGGCAGTCTAAATGAGAATGCATACATGTTGTACAGTGATTATAGCGATTTAACTTCTCAATTTACTATAGATGAGGTATGTTTAAAATTTTGATGTAGTATGTATTATATAGAAAATATTTCGAAATATCTTAATCGTTGCAGCTAAACATTATTGTTTAATGATGTAGTTGTTTGATTCAAAAGAAATTTTAAGAGATTGGTGCATGAATCGTGGAATTAATTCAAATTGTATTATTATTATTAAAAGAACAAGAATGAGAAATATGCAAACTACTGGAAAAGGATCGTGGATGGTGCTGCTAGCATGTGAAAGAAGTGGAAAGTACATCGATCATAAGGCAAAGGGCCATGTTCCTAAAACGCAACAAAAAGGCGACGAATGGGAAGTCGGAAGTGTGGGTGTCCATTTGAGTTAAGCGCACATTGTGGTAATGATGGAAGATGGACGTTGAAAGTCAAGAATGGACAACACAATCATTTGCTCCCTAATGTATTAGCAGGTCATCCATATGTGGCGAGGCTGAAAGATGCCAAACTTAAGACCGTGGAAACAATGACAAATAGTGGTGTTAGGCCACACAATATTCTAACAGCTATTAAAATAGATTGTTCGGAGAACCAATCTACCATAAGGACAGTTTACAACGCGAAAGCGAAGCTGAAAATCCAGAAAACGGAAGGTAGATCTGTTATGCAGCAGTTCATGAAAATGGCCACTAATCATCATTATTCAATGTACCATAGAGTTGATGATACAACCAACGAAGTTTCTGGCTTACTCTTCAGTCATCCTAGATGCGTTGTTCTTGCATAATGTTTTCATCAAATTTTGTTTTTGGACTGCACGTTTAAGACTAATTGATATAAGTTACCTTGCTTTAAATGGTCTCTCAAACATCAACTGGAGCATCATTTACAGTTGCTTTAGCTTTTGTCAGTGAGAGACAACAGAATCATATATCTGGGCCCTCGAATGCATTAAAAAGTGCTATCGAGGTAAAGAAATTCCAAGAGTACTCATCACGGATGCCGAAATTGCTCTTGCAAAAGCAGTGTCTATTGTCTTCCCAACGGCTCGGCATATTCTTTGTGCTTGGCATATTTCAAAGAACGTTCAAGCTAACTATAAACCCAATTTTATTAAAAAAAAAAAGAGTGATGGTTGGAGATAAAGAGATGTTTCTAGAGGATGAGGAAGGAAAAAAAGGAGTATGAATGATTTTGGGATGGTTGGGTTGATGTAATAAATTCATTGTCCGAAGAAGAATACAACAGAAACTTGAACTCGTTTCGTGAGGCATGGGCTGGGACGCAAAAGAAATCATTCATGTATGTAATGAAAAATTGGTTCAATAAATATAAGGAGATGTTTATGTTGGCTTGGACAAATAAAATAAAACACTTTGACAATGTGTCAACAAGCATAGTTGAAAGTGCACATCATCGTTTGAAATTATATTTTGACTCCGCTGCAGGTAGTTTTGTACAATGTTGGACAAGTGCACATCTTTGCTGCGAGAATGAATTAGTAGCGATAGAACATGCGTTTGAAACAAGCGCGTCACAGACAATGCATAGATTTCGAACGGAACCAATGCTTAAGGAACTTTGGGATTTGTTTCTCATAAAGCATTAGACTTACTTCTAAATGAATTGAGTAGCATTTCAAATGTAGGCTTGAGTATAGAGAATTGTGGTTGTGTATTATGGAAAGTTAATGGACTACCATGTACACATATGCTTGTAGATTTCAGACATTCACATGGTATCATACCTCTAAATGCCATAGACCCTTATTGGGAGCAGTTATCGTGCACTCCACCAACGTTGCATCGTGCTACTGTTGAATTTTTAGACCTGCCCGAACTACATGCTTTGAAAACCATGTATGATGTATCTCCGGACAATGTTCGAATTTTAATACAACAGAAGTTAAGAGTACTTGTCTTCCCTCAAACAACCACTGTTTTAGAACCACCAGTTGCCGCTCAAACCAAAGGTAGGCCTTCGAAAAAAGATAAGTCGGCTAAGTGAGATCCTTTATACTTTGAACATGTCGAAGCATCTTTCTCTTGTAGCTCGAATCTAACTGCAGTTAGTCGCTACCTAAAGAGGCTTGGAATCAAAACTAAGACGAATGTGACCAATCAAGTGGATGAGAATTATTTGTCGCAAATACAAAAATGTATGCGACCGTACATACTCGAAATAGAAGACGTGCCTAGTGATGGCAATTGCGGTTATTGGGTTGTAGTTAAGCAACTTAATCTCCATAGTCGAAGACCGGATAATCCATGTAAGTTTGTACGGGAGTCGATGGTTGATAATTTGTTGCTTAATTCAGATATGTACGAAAAAATGTGGGATGAATCTGGGTTTAATGAAATGGTCAGTAGAATACAATGTGATAATGCTGTTAGTTTAAGCGAGTGGATGCAAATACCAGAATCTGGATTTATAATTACGGAAACATTTGGTACTGTTGTAGTCTTATTAAATGAGCATATGAGTTGTACATTTGTACCCAAAACAATCCGCGCGAGCATGTTAAACAATGACAGGATGATAGTTATGGGTCACATAAACAACTGTCATTTTGTTGGTAGTAAACTAAAGCCTGAATCTCCCTTGCCACCTACACCTCAGTTTTCATACTTTCAGTGAATGTACAACATTAATGCAGAAGATTGGGTAAGACCGTATGCGGAAAGAATGAAGAAGTACGTAGCCCTGACAGAAAATCGTGAGGAGGAAGCCACTATCGATTTAAGTTAGTACAATGTAAATGGCATTATTCTGACAAAGATTAATGTAATAGTTTTTGAACACGATGTTTGGTTGCTTGTTTACGATGTATGGTTGCTTGTCTACGAATTAAACAAAGTCTGATGTACTAATTTTTAGGAAGTGTGTGTTTGGTTGCATCCGATACTTTGGTTTAGATTTCATTTATCTGTGTTGTTTTTCTCAATTTATCTTAGTATATATTATCTTGGTTTTACAACCATTTTTTCCTCTTTTGATGTTGTAATTTACTGTCTTGTTTGTAAGAATAATTTAACTTCATGATTGGTCTAGCAGTACAGGAAATTATATAGAATATTTCTACAATATGGTATGTGGCTTGCAAATTAACTAATACAGCCATAATATATTGTTTTTATTATTAAATATCGGTAATGTTGTCTTGTTTGAATTGTTATCACGTGAGTCATAAAGTATTAAATAGGCCGTGGTGGACCGTTTTTACAAATTAAAATCAACAAAATATGGCCGACTGTGCAGGGACAATTATCCATAATCTTCCTGCAACTTTGCATGCCCTGAGTCACCGTTTACATTATCTAAAAACGGCAAATACCTACCGTAAAGGTGCCTTAACATTGTTGGGTAGTATAAATAAATGCACATATGTTTATTTACATTCTTTAATACCAAACAGAAAATGAAATTGGTTGAAAATACAAAAAAGTCGATAAGTTGATCCTTGAATAAACGTTCAAAAGTACGTGTTTAGGAAAAGATAATTTTCATTCTGTCTTCAGTATGAATTTGCCACACAGTGTTTGGCAACAAGATTAGCTCCATAATATTTCAACAGTTTATATCAACTTAACATCGAAATTTTGACCAGTTTAACATTAGTGCCATTTACTTCAAGAGCAAAGCGCCATACAACAGTATTGAAACACAGTAGTGTCCAAATCCAATTTCAAGCATCAGCTGAAGTAAATGGTGTATCAAAATATGAGTTGTCCAAATCCAATTTTATTCACTCCAATTTAGCTAAATTACAGAAACATGCTTTGGATGTATCTTCAGATTCCCTTAGTTCAGTATTTCAAGATAACGACATATCAAAATATGAGTTGTACAATGAAAGGCATCACAACTATTATATTCCAAAGCAGCAATTGCACTTGTGATAAATACTAAGAAAAGGTCACAAACGGATGCTGAAATCATCAGTACACCTTAAACTCAATTTAGCTGCATTCAAGAATTAACTTGTGTCTTCAAGAAACATCTAAAGGTAAAAGAGGGCATATCAATTCTTCTAATTGAGCAAGTGACTCATTGGGGGTACAAGAACGGATAAAATCAGCAATGTGTCCTAATCGGCGTTTCTTAAAAAATAAAATTAATGTAACATAGTAGAAATGTGTCCAAGAGTATATTAGTAAACAACTAGTAGGATCATACTTACAATGCGAACAAGAAGCGATTTATGGTCATTTGCATTCACAAGCACCGTTATTCTATTTCTTGGATTTGCAACAAGTGGATGAGATGCATTTTTGTACCAATTCAAGAAGGTTTCGTTGCACTCCCACGGATGGACAACTTCTTTTGATGTCAAATTGTCGCTCAAGACGTGATTTCTCCATTCAGACTATCCAAATTCCCCTGCAAAACTGTATGTAGCCTTGAACCCCCGTGACGATGACTTATACTTCTTCTTGTTTAGTGTGAACGGAGTCGTCGGTATAGGCTGAAAAAATCCAAACTGACGGAGAAATCGTTGGGGGAGATATAATTGTTCGATTTCGAAGCAAATAATAGGACCATTGTGAAGCGAACATTGCTGAAAAGGGTACAACTGTCGCTTCTCTTTGAAACAATCCCATGTAACATCACTTATTTGAATATCATCAATTGTCTCTCTAAGTGTAACCAAATCCGAAGCTAACTGTGTACCCATTTCCTTTGGAAAATAGAAAGCTGCTCTAACTTCACCATCGTCTAAACCAACACAACGATTATGTCGTCGGAGAACTGAAAAATGCTCATATATCCACACCTACAACAATGGTTCAAATGAATATGTTAACGGTTACGATACACGGTTTATATGTATTATGATTGTATTAAGTAAGTACCTGTAGTAATGTCATGCAACTAGTCATTTGGTGTACATCTTGCCGACTAGCTTGACCTAGAGCATGCAATAACCAACTCAAACATGCGGTTGCCCACGTATAATTGCCGACTTTTTTTAAATCCTTAAGACGTTGAAGAAAATGAGTAGATACTTTATTGCCAGACTTGTCGCAGCAAACTAAACAGCCAATCGTATAAAGAAGGAAAGCTGTAGCACAATTTATCTTTCGTTCATCGTCATCCGACTCCTTCGATCCTTCACATTGAGTTCGTAACCATTCCAACCTAATTTTCTTATCACCCGCCAACACAAGAACATCAATAGGTTTGTCAATCCCAGACACTCATCCAATAGCTTATACACATCGTGATAGGTAATCCCCCTTTACCCCCCAGCGTTCTAGTGACAGCTCTTCCTTCGGCTGGAAGGCCGGTAATGTGCATAACTTCATCGAGTGTTATTCCCATTTCTCCAAATGGAAGATGGAAAGTGTTCGTTTCTAGATAGAACCTTTCCACAAATGCATTGATAAGAACTTTATCGAGTTTTTCATGAGCATGCAGCACCAATCGATGTAATCCTGACTGAACTACCACATTTGTACAAATGAACATTCGTTCCTGTAGTCCCACAATCTTTGTGTACCAACACGGCTGTGAACTTTTACGATTCTACTTTCTCCCCGCGGTTTCTGCTTGTTACAAATACAATAGTAAACATACATGCATTATATTTTAATTTATCATGTATTGAAATGAAATTTAGAAAACTTACAGTCGAATTTCATATTTTACTAGCGATGTGGTATTTGAATGCAAACAATGATGATAGTTGATCTTCCTCTTCCGGTGGTTGAGAGGATGCTTCCTTTCTCGCTCGTTTACCTCTCATCTTTTTACTTATCCCTTTCACTTCAGTCACCAATTCCACTTGACTCTCTTTGCATTCAGACTGGTCAATATTTGCTTGTTTTCTACTCTTCCTTTTGCTACTACTACTTGGTCTTTCCTCTTCAACAATATATTCTTCATCCTCACTGAAACACCCCACCTCCGTTAAGGTCACTCACAAAGGGAATACCTTAACTTCGGTGGAGGTTTATAAGTAAAAGTCACAGATAAAACACAAGACAGATATAAACACATATATATAAACAGCGGGAAAACAAACAGACTTTCATATCATAAATACATGTTCATACAAAACATTTCCATAGTTGCCTCAAAAAAAACTTCCAATTATTACAACCATAATACTGTCTTGATTTAAAACTTAAAGAAGCATGAAACATAATTAAAACTGGATAAATCCCCATAGAATATCCAAAGCCATAGCCCAAACAAAAGAGATCCAAGCAATACATTCTCTCTCTTCAAGCTGGATGAAAAATCTGACTAAGCTAAGGTGTTTCCTCCCTGTGGACCTGAGGGGGGAAAGGAAGAAAAGAAAGCGAAAGGAAGGCATAAGTCTGGTAAGTCTAGTTATATTTCTAGCATGAGAACAATACAAAGATCACGACTTGCATAAACTGAGAACAGGACAATACCAGAATATAAGACAAGATATGGCAGGAAATACTAACTATACTAAACGCACTCACTATTACTTCTCTGCACCTACTAACTAGCCTAACTAGCACCACGTGTTCACGAGAAGGTGATCCCTTAATTGATCGGCTCTTACTCGCAACATTTTCTTCTTGTGTCATACGGCCCCACATGATTGTAGATACCTATGTTGGTCCCATCATGGGGTGTATCAAGTCCCATGGCGGCGGCCCGACACAATTCTAGAATGCATAGGTTATACTACTGATGCCCAGTGCCCTGTTTGTATGCTCCGAAGTGTGTGCACGCCCGCACTCCGTTAGAACCTACACTGCTACACCAACCGCCGTCGCTTTTGACCGCTTACAATCAACCCAGTAATTGTGCCCCACCCTGCCTAGTTTCAGGGTACCATGATACCTAATTGGGTTACTACTGAAATAGGCCCCCGTTACTAGGGTTTTCTAGTCAAACATGTTAAGTGGTTAAGTGTCTGTACCCCACCCATCAATTTAATTAACATGTTGAATTGGTTTAAGTGTTTTAGTTAACTTAACCCTACCATCCTGACTTATCTGTCCTTAGCTTTAATTAGTTAAAGCACCAACCACTCACATTAGACAGGTATTGTTACGGTTACTGAATGTGCTGGTCGGTTCCGGACAGGTTTACACCATAACTCAGTCTAACCTTGGGTCCTTATTGGCTCTCAATGCCTTAACCTCCCACATTGGATAGGTATTATTGTGATTACTGGACAGCCGGGCGGGTCCAGGCAGGTTTACATCACAACTCAATCCAACCTCGGGTTAAGCATACTCGTATTTTCTAAATTTACATATTTGTTCTTTTTATTCTTATATGTAAATTTGTTAACAACTAAATGTTATGGCCCACTTTCCAAGTTCATCATTTTTAGGTATAATATTTATACCGTTTCATGCCATAAATTACCTATGTGATTTTTCACCAATTTATGTCAAGTTTCCTATAATTACCAATTTTTTCCCAACGTTACCCCGTCTAAATATTAGGCTAACAATCTTAGCCTAATTTTTCATCCGCATGATTTTTAACATATAATATTAGGCTAAAAACTTAGCCTAATTTAGCGTACACAAAATTGGCATAAAGAAATTTATTGACATAAACATGACATAGGTGTAAACTTGGCATTTTCAGCATAGTCAATATGAACATCATAGGTGTGAACTTGCAAAATAGTCAACATGAATATCATAGGTGTGAACTTGCAACGTAGACTAAATCAATATACATATATGTGAATTTGCAACATAGACTAAATCAACTTACATATATGTGAATTTGCAACATAGGCTAAATCAACTTACATATATGTGAATTTCCAAATCAATCACGAACATATGAACAAGTGTGAACTTGAAATATGACATAGGTTTAACATATACACATAAACATGTAGATCTAACATGTGATCACATATGTGATATGATTTTACAACCTGAAACTTGCATAACATGATAAACTACACAACTTGTCATAACAGGTTATACTCCAAGTTCATATACATATGAATAGACTTATCCATTAATTCCCAATTCAACATGATAATAAAATAGAACCACAGACATAGATCAATATCATTCAATTCCACATATAACATAATAAACATTGTTCTATTATCAATTTATTTCCAAGGCATGGCATTAATTTTGATTCGCATCCCAAAACATAACTAAACTTACAACGAACGACGAACTTGAGTTCTGGAATTGAGATGCTTTCCTTTGGGTAGATAAACGTTGTTTTGATTTTAATTTTGAATTAGATTTGTTCGTCTCTTAGCTTTCTTCAAGCGGAGGCTACTCTCAGTTTTCTCCCGACAGCATGGCGGCTATGGTTCTAATTTTTATATGAATTTAGGTTGGAGACTTGAGTTGTTTATATAGAATTTCAAACTAATTAGAGCCGTCAGATGATCATAGATGAATCTAGACCATTCACATCGAGAAGAGCCAACCAGAAAGTGACAAATCAGCCCTAGTGACTCACCAAAACTCAAAAAATTGCTCAGAACTCGACCAGGCCAGCCAAGGCCTGACCAGGTCGAATGGGTAGGTCGACCCCCAGGTCGACCTGGGTACCCAGGTCGACCCCCTGGTCGACCTGGGTCCTGGGCGGGAATTTTCCTGCCCAGCCCAATTCTGGTCCAGTTTTCAAATTTTGAACTTGTTTCGGGCTGTTTGAATTTTAAATCGAATTCTGAAACTTCCGATGACCACAACTTCTTCATACAGAGGACGATTTACGTAACTCGGACTCTATCTCAAGCAGAATTCCGAGACAAACGTAATGGTGTTAACCCGTTTCCCTTAATTCTTTCATTTAGAATTAATTATACTTTAATTTATTAATTTATTGTTAATAGAAAATTCGGGGTGTTACATTCTCCCCTCCTTAAAGGATTTCATCCCCGAAATCTTCAAGTCTAGAAGAACGTATATCCTAACATCCAATCGTCCATCTACTCAACCAACAAACACAGGCGTCCATTGTCCTTAAAAGACTTCTAATGCTTCATGATCATATGCATAGTGTGTGTATATGTCCTTATCTAATGCAGAAATTAGGTGGTCTACTGATTCGGTTGACCTCCTTAATGCGAATCATGTAAGTGTCATGAATCCATTATGTATGCAAATTTTTCCCTACTCATAATTCTACATGAGTGCGCAACCATTCATACAAATGCAACATTCATATGATAACATATCAAGTTTCAACCACATACAAATATGAATACATATATGCATATGCAATATGGAAGTGACTGAGCCGATCTAATACCTAGGGTGTGTGTATATGCATCCACGAGCAACCACTAGCAACCACTTGCAGCCATCAATCATAACATGTTTCAAATACATGTTTACATCCATTAGTTTCTACCTAAGGAGTTAGGAGAAAAAGGACCGAGAAGATACACTAAAAGGTAGATACAAGCATAAACTTATGGAAAAAGAGAGGTCAAAGATGTACCCTAAAAAAGAAAAGGGTAGGCAGCGCGTATTTTGTCCTCAATTTCCCAAGTCGCGTCTTCCTCGGCATCGCTCCATTGAACTTTAACTAGCTTGACTTCACAGTTGCGTAGCTTTTTGATTTCAATTCCTACGATTCGAGTTGGAACTCTCCTCACAGTTGTTTCTCGTTCTATTTCAACTTCTTCTAGAATGCTTGGCTCCACCACTTCCGCAGACTCATGTAAACATTTCCGGAGATGAGATGTGAATGACATTATGAATTCCAGCCAACCTTTCGGGCAGCTCTACTCTATAAGCCATCTTCCCAATCTTCTCGATGATAGGGAACGGTCTTACAAATCTTGGTGCTAGCTTTCCTGCGGATTCAAAGCGAACGACGTTCCTTAAAGGAGATACCTTAAGGAAAACCCTGTCCCCAGCCTCAAACTCAAGGTCGGTCCTTCTTTTGTCTGCGTAGGATTTCTGTCTATCTTGGGCAGTCTTCATTCTCCTTCGTATCAAGTCCACTTTTTCTGAAGTCTCTCTAATCATGTCTGGCCCAAGTATAAGCTTGTCTGTAGACTCCCACCAACAAGTTAGTGATCGGCACGGTCTTCCATACAAAGCTTCGAAGGGCGCCATGCCGATGGTGACTTGGTAGCTGTTGTTGTAGGCGAATTCCACTAAAGGGAGATGATCCTCCCATGTCCCTCCAAAGTCAAGAATGCACAGTCTCAAAAGATCTTCTAATACTCTGTTCACCCTTTCCATCTGACCATCAGTTTGGGGGGTGATATGCCGTGCTCAAGCATAACTGTGTGCCTACAGCTTCTTACAGACTCTGCCAAAACTTGCTTGTAAAGATAGGATCTCGGTCACTCACTATGCTGCAGGGTATTCCATGGAGTCGAACTATTTCCTTGAATAAAGAGATACTAGAGATGAGGCGGTCCTTCTACTCTTGACAGGTATAAAGTGAGCGCTTTTTGTGAGCCTGTCCACTATTACCCAAATGCTAGTATTGCCCCCTTCTTGACCTAGGCAACCCATCAATAAAGTCCATTGAAATGCTATCCCACTTCCATTGCGGTACTTCTAGAGGAGGAAGCAGTCCTCCAGGCTTCTTTTGTTCCGCCTTGACCTGTTGGCATATCATGCACTTAGAAACGAAATCTGCCACATCCTTCTTCATGCCACTCCAAAAGAAAACTCTCTTTACATCCTTGTACATCTTGTCTCCACCTGGGTGTATTGTCATCTTGGAATGGTGTGCTTCCTCGAGAACCATCTTTACCAAATCCCTTGCTTGTGGGGCGCATAGTCTTCCATCCCGCCTTAGCCAACCCTTATCATCGATGGAGTACCTATTGAGGTGACTGGAAGTTTCACCCCTAATTAGCTTATTAATCACATTAACAAGCTGAGGGTCTTCGCGTTGTGCGGCCCCTATTGAGTCTAAAAGAGTGGGCCATACTTTTGGTGATGCCAACAAACCAGGTACAAAATCAGAGGAGGGCCTAAAGTCAAAACTGGCTATATACTCCAAGCTTTGCCTTTCTACAAAGAGAGGGCTTAAGGTCAGCTTCTTTCTACTCAAGGCGTCTGCTACTACGTTGCCCTTGCCAGGAGTATAGGAAATCTCAAAATCATATGAGGCAAGAAACTCCATCCACCTTTGCTATCTTAAGTTAAGATCTTTCTACGAGAAAAGATACTTCAACGATTTATGGTTAGTATATAATTCGAACTTCTCACCTAGGAGATAATGGCGCCAAGACTTAAGCGCAAAGACGATGGCGGCCAACTCAAGATCGTGGGTTGGGTAGTTCTTTTCATGAACTTTCAATTGTCTTCCACCATAAGCTACTACCTTCCCTTCTTGCATCAGAACAGCGCCTAGTCCCGTACCACAAGCATCCGTGTATACTGTGAACATCTTGCTTCCATCAGGCAAAGTCGGAACTGGGGCTGTTGTAAGAGCCCTTTTCAAGCGTTGGAAAGAAATATCACAATCCAAATCCCAAGCGAACGCTAGATTCTTCTTCGTTAGCCTTGTGAGTGGAGCTGAGATTTTCGCAAAATCTCTAATGAACTTTCGGTAAAAACCTGCTAGCCCGAGAAAGCTTCGGACTTCGGTTGCATTTCTTGGTGCCTTCCAATCTTGCACCGCCACCACTTTCGCGGGGTCTACAGCTAACCCCTCTTTGGACACTACATGTCCAAGAAACCTTACTTCTTCTCTCCAGAAGTGGCACTTGGAGAATTTTGCTTTTAGCTGATGTGCACGGAGAGTATCCATGATTCACTTTAAATGCTGAGCATGCTCTTCCTCATCCTTTGAGAAGATCAAAATATCGTCTATGAAAACAACCACAAACTTGTTGAGGAATTCTCTGAACACCCTGCACATTAGGTCTACAAAATAAGCGGGTGCGTTTGTCAAGCCGAAAGGCATGACAAGCCACTTGAAGAAACCGTCTGGGGTTTTGAACGCCGTCTTATCAATGCTATCTTCAGCTACCCTTAGCTGATGGAATCCAGTAGCTAGATAAAGTTGGGAGAAAACCGACGCACCTACAAGCTGATCAAACAAATCGTCTATTCTGGGAAGCGGGTGTCTATTCTTCTTAGTCAGCTTTTTTAGCTCCCTATAGTCCACATAAAGACGTAGTGAGCCATCTGCTTTGGTGGCGAACACCACTGGAGCACCCCATTACGAGATACTCCGCCTTATAAACCCCTTCTCGAGAAGCTCCTTAACTTGCTTACTGAGCTCCTTTCTCTCCTTTGGAGCCATGTGTCTAATAGGTAAAGCCACGGGCTTTGCATTATCAACAAGATATATGCGGAATTCTATTTCCCGCCTCGGAGGTAAGCCTTTCACCTCTTCAAAGACATCCGGGTATTCACGGACCACTCTAACCGAGTGCAAATTCTCAACAGAAGCATCAAGCGACTCTTGATAACTAAGCATAACAGCATTCAAGGGATTACAAGAAGTTTCTAGAGTGTTACCGAGCCGAGTCAAGAGTCTAACCACTCTCTTCTCACAATCAAGAATGGCACCATTATTGGATAACCAGTCCATGCCTAAGATCAATCCATATCCCGAGAAACCCAAAACAAAGGCACTACATCTAAACTCAACACTTAGAATAGAGATTTTCAAATCCAAACAAACCGTTGACAAATAAGCTGAGCCCCCAATTGGATTTGAAACAACCAAGGGATCTTTTACCATACTAGTGTCTAGGTGCAGAGATTCTACTAAAGCAGATGAAATAAAGGAGTGTGATGCGCCAGAATCAAAGAGAGTGCGAATTGGATGATCATAGAGATAAACTAAGCTTTCTACAGAAATATTTCTACCTTGTTCCTGTGGAGGTGCCACCAGCGCGTGAACCTATCCCCCTGAAGTGGATCCAGCCCTCTGTCCCTACCCCCGCTTCTTTAGGCAGTCCTTAGCCATGTGTCCAGTCTCGCCGCAATGGTAATAACCACCATTCATCTTCGCCTTCTTCTTTCTGCAGTCTTTGACTATATGTCCAACAATGCCACCGAAATTACACTTTCTCTTTTCATGGGGTTTGTTGTTCTTCCCTCCTTTCTTTGAATCAGCCTTCTTGTTCTGTGACCCTTCCCCCTTCTTGTCTTGAGGCACTTCTGCTTTTGCCTCTTTCTTGCCCTTGTCTTCCTCGTGTAGCAGCGCCATGTCCACCAAGCTTTCATAAGTCGCTCCCATGGGTATATAGGTCATAGCAAGGCTGTGTAGAGGCTCATTCAGACCTTTGACGAAGCGAAGGGCCTTCTGGTGTTGGGTGTATACTAAATCCAGCCCAAATTTGGCCAGCTGATTAAACTGATTGACGTACTCCTTGATCGTCATACTTCCTTGTTTAAGAGTTAGGAACTTCTCCATCTGCAGGCTTCTTTCAGCTTGGGAGAGGAATTTCATCTCAAACCTCATCCTGAAATCTTCCCAAGTTTCCACTGGCCTCTCAGCATGGGTAACCTCCTACCAATAAGAAGCTTCGTCTTTAAGCAACTACACTGCTAGCTGTATCTTTTGCCTGTCGTCAACTTCGAAGATGATGAACAAATCTTCGGTCTCCTTCAGCCAGTTCCTTGCTACCACAAAGGATTCAGTTCCATAAAAGTCCTTTCCACCCATAACCTTGAAGTCTCTACACGTCTTAGCGAAAGCATTTCCACGAGGAGGAGGAGGAGGAACCGCTGCCACTGGGGGAGGAGGAATGTCTGCTGGGCCCGCATCATTGGCCCTAGCCTTTAGGTACCTTCAGAACTAGCCAGGTATCGGTACTCCTTCTGGAAGGTTAAGATCTCCAGACATGCTGGAACAAAAGGGAAGATTCAAGACAAAAGGATAGAGAGATAGTGCATATGGCTTTGGGGAATTATGCCTTTTAAAAACAACGCTTTTTCTTGAAAAAAAAATGCTTCTTTAAACTTCTTTTTGAAAATAGTTTCAAAAACCTTTATCTAATCTGGTAAACCTATGCTCTGATACCAAATGAAACACCCCACCTCCGTTAAGGTCACTCACAAAGGGAGTACCTTAACTTCGGTGGAGGTTTATAAGTAAAAGTCACAGATAAAACACAAGACAGATATAAACACAAATATATAAACAGCAGAAAAACAAACAGACTTTCATATCATAAATACGTGTTCATACAAAACATTTCCATAGTTGCCTCAAAACAAACTTCCAATTATTACAACCATAATATTGTCTTGATTTAAAACTTAAAGAAGCATGAAACATAATTAAAACTGCATAAATCCCCATAAAATATCCAAAGCCATAGCCCAAACATAAGAGATCCAAGCAATACATTCTCTCTCTTCAAGCTAGATGAAAAATCTGACTAAGCTGAGGTGTTTCCTCCCTGTGGACCTGGGGGGGGGGGGAACGGAAGAAAAGAAAGCGAAAGGAAAATGGGTCAGACATAAGTCTGGTAAGTCTAGTTATATTTCTAGCATGAGAACAATACAAAGATCATGACTTGCATAAACTGAGAACAGGACAATAGCAGAATATAAGACAAGATATGGCAGGAAATAAAAACTATACTAAACGCACTCACTATTACTTCTCTGCACCTACTAACTAGCCTAACTAGCACCACGTGTTCAAGACAAGGTGATCCCTTAATCGATCGGCTCTTACTCGCAAGGTTTTCTTCCTGTATCATACGACCCCACATGATTGTAGATACCTATGTTAGTCCCATCATGGGGTGTATCAAGTCCCATGGCGGCGGCCCGACACAATTCTAGAATGCATAGGTTATACTACTGATGCCCAGTGCCCTGTTTGTCTGCTCCGAAGTGTGTGCACACCCGCACTCCGTTAGACCCTACACTGCTGCACCAACCGCCGTCGCTTTTGGCCGCTTACAATCAACCCAGTAATCGTGCCCCACCCTGCCTAGTTTCAGGGTACCATGATACCTAATTGGGTTACTACTGAAATGGGTCCCCGTTACTAGGGTTTTCTAGTCAAACATGTTAAGTGGTTAAGTGCCTATATTAACCTAACCCCATCCATCAGTTTAATTAACATGTTGAATTGGTTAATTGTTTTAGTTAACTTAACCCTACCATCCTGACTTGTCTGTCCTTAGCTTTAATTAGTTAAAGCACCAACCACTCACATTAGACAGGTATTGTTACGGTTACTAGATGTGCCGGTCGGTTCCGGGCAGGTTTACACCGTAACTCAGTCTAACCTCGGGTCCTTATTGGGCTCAATGCCTTAACCTCCCACATTGGATAGGTATTGTTGTGATTACTGGACAGACGGGGCGGGTCCGGGCAGGTTTACATCACAACTCAATCCAACCTCAGGTTAAGCATACTCGTATTTTCTAAATTTACATATTTGTTCTTTTTATTCTTATATGTAAATTTGTTAACAATTAAATGTTATGGCCCACTTTCCAAGTTCATCATTTTTAGGTATATGATTTATACCATTTCATGCCATAAATTACCTATGTGGTTTTTCACCAATTTATATCAAGTTTCCTATAATTACCAATTTTTCCCAACGTTACCCTGTCTAAATATTAGCTAACAATCTTAGCCTAATTTTTCGTCCGCATGATTTTTAACATATAATATTAGGCTAAAAACTTAGCCTAATTTAGCGTACACAAAATTGGCATAAAGAAATTCATTAATATAAACATGACATATGTGTAAACTTGGCATTTTCGGCATAGTCAATATGAACATCATAGGTGTGAACTTGCAAAATAGTCAACATGAATTTCATAGGTGTGAACTTGCAACGTAGACTAAATCAACATACATATATGTGAATTTGCAACATAGACTAAATCAACTTAATATATGTGAATTTGCAACATAGGCTAAATCAATTTACGTATTTGTGAGTTTCCAAATCAATCACGAACATATGAATAAGTGTGAACTTGAAATATGACATAGGTTTAACATATACACATAAACATGTAGATCTAACATTTGGTCACATATGTGATATGATTTTACAACCTGAAACTTGCATAACATGATAAACTACACAACTTGTCATAACAGGTTATACTCCAAGTTCATATACATATGAATAGACTTATCCATTAATTCCCAATTCAACATGATAATAAAATAGAACCACAGACATAGATCAATATCATTCAATTCCACATATAACATAATAAACATTGTTCTATTATCAATTTATTTCCAAGGCATGATATTAATTTTGATTCGCATCCAAAACATAACTAAACTTACAATGAACGACGAACTTGAGTTCTGGATTCTGAGTTCTGGAATTGAGATGCTTTCCTTTGGGTAGATAAACGTTGTTTTGATTTTAATTTTGAATTAGATTTGTTCGTCTCTTAGCTTTCTTCAAGTGGAGGCTACTCTCAGCTTTCTCCCGACAGCATGGCGACTCTGGTTCTGATTTTTGTGTGAATTTAGGTTGGAGACTTGAGTTGTTTATATAGAATTTCAAACTAATTAGAGACGTCAGATGATCATAGATGAATCTAGACCATTCACATCGACAAGAGCCAACGAGAAAGTGACAAATCAGCCCTAGTGACACACCAGAACTCAGAAAATCGCTTAGAACCCGACCAGGCCAGCCAAGACCTGACCAGGTCGACTGGGTAGGTCGACCCCTAGGTCGACCACCTGGTCGACCTGGGTCCTGGGCGGGAATTTTCCCGCCCAGCCCAATTCTGGTCCAGTTTTCAAATTTTGAACTTGTTTTGGGCTGTTTGAATTTTAAATCGAATTCTGAAACTTCCGAAGACCACAACTTCTTCATACGGAGTCCGATTTACACAAACTCGGACTTTATCTCAAGCAGAATTCCGAGATGAACGCAATGGCGTAACCTGTTTCCCTTAATTCTTTCATTTAGAATTAATTATACTTTAATTTATTAATTTATTGTTAACATAAAATTCAGGGTGTTACACTCACCTGAGTCATCCTCAATATGTTGTTTTCCTTCTTCATTTTCCTCCTCGTCTACATTCTCATCATCATCAACAATGTTATCAACCTCCTCATCACCATTAGCGTCCTCCTCATCACCGTTATCATCATCTCCATTACCGTCATCATCCTCTTCTTCACTGTTTCCGTCCCCCTCATCCCCATTATCACCCTCCTCATCTTCATTACCCTCGTTGTCTATATCGACTTGGCGGACATTTTCTTCGGCCTCATCATAACTGTGATTAGAACTTTCCTCATTCTCACCATCATCATGTTCACATCCTGCTATTATCTTTCTTTTTTGCTGTTGCAACATTTTCTGTCTTTCCAAAGCTAATTTCCTCCGATTTGATGTCGTGGGAGGCACACGACCAATCACAGATGCACTTTGTGTACTGCTATTACGAAAAAAGCAAAGTAACAATAACATTTAGCCAAATTATATGATATATGAATATCAATGAACAAATTAGAAGATATGTTATTTAATGACGATTCCGATTTGATGTTTTAAATTTGAGAAAATAACTCATCCATATAGAGTACTAATGCTTGTGTTAGTCCCAGACACTGTCTAGGACTGTTCATCATAATTCATAGATCAAGGTGCTGATGAATGAGTCATGACATATGAATTTAGTCCCATGTACATATTAAAAGGGAAACTTAAACATGGTAGCTAATCTTGTTAGTGACAGATTCTCAAGTACCATACAAAGCTTAAGTAAATACTAGAATATATATTCTAAACCATATAAGAATGCTAACCTAAATAAATATATCAAAAATAGTCAAGCAATCCAAATTACAGTCAGGCTTACACAACCCATCAGACATGCACAACACAACACACCCATTTTGCACTTCACACTATGTCAACCTGCTGATCAAGTTTTCACTCAAGCCATTTTAGTTTCGAGACATGCACCACCTTATATACCACTGTACTGTTTACTTTTGTCCACCGTTCTAGTACATCTATACCTGCTATGCTAGCTAGCAGATGTTTGTCTAGAATCAATTTAAGTTCAGATTTGCTTTTTAGCCATTCAGCATTTTACCTGTAGCTCATCCTACAGTTCCAACTTTAGATTACCATTTGATTTTCCTAGTTCAACTTTCTGTCATTTGCCTTTGGCGGTTAATTTTGCTCTATGGTTCTAGCTGTTGATCATTAAATGATATGTCTTGTTTTGTTTTGTGTGAATATGCTTAAGCACTATGCAATACGCTTATGGTTCCTGTCATTTTATTGTCTCTGGACTAAGCACTATGCAATATGCTTTGTATGAACTGGTATGTCTTAATCAATCGATGATATGCAAACCATATTGTAGAAAGTGAGCAAATACTTCACTCAATATTTCCACTTCTTACATTCAACAAATTCAAATAATTAGAAAGCACAAATAAGTAGCACATCTACATATCAACTGCACAGATCAAAATCAGGATAATAGTATTACTAATGTATAATTGTTCCACCATTAACAAATTAAACTATCAATCCTGAAAAGAGAAAAATCCATTTGAAATAATACATGGTCAAATAACAAGTTTACTCAAATTTGTGTTATATATAAGCGATATATCTACTATATAAAAAATATATTCCTATACGGTGTTGTTTAAACTGGCATGCACTTCCCTTATTATAACACAAGGGATAAAGAGCAAAACCTTCATTTTTCAGGTGTACTTGTTTGTTTCTTGTTTTTCCTTTCATTTCCAGCCTTTCCTTGCAGACTTCATAATTTCTATTGGACCACTAGAAATTTTTTTATTCATCCTCTCCAGCAAAAATGAACCATTCACGATTACAAAACCTTTCCTAACCTTAACTGAATTCTAACCCTAATTAAAGACGGACGCTAACAAAACCTAAAACAAGTATCAAATTAAAAAAAAAATGTGAACCACAACCAGAAAATCGATTCACTTCACGTACCTTGGCTCATACCATTGCTCCTTGATTATGGATTCAACCATCTTCCTCTTCGTTTTCTTGTACCGGACCATTGTGCTGCTGCTTTCGATGCGTCGCTGGGGTTAGAAGATCCATCGATGTTAATTTTGGAATCCCTAATCGCGCTCAAGACTAGTTTAAATTTTTACCGTCTGTTTTTGTTTTAATCTAATGTAAATAAGGAGGGTAGTTTCGACACTATTTTTTTATCAGTAGGAAGCCCCTTATAAATTCTATTTTGAACGGAGTCCCCTTAAAATTAGACACCCCTTATCCAGAGATGGAGTGTCAATAACAATACCTGCATAAAAATCATTATAACTAACAACTACATAATAACACATACAGTTAGAGATCATACAAATTACCAAAATAACTTTCACCTTTCCATCATATATGTAAAACTCTTTCGAGTCGAATAAGGATGGCTGTACTGAATATCATATTGATAACTCATACATGGCGGATATTCGAAAAATGCCTTGTTGCTGACCGTAAGTCGCTGTCATAGATGGAGTATTAAAGCTTGACAATGCATATTCATGAACAGTTTCGACAGTCTACACATTTCTACCACTATCTTTCGTTTCATGGTTAACTACTTGTTTTGCTATGGGTTCTTCTACTTGTACTCATCTACTCTCTATAATAAACAACTTTATGGATTTCGTTATCGCCGAGAATATTTACTCCACATCATCATCATCATCGACTATTTTAATGGTTTTCGATGTAGAACCAGTATGCATATTACACACTAAATGTATATCAAAAATCAACAGACATTATCTTGGTTGATTACATCTTTTAACAACTTTCGTCTGTTTATATGACCCTTCAATATATTTGCCAAAATTAACTTCGTTTATCACTAACCCACCATCAAAATAACACATTGTCGAAACACTGAGATGCCACCAACGTGGAAATTAAAAAATTATACTGGACATCCTGCGTAGTCAAAATTGATTTATTTCTGTAATAATTTTGTAATTACAAAAGCAAAAAAAATGTCATTTTTGTTATAAAATAAAACAGAACAGATAAAAGAGTATAAGTCATTAAAGGAAACAGAAAAGATAAGGGAGATGCCATTTATTTCTATTGATTCAGTTGTACAAACAATGTCAACAATTCCTCTATTCATAGATTCCAAATGTCATGTATATTGCAGTAAAGTTCTTTGGCATATTCGCATATTCACCCTTATTACTTTTACATATTACAACGCACCCCCTTGAATATGCATGTACACAAGGGGTTTCTAACCTCAAGGACAAACTGAAAAAAAAATTGATCCATAAGGACAAGAGACTAAAATTTTATGCATAAGGACAAATTTTAGTGTAAATGGAGGAATTCAGGGGTCCACTATAATTCATCTCTTTACACTAAAATTTGTCCTTATACATAAAATTTGAGCCCTTTGTCCTTATGGAACATTTTTTTGTTCATTTTGTCCTTCACACTATTTTCCTACATACAAATGATAAAATTAATTGCAGAACAATCTAGAAATCCATGAATTAAATCTTCAAATGAGAATTACTAAAATGACAAATCCAAATATGTAGATTTAAAAGATTTCAAAAAAATAGCTCTAACAAAATCTCATGTTGATAACGCGTTATAAAATAAAATAGAACAAATAAAAGAGTAGAAACCATTAAATAAATAGAAGAGGTAAGGGAAAGACCTTTTGTTTTTATTAATTCAGTTGTATAGGCAATGTCAACAATCGCACTATTCATGGATTCTACATGGTGGAAAATAAAAAGAAAGACAAATTTAACAAAAAAATTGTGAAAAATTATAGTAAATCCCTTGACATATTAACATATTCACCTTTATTACTTTTAAATAAGGGTACAAAACCAAAAACCAAAACAGGTAAATAGACACAAAGACAAAATTAGTGAAAAATTAGCAAAAAGAATAACAAGTTTGGATTTTAGCCTAAAAAACACTTTTTAGCGTAAACAAGAAAACAATAGCGGTCTAAACTTCGTTTGTGTCTAAAAATCCCAAAACAAAAATGGTCGTTTTGATGTTATCGCGAGAAATAAAATACTTGGTGAGAGTAAGCATTAATGGACATGGGAAACACTATTAACTCAAAATTGTCAGCAGCGAAGCCTCTTTCTCTCCTCAAAACCAAATCATCATCATCTTCTTCTTCGTTCTCAACCGGTTACTTTACTTTTCAATTTAGTTCTCTTTTCATTTCGACGCACGTTTCCACGATCATGAATGCTCCATCTTTTGGATTAACAGTTTCTTCACGGCGTAGAATATACGATGGGTTGCTGTTGGACGCCGGTGGCACTTTGCTCCAGCTCAATGAACCTGTCGAGCAAACCTATGCGGCAATTGCCAATAAATATGGTACTTCTATCATACTAGATTTTGTGGAAATTTGTTGTTATTGCATTGGTTTGTTCTGTTTTGCTTATGATTTGGAAAAATACTATGTGATAGGATTGAGACTGAATGAGAGTGAAATAAAGCAAGGATTCAAGAGGGCTTTCAAAGCTCCTTGGCCTAAGAAGCTTCGCTATCAGGTTTACTTGGTTCTGAATACAGTGATTTTGTTCGAGTTATTGTAGCATAAATTTAGCGTATCCAAAACTTATTGAAAGTTACGATGCAAACAATAGACATTTTAGATGGTACAAGTCAATCAAGAGATGACTGAAGATAAGATAAGTGATTAGCTAATAATGTAAACCTGAAGCTGCAATAGACACGAGCTTTAAGTTTGGATACTACCGATAAACAGACCATTATGTACACAACATCTTGTGCAGAGTTTGAAACAGAAAAAGGTTTTCCTAATTAACTGTTTTTTAATGATTCTATCACAACCGTGCATGGTGATCAAACCAGTCGTTTGGTAATTCTAATGCAAAATATTTGTATATTTTCAATATATAGATAAATTATATGCATAAGTTACTTCCGTTGAAGACGCAGCATGGTGCAACTTTCATTATTGGTGAAACGGTACCATTTCAGTTTGCTATATTTATTATTCGAAATATACAATATGATTACCTCGTAATAACAATAAGTAGACAATAATATCAACCATGTTGAAAAAAAGGCATATGTAGATATATTCAACTATCTAATTAATTCCATACAAAAGGACTGCTAAATTTGTCTACTGAAATAAAAGCTAACTAGCTTTTCATTGTTGGGTGAATTCTAAATCTAGGCATCATCACTTCATCTCCATACTTATCACTACAATCCATTGCTTGTTTTTGCTATAATAAACTAAAAAATCATAAATTCTTATGAACTTAAATATTCAGATGATGATGAAAGAATTCGCTCAAGATAGTTGTACTTATATATGATTTTTTTTTTTTAATAAAATAAATCAACATACATATTAGCATATTCTCGTTTTCATATGTTTCATGATAATGAATGGATGTACGTTGAACAAATATATGGAGATCTCCCTAAATGTTTATAGTGCAAAGACAATTTTGATTTATTTATGTGGGAAATGATCACTTACATTCATGTGTCGGCGATCATAATAGAACCAAATATAATATTTATTTCAATCCACAGAAAAATAAGTTTTCAAATTATTCTATACCTAGCTAGTGGTCATGGTAGAAAAAATCTTTTCGTAAAATTATATAATTGTTTATAGGATTTTATCTTTTGTTATTTATCTGATAATACCCTTTCTTTGTCAGTGTATATCTGGGATATTATGGAGATTACCTTGCTCGATTAAAACGGAAAACGTAGCGAAACTAAATCGAGATCATATTTTTATCCCCTTACTTTCCTTTGTATATCAATTGTCACCCATCTTTACATTTTATAGCTAAAGCATTGTGGCATACACATACACAAGACAAAATTGTATAAAATATAATATTGATCCTGCAAATTTGGAATTTTTTTATTATACATGCACACATAAGTTCATATTTGAAATACATGTAACTATTTCTATATGTGGAGGGAATAATGCACCGGATATAAGAATAAAATGTTTCTATAGCATTAATTAAGAAAGATAAAGATTTAGCAGAGAAATTGCATCAAATTGTGTAAAGAAAGCAATATTTACATGTAGCGTTCTCATAGTTGTTAAGGCGTGCGCTTAAGCGCTCCTAGGTGCGCTTAAGGCTCAGGTGCAGGCTTTGTGCCTCGCTTGCCTTCGATGCGCCTTGGCTAACCGAGGCGCAAATAAAGCGCATCTTTGGCGTTTTTTCTTGAGGCGCTGAAGCTCAAATAAGTGTGTCTCAAGAAATAATTGATTTTGCAAAGTCCACTTCCGTTTGGACCCGATCTGATTCGTAGTTATCAAATTCGAACAGTTTTGTTTGATTTTTAGGGTTTTCCTTTTCGTTTTAATGCATTCGACACTAAAAAAACTACTGCTACATCCGTCGCAGCTGCTGCCACCGTAAAGGGTGTGTGTGTGTGTGTGTATATATATATATATATATAAGGAGTGTTTTGGGGCACCCTTGTTTTGTAGCACTCCTTTAGCACCATTACTCTACTGTGAGCTACACTAATCCAAATCCAACAAGATTTTGTAGATGTTTAATTCACATATATATTATCATCTATTCAAAATTTGAGCTCGTTTCGATATTCGTAACATTTTAAAAAATCTTAGCTCAATTATTCACTGTTCAGACATTTATTCGAACCGTTAAATTTAAACATTAAATATATTATTCTACAAATGTCGGAACGAACTCGAATTTTGGTTAGGTTATAATATATATGTGGATGAACACCTACAAAATCTTGTTGGATTTGGATTAGTGTAGCTCATATTAGGGCAGAGGTGCTAAAGGGATGCTGCAAAACAGGGGTGCCTTAGAACGCTCTACATATATATATATATATATATATATATATATATATATGTGTGTGTGTTTGTGTGTGTGTGTATATATATATATATCAAAAATTAGCAGCAGTTTTTAAACTATTTTTCATTTAAATTAATTAGTTTAAAAGTTTAAACTTTAATCTAAACTTGTTAGTTAATTACTGAGTTATGTTCTAAATTTGAAATTAAAATTTAGATGTTTTAAAATTTATTGGGTTATGTTTTAATTTTAAGTTTAAAGAGTTATGTTTTAAATTGATTGAATTTGTGATCGTTTTAGTTCCGAAATTGCATTTGTGACTTCGTATCTAATAATCTATGTTTTTTTATCACTAAGTTTATCTTTTTTAGTAGCATTTTGTAGTGTAGTTTTTTTCTAGCCAAAAAGCTCATACTTGTATAAAAGTCGTACATAAAAGCCCAAGGCTCAAAAAAGCCCAGGGCTCAAGCCTTGCGCCTTTTTTGCGCTTGAACTACTATGAGCGTTCTTACATATTACCACAGAGTGTGTACTACCAAAAAGCAGTAAAAGAACCGAGTAGTGAATCTACATGGCACTAGGAGACGCCCATATGATAAACCAAACATTATTATTACAAACTAGTTTTTCAGTAAAATTTAAGGAATCCCTAACTTATTGTTGTGATTCTTGTTAATTCCCCCATGCAAGAAGATACATTATTTTGTAATTATGTTCAACATAAAATAAGTTTAACCACATTCCAAACCAAAATTTATCAACCATATCTACCACATGAACAAAAGTATAATAACAATGACGACGGATGCCCCCGCCACCGTTGATCCCTTCACATTATTCAAGGGTTTATGGTGCAATTCGGGTACTATAAATCCTATTTTAATGAGGGTTCCTCCAATAAGCTAGGCTCACTTTTTGAAACCTTGCAATCTATAATTCATTGCTCTTGATTTTGCTGCTTAATCACTTTAGACCTATGTTTCTCTGATCTTTGAAACATTTACACAAATGTTTTCAATGTAGTAGAAAATGTTAACATCAACTCCAAATTGCTCATTTATCATTTAGGATACATTTAGCATTTAGGATACATTTAGCACACAGATTGCAAAATTCAAAACATGATCTTTAAGTTGTGATCACTTGTTAGTTTTTAACACTAAACTTTGCACAAAAAGATGCTTCAAAAGTTATTAAGTAGATTTGGAAGACAAACAAATTTAAATGTAATTAAAACAAGTTGCAAGTAATGCAGATAACTTTAACAAGAAGAAAATGTGATGTTCGAATATGTCAATATGCATATGTCTGCTGCTTATTCTAGATGTTTCAGTCTAATTCCTTCATAGCAATATCAACTTCTATAATGCATGCCACTTGTCTTCGAGCGGTTTGCTTCCGAAACAAGCACATGCATAGATGCTAGTTTAAAACAAGGATCCTTTGATGCATGAGTATTACTATACAACTATACAAGTAGTTGAATTTAGAAGCTAATGTAGATTTATTTAATAAAGATAATTTATAATTGGAATCAAACATAACGTCCATTTTAGCTTTTTTTCAAATAATATACAATTCCTAGTTAAGTAAATAGAGAAAAATGATAGACTTATATCATGTAAGCCAACCATTATTATATTGTTTAGTCATAATAACACAAATGAAGGTTATTAGAAATACAATGAAAAATATTCTAAGCAGAAAAAAGGTAGAACAATTGTGTTGGGGACAATATAATGGGAACAATAGCTAATAGACATCATAAGATTGGCTTAAAGCACAAAGTTTCTTAATATGCATTTTTTTGAACATCGTGTAAAATAACATTATTCTTATTATATTAAGCACCTCAGTAAAATATAGCAAATCATCACCTGTCTTGTAGTTGATGTATTTGGCTCCAAATCTTTGATGGGTAAAGTGATCAATTCATAAATGGTGCATGCTTGTGATATTTCTTCTTCTACATGCCGACTAAGCAACAAAAGAATGCTTTGATGCTATCCCAGAACAGTTGAATGTGTATACTATGTATAGAGCTGTTGTTGAATTTATTGCACTTGTACAAAGGAAACGTCAGGTGAAGGAACATTGACAAATCAATGATATCTTTCAAATCTAAAGAATATGAAAAACTAAATTGCTTGGGAAAAAATTCTAAACAAATTATGAAAAAGGTTTAATTAAAATTTTCAAAAGTTCGTAGGTTCTTTTCTAGTTGATGGAAAACAGATCAATAGATCATAATTATATGAGAAGTATCAGATACTTTTACTTGATTATTAGTTGTTAGATGCAAGTTATATTATTTAGTTTTTTTCTAAAAAAAATTTTTAGGCAGGTTTAGAAATCTAATTACACAAATAGACCACTTTTGAAATTATTTATAAATATATGCTACCTGTGACCATATTGGCGCCATGTTGTCAAAAATGTACCAATGACATTTTAAATATCTTTAGCATATAACTTTTTTTGAAGAGTTCATACCGGCAGGGTGACAACATGTCAAAATACGCCAATACCGGTAAACCAAAATAACACAGGTGCATTTTCAAAAGGTCGTCTGTATTGCTTATCTGTTTAATATGGACTGCTTTTCAAATAACACGATTACATTTTTTGCCAGCGTAGTGCTAACATGTCCAAAAGTGGTCCATGGTTGTAAATAATTTCGAAAATAACATATTTGTATAACTAGTTTACAAAACTGGCATAAACAGATAAATAAAATATGTTATTCAAATACACTTTTCTGTTTTTGTACTTGTTCTCAGTCACATTATTATGTAGCGTGACAATATTTGTTGAATTATATTTCTATATGAGCCAATACTTTTCATATCTATGTTTTTACATTTGCCAATAGTCATTTCATCAGATCTTTGATTCAAATTGTAATGATACTATATAAACTAACCAAACAATTAAAAGGGTAATTTTACAAAGAGACAATATGAAATTGCCAACTTTATTTTTCATTGAAACTTGGTTCGATAGCCGCAATTATATCCACAGTTATATATGAAACTGCCAACCTTTTATCAAACGTTTCAAGAAATTATGATGATATACAATCAACAGAATATAATAATAAAGCAATATGTGCTTTAAGATCATTAGCACACATAACTTTGGTAAAACACACATACATGATAGGAAGTTACGAACTATCAATTGTTAACTCATTGGAAAAAAAAGGTTTCATTTGAATTAAGGCACGGATAAGAAACTTGAGTTCATCTGAATTTTATAGTCCGAATTCACATCCTAAAAAATTTATTACAGAACAAAAGTTAACAATTTAATGATCAGCATTTGGAGAATTTTAAACCATTTACTATAATGTTCTATTTTATGCTAATTTTAACTCGTCCGTTCAAAATTTGATCATATTATAAAGGTATTTGGGAATGGAGCACAAAGTCTAAAATGATCATGAGTGGCTTACGACTTCTCTTAACATATTTAACGGTAAAATGATTAGATTAAAATTTCAAATTACGACATAACTAGTTTGGCGAATAACAGTGAAAGATAGATGCTTTGGTAAACAATTTTTTGCGTTCAATTGATAAAGGTATTTAGTTGATATTATATTTAGTAAAAATGTAAAATTATAAACTAGCTTATTAAGAATAAACGGGACCATCGTTAAGATAGTGGAGAAGATGTCTAATTAACGAGTAATAAACATGTAAAGTGAATTAGGTACCGAAACCATTTTGAGAATACTAGCCTGATCCAAATAACTTCATATTTTGTCACTGGCTTTTGAACTGATTACTCGAAAAATTATGACTTATAGATCATAACTTATTATCATTAGGTTCCTAGGTGTGCTGAACAAGTTTACCTCCTTACCAAATTAACAAAATCATTCATGTTAATTACTGTTGTAACACTTCTACAATTCATGATACAATAAGCCAATTGAAGATGACTCAGAATACGTGTTGAATTTGTTTAGCAATCAAAAAAAATTCAAAGATGACACTCTAGTTGAACAAATATAAAAATTAATTCAGTCACATATAGATTATTTGGCTAAACAAAACTAGAATCTAAGGTATGAGGATTGAAAAATTACCAGAAATGAGACCGCAGCCATGAGTGAAGATTTTAAGATACTGTCGTGTCTTGTTGCTTCTTTGTCAAGTAAATTATAGTGACAGCGAAAAACATTGATATAGAGAGAATCACACCAACAAACACTGATTTGAGATTAGGGTTTCAGAATCTGAGTGGAGCATGGAATATAAAAAATTACTTAGTGAGTGTACTAAAACCAAATGATTGAAGCCTAACATTTAGAGAACTTTAAAGGATAGGAAAAGTCAAAAAATTGTGAATGGATGAGAGGTTATGTTGTCGCAGAAAACACGTTTAGATTGCAGGGCCTTGTAGAATTGGCTTCAGACTATTTGGTTAGCATCACCGTATTAGACAAACCTCCCTGCTGTTGGTTTGATAAATGTCGCAGGTTGCTTTAGGCTTTTGATTCTGTTAACATGACCATTTATGGATTTATAAATATTAAAATAGGGACTCGGTTTACAATTAACGAAGATTTTATCGATGGAATGTACAAACTTTTGTTTAGAAAGAACGGTGACTTATTCAAAACTCTAACAGGGAACACTTACCCTATCTTTGATAAATTTTGGAGAGAAAATTGGAAAAGCTTGCTTTATCCACCCTTTGAGCAATGTAAGGATGATGTTTTGGAAACAACAATAATAACTGTTTTTGTTGAGCTTTAGGAACAGCGTGTGTTAAGAATGCTTCTTGAAGCTGACACCATCAGGGCGTAAATGTTATACATTTGTCAAACTAATGGTTTATTCTGTGATTAATCATGGCTGACTTTGTTATATTCATCTTGTTGGCCTATTTGCAAGTTTTGGGTATAAGACCTTTTTTTTTTTTTTTTTTTTTCTCTTTTGGGTTCGGGGCAAAACAATAGACATCAGAGGCTTATTTTGCTCCTCATCCACATCACATTGTTATGTGCGAATCAGTTGCCGTTATACATCCTGAAAATAAAGGAATTGTTTTCATCTATTTTGTGGTTGTAGAATGGACTTTGATGTATTTCCCGTTATCCCATATGATAACCATTCTTTTCTTTCTCCTTGATGATAGGGTGATGGGAGGGAATTTTGGAGGCTTGTTGTCTCTGAAGCAACAGGATGCTCACGGGATGACTACTTTGAGGAAGTTTACGAGGTGATCCATTTTCAAGTATACTACTTTGTCGGCTATTTATGATGCTTTGTTTTTTTCTTCTTCAAATTTAACACTTGAGAAACTGGTACACAAACCTCAGAATTATCAAAATAGACTGTTAAGCATTACATTGAGTCAATCTGTGCATATGATTTTTTTTTTTTTTTTTTTTTTTTTTTTTTTTACATATGTTTTTTTTTAAAGTTGTTTGTGGTATTCACATGAAAAAAAAAAAAACTTCTTCTATATATCCATTTAAATAAAAAATAATAAATTGGTTTGTGTCGTTTTCTCTTGTTGTTAATAACAATTACACTATTTTAGACGTGCATCTATTTTTTTTTTCTTTCATATCTTCAAATATGTTTTTTTTTGAATATATACGTGTGTGCCACGTAGAATTCAAATATCCGATCTCACGAAAGCCTAACCACTTGGATAGTGGTTCCCTGATAGGTTGATATTTAAGCTTAGCGGTGGGGTTGCACACAATCCATACTCAATCCAACCCAGCCCAACCCACCAATCCGACATAAACTCAACCAACCCTTCTTAGTTTAGATCAGATATAATTTACAATTTGTAATCCATACTATATACGGGTCGGGTGTGATATTTTTTTCTACCCAACCTTATTTTAACCTAAACCAACCCTATGTAAAAAACAAATTTAATATCAACCTTAGTCAAATTCTAGAATAATGTTTATATATTCTACGGTGAATATATAGAAAAGGATATTTCATGTTAGTCCGAAACAAATAGAATTTGACTATGACATTTTACAAAGCATTTTGATGTATTTTGAAATGAAACTCTTGTTCTAATATTCAATGAATTAATTTAATGTGATGTGTATTATAATGAAATTATAATAAACTATGTGTTATAGTGAATCAATTATATTTAATGCATTATGCTAGCTAATCTAATATTTTATGGTGATTATCTTAATTTTTATTCATGTTCTAATTTTTATATTAAATTTATGCAATCCAACCCAACTCAAGCTTATTAAACCCGCCCCAAACCATATCCAACCTCATATAGGGTCGGATACGGGTTGTTGAACTACCTTTAACTCATACATATATGTGTTGGGTGAAGTATTTGGGCTAAGCCTGATCCAACCTATACTTTGTGCAGCCCTACTTGGCCGTATAAATCCAAGACCTTTAGCAACTCAAAATCGGTTGTCTTTTCATGGTGGACACTAGATTTTGATTTCTCTTTTGTGGTAATTTCTTTATGTTGATGTATTGTAAAACTTTTCTTCATGGATGAGTTTAGTTGTCTAAAAATTATAAAATACAATTTTTGTACAATATTTGTTATGTGTATTATTTCAGTCTTTGCAGAATGATTTGTCCTTTATGCATGTGCACATGTACGTGTTAATATATAATCATGGTTAATAGAATAGTAGTGAACAGAATAATTGTTGACATGGAAAATCGTCGCACGCCAACACCCAATGTGTATGTGGTGTGAACACAGTAAATCAAAGTAAATTAAATGCGGGGAGACGCAGCTTTTATAGTAGTTCGGCACTAACGCATACGTCCACTTTATAATGATCATTCATCATATGATATCTGATTACAATGTTGTACAAGTTTAGACAATATTCGAGTACAAAGTATTACAATAGAATAACGTTCTTGTTAATTCTAAAATTTGACAAAAATGTTATTCTTCTTCCTCCTTGAGATGAGTTGACTTGGTCAACTATGTCCAAACCTTAATGTCCAAGAAGTCTAAAAGAGCCCAAATATAGCATAATTATCCTTGTGACTGTCCAAGCGTTGGTGAAAAACATGTATGCCATATTTTAATTGTCCATGCCATGTCCAATGGCCAAGAAGAAAGAGATAACAGTCATTAATGAGTGTGTGTAGCTCTAGAAGTCCAAAAGTTTCAAGGGAGAAAAATCCAAATAAAGGCCAAGGCTTGAGGTATTTATAGGAGCGAGGTTAGGTGGGAGTAGGTTGGAAATGGGGACCACAAGCCATAATTTCGGATCCCTGAAAGTGCTAAGCAATAGGAATTTCGCACCCCCGGTGAGGTGTACGAAATTCGTACCCCTCAGGGGATACGAAATTCGTACCCGTTGGAGGGATACGAATGTCGTACCCCCTGTAGGGGTACGAAATCTCGTACCCCTCCGCGGGGGGGGGGGGGGGAGGGGGGTACGAAATCTCGTGCCTCCGGGGGAATATGAATTTTCGTATCCCCCAGAGGATACTAGAAGGTGGAAGAGGGCCGAAATTATGGTGCTAAGGGTCCCGAAATCTTGTCGTTTTAGGGAGTTGAGATTCCTGAACACGAAGTGGTGGGATTCGAGCTTTTGCTGGTTCAAATTGAAGGGATCCGAGCTTCCGGCTTAGAGGAAATCAGATGAATCGGGCG
Organism: Allium sativum; assembly: GCA_030737875.1. Taxonomy (NCBI): domain Eukaryota; kingdom Viridiplantae; phylum Streptophyta; class Magnoliopsida; order Asparagales; family Amaryllidaceae; genus Allium; species Allium sativum. The sequence goes on from CM060922.1 coordinate 1,043,044,020, forward strand.
GTGCCCACTTGTTCAACCTAACTGGCTAGGTCGATCGCCACCAGAACTGTGGGCCCCCGGACCCCCACCGGCGCTGTTCCCGGACCCGCTGACGGCTCGCCTTTGGCTCGGCGCTCGGCTCGCCTTCTACAGGAGTTACAATGCAAAGTATCGTAATAGATGTTCTCCGGCCTTTTTATGTTTGCGACGCGACTTCGACCAAATCGCTTTATGTTTCTCGACGACGTTCTTTATGCTTGAGTGCGTTGTTAACCAAATATTTGACGTGTGACAGCTTTGACTAAAAAGTGCGTCAACAATAATATTCTCACTCTAGTTCAAAACCATTGGGGTATGTGTGTAGCAATATTTAAAACACAATCATATTATTATAAACAATCATTTTGATAATTTGGTATGATAAATAACTATCTTTAAAATGGGCCTTAAATATTTACGAAAACATTGGGGGCACATATGTAGGCTTTGCTTGCATATATGCCATGGACTGGTCTCGAATATGCATTTGTCAAAGTAGATATCTGCTCAGAAAGATGAAATATGTGTATACTGTACGTTTATATTTGTTTGTCAGCTAATTTTTTTATAGTGCTAAACGGTTTTTAGGATGAAGAATTTGAATCCACTAGGGGTTTGCAATGCAAGATGATTTTTAAGTAGAATGCAAGGATTTTTTTTTTCTTTTTTCTTTGAGGAAAAAAAGGCAGAATGCAACATGATTTTCGTGTAATGATCAAAATGCAAAACTAAGACGGTGTTTGGTTTATGTTGTGTTTTGCGTTTTCAAATTTAACAATAAAAAATAAGAAGAGTTGAGGGATGGTGGAGGGAATGGAAGAACGATGGAGGGGACGATTTGTCTCTCGTTCTTACATTACTCTCCGAAACTCAAAAAATAAATAGAAGTTATTTTCTGTTTTATGTGTTAACTTCGTTTTTTAAAATGGTCATTTTTTGTGATATACATGTGGTGTTCGCATTTTTGTATGGGCGAAAACCCAGAAATAAAAATGTTGAACCAAACACCACCTAATTTTTTAGTATAATACAGGGCAGTTTAGAGTACAATGCAACTCAGTTTAACGTGTTAGCCATTACATTGTATAATGCAAGTCAAATTATTATACACTGCACCTCAGTTTTCTGTGCAGTACAAACTGCACATAGTGTATGCAATTTTATGATAGAACGCAAACCAAATTATTATGCAATGCAATTCAAATTCCAATACATTGCAACACATTCTATGTTACTATGAAAGACATTTACAGCATGTGGATATCAACACTAGTGGATGTTTAATAATACAGTAATCCAACTTTGATTATATTGCAAGTCAATTTTGATTACACTGAAGTCAATTTTGATTATAACACATGTCAATTTCTGTCTTTTTCATAATGCAAAAAAGAATTAATATTATATATATATATATATCATTTTGTTCAAGTTTTTTTGATTTGAATAAGTCAAATCTCCATTTTTTTGAATTTTTCTCAAAATTTCACATTGACCAAAACCATTTGATTCAGTTATATCCTCAGTGACACTTGTGATGTAATGTACGACACGCGCATCTATTGGCCTTGTCCAGAATAATCCCTCCTATCATGTAATAATTACCAAGGAGAATCATTATATTTGTTTGATAGCAATTGTATGGTACAAAATTATTTTGCAAGTACGAAACCGAATGCTTGGTATTCCCCTGAAATGGAATTTGTTATATGATTTATTTTGCATTCTAAATTAAGAGAGATTTCAACAAAATCTATATGTATAGGTTAGTTTATCTACGTTCCTTTTTCCCTGGTGAAGCTTAAACACCCATTATTCTGCTTATTTAAAGTTTGTACATAGATAAATTAACTAATGCTATTCTTTCTATCTTCTAGCACTATGCTCATGGTGATGCGTGGCACCTACCCGATAAAGCACATGAGACATTGACTCTTCTTAATGAAGCTGGAGGTGATTTGACTCAAGTTTCTTTCTTCTTCTTTACATGGTTACCAATATGTTTACTGAAAGTGGTGTTTACCAAAATCAAATGCAGTGAAAATGGCAGTTGTTTCTAACTTCGACAATCGTTTGCGAAAGCTATTGAAAGACCTTGATGTAGCACCTTTGTAAGTTCATGATCAACTTTGCGTTCTTGTTTCGCTTTAATGTATTTTTTTTTTTTTTTTTTTTAAATACACTGGTTATCTGTATCTATGAAATATAAAATGCTGCGTAATTCTGTATTGAGCTGAAAGAGCTGAAAACAACTTTCTATCTTAAGTCGATTCTAAAGTAGTTTTTTTTTTTTTTTTTTTTTTTTTTCCAATCAACTTATAGTTGGTAGAAATAAACTGAAAATAAAGAATCAATTTTAGTTGCAATAGTAGATTTATGCTATCCATAAACAAGCACTTGATTTCTGAAAAAAAAATTTTTTTTTTTTTTTTTGTTGAATAATGTCATTGACATGGTTAACAGGTTTGATGCAATTATCATATCTTCAGAGGTTGGATATGAAAAGCCAGCAGCTGGAATTTTCAAATCCGCCCTAGGTATTTTATTTGACGTAGCTTGTGGCAAAAAAATATATAATAATTTATTCATTTTACATTTATGAATGTGTCTACACACATAGACACATAATTGTAACATGCTGAGCTTTTATGGGTACAAATTAGATCAAATTGGCGTTGGGGCAGATAAAGCAATTCACATTGGAGATGATGAGGGGGCAGACAAGGGTGGTGCAAATGCACTGGGAATCGACTGTTGGTCAGCATACCGTTTATTTTGAGTTTCCATAGTAGAAAAATATAGTGTATTGTGCTATTCTATTCTGATAATGCCTCCTTTTTTTTTTCCAGGTTGTGGGGATCTGATGTGTCGACATTTACCGAAATACATGATCGAATTTTAGAAGAAGATTTTACTTCTGGTTAAAAAGCAATATGCACATATAAAATTTTAACTTTTTTTTTATATTGGAATATATTGTACAATTTTTCAGAATGATATGTATTGGTTTTAGTTTTTATCTTTGTAACGTATTGAGAAATGCTTTGCCTTTATCCCGTGTTTTCTTACTATCCAAGAGCATCTCCAGCAGTTTGTATAAAATAACGACAAGGAAGCGTAAATTAAACGTTGCAAACCTTATTCATCTAGTAGTGAGTGAGGGCATTTGGGTTAATTTTTTTTTTTTTTTTAAATCGTATTTCTTATGAACGGCTTTCTGAAAACCGTCTTTAGGGTTAAATAGGATTTTGATACTTGTATATCCCATGAACGGTTTCATAAATAGAAAAATATTCATAAGGACAAAAATTAAGGTTTTTCTAGCCAAAACAGCTCATTAAAATTTTAATTTGAAAGACAAATCCACTAATAATTTAATTAGAAGGACATTACACTATTTTTTTAATAGCCTAAATCTCGTGCGTGTTATTTCTTCTTCTTCGATCACTCTAATATTTCTTCTTCGATCTTGCGCGTTTCCCTTTATCTCATCTCGATCTCCAATTTTATTTTTAAAGTTTAATCTCACTATCGCATATCATGTTCAAAAATCGTTCTTAGCTGATATTAGGTTAGTTTTTTTTACTCGTTTTCTCTCTCTCTCTCTCTCTCTCTCTCTCTCTCTCTCTCTATATATATATATATATATATATATATATATATATATATATATATATATATATATTTGTATGATGGTGGTTGAAATTTAATGTGATATATTGCAATAAGGTGTTTTTAATTGATTGGGTGATTAATGGCGTGTTTAGGCAGTACGAACAGCTTCGTTCTAATTTTGCTTTGTCTCAGTATTTGGGTATCAGTTTACTATTTTTTTAAGTATCAGCTTTGTTTTATTTGCTTTGCTAGTTGAATTTACATAATTATGCTGGTATTAGTTTTGATTGTGCATGAAATACTTGCAGATACTGCATGCTGTTGGAATTTAGTTGAATTCATAACTGGATTGAGTGCAAGTAAAAGCAAATGAATGAATTCATGTATGGAATGAGGAATAGTGTTGTATGTAATTAGATCGTGTAGAGAAACAATGTTTTTTTATGTCAATTATATATGTAAACAGTTGTATATGTTTTGCATATCAGTTATGAATGGATTGATGTATTCAAGACTAATGTTGCTCATGTATATGTTGATGGATGAAATGTTCATAATATTGCTGTTTTGCATGACAAATCATTGAAGTGATACCAATTTTAATGCAGTAGTGATGTTTTGACAGTCATGCACAACTGAATTTTTCAAAAACCGATACCTAAAATGCTGTAAAACTGATACCCATAAACTGCAAACAACAAAAAATAGAATACTGATATTTACAAGGCATAAAATTGATACCTAAACAGTGTGAAGAAAGAAAATAATTAAAACTGATACCTACTCCGACATTAAACTGATACCTACAAACTGCACAGAAGAGAATTAAAAAAAAAAAAAATCGATACGTATAACGATGAAAGACTGATACCCAGTCCCTGTTACAATAAAATAAAAAACAAAACTGATATATATAGTAGTGCAAAACTGATACCCATAAAATGATAACAAAAAAAAAAAAAAAAAAAAAAAAGCTAAAAATGATACCTAGCGAGTCTTTAAACTGATACCTAAAAAATGTAAGTAAGAAATTAATAGAAAAATGATACCTGCAGGTATATAAAACTGATACCTAGTAGCTGAAACAAAAAAAAATTGCACATAAATTGATACGTACAGGAGGTTAAAACTGATACTCAACATACAAATAAATTTGTGTAGATAAGCATAGCGGTATATGATACATTGGAAAATGTGCCGAATCTTTTATATTTTCAATAGAAATTCTTTAGATCATATTTTTTTTTAATCGTTACATTGTTATGCTGCTGGTATAATAGGATCGCAGTTTTTTATGATCAGTGGTAGCCGTTTTGTATGTTGGTTTTTATCTTTTTTGTTATAATGCTCTTTGAACATTGAGTGGTTATCAGTTTTATACTTATATTGGTATTGGTTTTCTTATATTGATTTACTTTCAGCGGTAGGTATATATCAGTTTAATAATGTTACTAGTATCAGTTGTATGATGTTAATGTTTTGTTTACAGTAAATGGTATCAGTTTTACTCCTCTATAGGTATCAGTTTTCTATATTATTTTTAGGTTATAGGTGCTGGATATCAGTTTTATACCATTGTAAGTATCAGTTTTTGTTATTTTCTCGTTTACAGTTTATGGGTATCAATTTTTTGGCATTGTAGGTATCAGTTTTTGTTATTTTCGTTTTCGATCTTATTTCTCTAATTTCAACCCTTTTGTCTTCTTCATCAAGGGTTTCCAGTGGCTATTGAAGATTTTTATCACATTCAATCAGGGTTTTCAGTCGACGTCATGTTTCCTGTTCCATCTGTAGTTGATTTGGTGCCGAATTTTGCTGTTCGATTGATTTTTGGGGTTCGATTGTACGAGATGCCGTGGATTTTGATTCAATTGCCAGCAAAGATGATTTCGTGATTTTTGATTTCATTGTAGGAAATCGAACGAGAGGATGAACGACAGAAAATTTTAGACGCATGTCCTTATGCCTAAAATTTTAAAACGAATTGTCCTTATAAATTTTTTTTCCCTTCCACAAAACGATTTTGTAGATTTTTTTTTAACATTAAACGTTTAAATGAGGTTTATAACCCCATTTAAACTAAAAATGAATTTTAGAACCTCGTCTAACTTTTAAATGGGTTTCTGGACCCTATTTTTAAATCGTTGCTTCAAAAAAAGAGGTCGTTGCTTCATTTCTAATCTCTTTCCATGTTCGAATTTTCGTCGTTGTACCGTGGGGACTCGATTAAAAAAGGAACGTCCCATTTATGCATCTCTTGGCATTGTTGGAGATGCCCTTGATAGGGGTGAACATTTATTGGTTAAAACCAATTAAACTAACTAGACCAGTTAAGTTTGGTTGATTTGATTTTGTAAGTTAATTGGCTAGTTTTGGTTTTTATTTTTATATTACTTCGGTTTATTGGTTGAGTTTGGTTTTTAATATTTGAAAACTGAACCAACCAATTAAACCAAATTTAAAATGAATTTATTTAAAACTTGAAAAATTAGCGCTAACAATGTAGAAAATTAGCACTAACAATGTTATTATCTACAATATTTCCATAACAATTTTTTTTCTTTAATCCATATTGATATTTTTAAAAGAAAAGTTTGATTTCTAAAATACTTGCATTATTTGAAGTCAATTATTTGTTTTAACCATATGTTAAATCAACGACTAGAAGATCTATTTCATTTTAAGATAAACCAAACAAACCAACCAAACCGATCCAAATATTATCGGTTTGGTTCGTTCTGGTTTAAGATATATCGGTCTGGTTTGGTTCGGTTTATGTTTCTTGAATGGTTATTTTGGTTTCAACATTTTTTATTGGTTTCAAACCGAACCAACCATTTGCTCACCCCTAGCCCTTAAATATAAATGAATATAGTGCAGATTGTTTAACACTTTTTTAAAAATAATCGCAATTATACTGGATTTGAAGTTGATAATGAATAACACATGGCAAGGAGAATCATATGGTTCAACTTGTGCGATGCATCTGTAGGCTAGGGCCCATGCGATCTTTCTCATGTAGTGCATGGTTACTATGGTGATTTAACAAAGCAGGGTACATTTTTGTGTTGGGTACACATAGTTGCTAGCATATTACAAATATGCACATTTTAAGCATCTACATGCGGGCATTTTTCATGTAACGACTCATAAATCTATTGTTATAAATTATCGAAATTCAATTTATTTGGAATAAAAGAAAACTTAAAAAATTAAATTTGAATGCATACGGTTAGTTTGAACTGAAGGAATTAAATTGATCTTTTGAAACGTAAATTTACTCAACTTTAAATTGTTAATGTAAATTCAGTTGATATTATAATGATAAAATATTAATTTTTGAAATATAAATTTTACATGGAATTGCTTTAAGAAAAATTATAATCAAAATTCAATATTCTTTTCATCGAATTTTAATTTCTCTAGCTCCGTTTAAATCAATTTATAAAAACAGGTAAAGGTTAGTGTTAGCATATGCAACATATATAATGAAATATTACATAGATAATAAAATTTAAATTTCCAGTGTGTTATTCCATTCATGTCGATGTACTGAGCAGAATAATATTTTATCTCGTGTGATTAGACATTCGGTTTGGACCGTGGAACATTTGAATTTTGATTTATGATGCATATGTTTAATTTGGTTTTCCTGTTACAGCCAATGGAAATATAATTTAAGTTCAAATATAAATGTTGAATTGGTTAACACACTATTTATTCTCTAACCTACCTTACCCGTAAACACGTATAAAATTACGCGTTTACTGTATCTGAATGTCTAGTTTTTGCTGCTTACTTTATCATTTCATTTCGCTTTTAACTCCTGCTCCTTCGTTCATACTGCTTACTTTATAATTTCATTTTTGCTCATAACTCCTGCTCCTTCGTTCGCAATGTTGCTCTTCTTATCCTTTTAAAATCGAAGTTCTTTTATGAAATAAAAATAAATAAATTTCAAAACTGTTATGCAAATTCTATTTAAACCCCGAAAAATGCCGAGTTACACTCAATTTTCTCTAAAATGAAAAAAAACCATTGATTTTGTTGAGTTCCTCCCCCTTAAATATAAAAAAGTCTAAGATACCCCTCTACGCGGTGGCACTGCAAGTACCCTTCGCGTTGGCACTGCAGGGTATCTGGAAGAACCCATCAGTGGCATTGTGGGGTACCTTGAAGGTATCTGATAGTGGCACTGCAGGGTATCATAATACGCTGCGGGTTACTCTGAAAGAACCCAACAGTGGCCATTGCGAGGTGCCCCTAGAGTACTCTGCAGTGTCACTGCGTGATTTATAAAAACAACGTATTCTCATCATTAAATTTTGTTTAAAAAAGAAGGGCAACTCAGTATTTTTGTGTGTTTAACTAGAATTTGCCCTATCTCATCAACCTTAATTCCCCCTCCTCCCGTAGTTCACCATCGCCCTCAACTCCATTGACCTCCGCATCAACACCGATCATCTTCTATTGCCTCGCACGACGCCTGTAGTTTCTTGTTTCACTACCATAGTCAGACTTCCTAGCGTAATCACAACCACCCAAATCGAACGTTCGCATCCTAATGCGTTATGTAATGATTCAGATTTTTAGTAATGAATATTTAATTAATTTAAATATTTAAAACGATTAATTTTAAGGTTCAATGACTTTAAATTTATTTAAGTAACTGAACGTTAAATTAACTTGAAAATGAAAATCTTAAATTTAAAAATCGAGTTAAGTTAATTTGAAGCTATATAAATTTCTATTTGAATATATAAGATAATAATAATTTAGTATCAACAGATTTGATTGTTTTGAAATTGACATCAATTTAATTTAACACATGAAAATAGCTAATTTTCAAATGGCCTCGTATTTCAACGAAAGTAATTTTATAAAATCCATAGTGATTAATTATTGTTAGATATCAAGTTTCGAGTCAATCGGAGTTGTTATGTGATCCTGCGCGATATAAATGTCTATCGATTAATGGGTTGAAATTAAAATAGTGCTTTTACAAACAGTCTAAGAATTCGACGAAACTAGTTTCATTGAGCTCGAAATATTAAAATATAATAAATTGTCAAGTTTCGTGACGATTAGATGACAGATATAGTCGTGCGACACTGAAACGTTTGATGTAAAATACGTGCGAATATAGTCAAATATTATAATAAAACATCTAAATTGATTTCTCCATAAATAACCCATTATAAACCCTTCTTCTACGACTTCATCTTCTGCAGCAAATAAAACACAGCCGCCACATCAAAATTCTTCATCAAATTAAATCTCAAGTTATGGTTAACGGATTCAAGAAATTTTAGATTCATTGGAAACGTGTAGTTTAGGGTTTCACTTCTGTACCAATGGTTTAGGTTGGGAACAATATTTATTGAACTTGATTGTGCTACAACGACGACTAAGGCTGGGCTTCGACATTGATAGAGGCGGAGTTGGGTGGAACATAGGTTGGCATGGCGTTTATGGTAAAGGGGAGCACGCGTTGACGAAGTTTGGTGGAATTCAGCGTTGATATGGTTTGCACTCTGCTGTAGCATGCCGAGGACACACTTCGTGGGGTTTGATCGAGCTTGATGGCATGGTGTCCAGGAGCGACAGCTCGTGTAGAGGAGGAGTACGAGGAAGTCGTAAAATGATTTCGTGGTGTGTGGAGGCCATGAGGAGGAGAAAGAGAGGGTCGGCAGTGTTGGGTTTTGTACGAGAGCGGATTATGTTGTTTTGAAAATGGGAAGATGGATCATAAATGTGATTGATGTAACAACCCACATATTTGATCGTTCAAATCGACAATGATCCACATACATCGACTTAAACAAATTTAAAATATAGATAGTTATTGGGATTAATGTAAGAAAAAGAAGAAAAAGAAAAATAGTCACATAATCTCATAGCGAAAGGATAAAATATAATAATCAATAACGGTTCATGAAGCTGTTAAATTATATATTGATTATACATTACAACAATACATCAGAGTTAACTACCATAAAACATATAATATATGCAGCAAAATAATACTAATAATTACACCTGTCAAGCTCCATCTTCATCTTCAATAAATGTGGTCTTCGCTAACTGAAAAACTTAGGATGACCCGAGCACCAATGAAAATATAAAAAATACTTGGATCAGAACTAAAATATTTTCATATCAGTCAAATTCAGAGATGCTTACGGTAATTCACATCTCCTATCCAAGGCGTTCGTGAGTGCAACAACTTAAGAGATGTTGTGGGAATTTCCATCTCCTAATGATATTATATAATATAATGCAATTAAAATAGTGTCTATTCAGTAAAATAAAGTATCAAAATAGCTTAAGCGGGATTACATTTTTACCCTTGCACCACTTATAAACATTGTAGTTTATACAGTATTGTAAACTCCACCAAATCGGTGGGCTATCAGGGAGCACTTCATAGGTACAACTCAAAACAAAGTCGTAGTGGGTGCGATTAGGATAATATGACAAGGCACCGAGGAATACCCAACGGTAGGATTCTATCAGATTGCGGGACCGAGTTGGTGGTAACGCATAACAGCTACTACCGCCCACCATGAACAACAGTCCAAAAATCGCGGGTGCCCACCAATTAAATCACAAAGTAATAGATATGGTATCGAAGAAGCATGTTCGATAGGAGGAGCGACCTCACTTGGCTCGGCCATGACATTTGTTTTAGTCATTTCAATTATGATCCAAAAATCAAGCTCATCCATCATCGTTCACCAAACCAACCTACTTCATTCTGCATTCTCCACCATGTACACGGTTGTTAAAGTGGTTTTTGGTATTGGCAGAGAGCATGAAAATATCTGATCCGGTCTCTTTAACAACCAAACATTTACATTTTTCACACCAGTCAGATCTATACATTTCAAATGGTTTATACTTCATATCGAAATATCATATTTTTGCTACCAAACCAGTTATACCCAAAAATGAATATACTTTCGTATTAAAAACTCTATTTAAATCAAACTCAGCATTCTGAAATAATTCAAATCTTAAATAATTTAAATATTAAATAATTAAATTTATATACATATATTAAATAGTTTAGATATTTTTGAAATAGTTTGAAAATAAATAATTTGTATTTAAAATAGAATTTTCAAAAATTTAGTAAAATTTATAATTAAAATACTAAGGTAGTTTATAATATAGATAACTAATTATTAAATTTTTTTATTTAAAATAGTGTATATACAAGTAAAAATAGATAATTTAAAATGTAAAATAGTTATTTATTTAAAGTACTTTATTAATATAGTTACTATATATAAATTAAAATAGCATAGTTTATAAAGTAAAATCGTTGCTAAGTAAAATAGTATATATATATATATATGGTTTTAAATTAATTAATTTGAATTAGAATTGTTTCTTCTAAAATTTAAACAAACTGGAAATCATATTCCAGTTTGAATCAATTCAAATAAATTTCGATATCTTAATTCAAATCGATTCAGCTTCCCATTTATATTTCAATTCGATCCAACAATTCAATTCAAACAAATCGATTTAACAAAATCGATTCAAATATTTGAAATTTCAGTTATAATTATCACTTTGATTATTTCAATTTATAAAATCTTGAGTTTACAATTCAACTATTACTTTAAATCGAGTTAATTTAAAGTAAATTTCAAAGATGGACAAACAATTCAATTTGGATAAATTGACTCATATTCAATTTCATTTTAACTTTAGTTTACAACATCAAAAATTTCCTCTAGCTTTTATATTTCAAAATCCAATATTTAAGCTCAAAGGAAATCAATTTATAATACATCGTCTATAATGTCTTTAAAACAATATTTCAAGAGTCATGGCTAAAATAAATTTTGTTTAACCACCTGGTATCCTTATATAATTTTCTATCATATGGCCAAGTAATACTTAAAATTTAATTTTAGTATTTTGGGAAAGGATATATATCATTTCAATCTATATCAGGGACATAGGTATTTATTATTTCAACCTATGTTCTTAATTCATTTCAATGATTAATCCTGGGTTTATTTGATGCCCGTAACATCTTGGGTAAATTGTTGGGATTAATCAACACAAACAATGGTCGTATATAATCAAGGTTAAAAATGGGTAAATTCGCAAAATTAAACATCAAGATCTCAAACATATCAAATCCAAGCAATCCATCCATCACATCAATAAATCCAAACAGTTAAATATCGTATAAATTTACTAGTTATCAGATGTCGGTTTTAAACTAGTAAACAAATGTCGAATTTTTAACTTAACTGTAAAATTTAAACTAACAGTCAAATTAAATTACGCTATCGATACCGATTTACATAAATATGCAATTTTTAACTACCAACAACAATCATATCATAACATGATTTTAATTTAACTAACATTCAAATATTTTAGTTAAGCGTGAGTGAGTTTAATCATCACCTTTGATTTCAAGTGTGTGTGAGATTAAACTATAGGCCAAAAAATCAACAGTCCCAAAATCTGTCCACGACAACTTCATGTTGTCCGAAATTTCAATACAAACCTAGTGGAACAAACCGTGCATCAGTCCTAATTCGTATGGAAAGGTTATTCAAGTTTTATCATTACAAATTCAAACTAAATAAAATAAAACAACATTCCCTCAACCTATAGAATGATGACACATCATCACTAGTTGGTCTTCTTCCTCGCGCATTATCTGCTTCAGGAAATACATAACCCAAAACCGCCATCTTCCCAAAATCATGCACGCAATCACAAGCTTCGGTTCGCCGATCCAACTACGTCGCCATCTCCACCATCACAGATTCCCCATGCATCATGAATCAGGGCCCACCTGGTCATCTCCTACGCCCCAAATAGTCTAAAACCCGCGCGGCCCCTCATTGCAATTTTTGATGAATTTACACGTCATTACATTTGATCCGCCACATGGATCGAAGAGGAGATCGAGAGCTACGATTCTCTAGTTGGAACTTTTCAATTTTGTTGAACGGATCGGGAGATATTAACGACTAAAGTTTTGAAATCTCGTGACCATTTGAAATAGGCGGTTGCCATTAGATTAGGGTTCTAAAATATTATTTTAATAATATATTTATCGTTTTGCGTGTTATAAAGCCAAAAACGGGCCTGTGTCCAAATCAGGCCTACTTACAACCTATTTATAGGTTTTAAGGCTTTCTAAGCGCAATGGGACTAGTGGCGAAGCCCTATTCTGAAGTTTGCAGCAATTGCTCTATGACGGCCTCCCCGCACCATCAGACATTTCCCCGAAATGTGCTGTGTCAATGTCTGACTAGCACGGGACGAATGCCAAAAGAGGGTTGAAATGATGAATCATCAAGAACCTGTAGTATATCTCACATCGCATGAAATAAAATATAATAATAACATACTTGATATAAAACAGGCGAGACAGTGCATAAGCTGAAAACTAAACCATATCCATCAGAGTAGCTTGAATCCCAAAACACAGCTTATGATCCAAACCATTATTATAACTTCAAAATACTGTCTCTAAAAAAGAAATAAAAGAGGTACACTACTAATGCCCAAGAAGTGACCAGCAACAACACAGGGAGAATATATGTATATATTACGTGGAAGCCTCCTGCTCATCTCCGGACAGCTAATCGTGCATAACCACCTAATCTATCTCTAGTCTGCTCATTTAGGAGCACTCAGAGTAATAAGAAGAGACATAGAACTCTGCGTCAGACGAAAGTCTGGTATAAGCGATAGCAAATCTATACCACTAAATAGAGCAATAATAGGTATAAGAAATCATACCTGACCTGGACCTGCAACCAAAGAGTTAGCACAAAGAGACGTATAATATTCTAAGGTAACACTAACATATAGTGTAAAAATGGGAGTGTGCGTGTCATGGTGATAGAAAACATCAAACATAGCAATCATCCTCACATCTCTCACTCAGTGCGTAAAGCATACGATATCCACCGCTTTGAACACCAGATCCATTGGGGCCATGACGGAGTCCAACTCCGTACAACTATCGCTACAACCACTTTGCCCTTTGGGGCCCTGAAGGAGTCCCACTCCATACAACCTATGACCCCACTGCACTGGTCCATAGCCAATAACCCTATCGGGTCAACCGGTCCACGTAGCCCTAGTCTTGGTTCATCTACATACCCCTCTCTCAATGGTGAACCAAAGTTTTGGATATCGATAACTCATTTGCATACGTCCCGCAGCAAAGCCCAATTCTAGAAGTTAACTCGTTGGTTCCCATCTGGATCCTGAGTAATAACTTCTCACTTGGACCTCCTTTGCATCTTGGGTTTTAGTTGAATTGGAGTTGATCTTCAAAAGAGTTCACAATCGTCGTCGCGTCGTAGAAATTCAAATCCAGTTCGGTTCATGGTTCTCCATTTAGATGGTTCGTGACCCTCTCCTGGTGGCGGTTCGTGACACCGGTTCGTGACCCTCTCTTGGGGGCGGTTCGTGACCCTCTCCTGGTGACTGTTCGTGACCCCGGTTCATGACCCTCTCCTGGTGGCGATGCTTGACCCTCTCCTGGTGGCGGTTCGTGACCCACTCCTGGTGGCGGTTCGTGACCCTATTATGGGGGTGGTTCGTGAGACTTACCCCCTTCAGGAGCCGAAATCCTCCTGGTCGGTTCGTGAGGCATACCCCCTTCAGGAACCGAAATCTTGCAGTTTTTCTAGCAAGTTAATTTCGCCAAAAGATGGCATTTTCAACCATTCTAACTTTCTTATGACATCAAAAAACACACCAAACAATAGTAGCAACGTATAGAATCAATCAAAAACATTATAACATCAATTACCTGGGCTATTGTAGATCAAACATACCCCAAATCTAGGATTTTTCCCTTAACCATGTTTAACCATATCTAACTGTAGGATTAAGAAACTTAATCCAAATTAACCCAAATTCATATCAACGACATAAAATAATATTTTAGATTTCTACATATTTTTCTAGAATTTTTAGATGTATAATTTCGCTAATTATCACTAATCACCCCTGATTAGCCATAATTTGTGTATAAACATGCAAATCACTCACCTTAGCCACAGATAAATGTTAGCTCTACAACTTAAATTGATTTGGCATGGATTCCTATGTAGTGCAGTAGCTCCAACTCTGATTTGGTGTTAATACGACTTGTTTTGACGTAGATTTGATGAATTAGTGATTAGAAAGCAATTAGAGAGAGATTTGGAAGATGGAGGACATGATTAGGGTTAGAGGGATGATTGTGGTGGCTGGAAAAATGAAAGGGAATGTTTCTCCAAACCCTTTCTGCCGTCCCACAACCCTTTTCCCGAAATGGGTTATGGCCTAACTGCTAATCACCCTATTAAGCCCGATTAAGCTGTTTTCCATCTTCCAAACCTTATTTCAGCCATATCTCCCAAACGGTAAGTCCGTTTGATTAATGTGACCACTCTACGAAACGAGAAACCATCATATGAATCCAATGGAAGTGATTTCAGGCCAAAACTCCTTACCAATCAAAAGTTATAGGAGAAACAAGATTCGCCAGGGGAAAAACGGTCACTTAAAATTCGGCAAAAATTGTGAATGTAGGAAATGACCCCAATAGTCGTTTCCCAAAGCTACACGACCATATGACTTGTATGAGAATAAAATAAATATTCTACGATCCTTCGATATGTAGAATGCAGGTCATTACCCTTTCCTCCCCCACTTTAAGAAATTTCGGCCTCGAAATTCCTTAACCAAGAAAACATACAATGGTGCCCCGCATGCCTATCAGCCATTTACAGACAATCAAACATACATAATAACACAACAAGCCTATCCTAGCATGCGGTTTACTAACAAGTGAGTAACTATATGCGATTAAAATCTTACCAAGTAAAGAGCTCTGGATATGAACCCCTTATGCTCTCCTCGGTTTCCCAAGTACAATCATTCTCATTATCACCCCACTGGACCTTTACCAGTTTCACCGTCTTCCTCTGGAGTTGCTTAGTATCGTGTCCGATAATACGAAATGGTTTGCGGTTTCCAACTGCCTTGGGTTCTATCTCGATATCATCCAATTGATCTAGTGAAATAGTCATATCAGAAACGTGCATAAGCTACTACAAAACAAGCCTGTTGCTTCAGTTATTTACCCCTGTTGCCTCAGTTCAGCAACCGAAGCAAATGCAGATGACACAACTGGTCAAAATCTGTTGCTTCGGCTCTTCATCCGAAGCTACAACTATTTTTTTGCTTCGGTTGTTTGCACAACAGAAGCTAAAAAGTGCAGCATTGGCAAAAGAAATGACCTACTTCTTGCTTCTAATGTGGTTACAACCGAAGCAAAAGAACTCCCTCAACCAAAAATGAGCACCTTCTTATAAACCACTATAATTCTCAATTGTACAATCCATATATATATATATATATATATATATATATATATATAACAAATAACTATCGCTGGCAATTATATCATCACTGAATAACAATATAAATTGGACAATACAATACGCAAATGCATATAATATTTCATTGGTAGCATTAATAATCTATACGTTCAAGAGAAACATAATAGAAAACAATACAATTCATTGATAGTGTTAATAATATGACCTTAATACAACAAAATGGAACATCTAGTAGAATCAAAGTTGTACAAAACAATATACAAGCAATTTACAAGTAAGAACCAAATACAAAAATAAAATTCAAGCTTACTAACAAAATCATAGCTCCAAGAAGATGAAGACAATGTTGCATTTACAAAGAACAACTCCCACTGTAAATATAATACGAAGTGCATCAATATAGTTCCATCGCCTGCACATTATAGTTTACATGTAAGAATTGCAAACATAATGCAAACATACTACAAAATGACAGATCAATTAAACATATAATTTACATGTATGTAATAATTATTATATTTTGAAAGATCTATTAAACATAATGCTACTTCTGTCATCCCGCTGCCACAATAATAATTATTATATTAAACATGTATATAAATCCATTTTATTACTAGCTTCAGACTTATCTAGAAGTCATGTTTCCCCTTATTTGTGCCAAATATAACATCTTACACATGTTTCTGCTTTGGGCATCTAAGCCAATATTATAATAGCCAGTATCAAAGGGTTATGTCATTCTTAACTAAGGTTTGAGAGAAAACTACAAAATATGATTTAACATGAAGAAAAACAATTTTTGCAAGCAAACCAATGAACGTGCAGGAATATCTTTTTGGAGAAGAATGTATTAAAACCAAGGTTTCTACAGCAACAACGAAATTCTGGTTGTTTCACTCTAGTTTAAATAGGGACTGAAACGAAAGTTCCAGTACAATGAAAGAAACTATAAAAATACAAATTTGTAGGAAAAAAGACAATTTAAGTTTCGAATATATAAACATTCAAAAACTAAATACTTGCTTCCTTAATGAATATTATAACAAAAAAGGTAGAACATGAAGTAATAAATAAAAAAATGTTAGTGTTACAAATATTTATAATTGATAAATATTGTTCATTTACACCTTATTTTTCAAAAAAAAAACCATCTTATATAATTTAACAAATATAGGTGTAATTAAACAAAAAATGAAATCCAAAACAGAAACTTGAATCAAAGTTTATGACTTAGACCAAAATTCCTAAAATTACAAAAGACCGAAACCAAGACCAAACCCAAAATCTCGAACCTTGGTTAGTACTAAGGCATCATTTCTCCTTAATAAACAGACCCATAAAGCCATGTTTTTCTAACAAGTGACATGTGCAAAGGAATATTTAGTACAGGAAATATGTTGCTGCTAATGTATCTGAATTTCTTTTAGTTTACTTTTCCATTTTATGCAGTTTATTTTGTGACATCTCTGTATAAAAATAATTCCCTTTTCTGCTCATGTGCTACCTTCATGCAAAAATTAATTCCATATATGCCAATAAGCAATTAATTTCACATTTCTCAGATAGCATTTATAACTCCAAGTTTCCAATTTGCATTATTTATCTATATTCTTAATTGATGGTTGTTGTTTGATAAACGTAGTCTTAAATATCTCTATTTCTTAATTGTTAACGATCTTGATTTGATGTTTTTCATGTAGCAGCCAAGGTTTACTAGAAATCGGGCCTAGCATTTTATCCCATTTAACTCACCAGTCAACTAAGCAAATCTGGTATATTTGTTTATACTAATCAAGGTATTAAGAGCTAATTAGGTTGATCAGTTTATTCTAATTCTATTATAGTATCTAGGGAAGCATCTTTCTATCCAAAATTAAAAACAACGAACACACTGACTATATAATGAAGGAACCAGAAACCAACAAATAGAGAGATCATAGTTTTCGTTGCCAAAATCAAATAGCGGATCCCAGTGGAGATCTAAATAAACATCAAAAACCAATTTAAACTATCAAAATTCAATTTCAACTAACAAAAACTATGTTTTTTTTAAAATAATCTTGCACCTATACTGTATAAATTTTAAATCCAATTTTTTTTTGAATTTGAAAGAGTCCAAAGTTTAGATTCCTCAAATTCAAACAAATTCAAGTCCAGAATCACAACATAAAAGTGCGTACCTGAGGAGCAGAGAAGATTACGGTGGATCCTGTGTCAACTGAAAATAGTGGCTGCTTTGAATGAATTGCTGGACATCGAAACTTTCAAATTTTTAGCGGGTATCGCGAATCGCCTTGGCCATGGCATTAAAGATCCGATCTCTATTCTCTAGACCTGATGTATCGAAGTTGATGGGAAGGGAGTTGGCCGCGAAGCGAAAGGAAAGGATGAAGTTCGACTACAAATTGTTTGAAAGGAAGAAATTCAACGGAGAAAAAGAAATGGCTGATACGCGATTATTTCTTAGATCTCTAGGGTTAGGGTTATGCGATAGAACAAAGCTTTGGCGTCCATGTAATTTGTCATAACTATTTCGGTTTCGGGTTAGGTTTCCCATATGTGTTGGGCTTGGGCTGATTCATCTACGATATCCTCATGGCCTGGTATATTTTTTTAATCATTCTCAATGAACAAAGCAAATGTTAGACAAAACAATCTTCGTGAAAAATAAATGATATATTTTTAATTCTTTCATAAAAGTTAGTAAATATTGATTATTGATTATTTAATATTAATTTATTCATATACTTTAATAAATGTTAAATTAAAATTTACTAAGTTTTTTGTAAGGCTTTAAAATTTACTAGTTATTACTAATAACTATAATAACTATTAAGTAAAAAAAAATAACTATTGATTATCTATAACAATTTGTATTCATAAATTATTTATTGGCAATCATTAATTATAATAAATTCTAAATAATGACATATGCAAGTTGTTGTTTATGATTAGTGCATATTAAGTATGTACTATTGTATATTCATTGTATTTAAAATTTTAATATTTTATTAAATTTTCAATTTATACAAAATTCTAAATTTTACTTTTGAATTTTATACCAATTACAAAATTTTATTTTAGACAAAGGCTTGTTAAAACTGATTAAGACACTTGGACAAAAAGCAAGAAATTACAAGTTCGATTCCCGTCTCCAACCTAGTCGTCATGTAGTATGTCACATACTACCTTTTGTATATAAAAAGTATCCAATATAAAAAAAATTCTTTTCACATTTTATGAATATTTTTATATTTATTTTGGATTACATAACAAATAATACACATCAATTATAATTATGTATAACATAGTTAATATTAACTATTAGCCTTATTTTTTGCTATTTAACGTTGTTTACATTAAATATCAAAATTGAACTACCATTTTCTATTAATTTTTATTTTTAAAATTTTAATTATTAGTAACATTATCAGTTAACAAGCAATAAATACGAATTATTTGATTATAATTATTAATTAAAAAATACGCATTGTTAATAATTTTAATCAAAAAACATTATATATTAATTTTAATTGAATGTAATTAGTAAACATTAATTATTTATTAACAATTATATTAATTAGTCACTAACCTAACTAATCAATATTAATTATTGTTTACTCATTATCGGTAATTAACTACAGAAATGTAAGGTTGTCTATGATTATTGATATTTGCATTTGCTTTGGTAAAATAATTCGTTGTTGCTTTGGTGTAATTGCTTCTGTTCATATGGAACTGATGCAAATACATTATTTGCTTCGGTGTTGTTGCTTCTATTCTTATGGAACTGATGCAAATACATTATTTGCTTCGGTGCATTTGCTTCAGTTTCTAAGCAACCGATGCAAATAATACAATTTGCTTCGCTGTATTTGCTTCGGTTTTGTGTACAACTGAAGCAAATTATACTATTTACTCCTGTTATTGGCATAACCGAAGCAATTAGTACCATTTGCTTCGCTGCATTTGTTTCTGTTGTTACCAGAACAGAAGCAAATGATACTATTTGCTTCTGTTATAAGAACTACCAAAGCAAATGAGGCGAAGCAACAGACCTGTTTTGTAGTAATGTCATATGAATCCAATGGAAGTGATTTCAGGCCAAAACTCCTTACCAATCAAAAGTTATAGGAGTAAGAAGATTCACCAGGGGAAAAACGGTCACTTAAAATTTGGCAAAAATTGGGAATGTAGGAAATGACCCCAATAGTCATTTCCCAAATCTACATGACCATATGACTTGTATGAGAATAAAATAAATATTCTACGATCCTTCGATATGTAGAATGCGGGGCGTTACCCTTTCCTCCCCCACTTTAAGAAATTTCGCCCTCGAAATTCCTTAACCAAGAAAACATAAAATGGTGTCCCGCATGCCTATCAGCCATTTACAAACAATCAAACATACATAATAACACAACAAGCCTATCCTAGCATGCAGTTTACTAACAAGTGCGTAACTATATGCGATTAAAATCTTACAAAGTAAAGAGCTCTGGATATGACCCCCTTATACTCTCCTCGGTCTCCCAAGTACAGTCATTCTCATTATCACCCCACTGGACCTTTACCAGTTTCACCGTCTTCCTCTGGAGTTGCTTCGTATCGTGTCCAATAATACGAAATGGATTGCGGTTTCCAACTGCCTCGGGTTCTATCTCGATATCATCCAACTGATCTAGTGAAATAGTCATATCAGAAACGTGCATAAACTTCCTTAGCTGAGAAACATAAAATACGTTGTGCACTCCTACCACCTTGTTAGGTAATCCAACTCTATACGCTGAATTCCCAACTTGTTCGAGAACTGGAAATGGACCGACAAACCTTGGTGCTAATTTACCCCTTCTACAAACTCTTTAAAAAAAAAATCTTGACGAATACCAAGACACCAGCGGATAATTCCAAATCTCTTCATCTTTTATCAGCATAACACTTCTGCCTATCTTGGACAACCTTCATTCGTTGTTGAATAACCTTGATCTTACCTGAATTTCATCTTATTACATCTGGCACAAGCACAAATTTCTCGTTGGTTTCAAACCAACATGATGGTGAGTTGCACGGTCTTCCGTTCAAAGCTTCAAATGGAGCCATACCAATACTGGAATGATAACTATTATTATATGCGAACTCAACCAGATGCAAATGGTCATCCCATGAACCCCCAAAATCCAATATACAAGCTTTCAAGAGATCCTCTAGTACACGATTCACCCTCTTTGTTTGACCGTCGGTTTGAGGATGGTACGCGGTACTGAGATGTAATTCTGACCCTAAAGCCTCTTGTAAGCTCTTCCAAAACCCACTAGTAAATAATGGATCCCGGTCACTTACAATACCTTTAGGTACTCCATGGAATCTCACTACCCACTTCATGTACAATTCTGCTAACTTAGCTGTTGTTCTATTCGATTTGACCGGTATAAACCTTGCACTTTTGGTCAGTCGATCCACAATCACCCAAATACTATCGTGACCCGATCTAGTCCTTGGTAAACCATCAATGAAATCCAATGAGCCTTATTCCCATTTCCATTCGGGGATTTCCAATGGTTGTAACAAACCACTGGGATTTTTTTGCTCGGCTTTAATTAATTAGCAGTTTATGCACTTCGATATAAACTTCCCAACATCTCTCTACATCCCTTCCTAGTAGTATGTTTGCTTCATGTCTCGATACATTTTGTTACCACCGGGATGAATAATCAGCTACGAGTGATGACACTCTCTTAGCAATTCATCTCTCAATCCACTTACAATGGGTACATCCCGCCTCTCATTCTTTCAAAGTCATCCTACTCGATTAAGTCCATACTTGTTCATTCTCTCGCCGTCGATACCTATCTCTACCTTGGAGATGATTTCCAATAGATTAGGATCGTCCCTCTAACTGGAACCAATCCGCTCAATCAAAGTCGGTATGATCGTCAAATTTGTTAACATCTCTGGATCCAATTCACACTTAGGTTTGAAATCATATCCTGCGATATACTCCAGTTGCTTCCATTCCAGAAACATAGCCCCCAAACTGGTATGTCTCCTATTCGATGCATCAGCTACCGCATTTCCCTTCTCAGGTGTGTATGCGATATTGAAATCATAAGAAGCCAAGAACTCTAACCATCTCTGCTGACGAAGCTTTAAATCCTTTTGAGAGAAAATATACTTTAAAGACTTATGATTGGTAAACAATTCAAATCTTTCTCCCAAGAGATAGTGTCTCCACATCTTCAACGCAAACATGATCGCTGCCAATTCTAAATCATGGGTAGGATACCTTTTCTCATGTGGTTTCAGTTGCCGACTTGCATAAGCTACAACCCTACCTCCTTGCATCAGTACAACACCTAGTCTGGTACCACAGGCATCCGTGTATATAGTCATCTCTTCATTCCCCTTAGGAATAACTAACACTGGCGCACACGTTAACTTCTCCTTTAGACTCTTAAATGCATTCTTACACCTTCCATCCCAAGCAAAAGCTTCATTCTTCTTGGTTAACTAAGTTAACGGTACTGCTATCTTGGAGAAGTCTTGAATAAATTTACGATAGCATCCAGCTAACCCCAAGAAACTTCCCACATTCATTGCATTCTTGGGCATAGACCAATCTTGCACCGTAACCACCTTCGCAGGGTCCACGACAATACCATTTTCTGAAAAAATATGGCCCAAGAACCTCACTTCCTTCCTATAGAAGTGACACTTAGAAAATTTCTCTTTCGATCGATGTTTCCTCAATACCTAAATCATTGTCCTCAAATGTTCCTTGTGTTCTTCCTCTATCCTCGAGTAAACCAAGATATCGTCCATGAACACAAGAACAACCTTGTTTAATTGATCCCTAAAAACCCTATTCATAAGATCCACAAAATATGCGGATGCATTGGTCAACGCGAATGGCATGACCAACCACTCATAAAATCCAGATGGCATCCGAAATGCGGTTTTAGGTATATTATCAGCTGCTACTCGGAGCTGATGAAAACCTATCGCGAGGTCCAATTGGGAAAACACTCTTGCTCCATTCAGTTGATCAAACAAATCATCTATCCGTGGAAGAGGATACTTATTCTTCGTAGTCACCTTGTTCAACTCGCGGTAGTCCACACATAAGCGAAGGGAACCGTTGGCCTTGGTAGCAAATACAACTGGTGCTCCCCACTCGGAAACACTTCTTCAGATAAATCCCTTCTTCGAATGATCGCCTACTTGCAGTTCGAGCTCTCTTTGCTCCCTTGGCGCCATGGCACATATGATAACTCATCATGCGGGTTGTCGAGGGAATTTAGAAAACTAGTCATCACACCATCACTAGGTAGGCAACCCAATACCACCCTCCGCCTATCATCCGCTCTTATGTTCACCGAAGACCCCTCACAGTCTACCACCACCCCCATACCTTTGGACCCAATCGACTCCCAAAATAATGTCAAACCCAGTAAATCCCAAAACAAAGCAATCATAAGCAAACACACATCCATAACTCGATAAGACCAAATTACGACAAATCATACAAAGGTTAGTTGAACCATCGATCGGGTTCATGACAGCTAAAGGTCTACCGGCAATCTTGGGTTCCAATTCCAACCTATCTACCAGTTCACTAGATACGAAGGAATGGGAAGCCCCAGTATCAAACAGTACTCGAACATGAACATCATAAATAGAAAGCATACCTTGGATAACGACACCCTTTCCTATAACGATACGGATTACGCCCGGACCTAATCGATCGCTAAATCGACCAAGACTGTTCGAATCCCGTATACACTAACTCTGGGCATACAACACATCAAGAACAAATAATAGAAGACTTCTATAAACATCATAATAATGTTACATTAGAGTACAGAATATATCAGAGTATATCGAAATATGATACAGGGGAAGATTAATTTACATCAAATGTAATACAATTCACAGCTTAAAATAAATAAAGTAACACAGTGGAAGACTATCAATGCTCTGGACCATGCTTTAAGCTTCGATCCAGAATCCTGCTTATATATTTGTAAAATGAACTGCTCGACTTCCCGTATGGAAAATAGGGGCACCCCGAGTTTGCAAAGTAAAACAAACTACGAGTCCATCATGGGACTGGTGTGAGAAACTCTACAATTAAAATTAACTTACTAAATCATAAGACAAATCACAGGACCATGCCGCTAACGCGGAACGGGTTTACCCCCATGAATGCCAGTGTATAAACAATAATCAATATAGATATATGAATCTACTATGCATCAATCAACATGCAATATCCCAATCTACCTGTTTAGATTAATCACCACACTTAGATTTTCCAAATCCAATTCAATTTACAGAAATTATTCCCTTGGACTTTATTTCCTGATTTCCATTTCAAATCATTTGAAATACATATCTAACTTTCTATAACAACGTAGATTTCACTTCGGGATCTCAAATCAAATCGTTTGGAAATGTGAATTCCAAAACATAACAGTGTGTACAAACAAGTATGCAACCAAATATCGGGCTCCCCCTAGACAAGGCAAAGGGCACACACCTAAGAAACTCGATATATATATGTGTGCCTCCCACTATGGAGCAGGCTACACCGACGATGCACCTTCCACGCATGGAAGCATACACCGCCCATCTCACCCATACTTTTAGTCGTCTGGGTCACTCGAATCTCTAGCTACATACCAAATCATTTCATATCCCAAAGTAGGGAAAATCATTTCACAACATAATAATCACAAGTACTTTCAAAATATAGTATTTCACATCAGCAATTCACACATATGATTAGTCACTATTAATCACATAACCTTTAAGCTTGTACGTCTCAAAGGAGGGTGTTAAGCAAGAAAATAAATTCTCCGCCACCAAACAGATACATCATCAATAGCAACTAATTGGATACACGATGAACTACAATGTAAAACCATAATACATTTCCAAATCATCGAAATCATTGGGTTTTAGCCCTCGAAATCCTTTCTGTATTATAAAACATTTTTATAAAACATTCCCTATCCAAAATCGGGAATACATTCTTTTCACTTAAGAAAAATATCATTTCACAATCATTCATTAAATTTGAAATGAACATAATAACATCGCTACACATCTCATAGTCAAATCGTGAATTGTTTCACAAGATGTTAGCCTTCCAGTATTTCTACCCAACCCAATGCTAAATGTAAAATCATATCTTGCTCATAAACTGGTCGAGCACAATCCAAACAATCAATCAATTCAATTTGACATTAAATATAAGGTTTTGAATAGAGATAGTATCTACTTATATTCAACATCAATTCCTGAAACCAACAGATATCATATCGGGAATAACGATATCGATATCTACCAAATTCCCATCACAATATCTGTATAATCACGGAATCCAATATCGAAATATTCCGAAGATTATTTACATTCCAAACCATTCCAATTTATTCGTTGGAAAATTCTGGTTATTTAAAACCATTTCTCAATCCAATTTATTTATTTAAAAATAATCGGATTATAATTCGAGTTAATAACAAGTTCCTTTCGATCAAAATATATTTTTATCTTTTCAAATATGGAATTTTTCATCCCAATTCTTTTCAAATCATTTCTTTTGATTTTACACAAATTATTAATATTTTCAATAATTTTATTAAGGTCCGTACAATCGATTTCCATAAACAGCCATCGAACTGCACTTACAACGACCTTTTCCAAATTTGACTTGGACATAATTCCAAATCCAACTGTTAGATTTCTAGTTACTCTTATTCGTTAGAAAGATCTTTTCGATATGAACCCAATGGTTCTGGTTTTAGGAGAATCCAACGGTCGGATCTTCCGTAACGTCCGTTCGAAGTCTATGGTCGAAATTCGCGAACGGTCGATGCGCGGCACGTTCTATTCTGGCCATATAATATATATAATATATGTATTATATATTTCATCGATTTCCATTTAAAACGCATTTTATAAATTTGTTTGAAAACGATTTCAATTTCTATTCTGGCTCAAGTTCTTCAATTTTCAGTTTCTAAGAACTTTCTAATTTTTCAAAAATTTGGCTAACACCCTAAATTTTCGATTTTTTTTGCCATAACCTCCCCTGCACGGGAGCACCGGGAAAATCCCAAAATTTCCATACAGGCCTCTCCAATCCAAAATGAAAAAGCCAAGCGGCTCCTAAAATCATCATACCCAAATAAAACAGTAAATATGTACCAATTTGTCGGTTTTATTCCTCTTCTCTAGCCTCCTTGCTGTGACTTGTTCAATATATCGTATACGTATATTTTCATACAACGCCCATATATACATTTTCATATGACGCTTTTATATATTCATTTAACAGATATATAATTTCACACAACGCATATATAAGCCAAACATAATATTATTAGCGAACTAATAATATTTCCATCGCATGACAATTTTATGTATTCCATATATACGCTAAAAATGATAATTTTAGCGAACTAGTATTTATTTCAAGGTATGACTATTTTATATACTCATATATGTGTTAAAAATGTTATTTTTAACAAACTAGAATCCATTTCAACGTATGACTATTTTTTACCTCACATACATGATAAAAATGTTGTTTTTTATCGTTCAAAGAATTTTTTTCAACACATGGATATTTCATATACTTCATATATGCGATAAAATGTGAATTTTATCGTTCAAACAATTTATTCAACATATGGATGTTTTATTTACTTCATATATACGATAAAATGTGAATTTTATCGTTCAAACAATTTATTCAATATATGAATGTTTTATTTACTTCATATATACGATAAAAATGTGAATTTTATCATTCAAACAATTTATTCAACATATCAATATTTTATTTACTTCATATATATGATAAAAATGTGAATTTTATCGTTCAAACAATTTATTCAACATATGAATATTTTATTTACTTCATATATATAATCACAATCAATTTGAATAACACAATCAAACAAACAAGTCATCCATGGTCTGTGGACGCCGAGGAACAGTTCATATATGCAGCTATGAAATTAATAACTATATAAGAAATTACAGTGAGGAGTTCTTACCTAGAAGCTAAACCAAATGCCATGACTCTTCTTATGTAGAGAATCTTCGTCGCGTTTTCAACGAGATTTGTTTCACGCGGTATATGTTGAAAATCACATTTTTAACATTGCTACATGTATAGAAAAGATTATATTTTTACAACGCTGTATATATAGAAAAGATTATATTTTTACACCGCTATATATATAGAAAAGATTATATTTTTATATCATGAAAAATCATATTTTTCTACTACTGAAAAATCCTATCTTTGTATTAATAATAATCTCTTTTCATATTGTTATAAAGATCGAATCTTCCCTTATATAAAATTTATATTTTCGCCTTACAAAAATCAAATCTCTATCTAAATAAAAATCATATTTTTATTAACATGAAACTCTAATTTTTATTAACATGAAAATCATTTCTTTATAATCTTTACTTTATAATCATAAAATTATTTACTTTATAATCATACAAATCTTTACTTTATATTCAATGTTACTTATTTTAACATCAAAGTTATATAAGTTAAAACAAATATCCTTACATTTGAGAATTAAACTAATTACAGGAAAAAAACAAGTAACAAGGAAGCTCATAGTTTGGTCGGAGTCGAAGGGTGGAGGGGCTGAGGTGATGCCGGAGCTTGGTGGTGGCGAGGTGGTCCATTGGCCTGCGGCGATGGCTTTTTCCATTGACCTGGGGTTTTGACCCTGTTTTGAAGAGGGAAGAGCGACCCGGGGGGGTAAGAGGAAGGGGGAGGGTGGCGTTCGACAGTCAGAGGATGGGGAGGCGGCGCCTTGAACGATGAGGCGGCGGTTCCCCTGAGGGAGCGACTGGCAACGACCAAAAAGGGGCGGGTTTCCTTGGCCCTTGATTTGTTTTCTAGCGGCTGAGTTTTGAAGTGAAAACTAGGGTTTGATTTAAAGAAGAAATATATATATATATATTATTTAATTCTCCAATCATTTGTTAATCTATCCGAACTCCAATTCAAACCCAATGACTGTTGCCCCTATCTAATTACCCTTATTCCGAACGTAATGGGATATGTCTCGCAAGCTGATTCGACTGTTTCAATCAGTTTTCATTTAAATTAACATTTAAATCTATATATTCAATTTTAAACATATATTTCAATTTACCGGGGCCACATACTGGCTCTAAAAATTCCCGAAAAATACTTTCTAGCTTTGTACTGACGATATGGTTCTAACAAAACTAATTTCGTCAAATTCCGAGACCGTTTGAAAAATGGCCATTTTCTGGTCGATCCAAATTGACTGAAACTATTAAAACACGTTTTCCTTTGCCACGCTCACATATTAATCCCAAAAATTATGAATTTTGGAATCTAGCAATAACTTGACATCCCAGATCCAAAAAAAGTGGTTTCGTCGAAAATAGAGGTCGTTTGCAAAATGGCTATTTTAGGGCTATATTTTCATAGCGATTATTTAGAATTTTCAACTGGGCGTAACTTTTGATTCCCGCTATGAAAATTCAATTTTTCGGATTCGTTGAAAAGATATTTTCAAATAGATTCAAATATTTTTGGTTTCGCTAAAATCCGATTTATTTTGAATCCTGTACATTCATTTGAAATTTGAAATCGAATTTTCGAACTACCGCGCCATTTTCAATTCCTTTTATAATTAAAAATAATTAATTATATTCTAATGTCGATTCAAATAAATATATACGTTCTAATTCTATTCAAAATAAATTCTCGTTGTCAATATTTAAAATAAATCGTTTTAAATATTAAAAATACATTAAAATTGCCAAAAATAAAATTTTTATATTGGTTCGGATTTTCCGGGTTATAACAATCTCCCCCACTTAAAATCTTTTCGTCCTCGAAAAGAAATGGAGCTGAAAGTTGTTTTACCTACCAATTCAACTTTCAATATTTTCATTATGGCTTTCATTCTGGGTCATTACTAACCTCATCTCTAATGAGACACTCATTCTAGAATGCTACTGATTCTATCTCTAATGAGGATTCTTCAATAGGATATTACTAATCCTACCTCTAATGAGTCTTTTATTCTGTTCTAATGAGTTGTACCCCAAAGATTTGAGTTAACCAAAGCTCTGATACTAGCTGTAACGATACGGATTTCGCCCGGATCTAATCGATCGCTAAATCGACCAAGACCGTTCGAATCCCGTATACGCTAACTCTGGGCATACAACACATTAAGAACAAATTATAGAATACTTCTATAAACATCATAATAATATTACATCAGAGTACAAAATATATCAGAGTATATCGAAATATAATACAGTGGAAGATTAATTTACATCAAATGTAATATAATTCACAGCGGAAAATAAATAAAGTAACACAGCGGAAGACTATCAATGCTCTAGACACAGCTTTAAGCTTCGATCTAGAATCCTGCTTATATATCTGCAAAATGAACTACTTAACTGCCCGTGTGGAAAATAGGGGCACCCGAGTTTGCAAAGTGAAACAAACTACGAGTCCGTCATGGGACTGGTGTGAGAAACTCTACAGTTATAATTAACTTATTAAATCATAAGACAAATCATAGGACCATGCCGCTAATTCGAAATTGGTTTACCCCCATGAATGCCAATGTATAAACAATAATAAATATAGACATATGGATCTACTATGCATGAATAACATGCAATATCCCAATCTACCCGTTTAGATTAATCACCACACTTAGATTTGCCAGATCCAATTCAATTTACAGAAATTGTTCCCTTGGACTTTATTTCCCGATTTCCATTTCAAATCATTTGAAATACATATCTTACTTTCTATAACAACGTAGATTTCACTTCGGGATCTCAAATCAAATCATTTGGAAATGTGAATTCCAAAACATAACAATGCATATGAACAAGTATGCAACCAAATATCGGGCTCCCCCTAGACAAGGCAAAGGGCACACACCTAAGCAACTCGATATATATATGTACACCTCCCACTATGGAGCAGGCTACACCGACGATGCACCTCCCACGCATGGAAGCATACACCGCCCATCTCACCCATACTTTTAGTCGTCCGGGTTACTCAAATCTCTAGCCACATACCAAATCATTTCATATCCCGAAGTAGGGAAAATCATTTCACAACATAATAATAACAAGTACTTTCAAAATATAGTACCTCACATCAGCAATTCACACATATGATTAGTCACTATTAATCACATAACCTTTGAGCTCGTACGTCTCAAAGAAGGGTGTTAAGCAAGAGAATAAATTCTCTGCCACCAAACAGATACATCATCAATAGCAACTAGTCGGATACGCGATGAACTACAATGTAAAACCATAATACATTTCCAAATCATTTCGAAATCATCGGGTTTTAGCCCTCGAAATCCTTTCTGTTTTATAAAACATTCCCTGTCCAAAATCGGGAATACATTCTTTTCACTTAAGAAAAATATCATTTCACAATCATTCATTAAATTTGAAATGAACATAACAACATCGCTACACATCTCATAGTCAAATCGTGAAGTTTTCCACAAGATGTTAGCCTACCAGTATTTCTACCCAACCCAATGCTAAATGTAAAAGCATATCTTGCTCATAAACTGGTCAAGCACAATCCAAACAATCAATCAATCAAATTTGACATTAAATATAAGGTTTTGAATAGAGATAGTATCGACTTATATCCAACATCAAACCCTGATACCAACAGATATCATATCGGGAATAACGATATCGATATCTTCCAAATTCCCATCACAATATCCGTATAATCACGGAATCCAATATCGAAATATTCCGAAGATTATTTCCATTCCAAACCACTCCAATTTATTCATTGGAAAATTCTGGTTATTTAAAACCATTTCTCAATCCAATTTATTTATTTAAAAATAATCGGATTATAATTCGAGTTAATAAGTAGTTCATTTCGATCAAAATATATTTTTATCGTTTCAAATATGGAATTTTTCATCCCAATTCTTTTCAAATCGTATTTTTGACTTTACACAAATAATTAATATTTTTAATAATTTTATTAAGGCCCGTACAGTCGATTTCCATAAACGGCCATCGAACTGCACTTACAACGATCTTTTCCAAATTTGATTTGGACATAATTCCAAATCAAACCATTAGATTTCTAACTTCTCATATTCGTTAGAAATCTCTTTTCAATATGAACCCAATGGTTCCGGTTTTAGGAGAATCCAACGGTTGGATCTCCCGTAATGTCCATTCGAAGTCTATGGTCGAAATTTGCGAACGGTCGCTACGCGGCACGTTCTATTCAGGCCATAATATATATATTATACATATTTCGTCGATTTCCATTTAAAACATATTTTATAAATTCGTTTGAAAATGATTTCAATTTCTACTCTGGATCAAGTTCTTCAACTTTTCAGTTTCTAAGAACTTTCTAATTTTTCAAAAACTTGGCTAACACCCTAAATTTTCGAAAAATTTCGCATAACCTCCCATTCACGGGAGCACCGGGAAAATCTCGAAATTGCCATACAGGCCTCTCCAATCCAAAAAGAAAAAGCCAAGCGGCTAGCTAATCAGCTCATAAAATCATCATACCAAACAAAACAGTAAATATGTACCTATTTGTCGGGCATACAATTTTATTCCTCTTCTCTAGCCTCCTTGCTGTGACCTGTTCAATATATCGTATATGTATATTTTCATACAACACCCATATATACATTTTCATATGACGCTTTTATATATTCATTCAACGCATATATAATTTCACACAACGTCTATATAAGCCAAACATAATATTATTAGCGAACTGATAACATTTCCATCGCACGACAATTTTATATATTCCATATATACGCTAAAAATGATAATTTTAGCGAACTAGTATTTATTTCAAGGTCTGACTATTTTATATACTCATATATGTGTTAAAAATGTTATTTTTAACAAACTAGAATCCATGTCAACGTATGACTATTTTTATTACTTCACATACATGATAAAAATGTTATTTTTATCGTTCAAAGAATTTTTTTCAACACATGAATATTTCATATACTTCATATATACGATAAAATGTGAATTTTATCGTTCAAACAATTTATTCAACATATGAATGTTTTATATACTTCATATACACGATAAAATATGAATTTTATCGTTCAAACAATTTATTCGACATATGAATGTTTTATTTACTTCATATATACGATAAAAATGTGAATTTTATCGTTCATATAACTTATTCAACATATGAATATTTTATTTACTTCATATATATGATAAAAATGTGAATTTTATCGTTCAAACAATTTATTCAACATAAAAATATTTTATTTACATATATATAATAAAAATGTGAATTTTATCGTTCAAACAGTTTATTTAACATATGAATATTTTATTTACTTCATATATATAATCACAGTCAATTTGCACAACACAATCAAACAAACAAGTCGTCCATGGTCTGTGGACGACGGAGAACAGTTCATATATGCAGTTATGAAATAAATATCTGTATAAGAAATTACAGTAAGGAGTTCTCACCTAGAAGCTAAACCAAATGCCGCGACTCTTCTTATGTAGAAAATCTTCGCTGCATTTTCAACGAGATCTGTTTCACGTGGTATACGTTAAAAATCACATTTTTAACATCGCTACATGTATAGAAAAAGTTATGTTTCTACAATACTATATATATAGAAAAGATTATATTTTTAAACCGCTATATATATAGAAAAGATTATATTTTTATACCATGAAAAATCATATTTTTCTACTACTGAAAAATCCTATCTTTGTATTAATAATAATCTCTTTTCATATTGTTATAAAGATCAAATCTTTCCTTATATAAAATTTATATTTTCGCCTTACAAAAATCAAATCTCTATCTAAATAAAAATCATATTTTTATTAACATGAAACTCTAATTTTTATTAACATGAAAACCATTTCTTTATAATCTTTACTTTATAATCATAAAAATATTTACTTTATAATCATATAATTCTTTACTTTATATTCAATGTTATTTATTTTAAAATCAAAGTTATAAAGTTAAAACAAATATCCTTACATTTGAAAATTAAACTAATTACAAGAAAAAAAACAAGTAACAAAGAAGCTCACAGTTTGGTCGGAGTCGAAGGGTGGAGGGGCTGAGGTGACGCCGGAGCTTGGTGGTCCACTGGCCTGCAGCGATGGCTTTTCCGTTGACTTGGGGTTTCGACCCTGTTTTAAAGAGGGAAGAGTGACGACAAGGAAGGGGGGGGGGTGTAAGAGGAAGGGGTAAGGTGGCGTTCGACAATCAGAGGAAGGGGAGGCGACGCCTTGAACGGCGGCGCAGCGGTCCCCCTGAGGAAGCGACTAGCGACGGCCAAAATGGGGCGGGTTTCCTTGGCCCTTGATTTGTTTTCTGGCGGCTGAGTTTTGAAGTGAAAACTAGGGTTTGGTTTAAAGACGATATATATATATATATATATATATATAATTTAATTCTCCAATCATTTGTTAATCTATCCGAACTCCAATTCAAACCCAACGACTGTCACCCCTATCTAATTACCCCTATTTCGAACGCAATGGGATATGTGCCACAAGTTGATTCGACTGTTTCAATCAGTTTTCATTTAAATTAACATTTAGATCTATATATTCAATTTTAAACGTATATTTCAATCTACCGGGGCCACATACTGGCTCTAAAAATTTCTGAAAAGTACTTTCTAGCTTAGTATTGACGATACGGTTCTAACAAAACTAATTACGTCAAACTCCGAGACCGTTTGAAAAATGGCCATTTTCTGGTCGATCCAAATTGACTGAAACTGTTAAACAAGTTTTCCTTTGCCACGCTCACATATTAATCCCAAAAATTACAAATTTTGGAATCTAGCAATAACTTGACATCCCGGATCCAACAAAAGTGGTTTCGTCGAAAACAGAGGTCGTTTGCAAAATGGCTATTTTTAAGGGCTATATTTCCATAGCGACTATTTGGAATTTTCAACTGGGCGTAACTTTTGATTCCTGCTATGAAATTTCAATTTTTCAAATTCACTGAAAAGATATTTTCAAATAGATTCAAATATTTTTGGTTTTGATAAAATTCGGTTTATTTTGAATCCTGTAGATTCATTTGAAATCTGAAATTTGAAATCGAATTTTTGAACTAACGCGCCATTTTCAATTCCTTTTATAATTAAAAATAATTAATTATATGCTAACGTCGATTCAAATAAATATATACGTTCTAATTCTATTCAAAATAAATTCTCGTCGTTATTATTCAATATAAATCATTTTAAATATTTAAAATTCATTAAAATTGCCAAAATACAAATTTTAAATTGGTTCAGATTTTCCGGGTTATTACATTTCCCTTCTCCGCCGCTGTTGGGGAATTCGACGAAGAAGGAACTGCGTTGATAGCATATGCTTTCACAATCTGCTTCTCCTTAGGAGGTTGTAGGCATTTATCCTTGTGATGTCGCACTTGGCCGCAATTGAAGCACTTCCTGTCCACTGGCTTTTCTCGACAATCTCTGGCATAGTGGCCCTTCTTGCCACAGCTAAAGCACTCGATATCTTTCTTATTCTTCTTTTTCTGACCAACCTTGGTTTGGTTCTGTTTTCTCTTATTCTCAGAATTCTTATTGCCATCACCGCTTGGCATAGTGGCCCTTCTTGCCACAACTAAAGCACTCGATATCTTTCTTATTCTTCTTTTTCTGACCAACCTTGGTTTGGTTCTGTTTTCTCTTATTCTCAGAATTCTTATTGCCTTCACCGCTTGCCTGCGGTTTCGGCTCCTCTGCAGATGTAACAACGACCTCAGTCTTTGGCTTAGGGTAAAGGATTTCTGACCTCAATGCCTTTCCCACAATAGATTTCAACGTCTCATTGATATGGTTTATAAGTATTTCCCCCAAGTACCCATCGAGGCCAGTTATTAATTTCTCGTTTTTCTTCTCAGCAGTATCGATAAGATATAATCCATATTTTGATAAGGTATCAAATTCAACAATATATTCCGAGACCGCCCTACCAATTTGCTTAAGCTCCAAAAATTTCCTAAACAAATCTGATTTCTAAGCAGTTGGAATAAACTTGTCACTTAAAAGAGTCTTAAACTGATTCCAAGTAACTTGATCCTCGGGATTAGTCGCTTTAATAGCATTCCACTAATTCATTGCCCGTCCTTGAAGCTGACGGGGTGCCAGCTTCCTCTCCATTTCATCATTAATCCCCAAACCCTTGAAGATGTGCTCACAACTGTCAAGCTAATCCTGAACCTCCATAGCCGATTTCGTTCCATGGAACAACTTCCCACCAAAACTAGTATAATCCTTGCTAAGCTTGACGAAATCAGCTCTAGGCACCTGCTCTACTGCACCACCACCATTAGCAGCATTTGGAACTACTCCTTGAGCATCCTTAAGCATCTCTCGCATGAAGGCAGTAAACATTGTCGTCATATCAGGGACATTCCCATTATTGGCCCCTGAACCCGCTCCCTCTTCAACTCCCGATGCGGGGTTCCTCATCGTACTCCTCGTATTTCATCTCATCGTTCAATCTGTAAAGAAAAAACGATTAACCATCTCTTTAGTGGTGCCAGTGCAGTGCGAGTTCATCCATAGATATACTAATAGTATGTATATATATAGCTTTTGAAAACCAAAATATCACAAATACACCCTCTCATATACGTATACTACGCAACCTAGGCTCTGATACCAAGTGTGACGGCCTCCCCGCACCATCAGACATTTACCCGCAATGCGTTGTGTCAATGTCCGACTAGCACGGGATGATCAAGGTTGAAATGATGAATCATCAAGAACCTGTAGTATATCTCACAGCGCATGGAATAAAATATAATAATAACATATTTGATATAAAACAGGCGAGACAGTGCATAAATTGAAAACTAAACCATATCCATCAGAGTAGCGGAATCTCAAAATACAACTTATGATCCAAACCATTATTACAACTTCAAAATACTGTCTCTAAAAAAGAAATAAAAGAGGTACACTACTAATTCCCAAGCAGTGACTAGCAACAACACAGGGAGAATATATGTATATAGTACGAGGAAGCCTCATGCTCGTCTCCGGACAACTACTCGTGCATAACCACCTAACCAGTTTCTAGTCTGCTCGTTTAGAAGCACCCAGGGTAATAAGAAGTGACATAAAACTCTGGGTCAGACGAAAGTCTGGTATGAGCGATAGCAAATCTACAACACTAAATAGAGCAATAACAGGTATAAGAATTCATACCTGACTTGGACCTGTAACCAAAGAGTTAGCACAAGAAGATGTACAATACTATAAGGTAACACTAACATATTGTAATAACCCGGAAATTCTGAACCAATTTAAAAATTTTATTTTGGCAATTTTAGTGAATTTTGAATATTTAAAATGAATTACTTTAAATAATAATAGTGATAAATTTGTTTTTAATAGAATTAGAAAGTATATATTTATTTGAATCGTCATTAGAATATAACTATTTTATTTTAAATATAAAAGGAATTGAAAATGGCGTGGTAGTTCGAAATTTCGATTTTGAATTTCAAATGAATGTACAGGATTCAAAATAAACCGGATTTTAGTGAAACCAAAAATATTAGAATCTATTTGAGAATATCTTTCCAACGAATCCGAAAAATTGAAATTTCATAGCGGGAATAAAAAGTTACGCCCAGCTGAAAATTCAGAATAGTCGTTATGGAATTCTGGCCCTTAAAAAAGGGAATTTTGAAAATGACCTCGGTTTTCGATGAAACCACTTTTGTTGGATCTAGAATATCAAATTATTTCTAGGTTTCAAAATTCATAATTTTCTAAATTAATATGTGGGCGTGGCGAAGTTAAACGTGTTTGAACAGTTTCTGTCAATTTGGATCGATCAGAAAATGGCCATTTTTCAAACGGTATTAGAATTTGACGAAATTTGTTTTGTTAAGACCGTATTGTCAATAAGAAAGTAGAAATATTTTTTTTGGAATTTTTAGAGACTGTATGTGGCCCCGGTATATTGAAATGTGCGTTTAAATTGAATATATAAAGATTTATATTTTGATTTTGAAGAAAACTGGTCGAAATGATGGAATTGGCCTACGAAACATATCCCATTGTGTTCGGAATGGGGGTAATTAGCTAGGGGCGACAATCGTTGGGTCTCGTTTGGTGTTCGTATATGAAATCACAATTATGGAGAAAATAAAATAATAAATTAATTAAATAAAATATTCCCCCATCCTCTCCCTTAGTCAATGGCACCCCCTTTCCTTTTCGTGGTTCAAATCAGAATAAAAAAAGAGGAGGGAGGAGGAGCCCTGTAACACCCCGTATTTTCTGTGAACTTAAGAACTACAAATCTGAGTATAATTAAAATTTAAAATCAGAATTAAGGGAAACGGGTTTTGCGGTTGCGTTCGTCTCGGAAAAATACGCGAAATAGAGTCCGAAATTTCGTAAATCGGAGTCAGTATGACCGAGATACGGCCTTCAGAAGTTTCACGAAAAATCAGAAAAACGAAACAGATTTCAAAAATGCAGAAAACGAGCCAGGCGGGAAAATTCCCGCCCAGACCAGGTCGACCTGGGAGTCGACCTGGAGGGGACCAGGTCGACTTGGGAGTCGACCCTAGGGTCGACCTAGGGGTCGACCTGCCTCCCGAATCTGCTTTTCTGCCTGGGTGCGTTCTGATGTTTCTGGTCTCGTTTTCAGTCTAGATTCGTCTGCCTAAACCTATTTAAACAGCCCCAAACCCAGCCTTCTCTGCACACAAATCCATTCTGCTTCTACTCTGCCTCTGTTCTAAATTAAAATAAAATGGCATCGCTACTCTGCTGGAGTCTAAACTAGAAGATAATCAACATCAACCTAAGCAACTCGATTCAAGATTAAAGCTTCAACAACAATTAAAGAGAATCAACTAACGACGCTACAACTAAAGTTCTTTCCTTAATCCAATCAAGGCAAGTACAGTTATTTTCCGATATAAACGTTAATTCTGATTGTGACATGAATTGTAGATCTGGATTTGAGGTTATGTCTGTTCTGTTCTGTTTAGATCTATCTTATTCTGTAACTCTTTCTGTTTTCTGTTTTATAGCCAGGCTACCACGAGCCTGAGCCAATCTCATAAGAGATTAACATACGTTAAAATGTTTGGGACAATCAAATGAATATGCAGAAATTGGGCATGACCGATATGTGATTGATTTGAGGAAAGAACATAGGTTGAACTTGGAACCTAGAACATAAATCTAAGGCATAAATTGGACTGATCTGTGACTGAATTGAATAAAGGACATAGGTTGTAAACTAGATCTAGATCTGTGCATATATGACAGTTTGGGAATATCATATGGTAATATATGACTTGTAATATCTGGAATATTAAGATCTGAACTAAAGGACATTTCTAGATCTAGATCCTTGGACATATTATGACTTGGACTGAAAGGAACATGTTGTTTAGGCGTAAAGGGCCTATATTAAAATAGGATAACTATAAATGTGAACACGCCTAAATATGGATTTTTGGATAATTAGCAATAAAGGCTATAACTTGGCATAATTCATACCATGATTTGGGAATTTACCTATTGAGTTAGGTCTACCCATGATCATCTGTTCAACCTTTGTTTTATGTGAGTCTAGGCATATGATTTGGAGTTTTTAGAGATTCTTCTGTACTATGCAATGTTTAACTAAAAATCTGTAGCCTATGTTGAATTATGAATTATGACCATGATTTGGCATATAAGTGTAGGCTAAATTTGTTGAATTGCCTAAATTTGCTAAACTGAATCTGTAGATATGCCTAATTTGTTATCTGTTATCTGCTAAGTCTATTGAAAATGCCAAATCTGCTAAATCTGTTATCTGCTTTGCTAATCCTCTTAATCTGTTGAAATGCCTATCCTGCTGATTTGTTAAGTTGCCTAATCTGCTAGTTCTATCATATGGCCTAAACTGCTAATTAAATGGAAATGCCTAGTCTGTTAAATTTGTCTGTTGAGATGCCTAATCTGTTATATGCCAAAATCTGCTAAGTGCTAAATCTGCTAAATCTGTTAAGTCACCCAATCTGCTAAAATCTGTTATCTGCTATATCGGTTGAGTTGATGTGATCATTCTGTTATTGATATAATCTGAATTGGCATATATATTGGGCGTACGCATAAACGGTAAATAATTAATTAATTGGCCGCAAAGATAAAAATGGCTAACTCGAGGTTAGAATGAGTTTGCGACGTAAATCTGCCCGGAACCGCCCGGCACATCCAGTGGCCGCAAACAATAGGTTCTAATGTGAGAAGTTAGTCATATGCTGCTTTAGACACGAGGTTAGGTCTGGCTTGTGGCAGAAGTCTGCCCAGAACCGCCCGGCCCATCCAGCGGCCACAAGCTAACGACCTAATGTGAGAGGTCTGGGCATTAATAATTAATTAATGCAAATCTGAGATAAGAATGACGTCTAAACGTGTTGGGGGAATAGGGTTAAACCAACTGGACCAATATGTGTAGTAAACCCGTTCATGAATCTGTAGGCCCAATACAAGGTTAGACAAATCTGAAAATCTGTTAAATCTGTACACCTGATCTGTTAGTCTAAAAACTTGTTGATTTGATCTGTGAACTATAAATCTGAACTCTGTCTGAACTTGCAAACAAGTTAATCTGAAATCTGTTAGTCTGGGGACACAGGTTAGGAGGGGAAATACTTGTGTCATCTGTTGCTTGGGGCCCATATTAGTCAGTAACCCGTTCTGGTATCAATACGTTGACCGCACACCAGGTAGGGTCCGGGCACGCTTACTGAACTAATTATAAGTGGTCCATTCTGATAATGGCGAGGGGTGTTGATGGTGCGTTCCAACCGGGTCATGTGCGTGCATGGATCCCGGTCTGCCTCTAGGGATGTAAGACGCCGTGACATCTGTAAATAGGTCTGTGTCATTCAAAGGTTGCCACTTTAGGGAATGATACACCCTTCTGTGGGGCTGGCACAGGGTATTTATGTATTAGGGAGCCGATCGCTTGGGGTAGGATTTAGGGTACACTAAACTCTGTCTATTTATGTGGGTACCGTCTGTTTCTGTTGGGTGGCAACACCTGTCTGTTTCTGCGTGGTACCGTCTGTTGGGGTGGTAAAGGCCCATTTCTAGTGTACACCAAATTCTGACATTCTGCTTCTGTATGGATTATTTTGTTTCCGTCTGATTGGGTGGTAAAGGCCCATTATTATTATTCTGTTTCCGTTAGTATTCTGTTTCCATCTGTTCGGGTGGTAAAGGCCCATTATTCTGTTTCTGTCTATTGGGGTAGAAAAAGGCCCAATACTAGCATTCAGTAGAAATTTTTCTGACTCTATTTCTGTTGTAGAGTGTTAGGGTAACACCTAAACCAGTTAAACTAGTATTAGTGCAGAGAAGTGAAAAGTAATAATTTATATCATTCTGTATCTTCTGTATATCTGTAAACCCGGTGATGTTATCTCTTGTCCAGCTTTATGTTCATGTCATTATTACTATTATCTGTTCATAACTGAAAATCACTGGACTTGCCAGACTTTATGTCTGACCTTGTTTGCTTTCACCCCTTTCTTCCGTTTCCCCCCCAGGTTTCCTTAGGAGGGAGTACCATAGCTTGATCCGGATTCCGTCTGCTTGAAGTGTTTGAAGTATGGCTTGGCTCAGGATAGCTTCTGTTCTGTGGGGATTATGCTTTTAAAATTTTGTACTCCGATAGTTTTGAACAAGGCTGATATTGATGTACTTGAGTTTTTGATAAAGATGTAACCATACTGATTTCTGTTTTTCCGCTGTAATAAAGTTAATATTTTTCAAGTACTGTTTATCTGTCTTGTAATATTCTGTTCTGTTTACTAAAATACTCCATCAAAGTTAAGGCATTCCCTTTGTGAGTGACCTTAACGGAGGTGGGGTGTTACAAGCCCGTCGCTCCTCCGATCAGGGCGCCACCGTGCCGTTTGACGCGCCACCCTGCCACCCTCCCTCTCGCTTCCTCCCTCCCTCCTCCATCTCGACCTAGCACGAAAGCCCCTTCCCCCCATCGATGGAAACCGCCCTGACCAGGCAGACCCCCTCCGCCTCCGCCCACTTCAGCTGTAACGACACAGATTTTGTCTGACCTTAATCGATCGCAAAATCGACCACCATTGAAGCCCCTTCAAGGTAGCTACTCCCATCAAGGGTCTCTGTAGCAACACATACATTCCATGTGAAGATCGTCGGTCTTCAATCACCGTCTTTATGTTCGACTCTTCTTCGTCGTAGAAATTATCCGGAATGGGTTAAACCCGGTCTTCCCGAGTAACTCACGTATTTTATAATTAAAAATCAATTACTATACAAACACATCCAACGCCACATTCCAATTTAGAATTATTCTTCAAGATCAAATGTCCACATATTCTTATCAAAGATAAATTCTTTACATTTATTCTTAAATCTTTCTTTTAATGATTTATTAAGAACCTAATTTGGTTTTTAAAAATCAATAATCATTCTTTAATGATTATTTAAATTTAAGAAATTTATCTTATCTTTAACTGGATTAAAGAACTAATGACATTTAAAACATAGTTCACGATAAACACAAATTCATCTCCCATTAAATAGGGGATTTTCATAGAAATCAGACCAATGTATAATCGATATGAATTTCTGTATCGAGCTATTAACATAAATGGAATAACGGCAAAGCCTTTTAGATTCCATATATATTAACGGCCTTCTTTTACAGAAGCTCATCTCGAATATTATTAAATCAAATTCCATTCAATCCCAATTTAATATATTAAATTGGAAAACTTTACTCTTGGAAAATATTCCATTTTAAATCTAAATAAAAGATTCATAAATCCCAAATTATATTTCACTGCAAACTGGGTTAAAGAACAAGTGTCTTTTAAAACACTGTTCACGATAAATCCAATTTACATTTCATTTTATTCCAATTATCAAATATGATTGAAACTCTAAAAATCT
Source organism: Allium sativum (assembly GCA_030737875.1). Lineage (NCBI taxonomy): Eukaryota > Viridiplantae > Streptophyta > Magnoliopsida > Asparagales > Amaryllidaceae > Allium > Allium sativum. Next base: position 1,043,086,117 of record CM060922.1, read on the forward strand.
TAATTAAAAGATTTATTCTTTTCTCAATTGGGGTTAAGAACAGTGTTATTTAAGACACCATTCACGACAACCCAAAAATCCAATTTATTCTATTTAATTCCAAGTAAATATTAACTTATTGGAAAACTTTATTAAATCTTAATTATAAGATTTGTTCTAGTTAATAACTAGTTCATATCGATAAAATATATTTTTATCTCTTCACTGTTGGAAATTTTCATCTAAATTCCTTTTAAACCATTTATTATGATTTTTCATAATATTTCCATATTTTTAATAATTTTATTTTCGCTCGTACAGTCGGTTTCCAATAACGGCCACCGAACTGCATCCATAGCGACCTTTTCTAAATTTGATTTGGACATAATTCCAAATCCAACCATTAGATTTTAAAACTCTTATATTCATTGAGAAGCTCTTTTCGATACGAACTCAACGGTTCTGGTTTTAGGAGAATCCGACGGTCGGATCTCCCGCTACGTCCATTTAAAGTTAATGGTCGAAATTCGCGAACGGTCGCTGCGCGGCGCGTTCTATGAAGGGGTGGTTAGGGGTGGTCGTCCGGACTATTGTTGATTGTTCGGATTTGGTTTTCGCTCAGACCCAGAGCATAAACTAGTAAATGGATGCGTGTCTGACATTGGATTTCGTTCCATGTGAATTAGATCGATTTCTATTAATGTATGTCTATTTGGTGGTGGAGGATTTATTCTCCACTTAACACCCTGGTATATATTAATAGTTATTGATCGCATGGTGTGAATTGTCAATGTGGCACGCCAAGATGCAAATGATCAAGGCTTTTGTTGAAAAGCAGGGCCTTGTGGGATGATCAAAGCATCGCCTATTACGACATAGCTTTGTGTATATCGTGACTTCGCGAGCCTCACACCCCGGTATGAGTCAAAAAGGGGATATGGACCGTAGGGTGTGCACACGTTTCTTTCTAGCTAGTGGTAGTGTCAGTGCTTTAACACGGCTTGGCATTTTACTTATGTGGATGATGGATTTTGAGGCGCCTCGGATTTTTATAGGCCGATAGTGGTCATATTATAGGTTCAAAGGAACCGGGAAACGTGTGTTCAGGCATAACCAATCCACTGCCGATAGGCGGGGACCGGCCCTACCGCTCCAAGGGTTCACTGCGGGGGATCCTGTGGCATTTGCTAGAGTGTCTCGAATCGGAGAGGAGCTTGCCCCTGGCCTCGACTCATGATGGAAATCCAATTTCCAATACGACCTTGCGGTTTTGATTGTAGAACTAGTATGGCGACATAGTAGGATGGGGTACTATGCCGTCTATGATTAATACATTATGATTGAAATTGTTTTTTTTTAAAATATAGATATACCCATATATATACACTAATACTAAATCCATTTTATCGTATCAAGCATCTTTTAACCATTATAAGGTAAAACCCTCTCCTCCGGTTTGCGTTGCATTGTGTGATGGGACTTAGGTCTTATAATGGTTTCATTTTTCTAAAAAGCATTGCGTTGTTTAACGATTTACTTTATTTTATTCACTGGCAATCCAATGGAGTAAACCCGTTCCGCGTTAGCGGCGTGGTCCTGTGATTAGCCTTATTATTAGATTAGTTAAGTTAGATTTCTCACACCAGTCCCATGACTGACCTGTAGTTTGTTTCACTTGCAAACTCGGGTGCCCTCTTTTCCACACGGGCAGTCGAGTAGCTTTTTGCAGATATTTATCTCTTGAGTAAGATCCTGGATTGAAGCTTAAAGCTGTGTCCAGAGCATTTATAGTCTTCTGCTGTGTATTGTATTTATGTATTGTAATTTAACTTCCGCTGCATCATTCCTTTAATTGATGTACTCTGATATTCTGTACTCTGATGTAACATTATTGTAATGTCAATAAAAGTCTATTGTTATTTGTTCTTATGAATTGTATTCCCAAAGTTAACGTATGCGAGTTTTGAATGGTCTTGGTCGATTTTGCGATCGATTAGGTCCGGGCAAAATCCGTGTCGTTACATCAGCCACCACCAGCAAGCCCCCGGCGACCTCCTCCTCGACCTGCCGTGTCTCTCCCCTCCTCTCTTCTCTTCGCTCCTCTCCATTTCAATACACAGCAAAGAAACCCTCCCCGGTCAAAAAGAAAAATAAACCAATCAATGTAAGTTCTTACTTTCAATTTTAAACAGTTTTTATATGTTACAAAAAATATATTCTTTTAAATTCTGTATTAAAAGTAATAAAATTTTGATTTTTACACATGTAGTGATACGATAAACATTAGATTTTTAATTTACATAAAAAATAGATTTTTAATTTACATAAAAATTAGATTTTTATTTACTTAAAGCTTGAGTTTATGTCATAAAAAGAATTGATTTTTATCATGAAAGGATGGGATTTTTGATTGTATGAGTAGCATTACAAAGATAGGACCTTTTATATGTATATAACTTCAAAAAGATTCGATTTTTAAATATAGTGAAGTAACGACTATAAAAATATAATTTTTATATATGTATGACAGTAAAAATATAATTTTTATTTAAGTAGTGAAGTAGAAATATGATTTGTACTTCAATAAAAATGGGATCTTTATATGTGAAATGAATTAAAAATGTGAATTTTTATTTATAAACATCGAGATAGAAATGTGATTTTTGTTTTAAAGATAGTGGAATAAAAATATAATTTTTATACATGAAGTGGTATTATAAAAATGTGATTTTTAACGTGAAACCGCATGTAATAGATCTCGTTGGAAGCACTACCAAGATTTCCTACATAAGAAGAGTCACGGTGTTTCGGTTTAGCTAGTCGGTGAGAACTTCTCACTTTAATTCTTATTTTCTAGTTAAAATTATATACTAGGATGCAGACGGTGCTTAACAGCACCCACACCCGTCATCCACAGACCATGGACGACTTGTATGCTTGTCTGATGTGTTATAAAGTTTGTTGTGATGTTGATGTGAAATGGATAATAAAACATTTATGTGTTGAAATAAATTAATTATCGTTAAAAATATAATTTTTAACAGGAATCTGAATAAATAAATATTCATTTACAAACCGAACGGTTTGTTTATGTACACCTATTTGAAGGATATTGATTGGGACGATAAATTTTACACATCGCCCAACTGCACAAATAATATTCAGTGTTTGTGGATTGAAACCCCACACGGGTGTTGGGATGATATTTGACGTACACTAATCCCAATTGTTTAGTGTTATGTCGACCGTTTGATTGACAGACTGTATGAGCGTTAATTAGTTATATTTAATGCTTATGCAATTGTGTGGTACACTCTGGATGATGGTTGATTATTTATCGTTGCTATTATATACATGTGTTGTATGGAATCCATATAATTAACATTATATGGTAATTGATTGGGCCTCATTCCAATTGGGAAAATAAAGAATATTCATGTGTTGAATAAAATATATATTCATGTGTTGAATAGAATAAAGAATATTCATATGTTGATTAAAATATATATTCATGTTTTGAATAGAATAAAGAATATTCATGTGTTGAATAAAATATATATTCATGTGTTGAATAGAATAAAGAATATTCATGTGTTAAATAAAATATATATTCATGTGATGAGTAAAATATTTTAAACAATAAAATTTACATCTTTATCATAATTTTATAAAATATATTAAATAATAAAATATATATTCATGTGTTGAAAGAAATATAGATTCATGTGTTGAACATAAAATATTCATTTGTGGAATAGAATAACGAAGTTATTGAAATATATAAAACCTTGTTGATTAGATTTGCGCCATTTTGACGTGAACGATATTTATATCGATTATATTCGTTTTTGTAATGAATATAGAAAAGAAAGTGATTTCAAAATATAACGTTTTGTAAATATTATCATTTATATATTAATGATATGAAATATTCAATTTTGATTTGAAACTGAATATGAAGTTGAAATTATTTTGAAAACGAATTTAAAACGATTTATAAAATACATTTTGAATTGAAATTGACGAAATATATATAATATATATATTACATATACTAATGGCCTGAATAGAACGCGCCGCGCCGCGGCAGTTCGCGAATTTCGACCATTGACTTCGAGTTGACATTACGGGAAATCCGATCGTCGGATTCTCTTGAAACCGGAACCGTTGGGTTCGTATCGAAAAGGGATTTCCAATGAATATTATAAATTTGAAATCTAACGGTTGGATTTAGAATTGTGTCCAAATAAATTTGGAAAAGGTCGCTGTAAGTGCAGTTCGGTGGCCGTTGTTGAAAACCAACTGTACGGGCCTTGATAAAATTATTAAAAATACAAATAATTTGTGCAAAATCATAATATATGAATTGGAAAGAACTGGGATGGAAAATTCCACATTTAAAAGGATAAAAATATATTTTTATCGAAATGAACTAGTTTTGAACTGGATTTGAAGTGGTTTTAAAAATAATCAGAATTTCCAATACATGAATTGGAATGGATTTGAATCGAAATTATCTTCGGAATATTTCGATGTTGGATTTCGTGATTATACAGATATGGTTGTGGAAATTTGAAAGATATATTTACATCGTTATTTCCAATACGATATTTGTTGGTTTTAGAATTTGAAATTGAATATAAGCTGATATATTTTCTACTCAGAGCCTTGTATTTAATATCAAATGGGATTTTGGGTTCGTCATGGATGGTGTCTTAAATAACACTGTTTTTGAACCCAGTTTAGAAAAGAATAAATCTTTCAATTAAGATTTAGTGAAATTGTCCAGTTAATTAGTATTTAATCGGAATTGAATTAAAATTGGTTTTTGGGTTTATTGTGAGAGGTGTTTTGAATAACACCTGTTCTTTAACCCGATTAACAATGGAATGTGATTTTGGGTTTATCGTGAACCATGTTTTAGATGACGTTGGTTCGTTAACCCAGTTAAAGACACGATATTGATTTTTGGGAAGATTAAAACCAAGTGGAGTTTTAATGAATTTTTAATTAGATTGTGATGATCGAGAATGGAGTATCACCAGTTTTGCTCCAAAGCGATAGTTAAATCTTTAATTAGATTTGAACGTGTGGTAATTAATATTTAATGATAACACCATGGTGTTAGAAATGGAGTATTACCAGTTTTGCTCCATGGGATGAATAGGTTGGGATTGGGAAATAAAATAAATGATTACTTTGGTGTGGTTCACTAATCCCGACTAGTTTATAAAACCTTAACACGGTTTGAAACGATATCCAAAGGAAGATTAAAGAATAAATTTAGAAGAATTTATCTTTGATAAAATTAATGGGAACGTTTCCCTAAGAATGTGAAAAATTGGAATAAAAGAATATTCCGAATTGGAATGAGGCGTATGTTGTGTTTGTGTAACACATGTTTATTATATACGAGGGTTACTCGGAAAGGCTGGGTTTATACCCATTCTGAATAACCGATTCGACGATAAGTCGAAGATGAAGACGATGGTTGAAGACCGGAAGTCTTCACATCGTTTGGATGATTATTGATGATCTTGATTGGTATGTACACCCAAGAGGAGGGAATCCGTTGGTGATCGTCCAGATGTACTTGGAGATCGATGGATATGCGAGGAAAGTGCCTCCGGTTTCGTTCAGACCCAGAATGAACTTGTAAACGGACTGTGTGTCTGACATTGGATTTTATTCTATGTTGATTGAACTCTATTAAATATACATCTGTTTGGCGGTGGAGAATTTATTCTCTTGCTTAACGCCCTTCTCGGAGACGTACGAGCTCAGAGGTCGTATATCGATGGACATCAGTCGCATGGAGTGAATTGCCTGTGTGGCATGCCTAAGTGGAAGATGATCAAGGCTTTTGTTGAAAAGCAAAGTCTTGTGGTTGATGATCAAAGCACGGACTGTGTGGCACAGCTTTGTGTATGGCGTTAATTTGCGATCCTCACACCTCGGTATGAGTCAAAAACGGGATAGTGACTACAGGGAGAGCACGACGTTTCTTTCTAGCTATGGGTGATGTCAGTGACCTACCAGCCCTGACATTTATATACTTTTTACCTGTGTGGTTGTTGGAATGCGACGCACCTCGAATATATGGTCGATAACTGGCACTATGTAAGCAACGTACATACCATTATATAGGTCCTATAGGGCCGGGAAACGTGTGTTCAGGTATTGCCAATCCTCAAAAGTAAGAGAGGACCGACCCTAAAGATCCAATCATCACTGTGTGTGGTCCTGAGACATTTTCCAGAGTGTCTCCAACGGAGAGGAGCTTGCCCCTTGCCTCGACTCATGATGGAATCCAATTTCCAATACGTGATAATTCGGTTTTATTTGTAGAGCCTGGTATGGCGACATAGTGGTACGGGCACTTATGCCATCTATGATTGATACTTTTGATTGAAGTTGTTTTCTTCACTTATAGTAATAATAAAAGATGGAATTAGCGTATCAAGCATTCTTTGGCTATTATAAGGTAAAAACCCTATCCTCCGGCTTGCGTTGCATTATGTGATGGGACCTGGGTCTTATAATAGCTTCATTTTTCTTTATTTAGAATTGCGCTATTTGTTTTATGCACTGGTACTCTTGGGAGGAAACCCGTTCCGTGTTATATGGCGTGGTCCCTTGATTTACCTAACTTAAAAATAAAGATTAATAACTGTTTTAGTTCTCACACCAGTCACATGACTGACCTGAAGTTTATTGTTTTAACCTAAACTCTGGGTGCCCTTATTTTCCGCACGGGCAGCTAGTAGTTTTGGTTTTGCAGATTTATATTCACAGGAACCTGGTTTATAGCTGGAACGATACTCGGAAAGCTCTGTATCCGTATATCGCCTTCAATTGTGTTCTGTATTATTTTTCCGCTACTATACATTTAAATGTAATTTAAATCTCTGATATTTGTCAAATGTGTAATATTGATTCATACTCTGTATATTCTTGTATTCTGATGGAATTGTTGTAATAAACGATGAAATGTTCTTCTGTTTGCGTTCCGATGTGTGTTGTTCTCAAAGCAATCCGGGCTTTCCTTAACGAGGAAGTTACGGGTCGCTACAGTGGTATCAGAGCTTTGGTTTACGGAGCTCGGAGAACAAGGCACATTAGAACCATACGAAAGAATTCATCAGAAATTGGATTAGTAATATCCAATAAGAATGACTCGTTAGAGATGGGATCGGTAGTATCCTAGAACGAGTGTGAAGAGTATATTTTTAAAAAAAAAAATGAAAACAATTTTTGTTTTGAAGATTTAAACCTTATTCAACGTATTTGAATATTTTATTTATATTGAATTTGGACAATCGAGTATATAAAGATTTTGCATATATGCGTCATGAACGTATATTCGAAATTTTAATATACTGGATAGATATAGAATCACACTCTAGTCGCCCGGGGATGATTCTGATGATTGATATATCATCACCAGAATTCGTGTTCGTGTTTTGAAAGTGGGATATCTATATATTTCCATCAGACTGGTGTGAGAACCAAAACTAGATAGGTTTATTGTTGTGATTTGACATCAAAAACATGATTTTCTGTATATATATCAAAGTTATGAATTTCAAATGTTAATCCACTAATTGATTGATGGATGTGTTGTATGATTATTATATTGATTATATAAAATTTGAACCATTTAGCCTAATGGAACCAAATATTGAACTGAATTGAAAATTGTTTGAAATTGCATGCATATACATGTACTCACATTGAACAGGTCATAGCAAGGAGGCTAGAGCAGAAGAATAAAATTGTTTGCTCAACAAATTGGCACATCTTTACTAATTTTTTGGGTTTGGATGATTTTATGAGCCGATTGGCTAGCCGCTTGGTTGTTTCTTTTTTTTTTTGGATTGGTGAGGGCCATGGGAGGCTATTTGAAATATCGCGAAGTCCCCGGTGCAGGGGAGGTTATGGCGAAATTTTTCGAAAATTTAGGGTGTTAGCCAAATTTTTGAAAAATTTGAAAAGTTCTTAGAAACTGAAAAGTTAAAGAACTTAAGCCGTAAAGAAAATAATGGAAGTTGAGTTGATTAGTTAAACAACTTTTAGCTTTGTTCCTTTTCGGGGACGAAAATTTTTAAGTGGGGGAGATTGTAATAACCCGGAAATTCTAAGCCAATTTAAAAATTTTATTATGGCGATTTAAGTGAATTTTGAATATTTAAAATGAATTATTTTAAATAAAAACGATGAGAAATTTGTTTTTAATAGAATTAGAAAGTATATATTTATTCGAATCGTCGTTAGAATATAAATATTTTATTTTAAATATAAAAGGAATTGAAAATGGCGCGGTAGTTCAAAATTTCGATTTCGAATTTCAAATGAATGTACAGGATTCAAAATAAAATGGATTTTAGTCAAACCAAAAACATTAGAATCTATTTGAGAATATCTTTCCAAAAAATCCAAAAAATTGAAATTTCATGGTGGGAATAAAAAGTTACGCCCAGCTGAAAATTCAGAATAGTCGCTATGAAATTCTGGCCCTTGAAAATGGGAATTTTTCAAATGACCTCGGTTTTCGACGAAACCACTTTTGTTGGATCTGGGATATCAAATTATTGCTAGGTTTCAAAATTCATAATTTTCTGAATCAATATGTGAGCGTGGCGAAGTTAAACGTGTTTGAACAGTTTTTGTCAATTTGGATCGACCAGAAAATGGCCATTTTTCAAACGGTCTCAGAATTTGATGAAATAAGTTTTCTTAAGACCGTATGGTCAATAAGAAAGTAGAAATAATTTTTCTGGAATTTTTAGAGACCGTTTGTGGCCCCGGTAAATTGAAATGTGCATTTAAATTGAATATATAAAGATTTATATTTTGATTTTGATGGAAACTGGTCGGAACGTTGGAATTGGCCTACGAAACATATCCCATTGTGTTTAGAATGGGGGTAATTAGCTAGGGGCGACAATCATTGGGTCTCGTTTTATGTTCGTATACGAAATCACAATTATGGAGAAAATAAAATAATAAATTAATTAAATAAAATATTCCCCCCATCCTCTCCCTTAGTCAACGGCACCCCCCTTTCCTTTTCACGATTCAAATCAGAATAAAAAAAAGAGGAGGGAGAAGGAGCCCGTCACTCCTCCGATCAGGGCGCCACCGCGCCGTCTGACGCGCCACCCTGCCACCCTTCCTTTCGCTTCCTCCCTCCCTCCTTCATCTCGACCTAGCACGAAAGCCCCTTCCCCCATATCGATGGAAACCGCCCTGGCCAGGCAGACCCCCTCTGCCTCCACTCACTTCAGCCACTACCAGCGAGCGCCCGACGACCACCTCCTCGACCTGTCGTGTCTCTCCCCTCCTCTCTTCTCTCCTCTCCATTTCAATACACAACAAAGAAACCCTCCCCGACCAAAAAGAAAAATAAACCAATCAATCTAAGTTCTTACTTTCAATTTTAAACAGTTTTCATATGTTAAAAAAATATATATTCTTTTAAATGCAGTATGAGAAGTAATTAAAAAATTGATTTTTACACATGTAGTGATACGATAAAAATTAAATTTTTAATTTACATAAAAATTAGTTTTTTATTTACTTAAAGCTTGAGTTTATGTCATAACAAGAATTGATTTTTATCATGAAAGGATGGGAGTTTTGATTGTATGAGTAGCATTATAAAGATAGTGTAACAACCCGAATTTTAATAATATGTTAAAACTAGAAATTAAGGTATAATTAATTTTTGAAATGAGAACCAAGGGAAATGGGTTGCGCCAATGTGTTCGTCTCGGAATTCTACATGAAATCGAGTCCGAGTTTTCAAAAATCGGAGTCCGTATGACCGAGTTATGACCTCTAGAAGTTTCACGAATTTTCAGAATAAAAAACAGCTCAGAAATTCGAATTCAAGACCCAGAAGCGGACTGGGCGGGAAAATTCACGCCCAGAGCCCTGGTCGACCATAGGGTCGACCTGGGGGTCGACCTGACCAGACCAAGTCGACCTGGGGGTCGACCTGGACAGACCAGCTCGACCATAAGGTCGACCTGGCGTCCCTGGTCGGGCCAGGTTGGCCTGGTTGGGTGCACCAGTTGAGTCAGTGGGCCGGGACGATTTCTGAAGGTCAGGATTGGTTCTAAGGTTAATCTAAGGGCCTAAACTAGTTTCTACACCTATAAAAACACCCTTAGACCTAACCTAATATACAACAAATCATTCTTACACTGATATGCTGCTAAACTCCCTCTTGAACCATGGCCACCGCCTCCAAGTCAAAGTATAAGCATTCAAACTCAAATCAATTCAAAGAACGAAGCTTCAACAACGATCCAAACAATAAATCAACATTCTACAACAAATTCAGTTCTTAATTCATTAGCCATGCTATGTAAGTTCTAGTTGTTTTTAGATTTAAACTTGTTAATTATAATATAGCCATGGAATAAAGTGGAATTGGATTTAAGTATGTTTATCGATTCAGACCCATTCCTGTTTCTTCTTGAATCTTGGGTTTTTGAGACTTGTTTATCTTTATTCTCATGTCAAGTTCATGATCTATTCAGCCTGTTGTAAGTCAGTTTTCTTGATCCATGTTGAATTTATTATCAAGTTGTAATCTTTATGCCTGTAATGATGTTTTTCTCTCTGATCTTATTTTTAAGCAAAATTCTATCTTCCCCTATTTATTTTCTTTTGATGAACCTTGGTCAATTTTCGGACCTAGGCCTAAACTGCGATTTGCTTACGATTGAATACGTAGAAATGTTTGGGATATTATCTATTTGGGTATACGTGTTTAGCATAACATGAAATTGGAAACTTGGGTATTGTCAACATAATTGAAATTGCAAGATTGGCCATTGGCATAATTAATTTGGCATGAAGTGGGCATACATGAGTTGGCTTGTAAATTTAATCACGAGTTCGGGCCTATGTAAATTAAATCAAAAGATTAGTCTTACGATTGGGCATAAGTAGAATTGGAAATTTGAATATAAAAGCGATTGTAAATTTGATAATTGGCATAAATATGTATTATGAACTTGGGTAATTGGCGTATATTGTAACAAAAAGATTATAGTCTGGGATAACTACATCATGAATCATAATTTGGGTTTGTTTGGATCTGAAACTTGATACATGTAATCTTGGCTAGAACTTGATATGGGTAGAATGGCATAAACTTGGCATAGATGTAAATAGGCAAGAATTGGACATATGTAAACTGACTAGAATTGGGTATGTGTAACACTCCGTATTTTCTGTGAACGTATAAGTAACAAATCAGAGAATAATTAATTTTTAAAATAAGAATCAAGGGAAACAGGTTGCGCCATTGCGTTCGTCTCGGAATTCTGCATGAAATCGAGTCCGATTTTCAAAAATCAGAGTTCGTATGACCAAGTTATGACCCTCAGAAGTTTCAGTAATTTAAATAAAATAAAACAGATCGAAAATAAAGCCAGAAATTCGAAATTCAAACCCAGAGAAAGCTGGCGGGAAAATTCCCGCCCATATACCCAGGTCGATTGGGGAGTCGACCCCCCCCAACCAGGTCGACTGGGGAGTCGACTGGGGTGTCGACCTCCCCATGACCAGGTCGTCTGGGGAGTCGACCTGAGGGTCGACCTGCTCCCGAAACCCAGTTTTTGAACCTGGTTCATTCTGATGTATTCGGTCTCGTTTTCTGTCTAGATTCGTCCGCCTAATCCTATATAAACAGCCCCCTAGCCTCATTTTCTCTACACAATTTCATTCTGTCTATTCTCTACCTCTGTTCTAATTAAAAATAAAAATGGCGTCGCTACTCTGCTGGAATCAAAACTTGGACGGATGCACCTTCTTCCAACCTGAATAGAATTAAAAGCCAAATCAAATCTCAAATCAAAGTTTAGAGCTACAACAACAGTTAAAGAGGAATAATTCAGCATTTCTACATCAACAACAGTTTATTATCCTTTCTTAAAACCAGAAAGGTAAGTACAGTTATTTTCCGCTATAAACTGTAACTATAATTGTGACATGATTGTAAATCTGAATTTGAGGTTGTGTACGTTCTATTCTGTATCTCTTTCTTCTTTCTGTTCTATAGCCAGGCTACCACCTATAGCCGCAGTAGTCTCACCTACAGTTAATTTTCTTTCGAGCTTTGTAGGATTTTCCGTGCAATGAAGGCCGATTTCAAGGGACTTGTCAACGTGTTACACATAGATAGTAAAGATGAGAATGAGGGAATTTGGCTAAGGAGGCTAAAAGGAAACACAAAAGAAGGATGAAAAGTCTAAAGATAAGAAGGAGAAAACGTGCTTTACTTATGGAAGCTCGACTCATATGAACAAGGATTGCCGAAAAGAGGAAGGTCACTCACTTCAACTGTGGTGAGATGGGACACTTCACTAGGGACTGCCCGAAGAAACAGGGGCAAGGACAAAGGACATGACCTACTTCGGGAAGGCAGGCGAATGCTCTCATAGTTGGTGGATAGGATAGAAGTAGGAAAATTTCCATAGAGAGTTTAGTTTCCTTATCTGATTATTGAGTTAGAACCCTTTCCGATTATGGCATTCTGATTCTATAGTCGAGACTCTGCACTTTAATACTAGTCTTGTTTCTGATCTGGTTATAGTCTCAAACCCCATAGGGGTTACGACTCATCTGTTGGTGGTAGGTTGGGGTTTGAGGGTATTTGTGTTAGGCGTCAAGTCGATTGTAATGCATACATTCTGGGTTTTTGAGGGATATGGTGGGATTTTCCCATGCTTAGTTTTCTAAGAATCTTTCGATAATCTGATCTGTACTAGTCTGTAAGCATCTGGATATTTTTGATAAGGTTAAGATTTCCAGTTTTGACATTGTCTAAAGAGGGTAATCCTCTGGGTGTCAATCTGATATTGGTTTCGGTCTTCGGGGCTGATACTTAGGGGAATTATCCTCTCGACCAATGTCTAATGGGAACCAAGTTTTTGTTTTATCTGTACTCGCTTCCATCATTCGACTGTATCCTATCGATTGAATCTTCGAATTTTAGGTAGAAACTAATGGATGTAAACATGCGTTTGAGACATGTTATGTTTTATGGTTGCAAGTGGATGCAAGTGGTTGCTAGTGGTTGCTTGTGGATGCATATACACACACTAGGCACTAGATCGGCTCGAATACACTCTCATCTTCATATGGATGTGTGAGCATTTTCAATTTTTGTGGATGCAAAATGATTGACTCATCACATGGGTGTTGCATATGAATGAATGGTTGTAACTCATATAAAAATGATATGGATCAAATAGGAAAATTGCATACATGTTGGACTCATGGCACTGACATAATTCGCATTAAGGAGACCAACTGAATCAGTGGACCGCCTGATCTTTGCATTAGATAAGGAACATACACACACACTTTTGCATATGTTCATACGACATTAGAAGTTTTCTAAGGACAATGGATGCTTGTGGATGATGGTTGAGTAGATGGATGACTGGATGGTAGGACTAACTTGAAGATTTCGGGGACGAAATCCTTTAAGGAAGGGAGAATGTAACACCCCGTATTTTCTGTGAGCGTATAAGTAACAAATCAGAGAATAATTAATTTTTAGAATAAGAATCAAGGGAAACGGGTTACACCATTGCGTTTGTCTCGGAATTCTGCATGAAATCGAGTCTGAGTTTTCGAAAATCGGAGTTTGTATGACCAAGTTATGACCCTCAGAAGTTTCAGGAATTTAAATAAAATAAAACAGCTCGAAAATAAAGCCAGAAATTCTAAATTCAAACCCAGAGAAGGCTGGCGGGAAAATTCCCGCCCATATACCAAGGTCGACTGGGGAGTCGACCCTCCCCCCCAACAAGGTCGACTGGGGAGTCGACCTGGGGGTCGACCTGCGCCCGAAACCCAGTTTTTGAACCTGGTTCATTCTGATGTATCCAGTCTCGTTTTCTGTCTAGATTCGTCCGCCTAATCCTATATAAATAGCCCCCTAGCCTCATTTTCTCTACACAATTTCATTCTGTCTATACTCTGCCTCTGTTCTAATTAAAAATAAAAATTGCGTCGCTACTCTATTGGAATCAAAACTTGGACTGATGCATCTTCTTTCAACCTGAATAGAATTAAAAGCTAAATCAAATCTTAAATCAAAGTTTAGAGCTACAACAACAATTAAATAGGAATAATTCAGCATTTCTGCATCAACAATAGTTTATTATCCTTTCTTAAAACCACGAAAGGCAAGTACAGTTATTTTTCGCTATAAACTGTAACTATAATTGTGAAATGATTGTAAATCTGAATTTGAGGCTGTGTACATTCTATTCTGCATCTCTTTCTTCTTTCTGTTCTATAGTCAGGCTACCACGAGCCTGCGCCACATCTCATAAGAGATTAACGCACGAACGCTAAATTAAGGGACAAATAATAATGCATAATTGGACATGAAACTGATGCCTATGAGACTATTACCTATGACTATGATTCACGCATATGAGACTATTGCCTATGACTATGATTCATGACTATGAGACTATTGCCTATGACATTGAATAAGAAACTATTTTGATTAGTCGCCTATGACTATTGTGGTTAGTTGTCTATAACTATTGTAGTTAGTTTCTTATGCATATTCCCTTAATGATGTTGGATCTCATATTTAGTATGTAACTTTGCTAGTTTATTCCCATCCACTGTTATGTACGTCGAGCCTATTGGGCCATTATTATTGTATTTAGTTCATTATTGCACGCCTATTCTTGTATATCAATTCTTGTGCTTATACCCTATTCCTTTTGTTAGGGCCATTTCATGAGTATTTAGAGAACTTGTGGAAACATGTTATACGGGGATTAGGCGTAGCTTAATTAAGTAAATATGGCATAGCAAATATGTTGGCATAATCTGAATTGGCTATAATAGAGAATGATTTACCTGTGTATTAGTCTTGGACATAAATGGTGAACTAGACTATTAAATCTAGTTTTGGCATGAACTGTAATTAGGAATATTAAGGCTAAAATTTGGGGCATATATTGTATTATGAATTATGACCTTGATTTAGGCATGTAAGTTTAGGCTAAATTTATGATTAGGCAAGATATGTAAATAGAGTTTTAGATCTGCTAAATCTGTTAAATTGCCTAATCCGTTATCTGCTAAAACTGTTGAATTGCCTAAGCTGCTAAATCTGTTGAACCGCTTAAACTGCTAGATCTGCTACCTGTTGAATTGTCTGATCTGTTGAAACTAGATAATGGTAATCTAGGTATGGAAATCCGTAGGCTCGACCTAAGATTTAGTAGAACATAGAAATTTGATTAATCTGTTGTATCCTATGAAGAAGTTTAATCTGTAAATAAGCAGAATTAGTCTGATATCTGAAAAATCTGTATTGGAATGAATTGGCTATGACACGAGGTTAGGCTCTGTTTGCAGTAGAAGCCTTCCCGGAACCAACCGGCTTAACCAGCGACCGCAAACTGTCAGTCTAATGTGAGAGGTCGTAGGAATAACTAAAATACGCTTAGACACGAGGTTAGGTCTGGCTTGTGGCAGAAGTCTGCCCGGAACCGCCCAGCATATCCAACCGCCACAGGCTACCGACCTAATGTGAGAGGTTTGTGCATTAATATTTAATTAATGCAAGTCTGGGATAAATACGATGTCTAAAACGTTTTGGGTAAATAGGGTTAAACCAACTAGACTGGTGAATTTAATAAAACATGTTTCGTGAATCTGTAGGCCCAATACAAAGTTAGACAATCTATAAGTCTGTTAAAAACTGTACATCTAATCTGTTAGTCTGAAAACCCGTTAACTTGAATTTTTGATCTGTGAACTAGTTGACTTGAACTCTATATGTCTGAAAACTTGTAAACAAGTTAATCTGAAATTTGTTAGTCTAGGGACACAAGGTTACAAGGGAAAATACTTGTGTCATCTGTTGTTTGGGACCCATATTAGTTAGTAACCCTTTCTGGTATCAAAACTTTGACACAACAGTAGGTAGGGTCCGGGCACACTTACTGAACTAATTATAAGCGGTTCATTCTGATAATGACGAGGGGTGTTGATGGTGCGTTCCAACCGGGTCCTGTGCTTGCATGATCCCGGCCTGCCTCTGAGGATGTAAGACGCCGTGACATCTGTAAATAGGTCTATGCCAATTGGTTGTCACTTTAGGGAGTGATACACCCTACTGTGGGGCCGACACAGGGTATTTATGTAATAGGGAGCTGATCGCTTGGGGTAGGGTTTTAAGGGTACACTTAGTTCTGTATGTTTCTGTTGGTACCGTCTGTTTCTATTGGGTGGCAACACATGTCTGTTTCTGCGTGGTACCGTCTGTTCGGGTGGTAAAGGCCCATTTACTAGTGTACACCTAATTCTACATTCTGTTTCCGTAGGGATTAATCTGTTTCTGTTTCTGTACCTTCTGTTCGGGTGGTAAAGGCCCATTATTAGCACTCTGTTTCTGTCTGTTTCTGTTCGGGTGGTAAAGGCCCATTATTAGCATTCTGTTTCTGTCTGTTTCTGTTGGGGTGGTAAAGGCCCATTATTAACATTCTGTTTATGTCTGTTTCTGTTGGGGTGGTAAAGGCCCATTACTAGCATTCTCTTCTGTGGAAATTATTCTGTTTCCGTTTCTGTTTCAGTTTAGACATTGGGGTGACACTTAATCCTGTTATACTAGTATTAGTGCAGAGAAGCGAAAAGTAATAGCTTATACCATTTTGTTTCTTCTGTTTAACCTAAGTATATCTGCTACTCCTGTTATCGTTATCACTCATCCAGTTTGTTTGCATGACATGATTATTATTATCTGTTCATATGCTGAAAGTCACTGGACTTGCCAGACTTTATGTTTGATCTTGCTTGTTTTCGCCCCTTTTCTTCCGTTACCCCCCAGGTTTTCCAAGGTGGGAATACTTTAGCTTGATCTGGATTTCTTTTGCTTGAAGTACTTATAGTGCTCAAAGTATGGCTTTACTCCTTATGGCAGCTTCTGTGGGGATTATGATTTTAAAGTTTTGTACTCTGATGATTTTCTGAACAAG
Source organism: Allium sativum (assembly GCA_030737875.1). NCBI lineage: Eukaryota > Viridiplantae > Streptophyta > Magnoliopsida > Asparagales > Amaryllidaceae > Allium > Allium sativum. The sequence continues at coordinate 1,043,103,129 of CM060922.1, forward strand.
ACTGATATTTATGTACTTGAGTTTTTGGTAAAGATGTAACCAAACTGATTTCTGTTTTCCGCTGAAATAAAGTTATAATTTCTCAAGTGTTGTTTATCTGTCTTGAAATTTTCTGTTCTGTTTACTAAAATGCTCCACCAAAGTTAAGGCATTCCCTTTGTGAGTGACCTTAACGGAGGTGGGGTGTTACACTTGGTATTAGAGCTGAAGGTTACCAGATTGGGTAAAGTTTTTGAAAACTATTTTCAAAAAGGATTTAAAAAGGAAGTAATTTCGAAAGTAAAGCTTATTTTTGAAAAACATAATCCCCAAAAGCCATATATCTATCTTCTGATCCTCTGTTTGAATCTTTGTTTCATTCTTTCTCCGGAGCTCCCGGCTTTCTAGGAGGTAACCTCATCGCGGCATGATTCTGTAGGCTTGATAAGACTATAACACTGGTCAAAGGGCAAATAAGTGCCCGACTTCCACCTGTAGCCGCAGTAGTCTCACCTACGGTTAATTTTCTTTCGAGCTTTGTAGGATTTTCCGTGCAATGAAGGCCGATTTCAAGGGACTTGTCAACGTGTTACACACAGATAGTAAAGATGAGAATGAGGGAGTTTGGCTAAGGAGCACAACCCAAGGATGAGAAACTCATGGATATGGACTTGGTTCACAAAGGAGGCTAAAAGGAAACACAAAAGAAGGATGAAAAGTCTAAAGATAAGAAGGAGAAAAAGTTCTTTACTTATGGAAGCTCGACTCATCTGAACAAGGATTGCCGAAAAGAGGAAGGACACTCACTTCAACTGTGGTGAGATGAGACACTTCACTAGGGACTGCCCGAAGAAACAGGGGCAAGGACAGTGGACATGACCTACTTCGGGAAGGCAGGCGAATGCTCTCATAGTTGGTGGATAGGATAGAAGTAGGAAAATTTCCATAGAGAGTTTAGTTTCCTTATCTGATTATTTAGTTAGAACTCTTTCTGATTATGGCATTCTGATCCTATAGTCGAGACTCTGCATTTTAATACTAGTCTTGTTTCTGATCTGGTTATAGTCTCAAACCCCATAGGGGTTACGACTCGTCTGTTGGTGGTAGGTTGGGGTTTGAGGGTATTTGTGTTAGGCGTCAAGTCGATTGTAATGCATACATTCTGGGTTTTTGAGGGATATGGTTGGATTTTCCCATGCTTAGTTTTCTAAGAATCATTCGATAATCTGATCTGTACTAGTAGTCTATAAGCATCTGGATATTTCTGATAAGGTTAAGATTTCCAGTTTTGACATTGTTTAAAGAGGGTTATCCTCTGGGTGTCAATCTGATAGTGGTTTCGGTCTTCGGGGCTGATACTTAGGGGAATTATCCTCTCGACCAATGTCTAACGGGGACCAAGTTTTTGTTTTATCTGTACTCGCTTTCATCATTCGACTGTATCCTATCGATTGAATCTTCGAACTTTAGGTAGAAACTAATGGATGTAAACATGTGTTTGAGACATGTTATGTTTGATGGTTGCAAGTGGATGCAAGTGGTTGCTAGTGGTTGCTTGTGGATGCATACACACACACTAGGCACTAGATCGGCTCGAATACACTCTCATACTGCATATGGATGTGTGAGCATTTTCAATTTTTGTGGATGTAAAATGATTGACTCATCACATGGGTGCTGCATATGAATGAATGGTTGTCACTCATATAAAAATGATATGGATCAAATAGGAAAATTGCGTACATGTTGGACTCATGGCACTGACATAATTCGCATTAAGGAGGCCAACTGAATCAGTGGACCGCCTGATCTTTGCATTAGATAAGGAACATATACACACTTTTGCATATATTCATACGACATTAGAAGTTTTCTAAGGACAATGGATGCTTGTGGATGATGGTTGAGTAGATGGATGACTGGATGGTAGGACTAACTTGAAGATTTCGAGGATGAAATCCTTTAAGGAAGGGAGAATGTAACACCCCGTATTTTCTATGAACGTATAAGTAACAAATCAGAGAATAATTAATTTTTAAAATAAGAATAAAGGGAAACGGGTTGCACCATTGCGTTTGTCTCGGAATTCTGCATGAAATCGAGTCCGAGTTTTCGAAAATCGGAGTTTGTATGACCAAGTTATGACCCTCAGAAGTTTCAGGAATTTAAATAAAATAAAACAGCTCGAAAATAAAGCCAGAAATTCTAAATTCAAACCCAGAGAAGGCTGGCGGGAAAATTCCCACCCATAATCCCAGGTCGACTGAGGAGTCGACCCCCTCCCCAACCAGGTCGACTGGGGAGTCGAGCTGGGGGTCGACCTGCTCCCGAAACCTAGTTTTTCAACCTGGTTCATTCTGATGTATCCGGTCTCGTTTTCTGTCTAGATTCGTCCGCCTAATCCTATATAAACAGCCCCTAGCCTCATTTTCTCTACACAATTTCATTCTGTCTATACTCTGCCTCTGTTCTAATTAAAAATAAAAATTGCGTCGCTACTCTGCTGGAATCAAAACTTGGACTGATGCATCTTCTTCCAACCTGAATAGAATTAAAAGCTAAATCAAATCTCAAATCAAAGTTTAGAGCTACAACAACAATTAAAGAGGAATAATTCAGCATTTCTGCATCAACAACAGTTTATTATCCCTTCTTAAAACCACGAAAGGCAAGTACAGTTATTTTCCGCTATAAACTGTAACTATAATTGTGACATGATTGTAAATCTGAATTTGAGACTGTGTACATTCTATTCTGTATCGCTTTCTTCTTTCTGTTTTATAGCCAGGCTACCACAAGCCTGCGCCACATCTCATAAGAGATTAACGCACGAATGCTAAATTTTGGGACAAATAATAATGCATAATTGGACATGAAATTGATGCCTATGAGACTATTACCTATGACTATGATTCACGCATATGAGACTATTGCCTATGACTATGATTCATGACTATGAGACTATTGCCTATGACATTGAATAAGAAACTATTGTGATTAGTCGCCCATGACTATTGTGGTTAGTTGCCTATAACTATTGTAGTTAGTTTCTTATGCCTATTCCCTTAATGATGTTGGATCTTATATTTAGTATGTAACTTTGCTAGTTTATTCCCATCCACTGTTATGTACGTCGAGCCTATTGGGCCATTATTATTGTATTTAGTTCATTATTGCACGCCTATTCTTGTATATCAATTCTTGTGTTTATCCCCTATTCCTTTTGTTAGGACCATTTCATGAGTATTTAGAGAACTTGTGGAAACATGTTATACGGGGATTGGGCGTAGCTTAATTAAGTAAATATGGCATAGCAAATATGTTGGCATAATCTGAATTGGCTATAATAGAGAATGATTTACATGTGTATTAGTCTTGGACATAAATGGTGAACTAGACTATTAAATCTAGTTTTGGTATGAACTGTGAATGGGAATATTAAGGCTAAAATTTGGGGCATGTATTGTATTTATGAATTATGACCTTGATTTAGGCATGTAAGTTTAGGCTAAATTTATGATTAGGCAAGATATGTAAATAGAGTTTTAGATCTGCTAAATCTGTTAAATTGCCTAATCCGTTATCTGCTAAAACTGTTGAATTGCCTAAGCTGCTAAATCTGTTATCTGCTAAATCTATTGAATCGCTTAAACTGCTAGATCTGCTACCTGTTGAATTGTCTGATCTGTTGAAACTAGATAATGGTAATCTGGGTATGGAAATCCGTAGGCTCGACCTAAGATTTAGTAGAACATAGAAATTTGATTAATCTGTTGTATCCTATGAAGAAGTTTAATCTGTTAAATAAGCAGAATTAGTCTGATATCTGAAAAATCTGTATTGGAATGAATTGGCTATGACACGAGGTTAGGCTCTGTTTGCGGTAGAAGCCTGCCAGGAACCAACCGGCTTAACCAGCGACCGCAAACTGTCAGTCTAATGTGAGAGGTCGTAGGCATAACTTAAATATGCTTAGACACGAGGTTAGGTCTGGCTTGTGGCAGAAGTCTGTCCGGAACCGCCCAACATATCCAGCGGCCACTGGCTACCGACGTAATGTGAGAGGTCTGTGCATTAATACTTAATTAATGCAAGTCTGGGATAAATATGATGTCTAAAACGTTTTGGGTGAACAGGGTCAAACCAACCAGAAGGGTGAATTTAAAAAAACCTGTTTCGTGAATCTGTAGGCCCAATACAAAGTTAGACAATCTATAAGTCTGTTAAAAACTGTACATCTGATCAGTTAGTCTGAAAACCCATTAACTTGAATTTCTGATCTGTGAACTAGTTGACTTTAACCCTGTATGTCTGAAAATTTGTAAACAAGTTAATCTGAAATCTGTTAGTCTGGGGACACAAGGTTAGGAGGGAAAATACTCGTGTCATCTGCTTTTTGGGACCCATATTAGTCAGTAACCCTTTCTGGTGTCAAAACTTTGACCCAACAGTAGGTAGGGTCCGGGCACGCTTATTGAACTAATTATAAGGGGTTCATTCTGATAATGGCGAGGGGTGTTGATGGTGCGTTCCAATCGGGTCATGTGCGTGCATGGATCCCGGCCTGCCTCTGAGGATGTAAGACGCCGTGACATCTGTAAATAGGTCTGTGCCAATTGGTTGTCTCTTTAGGGGGTGATACACCCTACCTTGGGGTCGACACAGGGTATTTATGTATTAGGGAGCCGATCGCTTTGAGTAGGGTTTTCAAGGTACACTTAGTTCTATCTGTTTCTGTTGGTCCCGTCTGTTTCTGTTGGGGGGCAACACCTGTCTATTTCTGCGTGGTACTGTTTGTTCGGGTGGTAAAGGCCCATTTACTAGTGTACACCTAATTCTACATTCTGTTTCCGTAGGGATTAATCTGTTTCTTTTTCTATACCTTCTGTTCGGGTGGTATAGGCCCATTATTAGCACTCTGTTTCTATCTGTTTCTGTTCGGGTGGTAAAGGCCCATTATTAGCATTTTGTTTCTGTCTGTTTCTGTTCGGGTGGTAAATGCCCATTATTAGCATTCTGTTTCTGTCTGTTTCTGTTAGGGTGGTAAAGGCCCATTACTAGCATTCTCTTCTGTGGAAATTATTCTGTTCCCGTTTCTGTTTCAGTTTAGACATTGGGGTGACACCTAATCCTGTTATACTAGTATTAGTGCAAAGAAGCGAAAAGTAATAGCTTATACCATTCTGTTTCTTCTGTTTAACCTAAGTATATCTGCTACTCCTGTTACCGTTATCTCTCATCCAGTTTTATTTGCATGCCATGATTATTATTATCTGTTCATATGCTGAAAGTCACTGGACTTGCCAAACTTTATGTCTGACCTTGCTTGTTTTCGCCCCTTTTCTTCCGTCCTCCCCCCCAGGTTTTCCAAGGAGGGAATACTTTAGCTTGATCCAGATTTCTTCTGCTTGAAGTACTTAGAGTGCCTAAAGTATGGCTTGACTCCTTATGGCAGCTTCTGTGGGGATTATGATTTTAAAGTTTCGTACTCTGATGATTTTCTGAACAAGACTGATATTTATGTACTTGAGTTTTTGGTAAAGATGTAACCAAACTGATTTCTGTTTTCCGCTGAAATAAAGTTATAATTTCTCAAGTGTTGTTTATCTGTCTTGAAATTTTCTGTTCTGTTTACTAAAATGCTCCACCAAAGTTAAGGCATTCCCTTTGTGAGTGACCTTAACGGAGGTGGGGTGTTACAGTGTGTGTGTGTGTGTATATATATATATATATATATTAGCATGTAATTTTGGAACCTGGGCAAATGTTTATTAATATATAATGTCGGGAATTTGAAACATGAAAGTGACTATGTATTGGATAATTGACTTGAACACGAATATGAACATTTTTATATGTTAAACATATGAACTGGTATTGGGGTTTTGGGTGGAATACGACCATTAATGAACCTTTGACACGAGGTTAGACTCAGTTTGTGGTGTAAATCTGCCCGGAACCGCCCGGCAAATCCAGTAGCCACAAAGTGTCAGTCTAATGTGAGAGGTCGAAGGCCAAATTGTAGGCGTAACAATTTATGACACAAGGTTAGACTCAGTTTGTGGTGTAAATCTGCCCGGAACCGCCCGACAAGTCCTGTGGCCACAAAATGCACGATCTAATGTGAGAGGTCGTGATTCGTTCGTCATAATGAATGAGTTAAGAAATACTAACCATAACAAGACGTGGGTATGGTTAGAGGGTTAGGTGGGATGACATGGAAATTTGACATGAAAATGTGGACCTAACCGGTATGAGTTAAGAACATGTAAAACTTATAAATATGGGCTTAACCAACATAACTGTTAATCAGACCAATGGGTGGGTTAAGTAATATGACTAGACTAATGACACTTAACCAATATAACATGACACATGGCAGGGTTAAGTCAACTGAAACATACAAGTAATACTTAACTAGCTTAGCATGATACGTGGGCGGGTTAAGCCATGAATTACTTGAAATACTTAACCAATGTAATCTGACAAATGGGAGGGTTAAGTTAAATGGGTTGGTTTAGCTTGAGTGGGTTGATAACAACCAACCGATATAACCTGATGTGTGGTAGAGTTAAGTAAATACAGGAGGGTATCACTTAACCATTATAAAATGGCTAGTGGATGAGGTTGAGTTAACATACACTCAACCAATCTAACGTGAGGTGTGGTAAGGGTTAAGTTAACACAGGGGAGAACGCTTAACCGATATAACAAGACATGCGGTAGGGTTACGTAACACAAGAGAGAACACTTAACCATGGTATCATGATGGGGGGTGGGGTTAAGTTAAATAGATAACACTTCACCAACCTGTGGGGTATACGAATAGACCCTAGGAAACCCCTAGTAGCGGGACCCGTTTCTACAGTAACCCACATTAGGTATCAACAGTACCTTGAGCTAGGCAGGGTGGGGCACGATTACTGGCTTGATTGTAAGCGGTGAAAACGACGGCAGGGGATGCGGCAGTGCAGGTTCCGACGGATTACGGACGTGCACGTATCCCGGAGTGGAAAATTTAGCCAGTGGGCATCAATAGATATAAATATGTGCATCAAAAAGGGTGTCGGGGTTGCCATCCTAGGGATTGATACACCCTAGGGTGGGACCAGCACAGGTATCTACAAGTAGGGGGCCGCAAGAACTAGGTCGAGTAGGAGCCGATCAATCAGGGTAATAAGGATACATCTAACACATTCATGGTAATTGGGTTGGTTGAGGAAAAATCCTCATATTAGATGTAGTCCTGAAGGCTACCACAACTACGGTGTTGGGATAACCTTAGTATATAACACATGTGAAACATGGTAAGTAAGAGCCGATCAATTAAGATAGGTACGGTGGGGACATGAAACTGTCAATATGAGGGGGGACCCTCATCGTGGGATATGTACCTATAAAACTATCATGTGGGATATGTGGGATCACTTATCTTGTAATTACAACTAAGTAAACTAATTAGAACGCTAGTTAGGTGCTGCAGAGAATATAGGAAATCAAGGAAAATAGGGTAATGGTGAAACTTAGAAATCTTGCGACGTTATAGAAACCTTGCGATATGATACTTGGTAGGAACCTTGTGACCCTACCCTTGATAGGAAGTATGGGATGTTATACTTGATTCATCGTGCCTGTAGCTTATCTTATCATCATGCTTATGTTTACTTTCAGTTTACTCATGCCATGTTATCTTTACCTGTTTTTATGCTGGAAGTCACTAGGACTTACTCAGTCTTTATGACTGACCCGTTTTGCTTCGCCTCTTTTTCTTCCGTTCCCCCCTAGGTTCGCAGGGTGGGAATACAGCATAGTTCAGATCTTACCAAGCTCCAAGGCTCTTTCATGTGCGGCTTGGATCTCTCTTGGCTATGGCTTGCTTTGCTTTATTGGGGAATACTGCAGTTTATTTTCATGCTTCTTTGTTTTTGAGCAAGACAGATATTTTAGCTATGTAATTGGGTATTTACAAGTTGATGGGCTTTTATTGTAAACAATTATATTTAATAAATGATTTGAAATACTTCTACTTTACTTTCCATTGTTTTATATATGTCTGTCTTGTAATATTTCTGTTCCATAACCCATAATGCTCCATTGAAGTTAAGGCATTCCCTTTGTGAGTGACCTTAACGGATGTGGGGTGTTACAGATAGGATCTTTGATATGTATATAACTTCAAAAAGATTTGATTTTTAAATATAGTGTAACGACCCGGAATTTTGGGCCGAATTTAAAATTTTTATTTTAATTATTTTAATGGGTTTTTAATATTTAAAATAATTTATTTTATATAATAACGACTATAAATTTATTTTAATTGAAAGTTCTTCGTCTTCGCTAGATCTAGCTACTATAATTTTTTCAGATTTTTTAGTGGAGGGTGGCGGCCTGTGGGTCCCGCGAGATGAATTTCGCTTTCTGGCGAAATTACGGCGATTAGAGCCTCAACGGCGGCAGCGGCTTGGAGCGTGGATGCGCCTCTTGAAGACGAAGAGGATGGCGATGGTTTCAGGTCAATTGGAGGTCGCAGGAGGGAGAAAATTGCGGTCAAAGGTGGCGAGGGGCTGTTTGACCGAGATTTGGGGTAACTTTGTAATTCAAAATTTGAAATTGTATATCTCTCTCATACAAATTCAGAATCTGACGATTTCAGATCCACTGCGATCGTGGCGACGAGATCTTCGCAATGACACTAACTACGTTCAATTCTGAGCAAGTTGAAATTTTGGGTAATTTTCATAATTTAAATTAATTATTTAATTATTACAAACTTCGAAAATTCATATTTTTTGATACGAACTCGAAATCACACGAAACAGGATTTGCTGCGATCGTGGCGTCGAGAGCTTAGCGTAGACATCAATTTTGTCAACTTTAGAGCATGTTAGATTTTGGGCCAAAATTGGGCCTGAACCGTCAATTAAAGCCTAGAAAAGGTGAGAACTCTTTCTCACTAAATTTTTGAACAGTTATTTATTTTTATATTCAAAAGTAAGTTAATTATCTGTGTTGGAAATGTTTTTTGTTGGATAAATGTTGATTGCGATGATTGTGTGAATTGTTTGAAAATTTGAAATATGTGAACATGTTAAATAATGTTATGTCATTTATGATATTTAGAAATATGTTTACACTGCCATTAAAAAGTTGTCTGACATGTTTATGTTGATTGGATGATAATTTTTCACACATCGTCCAAGAGCACAACTAATGGTATATTATTTGAATTTGTGTTGGTTGAAACCCCACACGGGTCTTGTGTTGATATTTTGACTACACATCGCCCTTGTGATTAGTTTAAATTGCACTCTGGCTGTTGTTGAATGTTTTATCGTTATTATGGAATTAATGCGATGTTTGAAATCCATATAATTAAAATTGTATGGTGATGCTTTGGTCTCATTCCAATTTTAGAATTAAAAGAATATTTTAATACAATGTTCCGTTAGAGAATTAAATTATGGTTTTGATGTTTTAAATTAAAAAGATTATTGTTGTATTGTCAAAAAGTTACAATTAAAAGTTTGAATCGAAGAGATTATACTTTTATTGTTAAAAAGACAATAAAGAATTAGATTTAAAAGAGATCACACTTTATTGTCAATGTGTTGAAATTAGAAGATTTGATTTCAAGATGAAACGCTTTGAAAAGGTTATTATTATATTATTATAATAATATGAAAAATTCAATTTTTATTAATAATTGAATGGTAAGTTAGAATATTTGAAAACAAAAGATTTTATAAAAGAAACGACGATGTAAAATAAAGATGATTTTTAATATGGATTTTTTTTATATAAAGTATATTTTAAAATAAAGTGTATTTCAAAATTAAGATATTTTAATTTAAGTAATATTTTAAAATAATATTTTCAGTGATAATTATTAATTATAATTGTACTTGGACATGAGGTTAGGTTACATTTGTGGTGGAAGTCTGCCCGGACCTGCCCGGCATATCCAACAACCACAAATGTTGGGCCTAATGTGAGGGGTCCAAGTGCGCAAATACGAAATGGGCCATGACACGAGGTTAAGCCCAACTTGTGGGATAAGTCTGCCCGGAACCAACCGGCATATCCAACATCCACAAGTAGCAGGCTTAATGTGGGAGGTCTGGCCCAGTATAAAATATAAATGAATAAGATAATGAATTGGGCTTTTTAATCTGTTTTAAAGAGCTAATTCCAAAATAAATATTTTGGAAATAATATTATTTTAATATGATAATAGATAGAATATTCAATTTGGATTTAAAATTGAAATAAAAGTTGGAATCGTTTTATAAACGAATTTATAAACATTTTAGAATAAAGATTGAACTGAAAATAAAGTTTGAAGTGAAAATATTACATTTTTCAATGTAATAAAGATTGAAATGAAAATATTACATTTTTCAATGTAATAAAGGTTGAACTAAAAATATTACATTAAAAAGATTTCATTTTTATTTAAGATTGATTACATTAGAAAGAATACCTTTTTATAGTTAATTTGTTTCAAAAGAATGAAAAAGATTCATTTTAATGTAAATATACATTTCAATGTAAAAGAATGAGTGATTTATTTATTTTAATAAATTAATTAAAATAATTAAAAGGATTAAAGTGGTTTTAATAAAAGCAATATTTTCTAATACATATATTGGAATGGATTTGAATGGAAATAATCTTCGGATTATTTCAGTATTGGATTTTGTGATTATACGGATATTATTGTGGGAATTTGGAAGATATTAATATCGTTATTCCCAATTTGATATACGTTAATTTTCAGAATTTGATATTGAACATAAATCGATATAATTTCTATTCAAAGCATGATATTTAATATCAGATTAAAATTTGGGTTTGTCGTGAATAGTGTCTTAAATAACACTGTTCTTAAACCCATTTGGGAAAGAATAAATCTTTTAACTAAGATTTAAATAAAATTTCCAATTATTAAACATAAATGAAATTGACTTTTGGGTTGATTGCGAACAATGTTTTTAAATGACATTAGTTCTTTAAACCCGACTGATAGTGAAATTTAGATTAGTAATTCATAAATCATATAACTAAGATTTAGTGAAATATTCTAAAGAGAAGTTTCAATTTAACATATTAAATTGAAATACGATTTTGGGTTTATTGTGAACGATGTTTTTAAGCAACATTTGTTCTTTAACCCAATTAAAGGCAAGATTATTTCTTGAAAGTTAAATAATCATTAAATAATGATTCTTGAAGATTAAAACTAAATATAGTTTTAATAAAGCTTTAAATTGGATTGAATGAGGATAAAAGTAATTAAATTTACTTAGTTCAAGAAATGAACGATAATGGAGTACCACTAGTTTTATTCCAAGCAGTAGTTAAATCTTTAATTAGATTTGATCAATAAAACGGTAATTAAGTTTACTGTAACACATTGGGTGTTAGATATGGAGTACCACCAGTTTACTCCATGGCTTGTGTAGGTTGGGAATGGGATATTAATAAATGATTACTTCGGTAAGGTGTTAATCCCGACTAGTTGAATAAACCTTAATTTGGTTTAAATTAAAATCAAAGAATATTATTGATGGGAATGAGGCGTTGGTTGTGTTTTAAAGCACATGATTTTAAATTACGCAAATTATTCAGAAAGATCGGGTTTAACCCATTCTGAAAAATTCATACGACGATTGAAGATCGATGATGAAGACGGTTATTGAAGACCGGGAAATTTCCATATCGAACGGATGATTATTGATATCTTGATTGGACCGTACACCCAAAATGAGGGAAAAATTGGTGATCATTCAGACGTATTTGGAGATCTACCGGATATGGTTTCGTTCAGACCCAGAACGGACTGATAAATGGATTGTGTGTTTGACATTGTATTCCTTTATATTGTATTCGTTGATCTCTATTTATTATATAGCTGTTTGGTGGCGGAGAATTTATTCTCTTGCTTAACACCCTGTTACATATCGATAGATGAATCAATGATATGGTATGGTCTGATAATGTGGCATGCTAAGATGCATATGATCAAGGCTTTTATTGAAAAGCAGAGCCTTATGGATGAAGACCAAAGCATAGCTTTTATATAGCGCCGCTTTGGATACAACGTGACTTCGCGGGCCTCACACACCACGGTATGATGGTGAACGATTTGTCTGATAATGTTCGGTTTGACCAATATACTTTATACGGATTTGGGGTCGGCCGATGGGGCTCGGGTGGTCACTCCACTCTAGAAGTGGGATAGGTCATTTCAGCCGAATCTCATGAGGATAGATCAGATTACTGCTCATCCAAAGTGCGTAGTATATGTATTACGGTGTTTTCTCTTGCCGAGACGTAAGCCATGGAGATACATTCGCGATTTGTCTTTCGAATCAGCAACCATCATGATGGAAATCCAATTTTCCAATACGAGATTTACGGTTTCAGTTGTACACTTATATGGTGACATAATATATTATGCCGCTTACATAGTATATTATGCCACCTAAGATTGATACATTTATTTTCAAAAATTGATTTCTACACTGTGCACTTATAGTAAAAGATGAATTTCACGTATTAAGCATTTTTGACCATATAAGGTAAACTATATCCTTCGGCTTTCGTTGCAAGGGACTTGAGTCTTATAATGGTTTCATTTTCTAGAAGCATTGCGTTGTTTTTATGCACTAGTATTCTTGGGAGGAAACCCGTTTCGCGATAGCGGCGTGGTCCCTTGACTTACCCAACTTTAAAATAAAGTTAATAACCGTTTTTGAGTTCTCATACAAGTCCCATGACTGACTTGGAGTTTATTGTTTTAACCTAAACTCTGGGTGCCCATATTTTCCACACGGGCAGCTAGTAGTTTCGGTTTTGCAGATATTATATTCACAGGATCCTAGTCTACAGCTGAAGCGATATTCGGAAGGCTCTGTATCCGTGTATTTCCTTCAGTTATATTTTGTACTATTTTTCCGCTGCTATTTAAATGTATTTTAAACTCTGATATTGTATTTCCAATGTATATTTATTCATACTCTGTAATATTCTTGTACTCTGATGTAATTGTTGTAACAACAATAAAATGTTCTTCTGTTTTATATTCTGACGTGTGTTGTTCTCAAAGCAATCCGGGCTTTCTTTCACAGGGAAGTTTGGGTCGTCACATATAGTGAAATAACGACTATAAAAATATAATTTTTATATATGTATGATAGTAAAAATATAATTTTTATTTAAGTAGTGAAGTAGAAATATGATTTGTACTTCGATAAAAATAGGATCTTTATATGTGAAATGAATTAAAAATGTGAATTTTTATTTATAAACATAAAGATAGAAATGTGATTTTTGTTTTAAAGATAGTGGAATAAAAATATAATTTTTATACATGAAGTGGTTTTATAAAAATGTGATTTTTAACGTGAAACCGCGTGTAACAGATCTCGTTGGAAGCACGACAAAGATTTCCTACATTAGAAGAGTCGCGGTGCATTGGTTTAGCTAGTCGGTGAGAACTTCTCACTTTAGTTCTTGGTTTCTAGTTAAAATTATATACTAGGATGCAGACGGTGCTTAGCAGCAGCCGACACCCGTCGTCCACAGACCATGGACGACTTGTATGCTTGTTTGATGTGTTGTGAAGTTTGTTGTGATGTTGATGTGAAATAGATAATAAAACATTCATGTGTTGAAATAAATTAATTATCGTTAAAAATATAATTTTTAACAGGAATGTGAATAAATAAATATTCATTTACAAACCGGATGGTTTGTTTATGTACACCTATTTGAAGGATATTGATTGGGACGATAAATTTTACACATCGCCCAACTGCACAAATAATATTCAGTGTTTGTGGATTGAAACCCCACACGGGTGTTGGGATGATATTTGACGTACACTAATCCCAATTGTTTAGTGGTATGGCGATTGTTTGATTGACAAACTATATGAGCGTTAATTAGTTATATTTAATGCTTATGCAGTTGTGTGGTGCACTCTGGATGATGGTTGATTATTTATCGTTGCTATTATATACATGTGTTGTATGGAATCCATATAATTAACATTATATGGTAATTGATTGGGCCTCATTCCAATTGAGAAAATAAAGAATATTCATGTGTTGAATAAAATATATATTCATGTGTTGAATAGAATAAAGAATATTCATGTGTTGAATAAAATATATATTCATGCGTTGAATAGAATAAAGAATATTCATGTGTTGAATAAAATATATATTCATGTGTTGAGTAAAATATTTTAAACAATAAAATTTACATCTTTATCATAATTTTATAAAATATATTAAATAATAAAATATATATTCATGTGTTGAAAGAAATATAGATTCATATGTTGAATAGAAAATTTTCATTTGTGGAATAGAATAACGAAGTTATTAAAATATATAAAGCCGTGTTGATTAGATTTGCGCCAATTTGATGCGAACGATATTTATATCGATTATATTCGTTTTTGTAATGAATATAGAAAAGAAAGTGATTTCAAAATATAATATTTTGAAAATATTATCATTTATATATTAATGATATGAAATATTAAATTTTGATTTGAAATTGAATATGAAGTTGAAATTGTTTTGAAAACGAATTTAAAACGATTTATAAAATACGTTTTGAATTGAAATCGACGAAATATATATATTATATATTAATGGCCTGAATAGAATGCGCCGCGCCGCGGCAGTTCGCGAATTTCAACTATTGACTTCGAGTTGACGTTACGGGAGATCCGACCGTCGGATTCTCCTGAAACCGGAACCGTTGGGTTCGTATCGAAAAGTGCTTTCCAATGAATATTAGAAATTTGAAATCTAACGGTTGGATTTGGAATTATGTCCAAATCAAATTTGGAAAAAGTCGCTATAAGTGCAGTTCGGTGGCCGTTGTTGAAAACCGACTGTACGGACCTTGATAAAATTATTAAAAATATTAATAATTTGTATAAAATCATAATATATGAATTGGAAAGAACTGAGATGAAAAATTCCACATATGAAAGGATAAAAATATATTTTTATCGAAATGAACTAGTTTTGAACTAGATTTGAAGTGGTTTTAAAAATAATCAGAATTTCCAATACGTGAATTGGAATGGATTTGAATCGAAATTATCTTCGGAATATTTCGATGTTGGATTTCGTGATTATGCAGATATGGTTGTGGAAATTTGAAAGATATATTTATATCGTTATTTCCAATTGGATATTTGTTGGTTTCAGAATTTGAAATTGAATATAAGCTAATATATTTTCTATTTAGAGGCTTGTATTTAATATCAAATGGGATTTTGGGTTCGTCGTGGATGGTGTCTTAAATAACACTGCTTTTGAACCCAGTTTAGAAAAGAATAAATATTTTAATTAAGATTTAGTGAAATTGTCCAGTTAATTAGTATTTAATTGGAATTGAATTTAAACTGGTTTTTGGGTTTATTGTGAGCGGTGTTTTGAATAACACTTGTTCTTTATCCCGATTAACAACGGAATGTGATTTTGGGTTTATCGTGAACCGTGTTTTAGATGACGTTGGTTCTTTAACCCAGTTAAAGACAGGATATTGATTTTTGGGAATATTAAAACTAAGTGGAGTTTTAATGAATCTTTAATTAGATTGGGATGATCGAGAATGGAGTATCACCAGTTTTGCTCCAAAGCGATAGTTAAACCTTTAATTAGATTTGAACGTGTAATGGTAATTAATATTTACCGATAACACCGTAGTGTTAGACATGGAGTATTACCAGTTTTGCTCCATGGGATGAACAGGTCGGGATTGGGAAATAAAATAAATGATTACTTCGGTGTGGTTCGCTAATCCCGACTAGTTTGGAAAACCTTAACACGGTTTGAAACGATATCCAAAGGAAGATTAAAGAACAAATTTAGAAGAATTTATCTTTGATAAAATTAATGGGAACATTTCCCTAAGAATGTAAAAAATTGGATTAAAAGAATATTCTGAATTGGAATGAGGCGTATGTTGTGTTTGTGTAACACTTGTTTATTATATACGCGGGTTATTCGGAAAGGCCGGGTTTATACCCATTTCGAATAACCGATTCGACGATAAGTCGAAGATGAAGACGGTGGTTGAAGACCGGAAGTCTTCACATCGTTTGGATGATTATTGATGATCTTGATTGGGCTGTACACCCAAGAGGAGGGAATCAGTTGGTGATCGTCTAGACGTACTTGGAGATCGATGGATATGCGAGGAAAGTGCCTACGGTTTCGTTCGGACCCAGAACGAACTTGTAAATGGACTGTGTGTCTGACATTGGATTCTATTCTGTGTTGATTGATCTCTATTAAATATACATCTGTTTGGAGGCGGAGAATTTATTCTCTTACTTAACGCCCTTCTCTCAGACGTACGAGCTCATAGGTTTTATATCGATGGACATTAGTCGCATGGAGTGAATTGCCTGTGTGGCATGCCTAAGTGGCAGATGATCAAGGCTTCTGTTGAAAAGAAAAGTCTTGTGGTTGATGATCAAAGCACGGCTTGTGTGGCGTAGCTTTGTGTATGGCATTAATTTGCGAGCCTCACACCTCGGTATGAGTCAAAAACGGGATAGTGACTGCAGGGAGAGCACGACGTTTCTTTCTAGCTATGGGTGATGTCAGTGACCTACCAGCCCTGACATTTATATACTTTTTACCAGTATGGTTGTTGGAATACGAGGCGCCTCGAATATATGGTCGATAACTGCCACTATGTGAGTGACGTACAGACCATTATATAGGTCCTATAGGACCGAGAAACGTGTGTTCAGGAATTTCCAATCCTCAAAAGTAAGAGAGGACCGGCCCTGAAGATCCAAGGATCGTTGTGTGTGGTCCTGAGACATTTGCTAGAGTGTCTCGAACGGAGAGGAGCTTGCCCCTTGCCTCGACTCATGATGGAATCCAATTTCCAATACGTGATAATTCGGTTTTATTTGTAGAGCCTAGTATGGCGACATAGTGGTATGGGGCACTTATGCCGTCTATGATTGATATTTATGATTGAAGTTGTTTTCTTCACTTATAGTAATAATAAAAGATGGAATTTAGCGTATCAAGCATTCTTTGGCTATTATAAGGTAAAAACCCTATCCTCCGGCTTGCGTTACATTGTGTGATGGGACCTGGGTCTTATAATAGCTTCATTTTTGTTTATTTAGCATTGTGTTGTTTGTTTTATGCACCGGTATTCTTGGGAGGAAACCCGTTTCATGTTATACGGCGTGGTCCCTTGATTTACCTAACTTTAAAAATAAAGATTAATAACTGTTTTAGTTCTCACACCAGTCACATGACTGACCTGCAGTTTATTGTTTTAACCTAAACTCTGGGTGCCTTTATTTTCCGCACGGGCAGCTAGTAGTTTTGGTTTTGCAGATTTATATTCACAGGACCCTGGTTTACTGCTGGAATGATACTCGGAAAGCTCTGTATCCGTATATCGCCTTCAGTTGTGTTTTGTATTATTTTTCCGCTACTATGCATTTAAATGTAATTTAAATCTCTGATATTTGTCAAATGTGTAATATTTATTCATACTCTATATATTCTTGTTTTCTGATGGAATTGTTGTAATAAACAATGAAATGTTCTTCTGTTTGCGTTCCGATGTGTGTTGTTCTCAAAGCAATCCGAGCTTTCCTTAACGGGGAAGTTACGGGTCGCTACACATATAGTGTAAAAATGGGAGTGTGTGTGTTATGGTGATAGCAAACATCAAACATAGCAATCATCCTCACATCTCTCACTCAGTGCGTAAAGCATACGATATCCACCACTTTGATCACCGGATCCATTAGGGTCGTGACGTAGTCCAACTCCGTACAACTATCGCTAGGACCAGTTTGCATTTTGGGGCCCTTACGGAGTCCCACTCCATACAATCTCTGACCCGACTGCACTGGTCCAATGTCAATAACCCTACCGGGTCAACTAGTCCACATAGCCCTGGTCCTGGTTCGTCTACATACCCCCTCTTTCAATGGTGAACCAAAGTTATGGATATCGATAGCCCCTTTGCACACGTCCCGCAGCAAAGCCCTACTCTAGAAGTTAACTCGTTGGTTCCCATATGGATCCTGAGTAATAACTTCTCACTTGGACCTCCCTTGCATCTTGGGTTTTAGTTGAATTGAAGTTGACCTTCAGAAGAGTTCACAATCATCGTCGCGTGGTAGAAATTCAAATCCAGTTCGGTTCGTGGTGCTCCATCTGGTCGGTTAGTGACCTCTCTCCTGGTGGCAGTTCGTGACCCTCTTTTGGGAGAGGTTCGTGACCCTCTCCTGGTGGTGGTTCGTGACCCTCTCCTGGTGGCGGTTCGTGACCCCGGCTCGTGACACCCTCCTGGGGATAGGTCATGACCCTCTCCTGGTGGCGGTTCATGACCCTCTCCTGGGGTCGGTTCGTGAGACATACCCCCTTCAGGAACCGAAATCCTCTTGGTCGGTTCGTGAGGCATACCTCCTTCAGGAATCGAAAACCTGCAGTTTTTCCAACAAGCTAATTTCGCCAAACGGCGACGTTTTCAACCATTCTAACTTCCCTATGACCTTAAAAAACACACAGAACAGTAGTAGCAACATATAAAATCAATCAAAAACATTATAACATCAATTACCTAGGCTATTGTAGATCAAGCGTACCCCAAATCTAGGATTTTCCCCTTAACCATGTTTAACCATATCTAACTATAGGATTAGAAAACTTAATCCAAATTAACCCAAATTAATACCAGTGGCGTAAAATAATATTTTAGAATTTCTACTTATTTTTCCAGAATTTTTAAATGTATAATTTCGCTAATTATCGCTAATCACCATTAATTAGCCATAATTAGTGTATAAACATGCAAATCACTCACCTTAGCCACAAATGAATGTTATATTTGAAACTTATATTGATTTGGCATGGATTCCAATGTAGTGCAGTAGCTCCAACTCTGATTTGGTGTTAATCGGACTTGATTTGACGTAGATTTGATCAACTAGTGATTAGAAAGCAATTAGAGAGAGATTTGGAAGATGGAGGACATGATTAGGGTTAGAGGGATGTTTGTGGCGGCTGGAAAAATGAAAGGGAATGTTTCTCCAAACCGTTTCAGCCATCCCATAACCCTAATCCCGAAATGGGTTATGGGCCTAGCTGCTAATCACCCTATTAACTCTGATTAAGCTGTTTTCCATCTTCCAAACCTTATTTCAGCCATATCTCCCAAATGGTAAGTCCGGTTGATTAATATGACCGCTCTACAGAACGGGAAACCATCATCTGAATCCAGTGGAAGTGGTTTCAGGTGAAAACTACTTACCAATCAAAAGTTATAGGAAAAACAAGATTCGCTAGGAGCAAAACGATAATTTAAAATTAGGCAAAAATCGTGAACGTGGGAAATGACCCCAATAGTCGTTTCCAAAAGTTACATGACTATATGACTTCGTATGAGAATAAAATAAATATTCTATGATCCTCCGATACGTAGAATGCAGGTCGTTACATGCTCTAAAAATAGACTATTCTTTTTAAATTGTACACAAAATTTTCTATATGTTTTAAATTCACATGATCAAACGACACATCTGGTGAGTACGAAATTTTAATACTTACAATAATTCAACATTTCCAATTCGATGTAACTGGATTCATCGAAATCCGAGGTCATTTGAAATGGATATTTTATTCTTAAATCGTTAATCGATATACACATTTATATCACGCATTCCCATATAACAACACCGATTGACATGAAACTTGAAATCTTACAGTAATTTATAATCATGGATCTGATGAAACTAATTTCATCGAATTCTAAGATTGATTGAAAATAACTATTTTAACAGGTTCATTAATATAATAAAATATTCAAATTTGTTCACGTTTTAATTCGATTCCAAGGTTTATTAACTTAAATAAAATAGAATTCACATGAACATTACAAATTAAACGTTCATTTATTTCAAACTCAATTTTGGTTATTTTTCAAATCCAAATTGGATTCCAATTATAAATTAATCAAATTAGTTTCATTCAAATAATTTAATATTAAATTCAGTTTCAATATTTAACAATACAAACCGAAATCATAGTTATGTTTACAATCAATGCAAGTTCATTATTGTTATAAATAGTTGAATTTCCTTACATGATCAATTCAATTAAGTTCACGGTAAAACTTACGTAATTAAATTATGAAAATTTATTTCTTACCGTAAGATATTCAAAAATCATATTAAATTTAATAATTTAAATATTCGAAAATTACGGTTTGTTACAATTAAGGATTAATTAATTTATTAATTATCTAATGATTTTTTAAATTGTTTTCAAACTTGCAACAATCATTGTTCATATTTGATCAGATTTCGATGAAACAAGTTGCATTGAGTTCGTAATTGCAAAGCCTATGTATTTGAATTAGATTAGAGTGATTTGGATCTAACTGAAATTTTGTCTAATTTTAAATGTCGGTTTAAAATTAGATGAAAGCGACGTGAAATCATCAATCAGAAATGAACGGTGAGCTCACTTTCTGAAGCGACCCGAACTTCCCCGGTCTCTGAAGAGAAGAGAAAGAACGAATTACTTTGAGGACAAGACGAATCAAAACGCAGACGGAAGAACATTTAATTGTTAATTACAACAATTCCATCAGAATAAAAGAATATACAGAGTATGGATAAATAATATACTTCATAAATGATCAGATATTACAATTAATTACATAGCAGCGGAAAATAATACAATACACAACTGAAGGAGATATACGGATACAAAGCTTTCCGGATATCATTCCAGCTGTAAATCAGGTTCCTGTGAATATAAATCTGCAAAACCAAAACTACTAGCTGCCCATGTCAAAATAAGGGCACCCAGAGTTTAGGTTAAAACAATAAACTCCAGGCCAGTCATGGGACTGGTGTGAGAACTAAAACAGTTATTTATCTTTATTTTTAAAGTTTGGTAAATCAAGGGACCACGCCGTATAACACGGAACGGGGTTCCTCCCAAGAACACCAGTGCATAAAACAACAACGCAATGCTAAATTAAGAACAATGAAGCTATTATAAGACCCAGGTCCCATCACATAATGCAACGCAAGCCGAAGGATAGGGCTTTTACCTTATAATAGCCAAGAATGCTTGGTACGTGAAATTTCATCTTTTATTATTACTATAAGTGTAAAGTGTCAAAACAATTTCAAATCATAAGTACCAATCATAGACGGCATAAGCGCCCCATCCCACTATGTCTCCATACTAGGCTCTACAATCAAAACCGCATATGTCACGTATTGGAAGTTAGATTCCTATCTGTGAACCGAGGCAAAAGATAGTCCTCTACCGATTCGAGATGCTCTAGCCCGTGTCTCAGGAACAGCCGCAACTGCCCCTTGGATCGTCGGGGCCGGTCCACCGATGTGGATTATTATGCCTAAGCACTACGTTTCCCCGCCCTTTGGGGCGTCAATGAGCCAACAAATGACTCCATCGGACCCGGATCGTCCGATCAAACCGAGGCGCCTCGCAACAGCAACAACCACATAAGTCAAACTCGTCAGGGCGTGTAAAACCATTGACGCCACTTCTAACTAGAAGGAATCGCTTGCTCTCCCTGAGGTCCTCTCCCGTTTCTGGTTCACAACCGGGGTGTGAGGCTCGCGAATTCATATAACACAAAGCTATGCCACACAGGCGGTGCTTTGATCATCAACCACAAGACTTTGCTTTTCAACAGAAGCCTCGATCAATTGCCACTTAGGCATGCCACACAGGCAATTCACTCCATGCGTTTGATATCCATCAATATATAACCTCTGAGCTCGTACGTCTCATAGAAGGGCGTTAAGCAAGAGAATAAATTTTCCGCGGCCAAACAGATATATATTTAATAGAAATCAATCACATAGACTGAAATCCAATGTCAGACATACAGTCCATTTACAAGTTCGTTCTGGGTCTGAACGAAACCGGAGGCACCTAGTACCCCGCATATCCATCGATCTCCAAGTACGTCTGGACGATCACCAACTGATTCTCTCCTCTTGGGTGTACGGCCCAATCAAGATCATCAGTAATTATCCAAACGACGTGAAGACCTCGAGTCTTCAACCACCGTCTTCATCTTCGACACCATGTCGAATCAGTTATTCAGAATGGGATAAACCCGGTCTTTCTGAATAACTCGTGTATATAATAAACATGTGTTACACAAACACAACATATGCCTCATTCCAATTCATCAGCCACTAACCGTAAATTAACAAGAGAATAATTCCCCAAATATTAACCCCAAAGGCCGAAACCAACATCAGATCAATACCCAGGAAACCGTTCTGCTTAGCTAACCTACAACTAGTTTCTAAATTTCACATTCTTAGGGAAAGGTTCCCATTAATTTTATCAAAGACAAATTCTTTTAAATTTATTCTTTAATCTTCATTTGAATATCAATTCAAAGTAGTCGGGATTAGCGAACCACACCGAAGTAATCATTTATTTTATTTCCCAATCCCAACCTATTCATCCCGTGAAGTAAAACTGGCAATACTTCATATATAACACCACGGTGTTATCGGTAAATTGAATTTCCATTTCACGTTCAAATCTAATTAAAGATTTAACTATCGCCTGGAGCAAAACTGGTGATACTCCATTCTCGATCTTTTCAATCTAATTAAAGGTTCATTAAAACTCCACTTAGTTTTAATCCTTAACTGAGTTAAAGAATCAGTGTCATTTAAAACACGGTTCGCGATAAACCCAAAATCACATTCCATTAATTATCGGGTTAAAGAACAAGTGTTATTTAAAACACTGTTCACGATAAACCCAAAAATCAATACCAAATCAATTCCAATTAAATACTATTTAATTGGTACACTTCATTAAATCTAAATAAAAAGATTTAATCTTTTTCTCAACTGGGCTTAAGAACAGTGTTAATAAAGACACCTTTCACGACAAACCCAAATCACATTTGATATTAAATACAAGGCTCTGAATAGAAAATATATCGGCTTATATTCAATATCAAATTCTACAACCAACAAATATCGTATTGGAAATAACGATATATATATATATATCTTTTAAATTCTCATAACAATACCTGTATCATCACGAAATCCAACATCGAAATAGTCCAAAGACAATTTCGATTCAAATCCATTCCCGTTCACTTATTGGAAATTTTCAAAACCATTTCAAATCCAATTTATTTATTTTAAAAATAAATAGAATTATAATCCTAGTTCAAAACTAGTTCATTTCGATAAAAATTTACTTTTATCTTTTCAAATATGGAGTTTTTCATCCCAATTTTTCCCAAATCATTTCTTATGATTTTACACAAATTATTACTATTTTTAATAATTTTATCAAGGCCCTTACAGTCGATTTCCATCAACGTCCAATGAACTGCACTTACAGCGACCTTTTCCAACTTTGATTTGGACAAAATTCCAAATCCAACCGTTAGATTTCTAATTTCTAATATTTGTTAGAAAGCTCTTTTCGATATGAACCCAACGGTTCCGATTTTAGGAGAATCCGACGGTCGGATCTCCCGCAATATCCATTCGAAGTTAATGGTCGAAATTCACGAACTACCGCAGTGTGGCGCGTTCTATTCAGGCCATTATATTATAAATATAATATATACTTTGTCGATTTCCTTTTAAAACGTATTATATAAATCGTTTTAAATTCGATTTCAAAACGATTTGAACTTCTTTTCAAATTCAAATCAAAATTGAATTTTTCCTTATAAATTCGATTTAAATTCATTTCAAATTGATTTCAATTCAAATTGATTTTTAATTCAATTTCAGTTCGTTTTCGATTCAATTCAATTTCAATTCGAGTTCATTTCTATTCAATTTCAATTCGAATTCATTTCTATTCAATTTCAATTCGAATTCACTTCTATTCAATTTCAATTCGAATTCATTTCTATTCAATTTCAATTCAAATTCATTTCTATTCAATTTCAATTCGAATTCATTTCTATTTAATTTCAATTCGAATTCATTTCTATTCAAAATATCAGATTTTGAAACCACTTTCGATATTCATTATAAAATGAATAAAATCGATAGAAATATCTTTCACGTCAAAATGGCGTCAATCTAATCAACACGGCTTCATATATTTCTATTTTCAAATATTCTATTTCAAATATTTCTATTCAAATATTTCTTTTTCAATTTTTTTTTCAAAACTGGAATGAGGCCCAATCAATCACCATAGATTTTATTTCTATGGATTTTCCATACAACGCATGTATATATCAACAATGACAAATAACCAACCATCATCCAAAGTGCATTCTACACTGTATAAGCATCAAATATAAATATTCAACGCTTATAACAGTCTGTCAATCAATCGATTGACATACAACTAATTATTGGGATTAGTGTATGTCATATATCATCCCAATACCCGTGTGGGGTATTCAAACAATCAAACAAAGATTTTATTTGTGCAGTTGGGGGATGTGTAAAATTTATCGTCCCAATCAATATCAGTCAAATGTGTGTATATAAACAAATCGTCTGATTTGTTTATATTTATTTCATTTCAAATACACGTTAAAAATTCTATTTTCAACTATAAAATAATTTAACTATATAAATATTTTATTTCATTTCACATCACATCACACAATCAACCACACATCAAAATCAAACAAACAAGCATACAAGCCGTCCATGGTCTGTGGACGATGGGTGTCGGGTGCTACTAAACACCGTCTGCATCCTAGTATATATTTCAAACTAGAAATAAAAATAAAAGTGAGGAGTTCTCACCGAGGGTTCCACTCCGCCGTGCTTTTCTTTTGAACTACTGAACTGTCTAGATCTGTTTGCAATTCTAATGCAGTCCTTTTCACGTTGTTCAAATAAAAATTATATTTTTATTACTTCATTTCAATAAATAAAAATCATATTTCTATTATGTTCATATATAGAATAAAAATCAAACCTTTTTCTTTATAAAAATTATATTTTTATATCACTCACCTTCTAATAAAAATTACATTTCTATTACACTACATGAATAAAAATCATATTTTTATTCATATCCAAAATCGTATCTTTATCACGTTATTTCATATATATTTTTCAATGCTTCATTCTATATGAAAATTATATTTCTACTTCATATACAAAGATCGAATCTTTATCTATATAAAAAATCTCTACTTATGTTTTAAACAAAAACACTTCTTTATATTGTTAATTTTCTACAACACATATAAAGATCGTATTTTTATAATCTCTACTATATAAAGATAATATTTTTATATTCTCCATTATCTAAAAATCATATTTTTATTATTTAAACTATATAAATATCACATCTTTATTATCGATAGTATATAAAAATTTCACTTTTATTGTTTCTACTACATAAAAATTACATCTTTATTATTTTAAAAATCACAACTTTTCTTAATTAAAAATTCCTACTTTATAAAAATGTTTTTCTATACATTAAAACTGATTTTCTATAACTGAAATAGAATTAGAAACTAATTTAATAAAATAAAAATCACCTTGATCGGTCGAAGGAGGGTTCGTCGGCTTCAGGAAGGAGGGGGTGATGGCGGCGCTTGCGGTTCCGACAAGAGGTTGGGTGCGGCGGCCTAGGGTTCCTCGATTCTTCGAGGTGGGTGCGGCTTTTCAATCGGAGAAGAAGGAGAGCGAAGGGAGGAAGGAGAAGAAGGAGAGGGGTCGGCGGTTGTGGAGCGCAGGTCGGAGGGGCGATCGATCCTCGACGGTGGCGGCTAGGGCAGAAGGGGATGAGCGGGTTTTTTTTTAATTTGACCGTGTTTGACTTTGTGAAGGGAGAGAGGAAAGGAGAGTGTATATATAATTAATTAATTTAATTTTTAAAAAGCAACTTTTTATTTTGAACTTGAAATTTAACCCACCGACTATCGTCCCTAGCGTATTACCCCCATTCCGAACACAATGGGATTTGTATCGTAGTCTGATTCGATCGTTTCGATCAGTTTTCGTCAAAATCAAAATATAACTCTATATATTGAATTTGAACGTGCATTCCAATTTACTGGGGTCTCATACTAACTCGAAATATTCCAGAAAAATATTTTCTAGCTTCGTACTGACGATTCGGTCCTAACAAAACTAATTTCATCAAATTCCGAGATCGTTTGAGAAATGGCCATTTTCCAGTCGATTAAAATGAACTAAAACTGGTCAAACGCGTTTTACTCTGCCACGCTCACATATTGATTCGAAAAATTATGAAATTTGAAACCTAGCAATAACTTGACATCACGGATCCAACAAAAGTGGTTTCGTCGAAAACCGAGGTTGTTTGCAAAATGGCTATTTTCAATGGCCAGAATTCCATAGCGACTATTCTGAGATTTCAACTGGACATAACTTTTTACCCCCGCTATGAAATTTCCATTTTTTGAATTCGTTGGAAAGATATTCTCAAATAGATTCAAATACTTTTGGTTTCACTAAAATCCGGTTTATTTTGCACCCGGTACATTCATTTGAAATTTGAAATCGAATTATCGAACTACCGTGCCATTTTCAATTTCTTTTATAATTTAAAATAAATATTTATATTCTAACGACGATCTATATGATATATACGTTCGAATTCTATTCAAAATAAATTTCTCGTCGATATTATTTAAAATAACTCATTTTAAATATTCAAGATTCACTAAAATTGCCAAAATAAAAATTTTAAATTGGCTCGGATTTTCCGGATTATTACAATCTCCCCCACTTAAAACTTTTCGTCCCCGAAAAGGAATGAAGCCGAAAGTTGTCTAACTAATCAACTCAACTTTCACTATTTTCATTACAGCTTAAGTTCTTCAACTTTTCAGTTTTTAAGAACTTTTCAAATTTTTCAAAAATTTGGCTAACACCCTAAATTTTCGAAAAATTTCGCCATAACCTCCCCTGCACCGGGAGCACCCGGAAAATCCCGAAATTGCCATACAGGCCTTCTGATCTCAAAAAGAAAATGCCAAGCGACTAGCCAATCGGCTCATAAAATCATCATCACCCAAACAAAACAATAAATTATGCTAAACATGTACCTATTTGTGACGGCAAATCATTTCGCTCGGTCCGAACCAGTCGCTAAACCGATCCAGGCCGTTCGAAACGCCCTATCGTTTGAGAACAGGACAAAACAGAACGCATACGAAAGAACATTTCACTGTATATTACAACAATGCATCAGATTACAAGAATATACAGAGATAAATGAATATTACACAGAAATATCAGAGATTTAAATTACATTTAAATACATAGCAGCGGAAAATAATACAATACACAACTAGAAGGGATATACGGATACAAAGCTTTCCGGATATCGTTCCAGCTGTAAACCAGGATCCTGTGAATATAAATCTGCAAAACCAAAACTACTAGCTGCCCGTGTCAAAATAAGGGCACCCAGAGTTTAGGTTAAAACAATAAACTCCAGGTCAGTCATGTGACTGGTGTGAGAACTAAAACAGTTATAAATCTTTATTTTAAAGTTAGGTAAATCAAGGGACCACGCCGTATAACACGGAGCGGGTTTCCTCCCAAGAATACCAGTGCATAAAACAAACAGCGCAATGCTAAGTAAAGAAAAATGAAGCTGTTATAAGACCCAGGTCCTATCACACAATGCAACGCAAGCCGGGGGATAGGGTTTTCCCTTATAACAGCCAAAGAATGCTTGATACGTTTAAAACAAATCATTTGATACTATTATAAGTGCATAGTGTATAAAACAACTTCAAATCATAAGTATCAATCATAGGCGACATGAGCGTCCCATGCCACTATGTCGCCATATATAGGTTTACAAATAAAACCGCAAATGTCACGTATTTGAAAATTGGATTTCCGTCTATGAACCGAGGCAAAAGATAGTCCTCAACCGATTCGAGACGCTCTAGCCCGCCCCTTAGGACCCAGACTCAGGTGGGCCCTTGGATCCTCAGGGCCGGTCCACCGATGTGGATTAAAATGCCTGAACATGCGTTTCCCCGCCCTATGG
The DNA here is from genome assembly GCA_030737875.1 of Allium sativum. Taxonomy (NCBI): domain Eukaryota; kingdom Viridiplantae; phylum Streptophyta; class Magnoliopsida; order Asparagales; family Amaryllidaceae; genus Allium; species Allium sativum. Next base: position 1,043,131,178 of record CM060922.1, read on the forward strand.
GGCGTAGGTGAGCCAACTGAATGACTCCATCGGTTCGAGAACGACCGATCAATCCGAGGCGCCTCGCAACAGCAACAACCACATAAGTCAAACTCGTCAGGGCGTGTAAAACCACTGACGCCACTTTTTAGCTAGAAAGAAACGCATGCCCTCCCTGACGTCCTCTCCCGTTTTTGGTTCATACCGGGTGTGAAACACGCGAAGTAAACGTTACACAAAGCTACGCCACAAAGGCCTTGCTTTGATCATCACCACAAGACTTTGCTTTTCAACAGAAGCCTCGATCAATTGCCACTTAGGCATGCCACACAGGCAATTCACTCCATGCGTTTGATATCCATCAATATATAACCCCTAAGCTCGTACGTCTCAGAGAAGGGCGTTAAGCAAGAGAATAAATTCTTCGCCGCCAAACAGATATATATTTAATAGAAATCAAACACACAGACTAAAATCCAATGTCAGACACACAGTCCATTTACAAGTCCGTTCTGGGTCTGAACGAAACCGGAGGCACTTAGTACCCCGCATATCCATCGATCTCCAAGTACGTCTGGACGATCACCAACTGTTTCCATCTTCTTGGGTGTACATCCCAATCAAGATCATCAGTAATTATCCAAACGACGTGAAGACTTCCGGTCTTCGACCACCGTCTTCATCTTCGACTTATCGTTGTATCAGTTATTCAAAATGGGATAAACCCGGTCTTCCCGAATAACTCGCGTATATTTTAAATAAGTGTTACACAAACACAACATACGCCTCATTCCAATTCATTAGTCACTAACCGTAAATAAATCAAGAGAATAATTCCCCAAATATTAACCCCGAAGGCCGAAACCAACATCATATCAATATCCAGAAAACCATTCTGCTTGGCTAACCGACAGTTAGTTTCTAAATTTCACATTCATAGGGAAAGGTTCCCATTAATTTTATCCAAGATAAATTCCTTGAATTTATTCTTTATTCTATTCTTTTGAATTTCGATTCAACTAGTCGGGATTAACGAAACTTACCGAAGTAATCATTTGTTTTAATTTCCCAATCCCAACCTATTTATCCCATGAAGTAAAACTGGTAATACTTCATATCTAACACCACAGTGTTATCGGTAAATTCAATTACCATTTCACGTTCAAATCTAATTAAAGATTTAACTATCGCCTGGAGCAAAACTGGTGATACTCCATTCTCGACCATTTCTATCTAATTAAAGATTCATTAAAACTCCACTTAGTTTTAATCGTTAACCGGGTTAAAGAATCCGTGTCATTTAAAACACGATTCACGATAAACCCAAAGTCACATTCATTAATTATCGGGTTAAAGAACAAGTGTTATTTAAAACACTGTTCACGATAAACCCAAAAATCAATATCAATTCAATTCCAATTAAATATTATTTAATTGGTACCTTTCATTAAATCTAAATAAAAAGATTTAATCATTTCTCAACTGGGTTCAAGATCAGTGTTAGTGAAGACACCATTCACGACAAACCCAAATCACATTCGATATTCAATACAAGGCTCTGAATAGAAAATATATCGGCTTATATTCAATATCAAATCCTACGATTAACAAATGTCGTATTGGAAATAACTATATAAATATATATCTTTCAAATTTCCATAACAACATCCGTATAATCACGAATTCCAACATCGAAATATTCCGAAGACAATTTCGATTCAATTCCATTCCAATGCAATCATTGGAAATTTTGGTTATTTTTAAAACCCTTTTCAAATTCAATTTATTTATTTAAAAATAAATAGAATTATAATTCTAGTTCAAAACTAGTTCCTTTCGATAAAAATCTATTTTTATCTTTTCAAATATGGGGTTTTTCATCCCAATCCTTTCTAAATCATTCCTTATGATTTTACACAAATTATTACTATTTTTAATAATTTTATCAAGGCCCGTACAGTCGATTTCCATCAATGGCCATCGAACTGCACTTACAGCGACCTTTTTCGAATTTGATTTGGACGTATCTCCAAATCCAACTGTTAGATTTCTAATTTCTAATATTCGTTAGAAAGCTCTTTTCGATACGAACCCAACGGTTCCGGTTTTAGGAGAATCCGACGGTCGGATCTCCCGTAATGTCCGTTTGAAATAAATGGTCGAAATTCGCGAACTGCCGCGGCGCGGCGCGTTCTATTCAGGCCATTATATTATATATATAATATATATTTCGTCGATTTTTATTTAAAACGAATTATATAAATAGTTTTAAATTCGTTTCAAAAGCAATTTCAACTTCCATTTCAATTCAAATCAAAATTGAATTCTTCTTTATAAATTCGTTTTAAAATTCATTTCTATTCAATTCAAATTTCAGTTCAATTTGAATTCATTTCAATTTGCTTTCAATTCAATTTGAATTCGTTTTCAATTCAATTCATTTCGAAATTGTTATCAATTCATTTCATTTCGAAATCGTTATCAATTCATTTCATTTCGAAATCGTTTTCAATTCATTTCATTTCGAAATCGTTATCAATTCATTTCATTTCGAAATCGTTTTCAATTCATTTCATTTCGAAATCGTTTTAATCGATATAAATATCGTTCACGTCAAAATGGCGTCAATCTAATCAACACGGCTTCATAAATTTCTATTTTCAAATATTCTATTTCAAATATTTCTTTTTCAAAATAGTTGTTATTATCAAAATATTTCGTTCAACACATGACCAATCTCAATGGATGAGTACTGTCAACACATGAACCTTTATTTTATATTGATAAAGATGTAAATTTTATTACTAAAATAATTCGTTCAACACATGACCAATCTCAATGGATGAGTACTGTCAACACATGAACCTTTATTTTATATTGATAAAGATGTAAATTTTATTACTAAAATAATTCGTTCAACACATGACCAATCTCAATGGATGAGTACTGTCAACACATGAACCTTTATTTTATATTATTCTTTATTTTCTAAATTGGAATGAGGCCCAATCAATCACCATATAAAATTAATTATATGGATTTTCATACAACACATGTATATAATAGCATTGAAAAATAATCAACCATCAACCAAAGTGCACTACACTGTATAAGCATCAAATATAGGTATCTAACGCTTATAACAGCCTGTCAATCGATCGATCGACATATTTAATCAATCAGGATGAGTGAACTTCAAATTTCATCCTAACACCCGTGTGGGGTTTCAAACAATCAAACACATATTTTATTTGTGCAGTTGGGCGATGTGTAAAATTTATCGTCCCAATCAATGTCCTTCAAATAGGTGTACATAAACAAACCGTCCGGTTTGTAAATGAATAATTTATTTTATTCACTTCACGTTAAAAATTATATTCTTAACGATAAAACATTTTATTCAACCTATGAAAATATTCTATTCAGTTCATTTATTCAATAAAATGATATTTTTATTTTTCTAACATATTTTAGAAAATTTCGGCGGCATAACGGCACGATACTAGAAACGGGACGAGGCCTAGCCTTATCTCCGATCTAGTGAAGGCCCACGCCATTCACACATCAATCAAATTCACCAAACAATTCAATTCAATCAAATAATCTAGCTAATTAATGCAATCAAACAAACAAGTCCATGGTCTGTGGACGATTGTGTCGGGTACTACTAAGCACCGTCTGCATCCTAGTATATATATATATATATATAACTAGAAAAGAAATTGAAGAGTGAGAAATTCTCACAGATAGCTATCCAATCATCTTGACTCTTCATTTAGAGAAGTCTTCGCCAATCTCGCCTTTTTGTCGCTTTCGCCCGTATTCTCTACATATGTAAAAATCGAATTTTCACTATGTTATTCAATGTATAAAAATCGAATTTTTATTATGCTATTCAATATATAAAAATCTGATTTTTACTTCGACTTTCAATATATAAAAATCTGATTTTTACTTCGACTTTCAATATATAAAAATCTGATTTTTACTTCGACTTTCAATATATAAAAATCTGATTTTTACTTCGACTTTCAATATATAAAAATCTGATTTTTACTTCGACTTTCAATATATAAAAATCTGATTTTTACTTCGACTTTCAATATATAAAAATCTGATTTTTACTTCGACTTTCAATATATAAAAATCTGATTTTTACTTCGACTTTCAATATATAAATATCTGATTTTTACTTCGACTTTCAATATATAAAAATCTGATTTTTACTTCGACTTTCAATATATAAAAATCTGATTTTTACTTCGACTTTCAATATATAAAAATCTGATTTTTACTTGAATATGAAAAATCAAAGCTTTTTGTTTCATGACCAAACATCATAACTTTTCTATTCATACAAATCTTTTCTTTTTAAAGTTCTAATCTTTTTAAAGTTTAAATCTTAAAATAAAATCAGTTTTTAAACCCTTTTAAAATTCAGTTTTAAATCCTTTTAAAAATTCAGTTTTAAACCTTTTAATAAAAATAAAAATAAAGTAAAATACTCACTGTATCTCGAAGAAAGGGGGGGCGTCGTCTTCGTCGGAGCTGGCTTCTAGGGGGGGCGGCGGCTTCAGCGTCTCGAACTGGGGGGGGCTCGCGAATCGAGCGTCGCGCTCGTGCGATCTGGGGGGGGTCTTCGGGGGTTGCGCCACTGGGAGGAGGAAGGCTGGACGGAGGGGGCGGTGGGTTGGTGGCGTCGAACTAGGGGCACGCGATAGTTTTAGGGTTTTTTTTTTCTGTTCGAAGTGGAGAGAGAAGAGGGAATAGGGGGGGGGGGGGTTTATATAAAATATATATATTTAATTATTTAATTTTGCAAAAAGTTGACTTTTACATACGACCTCTAAACGAGGCCCACCGCCTGTCGTCCATAGCATTTTACCCCATCCCGAACACAATGGGATATGTATCGTAGGTTGATTTGATCGTTTCGATCAGTTTCCTTTGAATTTACATTTAAATCACTATATTGAATTTTAAACGTACATTTCAAATTACCGGGGTCACATACGAACTTTAAAAATTCCTAAAAAATATTTTCTAGCTTCGTATTGACGATACGGTCCTACCAAAACTAGTTTCGTCGAATTCTGAGACCGTTGGAAAAATGGCCAATTTCCAGTCGATTAAAATCAACTGAAACTGGTCAAACGCGTTTTCCTTTGCCACGCTCACATATTGATTCGAAAAATTATGAAATTTGAAACCTAGCAATAACTTCACCTCCCGGACCCAACAAAACTGGTTTCGTCGAAATCCGAGGTCGTTTGCAAAATGCCCATTTTTTAAGGGCCTGAATTCCATAGCGACTATTCAGAATTTTCAACTAGACATATCTTTTGATTCCCGCTATGAAATTTCAATTTTTCGGATTCGTTGGAAAGATATCATCAATTAGATCCTAATGTTTTTGGTTTCACTAAAATCCGGATTGTTTTGCACCTGGTACATTCAATTGAAGTTTGAAATCGACTTATCGAACTACCGCGCCATTTTCAATTCTATTTATAATTATATATAATTATTTATATTCTAACGACGACGTATATAATATATACGTTCTAATTATATTCAAAATAAATTTTCGTCGATATTATTTAAAATAATTCATTTTAAATAATCAAAATTCGCTAAAATTGCCAAAATAAAAATTTTAAACTGGCCCAGATTTTCGGGTTGTTACACTATTTGTCGGGCAAAATTTTTTATTCTTCTGCTCTAGCCTCTTTGCTATGACCTATTCATTGTAAGTACATGTATATGCAAGCAAATGCGACCAAATTTTCAATACAATTCACTATTTGGTAAAATTTGGTCAAATGGTTCTACTTCAATTAATCAAACAATAATCAAATAAAACAAACAACAATCAATTAGTTGATTAACGTTTCAAATGCATAATTTTGATATATAGTCAAAAATCATATTTTTGATGTCAAATCACAACAATAATCCCTATCTAATTTTGGTTCTCACACCAGTCAATAGGAAATATACAGAAATCTCACTTTCGAAACTCGAACACTAATTCTGATGATGTAGCTACAATCATCAGAGTCATCTCCGGGCGACTAGAGTGTGAATCTATATCTATCCAGTATATTAAAACTTCAAATACACGCGGATCAGACGTATACGCAAAATTTATATATACTGGATTGTCCAAATTCAATATAAAATAAATAATCAAATACGAATAATTGATTTAAATTTTCAAACCAGATTTTTTTTCTTTTTATATTTCAAAAATATACTCTTCACACTTGTTCTAGGATACTACTGATCCCATCTCTAACGAGTCATTCTTATTGGATATTACTAATCCAATCTCTGATGAATTCCTTTGTATGGTTCTAATGTGTCTTGTTCTCTGAGCTTTGTAAACCATAGCTCTGATAACAAATGAAGCGACCTGAACTTCCCCGGTCTCCGAAGAGAAGAGAAAGAACGAATTACTTTGAGGACAAGACGAATCAGAACGCAGACAGAAGAACATTTCATTGTTAATTACAACAATTCCATCAGAATACAAGAATATACAGGGTATGAATAAATAATATACATCATAAATTATCAGATATTACAATTAATTACATAGCAGCGTAAAATAATACAATACACAACTGAAGGAGATATACGGATACAAAGCTTTCCGGATATCATTCCAGCTGTAAATCAGGTTCCTGTGAATATAAATCTGCAAAACCAAAACTACTAGCTGCCCGTGTCGAAATAAGGGCACCCAGAGTTTAGGTTAAAACAATAAACTCTAGGTCAGTCATGGGACTGGTGTGAGAACTAAATCAGTTATTAATCTTTATTTTTAAAGTTTGGTAAATCAAGGGACCACGCTGTATAACACGGAACGGGTTTCCTCCCAAGAACACCAGTGCATAAAACAACAGCGCAATGCTAAATAAAGAACAATGAAGCTATTATAAGACCCAGGCCCCATCACACAATGCAACGCAAGCCGGAGGATAGGGTTTTTACCTTATAATAGCCAAGAATGCTTGGTACGTGAAATTTCATATTTTATTATTACTATAAGTGTATAGTGTCAAAACAATTTCAAATCATAAGTATCAATCATAGACGGCATAAGCGCCCCATCCCCCACTGTCGCCATACTAGGCTCTACGATCAAAACCGCACATGTCACGTATTGGAAGTTGGATTTCCATCTGTGAACCGAGGCAAAAGATAGTCCTCAACCGATTCGAGACGCTCTAGCCCGTGTCTCAGGAACAGCCGCAACTGCCCCTTGGATCGTCAGGGCCGGTCCACCGATGTGGATTATTTTGCCTAAACACTACGTTTCCCCGCCTTTTGGGGCGTCAATGAGCCAACAAATGACTCCATCGGACCCGGATCGTCCGATCAAACCGAGGCACCTCGCAACAGCAACAACCACATAAGTCAAACTCGTCAGGGCGTGTAAAACCACTGATGCCACTTCTAACTAGAAGGAAACGCATGCCCTCCCTGAGATCCTCTCCCGTTTCTGGTTCACAACCGGGGTGTGAGGCTCGCGAATTCACGTTACACAAAGCTATGCCACACAGGCGGTGCTTTGATCATCAACCACAAGACTTTGCTTTTCAACAGAAGACTCGATCAATTGCCACTTTGGCATGGCACACAGGCAATTCACTCCATGAGTTTGATATCCATCAATATATAACCTCTGAGCTTTTACGTCTCAGAGAAGGGCGTTAAGCAAGAGAATAAATTCTCCGCCGCCAAACAGATATATATTTAATAGAAATCAATCACACAGACTGAAATCCAATGTCAGACACACAGTCCATTTACAAGTTCGTTCTGGGTCTGAATGAAACCGGAGGCACCTAGTACCCCGCATATCCATCAATCTCCAAGTACGCCTGGACGATCACCAACTGGTTCTCTCCTCTTGGGTGTACGACCCAATCAAGATCATCAGTAATTATCCAAACGACGTGAAGACCTCCGGTCTTCAACCACCGTCTTCATCTTCGACACCACGTCGAATCAGTTATTCAGAATGGGATAAACCCGGTCTTTCTGAATAACTCGCATATATAATAAACATGTGTTACACAAACACAACATACGCCTCATTCCAATTCATCAGTCACTAACCGTAAATTTACAAGAGAATAATTCCTCAAATATTAACCCCGAAGGCCGAAACCAACATCAGATCAATGCCCAGGAAATCGTTCTGCTTAGCTAACCAGTTAGTTTCTAAATTTCACGTTCTTAGGGAAAGGTTCCCATTAATTTTATCAAAGATAAATTCTTTTAAATTTATTCTTTAATCCTCGTTTGAATATCAATTCAAAGTAGTCGGGATTAGCGAACCACACCGAAGTAATCATTTATTTTATTTCCCAATCCCAACCTATTCATCCCATGAAGTAAAACTGGCAATACTTCATATATAACACAACGGTGTTATCGGTAAATTGAATTACCATTTCACATTAAAATCTAATTAAAGATTTAACTATCGCCTGGAGCAAAACTGGTGATACTCCATTCTCGATCTTTTCAATCTAATTAAAGATTCACTGAAACTCCACTTAGTTTTAATCCTTAACTGGGTTAAAGAATCAGTGTCATTTAAAACACGGTTCGCGATAAACCCAAAATCACATTCCATTAATTATCGGGTTAAAGAATAAGTGTTATTTAAAACACTGTTCACGATAAACCCAAAAATCAATACCAAATTAATTCCAATTAAATACTATTTAATTGGTACACTTCATTAAATCTAAATAAAAAGATTTAATCTTTTTCTCAACTGGGCTTAACAACAGTGTTAATAAAGACACCATTCACAACAAACCCAAATCACATTTGATATTAAATACAAGGCTCTGAATAGAAAATATATCAGCTTATATTCAATATCAAATTCTACGACCAACAAATATCGTATTGGAAATAACGATATATGTATATCTTTCAAATTCCCATAACAATACCTGTATCATCACGAAATCCAACATCGAAATATTCCAAAGACAATTTCGATTCAAATCCATTCCCGTTCACTTATTGGAAATTTTGGTTATTTTCAAAACCATTTCAAATCCAATTTATTTATTTTAAAAATAAATAGAATTGTAATCCTACTTCAAATCTAGTTCATTTCGATAAAACTTTACTTTTATCTTTTCAAATATGGAGTTTTTCATCCCAATTCTTCCCAAATCATTTCTTATGATTTTACACAAATTATTACTATTTTTAATAATTTTATCAAGGCCCGTACAGTCGATTTCCATCAACGGCCATCGAACTGCACTTACAGTGACCTTTTCCAAATTTGATTTGGACATAATTCCAAATCCAACCATTAGATTTCTAATTTCTAATATTCGTTAGAAAGCATTTTTCGATATGAACCCAACGGTTCTGGTTTTAGGAGAATCCGACGGTCGGATCTCCCGCAATATCCATTCGAAGTCAATGGTCGAAATTCACGAACTACCGCAGTGCTGCGCGTTCTATTCAGGCCATTATATTATATATATAATATATACTTCGTCGATTTCCTTTTAAAACGTATTATATAAATTGTTTTAAATTCGATTTCAAAACGATTTCAACTTCTTTTCAAATTCAAATCAAAATTGAATTTTTCCTTATAAATTCGATTTAAATTCATTTCAATTCAAATCGATTTTTAATTCAATTTCAGTTCGTTTTCAATTATATTCAATTTCAATTCGAGTTCATTTCTATTCAATTTCAATTCGAATTCATTTCTATTCAATTTCAATTTGAATTCATTTCTATTCAATTTCAATTCGAATTCATTTCTATTCAATTTTAATTCGAATTCATTTCTATCCAAAATATCAGATTTTGAAACCACTTTCGATATTCATCATAAATAAAATCGATAGAAATATCTTTCACACCAAAATGGCGTCAATCTAATCAACACAGCTTCATATATTTCTATTTTCAAATATTCTATTTCAAATATTTCTATTCAAATATTTCTTTTTCAAATATTTTTTTTTTCAAAACTGGAATGAGGCCCAATCAATCACCATAGATTTTATTTCTATGGATTTTCCATACAACGCATGTATATATCAACAATGACAAATAATCAACCATCATCTAAAGTGCATTCTACACTGTATAAGCATCAAATATAAATATCCAACGCTTATAACAGTCTGTCAATCAATTGATCGACATACAACTAATTATTGGGATTAGTGTATGTCATATATCATCCCAATACCCGTGTGGGGTTTTCAAACAATCAAACACATATTTTATTTGTGCAGTTGGGGGATGTGTAAAATTTATCGTCCCAATCAATATCAGTCAAATGTGTGTATATAAACAAATCGTTCGATTTGTTTATATTTATTTCATTTCAAATACACGTTAAAAATTCTATTTTCAACTATAAAATATTTTAACTATATAAATATTTTATTTCATTTCACATCACATCACACAATCAACCACACATCAAAATCAAACAAACAAGCATACAAGTCGTCCATGGTCTGTGGACGACGGGTGTCGGGTGCTACTAAACACCGTCTGCATCCTAATAAATATTTCAAACTAGAAATAAAAATAAAAGTGAGGAGTTCTCACCGAGGGTTCCACTCCGCCGTGCTTTGCTTTTGAACTGCTGAGCTATCTTGATCTGTTTGCAATTCTAATGCAGTCCTTTTCACGCTGTTCAAATAAAAATTATATACTTCATTTCAATAAATAAAAACCATATTTCTATATTGTTCATATATAGAATAAAAATCAAACCTTTTTTCTTTATTAAAATTATATTTTTATATCACTCACCTTCTAATAAAAATTACATTTCTATTACTCTACAAGAATAAAAATCATATTTTTATTCATATCCAAAATCGTATCTTTATCACGTTATTTCATATATATTTTTCAATGCTTCATTCTATATGAAAATTATATTTCTACTTCATATACAAAGATCGAATCTTTATCTATATAAAAAATCTCAACTTATATTTTAAACAAAAACACTTCTTTATATTGTTAATTCGCTACAACACATATAAAGATCGTATTTTTATAATCTCTACTATATAAAGATAATAATTTTATATTCTCCATTATCTAGAATCATATTTTTATTATTTAAACTATATAAATATCACATCTTTATTATCGATACTATATAAAAATTTCACCTTTATTGTTTCTACTATATAAAAATTACATCTTTATTGTTTTAAAAATCACAAATTTTCTTAAATAAAAATTCCTACTTTATAAAAATGATTTTCTATACATTAAAACTGATTTTCTATAACTGACATTGAATTAGAAACTAATTTAATAAAATAAAAATCACCTTGATCGGTCGAAGGAGGGTTCATTGGCTTCAGGAAGGAGGGGGTGATGGCGGAGCTCGCGGTTCCGGCAGGGGGTTGGGTGCGGCGGCCTAGGGTTCCTCGATTCTTCGAGGTGGGCGCAACTTTTCAATCGGGGAAGAAGGAGAGTGAAGGGAGGAAGGAGAAGAAGGAGAGGGGTCGGCGGTTGTGGAGCGCAGGTCGGAGGGGCGATCGATCCTTGACGGTGGCGGCTAGGGAAGAAGGGGATGAGCGTTTTTTTTATAAATTTACCGTGTTTGACTTTGTGAAGGGAGAGAGGAAAGGAGAGTGTATATATAATTATATATAATTAATTAATTTAATTTTTAAAAAGCAACTTTTTATTTTGAACTCGAAATCGAACCCAACGACTGTCATCCCTAGCGTATTACCCCCATTCCGAACACAATGGGATTTGTATCGTAGTCTGATTCGATTGTTTCGATCAGTTTTCGTCAAAATCAAAATATAACTCTATATATTGAATTTGAACCAGCATTCCAATTTACTGGGGTCACATAATAACTCGGAAAATTCCAGAAAAATATTTTCTAGCTTCGTATTGACGATTCGGTCCTAACAAAACTAATTTCATCAAATTTTGAGACCGTTTGAGAAATGGCCATTTTCCAGTCGATTAAAATCAACTGAAACTGGTCAAACGCGTTTTACTCCGCCACACTCACATATTGATTTGAAAAATTACGAAATTTGAAACCTAGCAATAACTTGACATCATGGATCCAACAAAAGTGGTTTCATTGAAAACCGAGGCCGTTTGCAAAATGGTTATTTTCAATGGCCAGAATTCCATAGCGACTATTCTGAGATTTCAACTGGACATAACTTTTTACCCTTGCTATGAAATTTCAATTTTTCAGATTCGTTGGAAAGATATTCTCAAATAGATTCAAATACTTTTGGTTTCACTAAAATCCGGTTTATTTTGCACCCGGTACATTCATTTGAAATTTGAAATCGAATTATCGAACTACCGCGCCATTTTCAATTTCTTTTATAATTTAAAATAAATATTTATATTCTAACGACGATCTATATGATATATACATTCGAATTCTATTCAAAATAAATTTCTCATCGATATTATTTAAAATAACTCATTTTAAATATTCAAGATTCACTAAAATTGTCAAAATAAAAATTTTAAATTGGCTCGGATTTTCCGGGTTATTACACTCTCATTATTTTTGGAATAATTTTGAATATTGTTATTTCGTACAATAATATTCAATGTAATTAGTACAAACTGTGTATTTTGATAATTGGATGATTTATTGCTAAATTGATTGGTTGTGGTTATATATTTCCGTCTATAAACGGATTACTTTTGACACTATCTACTGTTAAGCACAAGATTCATCTTAAATGAATTAGATCAGAATTTATGTTTCATATGCATTCATAAAATGATATTATGAGCTGTGATGCACAGAAAGCAGGTTGGTGGGGTCCAACTAGATTCCTCAAATATTTTGGACGTTTCTTGCTTTTATATTATTCACATATGAACTGTCTAACCCAAGTAACATTAAAATCTATTTGAATGTTGATTATTGAATTGAAAATCAACACTGATATGTATTAATCAATAAACAATATTGATTAAGTGATTGGTAGCAGATGGCCCAAGATCCTTCTTTTTAAGATGTTGATTCGTCGTTAGGCGAATTGATGAAATGAAATTATAAAAAATAATTTTTAAAGGTTTTAAATTTTATTTTATATAAGTTATAAAAAATTTAGAAGTTTTATAAATAAATCAATATTTATAATTGGGTTTGAAAGTAATTATAAATAATTTATACAGCAAATTCCCGCGTTTTAAATAATTTTTATAAGCAAGAAAGCCAGAAATTAACTTAAGGGTTAATAGTTCGAAATAATTGTTTTTAAGAAACAATTAAGTGGTATGATGTTAAATTAATTAAATTATTAATTAATTTAAAGGGAAAGATTAATTGAAATCAGTTGACAAGTTGACGGTGTTTCCAAGTTGACTAGATCAACTATTTTAATGGAAATCAGTTATTAAATTAATTTGTTTTCAATTTATCAAATAGAAATAGTTTTAACAGAAGAATTGTTTAAACTTAATGAGCATTCATAAAAAATATTTAACCTTCTAATGATTGTGTATAAAGATAATTACCAAGTTGTTAATTATAAATGAAGTTAGTTATTATTCTAATAAGGTTTTAAAAGATAATTTTCAATCTAGGGCATTGCTAACTCTATCTCAATTGTGTTACACCAAAGTACCAAGGTTATCACTGAACCTTCAGCTCTGATACCAAATGTAACAAGACTAGACTTTTCAACCATCGTCTAGTAGGTTAATCTCCCACTGTAGCATATAGAGGTACCTCATAACTTCTTTTACGGTCAGCCACTCGCATCCAACCCAAGAAGGGACGTGTAGAGGTGAGAGTCTCCTGCTCGCCACCAAACAGCTGAGCGAGAACCCCATATCATGCATCAGCATAAATGCAACAATTCTAATATTATAATAGTGTCTAATCAAGTCAATAGCAATCTAGCGAAACACTTGCATCTCACACTCCACATACATAATATACAATCAAAAGTCATAGGCACTTATTTGGCAATGGATTTCCAACTATGACAAGGTATGAAACCATCTTCCGATAGTGTATCTCTAGAGAAGAATACACTGGGTCTAAGAAGAACATATTGCAAACCAGGCCACACATGACTGCCTACACATTTTGCTTGAGCATACCGAGTATATTATCACCGACGGTTGTGATCAGCAATCGTTTTCGTAAGCATACATCAGCGATATTGTAAAAACAATTGAATTTTATCTAGATCGATTGATAATACACCGTAGTGGTACGACCCACATATCCATGCTGCCCGCCCGACTTTCGTCGTTTGTTCGGTTGATGAGGACTACGCTACGTCTTACCTTTGTAACATTGCAGAATCATTCACTTTGAATGTCACATCGTCAGATCCATCAAATCACTAATTGATGTAACACCCCACACCCGCTAAGGTCACTCACTAAGGGAATGCCTTAACTTCGGTGGAGCATTTCAAGTGAGTATAGAACAGAAAAATTACAACAAGACAGACATAAATACTTGAAAATCTAAAACATCATTTCATAGCAGCAGAAGGTAAACATGTTTAGTTACAACACCATAAAGAGTCAAGTACTGAATATCCATCCTGATAAAAACATAAGTACATAATCCTACTACATAAACAATAGCCATAAAAGAAAAGATAAGCTGGGCTTTACATCACGGTCCAAGCTCCAGAAGATAGATAAAGAAATATGATCAAAGTCCACTAGTGCTAGGCCCAACCTGAGGACCTGAGGGGGAAAAAGATAAAAACAACGGGGTCAGACATAAGTCTGAGTGAGCCCTATAACTTTAACAACACAATTATTAAAGTAATTAGGGTATGATATAAACTTGGTACGGGATGACTGGGGATAAATGACTACACTAAGTAGCCAACTAGACATAGGATGAACTAAGATAACGGTAAAGACGCATCTACCCACCCAAGGATAATTACTAACTGCACCACACCAGTCATTCCTACTTAAAGGTTGATCCCACCCAAGGACTTAGAAAATTTACCCAGTAGTTTCATGTACCCCTAGCTGACCACATAGGTGTCGTCTGCCCCTATCTCCACTAGGTGTACCCACTACTCCCAAGCGATCGGCTCCCTACCGTAGATACCCGTGCTGGCCCCACAGTGGGGTGTATCACTCCCCAAAGTGGCAACCCGATACAACAAATGGTGCACGACTTATACCTACACGATGCAGCAACGTCTTACCTACCAGCCCGGGTCCACACACGCATATGAAGCCCGTTGGACTTGCGTTGCCACCGCTAACCCGTTTTGGCCTCTTATAATCAAGCCCAGTACGCGTGTCCCGTCCTCGACATGGGTCGAGCCCAATAAGATACATATGGGTTACTGGTTGAAATGGGCCCCCACAAGCTACCACCTAAGCTTGTCATTATATCTAGTGCATCCCACTTAACCCTTTAATCATGTTTAATTACATGTTTCCACTTGGTTAAGTATTCTAATCGTATTTTCTATTGCCACCCAAGGCAACCCACTAGATTCCCTCATGCCACCCAAGGCACTTACTTGATTTCCACATGCCACCCAAGGCACCCACTTAACCCCTCATGCCCACTACATGCTTATCTGGTTAAGTGTTTCTTAATTGATTAAGAACGTAATCGTTGTAAAGACCTCTCACATTAGACTATCTTTTATGGCAGCTGGATTTGCCGGTTGGGTCCGGGCAGCCTTACGCCATAACCGAGTCTAACCTCTTGTCTTTACACTTGTCACGTATGTAGTTTGTGCCTAAGACCTCTCACATTGGGCCAATCATTTGTAGCCGCTGGATTTGCCGGTCGGTTCCGGGCAGTCTTATGCTACAAAAGGGTCCAACCTCGTGTCTTAGTCGATTAATTACACCTAATTAATCACCCCCGAATTAATTTTCCCTAATTAATTCCAATTTTAACGATGTACATAATTGACTCAATTATGTCCATCACTTTATGGTATGCATAATCATACCAACTTCACACCATTTCATTAACATGTATATTAACCCCATCGTTCCCCACGTAATTCGCTAACATGATATAAAAGGGAAGATTCATCATAAATATAATGGGTTCAACTTGCATAACATTAGCATCAACATGGGTTTAAAGGTGTCAACATGCATATAGCATCAACCCAACTAGCATAAATAATCAACCCAAACTTGCATGAATCACATATGTCATAAGGAGGTTAACTTGCATAAGTTATTTATGTCATACAAAGGGGTAAACTTGCATATGTATGTATGACATACAAAGAGGTTAACTTGCATATGTATGCATATCATTCTAAGGTGTAAACTTGCACATGTTACTTGCATATCATCAAACACCAAACTTGCATAACATGTCATATATGGACTTGCATATAATCATACACCAAACTTGCATAACATATCATATATAAACTTGCATATAATCATACACCAAACTTGCATAATCATGGTGTCGTAATGGATCAATGTTTATCATAGCAACTAGCATCATGAACACTTGCATAACTTGCATAACATCATGATCATATAACATAGAGCTTGTAAAACCTGCATAACATCATGAACATATAACATATGACTTGCATAACTTGCATAACATCATGAACATGTAACATATGACTTGCATAACTTGCATAACATCATGAACATGTAGCATATGATTTGCATAATTTGCATAACATCACAAACACATAGCATATAACTTGCATAACATGCATAACATCATTAACACATAGCATATAACTTGCATAACATGCATAACATCATTAACACATAGCATATAACTTGCATAACTTGAATTGATCCACATTCATAGCCATAACCTCATTATATCCTATCATAATCATTTCAATAATTGGTCATTAAGGATATAGAAAACTCACAACTTGTTGATTAACACTCCTAAGAAGAAGATTAAGTTGCTAGAGTTGATTAGAGATTGATTTGAGAAGCTATCTTCCTCTTTAGATTGATGGAGGCTCCTTCAAGTTGCATTTTGACGGCATAATGGTGTTGTATCTATTTTTAGTATGAATTAGGGTAGTCTTAGGGTGTATTTATAGAGTAGTTAGGTGTTTTAGGCCATTAGATTAACCCTACATCAGATTAGAGCCGTCAGATCTCGTCCTAGCCACCAAAACACAGCCAAAAAGCCAAACTGGTGCACCCAGGTCACCAGGGCTCGACCAGGGAGGTCGACCCCCAGGTCGACACTAGGGTCGACTCCCCAGTCGACCTGGTGGGCAGGTCGACTCCCCAGTCGACCCCCAGGTCAACTCCCTGGGTCTGGCGGGAATTTTCCCGCCACTTCTGAAATGTGAAATTTTCGTATTTAAAATCTGTTTTAAATTTCTGAAAACTTCTTCGGGCCTTAACTGGGTTATACGGACTCCGATTTTCGAAAACTCAGACTCTATTTCGCGTGTTTTTCCGAGACGAACGCAATGGCATAGCCCGTTTCCCCTGATTCAGATTTTAAAATTTAATTCTACCCTGTTTTATATTATAGCAAGTTATTCAACATACGGGGTGTTACATTCTCCCCTACTTAAAGGATTTCGTCCCCGAAATCTCTAAGTCAAGAAGAACGTATCCTACCAACCAAACAACCATCTACTAAACCATCAAACACTGGCATCCATTGTTCTTAGAGTTTCTAATGCTGTATGAACATATGCAAAGAGTGTGTGTATATGTTCCCTGTCTAATGCAAAATCAGGCGGTCTACTGATTCAGTTGACCTCCTTAATGCAAACCATGATAGTGCCATGCATCCAATATGTATGCGAAATAACTTTATCGACACATACTATTTCTACATGAGTGCACAATCATTCACCAAAATGCATCATCCATATGATAGCACAACCATTATACATCCATTAATATAGCTACCTACACACATTATATGCAATATGAAGTGATTGAGCCGATCTAGTGCCTAAAGTGTGTGTATATGCATCCACGAGCAACCACTAGCAACCACTTGCATCCACACGCATCCATCAAACATAACATGTCTCAAACACATGTTTCAACCATAGGTTTACCCTATCTAAAGGTCAAAGGTACTAATGAGAGGACATACTAAAGATAAGATAAGTACTAGACAAACGATAAAGGAGAAGTTAAAAGACATACCCTCAAAAAGGAATGGGTACAGTGAACGCATCTTCGCTTCTGTCTCCCAAGTAGCATTGCTCTCATCCTTTCCCCATTGCACTTTGACTAGTCGCACCTCTCTGTTCCTCAACTTCCTAATCTCTGACCCAAGGATGCGGGTAGGAGCTCGTCGAATAGTCGCATCACGCTCTACCTCCACTTCTCTAAGCAAGCTCGGCTCTACCACCTCTGCGGTCTCATGTAGGCACTTCCTCAAATGTGACACATGGAATACGTCATGTACCCCCACTAAGTCTCTCTTGTAAATCCACCCTATATGCCATCCGTCCAATCCTTTCCTTGATAGGAAACGGTCCTACAAATCTTGGAGCTAACTTCCCAACGGACCCAAAGCGAACTACATTCCGTAATGGAGATACTTTGACAAAGACCATGTCCCCAACATCAAACTCAAGATCCGTCCTCCTCTTATCCGCATAAGATTTCTGCCTATCCTGCGCTGTTTTCATCCTTCTTCGAATCAAATCAATCTTCTCCGAAGTCTCTCTAACCATATCGGGCCCAAGCAAGATCTTGTCCGTAGATTCCCACCAACATGTAGGTGATCGACAAGGCCTTCCATAAAGAGCTTCGAAAGGAGCCATACCAATACTGGACTGAAAGCTGTTATTATATGCGAACTCCACCAATGGAAGATGCTCTTCCCATGTACCTCCAAAATCTAAGATACAAAGCCTCAAAATTCTTCCAGAACACGATTCACCCTCTCGGTCTGGCCGTCCGTCTGAGGATGATATGCGGTGCTCAGACACAACTTAGTCCCCACTGCTTCTTGCAAACTCTTCCAAAACTTGCTAGTGAAGATAGGATCTCGATCACTCACTATGCTAGAGGGTACCCCATGCAATCGAACTATCTCTCGAAGATAAACTGAAGCTAGCCATGGAGCAGTCCTCTTTCTCTTCACAGGTATGAAATGGGCGCTCTTAGTAAGTCTGTCTACCATAACCCAAATTCCCGTATTACCCTTTCTCGATCTGGGTAACCCGTCAATAAAATCCATCGAGACGCTATCCCACTTCCATTGCGGAACTTCCAATGGGTGAAGCAACCCACCTGGTTTCTTTTGCTCCGCTTTCACCTGTTGGCACACCAAGCATCTAGCGACATACTCGGCCACATTCATACCGACCCAAAAGAAAACTCGCTTCATGTCCTGGTACATCTTGTCCCCACCGGGATGAATGGTCATCCTAGAACGATGTGCATCATCAAGAATAGCCTTCCTTAAACCCTCGTCTTGCGGTACACAAAGTCTACCGTCTCTACGCAAGCACCCCCTATCGTCTAGGGTGTACCTACTCAAATGGCTGGACGACTCCCCCCTTATGAGCCTCTCTACCAACTCAACCAACTGTGGGTCGTCCCGCTATGCCTCGCTAATCCGCCCCAAAAGAGTAGGTCTAACCTCCAAGGATGCTAGCAAACCGGGTATATAGTCAACGGAAGGTCTGAAATCAAACATCGAGATAAATTCCAAGCTTCGTCGTTCCACGAACAATGGACTCAAGGACAACCTTTTTCTACTCAAGGCGTCCGCCACCACGTTACCCTTGCCAGGGGTATACCCTATCTCGAAATCATAGGATGCTAAGAACTCCATCCACCTTTGCTGTCTCAAGTTCAAATCCTTCTGAGAAAACAAGTACTTCAATGATTTGTGGTCAGTGAACAATTCGAATCTCTCACCAAGAAGATAATGGCGCCAAATCTTAAGCGCAAAAACAATAGCGGCCAACTCTAAATCATGGGTAGGGTAATTTTTCTCATGTGCTCTCAACTGCCTTCCACCATAGGCTATTGCCCTTCCCTCTTGCATTAAAACTGCACCCAGTCCTGTCCCACAAGCATTAGTATAGACAACAAATGGCTTACTCCCATCTGGCAACACTAAGACTGGAGCTGTGGTTAAAGCTCTCTTTAACCGTCGGAACGCATCATCACAATCTACGTCCCATGCGAAGACTAGATTCTTCTTCGTCAAGCGAGTTAATGGGGCTGATATCTTCGCGAAGTCCTTGATAAACTTCCTATAGTAGCCAGCCAACCCCAAGAAACTCCTTACCTCGGTAGCATTCTTCGGAACCTTCCAATCTTGAATGGATACTACCTTTGCGGGATCCACAGCTATCCCTTCCTTGGAGACCACGTGCCCCAAGAACCGCACTTCCTTCCTCCAGAAGTGACATTTAGAGAATTTAGCCTTAAGGCTATGCGCTCGAAGAGTCTCCAACACTTCCCTAAGATGTAGGGCATGCTCTTCTTCACTCTTAGAAAATACTAAGATGTCATCCACAAAGACCACCACGAACTTATTAAGGAACTCCCTGAACACCCTACTCATCAAATCAACAAAATATGCAGGGGCATTCGTCAATCCAAATGGCATCACCAGCCACTCATAGAAACCGTCCGCAGTCCTAAAGGCAGTCTTGTCTATGCTATCCTCAGCCACCCTCAACTGATGAAACCCCGTGGCTAAGTCCAGCTGAGAAAATACTGAAGCGCCAACCAACTGATCAAAAAGATCATCAATCCTCGGCAATGGGTGTCTATTCTTCTTTGTGAGCTTGTTGAGTTCTCTATAGTCTACACAAAGTCTGAGGGACCCATCTGCCTTCGTGGCAAAAACTACTGGAGCACCCCACTCCGATATACTTCGTCTTATGAACCCCTTCTCAAGCAACTCCCCTACTTGCTTATGGAGTTCCCTCCTCTCACGAGGAGCCATGTGGCGCACTGGTAAAGATACAGGTTTAGCATTATCCACCAGATATATTCGGAAGTCTATCTCCTGCTTTGGAGGTAAGCCCTTCACCTCCTCAAACACATCCGAGTATTCCCGGACCACTCTAACAGATCGCAAACTCTCGACCGAAGTGTCAAGCGATTCAAGATAACTTAGCCTAACAGAATCCATGGGGTTACAAGAGATCTCGAGAGTGTTACCCAAGCGGGTCATGAGCCTAACAACTCTCTTTTCACAATCAAGAACGGCACCATTACTGGATAACCAGTCCATGCCCAAAATCAACCCATAGCCCGTGAAGCCTAAAACAAAAGCATCACATCTAAACTCAACGCTAAGTATAGAAATCTTCAAACCCAAACATATCATGGACAAATAAGTGGAGCCCCCAATTGGGTTTGAAACAACCAAGGGATCATCTACTTGACTGGTGTCTAAGTGCAGTGACTCAACTAATGATGATGAGATAAACGAATGCGATGCGCCAGAATCAAACAATGTACGGACATGCTGATCAAATAGAAAAACCAGACTTTCTACGGAAATAGTTCTACCTCTTTCCTGAATCAGTGGAACTGCGAGAGCCTGAACTTGCCCCATTGCCTGACCTGGTGCCATAAGAGCTTGCACCTGTCCTCCTGAGGTAGATCCCGTCCTTTGCCCCTTCTTAGGGCAATCCTTCACTAGATGCCCTGCTTCACCACAGTGGTAGCAGCCAGTCTTCTTCTTCTTCCGACAATCTTTGCTTATGTGGCCTGGTATCCCGCAATTGAAGCACTTCTTCTTTCCCTTGCCACCGTTACCTTTTCCACCCTTGTTTTGCTGTTGTTGTTGAGGTCTCTTCTGATCTCCTTTCTTCTCGGGTGCCTTAATAGCATTGGGACCCTTCTCTTCCTCATGCATGAGTGCCATGTCAACTAGCTTCTCAAAGGTGGCCCCCATAGGGATGTGAGTCATAGCCAAACCATGCATCGGTTCATTCAAGCCTTTCACGAACCTCAAAGCCTTCTTCTTCGGTGTATTCACCATGTCTATGCCAAACCTTGCCAATTGATTAAACTTGTTGACATATTCCTTTACCGAGAGGTTTCCTTGCTTTAGAGTCAAGAACCTTTCCATATACAATTTTCCTCCGCCCTTGAGAGAAACTTTGCCACAAATCTTTGTCTGAAATCCGCCCAAGAGTCAACGGGGCGTTCTCCATTAGTGACCTTCCACCAAAATGAGGCCTCTCCCTTCATTAACCAAGCAGCCAACTTGACTTTCTTTCCTTCTTCCATCTCAAAGATGTCTATCAACTCTTCCAACTCCTTAAGCCAATCTCTAGCCTCCACAAAAGTTTCTGATCCTTGAAAAGGTTTCCCTCCCATAGCCTTAAATTCCTTGCAAGTCTTGGAAAAAGTATCCGTGCGAGGAGGAGGAGGGGGAGGAGGAAGATCGGGTGCTACGGTCGGTGGAGGAACATTTGCTGGACCCGCAGTGGCGGCCCTAGCCTCCATCAATCTCCTATATCATACTGGTATCGTCACACCCTCCGGAAAGTTAAGATCCTCGGCCATGCTGAAACGAAAAAGGAAAGATTCAAAACGGAGAATTCGAAAGATAAAGATATGGCTATTGGGGATTATGCTTTTCTTTTAAAAACTTTTCTCTTTAAAGACATGTTTTTGAAAATACTTCTTCCAAAAATGTTTTTTAGAAAAATAGTTTTCTAAAAATTTTATCTGTTCCGGTAACCTTCGCTCTGATACCACGTGTAACACCCCACACCCGCTAAGGTCACTCACTAAGGGAATGCCTTAACTTCGGTAGAGCATTTTAAGTGAGTATAGAACAGAAAAATTACAACAAGACAGACATAAATACTTGAAAATCTAAAACATCATTTCATAGCAGCAGAAGGTAAACATGTTTAGTTACAACACCATAAAGAGTCAAGTACTAAATATCCATCCTGATAAAAACATAAGTACATAATCCCACTACATAAACAATAGCCATAAAAGAAAAGATAAGCTGGGCTTTACATCACGGTCCAAGCTCCAGAAGATAGATAAAGAAATCTGATCAAAGTCCACTAGTGCTAGGCCCAACCTGAGGACCTGAGGGGGAAAAAATATAAAAACAACGGGGTCAGACATAAGTCTGAGTGAGCCCTATAACTTTAACAACACAATTATTAAAGTAATTAGGGTATGATATAAACTTGGTACGGGATGACTGGGGATAAATGACTACACTAAGTAGCCAACTAGACATAGGATGAACTAAGATAACGGTAAAGGCGCATCTACCCACCCAAGGATAATTACTAACTGCACCACACCAGTCATTCCTACTTAAAGGTTGATCGCACCCAAGGACTTAGAAAATTTACCCAGTAGTTTCGTGTACCCCTAGCTGACCACATAGGTGCCGTCTGCCCCTATCTCCACTAGGTGTACCCACTACTCCCAAGCGATCGGCTCCCTACCGTAGATACCCGTGTTGGCCCCATAGTGGGGTGTATCACTCCCCAAAGTGGCAACCCGATACAACAAATGGTGCACGGCTTATACCTACACGATGCAACAACGTCTTACCTACCAGCCCGGGTCCACATACACATATGAAGCCCGTTGGACTTGCGTTGCCACCGCTAACCCGTTTTGGCCTCTTATAATCAAGCCCAGTACGCGTGTCCCGTCCTCGACATGGGTCGAGCCCAATAAGATACATATGGGTTACTGGGTTGAAATGGGCCCCCACAAGCTACCACCTAAGCTTGTCATTATATCTAGTGCATCCCACTTAACCCTTTAATCATGTTTAATTACATGTTTCCACTTGGTTAAGTATTCTAATCGTATTTTCTATTGCCACCCAAGGCAACCCACTAGATTCCCTCATGCCACCCAAGGCACTTACTTGATTTCCACATGCCACCCAAGGCACCCACTTAACCCCTCATGCCCACTACATGCTTATCTGGTTAAGTGTTTCTTAATTGATTAAGAACGTAACCGTTGTAAAGACCTCTCACATTAGACTATCTTTTATGGCAGCTGGATTTGCCGGTTGGGTCCGGGCAGCCTTACGCCATAACCGAGTCTAACCTCGTGTCTTTACACTTGTCACGTATGTAGTTTGTGCCTAAGACCTCTCACATTGGGCCAATCATTTGTAGCCGCTAGATTTGCCGGTCGGTTCCGGGCAGTATTATGCTACAAAAGGGTCCAACCTCGTGTCTTAGTCGATTAATTACACCTAATTAATCACCCCCGAATTAATTTTCCCTAATTAATTCCAATTTTAACGATGTACATAGTTGACTCAATTATGTCCATCACTTTATGGTATGCAAAATCATACCAACTTCACACCATTTCATTAACATGTATATTAACCCCATCGTTACCCACGTAATTCGTTAACATGATATAAAAGGGAAGATTCATCATAAATATAATGGGTTCAACTTGCATAACATTAGCATCAACATGGGTTTAAAGGTGTCAACATGCATATAGCATCAACCCAACTAGCATAAATAATCAACCCAAACTTGCATGAATCACATATGTCATAAGGAGGTTAACTTGCATAAGTTATTTATGTCATACAAAGGGGTAAACTTGCATATGTATGTATGACATACAAAGAGGTTAACTTGCATATGTATGCATATCATTCTAAGGTGTAAACTTGCACATGTTACTTGCATATCATCAAACACCAAACTTGCATAACATGTCATATATGGACTTGCATATAATCATACACCAAACTTGCATAACATATCATATATAAACTTGCATATAATCATACACCAAACTTGCATAATCATGGTGTCATAATGGATCAATGTTTATCATAGCAACTAGCATCATGAACACTTGCATAACTTGCATAACATCATGATCATATAGCATAGAGCTTGCAAAACTTGCATAACATCATGAACATGTAACATATGACTTGCATAACTTGCATAACATCATGAACATGTAACATATGACTTGCATAACTTGCATAACATCATGAACATGTAGCATATGATTTGCATAACTTGCATAACATCACAAACACATAGCATATAACTTGCATAACATGTATAACATCATTAACACATAGCATATAACTTGCATAACATGCATAACATCATTAACACATAGCATATAACTTGCATAACTTGCATTGATCCACATTCATAGCCATAACCTCATTATATCCTATCATAATCATTTCAATAATTGGTCATTAAGGCTATAGAAAACTCACAACTTGTTGATTAACACTCCTAAGAAGAAGATTAAGTTGCTAGAGTTGATTAGAGATTGATTTGAGAAGCTATCTTCCTCTTTAGATTGATGGAGGCTCCTTCAAGTTGCATTTTGACGGCATAACGGTGTTGTATCTATTTTTAGTATGAATTAGGGTAGTCTTAGGGTGTATTTATAGAGTAGTTAGGTGTTTTAGGCCATTAGATTAACCCTAAATCAGATTAGTGCCGTCAGATCTCGTCCTAGCCACCAAAACACAGCCAAAAAGCCAAACTGGTGCACCCAGGTCGACACTAGGGTCGACGCCCCAGTCGACCTGGTGGGCAGGTCGACTCCCCAGTCGACCCCCAGGTCGACTCCCTGGGTCTGGCGGGAATTTTCCCGCCACTTCTGAAATGTGAAATTTTCGTATTTAAAATCTGTTTTAAATTTCTGAGAACTTCTTCGGGCCTTAACTGGGTCATACGGACTCCGATTTTCGAAAACTCGGACTCTATTTCGCGTATTTTTCCGAGACGAACGCAATGGCAAAGCCCGTTTACCCTGATTCAGATTTTAAAATTTAATTCTACCCTGTTTTATATTATAGCAAGTTATTCAACATATGGGGTGTTACAATTGACGTCCACAAAAATAAACTTTCTGTTAAGCTAAAAAAATTCCTTCTTCGCCACCAACAATGGTACGTTTGAAGAAATCAATGTATGTGACCATCTAGAAATACTCTGTCAGACATCCATCCGTATATGTTGTTGAGGGACTGGACAAACCGAAGGCACCATCCCATCAATCCATCTTAGGTAATTTCTACCTAGGATCAACAAAACAGCACTTGTATTTTACTCTGTCTTCAATTATCTTTAGTATAATTTGATTCGCAACGCTTATGCCCCTACAGAGTGGTTTTCAGATAATAAACCTGATTCGGTCTCTCCGCATTGACAACGGAAATATAATGTGAAGACCCGCAACCTCCCCGTAAAGGAAAGCGTCGGATAGTTCGAGAACAAGCCACAACAGAACGCATACAGAAGAACATTTCATTGTATATAACAACAATGCATCAGATTACAAGAATATACAGAGTATGAATGAATATTACACAGAAATATTCAGAGATTTAAATTACATTTAAATACATAGCAGCGGAAAAATAATACAATACACAACTAGAAGTAGATATACGGATACAAAGCTTTCCGGATATCGTTCCAGCTGTAAACCAGGATCCTGTGAATATAAATCTGCAAAACCAAAACTACTAGCTGCCCGTGTCAAAATAAGGGCACCCAGAGTTTAGGTTAAAACAATAAACTCCAGGTCAGTCATGTGACTGGTGTGAGAACTAAAACAGTTATTAATCTTTATTTTAAATCATTAGGTAAATCAAGGGACCACGCCGTATAACACGGAACGGGTTTCCTCCCAAGAATACCAGTGCATAAAACAGCAGCGCAATGCTAAATAAAGAAAAATGAAGCTGTTATAAGACCCAGGTCCCATCACACAATGCAACGTAGTCGAGGATAGGGTTTTCCCTTATAACAGCCAAAGAATGCTTGGTACGTTTAAAACAAATCATTTGATACTATAAGAAGTGCATAGTGTATAAAACAACTTCAAATCATAAGTATCAATCATAGGCGGCATGGGTACCATATATCATGTCGCCATATATAGGTTTACAAATAAAACCGCAAATGTCACGTATTTGGAAATTGGGTTTCCATCTATGAACCGAGGCTAGGGGCAAGATCCTCTCCGATTCGAGACGCTCTAGCCCGCCCCTCAGGCACAGCCGCAACCGTACCTTGGATCGTCAGGGCCGGTCCACCGATGTGGATTATAATGCCTGAACAATGCGTTTCTCCGCCCTTTGGGGCGTAAATGAGCCAACTAAATGACTCCATCGGTTCGAGAACGACCGATCAATCCGAGGCGCCTCGCAACAGCAACAACCACATAAGTCAAACTCGTCAGGGCGTGTAAAACCACTGACGCCACTTCTAGCTAGAAAGAAAACGCATGTCCCCCCTGAGGTCCGTCTCCCGTTTTTGGTTCATACCGGGTGTGAAACACGCGAAGTAAACGTTACACAAAGCTACGCCACAAAGGCCGTGCTTTGATCATCACCACAAGACTTTGCTTTTCAACAGAAGCCTTGATTATTTGCATCTTAGCATGCCACACAGGCAAACCATCCTATGCAACCGATATCAGTCACACAGAATGAAATCCGATGTCAGACACACAGTCCATTTACAAGTCCGTCCTGGGTCTGAACGAAACCGGAGGCACCTAGTACCCCGCATATCCATCGATCTCCAAGTACGTCTGGACGATCACTAACTGTTTCCATCCTCTTGGGTGTACAGCCCAATCAAGATCATCAGTTATCACCCAAACGACGTGAAGACCTCCGATCTTCGACCATCGTCTTCATCTTCGACTTATCGTCGTATCAGTTATCCAGAATGGGATAAACCCGGTCTTTCCGAATAACTCGCGTATATTTTAAATAAGTGTTACACAAACACAACATACGCCTCATTCCAATTCATTAGTCACTAACCGTAAATTAATCAAGAGAATAATCCCCCAAATATTAACCCCGAAGGCCGAAACCAACATCAGATCAATATCCAGAAAACCATTCTACTTAGCTAACCGACAGTTAGTTTCTAAATTTCACGTTCAAATCTAATTAAAGATTTAACTATCGCCTGGAGCAAAACTGGTGATACTCCATTCTCGATCTTTTCAATCTAATTAAAGATTCATTAAAACTCCACTTAGTTTTAATCTGTGACTGGGTTAAAGAATCAGTGTCATTTAAAACACGGTTCACGATAAACCCAAAGTCACATCCCATTAATTATCGGGTTAAAGAACAAGTGTTATTTAAAACACTGTTCACGATAAACCCAAAAATCAATATCCATTCAATTCCAATTAAATATTATTTAATTGGTACACTTCATTAAATCTAAATAAAAAGATTTAATCTTTTCTCAACTGGGTTCAAGAACAGTGTTAGTGAAGACACCATTCACGACAAACCCAAATCACATTCCATTAATTATCGGGTTAAAGAACAAGTGTTATTTAAAACACTGTTCACGATAAACCCAAAAATCAATATCAATTCAATTCCAATTAAATATCATTTAATTGGTACACTTCATTAAATCTAAATAAAAAGATTTAACTTTTTCTCAACTGGGTTCAAGAACAGTGTTAGTGAAGACACCATTCACGACAAACCCAAATCACATTCGATATTAAATACAAGGCTCTGAATAGAAAATATCCCGGCTTATATTCAATATCAAATTCTACTATTAACAAATGTCGTATTGGAAATAACGATATAAACATATATCTTTCAAATTTCCATAACAACATCTGTAAATCACGAATTTCAACATCGAAATATTCCGGAGACAATTTCGATTCAAATCCACTCCAATGCAACCATTGGAAATTTTGGTTATTTTTAAAACCCTTTTCAAATTCAATTTATTTCTTTAAAAATAAATAGAATTATATTTCTAGTTCAAAACTAGTTCATTTCGATAAAAATCTATTTTTATCTTTTCAAATATGGAGTTTTTCATCCCAATTCTTTCTAAATCATTTCTTATGATTTTACACAAATTATTACCATTTTTAATAATTTTATCAAGGCCCGTACAGTCGATTTCCAACAATGGCCATCGAACTGCACTTACAGCGACCTTTTTCGAATTTGATTTGGACATAATTCCAAATCCAACCGTTAGATTTCAAATTTCTAATATTCGTTAGAAAGCTCTTTTCGATACGAACCCAACGGTTCCGGTTTTAGGAGAATCCGACGGTCGGATCTCCCGTAATGTCCGTTTGAAATAAATGGTCGAAATTCACGAACTGCCGCGGCGCGGCGCGTTCTATTCAGGCCATTATATTATATATAATATATATATAATATATTTCGTCGATTTCTATTTAAAAACGAATTATATAAACAGTTTTAAATTCGTTTCAAAATCTATTTCAACTTCCATTTCAATTCAAAGCAAAATTGAATTCTTCTTTATAAATTCGTTTCAAAATTCATTTCTGTTCAATTCAAATTTCAATTCAATTTGAATTCATATTCAATTCAATTCATTTCGAAATCGTTTTCAATTCAATTCATTTCGAAATCGTTTTCAATTCAATTCATTTCGAAATCGCTTTTCAATTCAATTCATTTCGAAATCGTTTTCAATTCAATTCATTTCGAATTCGTTTTCAATTCAATTCATTTCGAAATCGTTTTCAATTCAATTCATTTCGAAATCGTTTTCAATTCAATTCATTTCGAAATCGTTTTCAATTCAATTCATTTCGAAATCGTTTTCAATTCAATTCATTTCGAAATCGTTTTCAATTCAATTCATTTCGAAATCGTTTTCAATTCAATTCATTTCGAAATCGTTTTCAATTCAATTCGAAATCGATAAAATCGATATAAATATCGTTCACGTCAAAATGGCGTCAATCTAATCAACACGGCTTCATAAAGTTCTATTTTCAAATATTCTATTTCAAATATTTCTTTTTCAAATATTTCTATTTTAAAACTGGAATGAGGCCCAATCAATTACCATATAAAGTTAATTATATGGATTTTCATACAACACATGTATAATAGCCTTGAAAAATAATCAACCATCAACCAAAGTGCACTACACTGTATAAGCATCAAATATAGACATTCAACGCTTATAACAGCCTGTCAATCAATCGATCGACATATTTACTCAATCAGGATGAGTGAACTTCAAATTTCATCCCAACACCCGTGTGGGGTTTCAAACAATCAAACACATATTTTATTTGTGCAGTTAGGCGATGTGTAAAATTTATCGACCCAATCAACGTCCTTCAAATAGGTGTACATAAACAAACCGTCTGGTTTGTAAATGACTATTCTATTTTATTCACTTTCACGTTAAAAATTATATTTTTAACGATAAAACATTTTATTCCAACATATGAATTTCTATTCAGTTCATTCTTTAAATAAAATGATATTTTTATTTTTCTAACATATTTTAGAAAATTTCGGCGGCATAACGGCACGATACTAGAAACGGGACAAGGCCTAGCCTTATCCCCGGTCTAGTGAAGGCCCACGCCATTCACATATCAATTTTAATCAATTTCCAATTCAACCAATCAATCAAATCCAAATCAAATAACCTAACCAACTACGCAACCAAACAAACAAGTCCATGGTATGTGGACGGGTGTCGGGTGCTTCTAATAAGCACCGTCTGCATCCTAGTATATATATATATATAACTAGAAAAATAGAATTTGAGTGAGAAGTTCTCACCTATAGCTATCCTAGCTCCACGGCACTTCATTGATAGAAATCTTCGTCGGTCCCGCCTTTTTGTCACCTTCGTTGCCCGCTTTCACTACATATGTAAAAATCGAATTTTTACTTCGCTATTCCATATATAAAAATCGAATTTTT
This sequence comes from Allium sativum, assembly GCA_030737875.1. NCBI lineage: Eukaryota > Viridiplantae > Streptophyta > Magnoliopsida > Asparagales > Amaryllidaceae > Allium > Allium sativum. The sequence continues at coordinate 1,043,161,881 of CM060922.1, forward strand.
ATTTCGCTATTCAATATATAAAAATCGAATTTTTAGTTCGCTATTCAATATATAAAAATCGAATTTTTATTTCGCTATTCAATATATAAAAATCGAATTTTTATTTCAAAGTTCAATATATAAAAATCGAATTTTTATTTCAAAGTTCAATATATAAAAATCGAATTTTTATTTCAAAGTTCAATATATAAAAATCGAATTTTTATTTCAAAGTTCAATATATAAAAATCGAATTTTTATTTCAAAGTTCAATATATAAAAATCGAATTTTTACTTCAAAGTTCAATATATAAAAATCGAATTTTTATTTCAAAGTTCAATATATAAAAATCGAATTTTTATTTCAAAGTTCAATATATAAAAATCGAATTTTTACTTCAAAGTTCAATATATAAAAATCGAATTTTTACCTTTGCTTTCATCATATAAAAATATGATTTTTACCTTTGCTTTCATCATATAAAAATATGATTTTTATTAATAAAAAAAGAAATCCATTTTTTTCTTTTTTAAAAATCAAATCCTTTTCTTTTTAAAAAAACAAATCTTTTTCTTTTTAAAAAAACAAATCTTTTTCTTTTTAAAAAAACAAATCTTTTTCTTTTTAAAAATCAATTTCTTTTTCTTTTTAAAAATCAATTTTTACACTTAATCAAAATCTAATTAGAATAATCTAACAATAATTATATATATATAAAAAAAAACGAATTAAAAAAAAATATCGTATATAAAAAAAACTTACAGTTAAACCGAGGGGGGGGTTTCCGCGCTCGCGAGGTTGGGGGGGGGGGGTTTCGTCACATTGAAGAAGCGGGGAAGAGGGAGCGGGAGGAGGGAGTCGAGGAGGAGGAGAAGCTGGAGGGGGGGGGGGGTTTCCGCGATCGCGAGGTTGGGGGGGGGGGGTTTCCGTCATCGCGAGGTGGGGGGGGAGGGTTTCCGTCATCGGTGGGGGATGCGGCGGAGGAGGGGGATGCGGCGGCGGAGGGGACCCGCGATGGTGGTTTTCGTTTCGACATTTTTTTTTTTTTTTTTTTTTTTTATTTCAGGCTGAAGTATGAATTGGGGGGGGGCAGAGCGGTTTTAAGGGGAGAGAAGTTATATTTTTTTTTTTATTATTATTATTTTAAAAGTTGACTTTTACATACGTCATCAAAACGAGGCCCACCGCCTGTCGTCCATAGCGTTTTACCCCCATTCCGAACACAATGGGATATGTATCGCACTCTGATCTGATCGTTTCGATCAGTTTCCGTTGAATTTTCATTTAAATCACTATATTGAATTTTAAACGTACATTTCCAATTACCGGGGTCACATACTAACCAGAAAAATCTCAGAAAAATATTTTCTAGCTTCGTATTGACGATACGGTCCTAACAAAACTAGTTTCGTCGAATTCTGAGACCGTTAGAAAAATGGCCAATTTCCAGTCGATTAAAATCAACTGAAACTGGTCAAACGCGTTTTCCTTTGCCACGCTCACATATTGATTCGAAAAATTATGAAATTTGAAACCTAGCAATAACTTAACATCACGGACCCAACAAAACTGGTTTCGTCGAAATCCGAGGTCGTTTGCAAAATTGCTATTTTTAAGGGCCTTATATATATAAAAATATATATAAATTCCACAGCGACTATTTCTAATTTTCAACTGGACATATCTTATCATTTCTAAGATGAAATCTCAGTTTGTTAACTTCGTTACAAAGATATAGTTATACAGATTCAAATATTTCTTGTTTCGTTCAATTCTGACTTATATTGAATTCTGTATATTCTTTTGAAATTAGAAATCGAATTTTCGAACTACCGCGCCATTTTCTATTCTATTTATAATTATATATAAATATTTATATTCTAACGACGGCGTATATAAATATATACGTCGAATTCAATTCAAAATAAATTTCTCGCCGATATTATTTAAAATAATCTATTTTAAATATTCAAAATTCGCTAATATTGCCAAAATAAAAATTTTAAACTGGCCCAGATTTTACGGGTTGTTACAATCTCCCCCACTTAAAACTTTTCGTCCCCGAAAAGGAACAAAGTCGAAAGTGGTTTGATTATTCAGCTCTACGTTCGACCTGGCTTCCATTCTCCAACTTTTCAGTTTATGAGAATTTTCAAAACTTCAAAAATTTGGCTAACACCCTAAATTTTCGAAAAATTTCGCCATAACCTCCCCTGCACCGGGAGCATCGGGGAATTTCAAATAGCTTCCCCGGTCCTTCAGATCTCAAAAAGAAAAAGAAAAAGCCAAGCGGCTAGCCAATAGGCTCACAAAATCATCATCACCCAAACAAAACAGTAAATTATGTAGTAAACATGTACCTATTTGTCGGGCAAACAAATTTTATTCTCTGGCTCTAGCCTCCTTGCTATGACCTGTTCAAAGATATATATGCATATGCAAGCAAATGCGACCAAATTTCAATACAAGTCAATATTTGATCAAATTAGGCATACTAGTTCAAAATTATCAAACAATTAAACAAACAACACAAACATCAATCAATTAGTGGATTAACGTTTCAAATTCATAATTTTGATATATATACAAAAATCCTGTTTTTGATGCCAAATCACAACAATTAGCCCTATCTAATTTTGGTTCTCACACCAGTCAATAGGAAGTATATAGATATTACACGTTCGCCACTCGAATATAAATTCTAATGATGGAGCTCCATCATCAAAATCATCTCCGGGCGATTAGAGTGTAATTCTATATCTATCCAATATATCAAAACTTCGAATACACGCTAGCTAGGCGCATACGCAAAAATCTTTATATTTTGGATTGTCCTAATCAATATAAAATAAATAATCAAATACGAATAATTGATTTAAATTTTCAAAACAAAAATCGTTTTCATTTTAAAAATATACTCTTCACACTCGTTCTAGGATACTACTGATCCCATCTCTAACGAGTCATTCTAATTGGATATTACTAATCCAATATCTGATGAATTCTTTCGTATGGTTCTAATGTGTCTTGTTCTCTAGCTTTGTAAACCAAAGCTCTGATACCAACTGTGAAGACCCGCAACCTCCCCGTAAAGGAAAGCGTCGGATAGTTCGAGAACAAGCCACAACAGAACGCATACAGAAGAACATTTCATTGTATATAACAACAATGCATCAGATTACAAGAATATACAGAGTATGAATGAATATTACACAGAAATATTCAGAGATTTAAATTACATTTAAATACATAGCAGCGGAAAAATAATACAATACACAACTAGAAGTAGATATACGGATACAAAGCTTTCCGGATATCGTTCCAGCTGTAAACCAGGATCCTGTGAATATAAATCTGCAAAACCAAAACTACTAGCTGCCCGTGTCAAAATAAGGGCACCCAGAGTTTAGGTTAAAACAATAAACTCCAGGTCAGTCATGTGACTGGTGTGAGAACTAAAACAGTTATTAATCTTTATTTTAAATCATTAGGTAAATCAAGGGACCACGCCGTATAACACGGAACGGGTTTCCTCCCAAGAATACCAGTGCATAAAACAGCAGCGCAATGCTAAATAAAGAAAAATGAAGCTGTTATAAGACCCAGGTCCCATCACACAATGCAACGCAGTCGAGGATAGGGTTTTCCCTTATAACAGCCAAAGAATGCTTGGTACGTTTAAAACAAATCATTTGATACTATAAGAAGTGCATAGTGTATAAAACAACTTCAAATCATAAGTATCAATCATAGGCGGCATGGGTACCATATATCATGTCGCCATATATAGGTTTACAAATAAAACCGCAAATGTCACGTATTTGGAAATTGGGTTTCCATCTATGAACCGAGGCTAGGGGCAAGATCCTCTCCGATTCGAGACGCTCTAGCCCGCCCCTCAGGCACAGCCGCAACCGTACCTTGGATCGTCAGGGCCGGTCCACCGATGTGGATTATAATGCCTGAACAATGCGTTTCTCCGCCCTTTGGGGCGTAAATGAGCCAACTAAATGACTCCATCGGTTCGAGAACGACCGATCAATCCGAGGCGCCTCGCAACAGCAACAACCACATAAGTCAAACTCGTCAGGGCGTGTAAAACCACTGACGCCACTTCTAGCTAGAAAGAAAACGCATGTCCCCCCTGAGGTCCGTCTCCCGTTTTTGGTTCATACCGGGTGTGAAACACGCGAAGTAAACGTTACACAAAGCTACGCCACAAAGGCCGTGCTTTGATCATCACCACAAGACTTTGCTTTTCAACAGAAGCCTTGATTATTTGCATCTTAGCATGCCACACAGGCAAACCATCCTATGCAACCGATATCAGTCACACAGAATGAAATCCGATGTCAGACACACAGTCCATTTACAAGTCCGTCCTGGGTCTGAACGAAACCGGAGGCACCTAGTACCCCGCATATCCATCGATCTCCAAGTACGTCTGGACGATCACTAACTGTTTCCATCCTCTTGGGTGTACAGCCCAATCAAGATCATCAGTTATCACCCAAACGACGTGAAGACCTCCGGTCTTCGACCATCGTCTTCATCTTCGACTTATCGTCGTATCAGTTATCCAGAATGGGATAAACCCGGTCTTTCCGAATAACTCGCGTATATTTTAAATAAGTGTTACACAAACACAACATACGCCTCATTCCAATTCATTAGTCACTAACCGTAAATTAATCAAGAGAATAATCCCCCAAATATTAACCCCGAAGGCCGAAACCAACATCAGATCAATATCCAGAAAACCATTCTACTTAGCTAACCGACAGTTAGTTTCTAAATTTCACGTTCAAATCTAATTAAAGATTTAACTATCGCCTGGAGCAAAACTGGTGATACTCCATTCTCGATCTTTTCAATCTAATTAAAGATTCATTAAAACTCCACTTAGTTTTAATCTGTGACTGGGTTAAAGAATCAGTGTCATTTAAAACACGGTTCACGATAAACCCAAAGTCACATCCCATTAATTATCGGGTTAAAGAACAAGTGTTATTTAAAACACTGTTCACGATAAACCCAAAAATCAATATCCATTCAATTCCAATTAAATATTATTTAATTGGTACACTTCATTAAATCTAAATAAAAAGATTTAATCTTTTCTCAACTGGGTTCAAGAACAGTGTTAGTGAAGACACCATTCACGACAAACCCAAATCACATTCCATTAATTATCGGGTTAAAGAACAAGTGTTATTTAAAACACTGTTCACGATAAACCCAAAAATCAATATCAATTCAATTCCAATTAAATATCATTTAATTGGTACACTTCATTAAATCTAAATAAAAAGATTTAACTTTTTCTCAACTGGGTTCAAGAACAGTGTTAGTGAAGACACCATTCACGACAAACCCAAATCACATTCGATATTAAATACAAGGCTCTGAATAGAAAATATCCCGGCTTATATTCAATATCAAATTCTACTATTAACAAATGTCGTATTGGAAATAACGATATAAACATATATCTTTCAAATTTCCATAACAACATCTGTAAATCACGAATTTCAACATCGAAATATTCCGGAGACAATTTCGATTCAAATCCACTCCAATGCAACCATTGGAAATTTTGGTTATTTTTAAAACCCTTTTCAAATTCAATTTATTTCTTTAAAAATAAATAGAATTATATTTCTAGTTCAAAACTAGTTCATTTCGATAAAAATCTATTTTTATCTTTTCAAATATGGAGTTTTTCATCCCAATTCTTTCTAAATCATTTCTTATGATTTTACACAAATTATTACCATTTTTAATAATTTTATCAAGGCCCGTACAGTCGATTTCCAACAATGGCCATCGAACTGCACTTACAGCGACCTTTTTCGAATTTGATTTGGACATAATTCCAAATCCAACCGTTAGATTTCAAATTTCTAATATTCGTTAGAAAGCTCTTTTCGATACGAACCCAACGGTTCCGGTTTTAGGAGAATCCGACGGTCGGATCTCCCGTAATGTCCGTTTGAAATAAATGGTCGAAATTCACGAACTGCCGCGGCGCGGCGCGTTCTATTCAGGCCATTATATTATATATAATATATATATAATATATTTCGTCGATTTCTATTTAAAAACGAATTATATAAACAGTTTTAAATTCGTTTCAAAATCTATTTCAACTTCCATTTCAATTCAAAGCAAAATTGAATTCTTCTTTATAAATTCGTTTCAAAATTCATTTCTGTTCAATTCAAATTTCAATTCAATTTGAATTCATATTCAATTCAATTCATTTCGAAATCGTTTTCAATTCAATTCATTTCGAAATCGTTTTCAATTCAATTCATTTCGAAATCGCTTTTCAATTCAATTCATTTCGAAATCGTTTTCAATTCAATTCATTTCGAATTCGTTTTCAATTCAATTCATTTCGAAATCGTTTTCAATTCAATTCATTTCGAAATCGTTTTCAATTCAATTCATTTCGAAATCGTTTTCAATTCAATTCATTTCGAAATCGTTTTCAATTCAATTCATTTCGAAATCGTTTTCAATTCAATTCATTTCGAAATCGTTTTCAATTCAATTCATTTCGAAATCGTTTTCAATTCAATTCGAAATCGATAAAATCGATATAAATATCGTTCACGTCAAAATGGCGTCAATCTAATCAACACGGCTTCATAAAGTTCTATTTTCAAATATTCTATTTCAAATATTTCTTTTTCAAATATTTCTATTTTAAAACTGGAATGAGGCCCAATCAATTACCATATAAAGTTAATTATATGGATTTTCATACAACACATGTATAATAGCCTTGAAAAATAATCAACCATCAACCAAAGTGCACTACACTGTATAAGCATCAAATATAGACATTCAACGCTTATAACAGCCTGTCAATCAATCGATCGACATATTTACTCAATCAGGATGAGTGAACTTCAAATTTCATCCCAACACCCGTGTGGGGTTTCAAACAATCAAACACATATTTTATTTGTGCAGTTAGGCGATGTGTAAAATTTATCGACCCAATCAACGTCCTTCAAATAGGTGTACATAAACAAACCGTCTGGTTTGTAAATGACTATTCTATTTTATTCACTTTCACGTTAAAAATTATATTTTTAACGATAAAACATTTTATTCCAACATATGAATTTCTATTCAGTTCATTCTTTAAATAAAATGATATTTTTATTTTTCTAACATATTTTAGAAAATTTCGGCGGCATAACGGCACGATACTAGAAACGGGACAAGGCCTAGCCTTATCCCCGGTCTAGTGAAGGCCCACGCCATTCACATATCAATTTTAATCAATTTCCAATTCAACCAATCAATCAAATCCAAATCAAATAACCTAACCAACTACGCAACCAAACAAACAAGTCCATGGTATGTGGACGGGTGTCGGGTGCTTCTAATAAGCACCGTCTGCATCCTAGTATATATATATATATAACTAGAAAAATAGAATTTGAGTGAGAAGTTCTCACCTATAGCTATCCTAGCTCCACGGCACTTCATTGATAGAAATCTTCGTCGGTCCCGCCTTTTTGTCACCTTCGTTGCCCGCTTTCACTACATATGTAAAAATCGAATTTTTACTTCGCTATTCCATATATAAAAATCGAATTTTTATTTCGCTATTCAATATATAAAAATCGAATTTTTAGTTCGCTATTCAATATATAAAAATCGAATTTTTATTTCGCTATTCAATATATAAAAATCGAATTTTTATTTCAAAGTTCAATATATAAAAATCGAATTTTTATTTCAAAGTTCAATATATAAAAATCGAATTTTTATTTCAAAGTTCAATATATAAAAATCGAATTTTTATTTCAAAGTTCAATATATAAAAATCGAATTTTTATTTCAAAGTTCAATATATAAAAATCGAATTTTTACTTCAAAGTTCAATATATAAAAATCGAATTTTTACTTCAAAGTTCAATATATAAAAATCGAATTTTTATTTCAAAGTTCAATATATAAAAATCGAATTTTTATTTCAAAGTTCAATATATAAAAATCGAATTTTTACTTCAAAGTTCAATATATAAAAATCGAATTTTTACCTTTGCTTTCATCATATAAAAATATGATTTTTACCTTTGCTTTCATCATATAAAAATATGATTTTTATTAATAAAAAAAGAAATCCATTTTTTTCTTTTTTAAAAATCAAATCCTTTTCTTTTAAAAAAAACAAATCTTTTTCTTTTTAAAAAAACAAATCTTTTTCTTTTTAAAAAAACAAATCTTTTTCTTTTTAAAAATCAATTTCTTTTTCTTTTTAAAAATCAATTTTTACACTTAATCAAAATCTAATTAGAATAATCTAACAATAATTATATATATATAAAAAAAAAACGAATTAAAAAAAAATATCGTATATAAAAAAAACTTACAGTTAAACCGAGGGGGGGGTTTCCGCGCTCGCGAGGTTGGGGGGGGGGGGTTTCGTCACATTGAAGAAGCGGGGAAGAGGGAGCGGGAGGAGGGAGTCGAGGAGGAGGAGAAGCTGGAGGGGGGGGGGGTTTCCGCGATCGCGAGGTTGGGGGGGGGGGGGGGTTTTCCGTCATCGCGAGGTGGGGGGGGAGGGTTTCCGTCATCGGTGGGGGATGCGGCGGAGGAGGGGGATGCGGCGGCGGAGGGGACCCGCGATGGTGGTTTTCGTTTCGACATTTTTTTTTTTTTTTTTTTTTTTTATTTCAGGCTGAAGTATGAATTGGGGGGGGGGCAGAGCGGTTTTAAGGGGAGAGAAGTTATATTTTTTTTTTTATTATTATTATTTTAAAAGTTGACTTTTACATACGTCATCAAAACGAGGCCCACCGCCTGTCGTCCATAGCGTTTTACCCCCATTCCGAACACAATGGGATATGTATCGCACTCTGATCTGATCGTTTCGATCAGTTTCCGTTGAATTTTCATTTAAATCACTATATTGAATTTTAAACGTACATTTCCAATTACCGGGGTCACATACTAACCAGAAAAATCTCAGAAAAATATTTTCTAGCTTCGTATTGACGATACGGTCCTAACAAAACTAGTTTCGTCGAATTCTGAGACCGTTAGAAAAATGGCCAATTTCCAGTCGATTAAAATCAACTGAAACTGGTCAAACGCGTTTTCCTTTGCCACGCTCACATATTGATTCGAAAAATTATGAAATTTGAAACCTAGCAATAACTTAACATCACGGACCCAACAAAACTGGTTTCGTCGAAATCCGAGGTCGTTTGCAAAATTGCTATTTTTAAGGGCCTTATATATATAAAAATATATATAAATTCCACAGCGACTATTTCTAATTTTCAACTGGACATATCTTATCATTTCTAAGATGAAATCTCAGTTTGTTAACTTCGTTACAAAGATATAGTTATACAGATTCAAATATTTCTTGTTTCGTTCAATTCTGACTTATATTGAATTCTGTATATTCTTTTGAAATTAGAAATCGAATTTTCGAACTACCGCGCCATTTTCTATTCTATTTATAATTATATATAAATATTTATATTCTAACGACGGCGTATATAAATATATACGTCGAATTCAATTCAAAATAAATTTCTCGCCGATATTATTTAAAATAATCTATTTTAAATATTCAAAATTCGCTAATATTGCCAAAATAAAAATTTTAAACTGGCCCAGATTTTACGGGTTGTTACATATAAAATATGCCAAAACATTGATAGCCGCTTATTTAATAATCAAAGGAAACATCCATACAACCAACGATCCTATTTCCAAATGGAAATTCTACTGATCAAGCATCAAACAACTCTGAGCCCTTTAAATTAATTTCTTATTAACTTATTATTTCCTCATCTCTCATTTTCCATATTTTTCCCTGAATATTTCTCAAAACCCGGTTTACTTCTCGTGATTCTAGGAAAATATTTCCATATATCATAACTACTTATTTTCTTTATTCCAGAAAATATTTCTTATCATAGTTGGAAAACATTTCATACATTCACAGATTCTTATTTATAAAATATATGTTACGAACATCGAAAAACATTTCCATATATATTCACATTTTTTATTTTCATCAACCCACTCATTTCATTTCTATGCTTAGTAAACATTTCTGATTATATTTGGAAAACGTTTCTCAAGTCCATTTGTACGAACTTAAACGAATGTTGTATAAAACATATTTACGACAACTTAACCCATTAATCACTCATTAACTAATCGTATCTCTAACCAATGTTCTCCATCGAACCTTAACCATTAGTCGAAAATGAAATCAATCAAGTCGAGGTATAATTACCTTCAGACTTCGAAATAGACAAAGTTCATAACTTTGAATACCAACAAAACATCGCTCATGCGACTTTCAGGTTCAATTTAAGAACCGATTTCTTTTATGGAGATCATCGATTATAACAATAGCATTAAAATCCATGCTCCAAAATATTAACTCTAAAATATAACTTTTATTCATTTCTTTGAATAAATAAGTAAATAATTAAATCTCTATTTAAAACGGAAAGTAAATGGCACTTTCTTAAGTTTGACGTTGCCAAACTCTAATGTACCACTCTCTTTCAAATAATCTCTATTTGATTGACATTTCGAACTTCGAAATAAATCACTATTTTAGGTCAACTCAATTTCCAATTTCATTCTAATTTCACCTTTGAATTTATCACTTCGAAACCCTTACAAATTTTCCTTACAAAACATTCTAACCTGCAAAACGTTTGCTTTTAAATCATTATTCACTTTAAAAGGTGAATATTATTCCTTTATAGAATTATGGACTCGTTTTATCAATTCAATCTCGATTTTATTTGTAAATACTATTTTAGGTTCAAATTCCACTTATCAAGTCACTAAATACTCATCATATTCCACTTCATTCATAAACTCTATTTATACGTCAAAACTTCATGTCATTTATTTATTAAGTTTATAACTTAATATAGACTTCATATTCGATTATAAATCATTCACATTCCAAACGTCGGAATAAATTTCATAGTTCCTTTTGAAATGATTCCTAATTTCCCTTTAAATTCAGTCTTAAATTTAAATTTCAAAATTATCCAATATTAATAGTTTCATTTTATTTATAAACATTATTTATAAATTGAACTTCTTGTTTTTATTATTAAAAACAAGTTATATTTTTCTAGCCCATTCGAAATTCAATTTCCATTTAAAGAAAAGATTTTCCCATTTTAAAATCTCAAAATTCCTTCTAACGATATTTTAAATATCAATATTTTTGGCCAGTGCTATTCAATCATCCAAGCACAACAAAACCTATCACAGAACATCTTACACATCATATATCATAATATATGAAAAAAATAGTAATAATTTTGAGAAATCCAGTTGGATCCCTCCAACACGTTTTTCCTGCATCCACAGATGTTAGACAACATAAATAATGCTAATTCCGCTTCAAGATGGAATATCGTAATATAGAAGGTCATCTGCTCTTACGCGGGGGTATAGGGTCTCATCCGCTAAATTGTGCATGAATATCCAACTGCCAACCCTAAATATAACTAATATACATAGTAGCAATAATTGATAATAATATATCAATTCATCCAAACAGTCATCACACAACATTCAATTATCACACATTAATTCTAAAATACGTTTACAAAATTTTAAACTGGACAAAATTAGTGAGTTTACTCACTTTGTTTATTAGTTATTGAATAACGATTAATTGTTGATAAATCGTATCAAGCATTTTATTTCACCAAAAATTCCCACGAGCTCCAAATCATTTCAAAATAATTTCTTTGTGCAACCTGCGTCCATATAATCCCAACGGATCTTGTTTTGTCAGATTTGAATAATGTATGAATAAATTATGTAATTTACAAGTTATAAATAGATGAATGCCATTAGCGATTAATTAAATAATTAATTAAACTTAATTTAAATCTCTTAGTCACCGTACTCACGCTCCTTATTGTCTTCTCCAGTGAAACGCCGAAACCTGCAATGGCCCTCTTTATCAACTTTGATCGTTCCTCAATCCATCCACAATCCATTAAAATTCAAATAAAATTACCATTGATCTCTTCTTCGAATCCTCTTCTTCCCCATACCATTTTTGTAAATCTCGATGGCCTCTCCAAGTTTTCAAGCTCCAGCCTTACGCAAGGTCCACAGCAAGACCTCGAAATTTTTAGTTTTATTACAAGTACCTTAAAAATTCAAGACTCTATCTATTCTCCACCTAGAATCTGAGCATAAATTTATTTTTTCCAATCCTTGCACCAATTTTCCAAAATTTGGAAAGCTAGCACGCGCTGCCCGAGTTTGAACTTAAGAAAGAACAATCGCACCAATTAAACACCTATGGAAATGGAGAGCAAGTCATGAAGATTGCAAAGATATAAGATTTGAGATTTATAGTTTTTGTTGATTTTAACGAATTTCCAAAAGCCATGACTTTCTTTGCTGCAAAAAAGAATAGTGTTGGGCGGTATAAATAGAGAAATAGGGAAACAATATATAAGTAGGAAGTACATTTGTGTAGGGTGGAGTACAAGGCAAAATATTTTTAAAAAAGATTTTGGCTTGGTATTTATTAATTTGAATTTGATTTTATATAAAATAAAATTTAATTTGATTCAACATTAAAAAGATGTGATTTGGTTTTCATTTTATACGATTTGATTTAGCAGAGATTTTTAATTTTATTAAAAAGATATCGACTTTATTTTGATTCGATTTTATATATATAATATACACGCGTAACTTACCCATGAAATAACACGCCCAAATGACCACAGACGATCTCCGATCGTGATGAAAGTTGTGATCCCGCAATAACTTAATATTTCGAACACTATAGAACTGGTTTCGTCGAATTACGAGTCCATTTGTAAAACTTCCTTTTTGTTTCAAATGGTTAAATAATTCGCGTTTATATTGCACGCTGTCACAAAATAACTCGAATTGATGCGGAATTTGAAATATAGCAATAATTAGACATTACGGATTTAATAAAATTCATTTCGTCGAAAATGAAGGTTGTTTGCAAAATGGCTATTTTTAAGGTTTAAATATAACCAATAAAATATTAATTAATTTCAAAACAATTCGATTTAACAATAATAAATTAGTATTACCATATATAACCAAAATAGAATGTCGCATATCTCCAAAATAAAAAAGTTTCAGTTTTAAACTCAACATTATAAATTTGCATCATTAAATCGACATTCAATTTATATAAAAATCCTTTTTATTTTATTAAATTAATAGTTATGGTTTATAAGTGAATCTCTAATGACTTTCTAGAAACTTGATTTGGACATAACTAAAACCACAAGAAGAAATCTCAGCTTTTCACTTTCATTAGAAAACTATAGTTCCATAGATTTGAACATTCTTGTTTCAAAAAATTCCGACTTATACGTAACGAATCATGGACACTCAATTGAAGTTCAAAATGTAAAACTACGAACTATCATGAAGTTACGAGTTCGTTTTAAATTTAATTGTAAATTATATGTTCGAACATCATTTTATAAATAAATTCATTATTAAAACTTGAATCTAAACTCAATTAAATTTCTTGTATTATCCAATTCACATAATATTGCAAATTCAGCTTATTTCCGACTATATCAGAATTAAATTTATTATTCCACTATTTATATTAATTAAATATTCAAAATTTATTGAATTTAAGTCATTTAAATCTCCAAATTAATATTTAAATAATTAAATAAATAAATTATTCAATCGTCTAAAATTCCAGGACGCTACATTCTACCCCCTTAATAGAATTTCGTCCTCGAAATTACTAAGCAATAAAGATGGTATAACTCTTCCAACTTCTCTCAACCTACTTAGTTGAGATCTTACACTTCATATTTCCTCAACTCGGTTCTTACATAGAACCTTTAATTCTCATGCCAATACTCAAGTTTCCTTGATTCATCCTAACTGACCTATCTACCATTTTTGGACAATCCATCAACACATTCTTATATTCAATCCATATGCTCTTCTGCATTTTTCACATTTTTTTCAAATTGATTTTAAATCATTTCATTTACTTCATTATTTATTGTAAACTTTATTAACCACCTCTAGTTTTCTAATCTCTTATACAATCGACAAATTGATTTCTAATTATTAAAATTTTCTTAGAAATTTTCTAACTTCCTTTGTACAGATCAATCAGTACAACTACAACTCGCCTCTATAGGATATTTCCGTTCCAAAAGAAAATCAAAAAGTCAAGCAGTTTGCCAAATAGGCTCACAAAAATCTCATACTCAATTAAATTTTACCTATTGTCGAGCATACCATTTATTTTCTTTGTTTACTTCATTCCATACATGTCTAACATATATCCATCCATTCCAATTGGTTTCAAATTAATCTAGCTTTTAGTTTTTAATTCACTAATCAACTTCCTGATTAGTTCACTTCCATTTGAGAGAGGCTTTGCAGCAGTAGGATCGTATAATATGGAATAGAAGCATAGTAATGTTTAGATAGCAAATTATCAGCAATAAATAAAAGTGACACCAGGAATTTAATACTGGTTCGAACCTTCATTCTACGTCCAGTCCCAAACTCCTTCTGGAATTTCAACAAACAACCCTCACTTTACCCGGAGGAATAGGTTTACAACTACCCGAACAACCAAACGGGATTTCGTGCCTCAACCGCAGAAGAGGACTTAAAATATACTAAAGTTTTGCTAACTATCTGTGTTCTTAATAACACTAAAATGTCAAACTAATGTACACCCTTCCTATAATCTTTTCTCGATGATAATAGTGTAGTTCATGAAAAGATATGGAGGAGTAAAATGATTTGTAATCACAAAAGTGTGAAAATAGTATGCTCTTGTAAATCCGATTGCAATAGATTAGATAGAAAAAATTAGAATGAAATTCGATGAGTAAAATGATTGTTTGTAACTCTATTTATAATATACAAATAGTTGCAATCATTCACGAATAGTTTTAATGATTATATATGAAGTAAGAGTTGTGTCTCTTCGTTGAAAGATTGCATCTATTCTGTTCAAAAGTCTGAATAAAAATTTCAGAAGTATATTTTAAATCAAATTTATATACAACAAGTAAATAGGCCATTTCGATCCATATTCAAGCGTTTGAAATATTCAAAACAGACGTATGAATATTATGCCGATCATATACATTTTGTTTCAACAGACAAACGTCTGGATTTTATGATTCAGACATCTATTTTTTGTTTTATGCCTATATCTGTGCATGTTTTATAAGAAAATATATAATTTAAAACGTGCATGTGTAAGTATTATCAAAGGAGATTTTAACAATATCTAAACAAATACATACAGACTCTAAACATATATAATCTTCAATTGAGTTGTTGGAATCTGCTGCAGAGTTTCTTCCTACAAAACAAAGTTAGTCGGTACTAATATTTGTACAGGTATAGTTTTCATGATAAAAATGTTATAAAGCAAGATCGAACATTCTCTCCCTTTTTGATAACGACAACTATATATGTAACTCCCCTATCAATATGCATATATATATATTCATATGTTTCTCCCCCTTTGTCATTGCCAAAAAGGAGATATATATATAATGGAATACACACTTGAAATGTAATACACATCAATATGCACAACAAACATGACACAGATAATGAGCACAAATATTTACAAACAAATATTCAGATGATAAATATAGTAGCAGGAACATAGTAATCTTTTGTGCATGCATAATAAAAGTACCAAAAAGTTATTATAAACCATAGATGTTAGAAGTTTGTTAAGTTGCAGAATATCATAAAAGATCATACCATAATATTTTACCAACTTTCGGTAACTGACATGCTAGGAGCAATCTAGAGTTACCACCTTTAGGATCATCGTTGCCTGAGCTTGAATTTGGTGCTTCATTACGATGTTCTTCATCATTGGAACTTGAAGACCATTGAAATGGAGATGGTTCACGAGCTTGTGTGGATTGAGGTCCCATGCAAGAAATTTTGTCCCAAATTTTGTTGAGGAAGCCTTTTATTGAGTTAAACTTCTTATTGGTCGTATGCTCAAACTTTTGAAAATCACTATGAAGTTTAGATTGATTCCGGGATAGCATGACCATGACTTGTTTAGGCATGCGATTGGGCATGACAATTTTAATGCCCTCTTCCTCCTCTTCTTCTAGTTCAAGCCGATGACGATGATAAGATGATTCAGCTGTTGGTGCTACTGGTTGAGATTGTTGTTGAGCAATGTTTTCTTGCCATTCTTGAAAAGAGTTGTGTTCTAACATTGACGGTTTGGGATCAATATCCATAAGTCCTAAGGTTTTTGGGCCAATTTATTTGATGCTCGAGTAAACGGTACTCCACTTTCAAGAAGCATGTGTGTTACATAAGCACCATAATGAATCGTTTTATATTTTTGCTTGCGTGTAATATCCACCCATTCATCAAGAATGATCTTAGCCCGATTAACTTGTTTGTTAGAGTAAACATCATACAACGCTTGGAAGTCACGTTCGTATACTTTCTCATAGCTACCCTTCCTTGGATGAATGGTTCGGACTAAGATACGGTTCAAAAGATGTGCTTAGGTATGGAGGCTAATGGATGTAAGATCTTTCATGTTAGTTAAGGTGTCAGATAAGAACTTATAGGACACTTTATCCCTTTCTTCCATATTAACTTCAATGGTGTTAATATCAAGACCTTGCCATGCACAATATAAGATTTGTCCTAACGTTGGATGGGTACAAGAATTCATTTTCCACAAAATAAAGACCAAACACAATCTTGTCGATTTCTAGGAATTTGGTGATCCAAAATTCAAATTTTCTAAGAAGAGTCTAACGAGAAAACGACAAATTTTCACATTATTGACATTGTATTCAATAGGAGATTCGAAATTATGATGTCTAGCATATTGTAGAAAACGATAATGAGAGAAAGCATCAAATTTGACAAATGCTCCTTTAAAAAATTAGAGTTTTTCATTGATTTATACCTTTCTTTAGCATTACCATTCCAAAGACATTGTTGGATTTGATCGTCAGAAGGAGTTTCTGAATCTTGTTGCCTTGATCATTTTTGCCTAGATGTCGTTGATTTTGTGTAAGGAAAAGTTTTGATTTTGAGAAATGGGGTTAGGGTTTTTTATTTTGAAAGGGGAAAGTGAAAAATGAATGGAGGAGATGACATGGCGGTTAGAAAAGTGGGTTATGACTTTTTAAAAAGAGCTTTAGTAGTATTCAGGCGTCTGTTTGAAATTTTCAGATGTTTGAATTTGTAAAATTTTCAAATAGCATGGAAATAGTTCATTTTTGCCCATTTTTAGATGTCTGTTTTTATTATTTCTGACATCTGAATTTGAAATGAAAATTTTGTTTACATGGGTATTCAGATATCTGATTCTTGAAAAAAAAAACTTTTCTATTTGTTTTTATAAGAGAACCATTTATATAATCAAACTTATTACAAACTTATGCTTGTGAGATCCATCTCATATATTTTGTACATAAGTGTGTGTGTGTGTGTGTATATATATGTGTGTGTGTGTGTGTGTGTGCGTGCGTGCGCGCATGTGTGTGTGTATCTTTAATGGGAGGGGGAAGGTTTCTCATCGTCTTTTGTATCTTCAACCCAAGGCTTTAATGGTGACCAAATGTTAGCTTGCTTATGTGATTCAGGTGATACCCTGGGATTCTTTGGATCACTAGTCGTATGATATGAAGACAATGGATCAAGAGGATTTACAAGAGATGGTAAGGATTCACATACGTCCTTTTTCTTTGAGCTACATAAGTTTAATGATATTTGTTTGAAGAAGCTGAGACATGTTGACGTTGCCTTCTTTCGAAGTATAATTCTCTTTAAATATTAAGTTTTTGTTGTTGATAATGATGAATTTCATCAATCTTCTTCTTTGTATTTGGAGAAATAAATAGTGCGCGCTTAGTTTTCTTAGCTTCTGGTGTAAAACCCATGCGCTAGGTTGCTCATTTATACACTGGTTCATGAGTCGGTGTTGGAGTAGGAAGACGTCGTGACTCAGCAGAACTATCAGTCGTTATTGAAATGTAGGAAGAACTTGAGTTTCTTGGGTTTTGTGATGTCGTTGTTTTAAGACTTCTGTATATTAAGATATACTAAAAGAGTATGCATATTTGTAGTGTAAGAATTATCTAAAAAAAGGAGATGTGAGAAATTGTCGTGTAATTAAAACCATTTAACTTCTACGCTTATAAAGAAATAAGAAATTTATGGTTAAAAATAGGTTTAGATGGTTAATACATATTCTGTATTAGTCTGTCTTACTTTTGTTGTAAAGAATAACTTTTGTCTACATGTTAAACATCTTTAAATGAAATGATACCTAATTCATGTCTGAACTTTATAAAATAATTCGCGAGTAATGGTTTTGTAAAAAATTTGCTAATTGGTTTTCAGAAAAAATAAAATCTAAGCTTATTATATATTTTTCAATATTATCTCGTAGAAATTGATGTTGAATGTCAATATGTTTTGTACGTGAATGATTTACTGGATTTTTAGATAAGTTTATTGCACTTGTATTATTGCATTAAATTGTTGATTTAGATAAGTTTATTCCAAAATCTCCAAGTATCTTTGCATATATATATATATATATATATAATATATATAACTTGAGCATAAGCTAAAGCTGGAGATATATATTCTATATATTCTGCTTCACATGTTGAGAGCGAGACACAATTCTATTTCTTAGTAAACCAAGACAAGTGATTTTCCAATGAAATGGCATGTACCACTTGTACTTTTTCCATCAGTCCGAGATCCACTGAAATCAGCATCGCTGAAAGATACTAATTCAAATGGACATTCCTTCAAATAGAAAAGACCAAGTCCTTAGCATTGTTAAGATATCGCAGAATTTGTTTTACCTCTCTTAAATTTGATTCTTTAGGATTGGCTTGGAACCTAGCGCATAAACACACACTCATCATGATGTCTGGTTGACTTGTAGTTAAGTAAAGATCCCGTCATACTTCGATATAACTTTTGGTCAACACTTTTACCATTGTCATCCCAATCGAGATGAGTTGTAGTACTCACAGGAGTAGGTTTTTCAGAAGTGTTTTCTATTCCAAACCGTTTAATTAAGTTATTACAATATTTTTCTTGATTTATAAAGATACCATTTGATAATTGTTTGATATGAAGACTGAGAAAATATGATAATTCTCCTGAATGTGACATTTCGAATTCTTTAGTCATTATATTTGAAGATTCCTTACATAAATTTTCGTTAGTTGAACCAAATATAATTTCTTCTACATATATTTGAATAATTAAAATATCTTTATTAGTATTTGTAATAAATAAAGTTTGAACTGCTTTTCCAACTCAAAATCATGAATTAAGTAGATAACTCTTAAGTCTGCCATACCAAGCACGAGGTGCTTGTTTTAGATCATATAGTGCTTTCTTAAGTTTATAGACATAATCCGGATATTTTTCATGAAATAAGGTAGGTTGTTCGACGTATATATTTTCTTTTGTAAACCCATTTAAAATGCGCTTTTTACATCCATTGGGTAAAGTTTAAAATTATGGAAGCAAGCGTAAGCTAATAAGATATGTATTGCTTCTAGTCTTGCAAAATGAGAAAACGTTTCTTCATAATCGATTCCTTCGTCTTGATTATAGCTTTGTGTTATTAATCTTGCTTTATTTCTAGTAATATTTCCTAGTTCGTCTGCTTTGTTTTTATAGACACATTTTGTTCCAATAACTAATTGATCATTAGGACAAGGAACTAATTCCCAAACATCGTTTCATTCAGACTGATTTAACTTTTCTTGCATGGGTATAATCCAATAGTCGTTTGTTCATGCTTCTTTAGAATTTTTAGTCTCAATAGTCAAAAGAAAGGAAACATGTACCATTTGGTTTGGTTGACTTCTTGTTCTAACTTGAGAATCAATTTCTCTAATTATAGTTTGTGCAGGATGATCCCGTAAGATTCTAGGAGGAGATCTTAATTCGTTGTTATTGTCATGAATAATATTTTCATTATTTTCAAGTTTTGTGTTTTCAGTGTTAGCTATAAATTCTTCATCACCTTTGATAATTGTATTTCCATTAAAGTTCTCCATGTAATGTTTCCTCTATAATATTTGTTTTTTTAATTAGAAACCGGATATGCCTTAATTCGTTCGGAGTATCCTAAAAATATTCCATGATCAACTCTTGGATCAAAATTTTCAAGTTGATATTTTGAATTTATTATAAAACATTTTGATCTAAAAACCTTAAAATAAGAAATATTAGGTTTTCTTCCGTTAAAGAGTTCATATGAGGTATTTTCAGTTAGAGCTCGTATGGAAATGTGATTCAGTACATAACAAGCAGTTGCTACAGCTTCTGCCCAGAAATGTTTCGGTAAAGTATTTCCATTTAACAATGTTTTTGCACATTCTTGTAATGTTCTATTTTTCCTTTCCACAACTCCATTTTGTTGAGGAGTTTTAGAAAATGAAAATTATGATTTATTCCTTTCTTTTTACAAAAATTCAAAAGATTCATTTTCAAATTCACCTCCATGATCACTACATATGTTTTTTTTTAATATTTTTAATTCTTTTGACAAAAGTTTTGAAATGATCTAAAGTATCACTTTTGTTTTTCATAAAAAATGTCCATGTATATTTAGAGAGGTCATCAACTATTACAAATACATATGCTTAAAAACACTAAAAAGGGTACGTATCTCGGATTATAAATTGTATTAGAGATCAGAATGTTGGTGCTCGAGTATTTCTGGAGTCTAATCATCTATCCTTGGTTTTCAATTTATTTTATTTCTTTACGTAAGTCTGTATTCAGTCTTCTGCTGTATTGGTATTATTTCTATACTCTGATATGTATAAATGAAATTTTGTATTATTGTATAAGTTTCACTTCCGCTGTGAGATATTCTGTGTTTTTGTGTCTGTGATTCTGTGATGATTTATTTCAACCCCATAGCAATTAACAATCTAATGTTTCGAACAGTTTGAGTTGGTTTAATTATCGACTCGAAGCGGTCGAAAAAAGGCAGGTCGTTAACATATCGATTATGATTAATAGATTGAACCGATGTTGGTCCGAATAAATCCATATGTAGTAATTCTAGTGGTTGTTTCATTGAAATGACTTTCTTAGATTTAAAAAATAAAATTAGTTAATTTTCCTATTTGGCAATCATCGCAAATATTATTTATTTTAAAGTTTATTTTTGGCAAACCTTTTACTAATTCACTTTTTGAAAGTTTTCATATAGTTTTAAAATTAATATAACAATACCTTTTGTGTCATAATCAAGAATCATTATCTTTGGCTATTAAACACATATCTTTATTATAATTTATTTTCATATCTAAAACATAAATATTTCTATTTATATTTCCTTCAAAAATTAGATTTTGATTTTGATTAAAAATACTACATTTATTTTCTGAAAATGTTTTTTTAAAACCTTTGTCTCATAGTTGACTAATGCTTAATAAATTATGTTTTAAACTTTTAACTAGTGAGACATTTGTAATAAGGGGTGAATTTGATATGCCATAGTTGCACACATCTCCTTTGCCAGTGATATAGCCTTTGGAATTATCTCCAAAAGTAACGGAGCCGCCATCAAATTATGTAATGTTTGTAAGCATATCTTTGTCTCCGGTCATGTATTTTGAGCAACTACTGTCTAATATCTGTTTTCTCTTCTTGAGTGGGACCTATAAGAATTTTTTATAAATACATTGGTACCCACTTTTTAATAGGGTCCTAAGAGTTAGATCTTAGGAAACCAAACACAAGTGGGTTCAGTATCCTTCTTATAAAGGTAGTTTTTATTGTTATGAATAGTTTCCATAAATAATTTGATATATTTATTCCTAGTTAAACTATCGTTTGTTTTTGGAACCCATATTTTGATCATTTTGATTTTTGTTTTCTTTTATTATGTTTTGGTTCACTTAGTGATGCCTTATTTTTTGATACTACATTATGTATTGAATCATTATTCCTCTTAAGATTATCGTTTTTCTTCGGAGGAATTTTTGACTCTTTCTTGAAACCTAACCCATTTTTATTGGAAGAAGATTGAGAATTTTCTATTATTTTAGATAAGTTCTCTCTTCCTTTATTTGTGACGGCCCGCAAATCCATACTATCTGAGTTGACCAAACAACACACGTCCAACCTAAATAATACAGAAATACGAGTCATTAGAGTTAAAGAAATAGATAGAAGAAGAACAGAAATAACAACACAGAATCTCACAGCGGAATGAATAAAATATATTATATAACATAACCTTTGAAATACAAAATTTTGTATCATATATACATAGCATCATCAGAGTATAATACAACATTTGATATAGCGGAAATGATTCTTAGATATCTAATGATGTGAAGCCGCCTGCTTCAAACTCCTCCAAGTGTGTCTGTAAAAGCCTGAAACACTTGACTGCCTGTACAAATTTGGGCACCCAAGAGTTTAAGGAAAAACAAACAAAATAAACTCTGGGTCAGCCATGGGACTGGTGTGAGTAAACTCCAACCATGTTGTTTAACTTTGAAAAAATCTTTTGAAAGAAAGGGTAATAGTAAGACCAGCCCACACATAAACACAGATGGCTTTTACCTTACTATAACATTACCATTTTTGATATCAAAACCCAGTGATATTGTAATAATATCTAATCAAATAAATAACCAAGTAGTAGAACGCTTGCATCTCACGCTCTACATATATAGTATAAAATTAAAAACAGCAGGGAGCTTATTGGAGATTGGATTCAACTATGATAAGCTTTGGGACCACCTCCCTATCAGTATACTCTAGAGGTGGTACATTGGGGTTCAACAAGAACATCTTGCAATCCGGCCACACATGACCACCCACTCATTTAGCTTGAGTGTAGCGAATATATTGTCACCCACGTTTGTTGGCCATCCAACCGTAATCCGTAAGATACAGAATCGAAAGAAGAATAAATAATGTTTTTCTTTAGATCAATGACAAATATACTGTGCTTGGGCATGACCCAACTAGCCATGCTGCCTGCTCGATTTCTGTCATTCCTCGGCTGTGAGGCTTAAGGCTACGTTTACTTTTTAGAATACCTGGCCAACAGATGCTTTGAATGCCACATCGTCAAACCCATCAAATCACTAGTTGATCTTCCCAAAAAATATTACCGGTATAAAAAACTAAGAGATACGAATTGCCCCGCCACCAGATGTAATATCTTGGGAAGATCGTCTTATGTGATCCAGTAGGAATACTCTGTCAGACATTCATCCATACAAGATGTCCTGGGTCTGGAAAAACAAATAGCCCTTGCAATTTACTACGTCTTCAATTATCTCCGAATAATCTAATTCGCAATGCCTATGCCTATATGGAGTGGTTTTCGGATATTAAATCCAACCGATCTCTTTGTATTGACAACGATCGTAAAAAATCTTTGATAGCCAGTGATTTAACTATCCAAGGAAAATGAAACATCCATCCTAATTTCTAGCATTAATCAATCACTGGCCCTTTTTGATTTATATTCTATATTAAGTTTTCTTATCAAAATCTATATATTGATATATTGATTTCTGGTTATCAAAACTTCTTAAAAATACTCTAACTCCTTAAAATTTCGGAAAATTTCGCCAGCACCTCCTTTGTACCGGTCAATAGTTCAAACCCCAACTCGCCTCTTTAGGCCCTTTCCATTCAAAAAGAAAATCAAAAAGCTAAGCAGCTTGCCAATAGGCTCATAAAACCTCATATAAAATTGAAAAATGTACCTTTTTGTTGGGCAATCGAGTTGAAATCTTCAAATTCTCTTCCTACTCTTCATCCCATACCTATCTCAAAATTTACCCAACCATTCACAATTTATAATCAATTCAACACTTTAAGACTTTAATCACATTCTCTTTAACACTTTATTTCCAATTTACCCTTTTTACTTAATCTACTTTCAGTTTGAACCTCTCATGTTCAAATATACTTTTATTTGCTTATATATATATAAGTCGAATTCCATCCTAATGTCAAATTCCAAAATTTAATTCATGTTCCATATTCGGATTCCCAAATTCAAATAACAAATTTAACTTATTTCAACAAATTTAAATTTGGCCAAAACTATAGTAACTAATTTAAAAAAAAAAAATAGTTAATTTCATTCAACAATTAAAATCCAATTTTTATTCCAAAAATCACTTCATCTATTCCACTTGAGTTCATATTTAATTTATAACTCAAATCTGGATTTTTTACTATTGCAATCTGGATTTTTATTCACTCAAAATCCTTTTATTTTATTAATAAACCATTATGGTTTAAAATGATTATGGTGCTGTTTTTCTAAAAATCTGATGTTGATATAACTCAAAATCTATAATACGAAATCCAAAATTTTCTCTTATATATGAAAATTGTTATTCCGTAGGTCCAAACGTTTCTGGTTTCATCAAATTCCTATTTATATCGAGTTCTATATACTCAAGTGAAGTTCGGAATGCTAAATTACGAGCTACCGCGCTATGACGAGTTCGTTTTAATTAAATTAAATTACAAAAGTTTAAAACTTCGTTTATTTTGAATTCCAAATCTAACTTAACATCTTGATTTTCCAAAATCATTGATTTCAAAATTCATAACTTGGCTATAAATTATTCGCACTCAACTTCTATAATAAATTCCAATTTCCTTGGATATAAATAATTTTATAATTTTTATATCATCTAATTTCAATTATAAATTACTTTTATGGGAAAATCAATTTATTCAACACCCTTCACGATTATAAACTAATATCATCCCTCGACAATAGTGAAGTCGTTCAAGTTGGGGTATTTTATTTACCTCTCAGACCTCAACCGACAACGTTCTTATCTTAAGACGGATAAAATCTTGTAATACACAAACTCAATTTAAATCTCGCCTTCTACTCCATTTCTTACATTCGGAAATTTATTTCCAAATTATACGATGAAAATTACTTCCTCACATTTATAAACGTTGTTTATAAATTAACTTCTTTATTAAATAAACTTTTATTTTAATAATCTATTTGAAACTTGATTCACATTTGGAATATTTTATTTTTATCTTACATACATACATACATATATATATATATGTATGAACAGGGAATCTATTTTCATATTTATATTTTAAGTTTTAGTTTTTATCCAATGAAATCCCAATATCTTACCTAGTACTAATTTATTTGTTTTGTAAATTCGATATGGTCGAATTCCAATCATAAATCTGTATGGATTTATTTTAATTCATTTTACATTCCGAACATCGGAATATATTTCATTGTTTCCTTTCCCTGAAACGATTTGAAATTATAAATCCCTATTTAAATTCATACTTGAATTTAAATTATAAATTATCCAATAAAATTTCCCCTCGTTTAACTAAAAATATCATTTATAAATTGCACTTCTTGTTTTAAATATTAAAACAAGTTTTCGATTTCAAATTCATTATGAAATCCAATTTCCACTTTGGAAAATAAATTTTCCTTTTAAAATTCATACTTGAATTTAAATCCAAATAATAATTTTCCTTTCCATTTAAAAACATCGTTTATAATTTCGATTACTTGTTTTCATTATTAAAAACAAGTTAATATCTTCTTAGCCTCCTCGAAATTCAAATTCTATTTGGAAAAATAAAAATCCCTTTTTAAATCTAAAAATCCTTTTTATGATATTTTTTTATCAACCTCTAGGGCCAGTGATATTCAAACATTCAAATACACAACATTAATTCAATTCAACATATCACACATATATAAATATATAAACAATGTTAAACAAATTTTGAGGAATCCAGTCGGATCCCTTCAACCTGTTTTCCCTGCATCCACATGTCTTAGCCAACATAAATAATACCAATCCTGCTTCAAGGCAGGATATCGTGGTTTGAAGGTCATCCACTCATATATTGTGGGGCGATAGGGTCATCTGCTAATGATATTGCGGGCACCCACTAATGGTACTGCGGGAAATATCCAATATATATAATAGCAACAACCACCAAGCCTAAATAACTAATATATATATATATATATATAATACATAATAACCACAATGATTCAATAATCAATGCATGCATTCAAACAACCAACAATTTAGTTTTACAGGTAAAAATAAGTTAAATATAACCTTTGAGTGAGATTGGCTCACCTGATTTTTATCTGTCGAGTACCCCATTAAATCTCATCTCATCGCAGCAATGGATTGTCTCAAATAAATCTACTCTTTTCTCTAACATCATGGGCTCTCGACCAATAATGAAGCTGACACGACCCGAGCTTCCCCGTAAAGGAAAACCCTGATTGAGTTAAGGACAAGATGAATCAGAACACGAACAGAAGAACATTTCCTTTGCTTATTACAATAATTTACATCAGAGTACAAGAATATATAGAGTATGAACAAATAATATACATTTGATAAATATAAGAGATTTACAAGTTATAATGTAGCGGATAATAATACAAAACACAACTGAAAATAATATACGGATACAGATCTTTCTAAGTATCCTTCCAACGGTAAACCAGGATCCAGTGAATATAAATCTGCAAGACCAAAACTACTAGCTTCCCGTGTGGAAAATAGGGGCACCTATAGTTTAGGTTAAAAGAATAAACTCCAGGTCAGTCATGTATGTGTGAGAACTAAAACAGTTATTTAAAACTTTACTTTAAAAGAGAGTAAAACAAGGGACCACGCCGTATAACACGGAATGGGTTTCCTCCCAAGAATACTAGTGCATAGAATAAACAGTGCGATGCTTTATGGAAAAATGAAGATATTATAAGACCCAAGTCCCATCACACAATGCAATGCAAGCCGAAGGATAGGGTTTTCCCTTATAATAGCCAAACATGCTTGGTACTTTTAAAAACAAATCATTTTGATACTATCATAAGTGCATAGTGTATAAAAAAAATTCAAATATAAATGTATCAATCATAGGTGGCACGGGTACCATCTATCATGTCGCTAATACTAGGCTCTACAATCAAAACCGAAATGTCACGTATTGAAAATTGGATTTCCGTCATGAGTCGAGGCCAGGGATGGCTCCTCACCGCTTCGAGGCACTCTAGCCAATATCTCAGGACTACACACTCTGGGTAACCTTTGGATCGGTTAGGCCGGTCCACACTTACGTTAGTGGATTAGTTATTCCTGAACACATGTTTCCCGGTCCTGTCGGATCTATATATATCGGCTCCGTAGAGACCGATATATCTGAGGCGCCTCGCAATCCAACAACCACATAGGTAAAAATATAAAAATGTCAGGGCTTGCAAAACCCTGACACCACCCATAGCTAGAAAGAAACGTCATGTTCTCCCAACGGTCCGATCCAATTTTTGACTCATACCGAGGTGTGAGGCTCGCGAATTAACGATATACACAAAGCTATGCCCTTTAAGGCCGTGCTTTGATTATCAACCACAAGAGTTTACTTTTCAACAGAAGCCTTGATCGCTGCATCTTTGCATGCCACACAGGAAATTCACGCCATGCGACTGATGTCTATCGATATATAACCTCTGAGGTCGTATGTCTCAGAGAAGGGCGTTAAGCAAGAGAATAAATTCTCTGCCGCCAAACAGATATATATTTAATAAAAATCAATCAACATAGAATAAAATCCAATGTCAGACACACATCCATTTACAAGTTCGTTCTGGGTCTGAATGAAACCGAAAGCGCCTTATTCCTCGTCCCATATGTATAATATAGGGGAGAGGTCCTTGCATTTCCGATCGATCTCCAAGTACGTCTGGACGATCACTACTTATTACCTCGTCGTGGGTGTACAACCCAATTAAGACATCAGTAATCATCCAAACGATGTGAAGACCTCCGGTATTCAATCACCATCTTCATCGTCGACTTATCGTCGAATCAGTTATTCAGATTGGGTATAAACCCGGCCTTTCCGAATAACTCGCGTATATAATAAATAAGTGTCATAAAAACACAACATACGTCTCATTCCAATTCTGAATATTCTTTTATTTAAATATTCATATCCTTTGGGAATTATTCCCATTAATTTTATCAAAGATAAATTCTTTAAATTTATTCTTTAACCTTCCTTTGGATATCAATTCAAACCATATTAAGGTTTTCCAAGCTAGTTGGGATTAACACACCTTAACGAAGTAATCATATATTTAATTTCCCAATCCCAACCTATTCATCCCATGGAGCAAAACTGAAAATACTCCCTATATAACCCCATAGTGTTATTGGCAAAATTAATTACCATTTTCCGTTCAAATCTAATTAAAGATTTAACTATCGCTTGGAGTAAAACTGGTTATACTCCATTCTCGATCATTTCCCAAATTTGATAATTTAAATTATCAATTCACATTTCAATCTAATTAAAGATTCATTAAAACTCCTCTTGGTTTTAATCTTCCCAAAAATCAATACTAATGATTATTTAACTTTGGAACACAAACATGCCGCATCGACAATCTACACCGTACTATTGGTTTCTGCCGATATATAACCTTTAAGCTCGTACATCTTAGAGAAGGGTGTTAAGCAAGAGAATAAATTCTTCGCCACCAAATAGATATATATTTAGCAGAGATCAACCATACGGTTCAAATACAATGTTAGACATGTAATCGTGCCTTTAACTGGGTTGAAGAACTAAAGTCATTTAAAACACAGTTCACAATAAACCCAAATCACATTCCATTAATTATGGAATCTTCACGGAAAACAGATCAATATATAATCGATATCAATTTCCATATCTGACTAATAATATAAATGGAATAATGACAACGCCTTTTAAATTCCATATATGTTAACAGTCTTCCTCCACAGAAGCTCATTTCGATTATCATCAAATCAAATTCCATTCAATTCCAATTTATAACATATTAAATTGGAAAACTTTACTTTGGAAAATTTCCATTAAATCTTAATAGAAAGATTTACAAATTCCAAATCACATTTCAGTGCAAATCGGGTTAAAGAACGAATGTCGTTAAAAATACAGTTCACAATAAACCCAATTCATATCCCATTTTATTCCAATTAAATGTTAATTAACTGGAAACCGTAATAATCTTAATTAAAAGAATTATTCTTTTCACATGGGGTTTAAGAACAGTGTTATTTAAGACACCATTCATGATAAACCCAAAATCCCATTTGATATTAAATACAAGGCTCTGAATTGAAATTATATCGGCTCATATTCAACATCAAATTCCGAAACCTACCAATATCGTATTGGGAATAACGATATGAATATATCTTCCAAATTTCCATAACAATATCCGTACAATCACGAAATCCAATATCGATGTATTCCAAAGATGATTTCGATTAAAATCCATTCCAATTCATATATTTGAAATTCTAGTTATTTTTAAAATCATTTCAAATCCAATTTATTTATTTAAAATATTGGATTATAATTCTAGTTCATAACATGTTCATTTTGATAAAAATACATTTTTATCTTTTCAAATATGGAATTTTTCAACCTAATTCTTTGTAAATCATTTACTATGATTTTACACAAATTATCGATATTTTTAATAATTTTATCAAGGCCCATACAGTCGATTTCCATAAACGATCATCGAACTGCACTTACAACGACCTTTTCCAAATTTGATTTGGGAATGATTCCAAATCCAACCGTTAGATTTCAAATCTTTTGTATTCTTGGAAAGCTCTTTTCGATACGAATCCAACGGTTACGGTTTTAGGAGAATCCGACGGTCGGACCTCCCGTAATGTCAATTTGAAGTCAATGGTCGAAATTCACGAACTACCGCGGCGCGGCGCGTTCTATTCAGGCCATTAAGTATATATAATATATATTATATATATTTTGTCGATTTCCTTGTAAAACGTATTTTATAAATCATTTTAAATTTGTTTTCAAAACTATTTCAACTTCAATTCAATTTTAAATCAAAATTGAATATTCCATATCATTAATAAATGAATGATAATATTTTCAAAACATTAGATTTGAAATCACTTCCATTTCGATATTCATTATAAAAATGAACAAAATCGATATAAATATCTTTCACGCCAAAATGGCGTTAATCTAATCAACACGGCTTTATATATTTAAAACGGCTTTATATATTTAAATAATTTCGTGTCCATCCCAAATCGGACATCAAAATCAAATTTTGATCTTTTACTGAATATTATTTTAAAATATTCATTATTTTAAAATATTCGTTATTTTAAAATATTCATTCTTTCTGAACTGGAATCAAACATAGTCAATTACCATATAATGTTATTTATATGGATTTCATGCAAAACATGTATAGAACAACAATGATAAACAATCAACCATCATCCAGAGTGCATTACACAACTGCATAAGCGTTAAATATAAATAATTAATGCTTACAACAGTCTGTCAACCCATCGATTGACATAAACTAAATATTGGGATTAGTGTATGTCCAATGTCATCCCAATACCCGTGTGGGGTTTTCAAACAACAAACACTGATTATTATTCTTGTAGTTGGGCGATGTGTAAAATATATCGTCTCAATCAATATCAGTCAAATGTGTGTACATAAACAAATCGTTCAATTTGTAAACGAATTTTTATTTTATTCATATACACGTTAAAAATTATATTTTTAACGATAAAATATTTATTTCAACACATTAACATTTCATTTTCCATTTTACATCATATCAAAATAAATTTCCACAACACAATACAATCAAACAAGTCGTCCATGGTCTGTGGACGATGGGTGTCGCTGCTGCTAAGCACCGTCTGCATCCTAGTATAGATTTCTAACTAGAAAATAAATTAAAGTGAGAAGTTCTCACATTTGGTTTCCACTTCTCCGTGCTCCATTTCTGAATGGTTTGGATTTGCCCGTTATTCCAATTGCAGTCTTTTTCGCGCTGTTCATAGTAAAAATCACATTTTTAATATGATGTTTATATTATAAAAATCACATTTTTATACTGCTACTTCATATATAAAAATCCAATTTTTATACGACTAGAGATATATTCTTTTATATGATAAAAATCGTATTTTTATACCACTACTTATATCATAAAAATCATATTTTTATAACACTACAACATATATAAAAATCATATTTTTATTTCAATGCAATATAATAAAAATCAGATTTTTGTCCACTAAAAATCGTATTTTTAACTCTAACCCATATGTGTAAAAATCACATCTTTAACATGCTATATATAATTAAAATCATATTTTTACAATGTTATTATAATATAAAAATCATATTTATACGATTAAAAATCATAGCTTTTCACTTTTATCATGTTTTTATCCTATGTTATTTAAATTTAAACAAAATAAAATAAAAAGATTACCTTTTTAATATTATCTCCATCATCCTCATCTGTACGAGTGCTGAACCCATTGTCGCAAGCCAGAAAACATGCCGGAGCTGATGGCGGAGATCGGTCAGTGGCAGCTAAGGTTGCAAGCCACGATGACGGATTGGGGAGGCTCGCTGCTCGCGGGTGGCGCGCGTGTAACACCCCGTAATTTTAAAATGGGGGATAAGAGATAATTAAAGAATAATTAATTATTAAATGAAGAATTAGATAAAATGGGTTACACCATTGCATTCGTCTCGGAATTCTACTTGAGATAGAGTCCGATCTTGCATAAAACGGATAACGTATGAAGAAGACATGGACGAACGAAGTTAGGCAGAAAAACCGGAAGTTGACCAGAATGCATTGGTGCACCTCACAAGTGCGCCCATACCGATCCAGCACAGAATTCTGGAGTGTTTTGTGATGATGTGTCTTCTTCTGAGTGGCCGGATGATGTGTATTTGAGCTGGGTGGTTCTGATGGACTCCTAGTTCATCTAAGGGCTCTAAATAATCGTAGACATCTATATATATGTAGCTAAACCTAAACCCTAACATCATAACCCTAAAACTATGGTACCGTCATGATGTTCGTCTACAAGCTAGCCTCCTTCATCCTCTCCAAACTAGAAAACTGAATCCAAACTAGTAATCGATTAAGAAGAACATTAAATCAAATATCTACATCAAAGGATAGCTTTTCAAATTCAGAAATCAGATCCCAGAGATCAAGATCCTTACTTTTTCTGTAAGTTAAGTTATTGTTCCGATTTAAACACCTAAAAAGAAATCATGACTGTAATAATTGGATCTAGAACTATGCCTACTTCTATTCGTGCTTATCCTTTTATGAATTCTGAATTTCTTATGCATATTGGACTGTTGTGACTGACATAGAAAATCCTATCGTGCCTATTGGACTATTATGACTGGCATAGAAAACCTATCATACCTATTGGACTGTTGAGACTGACATAGAAAAACCTATCATACCTATTGGACTGTTGAGACTGACATAGAAAAGCCTATCATGTTTATTGGACTATTGTGACTGATATAGAAAACCTATCATGCCTATTGGACTGTTGTGACTTATATGATGAAACCTATCATGTTATACATCCTATGCCTTTGAGACTATTTGGACTGATACATTTGAACCTATCATGTTGTATTAAATTTGTGGTTCTTTTATGTACATTGAATTACATGCTAAGTTATGTTCATACATGTTATATGTTAGATCTAAGCTAGTACCCATGTTTAAGATCTATATAAGTTCATTCTTACACAATTAGACCTAAGCTAGTTCGCATGTTAATTGGATGTAATTTAAATGCAAGATTACGTTCTTGTGCTTGATTAAGTTTATGTCGTTCTATCACAAATTTATACTACGCATGTTGATCTGTATTGTTTATGCCTGTTGAAATATTACGTGTCCCTTTCTTTTCCCTTTTGTTTTTAAGTTTGGCTAATTTGCGAGCCTAACGTTCTATGTGAACTATGCGAACAAATAACGGGGGAGACATTGGGGAAAAATATTTAACTACATGCTATTGGCATAGATTGCCTCATAATCATGTCAATGATTAGTAACATGAAATGGTAGAATTTGTATACCTAGAATTATGGACATAATTTAGAGGGTAAATGGGGCATGACTTGAATTGACAACACTGATGGATAATTTACATATAAACAGTAAATATGTAAATTAATTAAAAGATGAATATGCCTAACCCGAGGTTAGATTGAGTTATAGTGTAAGACTGCCCGGAACTACCTGACACATCCATCAACCGTAACAATATAGATCTAATGTGAGAGGTTAGCGCATTAAGCCCAAAAGCCCGAGGTTAGATTGAGATGTGGTGTATGACTGCCCGGAACCGCCCGACACATCCAGCGATCGCAATAATATAGATCTAATGTGAGAGGTTGGTGCTTTAATGAATAAATTAAAGCTAAGAAACAGACAGGCTAAGAGTGATAGGGCTAAGTTAATCAAAGCAACACTTAACCAATATAACATGATGTGTGATAGGGTTAAGTAACACAAGAAAGCAACACTTAACCAATGTAACATGACAAGTGGTAGGGTTAAGTAACACAAGAAGGCAACACTTAACCAATGTAACATGACAAGTGGGTGGGTTAAGTTAACTCGACTAGATTGACGACACTTAACCAATATAACATGATGAATGAGTGGGGTTAAGTTAATGGGTAACACTTAACCAATATAATATGATGAATGAACAGGGTTAAGTTAATAGAAAACACTTAACCAAATACAACATGATGAATGAGAAGGGTTAAGTTAGTAAGAAACACTTAACCAACATGACATGGCGTGTGGATGGGTTAAATTAACTTGAATGGATGGATAACACTTAGCCAATTTGGGGGGTATACGAATAGACCCAAGAAAACCCTATTGATGGGGACCCATTTCAGAAGTAACCCACATAGATGTATCACGGTAGCCTGAACTAGGCAGGGTGGGGAACGATTACTGGGCTTATTATAAGTGGTCAAAATAGCGGCATGGGGTACTGCAGTGTAGTTCCGATGGAGTATGGGCGTGAATGTGCTCCGGAGTGGAAAAGTAGGCACTAGGCATCAGTAGTATATACTGTGCATCTAGAATTTGTGTTGGGTTGCTATCATAGGGATTGATACACCTTATCGTGGGACCATCACAGGGTATATACATGCAAGAGAGGGCCATTTGAGACAGACACAAGGAAAAATTAATACATGTAGGGAGCCGATCGATGGGGTAGTAAGGGTACATCTAACATCTTCATGGCAATTAGGCTGATTGAGGTAAGACCCTCATACTAGATGTACACCTGAAGGCTACCACAATTGCGGGGTTGGGATCACCTTATTTTATAACACATGATACTAGTTGGGACACTAGTAGGGGATACAGATCATTCCATAAAAGACACTAGTTAGGATGCTAGTTGGGTGGTGTAGAGAAAATAGAATATTAGAGAAAGAACCGAAGCATTCATTGTATCTTACCTTGTCATATCTAACGATCATCATTTATTGTCTTGCTATGCTTATTATCATGGTTATGTCTGGTATTCAGTTTATTCATGTCATGATCCTTTTACCTGTTCGCATGCTGAATAATCACTGGACTTACCAGACTTATGTCTGACCCATTTTCTTTCGCCTTCTTTTCTTCCATTCCCCCCCCCCCCAGTTTCACAGGGAGGGAATATCACCACTTAGCTCAGTCTTCTTTCCAAGCTCAAAGATAGATGATGTATTGCTTTGGACTCTCTTTTCCACTTCTATGGCTAGCTCATGCTTTATTGGAGAATATCATTGTCATTTTATGCTTCTTTATTTTGTTAAACAAGACAGATGCTTTGTTGTAATGGGTAAGGGTGTTTTGATGTTGGAAAACAATCTTTGTACAAGTTGTTTTATCAATAAAGTAAAGATTTATTTATTTTCCGCTGTTTAAATTTTGTCTGTTTTGTAATTTATTTTTTCTATACACTTATGATGCTCCACTGAAGTTAATGCATTCCCTTTGTGAGTGACCTTAACGGAAGTGGGGTGTTACACGTGGTATCAGAGCTGATGGTTACCAGATCAAATAAAAAATTTGAAAACTATTTTTCAAAAAGAAGTTTTAAAGAAGCACTTTCAAAAGAAAAGTTTTGTTTTAAAGGCATATTCCCCAAAGCCATATGCATTATCTTTTGATTCTCTGTTTGAACCCTTGTTTCCTTCTTTCCTGAGTCTCTAGGGCTCCTGGCTTTCTGGTAGGTAACCTCATCGCGGCATGGTCCCGTAGGCTTGATGAGACTACCGCACCTGTCAGAAGGCGAAGAAGTGCCCAACTTCCATCTATAGCTGCAGTAGTTTCACCTGAGGCTAATTTTTCTTTAAAAGCTTTGTAGGTTGCCGTGCGATGGAGGTAGTTTCGAGAAACTTGTCAACAAGCTACACAAGGATAGTAAGGATAAGAATAAGGGAGTTGGGCTAAGGAGCACAAGCCCAAGGATAAGAAGCTTGTCGATACGGCTTAATCCTCGTAGAAGGAGAAAGGTGAAAAGAAAGAGGCCAAAATGGAAGAATCACAAAAAAAGATTGGAATGTAAGAAGGGTGGAAGAAATAATAGATTCCGCGACAAGAGGAAGTGTCTTTTCTATGGTATAGCGGGTTATTTAATTGTAGGAAGAAGAAGACAGGTGGTTGTTTTCAATATGGTGAAGCAGGGCATCTTATCAAGGGCTGCTGAAGGACAAGGACTAGGGCAAAGGACATAATCTTCTAGCGGGCAATTGCATGCTCTCACTGCTAGTGTACCTAAGAGGGGTAGGAATGTTCCTGTTGAGAGTTTAGTTTTTCTTTTCAATCATCCTGTTAGAACTTTGTTTGATTCTAGCACTTCACATTCTTTTCTATCTGCTTCCATAATTGAATCTCTGCACCTTAGTACTTGTATAGTAAAGGATCCTATTATTGTCTTAAATCCAATTGGTGGTTTGGCTCATTTATCTATGATATGTTTGGATTTGGGAATATCTATACTAAGCGTTGAGTTTAGATGTAATGCTTACGTTTTTGGTTTCATGGGCTATGAGTTGATTCTAGGGATGGATTGGTTATCCAGTAGTGGTGCCGTTTTCAATTGTGAAAGGACGGTAGTTAGACTTTTGACTCGCCTCGGTAATACCCTCGAAATCTTGTGTAACCCTAAGGGTTCTGTCATGCTTAGTTACCTAGAATCTCTTGATACATCTGTTGATAATTTGCAATTTATTCATGAGTATCCCGATGTCTTTGATGATGTGAAGGGTTTACCCCCAAAACGTGAAATAGATTTCCGCATATACTCGGTTGATAACGCCAACCCAGTTGCATTACCTGTACGACACATGACTCTTAGGAAGAGGAAGGAGCTCAGCAAGCAAGTTAAAGAGTTGCTTGAGAAGGGGTTTATTTGGCGAAGTATTTTCGAATGGGGTGCTCCAGTAGTGTTCGCTACTAAGGCAGATGGTTCACTTCGCTTAGGCGTGGATTATAGAGAATTAAACAGGCTGACTAAAGAAAAAATAGGCACCCACTTCCATGAATAGACGATTTGTTTGACCAGCTTGTAGGTGCATCTGTTTTCTCCCAACTAGATTTAGTTACAAGGTTTCATCAGCTAAGAGTAGCTGAGGACAGTATAGACAAGACTGCTTTTAGGACCCCTGACGGTTTCTTTGAGTAGCTCGTCATACCTTTCAGTTTGACGAATGCACCCGCTTATTTTATTGACTTGATGAGTAGGGTGTTTAGGGAGTTCCTTAATAAGTTTGTAGTAGTCTTCGTGGGCGATATCTTGATTTTCTCAAAGAACGAGGGAGAACATGCTTTGCATTTAAGAGAAGTCATGGATACACTTCGAGCACATCAACTTAAGGCGAAGTTCTCCATAATGTCATTTTTGGAAAGAAGAAGTAAGGTTTCTAGGACAAGTGGCGTCCAAAGAAGGGATACCAGTAAATACCGCAAAAGTAGTTGCAGTGCAAGACTGAAAGGTCCCAAGGAATGCAACAGAAGTAAGAAACTTTCTTGGACGAGCGGGTTAATATAGGAAGTTCGTTAAGAACTTTGCGAAAGTATTAGCCCCACTTACTAGATTAACGAAGAAGAATCTAACCTTTGCTCGGGATATTGATTGTGATGTCGCTTTCCAACGATTGAAGAGGGCTCTTACAACGATCCCAGTTTTTACTTTTACCTTATGGTAGTAAAAGGTTTACCATATACACAGATGCATACGACACGGGAATAGGCACCATTTTGATGTTAGAAGGAAGGGTATGGTCATAGCGGATGCCTTAAGAAGAAAAATGTTGACTTCAAGTCCTCTTTATGTGAAAAGGAAAATTTCGGAAAACATATCAACCTTTGGTTTTAAAACCTTCGATTAAGCTAGTAGTTGGCATCTCTAGGAGTAAGACCTACGCTTTTGGATCAAATAGGGGCTTCACAAAGAAAATACTCTCAGATAGTTGACACAATGAATAAGTTAAGTAGAGAAGAGACCTCTAGTCATCTTAATAAATACACCTGGTAGCATGGTTAGCATCTGTTTATTTTAA
Source organism: Allium sativum (assembly GCA_030737875.1). Classification (NCBI taxonomy): domain Eukaryota; kingdom Viridiplantae; phylum Streptophyta; class Magnoliopsida; order Asparagales; family Amaryllidaceae; genus Allium; species Allium sativum. Next base: position 1,043,199,433 of record CM060922.1, read on the forward strand.
AGAGATACTTCTTCTACATGGAATATCCTCTAGTGAATTTTGAAGGCCCTTTTGAGGAAATGTTAGCATGACACAGCAGAAGTTGTAGTGTCGAGTATACTAGAAGGAGAAGGGGTGGAACGAGAGGCGACAATGTAATGGGTTCCAACTCATATTTTGGAAACAGAAATTAAGAAGCTATGCAATCGTGAAGTTAAGACAGTCAGAGCACAATGGGGTGAAGCTCAAGAAGATGCAACTTAGAAGGCTGAAGACTAGATACGCGCAGCATAGCCTTTTTGAAGGTATATCCTTGATATCTCTTTTTTCTGTAAAGTTTATCTGCATGCTAGTTTTTACCTTTTAAGTATATCCTCTCGGTCCTATCCTCGATCCTTAGGCAAAAGCCAATGGATGTAAACATGTGTTTGAGACATGTTATGTTTGGTGGATGCAAGTGGATGTAAGTGTTTGCTCGTGGATGCATATACACACACATTAGGCACTAGATCGGCTCCGTCACTTCCATATTGCATATGCATGAGTGGATTTTTATATATATGGATTGAAACTTGAGGTGATATCATATGGATGATGCATTTGAATGTATGGTTTTGCACTCGTATAGGAATGATATATATCAATAGTGTTCTTTTGCATACATAATGGACGCATGGCACTATCATGAATTGCATTAAGGAGGTCAACTGAATCAGTAGACCGCCTGATTTTGCATTTGGGTAAGGACATATACACACACTATGCATATGTTCAATAAAAACATTAGAAACCTTTTTAAGGACAATGGGTGCCTGTGATTGAATGGTTGAGCAGATGGATGTTGGATGGTAGGATATGCATTCTTCTTAACTTGAAGATTTCGGGGACGAAATCCTTTAAGTAGGGGAAATGTAACACCCATAATTTTAAAACAGGACACAAGAGATAATTGAAGAATAATTAATTATTAAATGAAGAATTAGATAAAATGGGTTATGCCATTGTGTTCGTCTCGGAATTCTGCTTGAGATAGAGTCCGAGTTTGCGTAAAACGGATACCGTATGAAGAAGATATGGACGAACAAAGTTAGGCAGAAAAACCGGAAGTCGACCAGAATGCACTGGCGCACTTCACAAGTGCGCCAGTATAAAAATGCACTGGCGCACCTTCTAGGTGCGCCCATACCGATCCAGCACAGAATTCTGGAGGGTTCCATGATGATGTGTCTTCTTCTGATTGGCCGGATGATATTATTTGAGCCGGGTGGTTTTGATGGACTCCTAGTTCATCTAAGGGCTCTAAATAATCATAGACATCTATATATACATAGCTAAACCTAAACCCTAACATTGTAACTCTAAAACTATGGTGCCGTCATGATGTTCGTCTATAAGCTAGCCTAGCCTCCTTAATCCTCTCCAAACTAGAAAACCAAATCCAAACTAGTAATCGATCAAGAAGAATATCAAATCAAACGTCTACATCAAATGATAACTTTTCAAATTTAGAAATCAGATCCCAGAAATCAAGTTCCGTCCTTTTTCTATAAGTTCAGTTATTGTTCTGATTTAAACACCTAATAAGAAATCATGACTAAAATAACTGGATCTAGAACTATGCCTACTTTTATTCGTGCTTATCCTTTTGTGAATTCTGAATTTCTTATGCATATTGGACTGTTATGACTGACATAGAAAAGTCTATCATGCCTATTGGACAATTGTGACTGGCATAGAAAAACCTATCATACCTATTGGACTATTGAGACTGACATAGAAAAACCTATCATACCTATTGGACTGTTGAGACTGACATAGAAAAGCCTATCATGCTTATTGGATTCTTGTGACTGACGTAGAAAACCTATCATGCCTATTGGACTGTTGTGACTTATATGATGAAACCTATCATGTTATACATCCTATGCCTTTGAGACTATTGGGACTGATACATTTGAACCTATCATGATGTATTAAATTTGTGGTCATTTTATGTACATTGAATTACATGCTAAGTTATGTTCATACATGTTATATGTTAGATCCAAGCTAGTACCCATGTTTAAGATCTATATAAGTTCATGCTTACACAATTAGACCTATGCTAGTTCGCATGTTAATTGGATCTAATTTAAATGCAAGGTTACGTTCATGTCCTTGATTAAGTTTATGTCATTCTATACCAAATTTATACTACGCATGTTGACCTATATTGTTTATGCCTGTTGAAATATTACATGTCCCTTTCTTTTCCCTTTTGTTTATAAGTTAGGCTAATTTGCGAGCCCAACGTTCTATGTGAATTATGCGAACGAATAACGGGGGCGACATTGGGGAAAAATATTTAACTACATGCTATCGGCATAGATTGGCTCCTAATTATGTAAATGATTAGTAGCATGAAATGGTAAAATTTGTATACCTAGAAATATGGACATAATTTAGAGGGTAAATGGGGCATGACTTGAATTGACAATACTGGTGGATAATTTACATATAAACAGTAAATATGTAAATTAATTAAAAGATGAATATGCCTAACCCGAGGTTAGATTGAGTTACGGTGTAAGACTGCCCGGAACCACCCGGCACATCCAGCAACCGTAACAATATAGATCTAATGTGAGAGGCTAGCGCATTAAGCCCAAAAACCTGAGGTTAGATTGAGTTGCGGTGTAAGACTGTTCGGAACCGTCCGACACATCCAGCGACCGCAAAAATATAGATCTAATGTGAGAGGTTGGTGCTTTAATGAATAAATTAAAGCTAAGGAACAGACAGGCTAAGAGTGGTAGAGCTAAGTTAATCAAAGAAACACTTAACCAATATAACATGATGTGTGATAGGATTAAGTAACACAAGATGGCAACACTTAACCAATGTAACATGACAAGTGGTAGGGTTAAGTAACACAAGAAGGCAACACTTAACCAATGTAACATGACAAGTGGGTAGGTTAAGTTAACTCGACTAGATTGTAAACACTTAACCAATATAACATGATGAACAAGTGAGGTTAAGTTAATGGGTAACACTTAACCAATATAATATGATGAATGAACAGGGTTAAGTTAATAGAAAACACTTAACCAATTACAACATGATGAATGAGAAGGGTTAAGTTAATAAAAAACACTTAACCAACATGACATGGCGTGTGGATGGGTTAAGTAAACTTGAATGGATGGATAACACTTAGCCAGTTTAGGAGGTATACGAATAGACCCTAGAGAACCCTAGTAACGGGGACCCATTTCAGCAGTAACCCACATAGATGTATCACGGTACACTGAACTAGGAAGGGTGGGGCATGATTACTGGGTTGATTATAGGCGGTCAAAATAGAGGCAGGGGGTGCAGCAGTGTAGTTCCAACGGAGTATGGGCGTGCACGTGCTCCAGAGTGGAAAAGCAGGCACTGGGCATCTACTGTGCATCTAGAATTTGTGTCGGGTTACTATCATAGGGATTGATACACCTTATGGTGGGACCTGCACAGGGTATCTACATGCAAGAGAGGGCCGATTGACACAAACACAAGGAAAAATTATTACAAGTAGGGAGCCGATCGATAGGATAGTAAGGGTACGTCTAACATCTTCATGGCAATTAGGCTGATTGAGGTAAGACCCTTATACTAGATGTACACCTGAAGGCTACCACAATTGCGGGGTTGGGATCACCTTATTTTATAACACAGGATACTAATTGGGACACTAGTAGGGAATACAGATCCTTTTTCACAGTATACTAGTTGGGATGCTAGTAGGGGATACAGATCGTTCCATAAAAGACACTAGTTAGGATGCTAGTTGGGTGGTGCAGAGAAAATAGGAAATCAGAGAAAGAACCGAAGCGCATTCTTTGTATCTTACCTTGTCATATCTAACGATCATCATTTGTTGTCTTGCTATTCTTATTATCATGGTTATGTCTGGTATTCAGTATATTCTTGTCATAATCCTTTTACCTGTTTACATGATGAATAATCACTGGACTTACCAGACTTATGTCTGACCCGTTTTCTTTCGCCTTTTTTCTTCCGTTTCCCCCCAGGATCACAGGGAGGGAATATCATCACTTAGCTCAGTCTTCTTTCCAAGATCAAAGATAGACGATGTATTGCTTTAGACTCTCTTTTCCACTGCTATGGCTGGCTCATGCTTTATTGGGGAATATCATTGTCATTTTATGCTTCTTTATTTTGTTAAACAAGACAGATGCTTTATTTTAATGGGAAAGAGTTTTTGGTGTTGGAAAACAATCTTTGTACAAGTTGTTTTACCAAGCTGCTATTTTATCAATAAAGTAAAGTTTTATTTATTTTCCGCTGTTTAAATTTTGTCTGTTTTGTAATTCATCTGTTCTACACACTTATGACGCTCCACTGAAGTTAATGCATTCCCTTTGTGAGTGATTTTAACGGAGGTGGGTTGTTACAGCGCGCCAGGATGGAGGAGGTAGCGGAGGGTCGATAGTGGGACCCAGGGCTGGCGGTTAGGGTTTGTTGGCGGGTTTGCGTTTGCCGGCGGGTTTGGGGGTTTGCTGTCACGTAGGAGAGAGAAGGGAGGGAGGAGAAAGATGGCGAGTCAGAGGGGGTGCGGCGGTGGAGGCACCGGAGGCGGCGGCCTGGGGAGCGCGGGTTGTGGCTGCGTCGGCATCTTTTTTTTATTTTATCTCAAATTGGATTTGAACGTGGAGAGAGAAGAGGGGTGAGGTTTTATAAATAATTATATATTTAAAAAATTTAATTCCCAAAAAGTGAATTTTCCATTCAAACTCCAAATCGAGTCCAATGACTGTCGCCCCCAGCAAAATACCTCCATTCCGAACACAATAGGAAATGTTTCACAAGCCAATTCATCTGTTTCGATCAGTTTTGATCAAAATCAAAATATAAATTAACATATATTGAATCTGAACGCACATTTTAATTTACCGGGGCCACATATGAACTCCAAAAATTGCAGAAAAATAAATCTGGCTATGTTTTGATGATACGGTCCTAACAAAACTAATTTCGTCGAATTTGGAGACTGTTTGAAAAATGGTCATTTTTCATCGATTCAAATTCAAACTGAAATTGCCATACACGTTTAAATTCACCACGCTTTCATATTGATTCCAAAAATTATGAAAATTGGAATCTAGCAATAATTTGACATTCTGGATCCAACAAAAGTGCTCTCATCGAAAATGGAGGTCTTTTGCAAAATTGCTATTTTTAAGGGCTATATTTCCATAGCGACTATTCCGAATTTTCAACTGGACGTAACTTTTTATCCCCGCTATGAAATTTGAATTTTTCAGATTCATTAAAAAGATATTTTCAAACAGATTCAAATATTTTTGGTTTCACTAAAATCCGTTTTATATTGAATCCTGCACAATCATTTGAAATTTGAAATAGAATTTTTGAACTACTACGCCATTTCCAGTTCCTTTTATAATTAAAATAAATATTTATATTCTAATTTCGATTTAAATAAATTTATACATTCTAATTCTATTCAAAATAAATTTCTATTCATTATTATTTAAAATAAATCATTTTAAATATTCAAAATTCATTAAAATTTCCAAAATAAAATTTTTTGAGCCATTGATCTGATTTACTGGGTTGTTACAAAGCGAACTAAACAAATCGCGGATCCTCTATTACTACAATAACCCCAAAAAATGACTTCTACCTCTTTGGCATTTGATCGAACATTACATTGACAACTCCATCCCCTTTCTTCTATCACTCATAACCAATCACCTTACTACTCGACGCTATTGCAATGCACAAACCATCAGCGTTTATTATTCGGACAAGCCTTCTACTTAGCACCACCATTTCTGAATTGCTGCTACCATCATGTTGTCCCATGTCAGCTTCTTCACACATTCCATCGAACATCTTATCTCCATATTCTTCACAGTTTAACATTAAACAATCTGAACCACTCCAGTTTGAACTTTCCCTGTACATCACTCCTGAGCTCAAAATCCAAGACCGAACTCCTCTCAACCATCCCACTGTCGAACCTACCCATAAAACCCAGTCCTCATAACTCTACCAACGCCTGACAGTACCACACCATGATCGACCTTCCCCAAATTGACATTTTACAACAACACTATTTCCAAAACAAAACACAGACTGCAACCCTCCTCTTCCCTATCTCAAGTGAATTAACGCAACCTGAACTAAACCATGCAATCTTCTTTTTCCCTGATCAACCATTATTGCATTCTACTCCTTACCTTCAACCCTCAGACCACCGACACTATCCATTTTAGGGTTGGAATCCCCTCAGCGCGGACCAGAACTGAACCCCACTTCGAACTTCATTTTCTCAACGTGAGCTCCTCTATCGAGCATCAAGTGACTAACGGCTTCAAATTGCGGTTGTCTCGATTTCTTTTTTTTTTACGGTGGAAATAGATTCTTGTTTGATTGGGAAAGAGGAATGATATGAATCGGCTTGGATTGTTTTCAGTTTTGAGAAGGGGAAAAACAACGAAGGCAATGCATGATTTATTTTCTACGATCAGGGAAGAGCGCATATTTTCCGGTTGAATTGGGGAAAAAATGAAAATGAAGGCAGTTAGCTTGAATGGCTTCATGGGTCATAGAATACGAATGGTAAGGCTCATTATATAATTGCGAATTGGAGACAATACATACGCATCCATTAAAACACTGTTTTTCTTCGTGGTGAAGAGAGGAGATAGAAGACAGAGTATACAGCTTGAGAAAATATCATGTCTACGGAGTAAAGAAATAGGTCGGCTCTTGTTTAATTTTTTATTTATTTAATTGATTTGATTTAATAATAAGATACTGCAAAATATCTTGTTGTCCCTAACTCGTCACCCCAAACTACTATGTAATCGTAATGACCGACGTTTTTATATTATGGCGTTATTCCGAACTCCACGGAACTGATTCTGGAATTTTAATTCAACTGTATAGAGGCAATAACAATTTAAATTAAATTCTATTTAAAATATAATCGATTTCAAACAATAAAATTCATCAATAATAAATTATTATTATCGTTCTAACTCAAAATAGAATTCAAATTCATTGACCGAATTGTTTGGATCCAGTTTTAACTTAGCATTCAATTATCGTCGATGTATTCGATATTAAATTGTATATAAATTATTAAATCGATAAATTTAATAAAAATCCATTTATAATTCTAATTCAATATTTAAAATAAATTTTAAATGTTCAAAATAAAATAGGTAAGAATCCGGGACGTTGCATTATTAAAGTTAGAAATATTTTAAGTAATGCTATCTAATTTCGTTTGAAGGCTGGTATTTTCTAAACTTGTTTGTTTAATTTTAGTTTTTAAATTGTGATTTTTCAAAATAATGACATCATTCTTTAGCTCTTGAGTTTCAATTTCTTGACTAAAAGTTGTATATCTGAATTAGGGAAAGATTCTTGAACATTTTCATGTTCTTTTTACATAATTTCTTCTCATCTTTCAGCATATCCCTTTCAAATTCTGCGTTATTATGATTTTCACAAGCTTACTTAAGTTTCTTTTTGAGAATTTTTATAGTATTTAAAAATTCAGTGTTTACTTCGATTAAATTATCATAAGATAAATCATCAACCTCAGTGTCTTGAGCCAGGAAGCATACGTTTGCTTGTTCGTTATCGCTGTCACTATCTGATGAGGATGAATCTGAGTCGTCCCATGTTACAGAAAGAGCCTTCTTTTCGAATTTATCTTTCTTGTTCTTCTTATTTTCTTTCTTTTGTTCTAGACAGTCTTTGTGAATATGGCCTTTCTTGTGACAATTGAAACTTTCTATGTTTGAGGATGAAGGTTTATTTGAGAAATTCTTTTAGAAACCATTTTTGTTTCCTTTTCTGTATTTCAAGAATTTCTTAAATTTTTTGGCAATAATTGCTAGATCCTCATATTCTGATTCAGATTCTTCCTTTTCTTCGTGGAAAGCTACATTGTTTCTTTCTTATGCTTAATCCTTTTTAGCCTGCATGTCAACTTTGTAGGACATAAGATTTCCTATTAACTCTTCTGGCTTCGATATAGAAAGATCATTTGCTTCCTCAATTGCTAGGACTTTTCTTTCCCATTCATCAGTTAGTGAATTTGGCACCATAGATATAATTTCAAAATTCGTGTATTTTTCTCCTAGTCCTGTTAAGGCATGAAGAAAGTCTTGAAATCTTGAGTACACGTCTTTGATAGTTTCATTCTAAAGTTTCGGATAACATTGACATCTTTGCTCGTTTGACCTTGTTCGTACCCTCGTGTATGATTTTGAGTGTTTCTCATATCTGGTATGCAGTAGTGCAAATGCCAACACGATTAAATTCGCTTCTATCCAAAACACAGAATAACATATTCATAGCTTTAGCATTTGCACTTGCTTCATTTTTATGATTTATTGTCCATGTAGAGTTATCAGTTGTGGGTGCTGTGAATTCAGTTTGAGTTTCATTCCAAGCGCCAAAACTAGTTGCGTGCATATAGATCCTCATTCTTGTAGCCCAGTAACTGTAGTGTAAGCCATTGAATAGTGGAGATCTTTGGGTAGATTTTCCTTCAACAAAAGTAGAGCTATAGGCAGTGGTTATGCTGTTGCTTGTGTTATTTCCCATATTATAAATGTATCGAATAATGTCCTTTCTCTGATACCAATTGAAAGAGGCTTTACAGCAGTAGGATTGTATAATCTGGAATAGAAGCAGAGTAATGTGTAGATAGAAAATTATCAACAATAAATAAAGTGACACTAGGAATTTTATATTGATTCAAACCTACGTTCTACGTCCAGTCCCAGACTCCTTCTGGAATTTCAACTAATAACCTCACCTTACCCGGAGGAACAGGTTTACAACTACCCGAACAACCGAACGGGATTTCGTGCCTCAACTACAGAAGAGGACTTCAACTATACTAAAGTTTTATTGACTATTTGTGTTCTTAATAACACTGATATGTCAAATTAATGTACACCCTTCCTATAATCTTTCTTGATGATCCTAGTGTAGTTCGTGAAAATATACGGAAGATTAAAATGATTAATCACAAAAGTGTGAAAATAGTGTGCTCTTGTAAATCTGATTGCAATAGATTAGGTAGAAAGAATTAGAATGAAATTTCGTGAGTATATTGATTGTTTGTAACTCTATTTATAATATACAAATAGTTGCAATCATTCACGGATGGCTTTAATGATTAGATATGAAACCAGAGTTATGTCTCTTCACTGAAAGATTGCATCTATTCGTATTCAGAAGATCGAATAAAAATTTCAGAAGTCTGTTTTAAATCAAATTTATATACAATAAGTAAATAAGCCATTTCAAACCATATTCAAACATCTGAAATATTCAAAACAGACATCTGAATGTTATGTTGATTATATATTTTGTTTCAGCAGTCAGACGTCTGAATTATATGATTCAGGCGTCTGTTTTCTGTTCTGTGCATATATCCTTTGCCTGTATTATAAGAAAACATATAATTTAAAACGTGCATGCGTGTGTATCATCAAGGGAGATTTTAAAAATATATACACAAATACATATAGACTCTAAACATATATAATCTTCAATTGATTTCTTGAAATTTATTGAAGAGTTTTTTTTGCAGAACAAAGTTAATCGATACTAATATTTGTACATGTATAGTTGTTATGATCAAAAAGCTTAAAGCGAGATCCAACACCATTCTATAATTCAAAGATGATTTCTATTTCAAAAATCAATCCACTTATTCTGCTTGAGTTCAAATTTTATTCCAATAAACAACATCCAATATATATTCAACTTGCTTATGCATAAGTCAAATTCATTTTAATAATTCGAATTTCAAACATTTCTATTTTTCCACCATATTCAATTTCATTCGGAATTATCTCTAATCCAATCCAAATGCATTTAATTAGCTTAATTTAAATTTAAATTCATTTAATTGACTTTTACCATTTCAATCTATTTAACTTCATAAGTTAAATTCAAATTTCAAATTTCAAATTTTTGGGTTTTATTTCAAATCAGTCTGAAATCATATATATATACACACACACACAACCATAGCAATTCAAAACTTTTGAATTTTCAAAGCAATTTGTTTCTCAAACAAATTCATTAGCGATCTTTCTACGGTAACAATCCATCACATAGAAACTCGAAAATGAATACCGATGATGTGGCCATCCATCATCAGAACTATTTTCTAGCGACTGAAGTGATTTAAGTGATTTATCACTTTCAAAATCCATTTAAAATGATTTTTGTTCAAATCATTTTTCAAATATTTTTATAACATTTTCAAAACACTTCAGAAAAGTATCTTCCAACTTTCCGGGATTGAAATTTCGTATTCTGATTTGAATTCAATCTTAATTCATCTCATCTGTATATTTTATCCATATACAAATTATATAGGGTTATATATAACCATTTCAAATTTATAGTCTTTGTAGATTATAATCATCCAACATACAATTATTATAATAATTCCAGAGAATATTCCTTTTTATCAAAATATAATTTGGATAAAATTATTTTATTTACCCATCTTAAAAAATATTATGTTGATTTGCCTTGTTAAGGTTCTAGAAATATCTATCAACCACGTCAGCTGAACGCATCGATTTGGAATTTATATAGTACTCAACAAATCAATCAACACTAGGGGTGAGCAATATTCGGTTAGAACAGAATTAGCCTACCAAATTGATTTATTTCGATTGGTTTGGTTTGGTTTTGAAGCTAAATTGGTTTAAATTCGGTTTATAGAATATTTTCTTCTGGTTATCGATTTAACCGAATTAACTGAACTTTTATTGTATTATTTAATTTTATGGTATTGTTGTACTTTAAATAACTGGTTTAGCGATAAAATGAAAAAACATTTGTTAAAGACAAGTCAAATTTTATTTTAAGTATAAAATTTAATGAACAAAATTTCCCCAGTCATAAATTATGTTTTACTTTGAGTGAATTAATCATTTGCATAATAACATATCTCTCAAGTTTGGTTAATTCGGTTATCGACCGAATTAACTAAAATTATTTCGGTTCGATCTTGAAAATTTTCGGTCTAATTCAATTTGAAATATTTTACTTCAAAACCGACCGAACTCTCACCCCTAATCAACACAATATAAAACCATTTTTTTATAACATTAATATGTACACTCTCTCATATATATACACAAACTCAATCTCGGGCATTGCTACTCCCATCTCAATTGAGTTATGCCACAGAGCCAAGGTTATCACTCAACCTTTAGCTCTCATACCAAATGTAACGGAGGTTAGGCTTTTCAACCATCATCTAGTGGGTTAAACTTCCACCGTGGCATATGGAGGTACCTCTGAACTGCTTTTACGACCATCCTCTCGACTCACAACCAACCCAAGAAGGGACGTGCAGGGGTAAGAGTATCCTGCTCGCCACCAAACAACCGAGCGAGAACCCCTATCATGCATCAACATAATTGCAGGAATTCTAATATTATAATAGTGTCAAATAAAATCAATGGGAATCCAGCGGAATGCTTGCATCTCACCTCCACATACATAGTATACAATCAAAAGCCATGGACTCTTACTAGGTAATGGATTTTCAACTATGACAAGGTATGGAACCATCTTTCTATAGTGTATATCTAGAGAGGAATACACTGAGTTCAATAAGAGCATCTTGCAACCCATGCTACACATGACCGGCCACTCATTTTGCTTGAGTGTATTGAGTATATTATCACTAACGGTTGTGATCAGGAACCATTTCTGGAAGCATACAACAATGATAGAATAAGAAGAAATTGAATTTTCTCAAGATCAGATGATAATACACCCTAATGGGTGTGATCCACATATCCATGTTGCATGTCCGATTTTTATCATCTTTCTAGTTGATGGGGCCTGAGGCTACATCTTACTTTTATAACACCATAGAATCATTCACTTTTAATGTCACATCGTCAGATCCGTCAAATCACTAATTTACATCCTCAAAAATACACTGGGTGTTAAGCTAAAAGAAGTTTCCTTCTTCGCCATCAACTATGCTACGTTTGAAGAAAGTAATGTATGTGACCATCTAGAAATACTACATCAGACATCTATCCGTATACGTTGTCCAGGGACTGGACAAACCGAAGGCACCATCCAATCAATCCATCTTAGGAAATTTCTATTTAGGATTAATAGAGCATCCCTTGGACTTTATTCTGTTTTTAATTATCCTTAGCATAATTTGTTCTCAACGCTCATGCCCATACAGGGTGGTTTCCAGATAATAAACTTGATCCCGGTCTCTCCGCATTGACAACGGAAATATAAAATGAGATAAAACTTTGATAGTCGGTTATTTAACTGTCAAAGGAAACATCCATACAACCAACGATCCTATTTCCAAATGGAAATTCTACTGATCAAGCATCAAGCAACATTGATCCCATTAAATACTTTCTTATTAACATATTATTTCCCCATCTCTCATTTTCCATATCATTCCTCAAATTTTTCTCAAGACCCATTTTGCCTCTAATGATTCTAAGAAAACATTTCCATATATCACAACTATTTATTTTCTATATTGTAGAAAATATTTCTTATCATAGTTGGAAAACATTTTCATATGTTCACAAATTCTTATTTAGAAAATATACGTTATTAACATCAAAAAAAATTTCCATATATATTCACATTTCTTATTTTCATCAACCTACTCATTTCATTTTCTGTGCTTAGAAATCATCTCTGATTATATTTGGAAAATGTTTTGGAAGTCCATTTATATGGATTTAAACGAATGTTGTATAAAATATCGTTACAACAACTCAACCCTTTTATCACTCATAAAGTAACTGTATCTCTAACCAATCTTCGCAATTAAGCCTTAACCATTCCTTAGTCAATAGTGAAATCAATCAAGTTGGGGTATAATTACCTCTTAGACCTTAATTGAACAACATTCTTAACTTCGAAATAGATAAAGTTCATAACTTCGAACACCAACAAAATATGGCTCATGCAACTTCCAGATTCAATTTAAGAACCCGTTTCTTTTATGAAAATCATCGATTGTGATAATAGCATTAAAATCCATGCTCCGAAATGTTAATTTTAGAATATAACTTTAAATCCGAAGTTTTATTTATCAAATTAAGGTAACTTCATTTCAAAATTTCTATGATGATTTTCTAATCTTAGGTGAAATTTATTTAGCCACCTAACCTATGCTCTGATACCAACTTCTAACGACCTGGAATTTTCGGACCAATCAAAATTATCGAAAACTCTGTTCGTCTAAAACAAACAATGACAACTACCACTTTATTTGATAAATATACAACACGCTAAAAACAATTTTAACAACTAGCACTTATCAGAATATTCATCTAATTCATAGGGTGTGGTTAAATATGAATTAAACACAATTACATCAATCTACTATTGTGCAACTCTGACAAGATGAACATCGATATTCATTCATGCACACTCAATAATTACGTCAGTGTGGCTTAAATGATAAACATGAAAGATGCACCAACACCTAATGTAATAACAAATAATAAATTAAAAAATATTTTATTAATATAGCAGCTCCATCACCACCATTTGTGATTGCCTATGTACCTATTTCCAATTGGGTGAGCAATTTGATAAAGGATCAAGCCAACGTAGTTCTTCTTTTGCACAAAACATTTAAAATCATTATTTATTTCCAAAATACTCTTTATATCATGTAAGAGTAAAACACTTTTTTATATCCCATTTTGAAAGACATATATATATATATATTTCTTGTAGAAAATTTCTTTTAAAAGATTAACATCTCCAACTTCAAAAAATAATCAACTTCTTTATGCAAAAACTCCATCTCAGACCATCTTTATATCACTCTAATATTTGTAAGAAAGGATTCCAAAAAGCTCAAGTGAAATAGTTAACTTAAAACCAGTAAAAATTCGTCAAAATAAGATAGTTTGAAAATGCATTTATAGCGACTTCCGCTATAAAACCACATGTATTCTATGTCTGTCCCTATTAATCCTTTTGTTCTTGATTCCACGATTTCATACAAGCCATACTAAGTCATCAAACTGCGTAATCATCAGTCGCATAGGTTGTTTGCTTCCTAAAGCAAAGATCGCAACCAATATAGCATGATGAAGTCATGTTTATTATTATATTAAAATACAAGCATAAGAAATTAGTAATTGTTTAAATGATGAGTATACTCATAGTACTTCTTATTTGCGAACAAATTTTACAATTGTAAACAACTGTAAAATCCGTTTGGCTTTCCTAAACAACAAGGATTGTTGTAGAGGGTGTCGAACTCTCGGACCAAAAATCATTTTACCAATAAATTCAATCAAGTTATTCCAGGATTTTGATTGATTGAAACACAGAAAATAACAGCAACTACATAAAAAGAGAGATTTATATAATAAGAGAAAACAATTAGGGGATAATGACATAGACTGGATTCACACTCATCAATAGCCAACAAATAAATAAAGATCTGATTCATGTTTCTGTCACACACATGAATCAACGATAATTAGGTTCTTAGAAACAACTAAGTAAATAACAACATGCATAGCCTATGCAGGAGTTGAGATCTTAAACAACCATAGACTATCAGGATAGATTCGCTAATTAATTTCTAAAACTCTAAAATTAGATCTAAATCTAAATCTGATAATTGTTAGATCAAACACAAATATACCCTGTGAAGGAGCATAACTCTTAAACGACACAGAATATGAAGGTTCAGATCTAACCCTTGATTCAGATTTAGATCTACATGTTAAAGTCCTCATCTATTGGCTATGTGATTCATGTTGAATCATATCTATTAGCGTCATCACCCCCTAATTAAAGGGGATTAGCTAGACATAGCTAAAGAAGAAGAGAAAAAGAAAATAACAAACATAAATAAAATAAAACTAAAACTAAATAGAACAGGGGAAGAAGAATGATTTTATTCCAAGAAGAGAATTATAGAATTAAACCCAATGTGTTTTTACATGAATGAGATACAATGTATTTATAGTTGCATTGGCTAAGACTAAGAGGCTCATTACACATTGTGGGACAAAATCCCTTTTTCAATATAAGACATAAACCAAGTAGCTAAGTGTGAACGCATGTGAATGGAAGGCCTTTCAAATGAGCCAATGTGAATGCAGCATGAGTGAGATGCCTTGCAAATGAGCTAATGTGAACGCGTATGAATGGGTTTGCAACTGTAATAGTTTGCGGGCATCAAATGGCATCAATTCCAATTGTTTTGAGCACGAATAGGAACTCCATAATCCAAAGTGACCAGCTATCATTATGAAAAGGCATTGAATCTTTAAAATATGCGAAAGAAGATGGTTGAACAGCAACATTTCTTCAAACTTTAATCTAGCTCTCAAAACCAACACTCTTCTTACACTAATTCTTTAAGATTTTCAACAATTAAGTTCTTTAATCCATTCATCACAAATAAGCTGGAAATACAACTAAAAATACACAGTATTAATTATTTAAAAGATAAAATAAGATAAATACGCGGATAAAATATACACATTTATGTGTATATCAAATACCCCCACACTTATCTTTTTATTCGTCCTCGAATAAACAAAACTAAGATATGTCACACTTTTGTAGGAAACACGATTGCATTTAGCGTATGCAACACGCCGTTAAACCCCTAGGTGTCCCTAGTAGGACGAGTGTTGTCTCGTGAGGGTTTTCAGCGGATACTACCCACAAAATCCAAAGCGTCTTAAGTACGCAGATTAATCAAATGATATATTTAAGGTTTTTCACATTCCAAGGATTTCACCTAACTTCAATAATATCAGTTTAGTCCCAAATTGTCCATTCCATAATTGGTGCAAAAATGAACAAAAATTTTCAAGCTGAATCCTAATTCCTTGATAACCCTGTAATTGTCTTGAAGGTTAAGAGCGTGGTGTCATCCAAAATTCTACACATCGACAATGTGCACCCAATCATTTATTCATTCTCTCTTTTTTATTCTTTTTTTTGAATAATCTTGCACCAGTGTAACTGTATTGTATCGGATGTGAGTTATGCATAGATGAAAGAAAATTTTGTAAGTTATAAAAATATTATAGATAAGAGGGCTAGTGTAATAGTTGAACTTCAAGCTACAAAAGATAAAGTAATGCTAAAGCACATATGAACATTTTTGTTTCCTTTCATCTCCTCTACTACAATCCTTACTTCCAAGTATGGTATAATGGATGTGGATGGAATGGAACTGAATGCTTTATAGTCCAGAATGATGAATGACTATTTTATTCTGAGGGACTCTCTCTTTATTTCATTTTTTTTCTTTTCCTTTTTTTTTTTTTTTTTTGCATGATGAATGATGAATGGAGATGGAATGGTATGATACCGTATATTATTTCATTTGATTCCTCCTCTACTAAATCAACACTTCATGAAAGGAAAGTTTTGTGCCCTAGTTACTCTACTTCTATAACCCTAATTCAACACACAAGTCTGGGTTGATGTTATACAAAAAGCTGAAAGGAATGATAAGCAAAGTTTTGTAAGATAGATAACCCATATAAAATAAGATGTGGTATATGGTTATCCTACCTTAAAACAAGTACGAAGTGGGCAGTGTAATATTGGTATAAAAATGACGTTTCTGAAAATTTGAAAATAAATCAGTACAAGGTTCTTAATTATACCAATATAAGAAAAACTTGTCGAAACATGGATGTAATTCGACTAAAACTTGGGTTTGAATAATGTGCGGTATTGAAGAAGAACACTCCAATGAGTCATTTCTCCTTAATTGGGCCAAGTGGATTTAGAACGTACGATTTTGAAAATTTGAATGAGAAAAAATATTATGCATAAAAACGAACTTAGAAAATCCAACAAATGTAGGTGCAAAAATCATTATTATTTGATGATTTTTTTTGGGATTATTGTAATAACCCGGAATTCTGAGCCAATTTAAAAATTTTATTTTAGCAATTTTAGCGAATTTTGATTATTTAAAATGAATTATTTTAAATAATAACGACGAGAAATTTATTTTGAATAGAATTAGAACGTATATATTTATATAGCTCGACGTTAGAATATATACATTTATTTTTATTTATAAAAGGAATTGAAAATGGCGCGGTAGTTCGAAAATTCGATTTCAAAGTTCAAGTGAATGTACAAAATTCAAAATAAACCGAATTTTAGCGAAACCAAACATATTAGAATCTATTCGAGAATATCTTTCCAACGAATCCAAAAAATTGAAATTTCATAGCGAGAATCAAAAGATATGCCCAGTTGAAAATTCAGAATAGTCGCTATGGATTTCTGGCCCTTAAAAATGGAAATTTTGCAAACGACCTCTGTTTTCGACGAAACCATTTTTGTTGGATCCGTGATGTCAAGTTATTGCTAGGTTTCAAAATTCGTAAGTTTCTGAATCAATATGTGAGCGGGGCAAAGGAAAACGCGTTTGACCAGTTTCAATTGATTTTAATCGACTGGAAATGGCCATTTTTCAAAAGGCCTTCAAATTTGACAAAATTAGTTTTGTTAGGACCGTATCATCTATACGAAGCTAGAAATATATTTTTTGGAATTTTTGGGGTCTGTATGTGACCCCAGTAAGTTGAAATGTACGTTTAAAATTCAGTATAAGGATTTAAATTTTGATTTAAACAGAAACTGATCGAAACAGCCGAACTAGCTTACGAAACATGTTCCATATTGTTTGGAATGGGGGTAATTAGTTAGAGGCGATAGTCGTTGGGTTTGATTTGGAGTTCGTGATGATTTTGATTTTTTATAGCGAATTAAAAATATAAATATATGTAAACCTATCAACTAAAAGCCCTAGTCAACGCTTACTATCGTTCAACGCAGTCAAAGGGGGAAAAAATTCCCGCCGCTCTCTAAACCTAACGGCGGAAAAGCCTTTAAAAATTCTTCCTTAATTCGTACTCAATCCCTTCATCGATTAGAAAAACATTATAAGCAAAAATGAATGCCCTCTTCACGCTCTTTAAATCCATGCCAAGAAGATTGATTTTCGTGTTCGTTACGATGACAATTTGGAGCTTCAACTGGCGCCGTCCCCTTCGATATTCCCACCGCCAGGGTTGACCGAGCTGACCGTCGTGCCAGGCGCTGGAAGGAGGAACGGCGCTGATCGATGTGGGGTGCATGGATATGGGTCCGACGGCCTAAAGTGGGTTGCGTGGTGAAGTTCTCAGCTCGACAAATGGGTTTAGCAGTCCATGTTCTTTTGAACAGAGAAGAAGATGGTAAGGGTAATACCCTTGTTTAGTTAAATTAATTTTTCTTAGGTAATTATCTAATAAAATATATATGATAATGTTTTTATCTAACAATGTTTTTTTTTATAAATGAAAGTGTTTTTAACTTATAAATTAGCATTGTTTTAAAATAAGAATTTTTGATAAAAAAAATAAAATTAGAAAAGGATTTTTTAAAATAGAAATAACATTGTTTCTTTTCACTTTTAAAAGAAAGAAAATGACATAGCATAAATAAAATCGTTTTATAAAATAAAATATAGAATTTGTTTTAGAAATGTATATAGAATTTGGCTTATAAAAATATATAAGCAAGGTTCTAAATCTAATTTTATGAAAATAAAATTAGCATTCTTTGTGAAATTAAAATTGCCTTGGTTTGTTAAAATTATATGTAGCACTGTTTTTATGAATATAAAAATAGCTTTGTTTTTAAAAATAAAAATATGATTTTGATAAGGAAGTAGCGTTATTAAAAATATAATTTTTATAGAAGTATAACGAGAAAAATATGATTTTTATATAAGTAGAGATCTAAAAATATGATTTTTATAAAATAGAGAATATAGAATTTTGATTTTTATATATATGAAGTAACGATAAAAATTCGATTTTTATATATATCATAGCCGAACAAAATTGTGATTTTTATAGAAAAGGTTTAGAATAAAAATATAATCTTTATAATGAAAACATCGTGTTAAAGATGCTATTTTTATCATCTTGAAAGCGAAGGAAAAATATGTGATTTTTATATATGTAGTGAATACGGGCAACGAAAGTGACAACAGGCGAGAACAGCAAAGATTTCCTACATATGAAGAGTCGTGGTGAATCGGTTTAGCTCTTGGTGAGAACTCCTCACTTTTATTTCTATTTCTAGTTTGAAATATATACTAGGATGCAGACGGTGCTTAGCAGAACCTGACACTCGTCGTCCACAAACCATGGATGACTTGTTTGTTTGATTTCTGTGTAGTGAAATTTGATAGTGTGATGTGGATTGAAATAAAATATATTCATGTGTTGAAGTAAAATAAATTTCATTTACAAATCGAATGATTTGTTTATGTACACCGATTTGACTGTTATTGATTGGGACGATAAATTTTACACATCGCCCAACTGCACGAATAAAAATATGTGTTTGTTGATTTGAAACCCCACACGGGTATTGGGATGATATTTGACGTACACTAATCCTGATTGTTCAGTTGCATGTCAATCAATGGGTTGACAAACTGTGTAAGCGTTAATTATTGATACTTAATGCTTATGCAGTTGTGTGGTGCATTCTGGATGATGGTTGATTATTTATCATTGCTATTATATACGTATGTTGTATGGAATCCATATAATTAACATTATATGGTAATTGATTGGGCCTCATTTCAATTTGGAAAATATGGAATATTATAAAATAAAATTCATTTGTTGAATAGAAAGAAAATGCATGTGTTGAATAGAAAGAAAACTCATGTGTTGAATATAAAAGAAAACTCATGTGTTGAATAGAAAGAAAATTCATGTGTTGAATAGAATGAAAATTCATGTGTTGAATATAAAAGAAAAATTCATGTGTTGAATATATAAGAAAATTCATGTGTTGAATAGAAAGAAAATTCATGTGTTGAATAGATGTAAATATTCATGTGTTGAAAAAAAAGTATATATATTCATGTGTTGATGAAAATATTCATTTGTTGAATAGAATAACGAAGTTATTGAAATATATAAAGCTGTGTTGGTTAGATATGCGCCATTTTGACGCGAACGATAGTCATATCGATTTTATTCATTTTTTATAATGAATATAGAAAAGGAAGTGATTTCAAAATATCATGTTTTGAAAATATTATCATTTACAGATTAATGATATGGAATATTCAACTTTGATTAGAAATTGAATATGAAGTTGAAATTGTTGTGAAAACGAATTTAAAACAATTTGTAAAATATGTTTTAAAAGGAAATCGATGATATATATATATATATAATATTATATATATGTATAATGGCCTGAATAGAATGCGCCGCGCTGCGACTGTTCGCGAATTACGACCACTGACTTCGAATAGATATTATGGGAGATCCGACCGTCGGATTCTCCTAAACCAAAACCGTTGGGTTCGAATCGAAAAGATCTTTCTAATGAATATTGGAGATTTGAAATATAACAATTGGATTTGGAATTATGTCTAAATCAAATTTGGAAAAGGTCGCTGTAAGTGCAGTTCGATGGCCGTTGATGGAATTCGACTGTACGGGCCTTGATAAAATTATTAAAAATAGTAATAATTTGTGTAAAATCATAAGAAATGATTTGTGAATAATTGAGATGAAAAATTCCAAATTTGAAAAGATAAAAATAGATTTTTATCGAAATGAACTAGTTTTGAACTAATAATTTATTTATTTTTAAATAAATAAATTGGATTTGAAAGGGTTTTAAAAGTAACCAGAAGTTTCAATAATTGAATTGGAATGGAATGTGATTTTGGGTTTATAGTGAACTGTGTTTTAAATGACATTGGTTCTTTAAACCAGTTAAAGACAGGATATGATTTCCCAAGTTAAATAATCATTGATAGTGACTTTTGGGAAGATTAAAACCAAGTGGAGTTTTAATGAATCTTTAATTATAGTGAAATGATCGAGAATGGAGTATCACTAGTTTTACTCTAGGCGATAGTTAAATCTTTAATTAGATTCGAACGTGAAATGGTAATTGAATTTACCGACAACACTGTGGTGTTAGATATGAAGTATGACCAATTTTACTTCATGGGATGAATAGGTTGGGATTGGGGAAAAAAATAAATGATTACTTCGGTGTGGTTCGCTGAGCCCGACTAATTTGAATTGACATTCAAAAGAAGATTAAAGAATAAATTTAAAGAATTTATCTTTGATAAAATTAATGGGAACCTTTCCCAAAGTATAAGAATATTTTAATAAAAGAATATTCCGAGTTGGAATGAGGCGTATGTTGTGTTTGTGTAACACTTGTTTATTATATATGTGAGTTATTCAGAAAGACCGGGTTTATCCCATTCTGAATAATTAATTCGACGTGGTGTCGAGGATGAAGACGGTGGTTGAAGACCGGAGGTCTTCACATCATTTGGGTGATTACTGATGATCTTGATTGGGCTGTACACCCAATAGGAGTGAATCAGTTGGTGATCGTCCAGACGTACTTGGAGATCGATGGATATGCGAGGTACAAGGTGCCTCCGGTTTCGTTCAGACCCAGAACGAACTTGTAAAAGGACTATGTGTCTGACATTGGATTTTATTCTGTGTGATTGATTTCTATAAAATATATATCTTTTTGGCGGCGGAGAATTTATTCTCTTGCTTAACGCCCTTCTCTGAGATCTACGAGCTCAGGGGTTATATATTGATGGATATCAATCGCATCGAGTGAATTGCATGTGTGGCATGCCTAAGTGGCAATTGATCAAGCTTCAGTTGAAAAGCAAAGTCTTGAGGTTGATGATCAAAGTACCGCCCGTGTGGCATAGCTTTGTGTAACGTTGATTCGCGAGCCTCACACCCCGGTTGTGAACCAGAAATGGGAGAGGACCTCAGGGAGGGCATGCGTTTCCTTCTAGCTAGGGTGGTGTCAGTGACCTACCAGCCCTGACATTTATATTATTTTCATCTGTGTGATGTTGCTGTTGAGAAGCGCCTCGGATATACCGGTGACTGTGTGGAGCCGATGGAGTCATTGGACTCATTGACACCCATAGGGTAGGGAAACGCAGTGTTCAGGCATTTTAATCCACATCGGTGGACCGACCCTGACGATCCAAAGGCTTGTCTGCGCGCTTGCCTGAGACACGAGCTAGGGCGTCTCGAATTAGGTAAGGACGATCCCTTGCCTTGGTTCACAGATGGAAATCCAACTTCCAAATACGTGACAATTGCGGTTTTGATTGTAGATCCTAGTATTGGCGACATGATATATGGTACCCATGCCATTTAGGATTGATACATTTATATTTGAAGTTGTTTTATAAACTATGCACTTATAATAGTATCAAATGATTTGTTTTAAACGTACCAAGCATGTTTGGATATTATAAGGGAAAACCCTATCCTCCGGCTTGGGTTGCATTGTGTGATGGGACCTGGGTCTTATAATAGCTTCATTTTTCCGAAAAGCATTGCGCTGTTTTGTTATATGCACCGGTATTCTTGGGAGGAAACCCGTTCCGTGTTATACGGCGTGGTCCCTTGATATATCTGATTTAAAGTAAAGTTTTAAATAACTATTTTAGTTTTCACACTAGTCACATGACTGACCTAGAGTTTATTGTTTTAACCTAAACTCTGGGTTCCCTTATTTTGACACGGGCAGTTAGTAGTTTTGGTTTTGCAGATTTATATTCACAGGAATTGATTTACAGCTGGAATGATATCCGGAAAGCTCTGTATCCGTATATCTCCTTCAGTTGTGTATTGTATTATTTTTCCGCTGTAGTAATGCATTTAAATGTAATTTAAATCTCTAATATTTTCTGTGTAATACTTATTCATACTCTGTATATTCTTGTATTCTGATGGAGTTGTTGTAATCAACAATGAAATGTTCTTCTGTTTGTGTCCCGATGCGGCTTGTTCTCAAAGTATCCGCTCTTTCCTTCACGGGGAAGTTACGGGGCTTCGCATTTGGTATCAGAGCTTTGGTTTACAGATCTCGGAGAACAAGACCCATTAGAACCGAACGAAAGAATTCATCAGAGATTGGATTAGTAATATCCAACGAGAATGACTCGTTAGAGATAGGATCAGCAGTATCCTAGAACGAGTGTGAAGAGTGATGTTTTTAAAATAAAATTGAAAATAATTTTTGTTTTGAAAATTTAAATCAATTATTCGTATTAGAATATTTATTTGTATTGATTTGGACAATCAAGTATATAGAGATTTTAGTATACGTCTGATCCACGAGCATTGAAGCCTCAAATATATTCGAAAGATATAGAATCACACTCTAGTCGCCCGGGTCTGATTCTGATGATGGCGCGCCATCATTAGTGTTTATATTCGAGCGACGAAAGTGGGATTTCTATATATTTCCAATTGACTGGTGTGAGAACCAAAACTAGATAGGTCTTATTGTTGTGATTTGGCACCAAAAATGTGATTTTTGACTATGTATCAAAATTATGAGTTTGAAACGTTAATCAACTAACTGATTGCTGATTGTGTTGTTTGATTATTGGTTGATTAATTAAATGCTGAACCTTTTGCCAAATTGAATCAAATAGTGAGTTGTATTGAAAATTTATCGCATATGCATGCATGTACTTACATTGAACAGGTCATAGCAAGGAGGCTAGAGCAGAAGAATAAAATTGTTTGCCCGACAAATAGGTATATGTTTACAAATTTATTGGGTTTGGATGATTTTATGAGCCGATTGGCTAGTCGCTTGGCTGTTTCTTTTTCTTTTTGGATTGGTGAGGGCCATGGGAGTCTATTTGAAATATCCCGAAGCTCCCGGTGCAGGGGAGGTTATGGCGAAATTTTTCGAAAATTTAGGGTGTGAGCCAAATTTTTGAAAAATTTGAAAAGTTCTTAGAAATTGAAAAGTTGAAAACTTAAGCCGTAATGAAAACAATGGAAGTTGAGTTGATTTGTAAAACAACTTTCGGCTTCGTTCCTTTTCGGGGACGAAAAGTTTTAAGTGGGGGAGATTGTAATAACATGGAAATCTGAGCCAATTTAAAAAATTATTTTGGCAATTTTATCGAATTTTGATTATTTAAAATGAATTATATTAAATAATAACAACAAGAAATTTATTTTGAATAGAATTAGAATGTATATATTTATATAGCTTGACGTTAGAATTTAAATATTTATTTTTATTTATAAAAGGAATTGAAAATGGCGCGGTAGTTCGAAAATTCGATTTCAAAGTACAAATGAACGTACAGGATTCAAAATAAACCGGATTTTAGCGAAACCAAAAACATTAAAATCTATTTGAGAATATCTTTCCAAAAAATCCGAAAAAGTGAAATTTCATAGCAGGATTCAAAAGATATGCCCAATTGAAAATTCAGAATAGTCGCTATGGAATTCTGGCCCATAAAAATGGAAATTTTGCAAACGACCTCTGTTTTCAACAAAACCACTTTTGTGGGATCCGTGATGTCAAGTTATTGCTAGGTTTCAAAATTCGTGATTTTCTGAATCAATATGTGAGTGTGGCAAAGGAAAACGCGTTTGACCAGTTTCAGTTGATTTTAATCGACTGGAAAATGGGCAATTTTTAAACGGCCTTCAAATTTGACGAAATTTGTTTTGTTAGGACTGTATTGTCTATACGAAGCTAGGAATATTTTTTCTGGAATTTTTGGGGTCTGTATGTAACCCCGGTAAATTGAAATGTACGTTTAAAATTCAATATAAGGATTTAAATTTTGATTTAAATAGAAACTGATCAAAACAGCCGAAGTAGCTTATGAAACATGTTCCATTGTGTTCGTAATGGGGGTAATTAGTTAGGAGCGACATTCGTTGGGTTTGATTTGGAATTCGTGATGATTTTGATTTTTATAGCGAATTAAATAAAAATTAAAATATAAATATATATAAACCTATCAACTAAAAGCCCTAGTCAACCCTTACCATCGTTCAATGCGGTCAAAGGGGGAAAAAATCCCGCCGCTCTCTAAACCTAATGGCGGAAAAGCCTTCAAAAATTCTTCCTTAATTCGTACTCAATCCCATCATCAATTAGAAAAACATTATACGCAAAAATGAATGACCTCTTCACGCTCTTTAAATCCATGCCAAGAAGATCGATTTTCGTGTTCGTTACGGTGAGAATTTGGAGCTTCAACTGGCGCCGACCCTTCGATATTCCCGCCGCCAAGGTTGACCGAGCTGACCGCTGTGCCAGGCGTTGGAAGGAGGAACGACACTGATCGATGTGGGGTGCATGGATATGGGTCTGACGGCCTGAAGTGGGTTGCGTGGTGAAGTTCTCAGCTCGACAGATGGGTTTAGCAGTCTATGTTCTTTTGAACAGAGAAGAAGATGGTAAGGGTAATACCCTTGTTTAGTTAAATTAATTTTGCATAGGTAATTATCTAATAAAATATATATGACAATGTTTTTTATTATAAATGAAAGTGTATTTAACTTATAAATTAGCATTGTTTTAAAATAGGAATTTTTAATAAAAAAATAAAATTAGAAAACGTTTTTTGAAAATAGAAATAACATTGTTTTTTTTCACTTTTAAAAGAAAGAAAATGACATAGCATAAATAAAATCGTTTTATAAAATAAAATATAGGATTTGTTTAAGAAATGTATATAGAATTTGGCTTATAAAAATATATAAGCAAGGTTCTAAATCTGATTTTATGAAAATAAAATTAGCATTCTTTGTGAAAGTAAAATTGCCTTGGTTTGTTAAAAATATATGTAGCACTGTTTTTATGAATATAAAAATAGCTTTGTTTTAAAAAATAAAAATATGATTTTGATAAGGAAGTAGCGTTATTGAAAATATAATTTTTATAGAAGTATAACGAGAAAAATATGATTTTTATATAAGTAGAGATATAAAAATATGATTTTTATAAAATAGAGAATATATAATTTTGATTTTTATATATATGAAGTAACGATAAAAATTCGATTTTTATATATAACATAGCCGAACAAAAATGTGATTTTTATAGAATAGGTTTAGAATAAAAATATAATCTTTATAATGAAAACATTGTGTTAAAGATGCTAATTTTATCATCTTGAAAGCGAAGTAAAAAATATGTGATTTTTATATATGTAGTGAATATGGGCAACGAAAGTGACAAAAAGGCGAGAACGGCAAAGATTTCCTACATATGAAGAGTCGCGGTGAATCGGTTTAGCTCTTGGTGAAAACTCCTCACTTTTATTTCTATTTCTAGTTTGAAATATATACTAGGATGCAGACGGTGCTTAGCAGCACCTGACACCCGTCGTCCGCAAACCATGGATGACTTGTTTGTTTGATTTCTATGTAGTGAAATTTGATAGTGTGATGTGGATTGAAATAAAATATATTCATGTGTTGAAGTAAAATAAATATTCATTTACAAATAGAATAATTTGTTTATGTACACCAATTTGACTGATATTGATTGGGACGATAAATTTCACACATCGCCCAACTGCACGAATAAAAATCTGTGTTTGGTGATTTGAAACCCCATGGGTATTGGGATGATATTTGACGTACACTAATCCCGATTGTTTAGTTGTATGTCAATCGATGGGTTGACAGACTGTGTAAGCGTTAATTATTGATATTCAATGCTTATGCGGTTGTGTGGTGCACTCTGGATGATGGTTGATTATTTATCGTTGCTATTACATACGCATGTTATATGGAATCCATATAATTAACATTATATGGTAATTTATTGGGCCTCATTCCAATTTGGAAAATAATGAATATTATAAAAGAAAATTCATTTGTTGAATAGAAATAAAATTCATGTGTTGAATAGAAAGAAAATTCATGTGTTGAATATAAAAGAAAATTCATGTGTTGAATAGAAAGAAAATTCATGCATTGAATAGAAAGAAAATTCATTTGTTGAATATAAAAGAAAAATTCATGTGTTGAATATAAAAGAAAATTCATGTGTTGAATAGAAAGAAAATTCATGTGTTGAATAGAAGTAAATATTCATGTGTTGAAAAAAAGTATAAATATTCATGTATTGAAGAAAATATTCATTTGTTGAATAGAATAACGAAGTTATTGAAATATATAAAGCCGTGTTGGTTAGATATGCGCCATTTTGACAGAATGATAGTTACATCGATTTTATTCATTTTTACAATGAATATCGAAAAGGAAGTGACTTCAAAATATCATGTTTTGGAAATATTATCATTTATAGATTAATATACGGAATATTCAATTTTGCTTAGAAATTGAATATGAAGTTGAAATTGTTGTGAAAACGAATTTAATACGATTTGTAAAATACGTTTTAAAAGGAAATCGACGATACATAATATATATATATATATATTATATATAATGGTCTGAATAGAACGCGCCGCGCTGCGGTAGTTCGCGAATTTCGACCATTGACTTCGAATAGATATTACGGGAGATCCGATCGTTGGATTCTCCTAAAACCGAAACCGTTGGGTTCGTATCTAAAAGAGCTTTCTAACGAATATTAGAGATTTGAAATCTAACAGTTGGATTTGGAATTATGTCCAAATCAAATTTGGAAAAGGTCACTATAAGTGCAGTTCGATGGCCGTTGATGGAATTCGACTGTACTGGCCTTGATAAAATTATTAAAAATAGAAATAATTTGTGTAAAATCATAAGAAATGATTTGTGAAGAATTGAGATGAAAAATTCCAAATTTGAAAAGATAAAAATAGATTTTTATCGAAATGAACTAGTTTTGAACTAATAATTTATTTATTTTTATATAAATAAATTGGATTTGAAAGGGTTTTGAAATTAACCAGAAGTTTCAATAATTGAATTGGAATAGAATGTGAGTTTGGGTTTATAGTGAACCGTGTTTTAAATGACATTGGTTTTTTAACCCAGTTAAAGACAGGATATGATTTCCCAAGTTAAATAATCATTGATAGTGACCTTTGGGAAGATTAAAACCAAGTGGAGTTTTAATGAATCTTTAATTAGATTGAAATGATCGAGAATGGAGTATCACCAGTTTTACTCCAGGTGATAGTTAAATCTTTAATTAGATTTGAACGTGAAATGGTAATTGAATTTACCGACAACACCGTGGTGTTAGATATAAAGTATGACCAGTTTTACTTCATGGGATGAATAGGTTGGGATTGGAAATAAAATAAATGATTACTTCGGTATGGTTCGCTAAGCCCAACTAATTTGAATTGATATTCAAAAGAAGATTAAGGAATAAATTTAATGAATTTATCTTTGATAAAATTAATGGGAACCTTTCCCAAAGTATAAGAATATTTGAATAAAAGAATATTTTGAGTTGGAATGAGGCGTATGTTGTGTTTGTGTAACACTTGTTTATTATATACGCGAGTTATTCAGAAAGACCGGGTTTATCCCATTCTTAATAACTGATTCGACATGGTGTCGAGGATGAAGACGGCGGTTGAAGACCGGAGGTCTTCACATCATTTGGGTGATTACTGATGATCTTGATTGGGCTGTACACCCAAGAGAAGGGAATCAGTTGGTGATCGTCCAGACGTACTTGGAGATCGATGGATATGCGAGGTACAAGGTGCCTCCGGTTTCGTTCAGATCCAGAACGAACTTGTAAATGGACTGTGTGTCTGAGATTAGATTTTATTCTGTGTGATTGATTTCTATTAAATATATATCTGTTTGGCGACGGAGAATTTATTCTCTTGCTTAACACCCTTCTCTGAGACGTACGAGCTCAGGGGTTATATATTGATGGATATCAATCGCATGGAGTGAATTGCATGTGTGGCATGCCTAAGTGGCAATTGATCAAGGCTTCTATTGAAAAGAAAAGTCTTGTGGTTGATGATCAAAGCACCGCCTGTGTGGCATAGCTTTGTGTAACGTTGATTCGCGAGCCTCACACCTTGGTTGTGAACCAGAAACGGGAGAGGATCTCAGGAAGGGCATGCGTTTCCTTCTAGCTAGGGTAGTGTCAGTGACCTACCAACCCTGATATTTATATTATTTTCTTCTGTGTGATTGTTGTTGTTGCGAGGCGCCTCGAATATATCGGTGACTGTGTGGAGCCGATGGATTCGTTGGACTCCCATAGGATGGGGAAACGCAGTGTTTTGGCATTTTAATCCACATCGGTGGAACGGCCCTGACGATCCAAAGGCTTGTCTGCGCGTTTGCTTGAGACACGAGCTAGAGTGTCTCGAATTCAGTAAGGACGATCCCTTGCCTTGGTTCACAGATAGAAATCTAACTTCCAAATACGTGACAATTGTGGTTTTGATTGTAGAGCCTAGTATTGGCGACATGATATATGGTACCCATGCCGTCTAGGATTGATACATTTATATTTGAAGTTGTTTTATACACTATGCACTTATAATAGTATCAAATGATTTGTTTTAAACGTACCAAGCATGTTTGGCTATTATAAGGGGAAACCCTATCATCCGGCTTGCGTTGCATTGTGTGATGGGACCTAGGTCTTATAATAGCTTCATTTTTCCAAAAAGCATTGCGTTGTTTTGTTATATGCACTGGTATTCTTGGGAGGAAACCCGTTCCATGTTATACGGCGTGGTCCCTTGATATATCTGATTTAAAGTAAGGTTTTAAATAACTGTTTTAGTTCTCACACCAGTCACATGACTGACCTAGAGTTTATTGTTTTAACCTAAACTCTGGGTGCCCTTATTTTGACACGGGTAGCTAGTAGTTTTGGTTTTGCAGATTTATATTCACAGGAACCTGATTTACAGCTGGAATGATATCCGTAAAGCTCTGTATCCGTATATCTCCTTCAGTTGTGTATTGTATTATTTTTCCGCTGCAGTAATGTATTTAAATGTAATTTAAATCTCTGATATTTTCTATGTAATACTTATTCATACTTGGTATATTCTTGTATTCTGATGGAGTTGTTGTAATTAACAATGAAATATTCTTCTGTTTATGTCCCGATGTGGCTTGTTCTCAAAGTATCCGCTCTTTCCTTCACGGGGAAGTTACGGGTCTTCACATTTGGTATCGGAGCTTTGGTTTACAGAGCTCGGAGAACAAGACCCATTTGAACCGAACAAAAGAATTCATCAGAGATTGGATTAGTAATATCCAACGAGAATGACTCGTTAGAGATAGGATCAGCAGTATCCTAGAACGAGTGTGAAGAGTGATATTTTTAAAATAAAATTGAAAACAAATTTTGTTTTGAAAATTTAAATCAATTATTCGTATTAGAATATTTATTTGTATTGATTTGGACAATTAAGTATATAGAGATTTTAGTATACGTCTGATCAACGTGTATTGAAGCCTCAAATATATTCGATAGATATAGAATCACACTCTAGTCGCCCGGGTCTGATTCTGATGATGGCGCGCCATCATCAGTGTTTATCTTCTAACGACGAAATTGGGATTTCTATATATTTCAAATTGATTGGCGTGAGAAACAAAACTAGATAGGGCTTATTGTTGTGATTTGGCACCAAAAATGTGATTTTTGACTATGTATCAAAATTATGAGTTTGAAACGTTAATCAACTAATTGATTGTTGATTGTGTTGTTTGATTATTGGTTGATTGATTAAATGTTGAACCTTTAGCCAAATTGAATCAAATAGTGAGTTGTATTTAAAATTTATCGCATATGCATGCATGTACATGTACTTACATTGAACAAGTCATAGCAAGGAGGCTAGAGCAGAAGAATAAAATTGTTTGCCTGACAAATAGGTACATGTTTACAAATTTATTGGGTTTGGATGATTTTATGAGCCGACTGGCTAGCCGCTTGGCTGTTTCTTTTTCTTTTTGAATTGGTGAGGGCCATGGGAGGCTATTTGAAATATCCCGAAGCTCCCAGTGCAGGTGAGGTTATGGCGAATTTTTCGAAAATTTAGGGTGTGAGCCAAATTTTTGAAAAATTTGAAAAGTTCTTAGAAACTGAAAAGTTGAAGAACTTAAGCCGTAATGAAAACAATGGAAGTTGAGTTGATTTGTAAAACAACTTTCGTCTTCATTCCTTTTCTGGGACGAAAAGTTTTAAGTGGGGGAGATTGTAATAACCCGGAAATCTGAGCCAATTTAAAAATTTTATTTTGGCAATTTTTGCGAATTCTGATTATTTAAAATGAATTATATTAAATAATAACAACGATAAATTTATTTTGAATAGAATTAGAACGTATATATTTATATAGCTCGACGTTAGAATATAAATATATATTTTTATTTATAAAACGAAATGAAAATGGCGCGGTAGTTCAAAAATTCGAGTTCAAAGTTCAAATGAACGTACATGATTCAAAATAAACCGGATTTTAGCGAAACCAAAAATATTAAAATCTATTTGAGAATATCTTTCCAAAGAAACCGAAAAATTGAAATTTCATAGCGGGATTCAAAAGATATGCCCAATTGAAAATTCAGAATAGTCACTATGGAATTTTGGCCCTTAAAAATAGAAATTTTGCAAACGACCTCTATTTTCGACAAAACCACTTTTGTTGGATCCGTGATGTCAAGTTATTGCTAGGTTTCAAAATTCGTGATTTTCTGAATCAATATGTGAGCGTGACAAAGGAAAATGCGTTTGACCAGTTTTAGTTGATTTTAATCGACTGGAAAATGGCCATTTTTCAAACGGCCTTCAAATTTGACGAAATTAGTTTTGTTAGGACTGTATCGTCTATACGAAGCTAGGAATATTTTTTCTGAAATTTTTGGGATCTATATGTGACCCCAGTAAATTGAAATGTACGTTTAAATTTCAATATAAGGATTTAAATTTTGATTTAAACAGAAACTGATCGAAACAGTCAAAGTAGCTTACGAAACATGTTCCATTGTGTTCGGAATGAGGGTAATTAGTTAGAAGTGACGGTCATTGGGTTTGATTTGGAGTTCATGATGATTTTGATTTTTATAGCGAATTAAATAAAAATAAAAATAAAAATATATATAAACCTATCAACTAAAAGCCCTAGTCAACCCTTACTATCGTTCAACGCAGTCAAAGGGGGGAAAAAATCTCGCCGCTCTCTAAACCTAACGGCGGAAAAGCCTTCAAAAATTCTTCCTTAATTCGTACTTAATCCCTTCATCAATTAGAGAAACATTATAAGCGAAAATGAATGCCCTCTTCACGCTCTTTAAATCCAAGCCAAGAAGATCGATTTTCATGTTCGTTACGGTGAGAATTTGGAGCTTCAACTGGCGTCGTCCCCTTCGATATTCCCGCCGCTAGGGTTGACAAAGCTGACCGCCGTGCCAGGCGCTGGAAGGAGGAACGACGCTGATCGATGTGGGGTGCATGGATATGGGTCCGACGGCCTAAAGTGGGTTGCGTGGTGAAGTTCTCAGCTCGACAGATGGGTTTAGCAATCCATGTTCTTTTGAACAGAGAAGAAGATGGTAAGGTAAATACCCTTCTTTAGTTAAATTAATTTTGCTTAGGTAATTATCTAATGAAATATATATGACAATGTTTTTATCTGACAATGTTTTTTTTAATAAATGAAAGTGATTTTAACTTCTAAATTAGCATTGTTTTAAAATAGGAATTTTTAATAAAAAAATAAAATTAGAAAAGGATTTTTGAAAATATAAATAACATTGTTTCTTTTCACTTTTAAAAGAAAGAAAATGACATAGCATAAATCAAATCGTTTTATAAAATAAAATATAGGATTTGTTTTAGAAATGTCTATAGAATTTAGCTTATAAAAATATATAATCAAGGTTCTAAATCTGATTTTATGAAAATAAAATTAGCATTCTTTGTGAAATTAAAATTGCCTTGGTTTGTTAAAAATATATGTAGCACTGTTTTTATGAATATAAAAATAGCTTTGTTTTTAAAAATAAAAATATGATTTTGATAAGGAAGTAGCGTTATTAAAAATATAATTTTTATAGAGGATAACGAGAAAAATATGATTTTCATATAAGTAGAGATATAAAAATATGATTTTTATAAAATAGAGAATATATAATTTTGATTTTTATATATATGAAGTAACGATAAAAATTCGATTTTTATATATATCATAGCCGAACAAAAATGTGATTTTTATAGAAAAGGTTTAGAATAAAAATATAATATTTATAATTAAAACATCGTGTTAAAGATGCTATTTTTATCATCTTGGAAGCGAAGTAAAAATATGTTATTTTTATATATGTAATGAATACGGGCAACGAAAGTGACAAAAGGCGAGAACGGCAAAGATTTCCTACATATGAAGAGTCGCGGTGAATCGCTTTAGCTCTTGGTGAGAACTCCTCACTTTTATTTCTATTTCTAGTTTGAAATATATACTAGGATGCAGACGGTGCTTAGCAGCACCTGACACCCATCATCCATAAACCATGGATGACTTGTTTGTTTGATTTCTGTGTAGTGAAATTTATAGTGTGATGTGGATTGAAATAAGATATATTCATGTGTTGAAGTAAAATAAATATTCATTTATAAATCGAACGATTTGTTTATGTATACCAATTTGACTGATATTGATTGGGACGATAAATTTTACACATCGCCCAATTGCACGAATAAAAATCTGTGTTTGTTGATTTGAAACCCTACACGGGTATTGGGATGATATTTGACGTACACTAGTCCCGATTGTTTAGTTGTATGTCAATCGATGGGTTGACAGACTGTGTAAGCGTTAATTATTGATATATAATGCTTATGCAGTTGTGTGGTGCACTCTGGATGATGGTTGATTATTTATCGTTGCTATTATATATGTATGTTGTACGGAATCCATATAATTAACATTATATGGTAATTGATTGGTCCTCATTCCAATTTGGAAAATAAGGAATATTATAAAAGAAAATTCATGTGTTGAATAGAAAGAAAATGCATGTGTTGAATAGAAAAAAATTCATGTGTTGAATAGAAAAAAAATTCATGTGTTGAATAGAAAGAAAATTCATGTGTTGAAAAAATTCATGTGTTGAATATAAAAGAAAAATTCATGTGTTGAATAAAAAGAAAATTCATGTGTTGAATAGAAAGAAAATTCATGCGTTGAATAGAAGTAAATATTCACGTGTTAAAAAAAAGTATATATATTCATGTATTGAAGAAAATATTCATTTGTTGAATAGAATAACGAAGTTATTGAAATATATGAAGCCGTGTTGGTTGGATATGCGTCATTTTGAAGCGAATGATTGTTATATCAATTTTATTCATTTTTATAATGAATATCGAAAAGGAAGTGATTTCAAAATATCATGTTTTGAAAATATTATCATTTATAGATTAATGATATGGAATATTCAATTTTGATTAAAAATTGAATATGAAGTGTTGTGAAAATGAATTTAAAACGATTTGTAAAATACGCTTTAAAAAGAAATCGACGATATATATATATATAATATTATATATATATATATATATATATATATATATATGTATAATGGCCTGAATAGAACGCGCCGCGCTGCGGCTGTTCGCGAATTTCGATCATTGACTTCGAATAGATATAACGGGAGATCCAACCGTCAGATTCTCCTAAAACCAGAACCGTTGGGTTCGTATCGAAAAGAGCTTTATAAGAATATTAGAGATTTGAAATCTAACGGTTGGATTTGGAATTATGTCCAAATCAAATTTGGAAAAGGTCGTTGTAAGTGCAGTTCGATGGCCGTTGATGGAATTCGACTGTACGGGCCTTGATAAAATTATTAAAAATAGTAATAATTTGTGTAAAATCATAAGAAATGATTTGTGAAGAATTGAGATGAAAAATTCCAAATTTGAAAAGATAAAAATAGATTTTTATCGAAATGAACTAGTTTTGAACTAATAATTTATTTATTTTTAAATAAATAAATTGGATTTGAAAGGGTTTTAAAAGTAACTAGAAGTTTCAATAATTGAATTGGAATGGAATGTGATTTTGGGTTTATAGTGAACCGTGTTTTAAATGATATTGGTTCTTTAACCCAGTTAAAGACAGGATATGATTTCCCAAGTTAAATAATCATTGATAGTGACTTTTGGGAAGATTAAAAGCAAGTGGAGTTTTAATGAATCTTTAATTAGATTGAAATGATCGAGAATGGAGTATCACAAGTTTTACTCCAGGCGATAGTTAAATTTTTAATTAGATTTGAACGTGAAATGGTAATTGAATTTACCGACAACACCGTGGTGTTAGATATAAAGTATGACCAGTTTTACTTCATGGGATGAATAGGTTGGGATTGGGAAATAAAATAAATGATTACTTCGGTGTGGTTCGCTAAGCCCGACTAATTTGAATTGATATTCAAAAGAAGATTAAAGAATAAATTTAAAGAATTTATCTTTGATAAAATTAATGGGAACCTTTCCCAAAGTATAAGAATATTTTAATAAAAGAATATTCTGAGTTGGAATGAGGCGTATGTTGTGTTTGTGTAACACTTGTTTATTATATACACGAGTTATTCAGAAAGACCGGGTTTATCCCATTCTGAATAACTGATTCGACGTGGTGTCGAGGATGAAGACAGTGGTTGAAGACCGGAGGTCTTCACATCGTTTGGTTGATTACTGATGATCTTGATTGGGTTGTACACCCAAGAGGAGGGAATCAGTTGGTGATCGTCCAGACGTACTTGGGTATCGATGGATATGCGAGGTACAAGGTGCCTCCGGTTTCGTTCAGACCCAGAACGAACTTGTAAATGGACTGTGTGTCTGACATTAGATTGTATTCTATGTTATTGATTTCTATTAAATATATATATGTTTGGCGGCGGAGAATTTATTCTCTTGCTTAACGCCCTTCTCTGAGACGTACGAGCTCAGGGGTTATATATTGATGGATATCAATCGCATGGAGTGAATTGCCTGTGTGGCATGCCTAAGTGGCAATTGATCAAGGCTTCTATTGAAAAGCAAAGTCTTGTGGTTGATGATCAAAGCACTGCCTGTGTGGCATAGCTTTGCGTAACGTTGATTCGTGAGCCTCACACCTCGGTTGTGAACCAGAAACGGAAGAGGACCTCAGGGAGGGCATGCGTTTCCTTCTAGCTAGGGTGGTGTCAGTGACCTACCAGCCCTGACATTTATATTATTTTCATCTGTGTGGTTGTTGCTGTTGCAAGGCGCCTCTGATATATCGGTGACTGTGTGGAGCCGATGGAGTCATTGGACTCATTGACACCCCATAGGGTGGGGAAACGCAGTGTTCAGGCATTTTAATCCACATCGGTGGAGCGGCCCTGACGATCCAAAGGCTTGTCTGGGCACTTGCCTGAGACACGGGCTAGAGCGTCTCGAATTCGGTAAGGACGATCCCTTGCCTAGGTTCACAGATGGAAATCCAACTTCCAAATACGTGACAATTGCGGTTTTGATTGTAGAGCCTAGTATTGCCGACATGATATATGGTACCCATGTCGTCTAGGATTGATACATTTATATTTGAAGTTATTTTATACACTATGCACTTATAATAGCATCAAATGATTTGTTTTGAACGTACCAAGAATGTTTGGCTATTATAAGGGAAAACCCTATCCTCTGGCTTGCGTTGCATTGTGTGATGGGACCTGGGTCTTATAATAGCTTCATTTTTCCAAAAAGCATTGCGCTGTTTTGTTATATGCACTGGTATTCTTGGGAGGAAACCCGTTCCGTGTTATACGGCGTGGTCCCTAGATATATCTGATTTAAAGTAAAGTTTTAAATAACTGTTTTAGTTCTCACACCAGTCACATGACTGACTTGGAGTTTATTATGTTAACCTAAGCTCTGGGTGCCCTTATTTTGACACGGGCCGCTAGTAGTTTTGGTTTTGCAGATTTATATTCACAGGAACCTGATTTACAGCTGGAATGATATCCGGAACGCTCTGTATCCGTATATCTCCTTCAGTTGTGTATTGTATTATTTTTCCGCTGCAGTAATGTATTTAAACGTAATTTAAATCTCTGATATTTTCTGTGTAATACTTATTCATACTCTGTATATTCTTGTATTCTGATGGAGTTGTTGTAATTAACAATGAAATGTTCTTCTATTTGTGTCCTGATGTGGCTTGTTGTCAAAGTATCCGCTCTTTCCTTCATGGGGAAGTTACGGGTCTTCACAATTATTTTTACTTGCACATTCTAACATGTATAACAAAGGTTAACACGCTTACTCCAGAACACGACTAATGTCTGCACAGTCTCAAGCTAGCATCTTAAACAGACACATTACAATTCAATGAATAAATAATGTTCATTCCCATCACCCAAAAATTCAACTTATCAAACAAGAACCAAGGTGTTATTTATGAATTTAAGTTAATCCTTGTTTAATGAACGACCAAGTTCATAACATTTGATTGCTGATGTAATGAAAATCCCCCTCCCCACACTTGAGTGTGACAGTGTCCTCATAGTCATTAATCAGACATATCTTAGTGAAAGGGAAAGAAAATAAGAGAATATTTACATATGCACAAAAGAGGGTTAGTGCGTCTTACCGAATGTAATGTGGCTCATGGAGGACCATGAGCTCTTCCTCTTGGTTGGGTATTGGTTCCAAGTAAGGTTTAAGGCGTTGACCATTGACCTTATAGGATGATCCGTCGGTTGGATTCTCAATTTCTACCGCACCATACGGAAAAACAGTCCGTACAGTGTAAGGTCCTGTCCATCTAGATTTTAACTTACCCGGAAATAAATGCAATCTTGAGTCATATAACAAAACTTTTTGACCTAGCATGAAAGTTTACGTAAAATGGATTTATCATGAAAAACTTTCATCTTGTCCTTGTAAATTCGTTCATTTTCATAGGCATCATTTTGAATTTAATCAAGTTCATTAAGTTGAAGCTTCCTATGTTCACCTGCTTGCTCTAAATCAAGATTCAAAGTTTTTATTGCCCATAACGCCCTATGTTCTAGTTCAACTGGCAAGTGACATGGCTTACCAAAAATCAACCGATAAGGGGACATACCTAAGTTTGTTTTGAAAGCGGTGCTGTAAGCCCAAAGAGCGTCGGTTAACTTTTAGGACCAATCTTTGCGATTTCGATTCACAGTTTTCTCAAGGATTTGCTTAATCTGTCTATTCGATACTTCAACCTGCCCACAAGTTTGAGGATGGCAAGGAGTGGATAACTTGTGGGTTATCGAATACTTTCTCATGAGGGCTTCGAAAGAACGATTACAGAAGTGTGTCCCGTTGTCACTGATTATTGTGCGAGGTGTGCCAAACCTAGAAAAGATGTTTTCTTTCATGAAGCGCACAACAACCTTGTTATCGTTTGTTTTGCATGGAACAGCTTTGACCCATTTAGAAACATAATCGATAGCTAAGAGAATGTAAAGGTTCCCAAAAGAATTAGGGAAGGGTCCCATGAAGTCTATACCCCAACATCAAAAATTTCGACCTCTAGAATGGCGTTTAGGGGCATCATATTCCGTTTAGAAATTTTCCCTAAGAATTGACATCGATCACAAGTTTTGCAAAATTCGTACGCGTCTTTGAAAAGGTTGGGCCAGTAGAAACCCGATTGGAGAACCTTTTCGGCTGTCTTTTTGGGACCGAAGTGACCACCACAGGCTTGGTCATTACAGAAAGAGAGGACACTGTGAGTTTCAGTGTTGGGAACACACCTTCGAATGATTTGATCGGGACAATACTTGAAAAGATAGGGGTCGTCCCAGAAAAAATGTATCACTTGGGAAAAGAATTTGTGTTTATCCTGCTGGGACCAAAAAGAAGGGGTCTGCTTGGTGACTAAGTAGTTGACAATGTCAGCGAACCAAGGATCTGTGGACAACGAAAAGAGCTGTCCGTCCGGGAAGTTCTCGTTGATCGGAAGAGAAGAAGACGAGGCATTTGGAAGACGAGACAAGTGGTCTACAATAACAATGTCAGATCCTTTTTTATCCTTGATGGTAAGGTCAAGTTCTTGAAGTAGAAGGATCCAACGAATGAGACAAGTCTTAGCATCCTTTTTAGAGAAAAGGTACCTAAGTGTGGAATGGTCGGTATGAACAGTGATGTGTGAGCCAACTAGATAAGGTCTGAATTTTTCTAGAGTGAAAACGACTGCCAAAAGTTCTTTTTCAGTGGTCGTATAATTGATTTGAGCGTCGTTCAGAGTCTTACTCGCGTAGTAAATGACATGAAGAATCTTATCGATACGTTGTCCTAAGACAGCGCCAACAACGAAATTCGAGGCGTCACACATGATTTCAAAAGGCAGCTTCCAATTAGGAGAGCAGATGATCAGGGCAGAGACAAGTTCTTTTTTTAGATGCTCAAACGATGAAATGCAATCAGAATTGAAGTCGAAAGGAACATCCTTTCCAAGAAGGCTGGTCAAAGGTCGAGTGATTTTGCTAAAATCCTTTATAAAGCGACGGTAGAAGCCAGCATGACCTAAAAAGGATCGGATGTCCTTAACGGATTTGGGAATGGGAATATTTGAGATAACCTCAATTTTGGCTTTGTCTAATTCAATTCCTTTATTAGAGATGACATGTACAAAAACAATGCCATGTTTGACCATGAAGTGACACTTTTCCCAATTAAGCGTTAAGTGTTTATCTTTGCAACGGTTAAGAACAAGATCCAGATGATGTAAACACTCAGTGTACGAATCCCCGAAGATGGAAAAATCATCCATGAACACTTCCAAAAATCGCTTGATCATATCTGAAAAAATGCTAATCATGCACCTCTGAAAGGTTGCAGGTGCATTACAGAGACCAAAAGGCATATGACGGTACGTAAATGTACCAAATGGACAAGTGAAAGTGGTTTTCTCTTGGTCCTCAAGAGCAATAGAGATTTGATTATAGCCCGAGTACCCGTCAAGGAAACAGTAATACTCGTGACTGGCTAGTCGTTCTAACATTTGATCGATAAATGGCAGAGGGAAATGATCCTTCATGTTGCCGCGTAAAGTTTCCTATAGTCAATGCAGACACGCCAACCGGTCTGGGTGCGGGTTGGGATAAGCTCGTTAGCTTCATTTTGCATCACGATAATCCCTGATTTCTTAGGTACGACATGAATCGGACTAACCCATTGACTATCGGAAATTGGGTAGATGATTCCATTATCAATACATTTAAGGATTTCAGCACGAACTGCTTCTTTCATGATAGGGTTTAGTCGACGTTGGGGATCACGAGTGGGTTTGGCATCATCTATAAGGCGGATTCGATGTTGGACTATCGAAGGACTAATCCCCTTAGTATCAGCCATGGACCAACCAATTGCTTCCTTATTTTTCTTAAGGATGGGAAGGAGCAATTGTTCAGGCTCTTAAGTATGGTCAGAAGCAATAATGATAGGAAACGTTTCATTGTCTCCTAAGTAAGCGTACATAAGATGACTGGGCAGCACTTTGAGGTCAGATTTTGGGGACGACTCAACCGAAGAAATTGGTTGAGGGATAGACTCAATTGTGAGTGGCTCGACAGGAATCGAATCATACACATTTTCGGGAATATCTTGAAACAAAGTTTCGTAATTTGATTCAATTTCATTATTCAGATGGTCGACCTCAGATTCATTGTCGTGGACAACATGGATTTCAAAAAACTGGTCCACATAAGAGTTAGGAGAGTTTTCGGTTCTAAAGATGTTTATCTCGACAGTCATGTTACCGAAAGAAAGCTTTATAGACCCATTTCTACAGTTGATAAGCGCATTAGAAGTTCCTAAGAAGGGTCGTCCTAGAATCAAAGGGATCTGGTTTGCAGGATTGCTTACCTGTTGCGTTTCTAGGACAATGAAATCAACTAGAAAGATGAATTCGCCTATTTTGATCAATACATCCTCGATTTCGCCCACAAGTTTCTTAATTGAACGGTCAGCAAGCTGAAGGGTAACCTTGGTGGGTTTTAGTTCTCCTAGCCCTAATTGGCGATAGACGGAATATGGAAGCAAGTTAACA
Source organism: Allium sativum (assembly GCA_030737875.1). Classification (NCBI taxonomy): domain Eukaryota; kingdom Viridiplantae; phylum Streptophyta; class Magnoliopsida; order Asparagales; family Amaryllidaceae; genus Allium; species Allium sativum. The sequence continues at coordinate 1,043,240,363 of CM060922.1, forward strand.
CTAGCTCCTAAGTCTAGCAGGCATCTATCGATTTTCTTGTCCCCAATAGTACATGATATTGTGGGGCAGCCAGGATCTTTGTATTTCACTGGCATTGATTGGGACAAGACCTCGCTTAGAGTTTCCGCCAGAAACACTTTCTTAGGTACATGTGTATGACGTTTTTGAGTGCACAAATCTTTTAGAAATTTTGCATACTGTGGAACTTGTTGTATAATATCTAAAAGAGGAATGTTCACTTTAACATGCCTAAATATTTCAAGGGTCTTTTCTAGCTGATCCGTCTTTTTCCTAGGTCGGAGTCTATGAGGAAATGGAGAAGACAACTCAGTAGGTTGGGATACTTGAGTTTGAGGATGGTCCTTGTCAGAAATTGGCTCAATGTTTTGATTTGAGTAAGTCGAATTTTCAGTGGGGTTTGGAAGATCGTCCGGTAAAGCATTTGGGTTGACCACATGGTTGTCAATCTTTTTGCCAGATCTAAGAGTCGTGACAGCATTTAATTGACTAATATTTGAATCTTGAATGATGTGAATTTGGTTGGAGTTTGAATTTTGTCCTTTAGGGTTTTGGATGGGTTGACTTGGAAACGTACCCTTTTCCCTTTCACTTAATCTAGCGTTAAGTTGAGACATTTGTTTTTGCAGTTCACTCATTTGTTGATTCGTGTTTTGCATATATGATTGCAAGGAGTTGTCTAACTTGTTTTGATTTTCAACACTTTGCTTAGTCATTTGCGCTAATAAGTTGCTCACCTCAGATAAATTCCCCTCAATCGTAGAAAGGCATTTTTCATTTTGGGGTGCAACCATTTGATTGTGGAAAGGCACCTGATTCGAAGTGTACTGATTTTTCCTAAGAGGAGGGTTCACAGCATTGTTCAGAAATGCTCGATTCGAAGGTCTGTTCATCAGAGGGTTATTCGGACCATAAGAAAGATTTGGATGGTTGTTGGGTCTGTCGAAAGCATTCACTTGCTCAAGGGACTGGGGACAGTCATCGGCCGTATGATCATAGTTAAGACATATGTGACACATGGCTTGGGAAATGTTATTAGACTGGTGTGTGTTCTAACAACGTTCAATATAGCATCAGCAAGAGTATTAGAAGAAGAAGAAGAAGAGGATTCAACATTATTACTGTTGGATCGCGAATAGAGAGATTTTTCATTTGTTCGTTCCCATTGTATCGATTTTTCTGCTAACTCGTCTAGAAATTCCCAAGCTTCTACGTCAGACTGTTTTAGAAAACTGCCCTGACACATAGACTCTAACATTTGCCTAGAACTATTATCAAGTCCATCGTATACAGTTTGACATAACGACCATGTTTCATAACCATGATGGGGACAATTTAACAACAATTTTTTAAATCTTTCGAAGTATTGCCAAAAAGATTCACCCCCTTTTTGGTGGAAATTGGTGATTTCATTTCTGACTCTAGCTGTTTTTTCTGGGGGGTAGAATTTTTTCAGAAAAACTGCTATAAATTCATCCCATTTTTTAATCGAATTTGGGGGCAAGCTGCGAAACCATTTTTCTGCGGAGTCAGTTACTGCGAATGGAATCAAACGAAGTTTAATACCATCCTCACATAACTGTTGTAATTTAAAGGTTGCACAAGCATATTCAAATTTCGTTAAGAAACTATATGGTTCATCATGAGAAAAATTTCCGAATTTGGGAAGGATGTTTATCTAACTGGATCAGATTTCAAAATGGTTACCCACAGGATTGGGTACCTGAATGCAAGAAGGGACAGAAACTCTATCAGGAAGAATTATGTCCATTAGGGTGCGAGGTGCAGGCTCGTTAGCCATCTCTAAGGGTTGTTCGGGAAAATTGGTTTTTAAGGAAAGAGAAGGTGGTTCGATTCTAACTAAATGACAAGATTCTTGATCACGGGTCCAAGTTTGCATGCACCAAAAAGAAGAAGTAAAGAGTTCGCCAAAGAAATTTATACAATAGAGAAGTTCAGAAAGAGGTGAGAAGGAAAAAGGTTTTGAAAATGGGAGTTTTTTTTGGAAAAGTATGACCTACAGACTAACGAGGTTTAAAAGAAAAAATGTAAAAAAAAAAAAAATGTTTTCCAAATTTTTATTTGTTTTTGAGGAGTTTTGAATTTTTCTTTATACACAAAACAATCACACACAGAAATTAGCTACAAAGAAATTTTCTGTCCTTAATGGCTCCTAACCCAAAATTATATAGTGACAAGTTTGATTACTTAGAACAAAAGATTTATCAGCCAGTTAACGAACAGGAGTTATGGGTGCACCAGGAATCACCCTAGCAATGCGGCCGAAGGTTTAAGTACCTTCAGAGAACAACCGATATAATATTTACGAATCACCAAAATATTTTTAAACTGTTATTTCTCTGTCGTAGTCTAGACACCAAGAAATAATTCGTTCCAAATGAATCAACTATCAAAATACAATTAAGCCATATATGAGCCAGCGACTCCCTTAAGTCCAACGTTTAACCGTTATTATTAGTCATATTCTACGATGAAATGCAATTTGTGGGCTAAGGAATGGGTGATGAAATCCCTCGCCTTATGTGAATTGGGGTATTGCCCTTAACAAAATGAATACAGATGCAGAAATAATAATCACAGAAATTAAAAGATTTTACAAGCAAGCTGCTGCCCCTGCAGAAGATTTTTACAAGCAATGTCTGTATTTTTTTATTTGCAGCAGAAGTCCCTGTAGAGTTAGAAAATACTCACCTAGATCGGCAGTTCATCCAGTGCAATTGAGAAGCGCTAGCGCGTTCACATCCCACTTGGTGTGCAACCGCTCCAACCCTGAATCGTCCACCGCTTCCTGTTGTTGTCGCCTCCTATTAGTTGGTTGACTGGGCTGCGGCATGGGTTTGGGCTAGGAGCCCAAAAAAAAAATTATGACCTTTTTCTACCTTTTTCTAATTTACCGCTGTACCTGTTTTCAAAAAATCCCTCAAACCTTTTTTTTTTAGAGAGAAGGAGAAAACAATTGAAAGGGAGAAAAAAAACACTAAACTCACTCAAAATGAAAACACAACAAAAAATAACAAAATGACTCAAACCAAGCCAAAAACAAACGCACACAATTAAAGACTCGACACAAATGGAGCTAGGCTCACCCCACTTGAAAAAAAAAGCAAAATCAAAAACTAAAGAAATGGGAACCCATTATGAGAAAACAATAAAAAAACTAAACACAAGCCCTAACACACTTGAAAACGACCAAGCCCAATAATCGAACAGACACAAAAGCAATGCCACGTTGCCCTCTCTAATACCCTTGATTCCTCAAACCGAGACAACAGAAATAAATCGCAAGTAAAACAGAAGTCATCAAAAAATAAATAAAATTCACAATAAATCAAAGCTTGAATTCCAATCGGGTGGTGGTTTTTAGGAAAGGGGTTGATTTGTTACTGTAAATTGGGTAGGCGGTTGGTAATTCGGAAAGTTCAGTGATGGTTGCGGATTTGGGGGATTTGCGTTTTGGGGTAATTGCGATAGGAGGTATGGTCTGAAGGAAGGAAGATGAGTCGATAGTTTTGGCTGTGAATGAGGTCGGTATGCGGTTACTGGGTTGAAGGGAAGTTTTGGTTGTAGCGAGTTGTACTGCTTTGTGATGGAGGATGAAGGTGTACGAGATGGAAATTGGTTTGGGGATGCGGAGGGTGATTTCCAATGGGGTTTGAGTTACGATTATGTTGTAGTTCAAATTGAGTATTAGATTTTGTGGAGTGGTCGTTGCTTTCACGGTGATGGCCGCAAACAGTTGAAGTTGAGGTTGAAGCAATTTGTTATAAGGTGGACTTCTTGTAGTGATCGGCACTGGTATTTTTGATGCTTGGGAAGGTTTTGATCGAAGGCAGGAAGAAACGGAAGACGTGATGATGACAATGGTAAATATTGGCTACAAACCAAGTAGCTGTAGTTCTCAGGTTGCGAGGAGATTGGGACGTACGATAAACTTGATGTTCGTGGAGGTGCTTGGGTCTGTTGTGGTTATGACAGAGGATGGATTTGACAGGGAGGTGGTAGCTGTCGTGAACTGTGTGGAGATTATTTGATGGGATTTGTCCTGTTGTAGTTAAGGAACGAAAAGTTATGGCTTGTGGGATTCTTGAATGGACTAAGGAGATGCGCAGAACTGTAGTGTGGTGGATATACATGAACTTGGGTATTTGATATACATGAACTTGGAGACTGCTTGTAGGTTGGTGAAGGGTATGTGTTCAGGGACTGTTGTGGACTGGCTAGAATTGGGGAGATGACTTGGAAGGAGGTTTGGTTAGTGCACGAGATGGTGAATGGTGTTTGGCTAGAGCGTTTGCGGCAGACTGATAGAAGTTGGGTAGAAGCTGTGTTGAAGTCTTATGGAAAATTGTGGTAAGGTGAAGTTTGAGGTTGGTCATTGTGATGCCTGTGTGTAAAGACTGAGGAGTGTGTTGAAGATGATAAGGATGAGGCTGGTTTGACTGTGTTGAACAGATGGTGAAGAAAAAATAACAGAGAAAGAAAGGAAATAAATAGAAAAATCCTTTTATTTTTTATTTTGCAGACAAGGGAAAACTTGGAAAAGATGAAATATGTTGTAGAAAGGAAAGAAATAAAGGAAAGGAACTAAATTGAAAACAAAAAATATGGCAAGAAATTGAACGGAATAGTGGCAAGAATTTTTTCTCTTAATTAAAAGATTGTGGTATCAATAATTTAATACCAAATCGTCTAAAAAAGAAAAAATATTTCTATATATAACCCGAAGGATTTAAAAATAAAAAAAACTATTTTGGTCCTGGCAACGGCACCAAAATTTATTTGCGAACAAATTTTACAATTGTAAACAACTGTAAAATCCGTTCGGTTTTCCAAAACAACAAGGATTGTTGTAGAGGGTGTCGAACTCTGGGACCAAAAAATATTTTACCAATAAATCCAATCAAGTTATTTTAGGATTTTGATTGATCGAAAACACTGAAAATAACAGCGACTAAATAAAAAGAGAGATTTATATAATAAGAGAAAGCAATTAGGGGATAATGACATAGATTGGATTCACACTCATCAATAGCCAACAAATAAATACATATCTAATTCATGTTTCTGTCACACACATGAATCAACGATAATTAGGTTCCTAGAAACAAATAAGTAAATAACAGCATGCATAGCCTATGCAGGAGCTGAGCTCTTAAACAACCATAAACTATCAGGACAGATTCACTAATTAATTTCTAAAACCCTAAAATTTGATCTAAATCTGATAATTGTTAGATCAAATACGAATATACCCTATGAAGGAGCATAGCTCTTAAACGACACAGAATATGAAGGTTCAGATCTAACCCTTGATTCAGATTTAGATCTACATGTATAAAGTCCTCATCTATTGGCTATGTGATTCATGTTGAATCATATCTATTAGCGTCATCACCCCCTAATCAAAGGGGATTAGCTAGACATAGCTAAAGAAGAAGAGAAAAAGAAAATAACAGACATAAATAAAATAAAACTAAAACTAAATTGAACAGGGGAAGAAGAATGATTTTATTCCAAGAAGAGAATTACAGAATAAAACCCAATGTGTTTTTACATGAATGAGATACAATGTATTTATAGTTGCATTGGCCAAGACTAAGAGGCTCATTCCACAATGCGGGACAAAATCCCTTTTTCAAAATAACACATAAACCAAGTAGCTAAGTGTGAACGCATGTGAATGGAAGGCCATTCAAATGAGCCAATGTGAACGCAACATGAGTGAGATGCCTTGCAAATGAGCTAATGTGAACGCGTATGAATGGATTTGCAATTGTAATAGTTTGCGGGCATCAAATGGCATCAATTCCAATTGTTTTGAGCACGAATAGGAACTCCATAATCCTCTATGACCAGCTATCATTATGAAAAGGCATTGAATCTTTAAAATATGTGAAAAAAGATGGTTGAACAGCAACATTTCTTCAAACTTTAATCTAGCTCTCAAAATCAACACTCTTCTTACACCAATTCTTCAAGCTTTTCAACAATTAGTTGCTTTAGTCCATTCATCATAAATAAGCTGAAAATACAACTAAAAATACATAGTATTAGTTTTTTAAAAGATAAAACAAGATAAATACGCGGATAAAATATACACATTTATGTGTATATCACTTCTCGCTAACTTCATGTAAAAGCCTTGTACAACATAGCATAGTTCTTACCACTACCTCGAAGCACCCAAATGTCTTCTTCAAATCATTGCAAAGGTCACATCAATTTACAAATTCCCCTCAGATTTTTCCACATTTTGACTTCAAATTTTCTCTTTAAATTGTACCTTTGGCTTGTATTTTATTTCCTTGTCTTCCACTAAGGTTCTCTTACTTATCTTAGTTTTTCTTTGGTTTATGAAAGTATTCCAAACAAATGAAGATTTCCATCCTATTTACAGTATTTATTAAGGCTAGTTTAGTAATTTCTCCTTTGGACACTTGTCCATCTTATCTTTATTTAAGTTATAGGATATTGACACATGCCTAATTAAGTGTATTAAGATGGTTCTATACATCGACACCTAGTAGGTAAATGTGTCGCCATTTCATTTAATCTTGTGGCGTGTGCAGATAGATTTTTCTCAAGGCTATTTTGGTCTTTTTATTCTTGAACGTTTGTCCATCATCTTTTATGCTAACCTTAGGATGATAACTCATTCCCCCTTAGATATCCTTTAAGGTGTACTAGAATTTTACACATAAATGGCATATGTGTCATAATTTCATTTATAGTCAAATATTTATTATTATGACATGTCAAATCAAATGTTAAATCAACGCTTAATTATCATGACATGTCAAATCAAATGTCAGATCAAACTTTATTATTATGACATGTCAAATTAAACCATTATGACTTGTCAAATCCAATCTTTATTATTTTGACACATCAAATCCAACATTTGTAACATATCAAATCAAATGTCAAATCAAATCTTCATTATTATGACATGTTGAATCAAATCTTTATTAATTTATTTCCTAACACATTCTATACATTAGTTAATTCATTCTTATACTATAAGAGATTATTAACATTATATATATGTTCATATGTTGCAATGTACATGAAATTCTAACAACTTTTAACAAGTGAAAAGTTGTTTATCGACAAAACGGTTTTCGATCACATTACCAATATTACTTCGAACTATTTAAAAACAAAATTTATCATCATTAATTAATATTTGCAAAGGGATATAACAAGGTTATAAAATCACTTTTATAACATTATGTCCAAGATTTATATATTTGAATGATCTTGATACTTAAATATTTACTACTCAAAGTTTTGGACTGTTACATTCTTTCCCCTTAAAAGGAATTTCTTCCTCGAAATTCTATGCAATCCTTAATCTAAAGAAAGCCAAATATTTCATGAAGGAAACTCTATGTATTCAGGGCATTTTTCTTGAATGTATACTTTCAAAACAATTTCATAAGTTGAAATTTGGAATTAAGGTATAAAACATACCTGAATATTATATGATTAGAACTTCTCAATTTGTGATCAACATTATATCAATCCTGCAAACTATTACTGAATCAGTTCTGCCATAGTCTCTTCTCATGCCCAAATTCGGGATCATGTTCATTTCAATCCATATCGATATCCTGTCTCCTTCCCGTGAATATATACTCAATTTGGAGTGGATTCTAGAGCCTTTTTTTCGTGGGCAGTGTCAAATCATCAAGTAAAGACGTACTCTCCTTGTGTGTTACCTATCGAAATATACCAAAAAGTAATTGTGGCGGTTGTACTTATAAGAATCATCAATTTTCTTCGTCAGGATAATATCATATCAAAGTTCAAATAATATTAAAGAAAGACTTTCAAATGATAACTATGAATATATCAAACAAGTTAGCGGTAGCAACTTTTTCTATATCAATTTCTTTCGTTAGAAATAGGATCTTACTCATCTAAGTGGATCTATACCACGATCTTAATATAGGATATTTCATCGCATCTCGGCCATTGCTGACTCATCATCATCAAGTAAGGATGTACTCTTCATGTTGCGATACCTATCGAAATGTATTAGAGAGTAATTATGACACTCTATATAAGACTTTCCAAATAGACTTTCAAATAATATATTCAAATAATTTAAACAAGTTTTATAAGAAATTCTTTGTCAAAACTAGGATCATATTCATCAAAGTGGATCTAAGTCACATACTCAATTTAGGATATTTTGTCCTATTTCGATCAACGTCAACTCATCAAGTAAAGGTGCACTCTCATTGTTGCGGTACCCATCGAAATGTAGCAGATGGTAAGATCTTCTAGATAGACATCCCCAAATAATATCTCCAAGTAAGTCAAATAAGTTTTTATAGGAAATTCTTTTGTCACAAAGATGATTATATTCATCAAAGTGGATCCAAGCCACGCACTCAATCTAGGATATTTTATCCTATTGCGGTTGGCATCCCCTCACTAAGTAGGGACGCACTCTACTTGGCTCAATACCAGCATAGAGTAATAGTTGCACTATCCAATAACTATTGTCTTATACCATACTTCATCATCATCCGAAGGTAACCATCATATTGCAACCAGCATCCCCTCACTAAGTAGGGATGTACTCTACTAGATCAAGACCACATAGATTAATGGTTGCACTATCAAATTCTATTATCTTATACCGTACATCATCAACCGAAGGTAACCATCATATTGCGGCCGACATCCCCTCACTAGGCATGGATGTACTCTACTTGCTCAATACCACGTAAAGTAATAGTGTACTAACCAATATCTATTGTCTTATACCGCACATCATCCTCGTCATCCGAAGGTACCATCATTGATGAAATGTTCCATTAATCTTTCATAAGTACAAACAAGGTACTCTCTCAAAGTACTTTTATACTTTGTAATCATTACTCCACCATAGGTAACCATTTTCTTTTGAAAAAAATCTACACTTTCAACTTCGAAAACCATTTGTAAGGTATTACGTAAGAAACTTTTTATCCCACATCAGTCTTTTCAAATTACTCGAGATGTCTCAAAACCTTGTATGTGTCACTAATCATGACATTCATATTGAACGATGCAACCTCTTTTTTTATGTCAAACACATAGTCAGTTTGCAACAATGTTTTACAAACTTTCATATTTTAAAATGCGTATGACATAAGTATTCTTGATAATTAATTTAGTTTCCCAATAAGATTAATTTCAACCAAAACCAATCAAGGAATCAAAAGTTATAACTGAATTGTTGAGGGATGTTTTAGCAGCTTTAAGCTAACATCATCAGTGTTAAACACTTCTAATATCATATTACGTAATGACATAATTATTTTAATACGTTTTCTCACCTTGGTTTTGAGTGAATGTAGTATTCAATTTACTTCTCTTGTTATTTCTCAATTTTGTTTGTCCAAGCTCATTTAATTCCACCCTCGACTAGTTGCTATTCCTCTTCGTCTTAAGCCACTTTGTTGCATCCATTTCAAGCTGCTACATTCCTCCTTTACTAGCCACCTTATTCCATCCCTTTCAAGCAATTTCTTAATATGACAAGTGTATGCATGGGTGGAATTTTAGATTATAAATTAGCTTATTTATCTTGTCACAAGAACATCCCTTTCTTTATTACTATATAACCAAACATACTTACAATTTTGTTAAACCTCCCTATATAATTCTTGATAACGAATCAACATATTATTCTAATTAGTACAAAAACTAAACAAAAGTTAAAAACACAAAATAGATACTACCCATAACCTTGGTAAGAGGTATGATGCCTTGCCTAATCTAGTTTTATTTATCAAATTAAGATAACTTCATTTCAAAATTTCTATGATGATTTTCTAATCTTAGGTGAAATTTTATTTAGGCACCTAACCTAAGCTCCGAAACCAACTTGTAACGACCCAGAATTTTCGGACCAATCAAAATTGTCGAAAACTCTGTTCGTCCAAAACACAATGACAGCCACCACTTTATTTGATAAATATACAACATCACCAAATGCATTAAATACTACTTTAACAACTAGCACTCATTAGAATTTTCATCTAATTCATAGAGTGTGCTTAAATACGAATTAAACACAATTACCATAAATATACCATTGTGTAACTCTAAATAAATGGGCATCGATATTCATTCCTTCACACTCAATAATTACGTTAGTATGGCTTAAATGATAAGTATGAAAGAAGAACCAACACTGATATAATAACAAATAATAAACTAAAAAATATTTTATTATTATAGCAGCTGCATTACTACCACTTGTGATTGCCTACATACCTATTTCCAATTAGGTGAGCAGTTTGATGCACGATCAAGCCAACGCAGTTCTTATTTACACAAAACATTTAAAATCCATATTTATTTCCAAAATACTCTTTATATCAAGTAAGAGTAAAAAACTTTTGTATATACTCATTTTGAAAGACATATATATTTCTTGCAGAAAATTTCTTTCAAAAGATAAACATCTCCTACTTTAAATAATAATCTACTTCTTTATGCAAAAACTCCATCACAAACAATCTTAAACCATCTTTATATCACTCTAATATTTGTTAGAAAGGATTCCAAAAAGACTCAAGTGAAATAGTTAACTTAAAATCTATAAAAGTTCATCAAAATAAGATACTTCGAAAATGCATTTATAGCGACTTCCGCTATAAAACCACATGTATTCTATGTTCGTCCTCAACTAATCCTTACGTTCTTGATTCCAAGACTTCGTACAAATCATAGTAAGTCATCAAAGTGCTTAATTATCAGTCGTATATGTTGCTTTCTTCCCAAACCAAAGATCGCAACCAATATAGCATGATCATGTGCATCATTAAATTAAAATACAAGCATAATAAATTAGTAATCGCTTAGATGATGAGTATACTCACAGTACTTCTCACTAACTTCATGTGAAATCCTTGTAGAACACAGCATAGTTCTTACCACCACCTCAAAGCATGCAAACGTCTTCTTCGAATCACTGCAAAGCTCACATCAACTTACAAATTGCTCTAGGGTTTTCCCACATTTTGACTCCAAATTTTCTCTTTAAATTTTACCTTTAGCTTGTATGTTGTCTCCTTGGCATAGGGTTGGCAATTAGAACCGAGAACTGAAAACTCGAACCGAACTGACCCGAAAAGACCCAAACCCGAACCGAACCCGATGGTTCTCGGGTCGGTTCTGGGTGATGAAAAATACAATAAAGACCCAATAAAACCTGAATCAACCCAACCCAACCCCGAAGACCCGACCAAAAAACATTGAAATATATGTAATTTTAGTGTTATTTACCACCTAAACCTGAATCGACCCGACCCGAACCGAAGCTTGGGTCGGAACCAGATTTTGGAAATGTATAGTTTAGACCCAACAAAACCTGGCCCGCCTAGACCCGAGACCCGTCGGGTTGGGTCCAGGTCTATCGGTTCGGGTCTAATTGCCACCCCTACCTTGGCTTCCACTAAACATCTCTTACTTATCTTATTTTTTCTTTGGTTTATGAAAGTATGCCAAATAAATGGAGATTTCCATCCTATTTATAGTATTTGTTAAGGTTAGTTTAGTAATGTCTCCTTTGGACACTTGATCATCTTATCTTTATTAAAGTTATAGGATATTGACACATGCCTACTTAAGTGTATTAATTCTACACATGGGCACCTAATGTGTAAATATGTCACCATTTCATTTAATATTGTTACATGTGCAGATAGATTTTTCTCAAGGCTATTTTGGTTTTTTTTATTCTTGGACGTTTGTCCATCATTTTTTAAGCTAACCTTAGGATGATAACATATGGCCCTTTAGTTATCCATTAAGGTATACTCGAAGTTTACACCTAAGTGGCATATGTGTCACAATTTCATTTATATTCAAATATTTATTATTTTGACATGTCAAATCAACCCTTTATTATTATGACATGTCAAATCAAATGTCAAATAAAACCTTTATTATTACGACATGTCAAATCAAACCTTTATGATATGTCAAATCAAATGTCAGATCAAACATTTATTATTATCACATGTCAAATCAAACTATTATGACATGTCAAATCAAACATTTTTTATTGTGACATATCAAATCTTTATTAATTTACTTCCTAACACATTCTTACTTTAGTTAATTCGTGCTTATACTATAGGAGATTATTAACACTTTATACAGTATATTAATTCCTTGATCTTTTTCAATCTCTGCCCCGCTTTTGTGGTTATATGTTGCAATGCACTTGAAATTCTAACAACTTTTAACAAGTTAAAAGTTGTTTATCGGCAAAACAGTTTTCGGTCACCTTATCGATATTACTTCGAACTACTTAAAAACAAATTTATCATCGTTAATTAATATTTGTAAAGGGATTTAACAAAGTTATAAAATCAATTTTATAGCATTATGTCCAAGATTTAAATATTTGAATAATCTTGATACTCAAATATTTACTACTCAAAATTTTGGACCGTTACAAAATAAGTAAATAATAAAATCTTTATTTATAATGGAAAGTAAATGGTACTTTCCTGAATTCGACATAGTCGAACTCTAATGTATAAGTCTCTTTCGAATAATCTCTATTTGACTAATGTTTCGAACTTCAGAATAAATCACTATTTCAGGTCAACTCAATTTCCATTTTCATTCTAAATTCACCTTTAAATTTATCACTTCCAAACCCTTTCCAAATTTTCTTATAAACATTCCAATCTGCAAAACATTTACTTTTAAATTATTATTTAATTTAAAATGTGATTATTATTCCTTTATAGAAATATGGACTCGTTTTATCAATTCAACCTTGACTTTATTTGTAAATACTATTACATGTTCAAATTCCACTTATACGGTCACTTTATAAATCCTCGTCATATTCCAGTTCATTCATAAACTCCATTTATACATAAAAAATTATTGTCATTTATTTATCATGTTTATAAATTTATATCAACTTCATACCCGATTATAAATCATTGATTCAAAACCAAATATTAATTATCTTGTCAAGTTCCGAATTATATAATATATAATTTCTGAAAGTAAATTATTTTTATAAAATTTGACATAGTCGAATTAAGATTATAAATCCTTATGATTTATTTCAATTATATTCACATTCCGAACGCCGGAATAAATTTCATCGTTTCCTTTTGAAACGATTCCCAATTTCCTTTTAAATTTACTCTTAAATTTACATTCTCAAATTATCCAATGATAATTATTTCACATTATTTATAAACATCGTTTATAAATTAAACTTCTTGTTTTCATTATTAAAACAAGTTATTATTTTCTAGCCCATTCAAAATTCAATTTTCATTTTGGAAAACTAGATTTCCTATTTTTAAAATCTCAAAATTCCTTCTTATGATATTTTAAATATCAATATTTAGGGCCAGTGTTATTCAAACATCCAAACACAACAAAATCTATCATAGAATATCTAACACATCATATATCACAATATATGAAAACAACAGTAATAATTTTGAGGAATCTGGTTGAATTCCTCCAACCTGTTTTTTTCGACATCCACATATGTTAGACAACATAAACAGTATCAATTTCGCTTCAGGATGGAATATTGCGGTATAGAAGGTCATCTGCTATTATGTGGGGAGCATAGGGTCTCATCCACTAAAATGTACAGGAATATCCAACTACCAACCTTAAATGTAACTTATAATATATATATATATATATATATATATATAGTAGCAACAATTGATAATAATATATCAACTCATCCAAACAATCATCACATAGCATTCAATTATCACATATCAATTCTAAATACGTTCATAAAATTTTAAGCTGGACAGAGTTAGTGAGTTTACTCACTTTGGTTATTAATCCTTGAATAACGACTAATTGCCGATAAATCTGATCAGGTGTTTTATTTCTCCAAAAATTCTCATGAGCTCCAAATTATTTCAAACCAGTTTCATTGTGTAGCCCGCGTCCATACGATCCCAATAGGTTTTGTTTCATCGGATTCTGATAATGTATGAAAACATTATGCATTTTAAAAGTTATAAATAGATGAATGTCATTAGCGATTAATTACATAATTAATTAACCTTAATTTAAATCTCTTATTCACCGTATCCATACCCCTTATTATCTTCTCCTGTGAAATGCTAAAACCCGCAACAACATTCTTCATTAACTTTGATCCTTACTCAATCCCTCCACACTCCATTAAAATTCAAATAAAAATTACCATTGATCTCCTCTTCGAATCCTCTTCTTCCCTATATCATTTTTGTAAATCTCGATGCTCTCTCCAATTTTTCATGCTCCACCTCACGCATGGTCCACAACAAGACCTCGACATTTTTAAGTTTATTAAAACCCGAAAAATTCAAAACTCTATTTGTTCTCCACCCTGAGTCCGAATATAAACTTATTTTTTCCAATCCTTGCTCCAATTTTCCAAAATCTGGAAACCTAACGCGCGCTGCTTGAGTTCGTACTCAAGAAATAACAATCGCATTAATTAAAACACCTATGGAAATGGAGTGTAAGTCATGAAGATTGCAAAGGTATAAGATTTGAGATTTATAGATTTTTTTATACGAATTTCTAGAAGCCATAATTTTTTTTGCTACAAAAAATGAAGTGCTGGGCCTTATAAATAGAGAAACGGAGAAACAATTCATAAGCGGGAAGTACATTTTTGTAGGATGTAGTACAAGGCAAAAAAATTAAAAAAAGATCTTGGTTTGATATTATAATATGAAATTTGTGTAGGGCGGAGTACATTGAACATATGTGATTTGATTTTTATTTAATACATTTTGATTTAGCAGAAATTTTTATTTTAACTAAAGAATATCAATTTGATTTTGATTCGATTTATATATATATACACAAGTAACTTATGCATGAAGTAACACACTCAAATGACCACAAACGATCTCCAATTGTGATGAAAATGTAATCCTGCAATAACTTAATATTACAGACACGATGGAACTGGTTTTGTCGAATTCCGAGTCCGTTTGTAAAACTTCCTTTTTAGTTTTAAACGGTTAAATAATACACATTTATATTGTGCGCCATCACAAAATAACTCTAATTGATGTGAAATTTGAAATCTAGCAATAACTAGATATTATGGATTTAATAAACTCCGTTTCATTGAAAACGAAGGTCGTTTGCAAAATGACTATCTTCAAAGCTTAAATAACACCAATAATATTTTAAATTATTTATAAACAATTCAATAATAATAAATTAATATTATCGTATATAACCAAAATAGAATATCATATAGCTCCAAAATAAACAAGTTTGGGTTTTCAACTCAATATTGTAAAATTTCATCGTTAAATCGATATTCAATTTATATAACAATCTTTTTATCTTATTAAATAAATCATTATGGTTTATAAACAATTCCATAATGACTTTCTGAATCTTTGATTTGGACATATATAAAAATGTAAAAGACGAAATCTCAATTTTTCACTTTTATTAGAAAACTATAGTTCCATAGATTCGAATGTTTTTTGTTTCAAATAATTCCGACTTATAATGAATCATATACATTCAATCGAAGTTCGAAACGTAAAAATACAAACTACTGCCAAGTTATGAGCTCTTTTTAAATTTAATTATAAATTATACGTTCAAACATCGTTTTTTAAATAAATTCGTTATTATAATTCAGACCTATTAAATTTCTTATATTATTCAAGTCACGCATTATTGCAAATTCAACTTATTTCCGACTATGTTAGAATTAAATTTATTATTCCACTATTTATATTAACTAAATATTCAAAATTTATTGAATTCAACGCGTTTAAATCTCCAAATCAATATTTAAATAATTAATTATTCAACCGTTTAAAAATATGGAACGTTACAATATCCCTCCACGCAATGGTACTACGGGGAACCTTAAAGGCATTTCACAGTGGCACTACGGGTAACCTGAAGGCATCTAGCAGTGGCACTGCGGGGTATCATGAAGGCAACCCCGCAGTGCCATTGCCAGGCACCCTGAAAGAATCCAGCAGTGCCTCTGTGAGGTGTCTTTAGAGTATAGCTCAGTGTCATTGCATGGTAGTTTAAAAAGAACTCAGGAAAATACATATGGAAAGGGATATTTTCATCATTAATTTCTTTTTTAAAAAAAAAGGGAAACTTAGCATTTCAGTGTGTTAACATAGAATTTTCGATACATCGTCAACCTCGATTCCCCCTCATCCCATAGTTTGCCATTGCCCTCTACACCATCAGCCTCCGCATCGACACCAATCATCTTCCCCTGCCTCCCATCTCATATATAGTTTCTATTTCACCGCCACGGTCATACTACCTCATGTAACTACAGTCACCCAAACTGAGTATCAACATCCTGATGCGTTCGACCTCGCACAAACATGCCGCATCAGTTTATCTGCCTACACGCTACCATATCTTACCCGCCAATGCGTCATAACAGTCCCACTAGCGTTGGAGGTTCATTTTCTTATTTGAGGGTCGGAGTCAACGACGATCAAAGGTGAAGGAGATAAGGGAGAGCATGATGGTGGTGATCGATATTGTTCTAGACAACATAGATTTGATCTACAGTCGGTCAAGGTTGGAAAATACAGTCTGCATTCTGTTCATAAATGGTTACTACAATAAGAGGGTCAAGCAGGAGAGATATAGCTTGGGAGTGCTCACATGTCTCTTTGTATTTGGGTGGTGTTTATTTTAGGAACAGTTTGGCTAAGTTTCCGGTTAAGTTTCAAAATAAACAAATTTTTTGTCTTAAAACTTTGTAAATTAAGTCCATATTTTTCGAAAAACATCAAAAATAAAAGTAAAAAATTATCAAACTTCAAAATTTAATTCAATATATAATCATCTTTGTATTCATGTAAAAAACAAAAAAAAATGCTTCGTAAAAATCAAGCTTCAGCAAAATGCAAGAAAAACTGTAATATTTCAAAAAATTGCGAACATCACCTGTAACAACCGAAATCCTAATGGATCCAGATTTTCGCAAAACGCTGAAATTCAAGTCCACTGGAACCTGATTTGGTTGTCTAGTATCCAGCAGAAAGGCAAAGATAAATATATCAGAGCTTCAATAAATATCTCACAACGGAACTGGATAAAATATGATAATAATTAAATTCTTACCATAATAATGATATGGACTAAGCAAGTGTCTCTAATTTGGAAAATCTCTGGCATCTGTTAACCTGCGGGTTTGCTATGGGGAGGAGGTTAAAACCAAAGTTCTAGTGAATGGACAAATTATACTTTTTAAGAATAACACTGCGTATATTGTTCTATCTCTGATTTACATTTTATTAGGCTATTAGAGTTTATAATAATTTCGCTTCTGTGCGTGGATCGTACTCATATACTCCCTAGTAGACCAAACCTAATAATATATGTGTAGCTATATGCCTAGTATATCTATGTACTACCCAAAGTACCCTCTTCGATAGGTCTCCATCGTCTCTCTATGAAAGAGTGCTACTACTACATCAAGGACAGCTTCATAAGGCCTACCATATAGATGTTTTGTTGTCTACTAAGAAAATGTGAAACTGTATTGGTGTTAGATTATACCAATACTCAGATCCACAATGTGCCACCAAGTGCATGCATTGAGTATACAAAAAAGACGCATATTAATATTCGTTATAAGTGTATACAAAATTATAACATGCATACACACACATGCATACACACATGCATACATACATACATTAGTGAGTGAGATGAATTCGGTTAAATATTGCCACTTAACGCTATTCTTTATGAGAAAAATATTTGGAAACCATAAAATAGTTGTGCATTATTTTGTCTCCTAGTTAGGTATGTAGTGAAATTTGAATTACATCAAATAAAATACACATAGATTAATTTTTCAATATGATTAAATAACTCACTCATTATAACAATTTATAATAATATATCTTCCTTTTAACAAATAAGTAGAACTCAAATGGTCAGCTTGAAACCTTAAATCAATAAAACAACTTTTAGCAAAAGCATATATGATTCTTCTCTTAAAACGATATACTAAATTTAATTACTATTTGCTATGTTAGTTATTTTTTTACAAAGGAAAATTATTATGAAAAGCACGTGCAGTTAATACCTCGTTATTACCCCCATTGTGATTTTTTCACATTGTCACTAAAATAGTTTCTCAGCTTTTATCCCTACTTATATTCCGCTATTCTCGATACATCTCATTATTTTCGCTACATTCCGTCATTTCCTCTATATCTTCTATAAAAGAAATGAACTGAAAAATGACATGTATAAATTATAAAAATGATAAATCTGATATTTTTAATTGAATTTTTTAATATATTTTTAGAAATAAAATACTTTAATATTCTATTAAATTTAGTGAAGTTAAACAAAATTCTACGTTTATTTATAAATATCTGCACATGTTTTTATTTAAAACTAAGAATGCACTAATTATAATTAAACTTGATGTTAAATTTTCATTTAATTAATGTTTATATATTTACAAAAACAATAAGGACGGGTTTAATGTGTTATCTTAGTATCATCCATTATATCCCTGTTATTTTCTCATTTTGTTCCCGCGTAACTTTTTACATTATGACATATTAATATATGGTCCAAACAATTTTATAGGTTCCTGTAGAATGGGACCTAAAATAGTAAACTCAACAAGGGAAAACTAATTTAATTATCTTTTTTTATGTAATATACTACCTTTGTATTTGGTAGTAAGCAGGAAGCAATAGAGCTTGTTTTGTTTTTAAGTAAACTAATGAGCCCCATCCAAGCTAGGTCGGTCATTGATTGGAATATAAGTATCATTTGACTAGTATATTACAGGGATTCTTAAAACAAATAAATAAATAAGCAAGGCATCTAGCCACCTTTGGGTATACTCAAAGCAAGATTATAACATTATGGCATTATTTGCATCAAAGAAGAATTTGATAGGACTATTTATATGATAATTTATGTTCATGAATGTTATTTCTATGTCACTGAATAACCAAAAATTTGAAGCTTAATAGAAATATAGTTTCGAATTTTGAAATCCGAAAGGTGGATGCAAACATGGTACTTGCACTTACATGTCCACAAGCAAATAAAAGTTTGGGAAATTTATTCAAACACAAAATTACGTTTCCCAAACCAATAATAAGTTAAAAATTATTTTAAGGATACATGGCTTCTTTATTGCAATTGTAACATGACTATTTTTGTTCAACAGCTCGATGAAAATCCTACATATAATAAATAAATAAAATTCAAACAAACCTATTAAGATTGTCTTGTGTATTGTTAAGGGAGAAAAAACAGTTTGGATTCGTAAAGTCTCACGTCACGAAATAAATTGGAGAAATAATGTATAAATATGAATTGATAGCCATGTAACACTAAAGAATTTCTTTTGTTACAATAAAGTGTGTGTCAACTCATATGCATGCGTCATGTGCTGGAGAAGAAGAGTTTTGTCCGACTATTGTTACGCAACAATGGTATCAAGATCGAAAGTACGAACTAGGTCCTGCTAGCAAGACAACGCTCTCAAAAGATACTTGAAGGGAATGAAAGTCAAGGGGAAGACCGTTAGGATTATCTTGCATATTAAGGAGGCACAATGATTTGAATTCGGAAAGTTCTACATCGCGAAATAAATTGGAGAAGTGATGCATAAATATGAATTGACAGACACGCAACATTAGAAATTTCTTTTGTTACAACAATGTGTGTGTCAACTCCCATGCGTATCCTGGAGCTGTGCAGATAAAACGCTTAGCGGTTCTATAGCGGTGGAGATGCAAAAAGGTATAGCAGGAATAACGCGAGGTAATAGCGGAGATATAGCGGAGGCACAAAAAGATTCATTAAATGTAAAACTACATATCTGAAAATCAATTAATTATCTTTCTCACATTATATGTGTACGAGATTAATATGAATTAATCTTATATAACAAAATCAAGAAATATCATAGTTATGCATTCTAAATTGATGAGAATAATTGATTGTTACCATATATTAAGCACTTATGCCTTAAATTTAGCTCTTTACGTTAAATGTACTAAATTTTACAAAAAGAGAACTAGTCAAATCAATCTCTATATATTAATACTGCTGAAGCGGATGCTAAAATGCCTTGATTTAGTTGATGCAGTAGAAAATAGCGAGGCTAAAAGCAAATCTATTGCTCATCAGCGCTAAACTGAAATAGCATGGTGGTTGAACAGTGCTATGGACTATAATGGGTATATTGCAAGGCTTTAGCGGGCTTTTTTTGCATAGTCCTGAAGTGTGGGGGAGTTTTGTCCGACCATCTTTGCATAACTAAACCTTGTCATCAGAATTCATCATTGTTATCCTTAAATCTTATTACTCCGAACAAATAAGTCCTTTAATTGAAAATCCCATTTTTATTATCAGTTACAAACAGGGATGTACCTTCTTAAGGCCTAGTGGGGGCTGCTGCATCCACTCAGTTTCCTCTAACTTACACAAAAAGAACTTAATCATAGTTAACTTAGTTCTTTTTTATTGTTTACTTTAGTCTGATGCAATTATTTGAACAATATATTACTTTTCCATATTTGCACTAACTCAACCACATATACGGTGTCGTAATTTTTTCTGGTTTTTTTCCTAGGAGTTCAAGTTTTTTTAGTTAACGATTATTGATACTAAATTACTGACTGGCATTTCTTAATTTTTAATCAACATAGAAAGTAATGATTCACTTTATTGTACTATTTTGAGAAATGAAATCATATAAGTTCTATTGATTGAAATTTTAAGTTACTCATTTTAAGTTTAATTATTTGTAGGAATTAAATTATGTTATTATGGGCTAATAACCATTGACTTTTTTACAAAACTAAGAAAAACTAATATACATATTTTGGATTAAAATTCAATCTTAATTATATGTTTAGCTAGAATGCAAAGTGATGAATACCTCTTTTATGGTTTTACACATGTTTTCATACAATCATTTTAAAGGGTAACACTAATCAAAATTGAGGTCTATCATTAATATTTAAAAAAAAAATGTTATAGGATGATTTTATCATGCTTTTTATATATATATGTGCTCGTGCCTACGTGTGAAAAATCAAAATATGATTTCCCATCCCCACTGCATCAATTTTCTACTTACGTCTCTAGTTACAAATCAAGCTCTCCGAATATACATTACTTTACAATTTTTTAATATAACTTTTTTGAGACTTAAAAACAAACTTGCAGCGCAAATTATCTACAAGAAAGATAAACTATTATTGGTGGAAATTCAACAACTTTAAGAAGTCATCAAAAAAAGTTACTCTGAAGCACTCATCCACCCAAGAGGAAGAACTAGTGTAACTTTTGCCACTTAAGAAAAGGAACAAGAAAAATCAATGTTGAAAAGACATTTAATTGAAACAGATAAAAATAAAGCTCCTTATAATCAAAGAATAATTAATATAATGCTGTAAGTCAATTTTTAGATTTCATAACAGAGATAACTACCAATATAATTACTCAACCAAACATAGTTTCGTACGTGTAATGATAACAGCCGTGAATGCTTTAATAACACGTAGCAAATGCTCAGAGTGTTCCTAGGATCATACATGTAAAACCTCAATACGAGTCTGTTACCCCATTTTAACTAGGATCACTATGACATCACTAACGGTGTTAGTAGTGTAGGACTGTGCTTGACCCCTGAATTTCTCCTATTAAATCATAGCTTCACGCCACTGCTGTTAGTGATGTCATGGTGACCATTATTGAAATGAGGTCAACAGACTAGCTCTCCTAAAACCTAATAGCATTTAGTACACCACTTTTCGGACTATTCAAAGCGCACATTAGTAACTGTAAAATACGAAAACACAGCCGCGGTTGTCATAAAGCAATCAAATCTGGGTGCCTCTTAGGCTTTACAGAAAGGTCATCAAAATCTCAGTTCAATTCAGATACATGAATACAAGTTATACCTCGGAACATGCAGAGGTAATCCTCCCTAAAATTCAGAATTAAAAGCATCTGATAACCATACTCAGCTGAAAAAATAGATACAATGACTATAATAATTTTACATAAAAAAAGAAAAAAGAAATATCAAGTACAAACAGGTCTCTGGTACAATATGATCATAATACAAAAGGATGTGAATACAAATTCAACCAGCTTGATCACATCAACACACAGCAGGGACAGCAGAGCCAGCTTTCCTGAAATCATTGTGGACGTCGTTTGATTTTTGATCATCATATCAAACATGCATAGGGAGGAATTAGTGCATCTGCAGCATGCATATGACAAAATTTTAGAAACTAGTTTGAGTACATGTTCGAATGAAGTTCAGATATTTTAGAAACTCCTCAAATGGTGTGTGTGTGTGTGGTTGAAAGACGATCATATGTGTCGGTGTTGCAACGCATCCGAATGAGTTCATATAAAATTTTCAGAAGTAAAATATTTACTATCCAAACAGTTAAAATTATCATTTATGTACATCTTCATCGCATTCCCTCTTAATTCTTAAAACATAATTTTACGCAAAACCAAGAATTCTTAACTGTAGATTTACTTAAAATTAAAAAAATAAAAAATAAAAACGACAGTAGTACTGTAAAATTTTTAATTCCAATTCTTTATTTCATCAAAATCAGCTCTATTTTTACCAAAAAAGAAGACATGGTCCATATCATTTATAGCAGTATGATGGTTCAACAAATCAAACAAGTGGAAATTAGGATCCATCCCTATTTTCTTACTTAATATCTGAAAAAACTTCTCAAAAACAAATTTTACGAAAGCATCCCTGTCAAATTTTCCTGCAAAGATGTGCATTTTAAGTTGCATATATTGTAGTTCCAATCGTACATAATCATAAGATGAAAATTTTGCAGTACAAACTGCAAATATTTGAAGTCTCTTGCAGCATAGACTGAAAATGTTCATTTTACCACTTATAACTGCAAATATTTACAATGTAAAATGCAAGTATTTATACGTCTAGCAGCAAATATATACAGTTTAATTGCATACTTCGTTGGAAAATTTGATAGGGATGTTTCGTGAAACTTTATTCTGAAAGAAAGCACAAGTAAATTATGAAACTTCTTTTGGGTATTTGAAAAAAATGTCCCATTAAATAAAGTATGTACAAATATGTAACATCATAGCAAATTTATGCAAAGAATAATAATAAAAAAAAAAAACGGAAGTAGTCATTTACCAAAGGTTTTGGACCTCAAGTATCATAGATAAGGACATTTTAAAGGGACTTCAAAAATGGTCAAGAGGAAAATAATTTACGGACTCCAATTTAGAAAATTGTTAATGTGACATAACATGGTGACTTCAACCTAAACAATTTACAATTTACCCTGTTCAAACAAATTCGATAGCACCACACCGAAAATTAAAAAGAATAACAACAATGGCATTCCAAAATATTTATCATAAAAATGGCATAATTTAACCGAAACAATAATACCCTACTACTAACCCATCAAAAATACAACATGGATACATCGTTTTAATTTGAAAAATCAATACCGCTAAACCGTTCACTGATAATTATAAATTTATAAAAATTAAAAATTAATTTTTGTATTGTATAAAAATTTTGATAATGACAAAGAAGCTATTTACTTGTCGATACCCAACCCATTTATGCATATACATCAACATTCAGATTTATTTTAGTTGATGCAGAAAAATTTCTTGGTTCATCACAAATTATTATCAACAATACGAAGGAATAACTTTGTTAATATCAAAATCTGAAGTTAGAAATGCTAAACATAAATATCATCACAAATAAAAGTACAAAGAATTTATCAGCATATAATAATATCTCTTCGAAAGTGTTCACGGTTAGGATTAAGTGATAAATAATGGAAATAACAATATTAATATGACTGGTAAAATTATTGCTATTAGTGACTGGTTTTGGCATTTCTTTACCTCTGCATATATCATTAACAATTGTAAATTTACTGTTATCATACCAATAGCATTGGTATAGTGATATAGCTTAATATTTATTACAAATTGATTTGTAACGATAAATTTATTGCTAACATAACAACCATAACTAAACATGACTAAAAAATGACAAACAGTAAACATAGATAGGATTTATTAGCATAACTGATGCAAATTTGTATCTTCCTTGAAATGTCTTCGATAAGAGCCGTGTTTACATGCACACCTAAATGAGCCAATTATTTTCAATATTCCTTTAATTAAACAAAGCCTAGGTATTTGCAAGATTAGTGGTTAGCCGAGATCATGAGCGCTAGTTCACCATGGAAAGTCACGTAATAAGAAACCCAAAGAATATCATGATGGAAAGATAACAGCTGTATGTTTCATTAATATAAAATTATACTACTGAAGTTCAATATTTCCTAGAAACAAAGACTGTTTGCATGCATAATTTAGGTTCAACAATAAATATAATGGTAAAGATTACAAACCAATGCTTCAATGTAATTAAGGAAAAATGATCATCTTACCGGTTAACGTTGAACTCCAAGGTACCACTGCTACAAAAGCATCATGTTTAAGCAAGGTACCGATATAGTTTCCTGTCAGTTTTATCCCTCTCCAGGAACTCTCTTTCTATGAGAGACTCGATCCTCTTCTTAATCACAACTGGATTAGGCAAAAACCTCGCTTGCAATTGCTTTGTAACCTCAGCTACAATATTATTATGATCCAGAACCCTCCTAGATTTCATGATTCTTACAATTGCTGCCTCAATCTGAGGCTTCCTATCCTCTTCCACCCTCTGCCGTGTTTCCTGCTTTTCAGGTTCTGACTCCTTCTGAGCAGCAACCGTGCCTATCTTTACTTTGAAGAATTTACTAGTGAACCTTTCATTAAAATAAAATACATCTTCTTCTTCAATATCTTTACCTACTGGTTCCTTTCGTAGCACATTCTTACCTTTAGCACATGCCAAGGACTGGAGGCATCTTTTCAAGTCCGAATGTGGGATTTGTGTAGCCAGCTCTATTTCTTTATAGCTCAACTGATCAGAAGAATTGAATAACATCAGAATACACATTTGGTAAGTAGAAACATTTAACTCGTGCTTTTGACCTCTTCCAAACGTTGCTTTTAAATCAGCTGTCCCCATATTTGTTTGCCAAGTTAATCTACGACCCGTATGAGTTCCTAGATAATATAATCTAAACTTCTCACAAACACTCAATATTTCAGCTGGTAGATTACATGGAGGACAAGGTTGAGTAGGCCAAGACCCAGTAGTCAAAATTTGCACTGCTAAAGAGGGTCCATCTCCTATTTCCAAAGCATTATTTGCATAAAATCCTTGCATGGTATCTTCAGAGGTCTTCAAATCTGTGAACATCCCTTCCAATTTCGATGTAAATTGGTACCCACATTCTGTTTTTAGTTTCACTATAAGACTTCTCTCTGCGTCATCAGAAACAGTTTTACCCAAAAGAAGCCTCTTTGCTAAGTGCTGCTTGTAATATTTTTCAAATATATCTTTCTCTTGCAAGTATCTAAATAACATCATCACTTTATCAAGCATAATTTCTATATCTTCTTCACTAACTCCTTTGAGCCCCTTACGAAGTTTATCATCCACGTATAAGGAGATGAATTCAGGAGATCTAGTGTTCAGATTAACAAAATATTCAAATGAAGAGTTCAGTGCATTCTGGAAAGTCTTGTCGTTATTGAAAGAAGAATCTATTATTTTATCATACTTATCTTTCTGATCTAATAGTCTCTGAACAAAATCAACAGGGTCTTTCAATCTCTCAGGGTCGGTCACTAACTGTTTACCTGTTTCTCTAAGATGAGAAGTCATCACATCTCTGATTGTTAGAAGACCATCTGTAACCCTGCGAAACAAACTATACATTCTACTAAGATCGTCATAGTTATCTCCAATAAGCATACTGACAAGGCCAGAGTTTTCCATATGTACCAATCTCTGCATGTGATTTGATATCATCTCTGTTTCGACCACCTTTGTTATTTTTGACTCACTTTTTTGGTCTAAATAATGAGAAACCCTCTCAATTTCTTCAAAAAGCCTCTTTTCAGCCTTAACGAGATACTCGCCACAATCACAGCACTCGATAAATTGCTGAGATTCAAGTCTATAGAAATCAGCTGAGACCTGTAAGAAATGCTTTTCAAATTCTTCTTCGTAAACTGACGTTCCCAAATCCACTAACATTTTAATTATGTTTCTCATCAGCCCTCGGTTGATAACATCACCATTTCGCTCATTTTCTATTAGTTCTAAAAGGATTCCAATTAAACGGGTTTGGATTTTGTTAGAGTGGATAACATTGTCTCTCCATAAATTAAGGCCTAGCTCATGTACAGGTGTTTTATGTGTAGCGGGTACAAATGTGCGATCCATATACATTAGAATGTCTCTAATCATCTGAAGCGATTTATTGTGATCACCCCATTTTTCGTTAAGTTCTTCTAAAAATGAAACACCTTGAGCTGCCTCAATACTTTTTGCAAGATCTTTTAAGTGGCCTGTCATAGTTGTTACTAGTCCAGAATAGAGCTTTTCACCAAATTTGTGAAGCACCATATTGTATGCATTCCTGTATTGTATTGGATGATAATACAATCAAGTAAAAGTGAAAGTGGTTCTACAACCAAACATTAAGTCATAGTAGCTACTATTAACTGTGAAATGTAGTTGCTGTTTGTAGCCAATATTCCCCACCAGAACCCACAGGTCCCCAACAAAATAGACACAAACAACAAATATAGCCCATAGGGACAATTATGTCCACATACCACCCAGCTACTTCGTAAGTAAATCAACTGCTAAGAACTTTTAGTTCATGATTATTATACACGTAAACGGTATACTGAATTGAAAATAATATGAATAAAGGTACCCAACGATGTCATTTTGAGGCTGCTTCAGATATTTGACAAATTTTTAAAAACAACCTAAGTATCTGTGTGCATATATCCAGCGTTATCAACTATCACGACCTGCTTGTGTATATTCCATAAAGTAGTCGTATTAAGCATATAACAAACCCATTTTACTTTTTCACCTTGTTTATATGACCTTTCATCAATTTAAGCACATACAAAAACAATATGATTCTTAAAGATTCCAGTATAAGTAAACAAACAACTAATATCTCATATAACTGTTGGGACAAGATACCTATTCACTTGGGACCAAGCATTGCACCTTAATATTTAATTAACCATGCAACTGCTTCTAAATTTCCAATTCATTAAACTAATGAAGGTGGCATATAGTTCTACAAAAACCAAATGTTGAGGGGTTAGAAAATCACTCTTATCACTGGAAATTAACACTCTTCAGTCTTCATATTGCATACATCTATCTCAGTAGAAACATACAGATGCTCATACACCATACAATAAAACCGTATGTAATCTCGTTGAGCAGAAGTACTAAAATTTGGTTAAACTAAGCACGTCCATTTCCATGACATCTAATTTAGAAGGGCTGACGAGAAAGCAACTGATCCATTAATATGGAAAATGGTTGTCTTTTATTCAACCCACTAGAAGAGAATCGAATAAGTTGAATTTCATTTACTAAAATAATCAAATTTATGCAACAATCTAAATCGTTTCATGAAGAATAACTTTTTCAATAACAATAATAATAATAATAAATAAATAAATAAATAATCTTAATTCCATCCAAATAGAGGTTCTCAAACTCAGCAAACAACAAGAGACTGAAAATTAAAACCTAGCAAACACCAGAACAAAAATTCAAAATAAACACAAGAAAGGAAAGAATCTAACCTATACAGCTCTTCGAAACTGAGACCGCTAGCGTTGTGGTTATAGATCTCATGAATTGCGTGTTCCAGAACTTTCCATGTCTTTTCTGAGTACTTCGGATCCACCTCCACACGATGCTTGAACGCCTCGATCTTAAAATTCCTCTTCTTTTGAGAGCTCATTATGTTTTAGCTTACGACTGATTTTTCCTGGGAAGAATTTAGGGTATAGATTTTGTAAACGACCGTATAGCTTTTTTCCCCTTTTGTAGTTTAGGAGGAGGGAATGGAACGGAACTTCCTGTCCTGTGTGAACAAAAAATAAGAAAAAATAAATAAATAAATTACTTTTCGCATTATATTATTTCATTAGATCAGAGTGGCGCAGCGGAAGCGTGGTGGGCCTATAACCCACAGGTCCAGGATCGAAACCTGGCTCTGATATTGTTTTCCCCTATTTTTTACCTTTGCCATTTCTTTTTTACCCCCTCCCTCTGATTCTTTTGCTCCGACAAATTCTCCATCTACTAACACTCCTTCAATGGACTGCCTGCTGCAGCTCAAGCTTCGTTCCTGTTTGCACATAGCACATGTAATTGCAAAATACACATATTTAATCCCTTGGTTCTTCACTGACTTCACTTCTTTACCTGTTTCCCAAATAGTTTCAACATATTTAGTGTTTTGAGGAGTATGCAAGCTTACATGCTTGGTTGTTCATATTGTCTGCTGTTTGAGCAAGGTATTGCATTTTTTCGCACTGATTAATCTTCACTGAATGCAAGCTTGCATAAGACAGAATTATGCACTTAAGGTGTTCGACAATTTGGCGAAGCAAACAGTATTAAATTTGTCTCCTCTGAATTCCAACTCATTGTGTACGCATGTACCTGAAGTTGGAGCTTCATAACGTTTCCATGGCCGAAATGCTCTCTGTTCTGGTAGGTTGAAGTTCAGGTCCACAAATGATGGGTCTTTGTGGACTGTTTGAATGTTGATAGTACCAACAACACAATTGAGATGTTAATGTTTATCAAGGTTTTATGCCACCTTTTCTGTTAATTTCTCCTGCTTTCTTAGTATTTGATTGCTGGTTTGATCTCTAGACTTTAGACATTATCACGATCACTCCCCTTGATATAACTAAATAAGTTCCTTTTTCTTGCCTTAAATTGGAAATGGGTGTAAGATGCTTTATATATCATCAAGGGAGGCATTTTAAGGGAGAGGAAATGAAACAATAACGTTGATTCCTCCCACTTCTCTATGAAAGGGGAAGGAATTGCTCTTTCTTAAGAAAAAAAATGTTTTCTATAATTATCGTTTATATTTGTTTAAATGGCAATATGAAAATCTTTTATTTTATAAACGGTTTTCACATTGCAGTTTCCACGCTCAAATCCACGTTTCTGTAGCGTGAGAAAAAGAAGAAAAAAAAAAAAAAGAAGAAGAAAAAAAAAAAAAAAAAAAAAAAAAAAAAAAAAAAAAAACACGATTTACCACCTTTTTATGAAATTGGTGCCGACTGCCGAGGCTTGTTGAAAGCTTTGATTTAGAGATCAGGAACATAAATGAAGTGTACGTAATCATCCTTCTTTAGTGCAAAGTCACAAATGCAGACCTTCAATTATTATTATTTTTTAAAAGCCTATATTATCTGCCAAATAGCATATTCTACTTGTAATTGAGAAATACCGGACTTCTGTCAGTTTCATAGTTTAACAATTTTACTTTATATTAGTAATGATAGTTTAACTACTGGCCTAGCACATATAATGATAAATAATCAACTAAAATAGCCAGCCAGCTGATAAGAGGTCCAAGTTGAAGCCATCAAAGGATAAACATACATGAAGGTTCTGTCTGTTCTTGTGTAAAACTCTTTTTTTTTTTTTTTCCCTGAAAGAAGAAAAACAGTGAATTATATTGCACATTTTACACATGCATACAATATATATGAATTACATAATTGCTTTAGAAAGCGATGAGATAACAACATATTTAAATACATTGGTCAAATTTTAGTTTTAAGGACGCGACTTTGTTTTTTACATCAGAAGGACGCGCAACTTTTATTTTCGCCTGAAGGAATTTTTTTTCCCACAAAATAAAATCGTCAGTCTTCTCTTCCAAGCCGCCGCCGCCTCTCAAAGCCGTCGCCGCCTCTCCAAGCCGCTGCCGCCTCTCCAAGCGCTAGCCGTCATCCGATCGGTCAACGCCTGAAATCGTGTATTTTCTATCAAATTTGATCGATCTATCTCAAATCGTGTATTTTATGTCAAATCAAATGAGTTTTTCATTCTTGTTGTGATTTGCGATTTTGAGAGAAAGAAATTACACTGATGTAATTTGTTTCAACTGATTTTGGTTTCTGTCCAGGAAAATGATATATGAAACTATCATTCCTGCATGTGCTATGAATTTTGCTCTATTATATGTGCAGTTTAGCTTGATGTCCTTGTATTTTATGCTGATTTGGTTTTTTGTTAGTTTCAGGCTGTTTGTTGACTTTGCTCGAGTGTGATGCAAATATTGTCTGATTTTTGTTCTATTTGATTTTTTCTGTTGATTGTGTTTGTGGTTTTTCACATTTGACAATGTTTATTATACACAAATGTGTTATATTCTTCTATTATTAAGTTCACCAAATGATAGTTGAATTTTGTATTTTTTTTTTAAAGTGGACTGTCGCGTGTAGAACATACTAAACGATGGCTAAATATAACATTGTATTTGTAAAATGAATTAGAAGGTATGGAATATGATAAATGATAGTCAAATTTAGCATTTTATTTTTTAAAATGAACTAGCATGTACGAATATGCTAAACTATAGATGATTTTAACATTGTATTTTTAAGCTAGAAAACTAGCACGTATAGATATGATAAATGATAATTGAATTTAGCATTGTATTTTTGAAAGTGACCTAGCATGCGTGTAATATTCTAAATGATAGTTGAATTTAGCACTATATTTGTAAATTAAACTAGTAGTGCATGTAGAATATAAATAATGATAGTTGAATCTAGCATTGCATCTTTTAAAATGATTTAGCATTATATTATAAAAACGAACAGAGCATCACGTGTAGTATGCTAGATAATG
This sequence comes from Allium sativum, assembly GCA_030737875.1. Lineage (NCBI taxonomy): Eukaryota > Viridiplantae > Streptophyta > Magnoliopsida > Asparagales > Amaryllidaceae > Allium > Allium sativum. The sequence continues at coordinate 1,043,271,285 of CM060922.1, forward strand.
GTTGAATATAGCGTTATATTAAAAATATGAACTAACATATATCAAGTATAATAAATGATAGTTGAATTTAGCATTGTATGTTTAAATTGAACTAGCATGTGTGGAATACGTTACATGACGATTAAATATAACATTGTATTTTTATAGCGAATTACATGTATGAAATGTGAAAAATGATGGATGAATATAATATTGTATTCGTAAAAAGAACTAGCATATACAGAATATGATAAATGATGGTCAAATTTAGCATTTTATTTTTTAAAGTGAAATAACATATGTGCAATATGATAAATGGTAGCTAAATATAGCATTGTATTTTTAAAGTGAACTAGCATTATAATAGCTGTATATGACTATATTAAAAAAAGAACTAGCATGTATATAGCATTATATTATAAAATTGAATAGAGCATCATGTATGGTAAGCTAAATAATGGTTGAATATAGCATTATTTAAAAATAAAATGAAATAACATATATAAAGTATAATAAATGATAGTTGAATTTAGCATTGTATTTTTTAAATTGAAATAACATGTGTAGAATAAGTTGCATGACATTTAAATATAGCATTATATTTTTAGCATTGTATTAATATAATCATGTATAGAATATAATGAATGTAGTTGAATTTAGCATTGTATTTTTTCAAGTGAAATAACATATGTTCAATATGCTAAATGCTATTTGAACATAGCATTGTATTTTTAAAGTGAGCTACTGTGTATAAAATATAATAAATGATAATTGAATTTATCATTTGTATTTTTGAAATGAATTAATTAGTACGTGTTGAATTTGCAGAATAATGTTTGAATATAGCATTATATTAGTAAAATGAACTAGCATGTATAGAATATAATAAATGTAGTTGCGTTTAGCATTGTATTTTTTTAAAGTGGACTAAAATGTGTAAAACATTTCAAATAATAGTTGTATACAACATTTGCATTTTTGTCAAATACATGAGCGTGTGTTGCAAACAAAGAATGCTAAATGAATAAAGCATTATAATTGTTAAAATATTGCAACATGCATTGTATATGAAGAATGATAGATGCATATACTATAAAGAATGATAGATGCATATAGCATTTCAGATTTTGAATTACAAATGCATGTATTTCATATGAAGAATAATAACTGATTAAATTATTTGAATTTTTTACATAAATAGTATGCATTGCATATATAGAATGATATCTGAATATTGCATTTGAATTTTTTTAAATACATTAGAATGGATTGCACAAGCAGAATACGAAATGATAGGAGAATATAGCATATAAAAAATTTAAAACAAAAGAAATCAACAGCTGCAGCACGTTTGATGACTTGAATGGCGACGACGATGATAGATATGAGTTGGACGGTGGCGGTAGCTAAGGCACGTGGACGACAGCGACGACTTGGATCGGCTAGGGCATGAGGTCGGTGACGGAAGTGGAAGGTGAAGGCGGCGGCTTTGGGAGGCGGTGGCGACGTGGAAGGTGGTAGCTAGGCTTGAGGCGGCGGCGGCTTGGAAAAACAACTATGAAGGGAACGGCGGCTGTGAAAGCGTTGATGGAGACGATTGATTTGGCTGAGAAATTAGATTAACGATGATGGAGACGATTGGACAGGGAGCGGTGTCCTTCAGCCTAATTACCCAAACTTACGTCCTTAATTTAAAAATTAGATTAATGTTTTTCCTTTAAACTAATTTCCTCATCTGCCAAATAGCATATTCTACTTGTAATTGAGAAATACCGGACTTCTGTCAGTTTCATAGTTTAACAATTTTACTTTATATTAGTAATGATAGTTTAACTACTGGCCTAGCACATATAATGATAAATAATCAACTAAAATAGCCAGCTAGCTGATAAGAGGTCCAAGTTGAAGCCATCAAAGGATAAACATACATGAAGGTTCTGTCTGTTCTTTTGTAAAACTTTTTTTTTTCCTGAAAGAAGAAAAACAGTGAATTATATTGCACATTTTACACATGCATACAATATATATGAATTACATAATTGCTTTAGAAAGCGATGAGTAACAACATATTTAAATACATTGTTGAAAAATTATGTTTTCTCAGCTCCGTAAACTGTTCGTAAGTTACTGATGAGATCGGTCTTCAACTGATTGTGCGCTTCTTGATCACGAATTTTTTTAGTTTTCTAACCATCTTTGACAATAGAAAAGTATAATCATGCTCTAAGTCAACGTGAAGATGCCTTTCATTTGCAGGAGGATACCAATTTTCCGGATCATACCTCCTCATCCCGTCCACTCTCGATTATCATATTGTGCAAGATGATGCAAGTTTTCATGATCTTTCCAATATCTTTTGCATTCCACATTCGAGTAGGTCCTTAAACAATATGTCACCTACTCTGCAACACTCCAAATGCTCGTTCAACGTCTTTTTTAATTGTTTCCTGTCGTTTGGCAAAAAAGTTTCTCCTTAGCATTTGAAGGTCAAAAAATAGTCTGAATTAAGTGATATATTTTGGATAAATCCAATTTGAATGATAATACCCCTTGTTATAATTGTGACCTTGAACTGTAGAATTGCAATACCATCTTCATTTGGTCTTCTTAAGTACCCTTTTTCAAAAATTCCAATTACTGCATCACAAAAATGCTTGAGACTTTTGATTGCGGTGCTTTCACCTATCTGAACATATTCGTCAAGCACGTTTGCTGCACAACCATATACGTATAAGCATCTGAATTGCAGCTATCATCTTTTATAACGGACTCAATCCATAATTTTCAACTGCATCAATTTTGTGTGTGAAATAGTTATCAAACTCACCAGTTTGTTGCAAGATACGGTTGAACAGTTTAATATCCGTTCGAAAGCGTCGACGAAATTGACCAGGTGTGTACTTGGAATTTTCACCTTTAAAGTAGTCATTAATAATAAGATCATGTCGAAATTTTCGATCACGTCGACTGTAACGTCTACCAAAAGTCGATCCACCATGTTGTCTGTTTTTAAGAGTCTTAGCAGTTGCAACTATAATTAGAACATAGATAGAATTCTGACTCATTAATTTGTCGCTTTCATCATCCACATCTACTATTCGGTTGACTGAAGATGATTCATCATCCGAGTTATCAAATCCTTGTTCTGATTTTGATGAAGACATAGAAATATGTGGACACCTTTGCGTATTCAACTTAAAAGAAGAAGAATTTGCCCTAGAATTTCGCCCCTTTCTTTCTAAGGAATGCATGGAAATGTTCTTGTGGATGATGAAAGCGATAGCTTAATGAGTCAAAATTCTAACAATTTGGCATTATGGTTCATCTTCTGAGGCTAAAGTGAGGCATGTTTATTTGATTAACAGGTAGTAAACTTACATGTATTGTACAAACTCTATTTGCAGTATAACATCGAAACAACAATTTGGTGTTGACTCAAAATTTATAGGACGTACTTTTTAGTTTCTACACCGGGGTGTATACTAAGATAAAAACAACACACTTTAGGTATATGTGTTTTGTCAATTTTAAGATTCATTATCTTTGATCTTGCAGTCTGAACCATCAACCAGCTGAACCAATGTTTGGTCCTATTTGAAGACTAATATGCCTAGGTGGCCTTGGGCCATCGCCTAGATGTACAAGTTAGGCATTAAGGGATAATTTGAATATATTGTGGTGTCAATCTTCTTTTGTTTGAAAATAAATTGGTGACAACCTATAATTGCTTTTTGTAATACCTACTTTTGTTTCTACGATATCTATTAATTAAAAATTAAAATTATTTTAATTACATAAGTTGAATAGAGAAGAACACATAATTATATGTTCTGCAAATTTTTCTTTGCTTTGATTGTATAAATGAATAAATGCAGAAAAGTATATAGGTTACAAAATATTTATTACCTTATTAATTTGTAGAGTAATCTAACAATTAGTTGTTGTTGTCATGCATGTGAACATTTCTAGTCATAATGAGATGTATTATTTATCTCCATTTTTTGTGATTTGAATAAATAATTATTTGTTGATTATATGTACATTGTTATAAAATAAAACAGAACGTATAATAAAAGAGAAGCCATTAGAGAGACCATAAAAGATAGGGGAGAGACTTTTATTTCTATTGCTTCAAATGTCTCCTCTTTCCATTACATTGACTCCTTTATATATAGGCTTAGGAGCTGATGTTAAACTTATCCCCATGATGTGAGACTAAATAGAATATTACAAAAGCATATTAACTCTTATATATCACAACACTTCCCCTTGAATATGCATCTTCAAAATCTTGAATGCTCTGCTAACTTGAAGTTTTTCTTTTTAAAACATATATGATGATTGCTCCCCCTTATTATTATCTTGTTTGCATATATCCGCTTAGTCGATACAACTATTGTTTGTTGCCTTCAAAACTCTATCAGGAAAACCTAGTGGGAAAACCTTGAATGAGAGAAGGAGTACACATTGTTTGATATTATGGATATCATATTAAAATGATATTTCTTAAAAGAGTTTGATGCTTCAGGATCAAAACAATGCCTCATTAAAAACCTTTTTATGAAAAACCCTATGGAAAATCATAAACAAGGAAAAGAGTGCAAATTTATTTCATCTTTATGTAACATGTTTTACGATGTTACAGTAAGGGTTGATACTTCAGGATCAAGATAATGCCTCATTAAAAACTTTACTAACAAAAACCCAGTGGGAAAAATATTAGTGAAGGAAAAGAGTATATTATAGCATAATTTTATATGCTCTCCCTTATTTATAACTCATTATTCAATTAGTCTATTGATTTAGTCGACGCATTCCAATTTTGTACATCATCTTCTGGAATGTTGATTTGGAAATTGCCTTTGAGAACAGATCTACCCCCTTTTCTTGAATTTGTTTTTCCCCTTTCTTGTTATCATTTCATTCATGTGTGAAGAGAATTTTAGAAGAAATGTGCTCCATCCTGTCACTCTTGAGATAATTCACTTGAATCTGAACCATGCAAACTGCATTTTCTTCATAAATAACAGTTTACTGCATCAAAAGATGTTTGATACAATATTGCCTCGTCAAATCCTTACTAAGAAAAACTCAATGGGAAAAATCTTAATGAAGGAAAAAGAATACAATATAAAATGTCATATTTACTACGTCAAAAGAAGTATGATACTTTTGGATCAATGTAATGTCTCATTAAAACCTTAATAAGAAAACCCAGTGGGAAAAATCTTAAATAAGGAAAAAGAGTACATTATAACTTTTTTTTTGTATGTTGCTTTTGGGTTGATACTTCTAGATCATAACAATGCCTCATTAAAACCTTACTAAGAAGACTCAGTGGGGAAAAACTTAGTTAAGGAAAAAGAGTGCATTATAACATACTTATGGATCCTCCCCCTGATTTAATAATTTCTTCTGAATTTGTATTCTTCTTATAATAACTCAAATTGCTTACAAATACTTATTAATAAAGTTTTTCTTTAAAAACTTCATGTGAATTTCCATGCTTCAGGCATGTTTTCTTATTTAAAATGCCTTCTTTTTGTGATTTGTATGTTACTAATATTCATTTATGAATATACTTCATGTGCTTATAATTTTGTGTTTCAACCGGGCTTGCATATTGCAATACACATTTGATGAATAAGACAACTTTCATTACAGCAACACTAAGCAGGATGTAGTCTACTCATCTTGAAGTATATCAAGATTTTCATTACAACAATACTTAGTAGAATGTTATAATCTATCGTCCATGTTCTTTGTGTAATAATAAATGTTATTTATGTTATTCAGGAACTTATATATTAAAATAAGTTTTGCATATCGCAACTAGCACTTCAATGGATATTAAGAGTTTCATTACAACAATTCTTGAAAGCAAGAAGTGATCTACTCATCATGAATTATTTCAAAATTTTCATCACAACAATACTTAGAAGATTGTTATAATCTACATTTCTTGCTTTTGCATTATTTATCACTACCAAAGTTATTTAAATTCTTCAAGAATTTGTATACTTTCATCGTTTATACCTTCAGGGTATTATAAGCGTTTTAAACACTTTCAGTATTTTAATCAATTCAAATATCTCTGAAAGTACAATGCTCATAGCATATAATATGATGTTGACACTCTATTATACTTCAGTGACTTCGGTATGCTTTTATCATTATATATATTTCTATTTTTATCTTATGAACTACAGGTTCATATCATATGGAATACAGGTCCATATATCTTATTTAGGAGAATTTCATGATGACCAATCATGTTTCTCTCTAATGTGGGATTTTTAATTCATTTATAAATAAGTGCTTTATTATTTATTAATTTATCGTCGATAATTATTTCTTGTTAGTTCTATACATGATTTATTGAGATCTAAAAAATTAGCATGCTTTAGGTACCTAAACCACTTCTAGGGTTATTTTGACAATCATGTCATGAATTTCTTTCAAAGCACCCTTAAGTGTTTCTTCAGGAACACTCACCTCCTTTATTTTGCATCTTTATGACTTACTCCAAAGATATTATAAACTGATTTTTATACTACATTTTCAGCTGTGATTTACACTTTTGATCCTTCGGGGATTCAAATCTATATTGGAAAAAACCTATTAGGGACATAATTGTTATGCAAGTTACTTACTACTTTGCATAATTTTGTATGTTAGCAAATATTTAACATCGATGGTTCCTATATCCTCCCCCTCAATGTTGACAAACATTCTCACTTTAAATAACAAACCTTCTTTGGATTCATTTTTGATCCATTATCGCATTATAACTAGCAAATACATTAGATGTATTTCATTTATAGGAGGATAATGCTCTTACTAGTTGATAAGATGCATTCATATTGCATTGCTTATTCCCTTTCATTGATCTGATGATTTGGAAGAATTTTCTATCATTTGAATATGCACATGACTTCAATATTGATGTCAATGGACTTTCTGAAATATTAAATAATATATGCATAATTTATAATATGAACTCATAACAACTTCAGGTTGTTAATTAAATATTCACATATATGTGTATATAAGTACGTCCATGTATTACATATGTAATAGATTTGTATATTCTTTCTCATTCGAATTATCGATCTTAAAATAAATTGTTTGTAAGGTTCCAATCATTAATTTTTTCTTATCAAGCAATGTCAATGTGAATCTTAAAGATCGTATCATAATATCCAAAACATCTGATTTGGAACTGCATTGAACTTTTGGTTCAAATAAAATATAAAAAAAAACTTCAAGTTGTTAAAATTATTCTTCAATACAATATGTAAATATAAATATGTAATCAAGATATAACTCATTTTGAAAATTGTGCAATCTTTGGATACATTATCATTACCGCATATGATGTAACTTCTTTAAGAAGTACAATGTTATTATTTCACACAGTTTCAATAAAGCTTTAGGCTTCTTCTAATTGATTAGATTAGACATCTCATTCATCACTGCATTGACATTTTCTTTAGTCATTAAATCTGCATCATCATCTTTGATGTTTGAAAATATTTAAATGAAAATTCTTTTATAGATATATCAGAATATAATATCGCTTCTGGGATATTCCATAAACATCGTTTATGGAGTTTTAATACATATTTTTCTTTTAGGAAAAATTTATGAAGTTTTTCTACAAGTATTTTTTTTATTTTTAATTGTAGAAATCTCTTTCGGAGATATTTTATTATTTTCAAATATACAGATCTCTTCTAGAGATATTTTACCATTTCCAAATATACAAATATTCTTTAAAGATGTTTTGTTATCACTGCTTCTGGGACGAACTTATCTCCTCCAGGGATAAATATATACAAACTATTGAAATGTCATATCAACATACAAAAATACATATCAAACCTTAAATGCAGTAACAAAATTAGATGCATTAAATAAAAATAAGATTCAAGAGAGAAAAGAAATCACTAATTCTAGAGTGTATGATATTCCTTCAGGGAACATATCTTTTATTTATGTAATTGCAATGTAACAAAAAAAAATCTCTAACATCTCTTCTAGGATGTTGGATTTGCTGTATAAAAATAAATCTCTAGAACATCTCTTCAAGAGATTAATATGCATACTATATCTTCAGGATATTCAGTTAATATAAATTGTACATGAAAGATGTCAGTTAGGTGAAACCCGTTGTAACACCCCACCTCCACCAGGGTGGCTCTTGCAAGCACTCTGACTTTGGAGGGGCGTTTGAATCAGGTAAACATGCATAATGATATATCAAGGCAGAACAAGAACATATGTATATATGTAAACAGAGTAAATAACATAGATAAAACAGCGGAAGATTTCAAAACATTTCAAAACAAGTCTGGTACAACATAGCTTTCCAAATAAACAATGTCTAGATAAAACAACATCAACTGAAAAACTGAAATAAATAAGTGCTATCCCCAATTAAGTGGTAACCATAGCTAGCTTCATGTCGAAACCGTACATGAGCTGAAATCCCACAAGCAAGCAATCCGAAATCCAAGCTAAGCTCCAGTATTCCCTCCCTGAGAACCTGGGGGGGAACGGAAGAAAAGAGGCGAAAGAAAACAGGTCAGTCAAAAAGACTGAGTAAGCCCTACTACAATCAATGTAAACTGATAAAGTTAACTGGCATGAGCAGCAGGGATGAACATAAGGATAACAATATACTAGCATGATGATTAACTAACAAGGTAGATAAAGGTGTCATCGCATAATCAGAATTAAGGTTTTGCACCACAGGTGTACTAGCAAACTAACATGACTTGAATAAACAAGTATTGATCCCTTGGCCCAAGCTTTGGCCCAATAACATGAAATGACCCTAATACAAGGTCCAACCAAACGGTCTAGTCGATCGGCTCCCTAAGCCTAACTCATCACGTGTTGGTGTCAATACGGCCCAATCATAATTGTAGTCGAACTGTGCCGGGTCCACCCTTCGGGTGTATCAAGCCCTAGGGTGTCAACCCCTGGACACCATGAACATGAGTGCACAGTCCCGATCTACTGGTACCCGTGCATGTTTTCTCCGGCTACGGACTATGTGCACGACCAGAGTCCGCCCGGAACTACACCGGCGTACCCTCTGCCGTCGCTTTTGGTCACTTACCTCCAGTCCAGTAATCGTGCCCCCACCCTAGCCTAGTCCCTAGGGTCATGATGATACTAACTTGGGATTACTGCTGGAGTGGGCCCCCATTGCTAGGATTTTTCTAGTGGGTTAAGTACGGTTTAACCCTCTTGCTAATCCTGGATTAACTTGGTTAAGTGTAACGATGAGTTCACGACTTAACCCCGATTAATCTACCAAGCCCAAATTGGTTAAGTATTAAGTGGACCATGACTTAACCCTAATCACGAGGCATTAATTAATTTAATGCGCCTTAACCTCTCACATTAGACCTTGTTGTGGTTACTAGTTAAGCCGGGCGGGTCCGGGTAGCTTTACACCACAACTTGGTCTAACCTCGGGTTCAAGGTACAACATGACCAACTTCTCACATTGGGTCCTATTGTTTGTAGCAACTAGTTAAGCCGGTCGGTTCCGGGTAGGTTTACGCTACAAACTCAACCCAACCTCGAGTTGGCCACACTTATCTTTTCTAAGTGTCATGTCCATCATGTTTCCAAAACATGTTACAAGTTTTCAAGCAATTGGGTAGACCTAACTTAATAGGTAAATTCCCAATGGGTAGACCTAACTTAATAGGTAAATTCCCAAGCTTATGTTTTATGTCTTTTAAGTTTACCCAACCCCAAACGCAATCCCATCGCCTACATATCGCAATAGCGCATAAAGGATAGAAAGAGGGAACTTGGCATAATCATGACATAAAGGTATTGAAGCCACAAGCTTAACATGGTGGCATATGAAATGTTCATATGTTCATACACTTGCATATTACATTTTTAGGCCTCAAAAGTACGCATAAAACCAAACTTAGCATATTGGTGATACATGGTGCTAAATGACATGTAGAGATGGCCATAAGTTCGCATTTAGCCTCACATGCAAGTTATCATAAGAGATATGATAACTTACATGTTGCTAAAATGCAACCTTTGGCATAAAGCTTAAAGCTTTATGTTCATAAACCCAAAATAAGCTTGCATAACATGATAGCATGAACAAAATGTTCAACCCAAACTTGCATAACATAACTTGGCATACTTGCATATAAACTTGCATATCACAACATGATAAACTTGCATATAAACTTGCATATCACAACATGATAAACTTGCATATAAACTTGCATATCACAACATGATAAACTTGCATATAAACTTGCATATCATACATTTAACTTTAGAGTTTAAGTATGAAAGTAGAATAGGGCTTACAATGCTTAAGAAGTCACAAAAATATGACAAAGCCCTTATGAAATCAATTAAACCCAAAATGCAAGCAAAACCCTTGAGCCAAAATGATCAAGACTCTTTCTTTATGATGCAAATATATAAACTTGACTTGAATGCAAGCTAATGATGCTCATACAAGTTTGAAAACACTTGTATGCATGGAAAATCACTTAGGAATTTATTTAGGAATTTTATGAAGAGAGTGGAGGCCATGAGAGGATTGATTTTGCCATAGTTTAGTTGTATGAATGAATAATGATGATTTAGGGTAGGTTAGGGTCTTATTTATAGATTAGGCAAGTGTTTTAGGCCATAGGATTAAACCTAGATTCAATCCAAGCCATCAAAGCATGTCTTGGGGAAGAAGTCAAGTGTAGGAACCATCTAGGGCCTTTAGATTAAAGATGAACCATGAGAACCATTCAAATGCAAAATCTGCATTTGAGCGAATCGGCCCACGGGTTGACAGCCAAACACCCTGGATTAACCCCTAGTCGACCCAGCGAGCTCGGGTCGACCTCAAAAATCGGCCGGTTCGGTTATTCCCCTCTCCCAATTCGTTGTTTTGAACATTTTTGCATATTTATTTATTTAATTTTCAATTATATATATATATCAATATATATATATTTCTTTGCGCAACCCATTTCACTTAATTAAGTATACTTTAATTTGGGAATTTTTCGTGAAACTTCGCGAGGCCATATCTTGGTCATACGGACTCCGATTTTCGAAAACTCGGACTCTATTTCGCATATTTTTCCGAGACGAACGCAATGGCATAGCCCGTTTCCCTTGATTCAGATTTTACATGAGACCGCAGAGGTCGTAGAGCCGAGCTTGCTTAGAGATGTAGAGGTAGAGCGTGATGCGACGATTCGACGAGCTCCTACTCGCATCCTTGGGTCAGAAACTAGGAAGTTGAGGAACAGAGAAGTTCAGCTAGTTAAAGTGCAATGGGGAGAAGACGAGGGCAATGCTACTTGGGAGACGGAAGCGAAGATGCGTTCTTTGTACCCATTTCTTTTTGAGAGTATGTCTTTTAACTTTTCCTTTATCGTTTGTCTAGTACTTATCTTATCTTTAGTATGTCCTCTCATTAGTACCTTTGACCTTTAGATAGGGTAAACCTATGGTTGAAACATGTGTTTGAGACATGTTATGTTTGATGGATGCATGTGGATGCAAGTGGTTGCTAGTGGTTGCTCGTGGATGCATGTATACACACTCTAGGCACTAGATCGGCTCAATCACTTCATATGGCATATTGCATAAAATTGTGTGTAGGAAGCTATATTTATGGATGTATAATGATTGTGTTATCATATGGATGATGCATTTTGGTGAATGATTGTGCACTCATGTAGATATTGTATGTGTCGATAGGGTTCTCTCGCATACATAATGGATGCATGGCACTATCATGATTTGCATATGTTCATACATTAGATAGGGAACATATACACACACTTTTTGCATATGCTCATACATCATTAGAAACTGTTTTAAGGACAATGGATGCCCGTGTTTGATGGATTGAGTAGATGGTTGTTTGGATGGTAGGATATGCATTCTCCTTAGCTTAGAGATTTCGGGGACGAAATCCTTTAAGGAGGGGAGAATGTAACACCCCGAATTTCGGTTAATGCTAAAATTCACAAATTAAAGAATAACTAATCCCAGATGTGGGAATTAGGGGAAACGGGTTGCACCATTGCGTTCGCCTCGGAAAAATACGCGAAATAGAGTCTGAGTTTTCGAAAATCGGAGTCCGTATGAAGAAGATATGGACGAACGAAGTTAGGCAGAAAAACCGAAAACTAGCCAGAATGCACTGGCGCACTTGTGAAGTGCGCCAACACAAAAATGCACTGGCGCACTTGTGAAGTGCGCCAACACATTTTTACACTGGCGCACTTGGGAAGTGCGCCCGTGTCGGGACAGGAAACCTGCACAGTTTCTAGAGAGTTCTGTGGTTGGGTGCACCAGTTTGGGGTTTGGGCTTGGTCTTAGGGCTGGTTTCTGGAAGGTTCCGAAATCTAAGGGTCCTAATCTAATTTAGGGTTAATCTAATGGCCTAAAACACTTGCCTAATCCTATAAATAAGACCCTAAGCTAGCCCTAAATGGTCATAATCCTATCTCCTAACTAAACTATGCCAAAATTTTCTATGATCATGGCCTCCACTCAAAACCCTAGCCTCCATCCTATTTCTAAACTATTTCTATGAAGGCTTTCATGTGCATACAAGCATCTTTGAGTTGTATGAGTGATCATTGGCTTGCATTCATCATCAAGTTGCAAGCTTTATGTTCAAGGCTAGAGTTTTTGGGTGATTTGTGGCAAGGGTTTGCTTATTGGAGTTTAGTGGTGAGTTTCTATAGACTTAACAATCAATTGTTAAATTGATTATGATAGGATATGATAAGATATGGCTATGTTTGTGGAATCAATGTGTTTATGCAAGTTTAGTATAGTGTATGTTGTGTGCTATATGCAAGTTTAATGCTATGTTTTATGATGCAAAACACTATGTTGAACATTGATTCATATGTAACATGTTATGCAAGCTATATGGGAGATTATATGCAAGTCTATATGTAACATGTTATGCAAGTTATGTATTTGGTTTTATGCATGCTAAGTATTTGGTTTTATGCATGCTATGTATTTGGTTTTATGCATGCTAAGTATTTGGTTTTATGCATGCTATGTATGTGGTTTTATGCATGCTAAGTATTTGGTTTTATGCATGCTAAGTGTTTGGTTTTATGCAAGTTTGTCTCTTTTTATGATATGCATAATATATGCAAGTTTGTCTCTAAGTATGGCATGTTATGCAAGTTCATATGCAAGTTATGATACATGTTCATATGCAAGTTATGATGCAAGTTCATATGCAAGTTATGATACATGTTCATATGCAAGTTATGATGCAAGTTCATATGCAAGTTATGATGCAAGTTCATATGCAAGTTTATGTGCAAGTTCATATGCAAGTTTGTCTCTTTTTATGACATGCATAATGCAAGTTTGGGTTAAATGCTAGTTGGGTTTAATGTATGCTCATATATGCAAGTTGACACCTTTTGAACCCATGATAAAGTTATAAGCTATGTTGGTTAAATCCATGACATTTGTGATGAATCTTCCCTTTTATTATGTCACGTTACGAGAACGAATTACGTGGGGAACGATGGGGTTAATATGCATGTTAATAAAATGATGTGGAATGGGTATGCTTAAGAGTAACATAAATTAAATGGACATAATTGGGAATTTACCTATTGAGTTAGGTCTACCCATATTATGGAGTTGGGAATTTACCTATTGAGTTAGGTCTACCCATACTACGGAGTTGGGAATTTACCTATTGAGTTAGGTCTACCCATATTCTGGAAAACATGATTAATTAATTAGGAATAATTAATATAAGTTATGAGGGTGATTAATTAGGTGTAATTGATCGACTAAGACACGAGGTTGGACTCAGTTGTAGCGTAAAACTGCCCGGACCCAACCGGCTTAACCAGTTGCTACAAATGTTAGCCCAATGTGAGAGGTCTTAGGCACAAATTAAATACGTGATTAAAGTAAAGACACGAGGTTAGACCCTTTTTATGACGTAAGGCTGCCCGGACCCAACCGGCATATCCAGCAGTCATAAAAGACGGTCTAATGTGAGAGGTCTTTATGAGGTCATGATCTTAATTAATTAATTAAGAAACACTTAACCATATTAGCATGTAGAGGGACATGAGGGGTTAAGTGGGTGCCTTGGGTGGCATGAGGAATCTAGTGGGTTGCCTTGGGTGGCAATAGAAAATACAATTAGAATACTTACCAAAGAGGAACATGTAATTAAACATGGGTAAAGGGTTAAGTAAGTGCTTTGGGTGGCATGTGGAAATCTAGTGGGTGCCTTAAGTGGCAATTGATATATGATTAGATGACTTAACCAAACCTTAACATGTAGGTGGGCATGATTATAACAGGGGTTAAGTGGGATACACTAGATAAAATAACAAGCTTAGGTGGTAGCTTATGGGGGCCCATTTCAACCAATATCCCAAACGTATCTTAGTGGGCTCGACTCTAGTCGAGTGACGGGACACGCATATTGGGCTTGACTATAAGAGGCCAAAATGGGTTAGCGGTGGCAACGCATGACCAACGGGTTTCATAGGCGTGTGTGGACCCGGGCTGGTAAATAAGACGTTGTTGCATCGTGTAGATATAAGCCGTGCACCGTTAGTTTTATCAGGTTGCCACGCTGGGGAATGGTACACCCCACGGTGGGGCCAGCACGGGTATCTACGTTAGGGAGCCGATCGAATGGGGAGTAGTATGTACACCTAGTGGATTGTAGGGCCCCGTGGCGTCTACTTAGTCACCTAGGGGTACGCGAGAACTATTAAGTTAATTTTATAAGTCCATGGGTGGGATCAACCTTTAAGTTAGGAATGACTGGTGTGGTGCAGTGTAGGAATTACCCTTGGGTGGGTAGATCTGGGGTGGTGTAATCCAGTAATTATCCTTGGGTGGATAAATGCGTCTTTTCGGTTATCTTAGTACATCCTGTGTTTAGTTGGCTACTTAGTGTAGTCATTATCCCCAGAGGTACCGTACCTTGTTTATATCATACCCTAATTACTTTAATGATTGTATTGTTAGGGTTATAGGACTCACTCAGACTTATGTCTGACCCCGTTGTTTCTTTATCTTTTTCCCAACCCTCAGGTTTTCAGAGTAGGCCTAGCACTAGTGGGCTTTGATCAGGCTGCTTTATTCTCTTTTGGAGCTTGGACCATAGATGTAGAGCTCAGCTTACCCTTTTTTTTATGGCTATCAGTTCATGTATTGGGATTATGTACTTTTATTTATCAGGATGGATATTTTGTACTTGACTCTTATTATGGTTTTGTGATGTAACCAAACATGTTTTACTTTCCGCTGCAATGAAATGATGTTTTAAAATTTTCAAGTATTACTTATATCTGTCTTGTTGTAATTTTTCTGTTCTATATTCACTTAAAATACTCCACCGATGTTATGGCATTCCCTTAGCGAGTGACCATAGCGGGTGTGGGGTGTTACACGTGGTATCAGAGCTTAAGGTTACCAGAACAGATAATTTTTTTAGAAAAACTATTTTCTAAGAATATTTTTGAAAGGAGTATTTTCAAAAACATGTCTTTTAAGAGAAAAGTTTTTGAAAGAAAAGCATAATCCCCAATAGCCATATCTATATCTTTTGAATTCTCCGTTTTGAATCTCTTCCTCTCTCGTTTTGAGTTTCCCCTCCGCGTATAGATGACCTTTCTAAGATAGATAAGAACGGAAAACCACTTTAAGGGACTTAGACGTTAGTCAGATTAGAAGTTGGTTCAAGAAGGAGGAGGACTGGTAGGTATCTATTGGATAGACGAAGGGAGGAAGGCTCAAATAGTTTTTTGGTTAATGAAGGATGAAACCTCATTGGTGGGAGGTTACGAGTGGAGAATGGGAAGAAGAAGGCGAGTAGTTATCCTTTTGGAGGAATGGGACACCGTATTAGGATTGTCCAAAGGGGCATGGGCAAGGTATGGAATCTCCTGGAGGGTAGTTGTATTCCCTCGCGGCTAGTGTACCAGATGGGGATAGGACCGTCTAGGTTGGAATTTTGATTTCTTTATTATCCGGTTCGAACTTTATTTAATTCTGACGCATCGAGTTCGTTTATCTCATCATTGTTAGTTGAGTCACTGCACTTAGACACCAGTTAGTAGATGATCCCTTAGTTGTTTCAAACCCAATTGGGGCTCCATGAAGTGTTTGGGTTTGAAAGTTGCTATACTTAGCGTTGAGAGTAGATGTGATGCTTTTTGGGCTTCACGGGCTATGGGTTAGTTTGGGCATGGACTGGTTATCCAGTAGGGGTGCCGTTCTTGATTTTGAAGGGAGAGTTGTTAGGCTTATGACCCGCTTGGGTAACACTCTCGAGATCTCTTGTAATCCCATGGAATCTGTTATGCTAAGTTATCTAGAATCGCTTGACACGTCAGTCGAGAGTTTGCGATCTGTTAGAGTGGTCCGGGAATACTCGGATGTGTTTGAGGAGGTGAAGGGCTTACCTCCGGAGCGGGAGATTGACTTCCGAATATATCTGGTAGACAATGCTAAACCTGTATCTTTACCAGTGCGCCACATGGCTCCTCGCGAGAGGAGGGAACTCCATAAGCAAGTAGGGGAGTTGCTTGAGAAGGGGTCCATAAGACAAAGTATATCGGAGTGGGGTGCTCCAGTAGTTTTTGCTACGAAGGTGGATGGGTCCCTCAGACTTTGTGTAGGCTAAAGAGAACTAAATAAACTCACAAAGAAGAATAGACACCCATTGCCGAGGATTGATGATCAGTTGGTTGGCGCCTCAGTATTTTCGCAAGTTGGACTCAGCCACGGGGTTTCGTCAGTTGAGAGTGGCTGAGGATAGTATAGAGAAGATTGCCTTTAGGACTCTGGATGGTTTTATGAGTGGCTGGTGATGCCATTTGGTTAGACGAACGCCTCCGCATACTTTGTTGATTTGATGAGAAGGGTGTTCAGGGAGTACCTAAATAAGTTCGTGATGATCTTGGTGGATGACATCTTGGTCTTTTCTAGGAGCGAAATAAGTTTTCGTATGTGCTCAATAGGTTGAGCAAAGCCCGTTATGGGATAAACGGTGGTTTTGGAGCGAGACTGGCAAGGACATCCAGAGTTGGACAAGGGCTTAATTATTTAGCCGTTTTTACTAGTATCATCTCACGTAGGTCGTCTGAATTCGAAGGAGGTATCCCTTGGGTGTTTGTCTGATATTGGTTTAGGCCTTTGGGGCTTGCATTTGGGGGATGTCGAGTTCGACTAGGGTGGTCTGCGTGAGAGATGGATAGTTGTGACGATTTTGCATGGGAGAATATCCTGATTTTCTCTAGAAGTGGAGAAAAACATGCCCTACATCTTAGGGAAGTGTTGGAGACTCTTTGAGCGCATTGTCTTAAGACAACAAAGGTGGATGGAATTCTTAGCATCCTATGAGTTTGAGATAGCGTATACCCCTGGCAAGGGTAACGTGGTGGCAGACGCCTTAAGCAGAAAAAAAAGTTGTCTTTGAGTCCATTGTTCGTGGAATGGCGAAGCTTGGAGTTTAATTCTATGTTTGACTTTAGACCTTCCGTTGACTTTGTACCCGGTTTGCTAGCCACCTTGGAGGTTAGGCCTACTCTTTTAGGGCGGATTGGCGAGGCTCAGCGAGACGACCCACAGTTGGTTGAGTTGGTAGAGAAGCTTATAAGGGGGGAGTCGTCCAGCCATTTGGGTAGATACACCATAGATGATAGGGGATGGTTGCATAGAGACGGTAGACTTTGTGTACCGCAAGATGAGGGTTTGAAGAAGGCTATTTTGGATGATGCACATCGGTCAAAGATGACCATTCATCCTGGTAGGGACAAGATGTACCAAGACATGAAGCGAGTTTTCTTTTTGGGCCGGTATGGAGAAAGATGTGGCCGAGTATGTCGCTAGATGCTTGGTGTGCTAGCAAATGAAAGCAGAGCAGAAGAAACCCGATGGGTTGCTTCACCCATTTGGAAGTTCCGCTATGGAAGTGGGATAGTGTCTCGATGGATTACCGAGATCGAGGAAGGGCAATACGGGAATTTGGGTTGTGGTAGACAGACTTACCAAGAGTGCCCATTTTATACCCGTGAAGAGTAAAGAGGACCGCTCCATGGCTTGCTTCAGTCTATGTTAGAGAGATTGTTAGATTGCATGGCGTACCATCCAGCATTGTGAGTGATCGAGATCCTATCTTCACTAGTGAGTTTTGGAGAAGTTTGCAAGAGGCGGTAGGGACTCAGTTGTGTGTGAGCACCGCATATCATCCTCAGACGGACGGTCAGACCGAGAGGGTGAACCGTATCTTAGAAGATCTCTTGAGGCTTTGTATCTTGGATTTTGGAGGTACATGGGAAGAACATCTTCCTTTGGTGGAGTTCGCATACAATAACAGCTTTCAGTCTAGTATTGGCATGGCACCTTTCGAAGCTCTTTATGGAAGGCCTTGTCGATCTCCTACATGTTGGTGGGAATCTACGGATAAGATCTTGCTTGGGCCAGATATGGTTAGAGAGACTTCAGAGAAGATTGATTTGATTCGAAGAAGGATGAAAGCAGCGCAGGATAGGCAAAAATCTTATGCGGATCGGAGAAGGACGGATCTTGAGTTTGAGGTTGGGGACATGGTTTTTGTCAAAGTATCTCCGTTGAGAAATGTTGTTCGCTTTGGGTCCGTTGGGAAGTTAGCACCGAGGCTTGTTGGGCCGTTTCCTATTAAGGAAAGGATTGGACGGATGGCATATAGGGTGGAGTTGCCCGACAGACTTAGTGGTGTTCATGATGTATTCCATGTATCACATTTGAGGAAGTGCTTACATGAGACCGCAGAGGTCGTAGAGCCGAGCTTGCTTAGAGATGTAGAGGTAGAGCGTGATGCGACGATTCGACGAGCTCCTACTCGCATCCTTGGGTCAGAAACTAGGAAGTTGAGGAACAGAGAAGTTCAGCTAGTTAAAGTGCAATGGGGAGAAGACGAAGGCAATGCTACTTGGGAGACGGAAGCGAAGATGCGTTCTTTGTACCCATTTCTTTTTGAGAGTATGTCTTTTAACTTCTCCTTTATCGTTTGTCTAGTACTTATCTTATCTTTAGTATGTCCTCTCATTAGTACCTTTGACCTTTAGATAGGGTAAACCTATGGTTGAAACATGTGTTTGAGACATGTTATGTTTGATGGATGCATGTGGATGCAAGTGGTTGCTAGTGGTTGCTCGTGGATGCATGTATACACACTCTAGGCACTAGATCGGCTCAATCACTTCATATGGCATATTGCATAAAATTGTGTGTAGGAAGCTATATTTATGGATGTATAATGATTGTGTTATCATATGGATGATGCATTTTGGTGAATGATTGTGCACTCATGTAGATATTGTATGTGTCGATAGGGTTCTCTCGCATACATAATGGATGCATGGCACTATCATGATTTGCATATGTTCATACATTAGATAGGGAACATATACACACACTTTTTGCATATGCTCATACATCATTAGAAACTGTTTTAAGGACAATGGATGCCCGTGTTTGATGGATTGAGTAGATGGTTGTTTGGATGGTAGGATATGCATTCTCCTTAGCTTAGAGATTTCGGGGACGAAATCCTTTAAGGAGGGGAGAATGTAACACCCCGAATTTCGGTTAATGCTAAAATTCACAAATTAAAGAATAACTAATCCCAGATGTGGGAATTAGGGGAAACGGGTTGCACCATTGCGTTCGCCTCGGAAAAATACGCGAAATAGAGTCTGAGTTTTCGAAAATCGGAGTCCGTATGAAGAAGATATGGACGAACGAAGTTAGGCAGAAAAACCGAAAACTAGCCAGAATGCACTGGCGCACTTGTGAAGTGCGCCAACACAAAAATGCACTGGCGCACTTGTGAAGTGCGCCAACACATTTTTACACTGGCACACTTGGGAAGTGCGCCCGTGTCGGGACAGGAAACCTGCACAGTTTCTAGAGAGTTCTGTGGTTGGGTGCACCAGTTTGGGGTTTGGGCTTGGTCTTAGGGCTGGTTTCTGGAAGGTTCCGAAATCTAAGGGTCCTAATCTAATTTAGGGTTAATCTAATGGCCTAAAACACTTGCCTAATCCTATAAATAAGACCCTAAGCTAGCCCTAAATGGTCATAATCCTATCTCCTAACTAAACTATGCCAAAATTTTCTATGATCATGGCCTCCACTCAAAACCCTAGCCTCCATCCTATTTCTAAACTATTTCTATGAAGGCTTTCATGTGCATACAAGCATCTTTGAGTTGTATGAGTGATCATTGGCTTGCATTCATCATCAAGTTGCAAGCTTTATGTTCAAGGCTAGAGTTTTTGGGTGATTTGTGGCAAGGGTTTGCTTATTGGAGTTTAGTGGTGAGTTTCTATAGACTTAACAATCAATTGTTAAATTGATTATGATAGGATATGATAAGATATGGCTATGTTTGTGGAATCAATGTGTTTATGCAAGTTTAGTATAGTGTATGTTGTGTGCTATATGCAAGTTTAATGCTATGTTTTATGATGCAAAACACTATGTTGAACATTGATTCATATGTAACATGTTATGCAAGCTATATGGGAGATTATATGCAAGTCTATATGTAACATGTTATGCAAGTTATGTATTTGGTTTTATGCATGCTAAGTATTTGGTTTTATGCATGCTATGTATTTGGTTTTATGCATGCTAAGTATTTGGTTTTATGCATGCTATGTATGTGGTTTTATGCATGCTAAGTATTTGGTTTTATGCATGCTAAGTGTTTGGTTTTATGCAAGTTTGTCTCTTTTTATGATATGCATAATATATGCAAGTTTGTCTCTAAGTATGGCATGTTATGCAAGTTCATATGCAAGTTATGATACATGTTCATATGCAAGTTATGATGCAAGTTCATATGCAAGTTATGATACATGTTCATATGCAAGTTATGATGCAAGTTCATATGCAAGTTATGATGCAAGTTCATATGCAAGTTTATGTGCAAGTTCATATGCAAGTTTGTCTCTTTTTATGACATGCATAATGCAAGTTTGGGTTAAATGCTAGTTGGGTTTAATGTATGCTCATATATGCAAGTTGACACCTTTTGAACCCATGATAAAGTTATAAGCTATGTTGGTTAAACCCATGACATTTGTGATGAATCTTCCCTTTTATTATGTCACGTTACGAGAACGAATTACGTGGGGATCGATGGGGTTAATATGCATGTTAATAAAATGATGTGGAATGGGTATGCTTAAGAGTAACATAAATTAAATGGACATAATTTGGAATTTACCTATTGAGTTAGGTCTACCCATATTATGGAGTTGGGAATTTACCTATTGAGTTAGGTCTACCCATACTACGGAGTTGGGAATTTACCTATTGAGTTAGGTCTACCCATATTCTGGAAAACATGATTAATTAATTAGGGATAATTAATATAAATTATGAGGGTGATTAATTAGGTGTAATTGATCGACTAAGACACGAGGTTGGACTCAGTTGTAGCGTAAAACTGCCCGGACCCAACCGGCTTAACCAGTTGCTACAAATGTTAGCCCAATGTGAGAGGTCTTAGGCACAAATTAAATACGTGATTAAAGTAAAGACACGAGGTTAGACCCTTTTTATGACGTAAGGCTGCCCGGACCCAACCGGCATATCCAGCAGTCATAAAAGACGGTCTAATGTGAGAGGTCTTTATGAGGTCATGATCTTAATTAATTAATTAAGAAACACTTAACCATATTAGCATGTAGAGGGACATGAGGGGTTAAGTGGGTGCCTTGGGTGGCATGAGGAATCTAGTGGGTTGCCTTGGGTGGCAATAGAAAATACGATTAGAATACTTAACCAAAGAGGAACATGTAATTAAACATGGGTAAAGGGTTAAGTAAGTGCTTTGGGTGGCATGTGGAAATCTAGTGGGTGCCTTAAGTGGCAATTGATATATGATTAGATGACTTAACCAAACCTTAACATGTAGGTGGGCATGATTATAACAGGGGTTAAGTGGGATACACTAGATAAAATAACAAGCTTAGGTGGTAGCTTATGGGGGCCCATTTCAACCAATATCCCAAACGTATCTTAGTGGGCTCGACTCTAGTCGAGTGACGGGACACGCATATTGGGCTTGACTATAAGAGGCCAAAATGGGTTAGCGGTGGCAACGCATGACCAACGGGTTTCATAGGCGTGTGTGGACCCGGGCTGGTAAATAAGACGTTGTTGCATCGTGTAGATATAAGCCGTGCACCGTTAGTTTTATCAGGTTGCCACGCTGGGGAATGGTACACCCCACGGTGGGGCCAGCACGGGTATCTACGTTAGGGAGCCGATCGAATGGGGAGTAGTATGTACACCTAGTGGATTGTAGGGCCCCGTGGCGTCTACTTAGTCACCTAGGGGTACGCGAGAACTATTAAGTTAATTTTATAAGTCCATCGGTGGGATCAACCTTTAAGTTAGGAATGACTGGTGTGGTGCAGTGTAGGAATTACCCTTGGGTGGGTAGATCTGGGGTGGTGTAATCCAGTAATTATCCTTGGGTGGATAAATGCGTCTTTTCGGTTATCTTAGTACATCCTGTGTTTAGTTGGCTACTTAGTGTAGTCATTATCCCCAGAGGTACCGTACCTTGTTTATATCATACCCTAATTACTTTAATGATTGTATTGTTAGGGTTATAGGACTCACTCAGACTTATGTCTGACCCCGTTGTTTCTTTATCTTTTTCCCAACCCTCAGGTTTTCAGAGTGGGCCTAGCACTAGTGGGCTTTGATCAGGCTGCTTTATTCTCTTTTGGAGCTTGGACCATAGATGTAGAGCTCAGCTTACCCTTTTTTTTATGGCTATCAGTTCATGTATTGGGATTATGTACTTTTATTTATCAGGATGGATATTTTGTACTTGACTCTTATTATGGTTTTGTGATGTAACCAAACATGTTTTACTTTCCGCTGCAATGAAATGATGTTTTAAAATTTTCAAGTATTACTTATATCTGTATTGTTGTAATTTTTCTATTCTATATTCACTTAAAATACTCCACCGATGTTATGGCATTCCCTTAGCGAGTGACCATAGCGGGTGTGGGGTGTTACAGGTTGTTACATTCTTCCCTCCTTAAAGGATTTCGTCCCCGAAATCTCCAAGTTAGGAAGAACGTATCCTACCATCCATCATCCATCTACTCAAAACATCATCCACGAGCAATCATTGTCCTTAAAAGGTTCTAAATGCTGTATGATCATATGCAAAGGTGTGTGTATATGTACTTATCTAATGCGAAAATCAGGAGGTTACTGATTCAGTAAACCCCCTTAATGCAAAATATGTTAGTGAAATGAGTCCATATGTTTGCAAATTCCTAACATAATTTATAATCTCTACATGAGTGCACATAACATTCATCCATATGCAACATCCACGTGATAGCATAACAAGTTTTCATCCATGAATAAGCATAAACACTCATGCATATGCAGTATGAAAGTGTGTGAGCCGATCTTAGTGCCTAACGTGTATTATGCATCCACGAGTATCCACTTGCAAACACTTGCAACCACTTGCAACCATCAAGCATAACATGTTTCAAACACATGTTTCATCCAAAGGGTTTCTACCTAAGGTTCTCATGACAAGATTAACACGATAAACTAGATAAACATGGATAGCAAAGAGAAAGATATGCTAACAAAGAAAAGAGATTGAGAGTGTACCCTCAAAAAGGAATGGATAAAGCCCACGCATCTTCTCCTCGGTTTCCCAAGTTGCGTCTTCTTCGGCTTCACCCCATTGAACCTTCACCAATTTGACCTCTCGATTCCTTAGCTTCTTGGTCTCCGTCCCCAAGATACGAATCGGAGCTCTCCTCAAGGTAGCCTCTTTCTCCACTTCTACATCTTTTAGAACACTTGGCTCAACAACCTCTGTTGATTCATGTAAACACTTCCGGAGATGCGAGACATGAAAAACATCGTGTACTCCAGCAAGCTTCTCGGGCAACTTCACTCTATAAGCCATCTGCCCGATCCTCTCTATAATAGGGAATGGTCCAACAAACCTCGGTGCCAACTTCCCAACAGCTCCAAATCGGACCACATTCCGCAAAGGAGAAACCTTCACGAAAACCATATCCCCAACATCAAACTCCAAATCCGTTCTTCGCTTATCAGCATAGGATTTCTGTCGGTCTTGGGCCGCTTTCATCCGTCTTCGAATCAACTCGATCTTCTCGGATGTATCTCTGATCATATCAGGCCCAAGTATAAGCTCATCTGTAGTCTCCCACCAACATGTAGGCGACTTGCACGGCCTCCCATATAAAGCTTCAAATGGTGCCATCCCTATGCTTGCCTGATAACTGTTATTATATGCAAACTCAACAAGAGGAAGATGGTCTTCCCAAGTACCACCAAAATCCAGAATACAAAGCCTCAACAGATCCTCGAGTACCCTATTCACCCTTTCGGTTTGACCGTCCGTCTGTGGGTGATAAGCCGTACTTAGATTCAACCTTGTGCCCACAGCTTCTTGCAAGCTATTCCAGAATTGACTTGTAAAGATTGGGTCACGGTCACTGACTATACTAGAAGGGACTCCATGTAGTCTCACAATCTCACGAAGATATACAGACGCTAGCCAAGATGCGGTCCTCTTGCTCTTCACCGGAATGAAATGAGCACTCTTCGTAAGTCTATCCACAATAACCCAAATGCTCGTATTCCCTTTCCTTGACCTTGGTAGCCCATCGATAAAATCCATGGAAATACTCTCCCACTTCCATAGTGGAACGTCTAGAGGATGCAATAGCCCACCGGGCTTCTTCGACTCGGCCTTAACTTGCTGGCAAATGATACATCTAGAGACAAATTCTGCCACATCCTTCTTCATCCCAGGCCAAAAGAAAATGCGCTTCATATCTTTATACATCTTATCTCCGCCCGGATGTATAGTCAACTTAGAGCGATGCGCTTCCTCAAGAACTCTTCTTACTAGATCTTCTACCATTGGAACACATAACCTTCCGTCTCTCCTCAGCCAACCCTTGTCATCAATAGAATATCGAGCGAGATGACTAGACGTCTCTCCTCGAATTAGCTTATCCATAATCTCAACTATCTGAGGGTCTTCTCTCTGCGAAGCCCCAACTTGATCAAGAAGGGTAGGTCTGAGTTCCAGAGATGCTAAAGAACCGGTCATCGACTCAATCGCCAAAGAGAAATCAAAGGTTGCCACATACTCTAAATTCTTCATCTCAACGAATAGAGGACTTAGGGTCAACCTTCTTCTACTCAATGCATCTGCTACCACATTCCCCTTGCCAGGGGTATAAGCTATCTCAAAATCGTAGGACGCCAAGAATTCCATCCATCTTTGTTGCCTCAGATTTAGATCCTTCTGAGAAAAGAGATACTTCAATGACTTGTGATCGGTATAAAGCTCAAATCTTTCTCCCAGAAGATAATGGCGCCAAGCCTTGAGTGCATATACTATTGCTGCCAACTCTAAGTCATGAGTGGGATAATTCTTCTCATGCACTTTGAGTTGTCTACCGCCAAAGCATATCACTCTTCCTTCTTGCATAAGAACAACTCCTAACCTCGTGCCACATGCATCGGTGTATACGGTAAATAACTTCCCTCCATCGGGCAAAGCTAGAACAGGTGCTGATGTGAGGGCTCTCTTGAGCTTCTGAAAAGCAAGCTCGCATTCTATGCTCCAAGCAAAAACTAAATTCTTCTTCGTCAATTTAGTGAGAGGAGCGGATATCTTTGCGAAGTCCTTGATGAACTTCCGGTAGAAACCCGCAAGACCTAGAAAAATTCTCACTTCGGTTGCATTCCTTGGAGTCTTCCAATCCTGAACTGCCACTACCTTAGCGGGATCCACCGCTAAGCCTTGCTTAGATACTATATGCCCAAGGAATCTAACTTCCCTTCTCCAAAAGTGACACTTGGAGAACTTGGCCTACAACTGATGCGCTCTAAGCGTATCCATCACCTCCATGAGATGCCTTGCGTGCTCTTCCTCATCCTTAGAGAAGATCAGAATATCATCTACGAAGACCACGACAAACTTGTTCAAGAACTCCCTGAACACCCTACTCATCAAGTCCACGAAATATGCGGGTGCATTAGTCAAGCCGAACGGCATGACAAGTCATTCGAAGAATCCATCTGGAGTTCTGAACGCAGTCTTGTCTATACTATCTTCAGCTACCCTGAGCTGATGGAACCCTGTAGCAAGATCAAGCTGAGAGAAAACAGAAGCACCGACAAGCTGGTCAAAGAGATCATCAATCCTCGGTAACGGGTGTCTGTTCTTCTTAGTCAGCTTATTCAACTCTCGATAGTCAACGCAAAGTCGGAGAGAACCATCCGCCTTGGTAGAAAATACCACAGGCGCTCCCCATTCAGATATACTTCGTCTAATGAAGTTCTTCTCAAGCAACTCTTTCACTTGCTTACTTAGCTCCCGCCTTTCACGCGGAGCCATGTGCCGAACGGGCAAAGAAACAGGCTTTGCATTATCCACCAGATAAATGCGGAAATCAATCACTCGCTTAGGGGGCAACCCCCTAACTTCATCGAAAACATCCGAATACTCTCGAACCACTCTCACAGACTGAAGAGTTTCCATTGACAAGTCGAGTGATTCCAGATAGCACAACATGACGGGACCTCTCGGATCACAAGAAGTCTCTAGGTGTTTCCGAGGCGAGTCACGAGCCTCACAACCCTATGCTCACAATCAAGAATGGCTCCATATCTGGACAGCCAATCCATGCCCAATATCAATCCGTATCCCCTAAAACCAAGAACATAAGCACTGCACAAGAACTCTACACTCAGTATAGAGATCCTCAAATCCCCACATATCATAGACAAATGGGCGGAACCCCCAATAGGATTTGAGACACAGACGGGATCATCTACCAAGCTAGTACTAAGGTGCAAACTATCAACAAGATCAGATGAGATAAAGCTATGCGATGCACCAGAATCAAACAAGGTACGAACTGGAAAATCAGAAATATATACAAGGCTCTCAACAGAAATACTACCTCGATCGGGAACTGGAGCGACATTGAGAGCATGAACTTGCCCTCCTGAAGGTCCAGCACGCTGAGTCTGACCCTGGCCTTGCCCTTGCTTCCTCGGGCAATCCTTACTGAAATGTCCAGTCTCACCGCAGAAAAAGCATTCACCATTCTTCCTTTTCCTCTTCTTACAATCCTTAATAAGATGCCCAACTGAACCGCAATAATGGCACTTCCCCTTGTTGTTCTTGCCCTTGTTGTTATTGCCCTTATTGTTGTTCCCCTTGTTGCCTTGACTCTTGTTCTTGTTCTGATTGCCTTGACTGCTCTGACCACTTGGATTACCCTGATTTCCTTTTCCCTGGGAATCAGTCTTCTTGGCTTGAGTATCATTCATCTTGGTTTCTTTCTTGACATCTCCCTGAAGTAACGCCATATCAACCAAACTCTCAAACGTGGCCCCATGGGGAATATGTGACATAGCCAATCCCTGCAACGGCTCATTCAATCCTCTAGCAAAACGAAGAGCCTTCTTCTGAGGAGTATTCACCATATCCAAGCCAAAACGAGACATATCTCCTTGTTTCAAAGTTATGAACCTCTCCATTTGCAGATTCTCCTCAGCAGAAGATAGAAACTTAAGCATGAACCTTGCCCTGAAATCGGCCCAAGTCTCAACAGGCCTAGTACCATTGGTGACTTCCCACCAATAAGCGGCTTCATCCTTCATAAGCCAAACCGCCAACAAGAGCTTCCTCTGATCGTCTAACCCAAAGATAGCAAACAAATCCTCGGTCTCTTTCAACCAATTTCTGGCCTCTACAAAAGTCTCAGTGCCTTGAAAGTTCTTGCCACCCATTGCTTTGAAATCTTTGCAAGTCTTTGCGAAGTCCACTTGAGGATGCTGAGGGGGAGGAGGAAGAGGAACCTCAGCGACAGGAGGAGGAGGAACATTAACCACCGGAGGAGGAGGAGGAGGAACATTAACTACCGGAGGAGGAGGAGGAGGAACATCTGCGGGGCCGGCTTCGGTCGCCCTAGCCTCCAAAAGTCTCCTATACCAAACAGGTACGTGTACTCCCTTCGGAATAGCAAAGTTATCGGACATACTGAAAACGAAGAAAAAGACAGATTCAGAATGGAGAAAAACGAAGGAATTTTGCTAATGGCTTTTTGGGGAATAGCCTTTAAAATAAACTAGACTTTTCTTTGGAAAATACTTTATACTTGGTTTTGAAAATAGTTTTCCAAAAGTTTTCTAAAAGCCTTTTTGTTCCTTCTCGTACCATATGCTCTGATACCAAATGTAACACCCCACCTCCACCAGGGTGGCTCTTGCAAGCACTCTGACTTTGGAGGGGCGTTTGAATCAGGTAAACATGCATAATGATATATCAAGGCAGAACAAGAACATATGTATATATGTAAACAGAGTAAATAACATAGATAAAACAGCGGAAGATTTCAAAACATTTCAAAATAAGTCTGGTACAACATAGCTTTCCAAATAAACAATGTCTAGATAAAACAACATCAACTGAAAAACTGAAATAAATAAGTGCTATCCCCAATTAAGTGGTAACCATAGCTAGCTTCATGTCGAAACCGTACATGAGCTGAAATCCCACAAGCAAGCAATCCGAAATCCAAGCTAAGCTCCAGTATTCCCTCCCTGAGAACCTGGGGGGGGGGGGACGGAAGAAAAGAGGCGAAAGAAAACAGGTCAGTCAAAAAGACTGAGTAAGCCCTACTACAATCAATGTAAACTGATAAAGTTAACTGGCATGAGCAGCAGGGATGAACATAAGGATAACAATATACTAGCATGATGATTAACCAACAAGGTAGATAAAGGTGTCATCGCATAATCAGGATTAAGGTTTTGCACCACAGGTGTACTAGCAAACTAACATGACTTGAATAAACAAGTATTGATCCCTTGGCCCAAGCTTTGGCCCAATAACATGAAATGACCCTAATACAAGGTCCAACCAAACGGTCTAGTCGATCGGCTCCCTAAGCCTAACTCGTCACGTGTTGGTGTCAATACGGCCCAATCATAATTGTAGTCGAACTGTGTCGGGTCCACCCTTCGGGTGTATCAAGCCCTAGGGTGTCAACCCCTGGACACCATGAACATGAGTGCACAGTCCCGATCTACTGGTACTCGTGCATGTTTTCTCCGGCTACGGACTATGTGCACGACCAGAGTCCGCCCGGAACTACACCGGCGTACCCTCTGCCGTCGCTTTTGGTCACTTACCTCCAGTCCAGTAATCGTGCCCCCACCCTAGCCTAGTCCCTAGGGTCATGATGATACTAACTTGGGATTACTGCTGGAGTGGGCCCCCATTGCTAGGATTTTTCTAGTGGGTTAAGTACGGTTTAACCCTCTTGCTAATCCTGGATTAACTTGGTTAAGTGTAACGATGAGTTCACGACTTAACCCCGATTAATCTACCAAGCCCAAATTGGTTAAGTATTAAGTGGACCATGACTTAACCCTAATCATGAGGCATTAATTAATTTAATGCGCCTTAACCTCTCACATTAGACCTTGTTGTGGTTACTAGTTAAGCCGGGCGGGTCCGGGTAGCTTTACACCACAACTTGGTCTAACCTCGGGTTCAAGGTACAACATGACCAACTTCTCACATTGGGTCCTATTGTTTGTAGCAACTAGTTAAGCCGGTCGGTTCCGGGTAGGTTTACGCTACAAACTCAACCCAACCTCGAGTTGGCCACACTTATCTTTTCTAAGTGTCATGTCCATCATGTTTCCAAAACATGTTACAAGTTTTCAAGCAATTGGGTAGACCTAACTTAATAGGTAAATTCCCAATGGGTAGACCTAACTTAATAGGTAAATTCCCAAGCTTATGTTTTATGTCTTTTAAGTTTACCCAACCCCAAACGCAATCCCATCGCTTACATATCGCAATAGCGCATAAAGGATAGAAAGAGGGAACTTGGCATAATCATGACATAAAGGTATTGAAGCCACAAGCTTAACATGGTGGCATATGAAATGTTCATATGTTCATACACTTGCATATTACATTTTTAGGCCTCAAAAGTACGCATAAAACCAAACTTAGCATATTGGTGATACATGGTGCTAAATGACATGTAGAGATGGCCATAAGTTCGCATTTAGCCTCACATGCAAGTTATCATAAGAGATATGATAACTTACATGTTGCTAAAATGCAACCTTTGGCATAAAGCTTAAAGCTTTATGTTCATAAACCCAAAATAAGCTTGCATAACATGATAGCATGAACAAAATGTTCAACCCAAACTTGCATAACATAACTTGGCATACTTGCATATAAACTTGCATATCACAACATGATAAACTTGCATATCACAACATGATAAACTTGCATATAAACTTGCATATAAACTTGCATATCATACATTTAACTTTAGAGTTTAAGTATGAAAGTAGAATAGGGCTTACAATGCTTAAGAAGTCACAAAAATATGACAAAGCCCTTATGAAATCAATTAAACCCAAAATGCAAGCAAAACCCTTGAGCCAAAATGATCAAGACTCTTTCTTTATGATGCAAATATATAAACTTGACTTGAATGCAAGCTAATGATGCTCATACAAGTTTGAAAACACTTGTATGCATGGAAAATCACTTAGGAATTTATTTAGGAATTTTATGAAGAGAGTGGAGGCCATGAGAGGATTGATTTTGCCATAGTTTAGTTGTATGAATGAATAATGATGATTTAGGGTAGGTTAGGGTCTTATTTATAGATTAGGCAAGTGTTTTAGGCCATAGGATTAAACCTAGATTCAATCCAAGCCATCAAAGCATGTCTTGGGGAAGAAGTCAAGTGTAGGAACCATCTAGGGCCTTTAGATTAAAGATGAACCATGAGAACCATTCAAATGCAAAATCTGCATTTGAGCGAATCGGCCCACGGGTTGACAGCCAAACACCCTGGATTAACCCCTAGTCGACCCAGCGAGCTCGGGTCGACCTCAAAAATCGGCCAGTTCGGTTATTCCCCTCTCCTAATTCGCTGTTTTGAACATTTTTGCATATTTATTTATTTATTTTTCAATTATATATATATATATATATCAATATATATATATATATATCTCTGCGCAACCCATTTCACTTAATTAAGTATACTTTAATTTGGGAATTTTTCGTGAAACTTCGCGAGGCCATATCTTGGTCATACGGACTCCGATTTTCGAAAACTCGGACTCTATTTCGCGTATTTTTCCGAGACGAACGCAATGGCATAGCCCGTTTCCCTTGATTCAGATTTTACAGTTTAATTCTGCCTCCATTTATGTTATAACATGTTATTCAAAAATACAGGTTGTTACACCCGTTTAGAGATTTTCTATTGAATATAATGTTATTGTCACACATTATGATATGTGTGTCTCTTTTAACTTCTTCGGGAATTACAATCTTTTTATGTCACAACTTTTAAGAAAGCTTCGGGTTTCTATTTTTTTTGTAATCCAAGACTTCGGTCCTGGATTTTGAGTTATACAACTCCTTGTTAAAATAATTTCTTCACACAATTGTTATTGAACCTATTTCTTCCATTATATCATTTATTACTTGCCAAATAAATACATTAAAAAAAATCATACCTATATCCATATTCTGAGCATGAACATATAACATTTAATTTACAATAACCAATGCATTTATGATAATAATAACTGCAATTAACATTTATATGGTCTAGGATATAACTATTGTCAGAGTTAAATTAATTCATTACAAATATATGAATCAATTGAGAAATGGTACTTAAACTAGCACAAATTCATCTCAGGTTTAGGGTTTACATTACTCAATGATAAAATTAAAATGAATATCTTAATAAGGAAATTTATTTCTCAATAAACAGATTTCCTAAAATAAATATCTCTTCTTGATATATATATATAATCTTCATACAGATATAATATTATCTTCAGGATGCAACAAAACTTACATCTGTAATTTTAGCAAATGAGATATATTGCATAAAAGATTTCTATCTCAAATAATAGATCCATTTAATAATTCATGGAAACTCAAACTTTTGACGATAAAGGAATTACAAGTTCTTAGCTTTTATTTCAAATACTAAAAATTAAGTTTGTCGTGTATGCTTTCATTAATATTTTCATTCACTTCAGGTGCTAAATCAAAAATAGTTTCAATAAATGAAAGCTTTTCTTTTCTTCTTCAACATATGAACTTCGAGTTCATATTATTTCAGATTCCAAAGAATTAATATACTTTATGATTCTTCATTTGTTTATTTTTCTTAATTCACTTTGGTGATAGATCAATATTAGATCTGAAATTAATACGATCTTCTAGATACGTATTATATTTACATTTGTTTCTCTAAGAAACAATACAACATTTCTTCCGGAAATATGAATTATGTAAACAAAATCAAATTAAATTCAATGAAATTATTTGAATAGAGAAGAACAAAAATTTGTCGAATCCAAAAAATAAATCACTACAAACAACATCTCATTTTTAAATCATGTAGAGATCTCAAATATATATAATTTGAATATAATTTTGAGACCAACAGTATGATTACATCAAAAAAATCAGATCTATAATAGAGTGAGATCTGAAATATGATTAACAAAATAGAAACCAGATCTCAAAGCGTAGATCTATTTGAGTTCTAAAATTATAAGACTAAAAAAATCTAGAAGATAATACAATAGATTTAAATCTAGAATGAGATGAGATCTAAAAAAATGGAGATTTGAAAAATCAAATCAATCAAATCAGAAAAATAACCTACCGTTTTGAGATCTATAATTAGATCTATAATCAAATCGTGCTGATAACGTGTTATAAAATAAAACAGAACGTATAATAAAAGAGAAGCCATTAAAGAGAACAGAAAAGATAGGGGAGAGACTTTTATTTCTATTGCTTCAAGTGTCTCCTCTTTCTATTACATTGACTCCTTTATATATATGCTTTGGAGTTGATGTTAAACTTATTCCCATGATGTGGGACTAAATAGAATATTACAAAAGCATATTCACTCTTATATATTACAACATACATAGTATTATAGGAAATTTTTATAATGATTGCCACCCTTACTTTGTTAATACTATGTATAATAAGAGGAAAATAAACTTTTGTTTTCCTCCTTGAATTCCAGATATTATATAGTTTTAAAGTTACAATATTAACGGCTGCTAAAATTTGGTCTTTTCATTTTTGAAAGGAATTAAAACAACGTGTATTGATCATAAATGCCTACAAACATAGCATTGTGGAAATTAGGTTGAAGTGCATTTTATTTCAAGTTAATAAGTTTTAAGGACAACACTTCGGAATAATTAGTTTTAATGACAATATTCAGGAAAAAGATAATGGCAAATTCTATTTACACACCAAAAAATGCTAAAATATACCAAAAATTATAATAAACTACTATACACCATATATTACTTTAAATACACCGTTCCTTTTACTAAATTATCTATGTTCTCATCTTCTTTTTCTTTCCTGTTTCAAACTTAAAACACAATTACCCAATATTAGAAATGCTTTGCATCAAATGAAGTAAAATTTAAACAAATGAAATTTATTTCTTGTACTAATATTGTAACTTTTATAAACTATTTGAAAAAAAATCAATTTCAACAAAATTACTACAATTCTACAAAATAAATCAACACTTCTAAATTAGACCATTAATTCTGAATATTTTCTTAATTGAAATTTTAGATGTCATGATTAAATAATTCATTAACATCTTCATTAACATATCTAAGTTTCAATACTTTTAAGAATAAATTGACTTTTAATATGCAATGCAACTATGAGTAAAGGGTAATTTAGTAATAGAATTTGCCAAAGATAAATTCTTTTATCATTTTAAGTTATACAGGAAAATGGTAGTTTCTTTTATCTTTATTTTTATATAACTAGAAAAGATAAATTCTTTTTATCTTTTTTCTGTAAAATGTCCTCAAATCTATTTATTTATTTTTAGAAATGTTGTCCTTAAAACTTATTACCCTGGACAAATAAGCCCTTTAAATGAAAATCCCCGTATTCAAAATATAAAAGATTTGCAAAACTAATTCATATAATGTGATAAAAATACTAGGTTTCTTTATATGTTTTCTTTAGAAATGTTATGGGCATTTAATCATAAAATTATTTATTTATTTATTTATGGAAGCAAAATAAAATCATTTAATTCTTTGGTTAATGCTTGAGTGAAAAATGAATTTATTTATCACTGTGTTATATAATTAAGAAAAAGTAAGAATATAATACTTTGAATATAACTATTATGAGTTTCTACAATGTCACACTGATCATATGCTTATTTTAAATAATAATTTTTAAAGACTGCAATGTTGTTAAGAGATATTTGTGCAAAAAAAATTCATTCAAAAGGGAATAAGTAATGCATGAAATATTTCGAAATGAGATATTAACATAAATAGACAAACATTCTTTTATGATCGTGAATGTGAACGGTAATTTTGATTGATGAGTGTTTCTATGGAAAACTTTATTTTCTGATAATATTTATTTGGCTCACTAACTTTAACTAATGGACGTGATGTTTAATATGGAAAATATTTAATTGAATAACATGTATTAACTGTAGTTTAATTATAAGTATCGATTATGAAAACATCTGAGTTAAATATATAAGCTAAAGGAATCTTTATATATTTTACATTGATGTGACTTTACCTCTGCAAGAACATCATTATAGGGCCCAACATTTGGTATATAATACTGTATATATGTCCTTTTGAGATATCTTATAGATATTATATTAATATTTGTTTAATGTTTGAAAATGCATAACATGTTATATCATTTGAATTTGAATGGAGATATAAAATTAAATGTACCGATCTTTGTAATATGACTTTATATGGAGGAAATAGATTTGTTAGGTGGTTTCAGACTAACATGGTTCATTGTAAGAAACTGGAAAGTGTGATTCTTAGATTATGAAAATGTGACATTTTTCCTTGATTCTTGCATACATGTAAGAATAAATAGTATAATTAGTCAAATGATTCATCTGTTAAAATTAGAGGAAACGTAATGTTTTTCTTGAATTGGAAAACATAATATTTCGTGTAATGTGAGAAGTTATAGTTGTCCTTTTTCATGAACATTGAATTTTTTTTTGTAAATGTAAAATGAAAAGAGAATACACATCTATTTCGAATCGAAAACAACCAAGTAATTGGTGAAATGAGTGAACTTATCAAAATGAATAAGGTCAAAGAGAACTTCATAATCTTCAAGGGAAATTTGTCTATGAATTCTCAAGAAGAACAGGCATCGATCGCAGTGTGGATTTTTTTTTTATACAAATACTCGTTTATGGCCTAACAGTGCAATATGGTTACAGTTTCTCTTTTTATTTTATTTTGTTTATAGGTTCGGTTGCTTTTATATGATCTGTAACAATCTTTGGTGGCGCTTTAGAAAGCCACTTGACGGGTTTATTTGATATGATTTTTAAGCATTCTTGCTTTCGTTTAATCCATAACCAATTTTTGGTGGTTCACTTAAGATACGTTTAATGGATTCTACCGTTTTATGTGTGTTTGAGCTTCATTTCTTTTGTGAAATATGATCAATTTTTCTAGTGCTTTTAATATATTCTTGAAGAATATTCATATTTGATATGATGAGTCTGAATTTTTCGTAAAATAATAAAATATAAGTCCACTGAAATTCGAGTTAGGTGTTTGGTATCTTGTAAATAGGCAAAGTCAATATATCAAAGCTCAATAAGTAACTCATAGTAGGAATGATTTAAATATAATAGTAAGTAAACACTTACTAAGGAAATGATATTTTTTAAATCAAGTGTTTCTAAACCGGAAGACATCTACCTTTTATTTAACCTGCGGGTTGTTATGAGGAGGAGGTCAGAACTAAAGTTCTGGTGAATGACAAGATTATATACTATTAAATATGACACTATGTATACCGTTCCATTTCCATTTTGATCATATTAGATTCATTTAGATTACAATACTCTCACCTCCATGCGTAGATCATACCCATCTACTCCTAAGTTGACGAAACCTAGTGTCAATAATATGTATCTACATACCCTTAGTCCACCTCGGTCCTAAATACTATCTATAGTATTCCACGTATCCTCCTCGATACGACACCACCATCTCGTCTAGAGAGTCCTATAACTACATCTATAAAGAACAACTTCACTAAAACCGCAATACAGATGTTTTGTCATCTGGTAAGAAAACGTGAAATTGTCTCTATAGTGGATTGCTCCAATGCTAGGACATCCAAGATGTACCACCCAGTGCATACATTGAGGATTTATACGTAATCGCTCTATCTATACTCTTGAGTTTCGCTAACAAGTGGCACTACTAGGGCTCACTTCATACGAAACTTAGTCATAGATTTGCATTTATGAAGGACAACTTCTAGGCCCATAAGACAGATGTTCAACATGGTTCGTCTCTTCTCAAAGTAGTCATATCCCTATGCAGTCATTCTTCAACTAGTTGAAAAATTTTCTAATGCGTTAAAGCCTTTCCCTACAATAAATAGTCTAGGCAACCAAATGGCGTTGTCACCTCATCTAGCATCTCGACAGTGAAATATCATAGGCATGTTGGTTTGACCCAAATATTCCACGCATGCTTGCCATTGACCGGTGAAGACAAGTATCCAAATGACTAATATCCTTATGGGTCTTGACTACTGAGCCTGCTCCATGCAGCTGTATGAACCCTTAAATCAGACATCGGCCTATTGATGCTTGCGAAGGAAAAACCCTATGGTTCTCCAATGCAATTGTAGTTAAGAGATACCTTCTTGATGGACACTACAAACAAGTCTCCAATGGAACGCTCTACCATGCCTATATCGGAGGGCCATACTTGCGGCATCCTCCATGTCTTGTTTGAAGCCTCCACTTTCTGCTCTAGCGTAGCATGCCGATATTTATGAGATCATTAGTTCTTGACTTAATTGGAATGCAGCTACAAACGCGCCTCATGAGATCCGCTACGTTAGGAATACATCCAGATTTCCTTTTTGGACTGCTCCAAATGCACCTCACATTTTTATTGAACCCTACAACTAACATTTTATTACGCGTTTAACTTATCTTTTATTTAATATGCTTCTGTTCTTTTATTATTGTACTATACCTACTTTATATTTCTTATATTTTATGATAGTGTCAATTTGGAGCTATATTTACTTGTCATATATCATTTATCACAATAATTACTTAATTTTTTATATCTGCATTGCAACAGCATAATTTAATCACATTACTCATTTATTCTCTTTTTAAGGTCTCTTAAGTATTTAACTTGATTATTATCTTTGTTTTTTATCAACTCCTATTACGTACTTTCTCTTCTTACTGTTGTTGTAAGTTTTATTCTAAGAAGTTAGTCACATTCTACTTGGTTTATTACAGAAATTTTACAAATCTATTTCCATGTTTTAATATAAAATAAGATAAGAAGTAACTCGTAATTACATGAAATTTCTCTTATTATTTTCCTTTAATTGCTAGATAGTGTAAAATGCAGTAACATTCATATTTTGTACTGGTCCGGCTTTCTTTGCTTTTATTATTGTAATTATGTTTACTGTATTAAATTATAGAAATATACTCTTTTTCTCGACCAACCAACTAAACTATTAGTAATTTAAAATTCTGTTTGTACATTAAATTTCCCTTTTATTCTATTATGTATGTTTGATATTTATACTTGTGAACTTTACACTTTTAGGCTTACGCCTTTCTTTATAATTCTTAATCCCAAGATTACTCATATTTATTTGGATTCTATTCCATAAGAACAACATTTGCATACAAATATAATTTCTTAAGATTTATAGTTTGGATACAAATAACTTACATAAATTAATTACCACAATTAGTCCAAGTATGTCAATGTCAATTGATTAATTTCAACAGGAATCAAATGTTATTATATACCACTATCCCAAAATAAATAATCTAAATCCACTCACCTGAAAAAAGCACTCCAAGTCCTAAATCTATTTCAAATCTAGTTCTATTGTTTGTAGCTTTCCCTTTTGTAACCCTATTTGAATTCACAAACTGGAAATTACATGAATTTATAAACCTGGCTCTAAACAAATTAAATAAACTAACTAGAAACTATATCTATAAAACTTACCTCATATGGATGGTTTATTTTGGATATCTCTTTCCTATATCCACAGTTTATGCCTTCAAGTTGCAAATCAGAAAACCTAGATCTAATATATTTATTTTCTGAAGGATTGGAGGAGAAAGAAAAGTGATAGGGCTTCCATGTCTAGAAAAATATGGGTTTGAACCCTTATACATTTATTTATAGAGAGCCAAAATGATGTCGTCCGTCTTATTTTAACGGACAAAAACCGACTGTTCGTTTAAACGTCAGAAAAACACACTTTTAAAGTGTATGCAGGTCGACCTCTGCATCCCCAAAGTTGACCTATGGGTCGCCTTAACATGTATATAGGTCAACCCATGTAACATCCCAAATTTTTAGTGATTAAATAATTAATTTATTTAATTATTCATTTAGTAATTTAAATGATTTAAATTAAATAATAGCAATAGACTAAAAATCTGTTAAATAATAAATATAAAAATAAAATTTCTCCTCTATAACTGTCCCACTACTTCCCTAAACCCTAAAATCATTTTTCCCTGGTCAACAACCCCATAGCCGCCATGTCTTCTTCTAGTAAAAAAATTCGTGAGTTTGAAAAGTGAAAACAATCCAAATAAAATTCCTAAATTTTAAAACAAAGTCTGTTGATCTTCTCTTGGCAAGGGTTTCATGCTAATACCATTTTTGTAGTGTTCGACGACCAATTTTTCACTACGTTTTATACAACGGCAATCTAGGGTTGCTCTGTTCTTGAAATTAGTGCATCAATGGGTGTTTCAGAGGTTGTATTCGAATTTGTGGTTTGGATTTAGCATGGGTATTTAACTTTTGGAGGAACTCCATAAGATTTTTGTTCACACTTTATTTACAGTGCGTGCGCACATGCCTAGGGTTGCATATCGAAGAATAGGTGCGAGTTGTTCATTGTTGTGAGGAGATGAAGGAGAGTTAGAAGAGGTGAATGCCAGTGGATTCGGTGCTAGAATTCGTGATGGAACATTGGGGTTAGGGATGGTGAAAGGGTGTGCCAATGGCTATTAAGGTGAGCGGAGTTTTTCCTGAACGTGGAAGAAAGACAATAAGTGAATAGTTTAAACGTGGATTAGTGTTTAAAAGGTGATTAGAGTAAATAATTAAACTTATAAAATGTACATCTTATTCATACGTGATTAGAATCATACGAAACGAAATCCATTGGGATTGTATGGATGCAAGCTAAATAATGAAACTGATTTGAAAACATTTAGAGCTTGTCTCAATTTTTGGTGAAATTAAACGCCTGATCAGATCTATTAACCATTAATCGTTATTTAGCGATTAACGCCCAACGTGAGTAAACTCATTAAGTCTGTCCAGTTATAAATTTTATAAATCTAATTTAAAATTGATATATGATGATTGAATATTGTGTGGTGGTTATTTGGATGAATTGCTGATAAATTGGATGAAATTATAGATATAGTTACATATATATATATATATATATATATAACGTTGGTTAAATATTGATTCTATTTATTATAATATCTCATATTAAATTGATCTTATTTACGTTAATTAACATATGTGAATGCAAGAAACATGTTAGAGGGATCTAATTGGATTCCTTAAAATTTATTACTGTTCATTTTCGTA
The DNA here is from genome assembly GCA_030737875.1 of Allium sativum. Taxonomy (NCBI): domain Eukaryota; kingdom Viridiplantae; phylum Streptophyta; class Magnoliopsida; order Asparagales; family Amaryllidaceae; genus Allium; species Allium sativum. The sequence goes on from CM060922.1 coordinate 1,043,311,158, forward strand.
TGTTGTGATTATGTTGTGTTACATGTTCTGTGATAGATTTGATGGTGTTGAATGCTTGATAGCACTGGCCCTAAGATAATTGATATTTAAAATACTGTAAAAATATATTAAATGAAATGGAAAAGAATTTCTGTTTTTAAGAAGGAAAAACTATTTTTAAAATAAAATTGAATCTTGAATGGGCTAGGAAACGATAACTTGTTTTTAATAATAAAACCAAGTAGTTTAATTTATCAACGACGTTTATAAATGAAGTGAAAATTGGGAATCGTTTTAAGAAAGAAACGATGGTATTTATTTCAATGTTCGAAATGTAAATAAGATTGGAATAAATCTATAAGTATTTTTAATTAAAATTTGATGATGTTGAATGTTTTTAAAATAAATTACATTTTAGAAATTATATATATTATACGAACAGAACTTGGCAAGGAAATGTATATTTGGTTCGAAATCAATAAATTATATTCGGATATGAAGGCGATATAGAATTATAAACTTGTTAGATAAAATCAACATGAGACTTGATAAAAAAGAGGAATATGAACGAGAAGTTATAAAATGACTCGAAAGATGGAAATTTAACCCGTAATGGTATTTATAATTTAAATCAAGATTCATTTAATAAAACCAGTCCAGATTTCTATAAAGAAATAATATTCACGTTTTAAAGTGATAATGTTTTAAAAGCAAACGTTATGCAGATTGAAATGGAGTTAAGGAAATTAGAAACGAACTTGGGATTAGTCGAGTTGAATGGCTGCCTGAGTGTTGATCTGATGTTGTTTTCGGCCTTTGGAATTGATACTTAGGGAGTTGTTCTCGTACTAGTTTACGGTTACCGACTGATGAATGTGGAAGAATATTGATGCGTGAATACGAAATGGGAATGTTTTCCAATGTTAACAACGTATATTTTCTAAATATAGGAAATAAGAATTTGTGAAAATATGGAAATGTTTTCCAATGTTAAAAAGAGATATTTTCTGGAATATAGAAAAGTAAATAGTTATGATAGATGGAAATGTTTTTCCAAGAATCGTGGGAGGCTAAACGAATTTGAGAATATCTAGAAAAAGATAAGAAAAAGGAAAAAGGGAAGTTGGAAAATGAATAAATTAATAAGAAATTAATTTAAAAGGGCTCAGTATTGATTGATGCTTGATCAATAGAATTTTCATATGCAATTAGGATCGTTGGTTGTATCGATGTTCTCCTTTAATTGTTAAATAACAAACTATCAAAGTTTTTGGCCCATTTTATATTTTCGTTGTCAATAGGTGGAGACCGGGATTAGGTTTATTATCTGAAAACCACTCCATATGGGCATAAGCGTTGCGAACCAATTATGCTAAAGACAATTGATGACGGAGTGAAGTGCAAGGGTTGTTCTGTTGATTCTAGGTAGAAATTGCCTAAGATGGATTGATGGGATGGTGCCTTAGGTTTGTCCAGTCCCAGGACAACTTGTATGAACAAATGTCTGAAAGAGCATGCCTAATAGATTATATACATTTATTTATTCAAACATATTTACGTTGATGGCAGAGGAGTTCATTTCTCTTAGCTTTATACCCGTGATATTTTTGGGAAAATCAATAAATGATTTGGCGGTTTGACGATGTGACATTCAAAGTGAATGAAAATGTGGCATGTCAAAAAGGTAAAGAGTGGCCTCAAGCCTCACAACCGGGAAATGGTATAAAATCAGGTAGGTCGCATGGCTAAGTGGGTTGGTCCCATTAGGGTGTATTGTCACCTGATCCGGAGAAAATCCATTTTGCTTCATTATTTTATCGCTGTTGTATGCTTCGGTAACGGTTGTTGATCTCAGCTGTTGGTGATAATACATTCGGTACACTCAAGAGAAGTGAGTGGTCGATCATGTTTAGTCTGGGTTGCAAGATGTTCTTGTTAAACCCGGTGTATTCCTTTCCAGAGACACACTTTCGGAAGATGGTCCCATACTTTGCCATAGTTGGAATCCATTCTCCAATAAGATCCCTCGGTTTTGATTGTATATTATGTATGTGGAGCGTGAGATGCAAGCATTCTTCTAGATTGCTAATTAACACTATTGTAATATCAGAATAGTATTGATCTTAATGAATGTTTTGGGTTATCATAAGGTAAAAACCATCCATATTTATGTATGGATCGGTCTTACTGTTATCTTTTCTTTTAAAAGATTTCTTTTGAAAATTAAACCAAGTGGTTGGGGTATACTCAGACCAGTCTCATGTCTAACCCAAAGTTTATTTTATTTTTTTTAACCCTAAACTCTTGGTGCCCAAATTTGTAAGGGTAGTCAAGTAGTCGAAATTTTTTAGATACACTTGTAATAGCTTGGAGTAGGAGGCTTCAACATTTTATATCTATTTTTATTTTTGCTGTGATGCGTTATGTTATACTCTGATGATGGTATGTATATACAGCTACAGATTTGTATTTTGAAGTTATGTTATATAATATATTTTATTTATTCTGCTGTAAGATTCATGTTTACTCTGATGTTGATGTGATATTGTGATCTTCTTATTCTTTTATTCTAACTTTCTTTCTTTCTACTTCTCACCCTCTTACTTCTTTCTATTAACATCCTGGTATTTTCGATACTTGAATGTTTGACATGGTATTTATGTCGATTTTCGGGGTTGAATGTCTCCCGGGTCGTTACAGCGGTATCAGAGCTGAAGGTTGAGTGATAACCTTGGCTCTGTGGCATAACTCAATAGAGATGGGTTAGTAATACCTTAGATTTAGTTGAGTGTATATATACAAGTGAACGTATTTGTAGATTTTATAAAAATGGTCTTATATTGTGGAGATTTATCGGTTGACTGGTTTATGAATTATGGTCGATCAATATGATCCACTGTATCGATAGGGGTTTCTAAAAGCTTGAATACGGCGAACCGACACAGTTGGTTTTGAAAGAGGGTAAATGAAGTAATTTTACTCAAAAAATATATTTTTGATATAAAGGAAGTATACATATTGATATTATTATAATATATCGGACGTGTTGGTTGTTATTAAAATCGAATAAGATTATAATTGAGATAGTTATATGTGACGACCGCCCACAACCCGTGCACTTTACAAGAGGAATAATGCGCCGAAAGACGTGCCAGACAGCTTTGGACGATCATCAGGTATGATAATACAAATGGAACCTATCGTAAATCTTATAGTGCAAGGATAAAATGTAATAAAACATATATAATAGGTAATATTAGTGAATCATATTTGAGAAGAAATTCCAAATTTTCAAAACAACTAGAAAGTATATCCATACACTAAGTCAGCAACATATGTCTGTACAAATTTGCTTCATTACAGCACTCAGAGTAGAATAACTAATAGCGGAAGTCCAAATATTATATAGTAAGAAAGATAGTACGCCAACATCCTGCTCACCCCCGAACTGCTACATCGTCCTTACTAAGATATCACCTGCCACCTAGTATTCCCATCCAAAATCGGATGAACAACCCAAGGTAATAAGAGGGAAATATAAAACCTTGAGTCAGACAACAGTCTTAGTAAGCGATAATACAACTAACTAACATCATCAATAAAGTCTATGAGAATGGGTAAATAAACAAACTAATCTACCCACATCACTAGAGAAGAACTCGACTCCCGCCTTCCCCACATCGGACAGTGATAGCTTTTACAATCCATACAACCAAAGGAACAACAATTCAGTTATAGTAATCAGAACGACCATTCAATCATGACAAACAAAAGAACAACCGTCAGTAACACTCATAGCATTCAGATTATATATCTCACGTAAGCCATCCTAATCGAATTCAACATCTCTTAAGCACAAGCCCCAGAGTCGTAAACCAATATCAGACAAGCACCCAAGAAACATCTCCTTCGACATTGGACAATTTATGTGAGATGGTACAAATAAGACAACCAATCATCCATGACAGTGTCTGGCTATCATCACCAATCCTACTTCGAAACCACCGTTAATCTTCTGATTGGCCGAACAATTTGCCATCAATTGTCAGGGGTCAATGCATGGTAAACCCCGGTTCTAGCTAAAACCCCATACGTCATACAATTTGACATACCTAGGCCATACACGACCCCCAGGGTACTCAACCATATAATCGGTCTTTTAGGCATCCCTATTATACCCCTCCTTTGAGTCTTCTAGAACCTATGATAACGATAGTTCCTCGTCATTTGGTATCTCTAATCGTCATCGACGGCGACCACCCAACCATTTCCGATAAGCTCAGAACGCTTTTGAGTTGTTATCACACCCTTGCATTACCACTAGCAATGAACAATTCACATCACTTCGAAATTCCCCATTGAATTCACTTCGAAGTCACATCATCACCAGAAATGTTCGATCAAAAATGTCCCACCAGAAATGTCCGACCAGACCCACTTTTGGTGCCGAATCACTTTGGTGCTGACCCACTTTGGTACCTGCTAAGTGCTGACCCACTTTGGCACCCACAAATTTTGGGATCGACCCACTTTTGTACCCACCCATCTTGGGACCGACCCACTTTGGTACCCACCCATTTTGGGATCGACCCACTTTGGTGCCTACCCATTTTGGTACCGACCCACTTTAGTACCCACCCATTTTGGGACCGACCCACTTTGGTATACACCCATTTTGGTCCCGACCCATTTTGGTGCCGACCAGAAACATGTACTCCTACTTGTACTGCATTTTACTACACTTGCACTACATGCCCGACCCGTGGCTTGTAGATCGTCCCAAAACTTGTACAGCCCCAATTCAAGTCCAATTTCGACCAAAACTCCGCCAACCGACACAATCGACGAAACGTACTGTAACGACCCGGGGATTTGCGACTTTAGTAATCGACATAAACCCAATGTCGACTATTCAAGCATCGGAAATACCGGATAGTTAATAGAAAGAAGTTAGAGGGTGAGAATAGATAGAAAATTAGAATAAAAGAAGGAGAAGAACATAACAACAAAATCAGAGTAACACGAATCTCACAGTGGAACGAATAAAATATATTATATAACATAACTTTGGAATAAAACCAGTATCTGTATACAATACTATTATCAGAGTACAACACTTACAACATAGCGGAAATAATAGTAGTTATATAATCCTGAAGCCTCCTGCTCCAGCTCTTCAAGTATATCTGTATAATCCCGACTACTTGACTGCCCGTACAAAATTGGGCATCCAAGAGTTTAGAGAAAACAAAATAAACTTTGGGTCAGTCATGAGACTGGTGTGAGTAAACAATTTAAAAAAGTTTGAGAAAATAAAAGATATCTCATAAGACCATACCGTATAACATGGAACGGGTTTTCCCTTATGAGAATCCAAAACACTTGATTTAACTTTCAAAATCATTTTGAAAGAAACGATAATCTTTATATCAAAACATAATTTGATATTATAATAGTGTCTATCAACCACAACTAAATAATCATTAGAAGAACGCTTTCGTCTCACGTTCCACATACATAATATATAATTAAAAACCATGGGCGCTTATAAAGGAATTAGTTCCAACTGGCAAGGTATGGGACCCCCTCCTGACAACGTATCTCTAGAGAGGAATACAGCGAGTTCAACAAGAACATCTAGTAACCCAGGCTAAACATGACCGGTCACTCATTTCACTTGAGTGTACCGAATGTATTACCACCAACAGTTGGGATCAGCAACCGTTTCCCGAAAGGGACAACATCAAAATAGATTATAGAAGTAAATGGAATTTCTCTAGATCAGGTGACAATACACCCTAATTGGCAGCTAACCACTTAGCCATGTGACCTACCCGATTTTATACAATTTCCTGGTTGTGAGGCTAGAGGTCGTAACGTACAGATCACACCTTTATTTACTTTGAATGTCACATTGCCATACCCGCCAAATCACAAATTGATTTCCCCAAAAATACCACGGGTACACCGCTAAGAGAAACGAATTCCTACGCCACCAAATGTAAGTATGTTTGAAGAGATCAACTTACACGATTTATTAAATATACTCTGTCAGACATTCTTCCATACAGGTCGTCCTGGGACTAGAAAAACCGAAGGCACTGTTCTGTAAATCCATCTTAAGAAATTTCTACCTAGGATTGCCAGAATAGCCCTTGCATAAACTCCGTCTTCAATTATCTTCATCGTATTTGATTCGCAAAGCTACTGCCCATACGAAGTGGTATTCAGATAATAAATCTGATCCCGGTCTCTCCGTATTAATGACGGAAAAATGGTCAAAACTTTGATAGTTGGTTATTTAACTATCAAAGGAAAACATCCATACACACACAACAATCTTATTTCCAAATGGAATCCTTATCGATCAATCATCAATCAACATTTTTCCTTTACATTCATTTATCATTAATTTATTCATTTCCTTTTTTCCATATATTCGTAAATCCTTATTTTCTAAATTTAGAAAATAAACGTTATTAATCATTGGAAAACATTTCCATCTCTTATCCACGCATCACTATCCTCTCACATCTATTAGTTTCTAATTGTAAACTAGTAAGAGAACAATTCCATGAATATCAACCCCGAAGGTCGAAACTAACATCAGATAGATATCCAAAAACCCATTCAACTTAACTAATCTCCTATCAGTTTCTAATTTCCTTAACTCCATTCAAATCTTCTTATCAAATCATCACTTACTTAACTCTTGGATTCAGTTTACGAATCCAATTCTTTTATATCTCGTCAATTTCCTTTTATAATCCTATTTATTTTCCAAATATTTCTTTTTTTAATTCTATTTATTTTCCAAATAAATATTCCTTTTATAATTCTATTTATTTTCCAATTTTTTTTTTATAATTCTATTTATTTTCCAAATAAATATTCCTTTTATCTTTTATAAAATCCTTTGATTTTATAAATATTTTCTTTTTAATATACACTTTGAAAATGCCCTTTTCGCATTCTGGTATTTCTTATGGTATTCAAAATATCAAATAACAATACCAGTGTCATCATAATAATTCACAGATTATATATCACGTCATATATCACAATATACAGAAAAAAACCAATGTTATAAATATTGAGGAATCCAGTTGGATCCCTCCAACCTGTTTTCCAATATCCATAAATGTTAAACCATATAAATACCATCAATTTCATTTCAATATAAAATATTCTGATAACAGAATCACTATATGATTAATGATATATATATATCGTTATCTAAAATTTCAACCAATCAATTAGCAGTTCATCCAAACAAACAACACACATCAATCAACCATCATTTATCAATTCTAAAAATACGTTATAGAAATATAACTGGGTAGAGTTAGTGAGATTTACTCACATTGGACGGTTATCATTAAATAACAATTAACTATCTTTGATTCAAACGGACGTTCTATTTTGCCATAATTTGTACCGAGCTCCAATTCACTCCAAATCATTTCCAGTGTGTAGCTGCCGTCCATACGATCCCAATGAATGTTGTTTCATCTGATTCTGATATCGCATGATAAAGTTATACATCATACAAGTTCTGTGACGGCCCGCCCCGCACCAACCGGCGTTTACTCCCAAGGTGCGCTGTACACATGTCCAGTTAGCACGGGACGGTCGTCAGAAGAAAGGAAAGAAGGGAATTAACTAACGAGGAACCTGTAGAATGTCTCACAGCGCATGGAGTAAAATATAATAATAACATACTTGACATAAAACAGGTGAGACAGTGCATAAGTTGATAACTAAAACCAACATCAACATCAGAGCAGCGGAAATCCAAATACAGCTTATTACAACTTTTCAAATTTACTGTCTCTAAAATAAAAGAAAACTGAAGTAGAAGATGCACTACTTATGCCCAAGTAGTGATCTTCAACAACACAGGGAGAATACTATATATATTACGTGGAAGCCTCCTGCTCGTCTCCGGATCATCTACCCGTGCATCACCAGCTAACCTGTCTCTAGTCTGTTCGTGTGAGCACCCAGAGTAATAAGAAGAGACATAAAACTCTGGGTCATACATAAATCCTGGTATGAGCGATAAGCATCTAAACAGAACAATAACAGGTATACTAAACCATACCTGAACCTGGACCTGCAACCAAAGAGTTAGTACCACATACCGTACAATACTCTAAGGTGCCATAATAAATAGTGTAAAGAATACGGGGGTGGGGTGTGCATGTCATAATGATGGCAAACAAATCAACCATCCTCACATCTCTCACTCAGTGCGTAAAGCGTACAATGCCCACCACTGTCAATCACTAGACCCATCGAAGTAGTGACAGTGTTCAACTTGTACAACTACTGCTACTACCAAGCTTACCACATGGAGTCATGACCAAATCTTTACAAATGACCCCACTTCATTGGTTTATAGCCCTTTAGTCGTACCTAGGCCACTGTGGCCCTGAATCCGTTCACGTACCTCCCATACATAGTGATCCAAAGTCATAGACATCGATAGCCCCTTTGCACACGTCACGCAGCAAAGCCCAATCATGAAGCTCACTCATTGGTTCCCAGCTGGATCCTGAGTCAAAGCTCCTCATTTGGACTTCCTTTGCATCTCGGGTTTTGATCGAATTGGAGTTGGTCTTCAAAAGAGTCGTTGCGTAGAAGAGGTGGAAGTTCGATTCGGCTTGGCCCAATCTATTTCAGTCGGTTCGGTTCGGATAATTCATTCCCAGGCTCCCCATTCGGTTCGGTTCGGGTTCACAGCGTTGCATCGGTTCGGGTCGGGTGTCCCCCTTCGGGTAGGGTCGGGTTGCCATCTCCCATTCAGTTCGTGCTCCAGCTCATGTGCCTCGTCTGATCTCGTTCCCTATTCTAATCCGATCCGATCCCTTCACCATACTCCGGTCCGAGCCCTTCATCCTTAAGCCGATCCGATCCTGCTCCATAGCTCCGATCCGTTCTCGCTCCCTAGCCTACTCCGATCCGATCCTGCCCCATAGTTCCGATCCGTTCCTCCATCCAACTCCAACTCTAAGCAATGGCCTTCCTTCGTTCTTGCCAAATTTCTTTTGTGCCAGATTCCAGTTCGGGTCGGATTTCTTGCCCAGCTCTCATATCCGATCCGAGCCCATACCTGATCCGATCCGAAACCCTGCACAACTTTCTGCAACTTTTTCCAGCAACTTGTTTACGCCATTCGACGATGTTTTCGACCAATCTAACTATTCTAATCAACCACAAATCATTCCAAACAGTCATAGCAACATAGCAAACTAACCACAAACACCAAAACAATGAATTTACGTGTCAAAATGAATCAAATATACCCAAAACCCCATATTTTCCCTTAAGCATGTTTAAGCAAAACTAATTATAGGGTTAACAAAACTTAATCAAATTAAACCAAATTTCTACCAGAGGCATAAAATATTATTTTCGAATTCATAGATATTTTTCCAGAATTTATTAGTGTATAAATTCACTAATCTTCACTAATTACACTTAATTAACTGTAATTAGTGTCAAAACGATGCTAATCACTCACCTTGGCCACAAATAAAATTCTCAGAACTGAAACCTCGCTGATTTGGGTGAATACTGATGTCTAACAGCAGCTCTAACCTTGCTTTTATGTTTTCTCTCCTTAATTTGATGTAGATTAAGCCAAAACTTGATTAGAAAGTGATTAGAAGGTGATTTGGGTGTTGGAGGCCATTGCTAGGGTTCCAAGAATGAAAGTGGCGGCTGAAAGAAATGTTTTCTAACCCTAATCAGCCCCTATACATCTCCAATCCCGAAATCCCCTTTGGGCCTAGCTGCTAATTACCCGGTTAAGCCCAATTAAGCTGTTTTTCACCATCTGAAACTTGTTTCAGCCATATCTCCCAAACGGTGAGTCCGTTTGGCTAATGTGACCACTCTACGGAATTGTAAACCATCATCCGGAGCCAATGGAAGTGGTTTCAGGTCAAAATTCCTTTCCAGACAAAAGTTATGGCCAAAACAGTACCAACTAGGGGTAAAATGGTCATTTAAAAATCGACAAAAACCATGAACATGGGAAATGAGCCCCAATAGTCGTCTCCCAAAGTTACATGACTATACGACTTCGTATGTGAAAGAAATAAATATCCTACGATCCTATGATGCGTAGAATACGGGTCGTTACACTCTCCCCCCTTAAGAAATTTCGTCCCTGAAATTCCTTAACCCAAAACATACAAAAGATCCCGCATGCCTAACAGCCACATACAACAATCAAACATGCAAAACAAGCAAACAAGCCTATCCTAGCATGCGGAAAACTAAATCGAAGTTAAAATCTTACCAGGCGAAGAGTTCGGGATACATCTTTGTAACGACCCGCATTCTACGCATCATAGGATCGTAGAATATTTATTTCTGTCACATACGAAGTCGTATGGTCATGTAACTTTGGGAGACGACTATTGGGGTCATTTCCCATGTTCATGATTCTTCCCGATTTTTAAATGACCATTTTACCCCTAGTTGGCACTGTTTTGGCCATAACTTTTGACTGGAAAGGAATTTTGACCTGAAACCAATTCCATTGGCTCCGGATGATGGTTTCTCTTTCCGTAGAGTGGTCAAATTAGTCAAACGGACTCACTGTTTGGGAGATATGGCTGAAACAAGTTTCAAATGGTGAAAAACAGCTTAATTGGGCTTAACCGGGTGATTAGCAGCTAGGCCCAGAGGGGAATTTCGGGTTTAGAGGTATAGGAGGACTGATTAGGGTTAGGTTATCACTTTCATTTCAGTTTTGAGCCGCCACAAACCTTCTTGAGACCTTAGTAGTGGCTTCCATCCTCTAAAACCTCTCCAAAACACATTTTTAGTGAAGATTAAGCCTAAACTACATCAAAGCAAGGTCAAATAGCAACAAAGCAAGGTTGGAGCTGCTGCTATATATAGGAATTCGACCCAAACAGAGAGTATTTCAGATTTGGTGTTTCATTTGTGGCCAAGGTGAGTGATTTGCATAGTTTTTGCACTAATTACGGTGATTAAGGGTAATTAGTGAAGATTAGCGAATTTATACGTAAATAAATTCTGGAAAAATTCTTAAAATTCTAAAATAATGTTTTAAGGCTCTGTTAGAAATTTGGGTTAATTTCGATGTGTTTTGCTAATCGTATGCTTAAAACATGATTAAGAGGGATTATAGGAAAATGTGAGGTTTTAGCCACTTTTGATCCATTTTGGTTCATTTGAATTGTTGTTAGCTGTTTGTGGTTGTTCTTACATGTTGCTATGACTCTATGGTATGTTTTATGATTGATTAGAATAGTTAGATTGGTCGAAAATGCCGTCGAATGGCGTAGAAAGCTCGCTGGAAAGTTGCAGAAGTGTGCAGGTTCCGAACCGGTTCGGATCGGAGAAAGGGGTCGGATCGGATTTGTGAACTGACCAAGGGAATTCGAACTGGATTGGAACTTGTCACTGGAGGAGGCTTGGCGAGAAGGAAGGCTGTTTACTTGGAGTTGGAGTGGACAAGGGGATCGGATCGGAAGAATAATTGGAGGCCAGATCGGATCGACTTGGAGATGCAGGGCTCGGATCGGAAGTAAACATTTGGGAGAACTAGCAAGAGGGAAGGCCACGCGGATCAGATGGCAAGGAGGGATCGGATCGGAATACGTGAAGAAATAAGGGAGCGGATCAGAGCGCTGGAAGGAAGGACACCCGACCCGACCCGGAGGAGGACACCGACCCGACCTGAAGTGGAATATCCGACCCGAACCGAATGGAAAGATGACAAGGAAGGAGGACCGAACCGAACCGACGAGGGTAATGACCACCGAACCGAACCGTATTCTAGGGCTGCTACTACACGACAACTCTTCTAAAGACCCACTCCAATTCGATCAAAACCCGAGATGCAAAGGAAGTCCAAATGAGGAGCTTTGACTCAGGATCCAGCTGGGAACCAATGAGTGGGCTTCATGATTGGGCTTTGCTGCGGGACGCGTGCCAAGGGGTTGTCGACGTCTATAGCTTTGGACCACTATGGTAGGAGGTACGAAGGCGGATTCAGGGCCATTATGGCATCGGTAGAACCAAGGGCTACAACCAATGAAGTGGGTCATTGAAATGTTTGGTCATGACTCTATATGTTTAGCTTGGTCATAGCAGGGTTTCTACAAGTCGGGATTCGTCGTTACCTCAATTTTGTCTAGTGTTCCAAAGTGGTAGATGTCGTATGCTTTACGCACTGAGTGAGAGATGTGAGGATGGTTGCTATGGATGGTTTGTTTGCTATCATTATGACATACACACCCCACCCCCGTATTCTTTACACTATTCATTATGGCACCTTGGAGTATTGTACGGTATGTGGTACTAACTCTTTGGTTGCAGGTCCAGGTTCAGGTATGGTTTAGTATACCTGTTATCATTCTGTTTAGATGCTTATCGCTCACACCAGGCTTTATGTCTGACCCAGAGTTTTATGTCTCTTCTTATTACTCTGGGTGCTCACACGAGCAGACTAGAGACATGTTAGCTGGTGATGCACGGGTAGATGATCCGGAGACGAGCAGGAGGCTTCCACGTAATATATATAGTATTCTCCCTGTGTTGTTGAAGGTCACTGCTTGGGCATTGGTGGTGCATCTTCTACTTTAGTTTTCTTTTGTTAGAAACAGTAAATTTGGAAAGTTGTAATAAGCTGTATTTGGATTTCCGCTGCTCTGATGTTGACATTGATTATTAGTTATCAGCTTATGCACTGTCTCGCCTGTTTTATGTCAAGTATGTTATTATTATATTTTATCCCATGCGCTGTGAGACATTCTACAGGTTCCTCGTTTAGTTCATTCCCTTCTTCCTTTTTCCTTCTAACGACCCGTTCCATGCTAACTGGACATGTGTACAGCGCACTTTTGGAGTAAATGTCGGTTGGTGCGGGGCGGGCCGTCACACTTGGTATCAGAGCTCTAGGTTGCGTAGTTAACCTAGGGAAGTTATCAGGGAGAGATATTATACGTATACGAGAGAGCGTATTTGTGATTACTTTGGTTTTTAAAAGCTACATATATATATATATACTATTAGTAGTATAAGGATGAAGTCGTACTGCACTAGCACCACTATGGAGTCGTTAATCATTTCCTTTTTCAGATTGACGATGAGCCGATATGTTAGAGGTACCGGTAGGGGAGCCAATAATGGGAATGCTGCTGACATGAGGACGATGTTTACTGACCTCATGAGAGAGATGCTTAGAGATGTACAGAGGGCAGCTCCCAATGGTGGAAATGGTGGTGGTCCAGTAGTGCAGGCGCCGAGGGTCGACTTCGCCAAGTTGAATAAGGATTATACTAGCCTTGGTGGGAAGTCGTTTCACGGAACGGAGTCGGCCACGGATGTTCAGGATTGGTTGGATAGTTGCGAACGTATCTTCGAGGATTTGGGTATCGAGGATGCGATGAAGAGAAAGCTAGCGTCCCGTCAGCTGCAAGGGCGGGCAATGAATTGGTGGAATGCTATAAAGGCAGCTACTCCCGAAGATCAGATTACTTGGGAGCAGTTTAAAGCTCGCTTTAGCGAGAAGTTCATTCCAGCTGCTCAGAAGTCAGTGCTGTTTAAGAAATTCTTGGAGCTCAAGCAGAATGGCAGAGCAGTCTCGGAGTATATTGCTGAATTCGACACTTTGTCGAAATATGGGTTATCTCTTATTGATACTGCCGAGAAGAAGAATGAGAAATTCATAACCGGTTTGGACCAGTACTTGGGGGAAAGACTTATTAACCACATCGATGAGTCGTTTGAGTCGATTGTAGGGAAAGCATTGAGGTCAGAAAGTCTCTACCCTAAGCCGAAGACTGAGGTTGCATCTGCAGAAGAGCCAAAACCACAAGAAAGTGGTGGAGGCAAGGGTGGTTCCCAGAATAAGAGAAAGCAGAACCAAGCTAAGGATGGCCAGAAGAAAAAGAATAAGCAAGATGTTGAGTGCTTCAGCTGTGGTAAGAAGGGCCATTATGCTAGTAATTGTCGGGCCAAGCCAGCGGATAGGAAGTGCTTCAACTGTGGCCAAATGGGACATCACAAGGACAAGTGTCCACAGCCCCCTAAGGAAAAGCAAATGGTGAAAGCCTACGCTCTTAATGCTATTCCTTCTTCGTCGAATGCCCCAACAACGGCGGAGAAGGGAAAGAATGTCGTCATTCAAGGTATGCTTTCTGTTTATGATGTTCCTGTTAGAGTTTTGTTTGATACCGGAGCTTCCAGTTCTTTCATATCTAGTGACCTGGTAGATAGGTTGGGATTGGAGCCCGAGATTGTCGATAGACCTTTAGTAGTGACGAACCCGATTGGTGGTTCGACTAGCCTTAGCATGATTTGTCGTAATGTGGTCTTATCGAGTCATGGATGCATGTTTGTTTGTGATTGCTTTGTTTTGGGCTTTACTGGGTTTGGCATTATTTTTGGAGTAGATTGGCTCCAAAGATACGGGGTGGTGGTAGACTGTGAGGGCTTGTTGGTGACAGCTAGAGCGGATGATGGGCGGAGGATAGTGTTTGGTGGTCTACCCAGTAAGGGGGTATTGGCTAGTTTTCTAAACTCCCTCGACATTCCGCATAGTGAGTTGTCAGGTTTGCCCGTGGTTGGCCAGTATCCGTAGATTTTCGAAGAAGTGACCGGACTTCCACCACACCGAGAGATTGAGTTTCGTATTGATTTGGTAAAGGATGCCAGGCCTATAGTGATGCCACTTCGTCGTATGGCACCAAGAGAGCAGCGAGAGCTCGAGGTGCAAGTCAGCGATCTTTTGAAGAAGGGATTTATCAGAAGGAGTGTTTCTGAATGGGGAGCACCAGTTGTGTTTGCTACCAAGGCGGATGGTTCCCTTCGTTTGTGTGTAGACTACCGCGAGTTGAATAAAGTGACGAGGAAGAACAAGTATCCTCTACCGCGGATAGATGATTTGTTCGATCAGTTGAGTGGCGCGAGAATATTTTCTCAGTTGGATCTCGCGACAGGTTTTCATCAGCTTAGAGTGGAAGCTGAGAGTATAGTAGAACGGCATTTCGGACGCCGTCTGGATTTTATGAGTGGTTGGTCATGCCATTTGGGCTGACCAATGCCCCAGCATATTTTGTGGATCTTATGAATAGGGTATTCAGAGATCAGTTGAATAAGTTTGTCCTTGTGTTCGTTGATGATATTTTGGTCTATTCGAGGACAGAGGAAGAACATAAGGAACATTTAAGAGTAGTGATGGAGGTGTTGAGAAAACACCAATTGAAAGCAAAGTTTTCTAAGTGTCACTTCTGGAAGAGGGAAGTGAGGTTCTTGGGCCATGTTGTATCAGAGAATGGTATTGCCGTGGACCCGGCAAAGGTGGCTACGGTACAGGATTGGCCTACGCCCAAGAATGCAACAGATGTAAGAAGTTTCTTGGGGTTAGCGGGATATTATCGTAAGTTTATCCAAGGTTTCTCCAAGATAGCAGCACCATTGACCCAGTTGACCAAGAAGAATCAAGCTTTTGTCTGGGATGAAAGGTGCGAGAATGCATTCAAAAGTCTAAAGGACAAGTTGACAAGCGCACCAGTGTTAATCATTCCTAAGGGGGATGAAGAGATGACGGTATACACGGATGCCTGTGGTACCGGACTGGGCGCTGTATTGATGCAAGGCGGTAGGGTTGTAGCTTACGCAAGTCGGCAATTGAAACCGCACGAGAGAAGATACCCTACCCATGATTTAGAATTAGCAGCAATCGTGTTCGCGTTAAAGATGTGGAGACACTATCTCTTGGGAGAAAGATTTGAGCTGTTTACAGATCATAAGTCGTTAAAGTATCTCTTCTCTCAGAAAGATCTGAATCTCCGTCAGTAGAGATGGTTAGAGTTCTTAGCTTCCTATGATTTTGACATCGCATACACACCAGGAAAGGGCAATGCGGTGGCTGATGCATTGAGTAGAAGACATGCCAGCTTAGGGGCTATGTTCCTTGAATGGAAGCAACTGGAGTTTATCGCGGGGTTTGATTTCAGACCAAAGTGCGAATTGGATCCAGAAATGTTAGCAAGTTTGACGATCAGACCCACTTTGATTGAGCGGATCGGCTCTAGTCAGAGGGACGATCCAAACCTGTTGGAAATCATCTCCAAGTTAGAGATGGGTATCGATGAGGAGATGAACAAGTATGAGCTTGATCGAGATAGATGGCTTAGAAAGAATGGAAAGCTTGTTGTACCCAATGTCAATGGATTGAGGGATGAAGTGCTTAGAGAATGTCATCACTCAAAGCTGACTATACACCCCGGTGGTAACAAGATGTATCAAGATATGAAGCAGACTTACTACTGGGAAGGGATGAAAAGAGACGTTGGGAAGTTTATATCCAAGTGCATGAATTGCCAGCTAGTTAAAGCCGAGCAAAAGAAGCCTAGTGGGTTGTTACAGCCCTTAGAAATTCCCGAATGGAAATAGGAGCAAGTCTCGATGGATTTCATCGATGGTTTACCAAGGACTAGATCGGGACATGATAGCATTTGGGTGATTGTGGATCGATTGACTAAAAGCGCAAGGTTTATACCAGTCAAATCGACCAGAACGGCAGCTAAGTTAGCAGAATTGTATATGAAGTGGGTAGTGAGATTTCATGGAGTACCTAAAAGCATCGTGAGTGACCGAGACCCGTTGTTCACTAGTGGGTTTTGGAAGAGCTTACAAGAGGCTCTAGGGTCAGAGTTACATCTCAGTACCGCATATCATCCTCAGACCGACGGTCAGACAGAGAGGGTGAACCGTATTTTGGAAGATCTCTTGAGAGCATGTATATTGGATTTTGGTGGATCATGGGATGACCATTTGCATCTATTAGAGTTTGCATATAATAATAGCTACCAATCCAGTATTGGTATGGCTCCGTTTGAAGCTTTGTACGGAAGACCGTGTAACTCACCATCATGTTGGATAGAGACTGGCGAGAAGTTTATGCTTGGACCAGATGTGGTGAGGGAAACTTCAGATAAGATCAAGATCATTCAACAACGAATGAAGGCAGCCCAGGATAGGCAGAAAAGTTATGCTGATAAGAGAAGAAGAGACTTAAAATTTTCCGTTGGTGACTTGGTGTTTGTCAAGATCTCTCCGTTGAAGAGCGTAATACGATTTGGCAGGAGAGGCAAGTTGGCACCAAGATTCGTTGGCCCATTCCCTGTTCTTGAACTAGTCGGGAATTTGGCATATAGAATTGACTTACCAGAGAAAATGGCGGGAGTTCACAACGTATTTCATGTTTCCCAACTAAGGAAGTTCGTTCACGACTCAGATATGACTATTTCACCTGATCAGTTAGAGGACTTCGAAGTAGAACCCGAGGCGGTTGGGAACCGCAAGCCGGCCCGTATTGTCGAGCACGACATGAAGCAACTTCGAAGGAAGGCGGTGAAGCTAGTCAAGGTACAGTGGAGCGAGGACGAGAGTGATTGTACTTGGGAGACAGAGGAGGACATTAGGAAGACACACCCAGAACTCTTTGCCTGGTAAGATTTTGACTTCGATTTAGTTTTCCGCATGCTAGGATAGGCTTGTTTGCTTGTTTTGCATGTTTGATTGTTGTACGTGGCTGTTAGGCATGCGGGATCCTTTGTATGTTTTGGGTTAATGAATTTCGGGGACGAAATTTCTTAAGGGGGGGAGAGTGTAAGGACCCGCATTCTACGCATCATAGGATCGTAGAATATTTATTTCTGTCACATACGAAGTCGTATGGTCATGTAACTTTGGGAGACGACTATTGGGGTCATTTCCCATGTTCATGATTCTTCCCGATTTTTAAATGACCATTTTACCCCTAGTTGGCACTGTTTTGGCCATAACTTTTGACTGGAAAGGAATTTTGACCTGAAACCACTTCCATTGGCTCCGGATGATGGTTTCTCTTTCCGTAGAGTGGTCACATTAGTCAAACGGACTCACTGTTTGGGAGATATGGCTGAAACAAGTTTCAAATGGTGAAAAACAGCTTAATTGGGCTTAATCGGGTGATTAGCAGCTAGGCCCAGAGGGGAATTTCAGGCTTAGAGGTATAGGAGGACTGATTAGGGTTAGGTTATCACTTTCATTTCAGTTTTGAGCCGCCACAAACCTTCTTGAGACCTTAGTAGTGGCTTCCATCCTCTAAAACCTCTCTAAAACACATTTTTAGTGAAGATTAAGCCTAAACTACATCAAAGCAAGGCCAAATAGCAACAAAGCAAGGTTGGAGCTGCTGCTATATATAGGAATTCGACCCAAACAGAGAGTATTTCAGATTTGGTGTTTCATTTGTGGCCAAGGTGAGTGATTTGCATAGTTTTTGCACTAATTACGGTGATTAAGGGTAATTAGTGAAGATTAGCGAATTTATACGTAAATAAATTCTGGAAAAATTCTTAAAATTCTAAAATAATGTTTTAAGGCTCTGTTAGAAATTTGGGTTAATTTCGATGTGTTTTGCTAATCGTATGCTTAAAACATGATTAAGAGGGATTATAGGAAAATGTGAGGTTTTAGCCACTTTTGATCCATTTTGGTTCATTTGAATTGTTGTTAGCTGTTTGTGGTTGTTCTTACATGTTGCTATGACTCTATGGTATGTTTTATGATTGATTAGAATAGTTAGATTGGTCGAAAATGCCGTCGAATGGCGTAGAAAGCTCGCTGGAAAGTTGCAGAAGTGTGCAGGTTCCGAACCGGTTCGGATCGGAGAAAGGGGTCGGATCGGATTTGTGAACTGACCAAGGGAATTCGAACTGGATTGGAACTTGTCACTGGAGGAGGCTTGGCGAGAAGGAAGGCTGTTTACTTGGAGTTGGAGTGGACAAGGGGATCGGATCGGAAGAATAATTGGAGGCCAGATCGGATCGACTTGGAGATGCAGGGCTCGGATCGGAAGTAAACATTTGGGAGAACTAGCAAGAGGGAAGGCCACGCGGATCAGATGGCAAGGAGGGATCGGATCGGAATACGTGAAGAAATAAGGGAGCGGATCGGAGCGCTGGAAGGAAGGACACCCGACCCGACCCGGAGGAGGACACCGACCCGACCTGAAGTGGAATATCCGACCCGAACCGAATGGAAAGATGACAAGGAAGGAGGACCGAACCGAACCGACGAGGGTAATAACCACCGAACCGAACCGTATTCTAGGGCTGCTACTACACGACAACTCTTCTAAAGACCCACTCCAATTCGATCAAAACCCGAGATGCAAAGGAAGTCCAAATGAGGAGCTTTGACTCAGGATCCAGCTGGGAACCAATGAGTGGGCTTCATGATTGGGCTTTGCTGCGGGACGCGTGCCAAGGGGTTGTCGACGTCTATAGCTTTGGACCACTATGGTAGGAGGTACGAAGGCGGATTCAGGGCCATTATGGCATCGGTAGAACCAAGGGCTACAACCAATGAAGTGGGTCATTGAAATGTTTGGCCATGACTCTATATGTTTAGCTTGGTCATAGCAGGGTTTCTACAAGTCGGGATTCGTCGTTACCTCAATTTTGTCTAGTGTTCCAAAGTGGTAGATGTCGTATGCTTTACGCACTGAGTGAGAGATGTGAGGATGGTTGCTATGGATGGTTTGTTTGCTATCATTATGACATACACACCCCACCCCCGTATTCTTTACACTATTCATTATGGCACCTTGGAGTATTGTACGGTATGTGGTACTAACTCTTTGGTTGCAGGTCCAGGTTCAGGTATGGTTTAGTATACCTGTTATCATTCTGTTTAGATGCTTATCGCTCACACCAGGCTTTATGTCTGACCCAGAGTTTTATGTCTCTTCTTATTACTCTGGGTGCTCACACGAGCAGACTAGAGACAGGTAAGCTGGTGATGCACGGGTAGATGATCCGGAGACGAGCAGGAGGCTTCCACGTAATATATATAGTATTCTCCCTGTGTTGTTGAAGGTCACTGCTTGGGCATTGGTGGTGCATCTTCTACTTTAGTTTTCTTTTGTTAGAAACAGTAAATTTGGAAAGTTGTAATAAGCTGTATTTGGATTTCCGCTGCTCTGATGTTGACATTGATTATTAGTTATCAGCTTATGCACTGTCTCGCCTGTTTTATGTCAAGTATGTTATTATTATATTTTATCCCATGCGCTGTGAGACATTCTACAGGTTCCTCGTTTAGTTCATTCCCTTCTTCCTTTTTCCTTCTAACGACCCGTTCCGTGCTAACTGGACATGTGTACAGCGCACTTTTGGAGTAAATGTCGGTTGGTGCGGGGCGGGCCGTCACAATCTTCCTAATACTCTCCTCTGTCTCCCAAGTGCAATCATTCTCGTCCTCGCCCCACTGAACTTTGACTAGCTTCATCGCCTTCCTTCGAAGTTGCTTCATGTCGTGCTCGACAATACGGGCCGGCTTGCGGTTCCTAGCCGCCTCGGGTTCTACTTCGAAGTCCTCTAATTGATCAGGTGAAATAGTCATATCTGGGTCGTGAACGAACTTTCTTAGTTGGGAAACATGAAATACATTGTGAACTCCCGCCATCTTCTCTGGTAAGCCAACTCTATACGCCAAATTCCCGACTAGTTCAAGAACAGGAAATGGGCCAACAAATCTTGGTGCCAACTTGCCTCTCCTGCCAAATCGTATCACGCTCTTCAACGGAGAAATCTTGACAAACACCAAGTCACCAACGGAGAATTTTAAGTCTCTTCTCCTCTTATCAGCATAACTCTTCTGCCTATCTTGGGCAGCCTTCATTCGTTGTTGTATGATCTTGATCTTGCCTGAAGTTTCCCTCACCACATCTGGTCCAAGCATAAACTACTCGCCAGTCTCTATCCAACATGATGGTGAGTTGCACGGTCTTTCGTACAAAGCTTCATATGGAGCCATACCGATACCGGATTGGTAGCTATTATTATATGCAAACTCTACTAGATGCAAATGGTCATCCCATGATCCACCAAAATCCAATATACATGCTCTCAAGAGATCTTCCAAAATACGATTCACCCTCTCCGCCTGACCGTCGGTCTGAGGATGATATGCGGTACTGAGATGTAATTCTGACCCTAGAGCCTCTTGTAAGCTCTTCCAAAACCCACTAGTGAACAACGGGTCTCGGTCGCTCACAATGCTTTAGGTACTCCATGATATCTCACTACCCATTTCATATACAATTCTGCTAACTTAGCTGCCGTTCTGGTCGATTTGACTGGTATGAATCTTGCACTCTTAGTCAATCGATCCACAATTACCCAAATGCTATCATGTCCCGATCTAGTCCTTGGTAAACCATCGATGAAATCCATCGAGACTTGCTCCCATTTCCATTCGGGAATTTCTAATGGTTGCAACAACCCACCAGGCTTCTTTTGCTCGGCTTTAACTAGCTGGCAATTCATGCATTTGGATATAAACCTCCCAATGTCTCTTTTCATCCCTTCCCAGTAGTAGGTCTGCTTCATATCTCAATACATCTTGTTACCACCGGGGTGTATAGTCAGTTTTGAGTGATGACATTCTCTAAGCACTTCATTTCTCAATCCATTGACATTGGGTACAACAAGCTTTCCATTCTTTCTAAGCCATCCATCTCGATCAAGCCCATACTTGTTCATCTCCTCATCAATACCCATCTTTAACTTGGAGATGATTTCCAATAGGTTAGGATCATCCCTCTGACTAGAGCCGATCTGCTCAATCAAAGTGGGTCTGATCGTCAAACTTGCTAACATTTCTGGATCCAATTCGCACTTTGGTCTGAAATCATACCCAGCGATGTACTCCAGTTGCTTCCATTCTAGAAACGTAGCCCCTAAACTGGCATGTCTCCTACTCAATGCATCAGCCACCGCATTGCCCTTTCCTGGTGTATATGCGATGTCAAAATCATAGGAAGCCAAGAATTCTAACCATCTTTGTTGCCGGAGATTTAGATCCCTCTGGGAGAAGAGATACTTCAATGACTTATGATCTGTAAACAGCTCAAATCTTTCTCCCAAGAGATAGTGTCTCCACATCTTTAACGCGAACACGATCGCTGCCAATTCCAAATCATGGGTTGGGTATCTTCTCTCGTGCGGTTTCAATTGTCGACTTGCGTAGGCTACAACCCTACCGCCTGGCATCAATACAGCACCCAGTCCGGTACCACAGGCATCCGTGTATACCGTCATCTCTTCATTCCCCTTAGGAATGACTAACACTGGTGCGCATGTCAACTTGTCCTTTAGACTCTTGAATGCATTTTCGCACCTTTCATCCCAGACAAAAGCTTGATTCTTCTTGGTCAACTGGGTCAATGGTGCTGCTATCTTGGAGAAACCTTGGATAAACTTACGATAATATCCAGCTAACCCCAAGAAAATTCTTACATCTGTTGCATTCTTGGGCGTAGGCCAATCCTGTACCGTAGCCACCTTCGCAGGGTCCACGGCAATACCATTCTCGGAAACAACATGACCCAAGAACCTCACTTCCCTCCTCCAGAAGTGACACTTAGAAAACTTTGCTTTCAATTGGTGTTTTCTCAACACCTCCATCACTATTCTTAAATGTTCCTTGTGTTCTTCCTCTGTCCTCGAATAGACCAAAATATCATCAATGAACACAAGGACAAACTTATTCAACTGATCTCTGAATACCCTATTAATAAGATCCACAAAATACGTTGGGGCATTGGTCAGCCCGAATGGCATGACCAACCACTCATAAAATCCAGACGGCGTTCGAAATGCCGTTTTAGCTATACTCTCAGCTTCCACTCTAAGCTGATGAAACCCTGTCGCGAGATCCAACAGAGAAAATACTCTCGCGCCACTCAACTGATCGAACAAATCATCTATCCGCGGTAGAGGATACTTGTTCTTCCTCGTCACTTTATTCAACTCGCGGTAGTCTACACACAAACGAAGGGAACCATCCACCTTGGTAGCAAACACAACTGGTGCTCCCCATTCAGAAACACTCCTTCTGATAAATCCCTTCTTCAAAAGATCGCTGACTTGCACCTCGAGCTCTCGCTGCTCCCTTGGTGCCATACGACGAAGTGGCATCACTATAGGTCTGGCATCTTTTACCAAATCAATGCGGAACTCAATCTTTCGATGTGGTGGAAGCCCGGTCACTTCTTCGAAAACGTCCGGATACTGGCCAACCACGGGCAAACCTGACAACTCACTATGCGGAATGTCAAGGGAGTTTAGAAAACTAGCCAATACCCCCTCACTGGGTAGACCACCAAACACTATCCTCCGCCCATCATCCGCTCTAGCTATCACCAAAAAGCCCTCACAGTCTACCACCACCCCGTATCTTTGGAGCCAATCTACTCCCAAAATAATGCCAAACCCAGTAAAGCCCAAAACAAAGAAATCACAAACAAACATGCATCCATGACTCGATAAGACCACATTACGAAAAATCATGCTAAGGCAAGTCGAACCACCAATCGGGTTCGTCACTACTAAAGGTCTATCGACAATCTCGGGCTCCAATCCCAACCTATCTACCAGGTCACTAGATATGAAAGAACTGGAAGCTCCGGTATCAAACAAAACTCTAACAGGAACATCATAAACAGAAAGCATACCTTGAATGACGACATTCTTTCCCTTCTCCGCCACGGTTGGGGCATTCGACGAAGAAGGAATAGCATTAAGGGCATATGCTTTCACCATTTACT
Source organism: Allium sativum (assembly GCA_030737875.1). Lineage (NCBI taxonomy): Eukaryota > Viridiplantae > Streptophyta > Magnoliopsida > Asparagales > Amaryllidaceae > Allium > Allium sativum. The sequence goes on from CM060922.1 coordinate 1,043,334,790, forward strand.
TTTCTTTGGGGGGTTGCGGACACTTGTCCTTGTGATGTCCCATTTAGCCATAGTTGAAGCACTTCCTATCCGCTGGCTTGGCCCGACAATTACTAGCATAATGGCCCTTCTTACCACAGCTGAAGCACTCAACATCTTGCTTATTCATTTTCTTCTGACCGTCCTTAGTTTGATTCGGCTTTCTCTTATTCTGGGAACCACCCTTGCCTCCACCACTTGCTTGTGGCTTTGGCTCCTCTGCAGATGCAACTTCGGTCCTCGTCTTGGGGTAGAGACTCTCTGACCTCAATGCTTTCCCCACAATCGATTCAAACGTCTCATCGATGTGGTTAATAAGCCTTTCCCCCAAGTACTGATCCAAGCCAGTTATGAATTTCTCATTCTTCTTCTCGGCAGTATCAATAAGAGATAACCCATACTTCGACAAAGTATCGAATTCAGCAATATACTCCGAGACAGCTCTGCCATTCTGCTTGAGCTCCAAGAATTTCTTAAACAGCACTGACTTCTGAGCAGCTGGGATGAACTTCTCGCTAAAGCGAACCTTAAACTGCTCCCAAGTAATCTGATCTTCGGGAGTAGCTGCCTTTATAGCATTCCACCAATTCATTGCCCGCCCTTGCAGCTGACGGGACACTAGCTTTTTCTTCATCGCATCCTCGATACCCAAATCCTCGAAGATACGTTCGCAACTATCCAACCAATCCTGAACATCCGTAGCCGACTCCGTTCCATGGAACGGCTTCCCACCAAGGCTAGTATAATCCTTATTCAGCTTGGCGAAGTCGACTCTAGGCGCCTGCACTATTGGACCACCACCATTTCCACCATTGGGAGCTGCCCTCTGCACATCTCTAAGCATCTCTCTCATGAGGTCAGTAAACATCGTACTCATGTCAGCGGCATTCCCATTATTGGCTCCCCTACCAGCACCTCTAGCATATCGGCTCATCGTCAATCTGAAAAAGGGAAACCATTAACGACCCCATAGTGGTGCTAGTGCAGTACGACCTCATTCTTATACTACTAATAGTATATATATAGCTTTTAAAAAAACAAAGTAATCACAAATACGCTCTCTCGTATACGTATATTATCTCTACCTGATAACTTCCCTAGGTTAACTACGCAACCGAGCTCTGATACCAAGTGTGACGACCCGCCCCGCACCAACCGGCGTTTACTCCCAAGGTGCGCTGTACACATGTCCAGTTAGCACGGGACGGTCGTCAGAAGAAAGGAAAGAAGGGAATTAACTAACGAGGAACTTGTAGAATGTCTCACAGCGCATGGAGTAAAATATAATAATAACATACTTGACATAAAACAGGTGAGACAGTGCATAAGCTGATAACTAAAACCAACATCAACATCAGAGCAGCGGAAATCCAAATACAGCTTATTACAACTTTCCAAATTTACTGTCTCTAAAACAAAAGAAAACTGAAGTAGAAGATGCACTACTTATGCCCAAGTAGTGATCTTCAACAACACAGGGAGAATACTATATATATTACGTGGAAGCCTCCTGCTCGTCTCCGGATCATCTACCCGTGCATCACCAGCTAACCTGTCTCTAGTCTGCTCGTGTGAGCACCCAGAGTAATAAGAAGAGACATAAAACTCTGGGTCAGACATAAAGTCTGGTATGAGCGATAAGCATCTAAACAGAACAATAACAGGTATACTAAACCATACCTGAACCTGCAACCAAAGAGTTAGTACCACATACCGTACAATACTCTAAGGTGCCATAATAAATAGTTTAAAGAATACGGGGGTGGGGTGTGCATGTCATAATGATGACAAACAAATCAACCATATCTACCATCCTCACATCTCTCACTCAGTGCGTAAAGCGTATAATGCCCACCACTGTCAATCACTAGACCCATCGAAGTAGTGACAGTGTGACGGCCCGCCCCGCACCAACCGACATTTACTCCAAAGGTGCGCTGTACACATGTCCAGTTAGCACGGAACGGGTCGTCAGAAGGAAAGGGAAGAAGGAAATGAACATACAAAGAACCTGTAGAATGTCTCATAGCGCATAGAACAAAATATAATAATAACATACTTGACATAAAACAGGAGAGACAGTGCATAAGTTGAAAATCAGAACTAAACATCATAGCAGCGGAAATCCAAAATACAGCTTATTACAACTTTCAAACTATCTCAAAGCAAAAGAAAGATAAAGGAGGTACACTACTAATGCCCAAGTAGCGACCGCCAACGACACAGGGAGAATGTGTATATATATATATATCATACGTGGAAACCTCCTGCCCGCCTCTGAATCAGCTACTCGCGCATCACCAGCTAACCTGTCTCTAGTCTGCTCGTGTGAGCACCCAGAGTAATAAGAGGAGACATAAAACTCTGGGTCAGACATAAAGCCTGGTATGAGCGATAAGCATCTAAAGTGAACAATAACAGGTAGACTAAAACATACCTGAACCTGGACCTGCAACCAAAGAGTTAGCACTACATACTGTACAACACTCTAAGGTACCATATCAAACAGTGTAAAGATATGGAGGTGGGGGAGGTGTGCATGTCATAGGGATGGCAAACAATCAAACATAGCATCCATCCTCAAATCTCTCACTCAGTGCGTAAAGCATACGATATTCACCACTTCGATCACCCAACATACCTTGCTACGATCACTCTGCCCCGTGAAGTCATAAATGGCTTCACTGCACTGATAACGTAGCCACTAATCCTTTGCTATGTCCACTTTGCCCCATGGAGTCTCAAGAACCCCACTGCACTGGCTCATAGCCTTACTAATCCTTACTATGTCCACTCTGCCCCATGGAGTCGCAATGACCCCACTGCACTGGCTCATAGTCGTACTACGCATCACTTTGCCCCTCGGGTCACAATGACCCTACTGCACTGATAACGTAGTCTTGCTACCATCACCTTGCCCCTCAGGTCGTAATGACCCTACTGCACTGATAAGTAGCCATCATTCATTTTTAGTGGTGAATCGAAGTTATGAACGTCGACAACTCCTTAGCACACGTCCCGCAGCAAAGTCCAACCATGAAGTGAACTCATTGGTTCCCAATTGGATCCTGAGCTCTAACTTCCCATATTGGACTACCTTTGCATCTCGGGTTATTGGTCAATACTGGGTCGGGTCGGGTTCCTTCTCAAGCCATCGGTTCGGGTCGGGTATCCTCCATCTGTTCGGGTCGGGTCTTCTTCTGGTGCGGTTCGGGTCGGGTGCCACTCCATCGGTTCGGGTCGGGCGTTTTTCCTCGGGTCGGGTCGGGTGTCATCTCCCCTCCAGCTCGTGCCTCCGTTCCGATCCGTCTCCTCGTCCTTCACATGCTCCTATCCGATCCATTCTCATGCCTCCGCTCCGATCCGTCCTCCCTAATCCGATCCGATCCCAGTTCAGTTAGCGTGGCCTTCCTTTTTGCCATTTTTCCCAAGTGTTGGGTTCCGACCCGATCGAATTCCATTGCTCAGTTCAACATATCCGATCCGAGCCCCATATCCGATCCGAACCGAACCCTGCACTGTTTTCTGAAACTGTTCCAACAAGTGTTTACGCCATTCGACGACGTTTTCGACCATTCTAACTATTGAAATCAATCACAAAGCATTTCATACAGTCATAGCAACATGCATAATCAACCACAAACATCAAAACATCAACATGATAGGTTAAAATGGATCAAACATACCCAAAACCCCATATTTCCCCTAAGCATATTTAGGTGAAACTAATGATAGGATTAACAAAACTTAACCAAATTAACCCAAATTCATATCAGAGGTCTAAAACATCATTTAGGAATTTATGAACATTTTTCCCGAATTTTATCATGTTTAAATTCGCTAATTTACACTAATCACCCCTAATTAGCCATAATTAGTGTAAAACTATGCAAATCACTCACCTTAGCCACAAATAAACTAAGATCTGAAATAATTCTCTGATTTGATGCGAATCCCAATCCTAAACAGCAGCTCCAATGTTGATTTGGTGTAGATCTTCCTTGATTAGGGGTTGCTAAGCTTAATCCTTGACCAAAAGATGATTTGGAGGTGATTTAGAGGTTAGAGGCCATTTTTAGGGTTCCTTGGTGATAAGTGGAGGCTAGAAAACTGAAATGGAATGATCCTCTATCTTATTTCAGCCTCCGCATAACCCTAATCCCGAAATGGGTTATGGGCCTACTCACTAATCACCCGATTTGGCCCGGTTAAGCAGTTTTTCACCCTCCAAACCTTATTTCAGCCATATCTCCCAAACGTTAAGTCCGTTTGGCTATTATGACCACTCTACGGAAAGGTAAACGATCAAACGAATCCAATGAAAGTGGTTTCAGGTCAAAATTCCTTTCCAATCAAAAGTTATGGCCAAAACGGTACCAACTAGGGGCAAAATGGTCATTTAAAAATCGACAAAAATCATGAACATGGGAAATGACTCCAATAGATGTTTCCCAAAGTTACATGACCATACGACTTCACATGGGAAAGAAATAAATATTCTACAATCCTATGATGTGTAGAATACGAGTCGTTACACTCTCCCCCCCTTAAGAAATTTCGCTCCCGAAATTCCCTAATCAAAACACACACAAAGGTCCCGCATGCCTATCAATCATAAAACAACCATCAAACATGCAAAACAAGCAAAACAAGCCTACCCTAGCATGCGGAAAACTAAATTGCAGAGTAAATTTTACCAGGCAAAGAGTTCTGGATATGCCCTTCTAATGCTCTCCTCTGTCTCCCAAGTACAATCATTCTCGTCCTCGCCCCACTGAACCTTGACTAGCCTCACCGCCTTCCTTCGAAGTTGCTTCGTATCGTGCCCCACAATACGAATCGGCTTGCGGTTCCCAACCGCCTCGGGTTCTACTTCGAAGTCCTCTAACTGATCAGGTGAAATAGTCATATCTGAGTCGTGAACAAACTTCCTTAGTTGGGAAACATGAAATACATTGTGAACTCCCGCCATTTTCTCTGGTAAGCCAACTCTATATGCCAAATTCCCGACTAGTTCAAGAACAGGGAATGGGCCAACAAACCTTGGTGCCAACTTGCCTCTCCTGCCAAATCGTATCACGCTCTTCAACGGCGAGATCTTGACAAACACCAAGTCGCCAACGGAGAATTTCAAGTCTCTTCTCCTCTTATCAGCATAGCTCTTCTGCCTATCTTGAGCACCTTTCATTCGTTGTTGAATGATCTTGATCTTATCAGAGGTTTCCCTCACCACATCAGGTCCAAGCACAAACTTCTCGCCAGTCTCTATCCAACATGATGGTGAGTTGCACGGTCTTCCGTACAAAGCTTCATATCGAGCCATACCGATACTGGATTGGTAGCTATTATTATATGCAAACTCTACTAGATGCAAATGGTCATCCCATGATCCACCAAAATCCAATATACAAACTCTCAAGAGATCTTCCAATATACGATTCACCCTCTCCGTCTGACCGTCGGTCTGAGGATGATATGCGGTACTGAGATGTAATCTTGACCCTAGAGCCTCTTGTAAGCTCTTCCAAAACCCACTAGTGAACAACGGGTCTCGGTCACTCACAATGCTTTTGGGTACTCCATGAAATCTCACTACCGACTTCATATACAATTCTGCCAACTTGGCTGCCGTTCTGGTCGATTTGACTGGTATAAATCTTGCACTTTTAGTCAATCGATCCACAACTACCCAAATGCTATCATATCCCGATCTAGTCCTTGGTAAACCATCGATGAAATCCATCGAGACTTGCTCCCATTTCCATTCGGGAATTTCTAATGGTTTCAACAAACCACTAGGCTTCTTTTGCTCAGCTTTAACTAGCTGGCAATTCATGCATTTGGATATAAACTTCCCAACGTCTCTTTTCATCCCTTCCCAGTAGTAAGTCTGTCTCATGTCTCGATACATCTTATTACCACCGGGACGTATAGTCAGTTTTGAGTGATGACATTCTCTAAGCACTTCATCTCTCAAACCGTTTACGTTGGGCACAACTAGTCTTCCATTCTTTCGAAGCAATCCATCTCGATCAAGCCCATACACATTCATCTCCTCACCGTCGATGTTCATCTCTAACTTGGAGATGATTTCCAATAGATTAGGATCGTCCCTCTGGCTGGAACCAATCCGCTCTATCAAAGTGGGTCTGATCGTCAAACTAGCTAGCATAACTGGATCCAATTCGCACTTTGGTCTGAAATCAAACCCCACGATATACTCCAGTTGCTTCCATTCAAGAAACATTGCCCCTAAGCGGCATGTCTCCTACTCAAGGCATTGGCTACCGCATTACCTTTCCCAGGTGTATATGCGATATCAAAATCATACGAAGCTAAGAATTCTAACCATCTATGCTGACGGAGATTCAGATCCTTCTGAGAGAAGAGATACTTCAACGATTTATGATTGGTAAACAACTCAAACCTTTCTCCCAAGAGATAGTGTCTCCACATCTTCAGCGCAAATACAATCGCTGCCAATTCCAAATCATGGGTAGGATACTTCTTCTCATGCGGCTTTAGCTGTCGACTAGCATAAGCTACAACCCTACCTTCTTGCATCAATACTGCTCCCAGTTCGGTACCACAAGCATCCGTGTATACCGTCATCTCTTCATTCCCTTTAGGAATGACTAACACTGGCGCACGCGTCAACTTCTCCTTTAGACTCTTGAAGGCATCCTCACACACTCCGTCCCAGACGAAGGACTGATTCTTCTTAGTCAACTGAGTCAACGGTGCTGCTATCTTGGAGAAGTCCTGGATAAACTTACGATAATATCCAGCTAATCCCAAGAAACTTCTTACATCTGTTACATTCTTGGGCGTAGGCCAATCCTGTACCGTAGCCACCTTCGCAGGGTCCACGGCAATACCACTCTCTGAAACAACATGACCCAAGAATCTCACTTCCCTTCTCCAAAAATGACACTTAGAGAATTTCTCTTTCAATTGGTGTTTCCTCAACACCTCCATCACTATCCTCAAGTGTCCCTTGTGTTCCTCCTCTGTCCTTGAATAAACAAGGATATCATCCACGAACACAAGAACAAACTTATTCAACTGATAACTGAATACTCGATTCATAAGATCCACAAAGTAGGCTGGTGCATTGGTCAACCCAAATGGCATAACCAACCACTCATAAAATCCAGACGGCGTCCTAAATGCCGTTTTCGGAACACTCTCATCCGCTACTCGAAGCTGATGAAATCCTGTCGCGAGGTCCAACTGGGAGAACACTCTTGCTCCTTCCAGTTGATCAAACAAATCATCTATCCGCGGTAGAGGATACTTATTCTTCCTCGTCACCTTATTCAACTCGCGATAGTCCACACACAAACGAAGGGAACCATCTGCCTTAGTGGCAAACACAACTGGTGCTCCCCACTCGGAGACACTCCTTCTAATAAATCCCTTCTTCAAAAGATTGCTGACTTGCACCCCGAGCTCTCGCTGCTCCCTTGGTGCCATACGACGAAGTGGCATCACTATAGGTCTGGCATCTTTCACTAAATCAATACGGAACTCAATCTCTCGGTGTGGTGGAAGCCCGGTCACCTCCTCAAAGACGTCCGGATACTGGCCAACCACGGGCACATCTGACAACTCATCCTGCGGGATGTCGAGGGAATTTACAAAACTAGCCATAACCCCATCACTAGGTAGACTACCAAACACTACCCTCCGCCCATCATCCGCCCTCACTGTCACCAAAAAGCCCTCACAGTCTACCACCACCCCGTATCTTTGGAGCCAATCGACTCCCAATATAATGCCATACCCAGTAAAGCCCAAAACAAAGCAATCACATACAAACGTACATCCATGACTCGATAAGACCAAATTCCTGCAAATCATACTAAGGCTAGTCGAACCACCAATCGGGTTCGTCACAACCAATGGTCTATCGACTATCTCGGGTTCCAGTCCCAACCTATCTACCAGGTCACTAGATATGAAGGAACGGGAAGCCCCAGTATCAAACAAAACTCGAACTGGTACATCATAAATAGAAAGCATACCTTGAATAACAACATTCTTTCCTTTCTCCGCCGCAGTTGGGGCATTCGACGAAGAAGGAACAGCATCAATAGCATATGCTTTCACATTCTGCTTCTCCTTAAGAGGTTGCAGACACTTATCCTTCTGATGTCCCATTTGACCACAGTTGAAGCACTTCCTTTCTGCTGGCTTGGCCCGACATTCTTTAGCATAATGGCCCTTCTTTCCACAGCTGAAGCACTCAACATCCTTCTTGCTCTTTTTCTGACCACCTTTAGATTGGTCCTGCTTCCTCTTATTCTGAGAGCTACTCTTGCCTCCACCACCTGCTTGCGGCTTTGGCCCTTCTGCAGATGCAGCCTCAGTCTTTGACTTAGGGTAAAGACTCTCTGATCTCAAAGCTTTCCCCACAATCGATTCAAAAGTCTCATCGATGTGGTTGATAAGCCTTTCCCCCAAGTACCCATCCAAACCAGTAATGAACTTCTCATTCTTCTTTTCAGGAGTATCAATGAGAGACAGTCCATACTTCGACAAAGTGTCGAACTCAGCAATATAGTCAGAAACTGCCCTGCCACCCTGCTTGAGTTCCAAGAACCTCTTGAACAATACTGACTTCTGGGCAGCTGGAATAAACTTCTCGCTAAAGCAAGCCTTGAACTGAACCCAAGTAACCTGGTCCTCTGGAATAGCTGTTCTAATGGCATTCCACCAATTCATCGCTCGCCCTTGCAGCTGACGAGACGCTAGCCTTCTCTTCATCGCATCCTCAAGACCCAAGTCATCAAAGATACGATCACAGCTATCCATCCAATCTTGAACATCTGTGGCCGACTCCGTTCCGTGGAACGGCTTTCCACCAAGATTAGTGTAATCCTTGCACAACTTGGCGAAATCGACCCTAGGCGCCTGCACTACTGGGCCAACACCAACTCCGGGATTGGGAACTGCCCCTTGCACTTCTCTAAGCATGTCTCTCATGAGGTTAGTAAACATTTCCCTCATGTCAGCGGCATTCCCTTGGTTGGTCCCTCTACCAGCACCCCTCGTGTCTCGGCTCATCATCAATCTGAAAAGGGAAACAATTAACGACCCCATAGTGGTGCTAGTGCAGTGCGACTTCATTCTTATACTACTAATAGTATATATATACATAGCTTTTGAAAACCAAAGTAATCACAAATACGCGCTCTCATATACGTACTAACTCTCCCTAGTGTCTTTCCCTAGGTTAACTACGCAACCTGGAGCTCTGATACCAAGTGTGACGGCCCGCCCCGCACCAACCGACATTTACTCCAAAGGTGCGCTGTACACATGTCCAGTTAGCACGGAACGGGTCGTCAGAAGGAAAGGGAAGAAGGAAATGAACATACAAAGAACCTGTAGAATGTCTCACAGCGCATAGAACAAAATATAATAATAACATACTTGACATAAAACAGGAGAGACAGTGCATAAGCTGAAAATCAGAACTAAACATCATAGCAGCGGAAATCCAAAATACAGCTTATTACAACTTTCAAACTGTCTCAAAGCAAAAGAAAGATAAAGGAGGTACACTACTAATGCCCAAGTAGCGACCACCAACGACACAGGGAGAATGTGTATATATATATCATACGCGGAAGCCTCCTGCCCGCCTCCGAATCAGCTACTCGCGCATCACCAACTAACCTGTCTCTATTCTGCTCGTGTGAGCACCCAGAGTAATAAGAGGAGACATAAAACTTTGGGTCAGACATAAAGCCTGGTATGAGCGATAAGCATCTAAAGTGAACAATAACAGGTAGACTAAAACATACCTGAACCTGGACCTGCAACCAAAGAGTTAGCACTACATACTGTACAACACTCTAAGGTACCATATCAAACAGTGTAAAGATACGGAGGTGGGGGAGGTGTGCATGTCATAGGGATGGCAAACAATCAAACATAGCATCCATCCTCACATCTCTCACTCAGTGCGTAAAGCATACGATATTCACCACTTCGATCACCCAACATACCTTGCTACGATCACTCTGCCCCGTGAAAGTCATAAATGGCTTCACTGCACTGATAACGTAGCCACTAATCCTTTGCTATGTCCACTTTGCCCCATGGAGTCTCAAGAACCCCACTGCACTGGCTCATAGCCTTACTAATCCTTACTATGCCCACTCTTCCCCATGGAGTCGCAATGACCCCACTGCACTGGCTCATAGTCGTACTACGCATCACTTTGCCCCTCGGGTCACAATAACCCTACTGCACTGATAACGTAGTCTTGCTACCATCACCTTGCCCCTCAGGTCGTAATGACCCTACTGCACTGATAAGTAGCCATCATTCATTTTTAGTGGTGAATCGAAGTTATGAACGTCGACAACTCCTTAGCACACGTCCCGCAGCAAAGTCCAACCATGAAGTGAACTCATTGGTTCCCAACTGGATCCTGAGCTCTAACTTCCCATATTGGACTACCTTTGCATCTCGGGTTATTGGTCAATACTGGGTCGGGTCGGGTTCCTTCTCAAGCCATCGGTTCGGGTCGGGTATCCTCCATCTGTTCGGGTCGGGTCTTCTTCTGGTGCGGTTCGGGTCGGGTGCCACTCCATCGGTTCGGGTCGGGCGTTTTTCCTCGGGTCGGGTCGGGTGTCATCTCCCCTCCAGCTCGTGCCTCCGTTCCGATCCGTCTCCTCGTCCTTCACATGCTCCTATCCGATCCATTCTCATGCCTCCGCTCCGATCCGTCCTCCCTAATCCGATCCGATCCCAGTTCAGTTAGTGTGGCCTTCCTTTTTGCCATTTTTCCCAAGTGCTGGGTTCCGATCCGATCGAATTCCATTGCTCAGTTCAACATATCCGACCCGAGCCCCATATCCGATCCGATCCGATCCGAACCCTGCACTGTTTTCTGAAACTGTTCCAACAAGTGTTTACGCCATTCGACGACGTTTTCGACCATTCTAACTATTGAAATCAATCACAAAGCATTTCATACAGTCATAGCAACATGCATAATCAACCACAAACATCAAAACATCAACATGATAGGTTAAAATGGATCAAACATACCCAAAACCCCATATTTCCCCTAAGCATATTTAGGTGAAACTAATGATAGGATTAACAAAACTTAACCAAATTAACCCAAATTCATATCAGAGGTCTAAAACATCATTTAGGAATTTATGAACATTTTTCCCGAATTTTATCATGTTTAAATTCGCTAATTTACACTAATCACCCCTAATTAGCCATAATTAGTGTAAAACTATGCAAATCACTCACCTTAGCCACAAATAAACTAAGATCTGAAATAATTCTCTGATTTGATGCGAATCCCAATCCTAAACAGCAGCTCCAATGTTGATTTGGTGTAGATCTTCCTTGATTAGGGGTTGCTAAGCTTAATCCTTGACCAAAAGATGATTTGGAGGTGATTTAGAGGTTAGAGGCCATTTTTAGGGTTCCTTGGTGATAAGTGGAGGCTAGAAAACTGAAATGGAATGATCCTCTATCTTATTTCAGCCTCCCCATAACACTAATCCCGAAATGGGTTATGGGCCTACTCACTAATCACCCGATTTGGCCCGGTTAAGCAGTTTTTCACCCTCCAAACCTTATTTCAGCCATATCTCCCAAACGGTAAGTCCGTTTGGCTAATATGACCACTTTATGGAAAGGTAAACCATCAAACGAATCCAATGGAAGTGGTTTCAGGTCAAAATTCCTTTCCAATCAAAAGTTATGGCCAAAACGGTACCAACTAGGGGCAAAATGGTCATTTAAAAATCGACAAAAATCATGAACATGGGAAATGACTCCAATAGATGTTTCCCAAAGTTACATGACCATACGACTTCACATGGGAAATAAATAAATATTCTACAATCCTATGATGTGTAGAATACGGGTCGTTACAGACAGTGTTCAACTTGTACAACTACTGCTACTACCAAGCTTACCACATGGAGTCATGACCAAATCTTTACAAACGACCCCACTTCATTGGTTTATAGCCCTTTAGTCGTACCTAGGCCACTGTGGCCCTGAATCCGTTCACGTACCTCCCATACATAGTGATCCAAAGTCATAGACATCGATAGCCCCTTTGCACACGTCCCGCAGCAAAGCCCAATCATGAAGCTCACTCATTGGTTCCCAGCTGGATCCTGAGTCAAAGCTCCTCATTTGGACTTCCTTTGCATCTTGGGTTTTGATCGAATTGGAGTTGGTCTTCAAAAGAGTCGTTGCGTAGAAGAGGTAGAAGTTCGATTCGGCTTGGCCCAATCTATTTCAGTCGGTTCGGTTTGGATAATTCATTCCTAGGCTCCCCATTCGGTTCGGTTCGGGTTCACAACGTTGCATCGGTTCGGGTCGGGCGTCCCCCTTCGGGTCGGGTCGGGTTGCCATCTCCCATTCAGTTCGTGCTCCAGCTCCTGTGCCTCGTCTGATCTCGTTCCCTATTCTAATCCGATCCGATCCCTTCACCATACTCCGGTCCGAGTCCTTCGTCCTTAAGCCGATCCGATCCTGCTCCATAGCTCCGATCCGTTCCCGCTCCCTAGCCTACTCCGATCCGATCCTGCCCCATAGTTCCGATCCGTTCCTTCATCCAACTCCAACTATAAGCAATGGCCTTCCATCTTGCCAAATTTCTTTTGTGCCAGATTCCAGTTCGGGTCGGATTTCTTGCCCAGCTCTCATATCCGATCCGAGCCCATACCCGATCCGATCCGAAACCCTGCACAACTTTCTGCAACTTTTTCCAGCAACTTGTTTACGCCATTCGACGACGTTTTCGACCAATCTAACTATTCTAATCAACCACAAATCATTCCAAACAGTCATAGCAACATAGCAAACTAACCACAAACACCAAAACAATGAATTTACGTGTCAAAATGGATCAAATATACCCAAAACCCCACATTTTCCCTTAAGCATGTTTAAGCAAAACTAATTATAGGGTTAACAAAACTTAATCAAATTAAACCAAATTTCTACCAGAGGCATAAAATATTATTTTCGAATTCATAGATATTTTTCCAGAATTTATTAGTGTATAAATTCGCTAATCTTCAATAATTACCCTTAATTAACTGTAATTAGTGTCAAAACGATGCTAATCACTCACCTTGGCCACAAATAAAATTCTCAGAACTGAAACCTCGCTGATTGGGTGAATACTGATGTCTAATAGCAGCTCTAACCTTTCTTTTGGGTTTTCTCTCCTTAATTTGATGTAGATTAAGCCAAAACTTGATTAGAAAGTGATTAGAAGGTGATTTGGGTGTTGGAGGCCATTGCTAGGGTTCCAAGAATGAAAGTGGTGGCTGAAAGAAATGTTTTCTAACCCTAATCAGCCCCTATACATCTCCAATCCCGAAATCCCCTTTGGGCCTAGCTGCTAATTACCCGGTTAAGCCCAATTAAGCTGTTTTTCACCACCTGAAACTTGTTTCAGACATATCTCCCAAACGGTGAGTCCGTTTGGCTAATGTGACCACTCTACGGAATTGTAAACCATCATCCGAAGCCAATGGAAGTGGTTTCAGGTCAAAATTCCTTTCCAGTCAAAAGTTATGGCCAAAACAGTACCAACTAGGGGTAAAATGGTCATTTAAAAATCGACAAAAAACATGAACATGGGAAATGACCCCAATAGTCGTCTCCCAAAGTTACATGGCTATACGACTTCGTATGTGAAAGAAATAAATATCCTATGATCCTATGATGCGTAGAATACGGGTCGTTACAAGTTCATATATATTATTTTCATTAAATTAAACTATAATTTGTTATGTTTTATTCTATTGGGCCTTACCCTTTTTTTATGCGGCCCATCCTCTTTTGTGAAAACTCAAACCCGAATGCCCTTCTTCCTCCTCACCAGTACATCGCGTATCCTCCCGAACACAACTGACCAAACTTTGCCAACACTAAACCCCTCTTCTACTTCATGATAATTTAAACCAATAAATACCATAAATTCCCTCTTTCAATCCCTTTCTGAACCGTACCCATATGATTAACCTTGAATTCCCATTTCTTCATGCGTCACACAGCTTCAACTGCCATTACAGTAAACCCACTTTCATATTCAAATTCCTCACTGTTGAAACTCACGACCAACTATTTTTCCTCAACCCACCTTCCCATCTACGTGGCCTTCCCTTTCTTCTACACAGCAGGCTCCCCAATCCCATCTTCAACGAAAATAATGGCCATTATTACTTCCACCCGACAAGCTTCATTCCTCAACGAAATTTTAAACAAAAATCACCACCATGTTTCTCTTCTGATACACTCCATCTCCACTACCAAAATGTCCAACTCGACATCACTGTGGTCCTCACGTTCTCTAGTCTCCGCTCTACAGTAAAGAAATTGCGACACTATTTACTCCAATTTCTAACCAAAAATTCCCAGCTTGTACCATTCGCCATCGGTAACCCCAAACCGCACTCCAATTTGATGAACTCCTTGCTAAAACGAAGTCGTGCTCAGCCCTAGGTCCACCTTTATTTTTCTGAACACCCCAAACATGAATCGCGAACATCAAGATGTGTACTGGATGGAAGATACACACATACTCTTCTCTAATAAATACTTTTAGAGATTTATAGAAATTTATTTAGATTTATAGGAATTTATTTAGACTACGTTTTGGGTTTTGGGAGAATGGAACTGGCGGCGTATTTTCCTTGACCAGAGAAAAGTGAATTTAGGTTTAGGAGGAATGAGGGTTATTCATAGGATAGTTAAATTAATTTTTAAATCGATTATTATATTTATTTTTAAGCAATCGCTATATGTATTTGTTGTTTAAAAATTCGTACGACCACATATAATATCCAATTTTGACGAAAATGACAAGCAGTTACAGTTCTACATTACGGACCCAATGAAACTTGTTTCGTCGATTTCCGAATCCGTTTGCTCACACAGCGTATTTTTAAAGTCAAAATATTGAATGTTTTTCACATTTAAATTCCGCACGGCTACATACTGACTCCAAAAATCACGAATCTAACAATAATTTAATATTCCGGATCCAACAAAATTAATTTCGTTGAAAACGGAGATCATTTGCAAAAATGGCTATTTTCTATGGTCTAACTAAACCCATTTAAATATTAATATATTTAAAAACAATTTAACTTAATATTAATAAATTAATATTATCGTATATATTCACATAGAATATCATACGGCTCCAAAATATACATATCTGGATTTATAACTCGATATTTCAAATTCGGGTTAAATCGATATTCAATTTATATTAAAATCCTTTTATAATATAAACAAATCATTTATAAATTATAAATGAATTCAATAGCGACTATTTTAAAATTTGATTCGGACATAACTCACAATCTACACGACGAAATCCCTATTTTTCTCTTCCATTAGAAAAAATATCGTTCAACAGATTCGAACGTTTCTTGTTTCAAAGAAATCCGACTTAAAACGGATTCTGCATATTCGTTTAAAGTTCGAATTGCCAAATTATGAACTGCCGCGCCATTTCAAGCTCGATTATAATTATAATATAATTTATACGTTCAAATGACATTTATAAATAAATTCATTATTATAATTCAATTCTAAACTGAATTTAATATTTTAAATGATCCAATTCACACAATATTGTCAATTCAACTTAATTCCGATTATTTTGGAGTTAAATATATTATTCTACTATTTATATTAATTAAATATTCAATATTATTTAATTTCGGTCATTTTAAATTACCAAACCATTATTTAAATAATTAAATAAATTTTTTATTATTCGTTAAAATTACGGGTCGTTACATTCTTCCCCCCTTAAAATAATTTCGTCCTCGAAATTGCTAAGATTGGAAACAAACCCTATTAACTGGGTTAAAAATTATCTGTTTACTTCTTAAATTTTAGTTTCACTGTACCAATTAATTTCAATTAAACATTAATTCATTCTTATCAATGAAAATTTCCAGAAATCCTGGAAATTTTTAACACCTTAAATTTCTAAAAAAATTCGCTGGCACCTCCTTTGTACGACTCAATCAGTACAACTACAACTCGCCTCTCTAGGCCTTCTCCAATCCAAAAGAAAATCAAATAGTGAAGCGGCTTGCCAATAGGCTCATAAATCACCAAACTTATATAAAAATAAACTTGTACCTTTTTGTCGGGCATATCATTATATTCTTTCCATATGCTACCCATTCAGCATATATAAATGCCATCCCAATCACTCTCCAATCGATTCATTCTTAAAACAATTATTCGCTTATACCCCAGCCAAATTTCATTTCAAACTCGGGTTCCATTCTTGATTCCAAACTCCTAACTCACCAATCTAATACCATTTGAGATTCCTATCTCATAATTCAAAATCTAATTCTACTTGATATATTATATTCCAATTCAATTTTCAGTTAATTGGTTTCAATTCAATTTATATTTTCTTTCGCAAATTTCCTTTAAATTTGTTTTTAATTCAAAACAATCTTCCTGGGAGTTTTAAAAAACTTACCCTTTTCAAACATCCAATATCCCTTTTTGGAAATCAAAACCACTTGTTTCTCAAAACATTTCCAAAAAAATATCTTTGGTAGTAATCTGTCACTTAGGACTCGAAAATAAGCACGGATGATGTGGCCAGCATCATCAAAGTTATTTCCCAGCGATCAAAGTGAGTTCAATACTATATCAGCTTTCTAAACCATTTCTTAATCATTTCTATTTTGAAATCAATTTCAAAATACAATTCACAATGCTTTGTAAAACAATTTAAAATCTCCCACGATTTTAAAATTCTCATATATTTAATCCAAGTACATTTACAAACACCTTTTCACATTTCCAGAGTTTTAATTCCAATTCTGATTTCAAATTCAGATTTAATCCATATGATTTCATATATTACACTTATATGATACATAACCATTTTACTTTTATAATCTCATTTGATTATAATAACAACCGACACATCCTATATACTATAATAATCCAAATATAAATCATTCTTTTATATCAAAATATAATTTGGGTAAAATTATTTCATTTACCCTCCTTCAAAACATACTGTATCGGTTCATCATATTCGAGTATTTAGAAACTCCTACCGATACAATGGATCAAACTGATCGACGAGAACTCATAAACAACTCAACCTATAAATCTCCACGATATAAAACAATTTTTTTATATCAAATAAAAAATACGCGCTCATATATATATATATACACTCAAACTCAATCTAGGGTATTTGCTAACCCCATCTCTACTAAGTTACGCCACAGAGCCAAAGTAATTACTTAACCTTCAGCTCTAATACCACTGTAACAACCTGGGGAATTGCGACCTTGGTAATCGATATAAACCCAATGTCGGCTATTCAAGCATCGTAAATACCGGATGGTTAATAAAAAGAAGTTAGAGGGTGAGAATAGATAAGATAGAAAATTATAATAAAAGAAGGAGAAAAAACACAACAACAGAATCAGAGTAACACGAATCTCACAGCGGAACGAATAAAATATATTATATAACATAACTTTGGAATAAAACTAGTATCTATATACAATACTATTATCAGAGTACAACACTTACAACACAACGGAAATAACATTAGCTATATAATCCTAAAGCCTCCTGCTCCAGCTCTCCAAGTATATCTAAATAATCCCGACTACTTGACTGCCCGTACAAAATTAGGCACCCAACAGTTTAGGGAAAACAAAACAAAATAAACTCTGGGTCAGTCATGGGACTGGTGTGAGTAAACAATTTAAAACAGTTTGAGAAAATAAACGATATCTCATAAGACCACGCTGTATAACACAGAACGAATTTTTCCCTTATGAGAATCCAAAACATTTCATTTAACTTTCAAAATCCTTTTGAAATATATGATAATCTTTATATCAAAACATAAATTGATATTATAATTGTGTCTATCAACCACAACTAAATAATCATTAGCAGAACGCTTTCATCTCACGTTCCACATACATAATATATAACTAAAAACCGTGGGCCTTATTAGGTAATGAATTCCAACTGGCAAGGTATGGGACCACCTTCCGACAACACATCTTTAAGAAGGAATACACCGGGTTCAACAAGAACATCTTGTAACCCAGGCTAAACATGACCGGTCACTCATTTCGTTTGAGTGTTCTGAATGCATTGTAACACCCGAATTTTTTGCGACACCAAAGAGGATAAATTAAAGATTAATTAATTTAATATTAAGAATTAAGGGAAACAGACTACATCATTACGTACGTCTCGAAATTCTGGTCAGGATAAACACCTGGCTTGCATAAAACAAATAACATATGTAGAAGTTACGGACGATAAAAGTTTGATAAATCAAAACCGAGATAACTGGCGCATTTCACAAGTGAGCCAAGGCAATTTTACACTGGCACACCTGTAAAGTGTGCCCATAGGGGTTTTTGGGTATTTGGGCCTTTTTCAAGTGGGTGGCGACCCGTGACCTGATTCACTCTAGGGCTGTGGTGGCATTCGAATTCTGGACATTGGCAGCTATAAATATACCTAATTTCTCTTGTTTTCTTCACAAAGAATTAATGGAGGCCAAACTCTGCCGGTGTCTGAATTGAACTAGATCCCTTATCTTTTACAATCAACTAAGGCAAATCAATTGGAGATTCAAGATCTAATCTCTTCTAGTTCTATCTTCTAATCCAAACTTAGTGAGTACAATTACTTTTAAAATTAAATATTTAAAAGTAAACTTGATAGGATTATAGTTTGGATTTTTTCATATATTATATTGGATCCATTGTAAATTATGAATATATAACATTTTGGATTGATTATAACTTGGATCTAAATTTCTATGATGTAGATCTTAATCCCTATTTGTGTTAGATCTACTTTTATCTATAGATCTGAATTATGTGGACATTTTATGATGTAGATCTTAATCCCTATTTGTGTTAGATATACTTTTATCTGTTGATCTGAATTATATGGACATTCTATGATGTAGATCATATCCCTATTTGTATTAGATCTACTTTTATCTATTAGATCTGAATTATGTGGACGTTCTATGATGTAGATCTTAATCCTTATATGTTAGATCTACTTTTACCTATTAGATCTGTATTATGTGGACACCTAAATCATTAATCAGATCTAGTTTATTATTTGTATCCCCTTGTGCTTCTCATATTAGATCTGAACTCGTTGGACATCTAAATTAAAATTTAGATCTTGTCATGTTCATCTTATCACCTTTGCTATGTTACAACTAGTTAACTTCCACAAGTTTATTAGATCTATGCTTATATGTTCACCATGTTAGTATATGTTTATGACTAGTTATGTTAGAACATTCACCTTTTTCGTACCATTACCTTCCCTTTTTATCGTTTATGATTAGGTTATTGTTTAGCCTATACATCCCGCAAATTACGAACACGCTAGTTAGGGAACGGGGAGGGAAAAAGGTTAATATTGGCATAATTTAAATGTGAACATGAGTTGGTCGTATAATTCAATAATTGGGTAAATGGGCATAAATACCTAATAAGGCATAGGTATAATTAATGGGACATATAATTCAAAAGGGGGAAAGTAGGGACATAATTACCTATAAAGACATAGGTAAGAATTTGATAAAAATGGAATGTTTAATAATTACAATTAGAAATTGTAATTACACTTATGACACGAGGTTATGTTGCATTAGTTGTGGAAGTCTGCCCGGACCCGACCGGCATGTCCAGTAGCCACTAATGTTGAACCTAATGTGAGAGGTCTAAGTGCGCGAATACGAATTGGGCTAAGATATGAGGTTAGACCCAACTTGTGGAATAATACTACCCGGACCCGACCGGCATATCCAACATCCACAAGTTGTAGGCCTAATGTGGGAGGTCTGGCCGATTACAAACCATAATTGGACATGGTAATGAATTGGACTACTTAGCCAAATTTAATCCATACAGATTGTAAGATTTTGAACTAAAGTTAAGGTTAAGTAAAAATTGGTTGGATAGTGGGTGGGTTAAGTAAATTAGAGAGGGTGGGTAATATTTACATATAGGCCCACGAACTTAACCCAATAAGGTTATGTAATTAAAGACACTTAATGGTATAAATAGCCAGTGGAAAATGCAAAAGTTTTGTAATTAAAGACACCTTTTAGGGTAAGCATAACTAGTGGAAATGAATAGGGCTATGTAATTAAAGACACCTAGTGGTATACATGGTCAATGAAAACCTAGTGGGGGATACAAGACAAAGGGGAGAGCTTGTATCATATTGTGCGGGACTCATTTCAGTCAGTAACCCGGAGTAGGTAGGGGTGGGCATAAACCGCACCACAATGCGGAAACTGCCCAGACCGAACTGCAAAAACGGTGCGGAAAACCGCACCGGATTCTCTCTTTAAAGCAAACAACCCAAACCGAACCGACTTGCATGATACGATTCGGTTGTGGTTTGAACTTTTACCAAACCGAACCGAACCGCATAGCTACACCGTCAATGTTATGATAAAAAAATTAACAAATTCCTATCTAACTTTTAATTTAATGCTATATATTCTATTTTCAGTGTATGATGTAGTTATATTAATTAAAGATAACACAATGTGTTTTAACCTTCAGATGACACAACGTCAAAAAATTGTAAATTATTTGTTGATGAAAGTAATTTTCTTGTTTCATATTTAATACGGGTTCAAACCGGACCGAACCAAAACCGAACCGTGTTACATAGAAATCGAACCGTTTGAACGGTTAGTATAATGGTTTGTATTTTTGATCAACCGTTTGATGCGGTGCAGAAGCGGTTTGAGCTTCAAATCGCACCAAACCGAACCGCACCCACCCCTAGGAGTAGGTATCAAACAAAGTACTCCGTACTAGGCGGAGAAGGGGCACACTTACTGACTGATTGTAAGAGATCCAAACGTGGAGGACGGTGTGGGCGGCGCAAAACGACCGGGCCATGTGCATGTATGAGCCGGGCAAAGAGGGATAAGACGATCGTGACACCTGCAGATATGGGGCTATGCATATCAGTGAGGGGTTTCCACTTTAGGGCGTGATACATCCTATTGTGAGGCTTGCACAAAGTATCTACGGAGTAGGGAGCCGATCGATTAGGGTAGTAGTTAGGGTACATTTGGACGTATGCCTAAGTCTACCACCTTGAAATGTAAGGGATCATCTCATTCTGGTTATACTAGTAATAGTGTAGAGTAATCATTAGAAGCATATATACCTTATCATGTCTGCCTTGTCACACCTTTCATTTATGTAGTGATCTCTCTTATCAACTTTATATGCCTGTCATGCTACTTTTATTTATTTACTTGCTAAAAGTGACTAGACTCGCCAAACTTTATGTCTAACCCTTTTTGTTTCTCCTTCTTTCTTCCGTTCCCCCAGGTTCTCAGGGAGGAAACACTCTGGCTTGACCGTGATTCTGTTTACTTTTGCTAGAGCTGCTGATATGTATGGCTCAAGCTCCTATCCTTGTTGCTATGGCTATATTTTGTTTTTGGGGAATTTTACTTCTTTTATGTAGTCTGTTATTTTTGATGTACAAGACAGTAACTTTTATGTTGTAATGGGCTTTTATGTTTCAGACAAGTGATGTTTTTGGACCACGGTATCTTATGATAAATAAAGTTTTTATTCCGCTACTATTATATATATATATATCTGTCTTGTAATATTCTGTGTCTGTTTAACTATAACACTTCACGAAACTTAATGCATTCCCTTTGTGAGTGACATTAACGGACGTGGGGTGCCACACTTGGTATCAGAGCTGATGGTTACCAGATTAGATAAAAGTTTTTGAAAATTATTTTCAAAAAGCTTTTAAAAGAGAGTATTTTCAAAAAGAAAATTCTGTTTTGAAAAACATTCCCCTAAAAACCATATGTAATACCCTTCGGTCCTTCATCTAAATCTCTTCCTTTTTCTTTTTAGCATGTTTGGGGAACAAAACATTCTTAATATCTTAGAAAGGGTTTGACTTCCTTCTTAACTAAGGAATGGTAAGGTTTGATTATAAAGGATGGTTAAGTGAATTTAGTTAATGAGTGAAATGGTTTGAGTTGGCATGGCAATGTTTGATTTAAACATCGGTTTAAATCCAGTAAAGGAGTTTTGGAAATGTTTTCCAAATAAGAATTAGAAATGTTTCCTGATAATAGAAAATAAGAATTTAGAATATATGGAAACAGGAGATAAATAAATTAATGAACTAAAGAGATAAATGTTAAATGATGATTGATCGATATAATTTCCATTTGGAAATAATATCGGTGTTTGCACACGTGTTTTTCTTTGATAGTTAACTCACCGACTATTGAAGTTTTTGACCATTTTAACGTTGTTAATATGGAGAGACCGGTTGGATTATTATCCGAAGAACCACTCCGTATTGGCATAAGCGTTGAGAATCATATATGCCAAAGATAATTGAAGACGGAGTAAAGTACAAGGGTTGTTGTATAAATCTTAGGTAAAGATTGCCTAAGATGGCTGTACTGAATAGTGCCTTTGGTTTGTCCAGTCCCAGGATGATCTGTATGGAAGAATGTCTGACAGAGTATATTTAATAGATCGCGTAAGGGTTAGCAATACCCTAGATTGAGTTTGAGTATATATATACAAGTGAACGTATTTGTTATTCAATATAAAATTGTTTTATATTGTGGAGATTTATTGGTTGAGTTGTTTATGTGTTCTAATCGATCAGTGTGATCCACTGTATCGGTAGGAGTTTATAAACACTCGAATACGATGAACCGACATGGTATGTTTGGAAAAGAGGGTAAATGAAATAATTTTACCCAAATTATATTTTGATATAAAGGATTTATATTGAAATGGTTATGATGTATTTGATATATGGGTTGTTATAACCAAATAAGGTTATAATTAAAATGGTTATGTAAGTAGCCAATCGGAATTCATATAAGTGAAATATATGAAAGCAGGTGAATTAAATCAAAATTGGAATGAAAACCCTGGAAATTTGAATAAGTTTTGTAAATGAATTTGGATTGAATATATGAGAATTTTAAAATCCTTGGAGATTTTAAATTGTTTTGAGAATGATATTTTGAATGGATTTCAAAATGGAAGTGTTTAAAGAATGGTTTTGAAAGTGATATAGTATTGAACTCACTTCAAAAGCTGGAAATAGATTCCAATGATGATCATGACATCATCGGTGTTCATTTTCGAGTTGTAAGTGACGGATTACTACCGAAAAGATTTTGTTTTTAAATTGTTTTGAGAGAAACAAGTTGTTTTAAATCCTGAAAAGGAAAGTTTGATTTTGAGAAAAGCAAAGCTGTTTAAAACTCCCAGGAAGAGACTGTTTTAATTAAAAACAAATTTAAAATAAAAATTTGTGGAAATAAATTGGAATTGAATTGAAAACCAATTAAGTGGAAATTGAATTGGATTAGAATGATATCGAGAAAATTGGATTTGTGGCATTGAAATCTGTTAGATCAAAATTTGGACCTAACACCCAAATTGTTCTGAATCTTATAGAGTTTCAACTGAAGAATGAGGAAAAAGAAAATAACACACAGAATTTATAGTGGTTCGGCGTTAACGAGCCTACGTCCACTTTATATATTATTGATTATACTTTGAAAGCTAATACAATCAATGATTTCTCTCAATACTCTAGTAGTTTGACAATAATGGCGGATTCAGTACTCAATATTGCCAAAAAGATCCTTAAAAATGCCAAGATCCGGGCTATTTATAGCTGATTTTGTCAGGCGGATCGTAGTAACATGTGGCACGAATCCCGAGGACATCGGATCGCATCACTGCCGTTGAAGAAATAGTCAAATTAGCCGTTGTGGACAGGTGTCGCGATCCCCTTGAAAATCGGATCGTGCAGATGGGGAGAATCGGTCAAAATGACGGTTAGGGACACGTGTCGCTAGATCCGTGCGTCTCGGATCGCTGAAGACTAGCTCGTGTTTGAACGGGTCAGAGGCTCCGCCAAGCATCAGGGGATCGGATCGGTCTATACTGGGCAATAATACATGTATGGATCGAATCGCATAGAGGTGTCGTTTCGCTGATGAAATGGGGGCGATCCGATAAGGTGTGATCCGATATGGGGGCGATCTAATGAGGGGCGAGTCAATGGTGCGATCTGTTCCTTCATGTACTTAGAGAATGTGGTTTCATGCTTTCTTCTTATGAATGAACCTGGGTGGCTTGGTCAAAAAGCTAGCCAACATTTTGCCCCCTCGAAGTATGTTTTATCGATGATGGAACATGCTTCGAAGCTATAGAACCGTCTTTTCACACCGAGTCGCAAAACAGTGAACGATTCCTTTTCTTGGACTTTTCAGAGTCTTCATCACTGGATCTGTCGGTCATTTATCGATTCGTATCGCGTACTCGAGTCGCGGTTCGTTAGCAAGCCATTCGTCTTGTTCTTTGGTGAGCACTTGGGCTTCTTTACGGAACGGAACGAAATGGGCTTCTCTCCGAGACGTGGTGGACTTTTGGTTCGCGACCCGCCTATTTTCGCGGATCGAATAAGACAAAAAAGGGGAGACAAACGGTCGCCCTTTTGCCTATATATGTCGACCCTCCTCTTCACTTTCTTCCTTCTTCCTTCTTTCGTATCGTATCGCCTGCATCATTGAGGAAAAACCCTAGTTTTTCAAACCTCCAAAAATCTGACTGTTCTCCCAACTTTTATAAAGGTAATCTATCGAAAGCATCCTTATTCGATATCGCTCTCAATTTTATGAGTTTTTTCGACTGGTTTGAGGGAGAAACGATGGAATTTTGTGGTTTTTTTGAGGGAACCAGCGAGGCGCCATGGCTGATGGGCTCAGAGGTTGGGATTCGGAAATGAGGAGGAGAGGAGAAAAACGGAGGAGGAAGGAGAAGAGAGAAGGCCGGTTCGGATCGTGGGCAAGGAGAGGAAAGGAAGAAGATGAAGGTTAGTGGCGAGTCGGAGGGTCGTGGTGGCGGCAGTGGCGCGCTTCGTGGGGGACTGCAACGATCCAGCAAAGACCCCGATCACTCAATTTCACGATTCGTGAGGGGGGCGATCCCTCTGCCCTGCGATCCGAAGGAGGGCGATCCCTCTACCCCGCGATCCGAAGGAGGCCGAACTGTCATACACATCGCGGTCCGACTTGTAGTTCACGATCCAAACAAATTTTGAACCTTAGACGATGCCTTGTCACCATAAAATTCTGAACAGTTAGGCTAGGGCCTTGATTTGGACTTTCTGGACTAAATGACCACATAATTTAACTGCATATGACGACTAATATTTTGATGATCTTGATAGCTTTTACGCTTTATCTTTAATGCATGCACAAGCACACACACGGGGGACGGGTAGCTTTAATCTCATTTTTCATGTTTTCTCGCCTAGCAGTAATGTCGAATAATCAATCTTCTTCAAGATCCGCTACAGAAACGGAGTCCGAGGTTCCTGAGCGATACAACCCCGAGGTCCCTCCAATTAACCCAGGAGGTGAAGATTCTAGCTCTGAATACGAGGCAACGGAATCAAATCCGTCTGAAAGTACTTCATCTAGTGAAGAATCTGAGATAGACAGGCGAGCTCCCGACGAGATTCCTGGCGCGCTCGGAATAGATAAATTTTCTGATTCTTTAGCATCTAAGCTCGATGATATAAAGCTTAAAAGAATCTGCTTGAGACACGGGATTCCTTGGGATTATGTCATGACACCCGGTAGCGAAGATAGACCCCACTTAGCTCCGGAAGGATATATGGCAATCAGTCGAACCATGTGCTTGGTAGGAGCTATTCCTCCGTTTCCTTCAATCGCCATCGAGACTTTAAAACGACTGGGTATCGCTCCGATGCAGCTTCATCCTAATGCCTACGCATCTTTATACACCCTATATATTGCATACGCGGAGATCCTACATACCGAACTCACATTCAAAGATTTGACATTTTTCTTTCTTTTCAAGCATCGTTCTTCGGCAACTCCAAATTTCTCTTTCTTTGAATCGGTGGCGAATAGGAAGGTTCTGTACGATGGATATAGCAATATAGGGGATCCTAAGTCTGATTGGTTCTATATAAAGAAACAGGCCGGATGCTCAAGAAGATGGCTTAAATCAAGTAAACTTCAAGCTTTTAACTGAATATCCTGTTCAAGAAGTCGAAGCATTAACATTCTTTGCCCTTTTTCTTTGTCCTAAATAGATCACGTCTTCCCGAAAACGGAGGGTCCGCTATACAACAATTGATTGTCTATTCTTCTACAAAGCAGATCTGACTTTCTAAGGATCAAAAAATGCATTACTGATGAGAATCTTCATAAGCACCATCTTCTGGATATAAGATTTGGACTTGGCGCTGGCGGCAAACCCTATAAGTACGTGCCTCCAACGGAAGGAGAGGGAACATCGCAAGCAGCAGAAACAACTGAGTTTCGCAAGAGTCCTTCCCCGATAGTCATCCAAGACGATGAGGACCTGAATATATACAAAGGGGACGAGGCCCGAGGAGACAAATCCAAGGAAATCCCAGTTTCTACTCCAATCGAACCCACTGCTCCCGATGACTTGACAGACGAACAGCTATTCAAAGAGCTGAGCAAAATTCCTCTGCCCGATGATGTATACACAGAGAGGGACTTTGAAGGGGAGCCATTCTTCCCTACTTCTGAGGAGGCCATCGCTCCAACTAGAGAACAAGAAACTGGTCAGATGAGCCTGTCTTCAGGCCCGGGTCTGTTAGGGGGAATCATATGGGATACACAAATCACACACACTGTCTGACCCCGCACGCTCATATCGTCAATATTCAAAGTTTTAATATGCTCTTTTCTCTTTTGCAGGAAAGATGTCCCGCAGGCGATCTTATTCTTATCGTTCTCTTCGTGAGGGCACACCCAGTCTTCATCCGGGTACTGAGCGCTCTCGCGGCCCTTCTCACAAGCCGACTTCCTCGCAACCCCGGTCTCCACCAAAATCGACATCTGCCAAGCTTTCCAGCTATCCAGTAGTTCCTGCAGGGGGAAAGAAACTTCCTAAAGAGTTAACTCCTCCGAAAAGTGCTCCCTCTCACAGCAGGTCATCAAAAAGGCATCACGAATCTAAAGATAAAAGCAAAGATCCAATCAAAGAGCCTGAAAAGGAGAGGAGTGACATCGTCCCTTCCAGCCAGCCAGAGTTGGCTGCCCCCGGGTCATGGGACTACATCCATGGTCACGAGATTCAAGGTAGGCTGGAAAAGCTGCGGGAACAATTCCCAGACATATTCTTCGACAGGATGACGTTTGTTCCAGCCTTGGAACCGGTCCCTAAGAACTGGGATAATGAAGTTGTTGGGCACATCCGCCACGTAGCCAGGCAGTATGAGATGATGAAGAAACATGCAGTTAACCTTTCAGAAGTCATCCGAACGCTTGAAATAGAAGCACATAGATCTAAAGAGAAACTTGAAAACAACGAAAGGGCCAGGACAAAGATGGAGAAAGACCTGGAAGATGCTCAATCCCAACTTGCTTTGGCGCAGAGAGATGTCGAAAATTATAAAACCGAATTGGAGAATGCTAAGAAACGCTTTCACTCGGAACTTGACTCCAATAGCCAAGAGAAAATGGCCTTAAAGAAGGAGGTTGAAGATCTCAAAATGGCCAATATTGAGTTGAAAACAGCACGAGGCCATTTTGAAGCTGAGAAAGCTGCTTGGGAGGCAGAAAAAGCAAGTTTGAAAGAAAGTTTGGCTTTGGCTAAAGCAGAAAAGGTGATTTTGAATGATCAGGTCGCGGATGCGGAGAGACGGGCAGCTCTCGCCAAAAAGAATGTTGAAAGCGCCATTGAAATGGCTACTGCTTCAAACAACAAGCTCCTCGCAAGAGAGAAGGATATCGAGGGGTTTGAAGAGATGATTTTTGACTTTCTTGGCCAAGTCCTCAAAACCCGCAACATTTCGTGGATCCCGGATTACCACGTTACTTTAGCCAATTTATGGGATGCCATTGTTGAGGGTGAAAAGCAGAAATTGGGGGTCGAAGAAATTGATGAAGATGAGTTGATGAAGAGTATCTTGAGGGATAACGAGCCTGAGGACCTGGCAGAGGGTCGTCGTCTGATTCTAGCGGAGATGGAAAAGGAGAGGGCCCTGGCTAAGGGTAAAGGCAAAGCTGACGAGGGCTCGAGTTCAGCCGTGGAGCCCAAGACCTCCGGAGTTGAGGAATACCATCCCGATGATCCACTAATCCCTTTGGGCCTAACTCCCGTGGTTGTTGGAGCTCCTGCAGCTACTCAAGAAGGAGGATCTGCTGAAGGTATCTCCCTTTTTTCCCCACAATTTGTTAAAGCAATTGTGAATTGTCATCATCTGGTAGAACAACCAATTGAATTAGTAACGTGTGTTCCCCATAATACAGGTGGTGAGCTCGCCGACAAGGGTGTTGAAAAAGAAAAAGAGGCGGAGAAGGAGGCTGTCTCGCCAGGTGCCAGTGTTGATATATCAAAGCAGGCTGAGGACACAACAGCAGAGAAAAGCATCATGGCACCTAGTACTGATGTTCCCAAGGATGCTGAGACCATCGAGGCCTTGAAAGACATGGATGGGCGCCATGTAGAGGATGAGGATGACATTATTGGCGCCAAAAAGGCCGACGACGATGACGACGAAACCCTGGCCAGCAGAAAGGCTAGGCAGCAAAAAGAGACGGCTTCGAAGAAGGTGGCAGAAGAGGCTTTGGACGTAGTCCCTCTTGCAGAATTTGATCCCAAAACCGGGATGATTTTGAGAATCCAGCCCAAATCCATCAGCAGACAGCTTCATTTTGCAAATCCTGATGACTTCCCGGCTTCCCTTTCTGATAGAAGGAAGGAAAAGGAAGTGGAAGAGGAATCTTCTGAAGAGTCGGATGTTCCTCTCATAGACAAAAGGAAGAGGAAGAAAGGGGATCAATCCGATGCCGACAAGGCGAAGCTGGAGAAACAGAAGTAGGAGAAGAGGCCAAAGCGTAAATAGAATATTGTTGCTTGTTGATATTTTGTCTTTAGGTTTTCCACTGGTCAAGACATGTAATTATGAGACTGGTCCACACTTTCTTTTCTAGGTTGTTTTTCACTTTGTTGGTTCGCAGTATATAAATGAAAGTTTATCTCTTTTTGCATCATTGAGTACCTGTATTCAAATAAACTTTCCATGTTTAGTCATAGACCATCTAGTTATAATTACAAATCAATCCAACAACAGAAGGAAAATTTTCATGCTGCATTGCTGCATTAAAGTTCATGTGTATATGCATATGGCCCGTAATCAATCATTAACGTAACGCTCAACTAGGGCTTATTAAAAATTGATTAGCATTATTTGCAGGTTGCCCCCTATTTCTGAATATGGGGTACTTAGAGAATTTCACAAAATAACTGTTCTTGTGGTACCAAATCTCTAGCACCTTCCTTAGCGCTTATCCATAGACTCCTTTATACTCTCCTGACGGTTGCCGGGGGTAGAGTTCAAATTCAACAGTTCAGTCGGTCCCTGTTCCTTTAGTAGGGAAGGTGTTCTTTCTCAGCGCTCAATCGGAGACACTTTTATACTTTCTCTCTCTCTGGAGAGTTAGAGTTCGAGCTCGGCGATTCATTCGCTCCCCGATCCTTTAGCGGGGAAGGAACTCTTTCTCAGCGCTCAATCAGAGACGCTTTTATACTCTCTCTCTCTCTCTGGAGAGTTAGAGTTCGAGATCGGCGATTCATTCGCTCCCCGATCCTTCAGCGGGGAAGGAGCTCTTTCTCAGCGCTCAATCGGAGACGCTTTTATACTCTCTCTCTCTGGAGAGTTAGAGTTCGAGCTCGGCGATTCATTCGCTCCCCGATCCTTCAGCGGGGAAGGAGCTCTTTCTCAGCGCTCAATCGGAGACGCTTTTATACTCTCTCTCTCTGGAGAGTTAGAGTTCGAGCTCAGCGATTCGTTCGCTCCCCGATCCTTCAGCGGGGAAGGAGCTCTTTCTCAGCGCTCAATCGGAGACGCTTTTATACTCTCTCTCTCTCTCTGGAGAGTTAGAGCGCTATCAACGATATAATTTAATTTATTGTATCCTCAGAATTTTGACTTGTGATTACATTCCATTCTGATAGAAGGCATTTATGATTATATGCTTCTAGGATCGTTGGATTATTCACAACGATTTTTATAACAAATAAACAGGCAGATAAATAAAGGTGCAATAAAGGTAAATGACACACAATATTTTTATAGTGGTTCGGTCAAATTATGACCTACGTCCACTTTATAATTTTTTGCTTTAAGGAATCAGAATATTCTAGGCAAGTCGTGCCTTGTACATGGTTTTCAACAAAGCAAAAGAATAGATTAGAAACTTTTATGTTAAGTATGGCCGTAAATGTTGGGCATTCCACACTCTGGGGATTTCCTTTCCATCTACGGTTGCCAGCTTGAAGGTTCCATTATCAAGCTTGCTCAGAATGGAGTGCGGTCCTTCCCACTTCGCTCCCATATGAGTTGGGGGTGGAAAGACACGTTTCAGAACCAAGTCTTCGGGTTGCCAGGTTCGGGCTCGAACCTTTTTTTTGTAATATCGAGCGACCTGTTGTTTGCATCTCAAGGCACGCAGGTCTGCTTCATCCCTCTTTTCTTCGATCATATCTAGGGACTAAAGGAGCAATTCATTATTGGTCATCGGATCATAATAAGTCACCCGATGAGAAGGTACCTTTATCTCAACCGGGATGACTGCTTCCGTTCCAAAAGCAAGGGAGAACGGGGTATGTCCTGTTGCCGATTTATATGTTGTCCTGTAGGCCCATAGTGCCAAGGGCAATTCATCAGCCCACATGGCTCTAGCCCGCTTCAGTCTTCTTTTCAGAATGGACTTAATTACTTTATTTGCCGCTTCGACTTGTCCGTTCGATTGCGGGTGCGCCACAGAGGTGTACCGATTCTCAATGTGGTATTTTTGGCAGAAATTTCTGAATTCAGCGCTATCGAACTGAGTTCCGTTATCCGTTATCACAATCTTCGGAATCCCAAATCGGCAAATGATGTTTCGAACGATAAAATTGATCACTCGTTTGGTTGTGATTATAGTTAGTGGTTCAGCCTCGACCCACTTAGTGAAATAATCCACGGCCACAATAGCGAACTTTGCTCCGCCCCTTGCTATGGGGAGACTTCCAATGATATCAATTCCCCACATAGCGAAAGGCCATGGGCTCATCATTGTTTTTAACTAGTTAGGAGGTGCTCTAGGTATTTTTGAAAATCTCTGGCACGCATCACACCGTCGTGCGTATCTTGCCGCATCCTTGTTTATGGTAGGCCAGAAATAACCATGCCGCAACACCTTTTTTGCCAAAGTTTGCCCTCTAGTGTGGTCGCCGCATTCGCCTTCGTGTACCTCCTGCAGCACACGCTTGATGTCATCGTGAGCTATGCACCGGAGGAGGGGCATTGAAAATCCTTGTCTGTAAAGAACTCCGCCTTGCAGAACGTATCGGGAAACTTTACGAATTACTTTACGCCTCTCGTTTTTCTTGGTCGGAAGCGCTCCCTTCATCAGGAAATTCTTTAGAGGGGTCATCCATGACTCCCTTTCTGGTTCCGCCTCTAGTATTAGATCGATCTCCATTTGATCAATACTAGGGGACCGAAGTACTTCAACGGGGGTTAGCCCGATCTCTTCAGGATCGTCGGAACTAGACATCTTTGCCAATTTATCCGCCTGTTGATTCTCTAACCGCGGTATGTGAGATATGCTGTAGTGATCAAAATCGTTCAGCAACTCCTTCACTTTCTTCAAGTATAAAATCAATCTTGCACTTTTAGCTTGGAATTTTCCAGTAACCTGGTTCACAACTAACTTGGAGTCGCAAAAGATGTTCAGCTTTGTGACCTCTAATTCCTTTGCGATCCTTAATCCGGCTATCAAGGCTTCATATTCAGAGTCGTTGTTAGTGGCGTGAAACTCCATCCGGATAGCATAGGATATCAATCGTTTCTCTGGAGTTTCTAGCACTATTCCAGCGTCGGATCTTTCGTTATTCCTAGCGCCATCAGTATACAATCTCCAGGCATTGGGATCGAAAAGTAGTTTTGAAGGATCGACTTCTTCGTTGGCTATATCTTCCTCCAGGACGGTAAACTCTGCTATGAAGTCGGCTATCACTTGCCCCCGAATTGACCGTCTAGGCTGAAAGTTCAGATCAAATTGACTTAACTCAATGTTCCATTTGAGTAATCTTCCAGACGCCTCTGGTCTCTGTAAAACTTGCATGAGTGGGTGATCGGTGTATACGGTAATGGGATGCACCTGAAATTAATGTCGAAGCTTTCTAGAGGCGATCAGTAAACTATACGCCAACTTTTCTATCCTTGGATAATTACGCTCTGCCGCCGTCAATTTTTTGCTCACGTAATACACGGGTCTTTGGACCTTATCTTCTTCTCTTACCAACGCTGAGCTGATCGCGTGGGATGACACCGCCAAGTACACGAATAAGTCCTCGTGATTCATCGGCTTAGATAATATCGGAGGTTTCTCCAGGTGCCTCAGTAAGTTCTGGAATGCTTCTACGCAGTCGGGCGTCCATTTGAAGTGGCGTTTTCCCCGCTTTATTAATTCGAAGAATGGGATGCATTTGTCCGTAGCCCTGGAGATAAATCTGCTTAGTGCGGCTACTTTTCCTGCAAGGCTTTGCACATCCTTAATTTGCCTAGGTTCCTGAATGTCTCTGATTGCCGCGATCTGGTCTGGATTAATCTCAATCCCACGGGAACTGACTATGAACCCCAAGAATTTTCCGGAAGCGATACCGAATGAACATTTTGTTGGGTTGAGTTTCATTCCGTATTTTCGAAGGATGCCGAACATCTCTGCCAAGTCCATAGTGTGATGGGAGGATTGCTTTGACTTAACCAACATGTCGTCGACGTATACTTCCATTGTCTTCCCAATCTGGTTATAAAACATTCTGTTGACTAAGCATTGATATGTAGCGCCTGCGTTCTTCAAGCCAAAGGGCATCACTACATAGCAATATAATCCCAGATCCGTGATAAAACTAGTGTGTTCTTGATCTGGAACATGCATTGGAATCTGGTTATATCCTGAGTAAGCATCCATAAATGAGAGAAGTTCATGACCCGCCGTCGAGTCTACCAACTGGTCGATCCGGGGTAACGGAAAACTGTCTTTTGGGCAGGCTTTGTTCAAATCCGAGAAGTCGATACACGTTCGCCACTTCCCGTTGGCCTTCTTTACCAGGACTGGATTTGAAATCCAGTCTGGATAGATCGAGTCTCTGATAAATCCATTACTCTTTAGCTTTCCAACCTCTTCTTTTAAGGCAGCGGACCTCTCTCGGCCCAGCATTCGCCTTTTTTGCTTTACAGGAGGATGTTTAGGGTTAATGCTTAATGAATGGCTCATGATTGATGGGGATATCCCGCACATGTCTGCATGAGTCCAAGCAAATACATCCAAGTTATTTTTTAAGAAATCCGTCAGTTCTTTAGCGAGATTCGGATTTAACTGGGATCCAATCTTAAGGACCTTCTCTGGGTCACTATCATCGATCGGTACATCCACAGTTGTCTCGTTGGGAGTCGCCATTCTGCCCCCGGGTTCTTGATCCTCTCTGGGATCTATATCCTCGGGCAACTCTCTGGGCGACTCTCCAACGGTTATCCTCTTTAGTTGCTATAAGGTCTCCGCCCTTGTAGGGGGAGAAGCGCCTTTGGTTTCTATGTCCCCTCCATTGCGAAGTAACTTTAGCTCGGCAACATAACATGCTCGCGCAGCAACCTGATCTCCTCTGACAATACCAACGCCTGCTTCTGTGGGGAATTTCAATAATAGGCACCAGAGGGCTATACAGGCTCTAAAATTTGCGAGGGCCGGTCGGCCCAGGAAGACATTGTAGGGTGATTCAACATCCAAAACCACGAAGGGAAGGATTCTCACTCTCTGGCATTCTCCTTCCCCAAACGTAACTGGTAACTCTACATAACCCATTGGAGCGGTGGATGCTCCGTTAAATCCACGGATCCATCCTTGACAGGGCTTTAAGTCCTTTATTTCGAGGTTCATCTGGTCGAATGTCCTTTTGAAAAGAATATTGACGGAACTCCTGTTGTCCACTAAAACCTTATGAACAGTGGCTGGTCCAATAGGTACTGTGATTACAAATGGATCTTCAGTCGGAGCATGGACTCCAATGCTTTCTCGTTCTCGGAAAACGACATCGTCGGTCATCATCTTTTGTTGCTTTACCAGGATATTGACCTCGGGGTTGCTGCACTCCCCTACCTCGAGGTGTTGCTTGGACGCATTGACATATTGATCCAATGCCTTGGAACTGTGTCCGGCGAGATAAAGCCCTCCGATTACGGTATTGATAACGATGTCCTTTCCCTTTTGCTGGGCAGTTGGCCTGGCAGCAAGTTGATTCTGGTTCTGATTTGGGGCCTGCACGGCTTGCCCCCTATCTCTGGGCGTTACTCTGTATTCATCTAATTTTCCTTCTCGAAGAAGCCTCTCAATTACGTCTCTTAGGTGGCGGCATTTATTTGTCGAATGGCCATGAATCTGATGAAAGAGACAAAACTTCCCCGTTTCGCGTTCTTTCTCCGTCGACTCTCTGGGAGGTGGCCTCTTATTCTGAAGGACATTGTACGAGTCCATGAAGATATTTTCCAGAGTATCATTTATTGGCATATAACTCTCAAAAGCCCTGGGATGAGTCCTTCTCTGGGAGTCGTTCCCTCGATTCCTCTTCCGGTTGTTACCATTACTATTATTATCATTGTTTCCTGATTGACGGCCACCCTGATTTCGATTTCCGACATTAACCTCGACCTTCCCTGAGCTGTCTCCTGTCTGCTTAATGGCGACATTGCTCTGGATTTCCTCTTTATCGGCCGTTTTTGCCTTTTGGTTAGCATATACTTCTTCTCGGCGTAAGTGTACGTTAGCTTTCTCGTAGAATAATTCTCTAGTATGGGGTGGCTTGCCTGCCAAGTATCTCCCAAATTCAGTGTCTTTATCTACTCCATCAATTAGAGCTGCGACAACGGTTGGCTCATGGGGATCTTTAACTTCAGTAGCGGCCAGGTTGAAATGGTCTAGGTACACCCTCAAACTCTCGCCTGGTCGCTGCTTGACAAGGAACAAGTCAATCACACTCTTTGTCTTTTGTGCATAGATGCGGAATTGTTCTGCGAACTTTTCACTTAACTCCCTGAAGCTAGAAATCGATCTTGCTGGTAAGCGAGTAAACCATAACAATGCTACATCCTCCAAGAATATGGGAAATGCTTTGCACTTGACAGCGTCAGAAGCTGCGGCAGCGGTCATTGACCAAGAATATCTCATCAGATGCTGGACGGGATCAGACCTGCCCACGTATCGGTTCATCTGTGGCATGTTGAAACGCCTCGGGAAAGTCGCATCCAAAATATCATCAGTGAAAGGGGTGTGACTACGGTCGATTCCCCAATCTTCATTCCTTTGTCCACGGCTATCTGCCAGAATTTGATGGATCATGGCTGTAACATTCGCACTGGTCAGCGGAGGTTCAGGGTCAGTGCTTCTAGCTCGGCGGGATTCTCTAGTCTCTCTTCCGGGAGCCGTCACAAAATCCGGGGCTCGGATAGGACTTCGTTGCCCCCTGTTACCATGAGCATGTGCGCGACGACGGGGCTGAGGTAGTCTGTCATGTACAGGACTGTCCGCACCTCGAGCTCTGGGAGTTGCGGCGTGATCGTTCACATTATGGTTTGAGGGCCCTACACCCAGTGCCTCTTCTTCCCGTGACGGCAAGGTCCCGAACCGAAGCTGCTCTATGTTTTCGGCTCTCTCATATGGTCGCCGCGGTGGCCTTGCGATTCCTCTGACGAATAAGAATATTCCGGGGTGAGCGGACGAGCTGGTGGCGTCCTTTGCCTTGCGAGTTCATCAAGCCTTCTATCCATAGCAGTCAAATTTTGTCGCAGGACGGAGCTTTCCTGCCTTTGGGCAGCCAATTCATCAAACAGTCTCTCCCACATTTCGGAAAAGCGAGAGAGATCCCCCTCAGTAACGGGAGCAGCAGGGTCATATTGATCATCATCACTTTCTCTTATGCGCAAGGAGCTTGAGCCAGGTTGTGCGGAGGGGCCAGGACGGTAGGAGCGAGTCATAGGCTCTTTTCCAGGTCGAGTTGTAGTCCGATCATCAATTCGGATCGCTGTGGATCGAGGATGGTGGCTCGCTGCGCCCCCCTGGGATCGAGTCATAGTCACGGTACGCGGAGGATTCGAGGCGTTATCTCGGGATCGAGTAACAACCCCTTCAGCAGTCCGGATCGCCTCGTTCTCGTCGACTCGGAGCATGGCGTCTTCATCGGATCGGTTCGCCCCCGGCGCTCCGCGATCCAAAGTTCCCTCATTGCCTAGCTCGTGCACACTTTCTTCGACTGCTTCATTCGCGGTTTCATTGGTTCGTGAAGCTCGTACTTCCTTAGATCTCTTTCCAGCCATGATACCCGACTCGCTGGAATCTTCAAAGAACTGAATAGTGAAACTTTAGAACTGTTTTCTCAGTGAAAGCACCAAAATGTTAGATCAAAATTTGGACCTAACACCCAAATTGTTCTGAATCTTATAGAGTTTCAACTGAAGAATGAGGAAAAAGAAAATAACACACAGAATTTATAGTGGTTCGGCGTTAACGAGCCTACGTCCACTTTATATATTATTGATTATACTTTGAAAGCTAATACAATCAATGATTTCTCTCAATACTCTAGTAGTTTGACAATAATGGCGGATTCAGTACTCAATATTGCCAAAAAGATCCTTAAAAATGCCAAGCTCCGGGCTATTTATAGCTGATTTTGTCAGGCGGATCGTAGTAACACGTGGCACGAATCCCGAGGACATCGGATCGCATCGCTGCCGTTGAAGAAATAGTCAAATTAGCCGTTGTGGACAGGTGTCGCGATCCCCTTGAAAATCGGATCGTGCAAATGGGGAGAATCGATCAAAATGACGGTTAGGGACACGTGTCGCTAGATCCGTGCGTCTCAGATCGCTGAAGACTAGCTCGTGTTTGAACGGGTCAGAGGCTCCGCCATGCATCAGGGGATCGGATCGGTCTATACTGGGCAATAATACATGTATTGATCGAATCGCATAGAGGTGTCGTTTCGCTGATGAAATGGGGGCGATCCGATAAGGTGCGATCCGATATGGGGGCGATCTGATGAGGGGCGAGTCAATGGTGCGATCCGTTCCTTCATGTACTTAGAGAATGTGGTTTCATGCTTTCTTCTTATGAATGAACCTGGGTGGCTTGGTCAAAAAGCTAGCCAATAGAATCCGAAATGGTATTGGATTGATGAGCTAAGAATTTAAAAATCGAGAATGAAACTTGGATTTGAGATTGAATTCGACTAAGGTATAAGCGAATGGTTGTATTTATGGATAAAAACAGATTGGAGTCTGACTGGGATAACATTGGTATATGCTGAGTTGATAGCATATGGAAGGGATATATTAATATGCCTGACAAAAAGGTACCGGTTTATATTTCATATGGGTATGAGATTTTGATGAGCCGAATTGGCAAGCCGCTTGGCTGTTTGATTTTCTTTTGGGTTAGAGATGGCCCAGAGAGGCGAGTTGGAGTTTGAGCTATTGACCAGTACAAAGGAGGTGCTGGCGAAATTTTTGAAGAGTTAAAGCGTTAGAAAATTTTCAAGATTTTTGAAAATTTTCGTTGATAAGAATTAATTAAATAGGATCAGTGAAAGTGAAGATAATAGATAAACAAATAATTGTTAACCAGTCAATAGGGTTTGTTTTCTACCTTAGCAATTTCGAGGACAAAATTATTTTAAGGGGGAAGAATGTAATGTCCAGCAATTTCACGGTGTAATAATTTATTTATTTAATTATTTAAAAAGTGATTAAGAGATTTAAATGGCCGTTTAATTAAATAATTTTGAATATTTAATTAAAATAATAATTAAATAATATATTTAACTCTGAAATAATCAAAATTAGTGGAATTCACAATATTGTGTGAATTAGATTATTTAAAATATATAATTCAGTTTAGAGTTGAATTATATTCATGGATATATTATTTAAACGAAGTTTGAACGTAGAATTTATAATATAATTATAATCGAGCTTGAAATGGCGCGGCAGTTCGCTATTTGGCGATTTGAACTTCAACTGGATATACAGGGTCCATTTTAAATCGGATTTCTGTGAAACAAGAAATGTTAGGAGCCGGTGAAGTATATTTTTCTAGTGGAAGAGAAAAAAGGGATTTTGTCATGTAGATTTTGATTTATGTCCAAATCAAATTTTAGTAAAGTCGCTGTGGAATTCCTTTATAATTTATAACGATACATAAAAGGAATTTCATTATAAATCGAATATTGATTTAATCGGGATTTGAAATATCGAGTTATAAATTCGTATACGAATATTCTGAAGCTATGTGATATTCTGTTGTGAATATATATGATAATATTTAATTTTAAATATTTAATTTAATTGTTTTTAAATATATTTATATATTTAAAAGGGTTATTTAGAGCTTTAAAAATTGCCAGTTTTACAAACGACCTTCGTTTTCGACGAAACTAATTTTGTTGGGTCCGCAATATTAAATTACTGTTAGATTTCAATTTCCATGATTTTTGAAATCAGTATGTGGCCATACCGATTTTTAATGTGAAAAACAGTCAGTATTCTGACGGTTAAAAATACGCTGTGTGAGCAAACAGAGTCGGAATTCGACGAAACAAGTTTCGTTGGGACTGTAATGTCAAACTCTAGCTGCATGTCAATTTTCATGTTTTTTAGGTATCGTGTGTGTTCGTCGGGATTTTCAGAGTGCAGAAACGAATATAATATGAATAAAACTAAAATATCCTAAATATTGGTGAACCTAAACAAGCCACCCACTCATTGTTTCAGCCACACAAGGAAATCCCGTCCCCTTATAAATCGTTCTCATTTGAGCCGCCATATTTTCCATCTCCAGTAAAAGAAATTCCTCTTTGAAAATCATTACAAACTCATACAAAATTTTATAAATCGAGAGAGCTATATGGTTGAATTCGGCATCCAAGGAGCTTCGATCTGGTGGTTGTTTGGTTGCGTGCGATTCAGTTCTAGCAAATTCGAGTTCGTATAGTGTCGCTTAGGGTTAGTAAATTCATGATGATGGATCATCGTTGAGTGATTTCTAGTATATATTTGGATTCTGGGCATGAAGAGAAGCAGCTCCACAAAGTTTGAGGAAGTTCTGGGCAGAAATGTTGCGCAACCTTTCCAGGTGTAATAACCCGGAAATCTGAACCAATTTAAAAAATTTATTTCGGCATTTTTAGTGAAATTTGAATATTTAAAATGAATTATTTTATATAATAACGACGAGAAATTTATTTTGAATAGAAATAGAATGTATATACTTATTTGAATCGTCGTTGAATAAAAATATTTTATTTTAATTTAAAAAGGAATTGAAAATGGTGCGGTAGTTTGAAAATTCAATTTCAAAATTCAAATGAATGCACAGGATTCAAAACAAACCGGATTTTAGCAAAACTAAAAATATTAGAATCTAATTAAGAATATCTTTACAACGAATTTGAAAAATCAAAATTTCATAGCGTGAGTCAAAAGTTACGCCCAGTTGAAAATTCAGAATGGTCGCTATGGAATTCTAGCCCGTAAAAATGGAAATTTTGCAAACGATCTTTATTTTCGACAAAACCACTTTTGTTGGATCCAGGATGTCAAGTTATTGATAGATTCCAAAATTCAAAATTTTCTGAATCAATATGTGAGCGTGGCGAAGTTAAACGCGTTTGACCAGTTTCAGTTGATTTTAATTGACTGGAAAATGGCCATTTTTCAAATGGTCTCAGAAATTGATGAAATTAGTTTTATTAGGACCGTATCGTCAATACGAAGCTAGAAAATATTTTTCGGGAATTTTTAGAGTTCGTATGTGGCCCCGACAAATTATAATGTGCATTCAAATTCAATATATATTGATTTATATTTTGAATTTGATAAAAATTGATCGAAACATTAGAATTGGCATACGAAACATATCCCATTGTGTTCGAAATGGGGATATTTAGCTAAGGGCGATGGTTGTGGGGTTGATTTGAGGTTTGTAGCAATAAAGGGGTATTTTTGGAAATAAAAACAATTTATATAAATATATATAGGAATTGTCTGATTGGTCAAAGCCCCCTTCTTCCCTCTCGCATGGTCAATGCGCTCCAACCCGTTTAGAAGCGATTAACGGCGGATTGGGTTCAAAACTTTGGATCCAATTTTCTCAAAACCTACTCAATGAAATCACGAAATTCTTGAATCATTTTGAAGATCTAATCCTCCTCTACAAATCCATATAAGTTTGGTGTTCAATCGTTTGGTATTTGGTTCGAAATCACCACGGGAAGCTCGTTCGCCGTCGCGCTGCTCCCTCCTGCCGCCACCGAGTCTGACGAGACTGGGCCCCACAGGCGCGCCCTTCGAGTCTCTTCCACGTGGTGGGGGGCGATCGTCGTGGAAGTGGGTGTGGCGGCCTAGAAATGCAAACCTAGTTTTGGAGCGAGGGGTTCTTTTTCGCCTGGAAGTAATGAGAAGGAAGGTAACATTATTAATGTTATTAATAGCGTTGCTAATTTAAATTTAATTACTCCATAATTATACAGTGTTTTAAAAAAATATGATTTTTAAGTGTTTAAAAATACGATTTTCTTTTTATTTAGAAAAAGATTAAATTTTTGAAAGGAAAAGATATGATTTTTGATTATCCAAAGATAGGATTTTTATGTTATGAAAGAAAAAAATATACGATTAAAAATTAGATTTTATATATTTAGCGAATATAAAGTTATTATTTTTATATTATATAAAGCTATAGTTTTTAACGTGTTTACAAGAAGTTAGATTTTAATATAGGATAAAAATTTGATCTTTATCATGAAGTAGCGAGAATAAAAATTCAATTTTTATATGAGTAGCGGATTAAAAATAGAATTTTATATAATAGGAAATATAAAAATATGATTTCTATATATGTAGCAAAATAAAAATCTGATTTTTATTATATATATGTTGAAATAAAAATGTGATTTTTATAGCGTTGAAATAAAAATGTGATTTTTAATACAGAAACCGTGTGAAACAGACTGCGATGGAACCGAATGAAAGCAAATGGAATCCAAATCGTTCAGAAATAAAGACTGGCGGAATGGAACCCAAAGGTGAGAACTCCTCACTTTTATTTTAATTTCTAGTTGAAATATATACTAGGATGCAGACGGTGCTTAGCAGCACCCGACACCGTCGTCCACGGACCATGGATGACTTGGTTGTTTGATTGATGTATTGTGAAAGATTGATTGTGTGATGTGAGATGGAATGAATAAATATTTTATAGTTAAAAATATAATTTTTAACGTGTATATAAAATAAATATTTATAAACAAATCGGACGGTTTGTTTATGTACACCCATTTGACTGATATTGATTGGGACGATAAATTTTACACATCGCCCAACTGCACAAATAAAAATCTGTGTCTGTTGATTTGAAACCCCACATGGGTGTTGGGATGATATTTGTCTTTCACTAATCCCAATTATTTAGCTGTATGTCGATCGATTTGTTGACAGACCGTGTGAGCGTTAATTATTTATATTTAATGCTTATGCAGTTGTGTGGTGCACTCTGGATGATGGTTGATTATTTATCGTTGCTATTATATACATGTGTTGTATAGAATCCATATAATTAACATTATATGGTAATTGATTGGGCCTCATTCCAATTTGGAAAATAAAGAATATTATAAAAGAAAATTCATGTGTTGAATAAAATATATATTCATGTGTTGAATAAAAATAATTCATGTGTTGAATAAAATATATATTCATGTGTTGAATAAAATAAAATTCATGTGTTGAATAAAATATATATTCATGTGTTGAATAAAAGAAAAATCACGTGTTGAATAAAAGAAAATTCATGTATTGAATAAAATATATATTCATGTGTTGAATAATATATATATTCATGTGTTGAATAAAAGAAAATTCATGTGTTGAAGAAAATATTCATTTGCTGAATAGAATAACGAAGTCATTGAAAGATATAAAGCCGTGTTGATTAGATTTGCGCCATTTTGATGCGAACGATATTTATATCGATTATATTCGTTTTTATAATGAATATAGAAAAGGAAGTAACTTCAAAATATAACGTTTTGAAAATATTATCATATATATATATATATATATATATTGATGATATGGAATATTCAATTTTGATTTGAAATTGAATATGAAGTTGAAAACATTTTGAAAACGAATTTAAAATGATTTACAAAATACGTTTTGAAAGGAAATCGACGAAATATATATAATGGCCAGAATAGAACGCACCGCGCTGCGACAGTTCGCGAATTTCGACCATTGACTTCGAATGGATATTACGGGAGATCTGACCGTCGGATTCTCCTAAAACTAAAACCATGAGTTCGTATCGAAAAGAGCTTTCTAACGAATACAAGAAATTAGAAATCTAATGGTTGGATTTGGAATTATGCCAAATCAAATATGGAAAAGGTCGTTGTAAGTGCAGTTCAATGGCCGTTGATGGAAATCGACTGTACGGGCCTTGATAAAATTATTAAAAATAGCAATAATTTGTGTAAAATCATAAGAAATGATTTGGAAAGAATTGGGATGAAAAATTCCATATTTTAAAAGACAAAAATAGATTTTTATCGAAATGGAATAGTTTTGAACTAGAATTATAATCCATTTATTTTTGAAATAAATAATTTGGATTTGAAAGGGTTTTAAAAGTAACCAGAATTTCCAAAAATTGAATTGGAATGGATTTGAATCAAAATTGTCTTTGAAATATTTTGATGTTGGATTTCGTGATTATACATATATTGTTATGGAAATTTGAAAGATATATTTATATCGTTATTTCCAATACGATATTTGTTGGTCATAAAATTTGATATTGAATATAAGCCGATATATTTTCTATTCAGAGCCTTGTATTTAATATCAAATGGGATTTGGGTTTGTCGTGAATGGTGTTTTCATTAACACTGGTCATAAACCCAGTTGAGAAAAAGATTAAATCTTTTATTTAGATTTAATGAAGTATACCAATTAAATGGAATTTAATTGGAATTGAATTTGAATTGATTTTTGGGTTTATCGTGAACGGTGTTTTAAATAACACTTGTTCTTTAACCCGATAATTAATGGAATGTGAATTCGGTTTATCGTGAAATGTGTTTTAATGACATTCGTTCTTTAACCCGACTTGCAATGAAATGTGATTTGGAATTTATAAATCTTTTGTTAAGATTTAAAGGAGATTTTCTAAAGTAAAGTTTTCCAATTTAATAAAATAAATTGGAATGGAATTCGATTTGGTAATAATCGAAGTGAATTTCTGTGGAGGAAGACAACTAATATATCTGCAATTTAAAAGGCTTTGCCGTTATTCCATTTATATTATTAGTCGGATATGGAAGTTTATATCGATTATATATATAACGATTTGTTTTCCACGAAGATTCCATTGTAAATGGAATGTGATTTTGGGTTTATCGTGAACCGTGTTTTAAATGACATTAGTTCTTTAACCCAGTTAAAGACAGGATATGATTTCCCAAGTTAAATAATCATTGATAGTGATTTTTGGGAAGATTAAAACCAAGTGGAGCTTTAATGAATCTTTAATTAGATTGAAATGATCGAGAATGGAGTATCACCAGTTTTGCTCTAGGCGATAGTTAAATCTTTAATTAGATTTGAACGTGAAATGTAATTGAATTTACCGATAACACCGTGGCGTTAGATATGAAGTATGACCAGTTTTACTTCATGGGATGAATAGGTTGGGGTTGGGAAATTTAACAAGTGATTACATCGGTAAGGTTCGCTAATCCCGACTAGTTTGGATAAACCATCATTTGGTTTGAATTGATATTCAAAGGAAGATTAAAGAATAAATTTAAAGAATTTATCTTTGATAAAATTAATGGGAACCTTACCCAAAGTATAAGAATATTTGAATAAAAGAATATTCTGAATTGGAATTAGGCATATGTTGTGTTTGTGTAACACTTGTTTATTATATACGCGTGTTATTCAGAAATACCGGGTTTATCCCATTCTAAATAACTGATTCGACGATGTGTCGAGGATGAAGATGGTGGTCGAAGACCGGAGGTCTTCACATCGTTTGGATAATTACTGATGATTTTGATTGGGTTGTACATTCAAGAGGAGGGAATCAGTTGGTGATCGTCCAGACGTACTTGGAGATCGATGGATATGCGAGGTACAAGGTGCCTCCGGTTTCGTTCAGACCCCGAACGGACTTGTAAATGGACTATGTATCTGACATTGGATATCATTCTGTGTGATTGATGGATATCGGTGGCATGGAGTGGTTTGCCTGTGTGGCATGTTGAGATGCAAATGATCAAGGCTTCTGTTGAAAAGCAGAGTCTTGTGGTTGATGATCAAAGCACGGCCTTTGTGGCATAGCTTTGTGTAGCGTTAATTCGCGAGCCTCACACCCCGGTTGTGAACCAGAAACGGGAGAGGACATCAGGGAGGGCATGCGTTTCTTTCTAGCTAGGGTGGTGTCAGTGACCTACCAGCCCTGACATTTATATTATTTTCACCTGTGTGGTTGTTGGAGTGTGAGGCGCCTTGGATATATCAGTGACTATGTGGAGCCAATGGATTAATTTGGCTCATTTACGCCCCAAAGGGCGGGGAAACGCAGTGTTCAGGCATTTTAATCCACATCGGTGGACCGACCTTGACGATCCAAGGGCCCACCT
The DNA here is from genome assembly GCA_030737875.1 of Allium sativum. Lineage (NCBI taxonomy): Eukaryota > Viridiplantae > Streptophyta > Magnoliopsida > Asparagales > Amaryllidaceae > Allium > Allium sativum. The sequence goes on from CM060922.1 coordinate 1,043,379,732, forward strand.
GTGTCTGGGTCCTAAGGCTCGGGCTAGAGAGTCTCGAATCGGTGAGGACTATCTTTTGCCTCGGTACATAGATGGAAACCCAACTTCCGATACGTAACTTTGCGGTTTTGATTGTAGAGCCTAGTATGGCGACATAGTAGTATGGGGCACTTATGCCATCTATGATTGATACTTATGATTGAAATTGTTTTGACACTTTACACTTATAGTAATAATAAAAGATGAAATTTAGCGTATTAAGCATTCTTTGGCTATTATAATGTAAAACCCTATCCTCCGGCTTGTGTTGCATTGTGTGATGGGACCTGGGTCTTATAATAGCTTCATTATTCTTTATTTAGAATTGCGCTGTTGTTTTATGCACTGGTATTCTTGGGAGGAAACCCGTTCCGTGCTATACGGCGTGGTCCCTTGATTTACGTAACTTTCAAATAAATATTAATAAATGTTTTAGTTCTCACACCAGTCACATGACTGACCTGGAGTTTATTGTTTTAACCTAAACTCTGGGCGCCCTTATTTTGACACGGGCAGCTAGTAGTTTTGGTTTTGCAGATTTATATTCACAGGAACCTGGTTTACAGCTGGAATGATATCTAGAAAGCTCTGTATCTGTATATCTCTTTCAGTTGTGTATTGTATTATTTTTCTGCTACTATGTAATGTATTGTAATCTATGATATTTTGTGATGTATATTATTTATTCATACTCTGTATATTCTTGTAGTCTGATGGAAATATTGTAATATACAATGAAATGTTCTCCTATTTGCGTTCTGATTCGTCTTGTCCTCAATTCAATCCGTGCTTTCCTTTACGGGGAAGTTCAGGTCGTCTCAGCTGGTATCAGAGCTTTGGTTTACAGAGCTCGGAGAACAAGACACATCAGAACCAAACGAAAGAATTCATCAGAGATTGGATTAGTAATATCCAATGAGAATGACTCGTTAGAGATGGGATCAGTAGTATCCTAGAATGAGTCGGAAGAGAGTTATCTTCAAATAAAAAATGAAACAATTTTTGTTTCGAAAATTTAAATCAATTATTCGTATTTGAATATTATTTTTATATTGATTTGGACAATCAAGTATATAAATATTTTGCGTATACGTCTTATCCGAGTGTATTTGAAGTTTTAATATACTGGATAGATATAGAATCACGCTCTAGTCGCCCGGGTATGATACTGGTAATTGTGATCACATTACCAGTATTTATGTTCGAGTTTCGAAGGTGTGATATTTATATATTTCCAATTGACTGGTGTGAGAACGAAAACTAGATAGGGCTATTGTTGTGATTTGGCACCAAAAACATGATTTTCTGTATATGTATCAAAGTTATGAATTTGAAAAGCTAATCAACTAACTGATTGATGGTTGTGTTGTTTGATTATTGATTTGATATTTTTAACCATTTAGGCCAAATTGAATCAAATATTGAACTGTATTGAAAATTGTTTGAAAATGCATGCATGTACATATATATGTATAAATATGTCATAGCAAGGAGGCTAGAGAAGAGGAATAAAATTGTTTGCCCGACAAGTAGGTACATGTTTATTTTATTTCTTTGGGTTTGGATGATTTTATGAGCCGATTGGCTAGCCGCTTGGCTGTTTCTTTTTCTTTTTTGATTGGAGAGGCCTGTATGGCAATTTCAGGATTTTCCCGGTGCTCCCGTGCAGGGGAGGTTATGGCGAAATTTTAAGGTGTTAGCCAAATTTTTGAAAAATTTGTAAAGTTCTTAGAAACTAAAAAGTTGAAAAACTTAAGCCATAATGAAAATAATGAAAGTTGAGTTGATTTGTAAAACAACTTTCGGCTTCGTTCCTTTTCGGGGAGGAAAAGTTTTAAGTGGGGGAGATTGTAATAACCCGGAAATCTGAGCTAATTTAAAAATTTTATTTTGGCAATTTTAGTGAAATTTGAATATTTAAAATGAATTATTTTAAATAATAACGACGAGAAATTTATTTTGAATAGAAATAGAACATATATATTTATTTGAATCATCGTTGAATATAAATATTTTATTTTAATTTTAAAAGGAATTGAAAATGGCGCTATAGTTTGAAAATTCGATTTCAAAATTCAAATGAATGCACAGGATTCAAAACAAACTAGATTTTAGCAAAACCAAAAATATTAGAATCTAATTGAGAATATCTTTCCAAAGAATCCGAAAAATCAAAATTTTATAGCGGGAATCAAAAGTTACGCCCAGTTGAAAATTCAGAATAGTTGCTATGGAATTCCGGCCCTTAAAAATGGAAATTTTGCAAACGACCTTCGTTTTCGACGAAACCACTTTTGTTGGATCCGGGATGTCAAGTTATTGCTAGATTCCAAAATTCATAATTTTATGAATCAATATGTGAGCGTGGCGAAGTTAAACGCGTTTGACCAGTTTAAGTTGATTTTAATAGACTGGAAAATGACCATTTTTCAAACTGTCTCGGAATTTGATGAAATTAGTTTTATTAGGACCGTATCGTCAATACGAAGCTAAAAAATATTTTTCGGGAATTTTTAGAGTTCGTATGTGGCCCCGACAAATTTTAATGTGCGTTCAAATTCAATATATATTGATTTATATTTTGAATTTGATAAAAATTGATCGAAACATTAGAACTGGCTTACGAAACATATCCCATTGTGTTTGGAATGGGGATATTTAGCTAGGGGCGACGTCGTTGGGGTTGATTTGGGGTTTGTAGCAATAAAGGGGTATTTTTTGAAATAAAAATAATTTATATAAATATATATAGGAATTTTCTGATTGGTCAAAACCCCCTTCTTCCCTCTCGCGTGGTCAACGCGCTCCAACCCGTTCAGAAGCGATTAACGGCGTATTGGGTTCAATACTTTGGATCCAATTTTCTCAAAACCTACTCAATGAAATCACGAAATTCTTGAATAATTTTTAAGATCTAATCCTCCTCTACAAATCCATATAAGTTTGGTGTTCAATCGTTTGGTATTTGGTTCGAAATCACCACGGGAAGCTCCGCCGTTCGCCGTCGCGCTGATCCCTCCCGCCGCCGCCGAGTCTGACGAGACTGGGCCCCACAGGCGTGCCTTTCGAGGCTCTTCCACGTGGTAGGGGGCGATCGTCGTGGAAGTGGGTGTGGCGGCCTAGAAATGCAAACCTAGTTTTGGAGCGAGGGGTTCTTTTTCGCCTGGAAGTAATGAGAAGGAAGGTAACGTTATTAACAGCGTTGCTAATTTAAATTTATTTACTCCTTAATTATATAGTGCTTAAAAAATATATGTTTTTCAAGTGTTTAAAAATACGATTTTCTTTTTATTTAGAAAAGGATTAAATTTTTGAAATGAAAAAGATATGATTTTTGATTATCCAAAGATCAGATTTTTATGTTATGAAAGAAAAAAATATATACGATTAAAAATTAGATTATATACATATAGCGAATATAAGGTTATGATTTTTATATTATATAAAGCTATAGTTTTTAACGTGTTTACAAGAAGTTTCCATTTTAATATAGGATAAAAATTTGATCTTTATCATGAAGTAGCGAGAATAAAAATTCGATTTTATATGAGTAGCGGATTAAAAAAAGAATTTTTATATAATAGGAAATATAAAAATATGATTTCTATGTATGTAGCGAAATAAAAATCTGATTTTTATTATATATATGTTGAAATAAAAATGTGATTTTTATAGCATTGAAATAAAAATGTGATTTTTAACACAGAAACCGTGTGAAACAGACTGCGATGGAACCGAATGAAAGCAAATGGAATCCAAATCGTTCAGAAATAAAGACCGGTGGAGTGGAACCCAAAGGTGAGAACACCTCACTTTTATTTTAATTTCTAGTTGAAATATATACTAGGATGCAGACGGTGCTTAGCAGCACCTGACACCGTCGTCCACAGACCATGGATGACTTGGTTGTTTGATTGATGTGTTGTGAAAGATTGATTGTGTGATGTGAGATGGAATGAATAAATATTTTATAGTTAAAAATATAATTTTTAACGTGTATATAAAATAAATATTTATAAACAAATCGGACGGTTTGTTTATGTACACCCATTTGACTGATATTGATTAGGACGATAAATTTTACACATCGCCCAACTGCACAAATAAAAATCTGTGTTTATTGATTTGGAACCCCACACGGGTGTTGGGATGATATTTGGCTTACACTAATCCCAATTATTTAGCTGTATGTCGATCGATTGGTTGACAGACTATGTGAGCGTTAATTACTTATATTTAATGCTTATGCAGTTGTGTGGTGCACTCTGGATGATGGTTGATTATTTATCGTTGCTATTATATACATGTGTTGTATAGAATCCATATAATTAACATTATATGGTAATTGATTGGGCCTCATTCCAATTTGGAAAATAAAGAATATTATAAAAGAAAATTCATTTGTTGAATAAAATATATATTCATGTGTTGAATAAAAGAAAATTCATGTGCTGAATAAAATATATATTCATTTGTTGAATAAAAGAAAATTCATGTGTTGAATAAAAGAAAATTCATGAGTTGAATAAAATATGTATTCATGTGTTGAATAAAATATGTATTCATATGTTGAATAAAAGAAAATTCATGTGTTGAAGAAAATATTCATTTGTTGAATAGAATAACGAAGTTATTGAAAGATATAAAGCCGTGTTGATTAGATTTGCGCCATTTTGACACGAACGATATTTATATCGATTATATTCGTTTTTATAATGAATATAGAAAAGGAAGTAATTTCAAAATATAACGTTTTGAAAATATTATCATTTATATATATATATTGATGATATGGAATATTCAATTTTGATTTGAAATTGAATGTGAAGTTGAAACCAATTTGAAAACGAATTTAAAACGATTTATAAAATATGTTTTGGAAGGAAATCGATGAAATATATATAATATATATATTATATATATAATGGCCTGAATAGAACGCGCCACGCTGCGGTAATTCGCGAATTTCGACCATTGACTTCGAATGGATATTACGAAAGATCCGACCGTCGGATTCTCCTAAAACCGGAACCGTTAGGTTCATATCGAAAAAGCTTTCTAACGAATACAAGAAATTAGAAATCTAACGGTTGGATTTGGAATTATGTCCAAATCAAATTTGGAAAAGGTCGTTGTAAGTGCAGTTCGATGGCCGTTGATGGAAATCGACTGTACGGGCCTTGATAAAATTATTAAAAATAGCAATAATTTGTGTAAAATCATAAGAAATGATTTGGAAAGAATTGGGATGAAAATTTCCATATTTGAAAAGATAAAACTATATTTTTTGTCAAAATGAACTAGTTTTGAACTAGAATTATAATCCATTTATTTTTGAAGTAAACGAATTGGATTTGAAAGGGTTTTAAAAGTAACCAGAATTTCCAATAATTGAATTGGAATGGATTTGAATCGAAATTGTCTTTGAAATATTTCAATGTTGGATTTCGTGATTATACAGATATTGTTATGGAAATTTGAAAGATATATTTATATCGTTATTTCCAATACGATATTTGTTGGTCGTAGAATTTGATATTGAATATTAGCCGATGTATTTTCTATTCAGAGCCTTGTATTTAATATAATGATATTTGGGTTGGTCGTGAATGATGTCTTCATTAACACTATTCTTAAACCTAGTTAAGGAAAAGATTGAATCTTTTATTTAGATTTAATGAAGTATACCAATCAAATGGAATTTAATTGGAATTGAATTTGAATTGATTTTTTGGGTTTATCGTGAACGGTGTTTTAAATAACACTTTTTCTTTAACCCGATAATTAATGGAATGTGAATTGGGTTTATCGTGAACTGTGTTTTAACGACATTCGATTTACAGTGAAATGTGATTTGGAATTTATAAACATTTTGTTAAGATTTAAAGGAGATTTTCCAAAGTAAAGTTTTCCAATTTAATAAAATAATTTGGAATGGAATGGAATTCGATTTGGTAATAATCGAAGTGAATTTCTATGGAGGAAGACAACTAATATATCTGGAATTTAAAAGGCTTTTCTGTTATTCCATTTATATTATTAGTCGGATATGGAAGTTTATATCGATTATATATATCGATTTGTTTTCCATGAAGATTCCATTGTAAATGGAATGTGATTTTGGGTTTATCGTGAACCGTGTTTTAAATGACATTTGTTCTTTAACCCAATTAAAGACAAGATATGATTTCCAAAGTTAAATAATCATTGATAGTGATTTTTGGGAAGATTAAAACCAAGTGGAGTTTTAATGAATCTTTAGTTAGATTGAAATGATCGAGAATGGAGTATCACCAGTTTTGCTCCAGGCGATAGTTAAATCTTTAATTAGATTTGAACGTGAAATCGTAATTGAATTTACCAATAACACCGTGGTGTTAGATATGAAGTATGACCAGTTTTACTTCATGGGATGAATAGGTTGGGGTTGGGAAATTTAACAAGTGATTACTTCGGTAAGGTTCGCTAATACCGACTAGTTTGGAAACCATCATTTGGTTTGAATTGATATTCAAAGGTAGATTAAAGAATAAATTTAAAGAATTTATCTTTGATAAAATTAATGGGAACCTTTCCCAAAGTATAAGAATATTTGAATTAAAGAATATTCTGAATTGGAATGAGGCGTATGTTGTGTTTGTGTAACACTTGTTTATTATATACGCGAGTTATTCAGAAAGACCGGGTTTATCCCATTCTGAATAACTGATTTGACGATGTGTCGAGGATGAAGACGGTGGTCGAAGACCGGAGGTCTTCACAACGTTTGGATAATTACTGATGATCTTGATTGGACTGTACACCCAAGAGGAGGGAATCAGTTGGTGATCGTCCAGACGTACTTGGAGATCGATGGAAATGCGAGGTACAAGGTGCCTCCAGTTTCGTTCAGACCCAGAACGGACTTGTAAATGGAGTGTGTGTCTGACATTGGATATCATTTTGTGTGATTGATGGATATCGGTGGCATGGAGTGGTTTGCCTATGTGGCATGCTGAGATGCAAATGATCAAGGCTTCTGTTGAAAAGCAGAGTCTTGTGGTTGATGATCAAAGCACGGCCTTTGTGGCGTAGCTTTGTGTAGCGTTAATTCGCGAGCCTCACACCTCGGTTGTGAACCCGAAACGGGAGAGGACATCAGGGAGGGCATGCGTTTCTTTCTAGCTAGGGTGGTGTCAGTGACCTACCAGCCCTGACATTTATATTATTTTCACCTGTGTGGTTGTTGGAGTGCGAGGCGCCTCAGATATATCGGTGACTATGTGGAGCCGATGGAGACATTTAGCTCATTTACGCTCCAAAGGGCGGGAAAACGCAGTGTTCAGGCATTTTAATCCACATCGGTGGACCAGCCCTGGCGATCCAAGGGCCTACCTATGTCTGGGTTCTGAGGCTCGGGCTAGAGAGTCTCGAATCGGTGAGGACTATCTTTTGCCTCGGTTCATAGATGGAAACCCAACTTCCAATACGTGACTTTGCGGTTTTGATTGTAGAGCCTAGTGTGGCGACATAGTGGTATGGGGCACTTATGCCGTCTATGATTGATACTTATGATTGAAATTGTTTTGACACTTTACACTTATACTAATAATGAAAGATGAAATTTAGCATATCAAGCATTCTTTGGCTATTATAAAGTAAAACCCTATCCTCCAGCTTGTGTTGCATTATGTGATGGGACATGGGTCTTATAATAGCTTCATTATTCTTTATTTAGCATTGCGCTGTTGTTTTATGCACTGGTATTCTTGGGAGGAAACCGTTTCCATGTTATACGGCGTGGTCCCTTGATTTACCTAACTTTAAAATAAAGATTAATAACTGTTTAGTTCTCACACCAGTCACATGACTGACCTGGAGTTTATTGTTTTAACCTAAACTCTAGGTGCCCTTATTTTGACACGGGCAGCTAGTAGTTTTGGTTTTGCAGATTTATATTCACAGGAACTTGGTTTACAGCTGGAATGATATCTGGAAAGCTCTGTATCCGTATATCTCTTTCAGTTGTGTATTGTATTATTTTCCACTTCTATGTAATGTATTGTAATCTCTGATATTTTGTGATGTATATTATTTATTCATACTCTGTATATTATTGTAATCTGATGGAATCGTTGTAATATACAATGAAATGTTCTTCTATTTGCGTTCTGATTCGTCTTGTCCTCAATTCAATCTGTGCTTTCCTTTACGGGGAAGTTCGGGTCGTCTCACCAGGCGTCGGCTGTCGAACGAAAAGCAAAAAGGGGGATCGAACTTGGTGATGTTGGTATGGAGTGGGAGAGGTTTCGAAGAGGATTTAAGTGGTGGCACTGGATTTTGAATTCGTTGAAGGAGGAAGGATCCATGGGAGTTCATCCCAACGGAAATGGAGGAGTAAGAGGGAGAAGCGGTCTGTTGTCTGAACGTTGGAAGAAGGAGGAATGCGGTTATGGGGTGCGGGTCTGGTATTTAAGGATGGTGGGACTTATTTCCAAGGTTAACCCCAATCATCTAAAATGAAATTGAATTTATTTTTAATTAAAAATGGTACCAACTTGTAAAGGCTATATCTCGTTCATATATAGTCAGAATTTCGAACTGTCTGATCCGTTGGGATCGTATGGACGACATCTACGCAGTGGAACTGACTGGGAGTGAATTTGAGCTCGTTACAAGTTATAGCAAAATAAATTGTCCATCTGAATCAAATCGAGCGATGGTTATCGTTATTAACGATGATCATCCAATGTGAGTAAAACTCACCAACTCTGAACAGTTATATTTTTATAACGTATTCTTAGAACTGATAATTATCTGTTGATTGCTGTGTGTTAACTGTTTGGTTGAATTGCTTGTGTGTTGGTTGAAATTATAGATAACGATATATATAAATCGTTAATCAAATATTGATTCTGTTTAACAAAATATTTCATATTGAAATGAAATCAATGTTAATTATGTTGTTTAACATCTGTGATGCAGGGAAACAGGTTGGAGGAATCTAACTGGATTCCTCAACATTTATTTTACTATTTTTCATATATTGTAATATATGATGTGATATATAATCTGTTGTTGATTATGTGTGTTTGAATGATATCGATCACGATGTTTGGTATTTTAAATACCATAAGAAATACTGGGATGTAAAAAGGGGATTTTCAAAGTGTATTTTGAAAATAAATTATTTAAATAAAATCAATGGATTTTATATATAAAGAAAGGAATTTATAAAAGAAAATATTTATAAAATCAAAGAAGAATTTAAAAGGAAATTTAATTATAAAATCAAAGGATTTTATAAAAAGGGCTATTTTTTTATAAAATGAATGAGAATTTATTAAAGAGAAATTTTTTATAAAATCAAGGGATTTTATAAAAGGGAATTATTTATAAAATCAAAGGATTTTATAAAGAGGAATATTTATTGGAATAATAAATAAGATCATATAAGAAACATTTATTGGGAAAATAAATAGAAGTATAAGGGATATTTATTTAGAAAATAAATAAGATATCATAAGGATATTTATTTGGAAAATAAATAGGATAATTAAAAGGGATTATTTATTTAAACAAATAGAGTTTTATAAAGGGACTATTTATAAAACAAATAGAGTTTTATAAAGGGATTGTTTGTAAGGCAAATAGAATTATGAAAGGGAATAAACATTAAATGAAAATTTGTTTAACAAGTAAATGGGAAAAGATTTATTTAAAGTATATAATAAATAGAGTTTGTTTAACAGATAAATTGAGACGATTAATTTATAAATAATATTTTATAAATTAAGTAAAATAGTTATCACTGGATAAATGGAATATTTAAGTCAAGACTTATATAGAGAAGTAAGAATCAGTTTCAACATCGATATTTGAAACTGAATATGGATGAAGAGTGAATCAAATATTCCTTATTCGAAAAGGAGTAAATCAAAAGGATTTAATCAATAGAGTTATTCAAATAGAGTTAGTTGGTTAGAGTTAGTTGATTAGAGTTAGTTGATTAGAGTTAATTGAATAGAGTTAGTCGATTTGAGTTAACCAATAGAGTTGAAGGAGTTAATCGAATATAATTTATTCGAATAGAGTTAAAGGAGAAAATCGAATCTAGTCATTTGAAATGAGGTTAAATCGAATATAGTTATTCGAGATAGAGTTAAAACAAATATAGTTATTCGAATATAAGTTAATTGAATATTAGTTATTCGATAGGAGTTAATCAAGTCGAGTTAAATAAGTCGAGTTAATTAAGTTAAGTTAGTCAAGAGGAGTTAATCAAACCGAGTTAATCCAAATGAGTTAATCCAAAGGAGTTAATCGGATATAGTTCATTCGAATAGAGTTAAAGGAAAGAGTTAATCGATTTGAATTTAATCGAAAAGAGTTAATCGATGTTAGTTTAATCGAATGGAGTTATCGATTATAGTTTAATCGAAAGGAGTTATCGATGTTAGTTTAATCGAAAGGAGTTAATCAAATTTAGTTATTCGAAAGTGAGATTATCGAATATAGTTTAATCAAAAGGAGTTATCGATGTTCGTTTAATCGAAAGGAGTTAATCGAATATAGTTATTCGAAAGTGAGATTATCGAATATAAGTTAATCGAAAGGAGTTAATCGAATTTAGTTATTCGAAAGTGAGATTATCGAATATAAGTTATTCGAAAGGAGGTTATCGAATATTGTGTATTCGAAAGAAAGGAGATTATCGAATATAGCGTATTCGAAAGAAAGATATCGAATATAATTTATTCGAAAGAGTGAGTTAATTGAATATAAGTTATTCGAAGTGAGTTAATCGAATATAAGTTATTCGAAGAGAGTTGATCGAATATATGTTATTCGAAGAGAGAAAATCAAATATAGGTTATTCGAAGAAGAGTTAATCAAATAGAGATTACTCGAAAGAGAGTTATATGTCGAATTCAATTATATCGAATTCGGGAAAGTATTATTTACTTTCTGGTGTTTAAATTAAAATTTATTTATTTATAAATTAGATGTTTATTTATTTATTCACATTAAAGAATAAAGGTTAAAATTGAAATTAGATATTTCGAAAGGAGGGATTATAACGTTATCGTTATAACCAATGTTCTGTAAAAGAAGTGGATTCGTAAATAGAACCCGAGAGTTACGTAAGGAAGTTTGTTAAAGATTTAAAAGATAAACTTTGACTATTTAAAAGTTAAAACGTTGTTCAGTTAAGGTCTGAGAGGTAATTATACCCCAACTTGATTGACTTCCTTCTTAACTAAGGAACGGTAAGGTTTGATAGTAAAGGATGGTTAAGTGAATTTAGCAAATGAGTGAAATGGTTTGAGTTAGCATGGCAATGTTTGATTTAAACATCAGTTTAAATCCAGTGAAGGAATTTTGGAAATGTTTTCCAAATAAGAATCAGAAATGTTTTCTGATAATAGAAAATAAGAATTTAGAATATATGGAAACAGAAGATAAGTAAATTAATGAAATAAATTACTGATAAATTAATTTAAAATATAAAAGTTGATTGGTGATTGATTGATGTAATTTCCATCAGGAAATAAGATCGTTGTTTGCACACCTGTTTTTCTTTGATAGTTAACTCACCGACTATCGAAGTTTCCGACCATTTTAACGTTGTTAATATGGAAAGACCGGTTGGATTATTATCCAAAGAACCACTCCGTATTGGCATAAGCATTGCGAGTCATATATGCCAAAGATAATTGAAGACGGAGTCAAGTGCAAGGGCTGCTGTATAAATCTTAGGTAAAGATTGCCTAAGATGGTTGTACTGAATAGTGCCTTCGGTTTGTCCAGTCCCAGGACGACCTGTATGGAAGAATGTCTGACAGAGTATATTTAATAGATCGCGTAAGTTGATCTCTTCAAACGTATTTACGTTTGGTGGTGGAGGAATTCGTTTCTCTTAGCTGTATACCCGAGGTATTTTTGGGGAAATCAATTTGTGATTTGGCGGGTATGACGATGTGACATTCAAAGTGAATAAATGTATGATCTATCAGAGATAAGCGTGGCCTCTAGCCTCACAACTAGGAAATGACAAAATCGGGCAGACAGCATGGCTATGTAGGTCGCACCTATTAGGGTGTATAATCACCTGATCTAGAGTTTCATTTACTTCTAAAAATCTATTATCGATGTTGTCCCATTCGGGAAATGGTTGCTGATCCCAACCGTTGGTGATATACATTCGATACACTCAAGCGAAATGAGTAGTCGGTCATGTGTGGCCGGGTTGCAAGATGTTCTTGTTGAACCTAGTGTATTCCTCTCTAGAGGTACATTAGCGAAAGGTGGTTCCATACTTTGTCATAGTTGGAAATCCATTACCCAATTGGTGCTTGCAGTTTTGATTGTATACTATATATGTAGAACGTGAGATGAAAGCGTTTTTGCTAGATGATTATTATATTGTGGCTGATAGACACTATTATAATATCATTGAGTTTTGATATAAAGATTATTTTGGATTCTCATAAGGGAAAAACCCGTTCCGTTATACGGCGTGGTCTTATGAGATATCATTTAATGGCTCAAACTGTTTTAAACTGTTTTACTCATACTAGTCCCATGACTGACCTAGAGTTTATTTTGTTTTGTTTTCCCTAAACTCTTGGGTGCCCAATTTTATACGGCCAGTCAAGTAGTCAGGATTTTACAGATATACTTGGAGAGCTTGGAGCAGGAGGCTTCAGGATTATATAGCTATAGTTATTTCCGCTGTTTTGTAAGTGTTGTACTCTGGTAATGTTACTGTATACATATACTGATTTATTTCAAGGATATATTATCTACTATATGTTGTTTGTTCCGCTGTGAGATTCGTGTTTACTCTGATTTTGTATGTTCTTCTTCTTCTTCTATTCTAAGTTTCTATCTTATCTATCCTCACCTTTTGTTTTCTTTCCATTAGTTTTCTGGTTTCCAGTGTAATTTGGGTTGGACTTGTGTTATTTGGTTAGCTCAAATTGGACCGAATTTCAGGACACTACACAAAGTAAACGGTACATTGGCAACTACATTGTTTAAACTTGAACAAACTTTTATCCTCTGTTTTTAGTTGCCTCACGGAATACAAAAATGGTTCAAAAATTAACTAAAGTTAATTATACATTACATTACTCATAAAAGTATAGATTAATGCAATATTAATTACATTAGGTGCATCCAACTGTCACTGAGTCAGCCTACTGGGATTATAACTTGTTGTAACCAAATCAGATCAAATTAAAAAAAAGTTCACGGTGGGAAATAGATTGAAGAGGAGATATAAACTGATCAAACATTAGGAAGTAAGAATCTTTGATTTAAATGTATCTTTATTTACTGATTTTGTAAGTATAGAATTGAAAACAAACAACTTTTTGCATTCAAAATTCAGCATAACATAGCCTTGCTTTGTTCTCATAGATCTGAAAATTTAAGGACAAAATACCTTGCTTCTTTTCTATTTTTGCACGTTTCTAGGTGGAAAGGTGAAACCTTTGAAGCAGCCAAATCTGACAAGAGGGAACATGATTAGGTACTGTTTTCACTCGATAAATTTTGTTGCATTTAGGTAGAACTATTAAGGTTGCTAGTTATTATCAAGTCTATAGTTGCTTATTTTTTCTTTATGTTGTTGTTTCTAGCAACATTACAGAGTCTGTTGAATCAATAAATTGCAACTAATGTTCGGGCTGATTAACTAAACACAAATGGGGTGCTTGCATCTTATGATTATTTCAGGATCATTACTATTTTTAGTGTAGGTTTTTCATATAAATGACAGAAAGAGTTCTAGTTTTAATGCATCTTTTCTTTTTGAAAATCATTGCCAGGCTTGGTTTCATGAGAAAATACACATGTTTTCATGACTATTAAAAACTTGTTGTTCATCTTTAATTTTTATGTCTAGTTTTGTTTCAGTAGTAGTCTTGTATTTTTTCCCCTAAATTTTGAATTTTAATAATTATGTCGAACTATCTCTACTGATAAAATTCTCTAAGACTTGGCATACTCAATTGTCATATTTGTAAAATAAGGCCCTATAATTGACCAAGACACTTAAATTTGATTCATTCATCATTGTAATGATGCTAGTTTGTTGTCATTTTAACATTTGCCTCAAATTGAAACTTCCAACTCACCTAATTCCACATGCAATCCACTAATTATGCAATTGTCTTGTATGTTATTCTGTCTAGAAACCAGAACACATATCATATCTTTTAAATTCATTTACTTGGAAAGTAACTTATATGGTTATACTGAGATGGGTTCTACTGATGTTCCTTTGAAATTATGGGAGCGATTATCTTAAATAATGGTTAGTTTGTTGGTTTCCCTTTTAGTTTTAGGGAAAAAGGAAAATAACCTTTTCAGAGATTTTATCTTTTGAATTTTTGGTTCATGGTTCAAATTTAGTTTCATTTCATGGTAGTTTTGCAATTTAGAAATTGAGTTCCATTTTGGTAGTCTCGTTCCAAAGTATTTTTTTGAGAGATAAGTAAATTTTATTAACACTAAGAACAATTACATGAGATGTACAAGTTATCAACACTGACTAAACATACAAATTATCAACACTAACGTACAAACAATATCGAGTAAAAAAATCAATGACTTAATACAAAAGAAACCCAGAAAAAACTCAATATTGCTATATAATTCTAGTTGCATTTAATGCTATTTATCAAACCAACTAGCGTCCTCCTTCAATCATCCATTTCCACTACATTTGCCAACCTAATAAAGCTTCTAAATTCAAGGGGTTGCCAAAATCCAATAACTTGCAAAAACAACCGAGTTTCGCGTAGCCATTACAGCTTATTCACCTTACAAATCATCACCTTACAAATCAAATAAAACCAGTCCATGTATCTTTATTACCCTTTAACATAAATCCATCATTTTAAACCTAAATTAATCATTTAGACCACAAAAAGACCATAACTAGAAAAAGAGCTGGTACCAAAATAACCTGCACAACATTAGCATCACAAGGACAATGTCTAAACAGGGTTGCTTCTTGTATGCCTGGAAGAAGACTTCTTTTGAAAATTGGATGGTAGAAAGTCCTCGAGCCCAAAATCAGTTCCGTCATCTACTTCATCAACACATTCATTAGATTTTTTTCTTTCTGGCATGCCTCTTAGCATTTTTAGAAGCCATTTTAGTAGGAGCTGAAGACAGTGAAGTAGAATTAGATGGCGGAGGCAAGATAATGCACGGAGGTAGAGTTAAATATGAATAGGGTGAATTGCTTGAAGGAAATGAAGTATTTGTAGAGTTAGAACTTTTAGCATTTACAACTACAGTATCATTGCATTTTAGTCTCTCAATATCATCGCCATCAGCCCAAAATTTCCCTTTAATACTCTCAAATTTATTCCCCCTCTCGTTTGATTGTAGAGAAACATTACCACCATCGAACAATATTCCTAGCTCAAAATCCAAAACCCTCTTTCGCACCATAATTACCAATAGTATTAGAACTATTATCTTCGCTTACTTCGTTGCCCTTTCCATTACCCTGAAAAGATACGGCACCCCCATTCGAAGTAACATTATTAGCGTTAATACCATCATTGCATAAACCCTCCCCAACTACAGTAACATTATTGTTAGGTTGAGCTCCACCATTACATAAACCAGTTTTCATACTAGCATCAACATTCAAAGCAACATTATTAGCCCCATTGTGTAAACCCGCTCCAACTTCAGTAATATTTACATCAACCATATTATTCAAATCAGCATCCTCAATATTATCAGATGCTAAAGCTTCCAAATGGTTTACATTGCCGCCATTTGTAACTATGTCAGCATTCTCCTGAAGACCACTCCCTTCTTTTTTCCTCCACACCTGTTTTTCTTATAATTGACATTAGTCTAGACTCTTTGATTAGGCAACATATTATCCTTCTTATATGGATGTCCAACAAAAACATTGTCCCTAACATGATCATCATCAAAACACTCATTAAGATGTTTATCTTCAGATATTTCATCCTTGGGTTTGAATTCACATGCCACATATTCATGGCCAAACACTTTACAGTAAGAGCAAATACTTAGTTTCCAATCATAAGTAAGCTTCATAGGTGGGCATTTACTACTTAAACCTTCAACTAATATCACTTCTGGCAACTCAAAATCTGAAGATACTTCTACTAAAAACTTAGCATATATAAATCTTTGCATTTTTCCCTGCTAGTATCGAAGTGAATAAGTTTTCTTACATGACAAATGAGCCAATTTATTCCTATAAGCATCCAAAGATTGAAAAGGATTCTATAAAATTGAATCCACACTGGCACCTTTTTAATTTGCGATTGAGCACTTCTAATAGACGGATCTCCTCTAGATATCATGAACATTCTTCCACGAATGAAAATTGGATCTACTTTAAGTGTGCTATCTCTATCCTCATTATTTGAAAAAAGAAAACAAAAATGTAATCCATTAGATTTAATGTCAACCATACCTTGCAATTTCCAATGACTCTTCAAGAAATTCACTACAGCTAGATACGGCATGGATCCATCCAAGAAAAATCCCACTAAGTGGTTACCCCAAAATTTCAGTCCCTCTTGCTTAACCAGATCTGGTGGTTTCTTCGGCACACCGTCTCGCACAATATCAAATTAAGAGGTATGAAAACCCCTGCATTACGAGGACGACAAATAAAGAGATATGCGTAATCAACTTTCATGAAAGATGGATAAGAAAACTTTGATGAATGGAGGTTGACAATGTTAGATATAGTCGCTGAATTGGCTATAAAATTGGATCCAAGATTATCATCATCAGGTCTTACATCGAAGGAACTGACTGCAACGGGAGGTGGATCAAGGGGTAAAGGTGGAGAATTGTGAGAGGGTAGGGGAGGAAAGGCGGCATCGAAGGTGGAGGATAGTGGTAAGGAATTAGCTGTCACGGTCGCCATTTTCGAAGTTTAGGTGCAGTGTATATCATTTCAAAGTATTTGTTATCATTTTTAACATTATAACTTGACTACATAGACTTTGTTATCAAGATGTCATTCCCTTTTCATGTTTAGGGTTTTTATTTGTTTGATGCACTAACATAAAATTTATGATACCACTTTTAGCAGACTCATTGATGGTGGAATCACTGTTGGAATGGGTGGATAAGGAGTGCTTACATAAGGATACAACACTTCCTTCTTTTGAATGGTCTAGCACAATTGTTGTACGTATTATCCAATTTGTGTAGAAATTGTACACTACATAAAGCATGCATGGATGAAAGTATTTGCTCTAGACAAATTTAATTATGTATTAATCTTATAGTGAGTTGTATTGTGGAAGCCGAATTTTGAGATATTCATTAGTATTATTAGCATCATAGATTGTTTTGCTGGGTATGTATTGTATTTTAATCGATATTGTGATCATTAATATATATGAATGAATTCGATTTAGTTATATTTGTTGCATTGATATATGAATTATATTATTAATATATGAATGAATTGAATTATTATTAATATATGAATAATTGGTGCATATATTATTTTTTGGGATTTAAAATGCTACTGTCAATTATAGTTGTAATAAAGTGTATTACAACTGTCAGCAATAGTTGTAAAAATTACGAAGTCATAATGATGCATAACAGTTGTTGTATGATATATGATAACAGTTAGTTGCAACGCTAATACATAGTTGCAAAATATTTTAGTATATTACAACTTTTTAATATACGACAGTGTATTCACTATTGTAAAAAGTAATTTGCAACTGTTTTCTATTGTTGTAATATGGTGATTCTACTGTGGTACATGTTGCTTTTTACAACAAAGTTGACTAAATATTGTAAATAACTCAAGAAAAATAAGAATGAGTGGTCTAGGTAGAACTTACATGATGGTCATGACTTTTTAAGCCTAATATTTTTTTTCTCCTTCATATTCACACAATGTGCGATGAACAAATATCCATCAGGACATGTACATTTGAAAAAAAAAATCAAAAGGAAATTTTTTGTCATTGATTGTGAAAAATATTGTTGGAGGTATATATATCCTATTTCCATCACAAATATGTTAAAGCGATTTTCTTATTTTAAAGTTCCTAAATCAGCTCGAGCACGAATTACATTCTTCCCTTTTTGACGTACCAATTAACATCTCTAAAATAATTTCACTCAAGTTTTTGTCCAAATGCATAACATTTATGTTATATCGCATCAAAAGATGTTGCCAATAAGGAAAAGTAAAAAAATATGCTTTTTTCTTCTTCTAAGGTCTAATAACTCTTGGCTCCCTAGTGGAATGATACTCCTTCGTTGTTTTTTCGGGCAGTCGGCTAAACTATTGGTGATTTACCAAACATATTTTAAATTGGATAGTTGGATCAAACATTCAATTCCAGTTAATGGTTTAGGTGCAATGTGACGGCCCGCCCCGCACCAACCGACATTTACTCCAAAAGTGCGTTGTACACATGTCCAGTTAGCACGGAACGGGTCACCAGAAGAAGAAGAAAGAAGAGAATGGACTAATCAAGGAACCTGTAATATGTCTCACAGCGCATAGAACAAAATATAATAATAACATATTTGACATAAAACAGAAGAGACAGTGCATAAGCTAAAACCAGAACTGAGCATCATAGCAGCGGAAATCCAAAATATAGCTTATCACAACTTTTCAAACTGTTTCAAAGCAAAAGCAAGATAAAGGAGGTACACTACTAATGCCCAAGTAGTGACCACCAACTACACAGGGAGAATATCTATATATCATACGTGGAAGCCTCCTGCTCGCCTCCGAATCAGCTACTCGCGCATCACCAGCTAACCATAACCTGTCTCTAGTCTGCTCGTGTGAGCACCCAGAGTAATAAGTGGAGACATAAAACTCTGGGTCAGACATAAAGCCTGGTATGAGCGATAAGCATCTAAACAGAATAATAACAGGTATAATCCAATCATACCTGAACCTGGTCCTGCAACCAAAGAGTTAGCACTGCATACTGTACAACACTCTAAGGTGCCCTTTCAAATGGTGTAAAGATAACGGGGGTGGGGGTGTGCATGTCATAGTGATGTCAAACAATCAAACATAACAATCATCCTCACATCCCTCACTCAGTGCGTAAAGCGTACAATATCCACTACTTTGGTCCTCTAATCCTTTGGGCCATGACGGAATCCAATCCCGTGTAACTATCACTAAAAGCCCACTATCCATCTCTCAGTGGTGGACCAAAGTTATGAATACCGACAACCCCTTTGCACACGTCCCTCAGCAAAGCCCAACAATGAAGTGAACTCATTGGTTCCCATCTGGATCCTGAGCTCTAACTTCCATTTGGACTACCTTTGCATCTCGGGTTATTGGTCATCACCGGATCGGTCTTCATCTGCTTCACTCCGCTCCAGGTCGTATCGTGGTCACCAGCTCCCCTCGGATCGTGTCGCAACATCCCATACGGGTCGGTTCGCACCCCTGTAGTTCGAGTTGAATTCCTCCATTCGGATCGTGCTCACCTGTGCGGATCGGATCGTGGTCGCTTGCTCGGATCGGTTCGTGGCCTCCGGATCGTGGGAACCATTCGTGAGCGGATCGGGTCGTGGTCCATAGCTCGTGACGCTTCCCTGGGATCATGATGCTCCTTCCCCTTCAGATCGCCTGGTTCGGATCGTGACACATAAGTCAGCTCGTGGTTGGAGGCACAACTCAAGGCATCAGTTCGTTCAAGCTCCACGGTTCGGATCGCGCCGCCTTCACCAGGTTGGATCGTGGCGCTTGAGCTAGAGCGGATCGTGGAGTGTGATATGCGATCGGGTCGGGTCGCGACTTCCTTCATGCGATCCGATCCGGTCCTGTACATTTTCCTACAACTTCTTCCAGCGACTGTTTACGCCATCCGACGGCGTTTTTGACCAATCTAACTATTCTAATCAATCGCAAAGCAAACCATACAGTCATAGAAACATGTAGAAACATCCACAAACAGCAAAACAATAATATGATATGTCAAAACGGATCAAACATACCCAAAAACCCATATTTTCCCCTTAAGCATATTTAAGCAAATCTAATAATAGGATTAGAAAAACTTAACCAAATTAGCCAATTTTTCTAACAGAGGCTTAAAATAATATTTATGAATTTCTGCAAATTTTTCCAGAATTTTAACGTGCATAATTTCGCTAATTATCACTAATCACCCCTTAATCCCCCAAAATCCGGGATTAACAAAATTAGTCGAAATTAACCCAAATTCATATCAGAGGCATAAAATGATGTTTTAGAATTTTAGGAATTTTTCTAGATTTTTCTGAGCCATAGTTTCGCTAATTTTCGCTAATTACCATAACTAGCCATAATTAGTGAAGAACAATGCAAATCACTCACCTTTGCCACAAATTAAACTATAGATCTGAAATGTCCTCTGATTTGGATCCAATCCCTACGTGTTCCAGCAGCTCTATCCCAAATTTGACGTTGATTTGCCTTAATTTGATGTAGATTAGGCCAAAACTTGATTAGAAAGTGATTAGAAGGTGATTTGAGTGTTGGAGGCCATGGCTAGAGCTCAAAGGAGGTTTGTGGCGGCTGGAAAATGAATGAAGAATCGTTTTCTAAACCCTAGCAGCCCTCAAATACCTCTAAACCCGAAATCCCCCCATTGGGCCTAGTTGCTAATTACCCGGTTAAGCCCAATTAGCTGAAAATAACCCTTTAAACCTTAATTCAGCCATATCTCCCAAACGGTAAGCCCGTTTGGCTAATGTAACCACTCTACGGAAAGAGAAACCATCATTCGAATCCAATGGAAGTGGTTTCAGATCAAAATTCATTTCTAGTCAAAAGTTATGGCCAAAACAATACCAACTAGGGGCAAAACGGTCATTTAAAAATCGACAAAAATCATGAACATGGGAAATGACCCCAATAATCGTCTCCCAAAGTTACATGACCATACGACTTCATATGTTAAAGAAATAAATATCCTACGATCCCATGATGCGTAGAATGCGGGTCGTTACACTCTTCCCCCCTTGAGAAATTTCGCCCCCGAAATTCCCTAACCAGAACACACAAAGGGTCCCGCATGCCTATCAACCATAAAACAACAATCAACATGCAAAACAAGTCTATCCTAGCATGCGGTTTACTAACAAGGGAAGGAACTATCACTACCAAAACCCTACTAGGCAAAGAGTTCTGGATACTTCTTCCTTATATCCTCCTCTGTTTCCCAAGTACAGTCCTTTTCCATTCTCACCCCACTGGACTTTGACTAGTTTCACCGCCTTCCTTCGAAGCTGCTTCGTATCGTTCCCAACAATACGCATAGACTTGCGGTTCCCAACCGCCTCGAGTTCATCTTTCCCAACCGCCTCGAGTTCATCTTCGATGTTATCCAACCGATCTGGTGAAATAGCCACATTAGGGACTTGCACAAACTTCCTTAACTGGGAAACATGAAATACGTTGTGAACTCCCGCCATCTTGTCAGGTAGCTCTACCTCATACGCCAAATTCCTAACTTGCTCGAGGACTGGGAATGGGCCAACAAATCTTGGTGCTAACCTACCTCTCCAACCAATCCGAATCACATTCTCTATGGAGAGATCTCGACGAACACCAAGTCGTTAACGAAGAATTCCAAATCTCTTCGTCTCTTATCGAGATAAGCCTTCTGCCTATCTTTATCCCTTCCCAGTAGTAGATCTGCTCTATGTCTCAATACATCTTGTTACCACTGGGATGTATAATCAATTTCGAGTGATGATATGCTCTAAGCACTTCACCTCTCAGTCCATCTACGTTGGGTACAACTAGTCCCTTATTCTTTCGAAGCCACCCTTCTCGATCAAATCCTTACTTGATCATTCTCTTTCCATCGATACCCATCTCTACCCTAGAGATGGTTTCCAATAGATTAGGATCGTCCTTCTAACTGGAAACAATCCACTCAATCAAAATCGATCTAATCGTCAAGCTTACTAGCGTTTCTGAATCCAATTCAGTCTTGGGTCTGAAATCATATCATGTGACATACTCTAGTTGCTTCCATCCTAGAAACAAAACCCCTAAACTGGCATGTCTCCTACTCAATGCAACCAGTACTGCACCCAAATCCTTTACTATGATCACTCTGCCCCATGGAGTCATGGCGACTCCACTGCACTGATCTATAGTCACTAGTCCTTTGCTATGTCCACTCTGCCCCATGAAGTCATAACAACTCCACTGCACTGGCTCATAGCCTTACTAATCCTTTACTATGTCCACTTTGCCCCTCGAGTTATGACGACTCTACTGCACTGGCTCATAGTCCTACTACAATCACTTTGTTCCCCATCGCTGGAACCCTACAGGTGATAGTCTACTCAAGGGAAGAAAAATAGGAACAAACATAGCAACCATAACATCCATCAAACAAATCCTATCTATCACCTGCTAAGGTCATAAATACATCGACACCTACATGATTGGTCTAACCAATCCCAATATGTCGATTCCAGTCTATCTGGTCCAACCAACATCAATAACTAATGGAAGCCCAGCCTCCATACACCGATGCCTACTTGACTGGTCCAACCAATCCCAGGCTAATGGAAGCCCCGCCTCCCTTCGGACTACCGTACGTCCAACGTACGTTTATCCTCCAAGGATAATTAAACTAATGGAAGCCCAGCCTCCAATCGGACTACCGTACGTCCAACGTACGTTTATCCTCCAAGGATAACTAGATCACGTCCAACGGATCCAAGGTAACGGGCGTCCCCAAATACCCCTGCTTTTAGTCCTCCTAAAATACTTGAGTCCAACCCAAGTCTATCCATTATCTTGCTACCCTCTCGAGTCCAACTCGAGCTGAATCCAATTCCTTGCAGCCTTCTCGAGTCTAACTCGAGTCAATCTCCCAGAGATAAACTAGACTCATCCAATGAATCTCGTACTGCACGTCCAACATACATTCACCTTCCAAGGGTAAACTAGACCCACCTAGTGAATCTAGGTACTCTACCTACGAGTCCAAGTCCAACGTGAAACTCTCCTATGTTCGCTGAATCTCTAAGATCAACGAGCTTCCCACAATGTTCCAAACATACTTCAAATCTAATGTGAAGTATTTCCATATTCGTTATATCACCATGACTAACGAACTCGCCCCATTTTTCTTTTACGAGTTCAAGTCTAACTTGAATCGCTCTAATCTTCGTTGTATCTTCCATGATCAACGAACACATCCTATTCCTTCAAAGTTCTACTATCCAATAGAGAACATCAACATAGAGTCCTAAACAATCCATTTCTTTGCATCTTTCTCGAGTCCCACTCGAGCAATCTCATAACCCTATAGAGTCTAACTCTGGGAATTCTATACCATTGAACAGTCTTATCATGTTCCGTCTGCCCATCACTCCTCGAGTAAACCAAGATATCATCCAATGAAAAATCGCAACAACTATTTACCCCTCACGCAAACCATCCTAGTCGAAATCGACATTCCCCAAGCACAAGCCCCAAAGGCCTAAACCAATATCAGACAAGCACCCAAGGAACATCTCCTCCGAGTTCGGATAATCCACATGAGGTGATACTAGCAAAACAATCTAGCATTGGAGTACTCATTTGCCTCCCAGAGACAACTAAAACTTATTACAACGATAACCTCTTAGCTTCCTTAACTCCAGTTACTATCGCCATCACTAGGTAGGTACCTAATACCACCCTATTCCTTTGGAGTAGATCGACTCCCAAAATAATGCTAAACCCAGTAAAGCCCAAAACAAAGCAATCACAAGGAAACATACATCCATGACTCGATAAGACCACATTAACAAATCATGCCAAAACTAGTCGAACCACCAAATCGGGTTCGTCACTACTAAAGGTCTATCGACTAACTCAGGTTTGTCAAACAAAACCCGATCAAAACGTCTTAAATAGAAAGCATACCTCGAATAACGACACCTTTTTCCTTCTGCGCCGCAGTTGGGGCATTTGACGAAGAAGGAACAGCGTTGATAGCATACGCTTTCACAATCTGCCTCTCCCTAGGAGGTTGTGGGCAATCATCCTTGTGATGTCCCGCCTGGCCGCAGTTAAAGCACTTTCTTTCCCCAGGCTTTTCTCGATAATCTCTGGCGTAATGGCCCTTCTTGCCACAACTAAAGCATTTGCCATCTTTCTTATTTTTCTTACTCTGACCATCCTTGGTCGGGTTCTGCTTCCTCTTGTTCTGAGAATTCTTCTGGCCTTCACCGCCTGCTTGCGGCTTTGGCTCCTCTGCAGATGCCGTAGCAACTTCGGTCTTCGACTTAGGGAAACGGCTCTCTGACCTTAATGACTTGCCTACAATAGACTCAAAAGTCTCATCGATATGGTTTATAAGTCTTTCCCCCAAGTACCCATCCAAACCAGTTATGAGCTTCTCGTTCTTCTTTTCGACTGTATCGATAAGGGACCATCCATATTTCGATAATTGTCGAATTCAGCGATATACTCCGAGACTGCTCTACCATTCTGCTTAAGCTCCAAGAACTTCCTGAACAGTTCTGATTCATGAGCAGCAGGAATAAACTTATCACAAAAGTGAGTCTTAAACTGATTCCAAGTAACTTGATCTTCTGGAGTAGCTGCTCTAATGGCATTCCACCAATTCATCGCTCGCCCTTGCAGCTGACGAGACGCTAGCCTTCTCTTCATCGCATCCTCAAGACCCAAGTCGTCGAAGATACGATCACAGCTATCCAACCAATCTTGAACATCTGTGGCCGACTCCGTTCCATGGAACGACTTCCCACCAAGGTTAGTGTAATCCTTGCACAACTTGGCGAAATTGACCCTAGGCGCCTGCACTACTGGACCACCACCATTTCCGGGATTGGGAACCGCTCCCTGAACATCTCTAAGCATGTCTCTCATGAGGTCGGTAAACATCGCCCTCATGTCGGCAGCATTCCCATTATTGGCCCCTCTACCGGTACCTCTAACATATCGGCTCATCGTCAATCTGAAAAAGGGAAATGATTAACGACCCCATAGTGGTACTAGTGCAATGCAACTTCATTCTTATACTACTAATAGTATATATATACATAGCTTTTGAAAACCAAAGTAATCACAAATACGCGCTCTCATATACGTACTAACTCTCCCTAGTGTCTTTCCCTAGGTTAACTACGCAACCTAGAGCTCTGATACCAAGTGTGACGGCCCGCCCCGCACCAACCGACATTTACTCCAAAAGTGCGCTGTACACATGTCCAGTTAGCACGGAACGGGTCACCAGAAGAAGAAGAAAGAAGAGAATGGACTAATCAAGGAACCTGTAATATGTCTTACAGCGCATAGAACAAAATATAATAATAACATATTTGACATAAAACAGAAGAGACAGTGCATAAGCTAAAACCAGAACTGAGCATCATTGCAGCGGAAATCCAAAATATAGCTTATTACAACTTTTCAAACTATCTCAAAGCAAAAGCAAGATAAAGGAGGTACACTACTAATGCCCAAGTAGTGACCACCAACGACACAGGGAGAATATCTATATATCATACGTGGAAGCCTCCTGCTCGCCTCCGAATCAGCTACTCGCGCATCACCAGCTAAACATAACCTGTCTCTGTCTGCTCGTGTGAGCACCCAGAGTAATAAGAGGAGACATAAAACTCTGGGTCAGACATAAAGCCTGGTATGAGCGATAATCATCTAAACAGAATAATAACAGGTATAATCCAATCATACCTGAACCTGGTCCTGCAACCAAAGAGTTAGCACTGCATACTGTACAACACTCTAAGGTGCCCTTTCAAATGGTGTAAAGATAACGGGGGTGGGGGTGTGCATGTCATAGTGATGTCAAACAATCAAACATAACAATCATCCTCACATCCCTCACTCAGTGCGTAAAGCGTACAATATCCACTACTTTGGTCCTCTAATCCTTTGGGCCATGACGGAATCCAATCCCGTGTAACTATCACTACAAGCCCACTATCCATCTCTCAGTGGTGGACCAAAGTTATGAATACCGACAACCCCTTTGCACACGTCCCTCAGCAAAGCCCAACCATGAAGTGAACTCATTGGTTCCCATCTGGATCCTGAGCTCTAACTTCCATTTGGACTACCTTTGCATCTCGGGTTATTGGTCATCACCGGATCGGTCTTCATCTGCTTCACTCCGCTCCAGGTCGTATCGTGGTCACCAGCTCCCCTCGGATCGTGTCGCAACATCCCATACGGGTCGGTTCGCACCCCTGTAGTTCGAGTTGAATTCCTCCATTCGGATCGTGCTCACCTGTGCGGATCGGATCGTGGTCGCTTGCTCGGATCGGTTCGTGGCCTCCGGATCGTGGGAACCATTCGTGAGCGAATCGGGTCGTGGTCCATAGCTCGTGACGCTTCCCTGGGATCATGATGCTCCTTCCCCTTCAGATCGCCTGGTTCGGATCGTGACACATAAGTCAGCTCGTGGTTGGAGGCACAACTCAAGGCATCAGTTCGTTCAAGCTCCACGGTTCGGATCGCGCCGCCTTCACCAGGTTGGATCGTGGCGCTTGAGCTAGAGCGGATCGTGGAGTGTGATATGCGATCGGGTCGGGTCGCGACTTCCTTCATGCGATCCGATCCGGTCCTGTACATTTTCCTGCAACTTCTTCCAACGACTGTTTATGACATCCGACGGCGTTTTTGACCAATCTAACTATTCTAATCAATCGCAAAGCAAACCATACAGTCATAGAAACATGTAGAAACATCCACAAACAGCAAAACAATAATATGATATGTCAAAACGGATCAAACATACCCAAAAACCCATATTTTCCCCTTAAGCATATTTAAGCAAATCTAACAATAGGATTAGCAAAACTTAACCAAATTAGCCAATTTTTCTAACAGAGGCTTAAAATAATATTTATGAATTTCTGCATATTTTTCCAGAATTTTAACGTGCATAATTTCGCTAATTATTACTAATCACCCCTTAATCCCCCAAAATCCGGGATTAACAAAATTAGTCGAAATTAACCCAAATTCATATCAAAGGCATAAAATGATGTTTTAGAATTTTAGGAA
Organism: Allium sativum; assembly: GCA_030737875.1. Taxonomy (NCBI): domain Eukaryota; kingdom Viridiplantae; phylum Streptophyta; class Magnoliopsida; order Asparagales; family Amaryllidaceae; genus Allium; species Allium sativum. The sequence goes on from CM060922.1 coordinate 1,043,406,808, forward strand.
TTTTTCTAGATTTTTCTGAGCCATAGTTTCGCTAATTTTCGCTAATTACCATAACTAGCCATAATTAGTGAAGAACAATGCAAATCACTCACCTTTGCCACAAATTAAACTATAGATCTGAAATGTCCTCTGATTTGGATCCAATCCCTACGTGTTCCAGCAGCTCTATCCCAAATTTGACGTTGATTTGCCTTAATTTGATGTAGATTAGGCCAAAACTTGATTAGAAAGTGATTAGAAGGTGATTTGGGTGTTGGAGGCCATGGCTAGAGCTCAAAGGAGGTTTGTGGCGGCTGGAAAATGAATGAAGAATCGTTTTCTAAACCCTAGCAGCCCTCAAATACCTCTAAACCCGAAATCCCCCCATTGGGCCTAGTTGCTAATTACCCGGTTAAGCCCAATTAGCTGAAAATAACCCTTTAAACCTTAATTCAGCCATATCTCCCAAACGGTAAGCCCGTTTGGCTAATGTAACCACTCTACGGAAAGAGAAACCATCATTCGAATCCAATGGAAGAGGTTTCAGATCAAAATTCCTTTCCAGTCAAAAGTTATGGCCAAAACAGTACCAACTAGGGGTAAAACGGTCATTTAAAAATCGACAAAAATCATGAACATGGGAAATGACCCCAATAATCGTCTCCCAAAGTTACATGACCATACGACTTCATATGTTAAAGAAATAAATATCCTACGATCCCATGATGCATAGAATGCGGGTCGTTACATGCAATATCTTCCTTATGCTTCCCATTAAATGAGGATACATCAGATCGAAACCCATGTGTTATAGGTAAAAAACTCTGACTTCCCAAATAAATTTGCTTTTTATTATTTGGTGAGATCAGTAAACATGTTTGGTGATTACAATGCGGACATGCAGATTTCATGATATGATCCATCCAGATAAATTAGCATATGATGGCAAGACAATTATAGTCCATAAAATTGTCGCTCTCGTACTAAATGTTTCCTTGTGTCACGCTCTGAAATCCCCCGATCTCTGAAGAGACGGAAAAGCTCGGATTGTGTGAGAACACGATGCATCGGAACACGGAACAACTTAACTTTTCATTGCTATTACAACAATTTTCATTTGAGTACAAGCAAATATTACATAGCGGAAAAATAATATCAGAGATTAATTTACTAGCAGCGGAAATAAAATATGTAAATACAATGCACAACGGAAATACGTAACCTAAAACAACTGAAAGAAATACACGGATATAGAGCTTTTCGAATATAGCTCCAACTGTAAACTAGGATCCTGTTAAATAAACATCTGCAAAACTAAAACTACTAGTTGCCCGTGTGGAAAATATGGGCACCCATAGTTAGGCAAAAACAATAAACTCTGAGTCAGTCATGGCACTGGAGTGAGAACTTAAAACAGTTGTTAAAACTTTGATTTAAAAGGGGTAAAAATAATGGGACCATGCCGTATGACACGGAACGGGTTTACTACACATGAATACAAGTTTTAAACATAAAAACAACGCAATGTTTTTTTTTGAAAAATAAAGCTATTATAAGACTCAGGTCCCATCGCACAATGCAACGCAAGCCGGAGGATAGAGTTTTACCTTATAATAGCCAAACATGCTTGATACTCTTTTAAAACAAATAATTTTGATATTATTATAAGTGCATAATGTAGAAAACATCTTCGAATATAAGTGTATCAATCATAGACGGCATGGTACCCCATCCTACTATGTCGCCATATAGGTTTACAACTGAAACCAAAAAGTCGTGTATTGGAAATTGGATTCCATCTATGAGTCGAGGCAAGGGATTCACCGGTTTCGAAGCATTCTAGCACATATCTTAGGATCGTGCCCTTAGCAACCCTTGGATATGGTAAGGCCGATCCACTCTTACTTTTGTGGATTGGCAATTCCTGAGAAATACGTTTTCCAGTCCTATCAGACCTATCACAAGGTCAGTATGTCAAAAAATATCTAAGGGACCTCGCTATCCATCATCCACATAAGTAAAATTTCTGGGCTCCATACCATGACATCACCTCTAGCAAGAAATAAACGCATGCACTCCCTACGGTCCATCAACCCGTTCTTGACTCATACCGGGTGTAAGGCTCATGAATCAACGCTATACACAAAGCTACAAAATTTAAAGTCGTTCTTTGATCGTCATCTACAAGTCCCTGCATTTCAACAAAAGCCTTGAACATTGCATCACAACATGCCATATTTTCAATCCATACTATACCATTGATTTCAACCAACATATAACCTTTAAGCTCGTATGTCTCAGAGAAGGAAGTTAAGCAAGAGAATAAATTCTCCACCACCAAACAGATATATATTTAGCAGAGATCAACGTATACAAGTGAAGTACAATGTCAACATACAATCCATTTACAAATTCGTTCTGGGTCTGATCGAATCCAGAGGCACCTTATTCCTCGTCCTATATGTCCAATACAGGAAAGAGGTCCTCATATACCCAATCAATCTCCAAGTACGTTTGGATGACCACCACTTATTACCTTGTCTTGGGGGATCGGCCCAATCAAGACATCAATAATCATCCATTCGATGTGAAGATCTCCAGTCTTCGACCATAATCTTCATCGCCGACTTTTTATCGTCGTAATAGTTATTCAGAATGGGTTAAACCAGATCTTTCCGAATAACTAGCACATTTTAATAATCATGTGATGAGAACACAAAGATAGCACATATATCATTCCAATCCAGAATATTCTTTTATTCATATGTTCTTGGAAATCATTTCACAAAAAATTTTAATATCTTTTCACAATTTAAACTAAATTAAGGTTTGTCAACTAGTCGGGATTAATGAGCCTTACTGAAGTAATTATTCATTATATTATCGCAATCCTAACATATTCATCCCTTTGAGCAAAACTAGTGGTACTCCATATTTAACACCCATCGTTTTATTGGTAAATTTAATTATCATTTAACGTTCAAATCTAATTAATGATTTGACTATCGTATGGATTAAAACTGATGGTACTCCATCTTGAATACTTACCATATTTGGTAAAATTAATTACCCTTTAACTTTCGATCTAATTAAAGATTCATTAAAACTCCAACTTAGTTTTAATCTTCAAAAATCATTACTTAATGATTTTTCAAATTTAGGAAATTTATCCTTTTTTTACTTGGGTTAAAGAACAAATGTTATGTAAAAACACCATTCACAATAAACCCAAAATCATCCTCTATTTGATATGGAATCTTCACGGAAATATGAGCAATTTATAATCAATATAAATTTCCGTATCAAACTAATACTATAAGTGGAATAGCGGTGAAGCCTTTGAAATCTCATAAATAGTAAAGGCCTTCCTTCACAGAAACTTATCTCAATTATTATTAATCGAATTCCGTTCAATTCCGATTTAACTAAATAGACTGGAAAACTTCATTAAATCTTAATTAAAATATTTATTCCGATCATAAATGGGTTCAAGAACAACACTATTGAAGATACCATTCACGACAAACTCAAAATCCCATTTTCCATTTAATTCCAATTTATATGTTGGAAACTTCTGGTTATGACAAAACCATTCACAAATCCAATTTATTATTTCTAAAAATCATTGGATTATTATTCTATTTATTAACTAGTTCATTTAGATAAAAATATCTTTATCTTTTTCAATATGGAATATTTCATCCAAAATCTTTCCATATCATTTATTATGATTTTACATAATTTATTCATATTTTCAATAATTTTATTAAGGCCCATACAGCTGGTTTCTAATGTCGGCCATTGAACTGCATCCATATCGACCTTTTCCAAAACTGATTTGGACTTATATTAAAATCTAACAGTTCAAATTTAAATCTCATGTATTCATTTGAAAGATGTTTTAGATATGAACCTAACAGTTCCAGTTTTAGGAGAATCCGATAGAGTCCATTCAAAGTTAATGGTCGAAATTCACGAACCGTTGCTATGCGACACGTTCTATTCAAGCCATTTAAATATATATAATATATTTCGTCAATTTTCATTTAAAATGTATTTTATAAAATGTTTATAAACTTATTTAAAAACGATTCCAACTTTCATTTCAATTTTAAATTAAAACTGAACATTGCATTTTATTACAATCTCAAAATGGTAATATTTTCAAAATGTTTTGAAATTCAGTCTTCTCGATATTCATTATAAAGATGAATAAAATCGATATAAAAATTCATTCAAGTTAAAATAGCGTTTATATACTTAACTCGGCTTCCTATTTTTATATTTTCCTATCCATCCAAAATCTGATATTAAAATCAAACTTCTAATCTTCATTGAATATTACATTATAAAAATATTCATATTTATTCTGGATTGGAATAAAATTTCAACCGATATCCCTATAAATCAATTTATATGGATTCCATTCATCTTATGTATCCAACAATAGTTGTAAACAACTATCAACACCCAAAATGACATCCTGTGTGGATTTTATTTTCATATGAGCTTCAATCAGATAATTGACGCTTATATAAATCTGTCAATCAACCGAATAACCGCAATTTCACACAAGTGAGATGAGTCAAATATCATCCAAAGACCCGTGTGGGGTTTTCAACCAATAACAATCAATTTAAATCAATCACGAGTTAATAAATTTAACCAATTATAATTCAATTTGAATTATTTTTCTAGCTAATCAATTTTCACCGTTCAAATTATAAATGGATATTTATATCAAATTTCAACTACCATAATTATATTAACATTATTCTAACATGTCAGATATTTCAATATCATAATCATAACACAACAAATCAACAATTCATCCATAGGTTTACAAACAACTGTGGTATGAGCTACCAGGCACCGTATGACAAATTATGATATAATAACATAACAAAATAGATTTCTCACTTTAAATATTCAAGATAGAGGTTCTCACTCAATAGTTAATCCAATCGCCACAACACTTCTTATGTAGGTTTTTCGCTGCGCACTCGCCATTGTTGCTCTTCGTAACCCGAATTCACCATTCCGACTCTACAGACTGCATACGATCTCCAATCTTCGCTAAACCTTGTCACCAACACGGAAACGTCATTTCGAACAAATTTTCCCTGGGTCACTTTCTGCCAAAAACGATCGGATTCATGAAAAATCGTCAAAAACAGCTCCAGGCCATCGGACTTTGATTGCATTTTTAGAGCAGCTCCAAACTCCAAAATTTGATTGTGATATGTGCATTTCATCGAGAAAAATGAGATTTAGAACTTTTGTTTATAGGGCCTTGGCTAGAAACGCACGGATCGACGGTTAATGAGAAAAGAAGGAAGATGAGTATTTTTGCAAAACGGGATTTTAGGAAAAGAAGGGTTTTTGGACGAAGTAAGGTCCACGGCCGGAGGAGGAGGGGTTGCATGTAATGACCCAGATATTTATGGGTTAATTTTAAAATATTTAATATGGATTTAAATATTGAGTTAAATAAATAAATCAATTTTTATAGGGAGTTATGGATTTAAAAATCAATTTCAATTTAATATTGAAAATATTAAATTATCAGAATAAGAAAATGGATTAAGTTGAATTCAAAATTTAATTTGAATTAAATACAGTTCAATTAATTAATGAGAAATTTCATTTGAATTTATAACGATAATAATATTATCGCAGAATTTAAAAGATTTAAAATTTAATTTATATCAATATAAATTAATATCCGTGGAGGATGATCGAATGGGGCTTTGAATTCTGTCCCAGTGTGTCCGGAATAGGGGTATTACCCTAGAATTGACTGTTGTTGGGTTCAGAAAGGAGTTTGGAGTCATGAAGTATTTTAATATAAGGATACCAATTTTTAATTAAAATAGAAATAAAATCAAAAATAGAAATGGGTGGCCTAGGAATTCACTAATGTATTAAGCCGTGGTCTTTTTTTTCTCCATTCATTCGAAATGAAATCGAGAGCCTCAAAAATGGCCACATCGATCTGTTCTTCCTGTTTATTTTCATTCCTTCCTCTATAAAAGCCTCGTTTAAAGGCAAGAATGATCAAAACTTAAAACCCGAGCATCCTATTCCTATTCTCTCGAAAACCAAATCAAATCTGTTCATCTAATTCTTCGATTTAGAAGGGATGCGAGGGCGCGAGGTTCTGAAGCAAATCGGAACTCATGAATCATTCTGGGCGTGGTGTCGAGATTGAAGACCGCCGCATCTGAAGCACGGAACCGTACTGGAACACTCGCGACTTAGGGTTTGTGTCATCTGTTCGAGATGCACGAGTGAGTGAAGGGTCAGGATACATCGATGTTGTGACGATGGAGGATAAGTCGTGATGCCTACTGGGGTGCGACAATGGTTTGTTGGGTTGGTGCGATGGGTACTTCGACGCCCTCTGGTAAACCGCGACTGTACAAATAGGGTTATCGATCAGTGATGTCAAGTTCGTTGACGAGGTCCGAGGGGATTTAGTAGCTCAAAAGGGGAGATGTGGTTCGAAGTTGGATGGGGAGTTGCGGGATTTGAGCAGGCAAATTGGGATGACAGTGCCGGAAATGGCCTGTAAGGGGATGTTGTATATAAAGTGTTTGAGGGATTGCCGAGGTGGTAGAAGCCGATTTTCAAAACTGATTTGCAGTGGAAATAGAGTAGAAATGTTGAGTGTGCTTCATGGATTAATCGAATCCCTTTTTACAAGGCAGTGAGGTATTGTTTTTACAAATTTAAATTTTCATAGAAGGATTTGTTATTTGTTTAGTAAGTTGATTTGAAACAATAATCGATTAATCGACAAATAAAAATAAAAATTATCGTAGGTACAAAATGAAATTTATTCGAGACAATTTGAGTAGAGTCATAGACGATGATTTGGAAATAAACAGAATATCGATGACTGCAAATTCCGGTGAGTAAACCTCACTCACCATTTAATTAGAATTATTTCTAGTTGTTAAAAATAATTGCTATGCTTGTTTGAATATTGTTTGGTTGATTTAAAATATATATTAGTTATTTAGGACTATTATATATATATTGGGTTGATTGATTGGTTGGATTCCCGCAGTTTCATTAGCGGATGCCCGCGGTACCATAGCGGATGATTACCCTATACGCCCCACGCTATGATTAGTGGATGACCTTCTATACCGCGATATCCTGCCTCGAAGCAGGATGGGTATTACTATGTTGACTAACGTTTGTGGATGCAGGAAAAACAGGTTGGAGGAATCCAACTGGATTCCTCAAAAATATATTATCTGTTGTTGTTTGTTTGATTTCATATATATTCATATATGATGTGTTAAAAATCAAATGATTGAAAATTGGTTGATTGATTGTTTAAAATATCACTGGGGCTTGGGATATTGATTTATAAAAATATCAAAAAGGGTATTTGAGATTTAAAAAGGAAATTCTATTTTTATAAATAGAATTTGAATTTTAAATGAAGTATAGAAACATTAACTTGTTTTGAATATATATATATAAACAAGTAATTGAATTTATAAACTTTGTTTATAAATGGAAATGTGGAATTTGAATTGAATTTATAAACTTTGTTTATAAATGAAAGGATGGAATTTGAATCGAATTTATAAAGTTGTTTATAAATAAAAATATGAGATTTGAATCGAATTTATAAACGTTGTTTATAAATAAAAATATGAGATTTGAATCGAATTTATAAACTTTGTTTATAAATGAAATTATGGGATTTGAATTGAATTTATAAACGTTGTTTATAAATAAAAATATGAGATTTGAATCGAATTTATAAACTTTGTTTATAAATGAAATTATGGGATTTGAATTGAATTAATAAACGTTGTTTATAAATGAAAGGTGGGTTTTGAATTGAATTTATAAATGTTGTTTATAAATGGAAAGGTGGGTTTTGAATTGAAGTTATAAACGTTGTTTATAAATGAAAGGTGGGTTTTGAATTGAATTTATAAACGTTGTTTATAAATGGAAAGGTGGGTTTTGAATTGAAGTTATAAACGTTGTTTATAAATAATAAGAGAATTCAAATGGACTTTGAATATAAGGAATTGAAATATAGATTTGAATATAGAAATTCAAACGGACTTTAAACTATGGAATTTGAATATAGAATTCAAATGGAATTTAAACAATAGAATTTGAATAAAGAGAATTCAAATGGGATTTCTATTATAGAATTTGAATAATAGAAGACAATAGAATTTGATATATAGAAATAGAATAATAGAAGCGAATTGGAGTTTGAATATAGAATTCAAATATTTAAAGGTGAAATAGACTGAAAGGTTAAGTAACAGATTTAATTAGCAAATTGAGTTAAAACGATTGGTATAGTTAAAATAGATTGGACAGGTATAGACATACAGGGGACAGGTATGGAATAAAGTATAGAAGTGAAATAAATAGAATGCCCGACAAAAAGGTACGTATTTAATTTCCATATGAGATTTTATGCGCCGTATCGGCTAGCCGCTTGGCCTTTTCTTTTTCTTTTTGAGATAAGAAGGACCGGGAAAGCTATTTGAAATTTCTCGATGCTCCCGGTACAAAGGAGGTTATGGCGAATTTTTCCGGGAATTTAAGGAGATAGAATATTTTTAAGATAATTTGATAGTTAGAAATCAACGTATCAAAATATATAGAAGTCGATATGAAAACGAACTTAGAAATAGGATAGTATAATCAAAAAGGAAGTATAAGAATAAAATCTCGTAGGAATAGAAAGAGAAAATGTATATATGTTTAAAGGTGAATAATCAGTTGTATGGTGTTGATTATTCGAGTAAGTAGTCTTGTCTGTTTTGACGTTAAATGTTATTCAGTCAAGGTTTGAGAGGTAGTTATACCCCAACTTGGTTGATTTCATGATATACCGATAAGTAGCAAGATTCAGGCTCGAAGATCAATGTGGAATAAGAATTAGTTAAATACGGTATTTGGGTTGTCGTAACGATGTTTTACACAACATCTGTTTTAACCCAAATATGTGCAAAGCTTGGAAATAGAATAATGAATATTTCCTAGTATAGAAAATAAAGGAAGGCGATATATGGAAATGTTTCCCAAAGAACGTATAAGGCCAATATGGTTATTGAAAATATTTGATTAACAAATATTGATAAAGAAATAGAGAAGAGATTTAATTAATGGAATATTAATTAAAGGCTCACTGATTGTTGGATGTTTGGATGAACACTTGTTTTATTCGATAGTTAAATCATCGACTATCGAAACACTTGTTTTTATTCGATAGTTAAATCACAGACTATCGGAGTTTTGACCATCGTTGTCAATATGGAGAGACCGGTTGGATTATTATCCGAAGAACCACTCCATATTGGCAGTAGCGTGCGAATCAGATTATATAAAGATAATCGAAGACGGAGTAGAGTACAAGGACTTTGTCTATTAATAGAAATAGTACCTTCGGTTCATCCTGTTCCTGGGTGACTTGTATGGATGAATGTCTGACAGAGTATTTCCAGACGATCACGTATATTGATTTCTTCAACCGTACCAAGAGTGGAAGCGGAGAAGGAAACTTCTTTTAGCTAACACGTAATGTACTGTTGAGGACGTCAATCGGTGATTTGATGGATTTGACGATGTGACATTCGAAGTGAATATGGCGTGATGATAAAGCGTAGCTTCTAGCCTCATCAACCAGTAAATGACAGAAATCGGGCAAGCAGCATGGCTATGTAGGTCGCACCTATTAGGGTGTATAATCACCTGATCTAGAGTTTCATTTACTTCTAAAAATCTATTGTCGATGCTGTCCCATTCGGGAAACGGTTGCTGATCCCAACCGTTGGTGATATACATTCGATACACTCAAGCGAAATGAGTGGTCGGTCATGTGTGGCTGAGTTGCAAGATGTTCTTGTTGAACTCGGTGTATTCTCCTCTAGAGATATACTAGCGGAAGGTGGTCCCATACCTTGTCATAGTTGGAAATCCATTACCCAATACGTGCTTGCGGTTTTGATTGTATATTATATATGTGGAACGTGAGATGCAAGCGTTTCCACTAGATTGTTATTTACTTGATTTAGACATTATAATAATATCAAAAGAATTTTGATATAAAGATAAGTCAAGTGTTTGGATTTTCATAAGGGAAAAACCCGTTCCGTGTTATACGGCGTGGTCTTATGAGATATCATTTAGTTTTCTGAAACTGTTTTAAACTGTTTACTCATACCAGTCCCATGACTGACCCGGAGTTTACTTTGTTGTTTTCCCTAAACTCTTGGGTGCCTAAATTTGTATGGGCAGTCAAGTAGTCAGGATTTTACAGATATACTGGAAGAGCTGGAGCAGGAGGCTTCAGGATCATATAGCTATAGTATATTTCCGCGGTGTTGTAAGTATTATACTCTGATAATGTATTGTATACATATAATGATTTATTTCAAGGATATGTTATCTATTATATGTTATTCATTCCGCTGTGAGATTCGTGTTACTCTGATGTTGTGTTCTCCTTCTTCTTCTATTCTAAGTTTCTATCTTATCTATCCTCACCCTCTAACTTCTTTCTATTTATGGTTCGAATTTCTGTAATATTTGGGGTTGGACTTGTGTTTTGGTCAGCTCAAATTCTACCGGATTTTCGGGTCGTTACAGTTGGTATCAGAGCTTAAGTTAAGAATTACTTGGCTCTGTGGCGTGACTCGGTAGAGATAGGGTTAGTAATACCCTAGATTGAGTTTGAGTGTATATATATACGAGAGAGCGTATTTGTTATTTGATATAAAAACTGTTTTATATTGTGTTGACTAGTCTGTTGAGTAGATTATAAATTTTGGTCGAATCGTGGGACGCCACGATGTCGATAGGAGTTTATAAATACTTGAACAGAAGATTGGACACGATATTGGTTTCAAATAGTTAAGTTGATTGTTAAGATTATAATCAAATTAGATTATAAAACTGAAATAGTTATATATATAACCAATGGAATTTGTATATGAAATCAAATATACAAATGTGATAAATTGAAATTGAATTCAAACCAGAATTCAGAATTTAAAATCCTGGGAGTTTGGAAAATGTTTTTCTAAATGGATTTTGAAAGAAATATAGTATTGAACTCATTCAGTTGCTGGGAAATAATTCTGATGATGGTCGCAACATCATCAGTGTTCATTTCCGAGTTTCTAAGTGATGAATTGCTGCCTTAGAAAAGTTTTGATGGAAATTTGTTTGAAAGAAAACAAGTTGTTTGAAAATTCAGATATTTTGAATTTGAGATAGATATAAATATATGTATATATTTATATAACTTCAAAGGAATTTTGAAACGGGAAATGGGAATATAGATTTCAACTAGAAGTAAAACAAAGGAATTTGAATATATATATAATTCAAATAGAAGTGAAATAGAATTTGAATTCAAAGGAATTCAAATGAGTTTGAATAAAGAAAATTCAAATAGAAATTGTATAAGAAAAATTGAAATGGAATTTGAATTCAAAGGAATTCAAATGGATTTGAATAAAGAAAAATCAAATAGAGATTTGAATATTAGAATTCAAATGGAATTTGGTTAAATTAGAATTCAAAGAAAATATAAAGTTTGAAATAGAATTTTAAATAAAAAGAGTTAAAATAGAATTTGAATTCAAAGGAGTTAAAATAGAATTTGAATTCAAAGGAGTTAAAATAGAATTTAAATTCAAAGGATTTCAAATAGAAATTAAATAGAATGAAATTCAAATAGAAATTGAATAGAAGGAAATTCAAATTGAAATTGAATAGAAGGAAATTCAAATAGAAATTGAATAGAAGGAAATTCAAATATAGAGTTTGAATAAAGAAATTCAATGAAATTTGAATATTGTAAATATAGGATTTGAATAAAGAAGTGAAATAGATCGGGAATATTATGTTAAAATGAAAAAAATGGATTTGATATATATATCAGAACGGAGTTGAATTTATTATAAACAAAGTTAAAACGTTTATATTTATAAATATAATTAAAACGAGCTCGCCATAGCACGACAGTTCGTAAATTGGCGACTCGAACTTCAATCGAGTATACAGGACTCAAATTAAGTCGGAATTCTGTGAAACAAGAATCGTCGGGACCGGTTGAACAATAGATTTCTAATGAAAGAGAAAAATCTGGATTTCGTCGTATAGATTTTGAGTTATGTCAAAATCAAATTTTTAGAAAAGCAGCGCCAGAACCATTATATAACCATAACGGTTTAATTGAATAAATAAAAGGATTTTTAGGAGATAAAATCCGAATTGGCACTTGAAAAATCCAAACTGGAGATATAAAATAAATATGAACTCCAGTGAAGTAAGTGAAATGATTTTTAAGACAAAAATTATATTTTAAATGGTTAAATAGAATTAACTAAATTAGAGAATAATTAGTTAAAGGAAATTTGAATCGAAATTGGGTTTTTGGATAAGTGAAAGAGATTGAGAATTTATATTCGAAATCGAATATATAACTCGAGTTGAAAATATAATTAGATTAGTCTATAATTAAATTGACTTTTTATTTGAACAAGTTATATTCAAATAAAAAGGGTGAAATAGGCAAAACGATTAATTAGTACTAGTTAATGGGAATTTGAATGATTGAAATTAAATTTAACTTAAGAAAGTTAAATGGATCAAAATGAATAAATTGAGTAAAATCAATGTGAATGAAATATGAATTGGGTATGAATAAAGGAAATATATTTGTAACACAAATACAAAGGAAGTTATGTGCAAACAAATAGAAAGGGAATATTTGTAAAACATTTACAAATAGATTCAATGGAAATATTTATTTGTTAAATAAATAGAAGGTTATAAATGAGATATTTATTTGTTAAGTAAAATAGAATTTAATCAAAGGAATATTTAGAAGATGAATAGAAAATGGAAATCTGTTTTTAACAGATAAATAGAAACGATTAATTTATAAATAACAGTTTATAAATTAAATTGAATATTTATCATTCGATAAAATGGAATATATAAGTCTGAACTTATATAGAGAAGAGATATTGGTTTTTAACACCGATAGTTTTAAATAGAAGGGGTATACAACACTTGTATAAGTGAAGTAACGTTATTAAAGAGAACATTTATAAAGTGAAGAACCGTTACTAAAAGTAAATCTTTATAAATGAATAAATGTTATCCAATAGGAGTTATTCGAATAGGAGAAGTCGATTAGAGTTATAAATAATCGATTAGAGTAAGAATTAACCAGTTAGAGTTAATCAGTTAGGGTTAATCCGTAGAGTTAGTTGAATATTAGTTATTCAATTAGAATTTATCGAATATTTGTTATTCAAATTAAAGATAACCAGATAAAGTTAATTGGACGTAGTTAATCGAATTTGGATTTAATTGAATGTTAGTTATTCAATTAAAGTTGATCGAATATAGTTATTGAGATAGAGTTAGTCAAGCAAAGTTACTCAGGATAAGTGCCATTTCGTACGACTGCTAGCGTAATTCGCAGGGCTGCAGATAGCCTAGGACGGTCGGATGTTTCCTGGGGGAATCAGGCGTAACCATTGTGATCGCTGCGATCTAGAGTCAAGCGAATGGAGTTAAATCGAATATTAGTTATTCAAATAGAATTAAAGGAGTTATCGAATATAGTTTATTCGAAAGGAATTATCAAATTTGGTTATTCGGAAGGAGTTGTCGATTATTAGTAAATCGAAGGAGTTATCGATTATTTGTTAATCGAAATGAGTTATCGATTATAGTTTAATCGAAAAGAGTTATTGATTAGTTTAATCGAAGTGAGTTATAGAATATTGGTTATTCGAAAGGAGTTATCGAATTTAGTTATTCGATGGAGTTAATCGAAAAGAGAAAAATCCAATAGAGTAAAATCCAATAGAGTAAATTGAATAGAGTAAATCGAATATAGTTTATTCGAAGAAAGGTTTTCGAATCTAGTTATTCGAAAGAGAGATTATCGAATATAGTTATTCGAAGGAAGGAGTTATCGAATAGAGATTTATTCGAAAGAGAGACGTAAGGAAGTTTGAAATGTTGAGTATCAACATAAATAAGTTTTGAAAAAAAAAGTTACTGGGTTTGTAGCACTTTTCCTACCTTAGCAATTTCGAGGACGAAATTATTTTTAAGTGGGGAAGATTGTAATGACCCAGATATTTATGGGTTAATTTTAAAATATTTAATATGGATTTAAATATTGAGTTAAATAAATAAATCAATTTTTATAGGGAGTTATGGATTTAAAAATCAATTTCAATTTAATATTGAAAATATTAAATTATCAGAATAAGAAAATGGATTAAGTTGAATTCAAAATTTAATTTGAATTAAATACAGTTCAATTAATTAATGAGAAATTTCATTTGAATTTATAACGATAATAATATTATCGCAGAATTTAAAAGATTTAAAATTTAATTTATATCAATATAAATTAATATCCGTGGAGGATGATCGAATGGGGCTTTGAATTCTGTCCCAGTGTGTCCGGAATAGGGGTATTACCCTAGAATTGACTGTTGTTGGGTTCAGAAAGGAGTTTGGAGTCATGAAGTATTTTAATATAAGGATACCAATTTTTAATTAAAATAGAAATAAAATCAAAAATAGAAATGGGTGGCCTAGGAATTCACTAATGTATTAAGCCGTGGTCTTTTTTTTCTCCATTCATTCGAAATGAAATCGAGAGCCTCAAAAATGGCCACATCGATCTGTTCTTCCTGTTTATTTTCATTCCTTCCTCTATAAAAGCCTCGTTTAAAGGCAAGAATGATCAAAACTTAAAACCCGAGCATCCTATTCCTATTCTCTCGAAAACCAAATCAAATATGTTCATCTAATTCTTCGATTTAGAAGGGATGCGAGGGCGCGAGGTTCTGAAGCAAATCGGAACTCATGAATCATTCTGGGCGTGGTGTCGAGATTGAAGACCGCCGCATCTGAAGCACGGAACCGTACTGGAACACTCGCGACTTAGGGCTTGTGTCGTCTGTTCGAGATGCACGAGTGAGTGAAGGGTCAGGATACATCGATGCTGTGACGATGGAGGATAAGTCGTGATGCCTACTGGGGTGCGACAATGGTTTGTTGGGTTGGTGCGATGGGTACTTCGACGCCCTCTGGTAAACCGCGACTGTACAAATAGGGTTATCGATCAGTGATGTCAAGTTCGTTGACGAGGTCCGAGGGGATTTAGTAGCTCAAAAGGGGAGATGTGGTTCGAAGTTGGATGGGGAGTTGCGGGATTTGAGCAGGCAAATTGGGATGACAGTGCCGGAAATGGCCTGTAAGGGGATGTTGTATATAAAGTGTTTGAGGGATTGCCGAGGTGATAGAAGCCGATTTTCAAAACTGATTTGCAGTGGAAATAGAGTAGCAATGTTGAGTGTGCTTCATGGATTAATCGAATCCCTTTTTACAAGGCAGTGAGGTATTGTTTTTACAAATTTAAATTTTCATAGAAGGATTTGTTATTTGTTTAGTAAGTTGATTTGAAACAATAATCGATTAATCGACAAATAAAAATATAAATTATCGTAGGTACAAAATGAAATATATTCGATACAATTTGAGTAGAGTCATAGACGGTGATTTGGAAATAAACAGAATATCGATGACTGCAAATTCCGGTGAGTAAACCTCACTCACCATTTAATTAGAATTATTTCTAGTTGTTAAAAATAATTGCTATGCTTGTTTGAATATTGTTTGGTTGATTTAAAATATATATTAGTTATTTAGGACTATTATATATATATATATTGGGTTGATTGATTGGTTGGATTCCCGCAGTTTCATTAGCGGATGCCCGCGGTACCATAGCGGATGATTACCCTATACGCCCCACGCTATGATCAGTGGATGACCTTCTATACCGCGATATCCTGCCTCGAAGCAGGATGAGTATTACTATGTTGACTAACGTTTGTGGATGCAGGAAAAACAGGTTGGAGGAATCCAACTGGATTCCTCAAAAATATATTATCTGTTGTTGTTTGTTTGATTTCATATATATTCATATATGATGTGTTAAAAATCAAATGATTGAAAATTGGTTGATTGATTGTTTAAAATATCACTAGGGCTTGGGATATTGATTTATAAAAATATCAAAAAGGGTATTTGAGATTTAAAAAGGAAATTCTATTTTTATAAATAGAATTTGAATTTTAAATGAAGTATAGAAACATTAACTTGTTTTGAATATATATATATAAACAAGTAATTGAATTTATAAACTTTGTTTATAAATGGAAATGTGGAATTTGAATTGAATTTATAAACTTTGTTTATAAATGAAAGGATGGAATTTGAATCGAATTTATAAAGTTGTTTATAAATAAAAATATGAGATTTGAATCGAATTTATAAACGTTGTTTATAAATAAAAATATGAGATTTGAATCGAATTTATAAACTTTGTTTATAAATGAAATTATGGGATTTGAATTGAATTTATAAACGTTGTTTATAAATAAAAATATGAGATTTGAATCGAATTTATAAACTTTGTTTATAAATGAAATTATGGGATTTGAATTGAATTTATAAACGTTGTTTATAAATGAAAGGTGGGTTTTGAATTGAATTTATAAACGTTGTTTATAAATGGAAAGGTGGGTTTTGAATTGAAGTTATAAACGTTGTTTATAAATGAAAGGTGGGTTTTGAATTGAATTTATAAACGTTGTTTATAAATGGAAAGGTGGGTTTTGAATTGAAGTTATAAACGTTGTTTATAAATAATAAGAGAATTCAAATGGACTTTGAATATAAGGAATTGAAATATAGATTTGAATATAGAAATTCAAACGGACTTTAAACTATGGAATTTGAATATAGAATTCAAATGGAATTTAAACAATAGAATTTGAATAAAGAGAATTCAAATGGGATTTCTATTATAGAATTTGAATAATAGAAGAAAATAGAATTTGATATATAGAAATAGAATAATAGAAGCGAATTGGAGTTTGAATATAGAATTCAAATATTTAAAGGTGAAATAGACTGAAAGGTTAAGTAACAGATTTAATTAACAAATTGAGTTAAAACGATTGGTATAGTTAAAATAGATTGGACAGGTATAGACATACAGGGGACAGGTATGGAATAAAGTATAGAAGTGAAATAAATAGAATGCCCGACAAAAAGGTACGTATTTAATTTCCATATGAGATTTTATGCGCCGTATCGGCTAGCCGCTTGGCCTTTTCTTTTTCTTTTTGAGATAAGAAGGACCGGGAAAGCTATTTGAAATTTCCCGATGCTCCCGGTACAAAGGAGGTTATGGCGAATTTTTCCGGGAATTTAAGGAGATAGAATATTTTTAAGATAATTTGATAGTTAGAAATCAACGTATCAAAATATATAGAAGTCGATAAGAAAACGAACTTAGAAATAGGATAGTATAATCAAAAAGGAAGTATAAGAATAAAATCTCGTAGGAATAGAAAGAGAAAATGTATATATGTTTAAAGGTGAATAATCAGTTGTATGGTGTTGATTATTCGAGTAAGTAGTCTTGTCTGTTTTGACGTTAAATGTTATTCAGTCAAGGTTTGAGAGGTAGTTATACCCCAACTTGGTTGATTTCATGATATACCGATAAGTAGCAAGATTCAGGCTCGAAGATCAATGTGGAATAAGAATTAGTTAAATACGGTATTTGGGTTGTCGTAACGATGTTTTACACAACATCTGTTTTAACCCAAATATGTGCAAAGCTTGGAAATAGAATAATGAATATTTCCTAGTATAGAAAATAAAGGAAGGCGATATATGGAAATGTTTCCCAAAGAACGTATAAGGCCAATATGGTTATTGAAAATATTTGATTAACAAATATTGATAAAGAAATAGAGAAGAGATTTAATTAATGGAATATTAATTAAAGGCTCACTGATTGTTGGATGTTTGGATGAACACTTGTTTTATTCGATAGTTAAATCATCGACTATCGAAACACTTGTTTTTATTCGATAGTTAAATCACAGACTATCGGAGTTTTGACCATCGTTGTCAATATGGAGAGACCGGTTGGATTATTATCCGAAGAACCACTCCATATTGGCAGTAGCGTGCGAATCAGATTATATAAAGATAATCGAAGACGGAGTAGAGTACAAGGACTTTGTCTATTAATAGAAATAGTACCTTCGGTTCATCCTGTTCCTGGGTGACTTGTATGGATGAATGTCTGACAGAGTATTTCCAGACGATCACGTATATTGATTTCTTCAACCGTACCAAGAGTGGAAGCGGAGAAGGAAACTTCTTTTAGCTAACACGTAATGTACTGTTGAGGACGTCAATCGGTGATTTGATGGATTTGACGATGTGATATTCGAAGTGAATATGGCGTGATGATAAAGCGTAGCTTCTAGCCTCATCAACCAGTAAATGACAGAAATCGGGCAAGCAGCATGGCTATGTAGGTCGCACCTATTAGGGTGTATAATCACCTGATCTAGAGTTTCATTTACTTCTAAAAATCTATTGTCGATGCTGTCCCATTCGGGAAACGGTTGCTGATCCCAACCGTTGGTGATATACATTCGATACACTCAAGCGAAATGAGTGGTCGGTCATGTGTGGCTGAGGTGCAAGATGTTCTTGTTGAACTCGGTGTATTCTCCTCTAGAGATATACTAGCGGAAGGTGGTCCCATACCTTGTCATAGTTGGAAATCCATTACCCAATACGTGCTTGCGGTTTTGATTGTATATTATATATGTGGAACGTGAGATGCAAGCGTTTCCACTAGATTGTTATTTACTTGATTTAGACATTATAATAATATCAAAAGAATTTTGATATAAAGATAAGTCAAGTGTTTGGATTTTCATAAGGGAAAAACCCGTTCCGTGTTATACGGCGTGGTCTTATGAGATATCATTTAGTTTTCTGAAACTGTTTACTCATACCAGTCCCATGACTGACCCGGAGTTTACTTTGTTGTTTTCCCTACACTCTTGGGTGCCTAAATTTGTATGGGCAGTCAAGTAGTCAGGATTTTATAGATATACTGGAAGAGCTGGAGCAGGAGGCTTCAGGATCATATAGCTATAGTTTATTTCCGCGGTGTTGTAAGTATTATACTCTGATAATGTATTGTATACATATAATGATTTATTTCAAGGATATGTTATCTATTATATGTTATTCATTCCGCTGTGAGATTCGTGTTACTCTGATGTTGTGTTCTCCTTCTTCTTCTATTCTAAGTTTCTATCTTATCTATCCTCACCCTCTAACTTCTTTCTATTTATGGTTCGAATTTCCGTAATATTTGGGGTTGGACTTGTGTTTTGGTCAGCTCAAATTCTACCGGATTTTCGGGTCGTTACATTGCAGGTGGCACAGGCGGGGGAAAGTCGGAGGAGAGGGTGGCAACTGCGGTTGTAGGGCCCGGGGAGGTGATTTAGTGAAATGGGTTTTAGGGTTTTAGAGAAAAGGAGATGAGAAGGAGGAGGGGTGGCGCTGGGGCAGGAGGGGGCGGATGACGGAGGCGGCAGCGGTGGTCCGAGTGCGACAGTGGCATTTTGGGGGAGGAGGCCATTTTTTAGAAAAGAGGAAGAAAGAAGAGGAAGGAAGAAGTGAGGAAAGAAAAGGAGGAAAAGACTTAAGTAAGAGATTTCGTCACTCTTTCTCTCAGTTGCCCGACTACAAACAATCCCCGTTGTCCATGAAATTTCAGCATAAGATAATATACGGAATTACGAATCCAATGAATCAAGTTTCGTCGAATTCCGAGTTCATTTGACCTTCCATTTAAGTCCTCAATTATGCTCAAATTAGCTTCAAAAATGCGATTTTAGCATACATTTTCTTCTTGCATGGCCATACGCTAACTCCAAAAATTATGAAATTTGGATACTACCATTATTTGATGATAAGAATCCAAAAAAAAGCGTCATTGAATTCTAAGATCGTCTCAATAATGTTCCTTTGCAAACTGACTGTCAGGTTTGCCCCAAGCAGGTTTGCCTCTCACGGCCACATACTAACTTCGTTTCGTGTGAAATTTGAAATCTAGCTATGACTCATTATTCCGAATCCAACAAAATTGGTCTCGTCGAATTCTGAGCTTGCTAGCAAAATTCCACTTTTTAAGGGCTAAGCGATGATTTTAAAAATCAAATTTTCAAAATTTCCAAATACAAGGATTATAAATCAATATGATAATTTTACTGAGTTTGTTTTATGTCAAATAAAATATAAAAACTAATTTTAAAATTATTCTCAAATTTTATTTAGCAAAAATAACCAATTTATATTTCCATATTCCTTTAAAAAGTTTAAATCAAAATTTTAAATCGGTTCTGAAATTCCGAGTTGTTACAATCTCCCCCACTTTAAACTTTTTCGGACTAAAAATAGAACGGAGCTGAAAGTTATTTAAATAACTAACTGAAATATCATTCTGGCTTGAGTTCTTCAACTTTTCGGTTTCTAAGAACTTCTAAATTTCTCTTAAATTTGGCTAACGCCCTAAATTTTTTGAAAAAATTCTTTATAATCTCCTTTGTACGGGTTGACCTGAACAAATTTATTGGGCTATATTAGGCTCTCAATAAATCAATATATCACATTCAAATCAAATGTGAATTATCTATGCTCAAGGGAGATGTGTAAAAAATCATCCCTTTACTATCCTTGGCATATGTTCAATTTCACATAGAGCAACCATCACAGCACATTCAACTCACTCACAGTAGTTTAATAATAATAAAATTGCACAACCAACTTATAAAGGTGCACCTGTTTGTCGGGTACACAATTTATTTCTTTACTCAATGTCAAGCCATTAACCTACTCAACGGATATATATACATAAATATGTCCAATTCTAACTAAATTTGCAATTCAGCTTAACGTAACTCTATTAAATTAAATAACAAGTGTGTTTGTATATTCAATGTCCAAAATCTCCAAAGGTTTCGTCTAATTTATTTAAATCAGGCATCATAAGTAATCAAACAGGAAATCAAACAATCACACAAATAATCAATTGATTGATTATCTTTCTAAACATATATTTTTTGTATACTCAAAAATATATTTTCTAAGATCAGATTATATAAATAATCACAAATATGTTACTTATAAATATATCATTCTCTACTCGTTCTAGGGCATTACTAACCCCATCTCTAATGAGTTTCTCATTCTAGGATACTACTGATCCTATCTCTAATGAGTATTCTTAAGTAGAATGTTACGAATTCTATCTTTGACGAATTCTTTCATTCAGTTCTAATGTGTCTTGTTTTCGAACTTTGTAAACCAAAGCTCTGATACCACCCTGTCACGCTTCGAAATCCCCCGATCTCCGAAGAGAGGAAAAAGCTCGGATTATGTGAGATCACGACGCATCGGAACATGGAACAACATAACTTTTCATTACTATTACAACAATTTTCATCAAAGTACAAGTAAATATTACACAGCGGAAAAATAATATCATAGATTAATTTACATAGCAATGGAAATAAAATATGTAAATACAACGCACAGCGGAAATACATCAACTAACAAAACTGAAAGAAATACACGGATACAAAGCTTTTCGAATATAGCTCCAGCTGTAAACCAGGATCCTGTTAAATAAACATTTGCAAAACCAAAACTACTAGCTGCCCGTGTGCAAAATATGCGCAACCAGAGTTTAGGCAAAAACAATAAACTCCGAGTTGGTCATGGGACTGGTGTGAGAACTTAAAACAATTATTAAAACTTTGCTTTAAAAGTGGAAAAAATCATAGGACCATGCCGTATGACACGGAATGGGTTTACTCCACAGGAATACTAGTTTTAAACATAAAACAACGCAATGCTTTTTTTTGAAAAATGAAGCTATTATAAGACTCTGGTCCCATCGCACAATGCAACACAAGCCGGAGGATAGATTTTTACCTTATAATAGCCAAAAAATGTTTGGTACGCTTTTAAAACAAATAATTTTGATATTACTATAACTGCATAGTGTAGAAAACATCTTCGAATATAAATGTATCAATCTTAGACGGCATAGTACCCCATCCTACTATATCGCCATATAGGTTTACAGCTAAAACCGAAAAGTCGCGTATTGGAAATTGGATTCCATCTATGAGTTAAGGCAAGGGATCATCCTCACTGGTTTCGAGACACTCTAGCGCATGTCTCAAGATCACGCCCTTAGCAACCCTTGGATACGGTAGGGTCGGTCCACTCTTACTTTTGTGGATTGGAAATTCCTAAACAATATGTTTCCCGGTCCTATCGGACCTATCATAAGGTCGGTATGTCGACCAATATCTGAGCGCTCTCGCTATCCATCATAGGTGGATACCTAGTGCCAAAGGCTCCCATACTCAAGCGCGAGGACTTCCCAGGTCAGTCTCCCATCCTGGTACTGTTCACGGCTTTTCGGGCTCTGGGGTGGTCGATTAGCGCGCGCAGCCTTTCCCTCACATTATGTGAAGAGGTCGGGGCTCGAACCTATGCCCTCCAGATTACCAACCGGGTAACCTTACCGTTGCGCTAGAACCACCTTTCGCTATCCATCATACACGTATGTAAAATGTCTGGGATCCATACCATGACATCACCTCTAGCTAGAAAGAAACGCATGCACTCCCTACGATCCATCAACCCGTTTTTGACTCATGCCGGGGTGTGAGTCTTGCTAATCAGTGCTATACACAAAGCTATGCTATTTAAAGCCGTGCTTTGATCATCGTTCACAAGGCCCTTCTTTTGAACAAAAGTCTTGATCATTGCATCTCAGCATGCCACATTGTCAATCTATACTATACCATTTATTTCAACTAACATATAACCTCTAAGCTCGTATGTATTAGAGAAGGGTGTTAAGCAAGAGAATAAATTCTCCGCCACCAAACAGATATATATTTAGTAGAAATTAACGTATACAATGCGAAGTACAATGTCAAACATACAATCCATTTACAAGTTTGTTCTGGATCTGAGCAAAACCTGAGGCACCTTATTCCTCGTCCCATATGTCCAATACAGGAGAGGGATCCTCACATACCCGGTCGATCTCCAAGCACACTTGGATGACGACCATTTATTACCTTGTCTCGGGGGATCAGCCTAATCAAGACATCAGTAATCATCCATTCGATGTGAAGATCTCTGGCCTTCAACCACCGTCTTCATTGTCGACTTTTAATCGTCGTAACAGTTATTCAGAATGGGTTAAACCCGGTCTTTCTGAATAACTGGTGCATTTTTATAATCATATGAAACACAAAGATAGCACACATCTCATTCCAATTCAGAATATTCTTTTATTCATATATACTTGGAAATCATTTCAAAAAAATTTATAATATCTTTTCACAACCTAAACCAAATTAAGGTTTATCAACTTGTCGGGATTAACGAGTCTTACCGAAGTAATTATTCATTTATTATCCCAACACCAACCTATTCATCTCTTGGAGCAAAACTGTTGGTACTCCATATTTGACACCCATCGTTTTATTGGTAAATTAAATTATTATTTAACATTCAAATCTAACTAAAGATTTAATTATCGTATGGAGTAAAACTGGTGGTACTCCATCTCGAATACTTCTCATGTTTGGTAAACTTAATTACCATTTAACTTTAGATCTGACTAAAGATTCATTAAAACTCCAATTTAGTTTTAATCTTCAAAAATCATTACTTAATGATTTTTCAACTTTAGAAAATTTATCGTTTCTTTACTTGGGTTAAAGAATAAATGTTATGTAAAAATATCGTTCACAATAAACCCAAAATCATCTTCCATTTGATATGTAATCTTCATGGAAATATGAACAGTTTATAATCAATATAAATGTCCGTATCAAACTAATACTATAAGTGGAATAGCGGCCAAGCCTTTTAAATCCATAAAATGTAAATGCTTTCCTTCGCAGAAACTCATCTCGACTATTATTAATCAAATTCCATTCAATTCCAATTTAATTAAATAGATGGGAAAACTTAATTAAATCCTAATTAAAAGACTTATTCTAATCATAAATGGGTTCAAGAATAGTACTATTGAA
The DNA here is from genome assembly GCA_030737875.1 of Allium sativum. Classification (NCBI taxonomy): domain Eukaryota; kingdom Viridiplantae; phylum Streptophyta; class Magnoliopsida; order Asparagales; family Amaryllidaceae; genus Allium; species Allium sativum. Next base: position 1,043,430,843 of record CM060922.1, read on the forward strand.
GATACCATTCACGACAAACCCAAAATCCCATTTTCCATTAAATTCGAATTTATATGTTGGAAACTTCTGGTTATGATAAAACCGTTCACAAATCTAATTTACTATTTCTAAAAATCATTGGAATATTATTCTAGTTATTAACTAATTCATTCAGATAAAAATATATTTTATCTTTTTCAATGTGGAATATTTTATCCAAAATCTTTCCAAAACATTTATTATGATTTCACATAATGTATTCATATTATTAATAATTTTCTTAAGGCCGTTACAACTGGTTTCCAATATCGGCCAACAAACTGAATCCATAGCGACCTTTTTCAAAACGATTTGGACTTGTATTAAAATCTAACCGTTCAAATTTAAATCTCATGTATTCATTTGAAAAAAGTTTCCGATACGAGCCCAACGGTTCTGGTTTTAGGAGAATCCGACAGTTGGATCTCCCATTACGTCCATTCAAAGTTAATGGTCGAAATTCGCGAACGGTCGTTGTGCGACACGTTCTATTCAAGACATTTAAATATATAATATATTTCATTGATTTCCATTTAAAACGTATTTTATAAAATGTTTATAAAATCATTTAAAAACGATTCCAACTTTCATTTCAGTTTTAAATTGAAACTGAACATTGCATTTTATTAGTATCTCAAAATGTTGATATTTTTAAAATGTTTTGAAATTCGGTCTTCTCGATATTCATTATAAAGATGAATAAAATCGATATAAAATTCGTTTGAGTTAAAATAGAATCATTTATATAATTAACTCGGCTTCCTATTATTATATTTTCCTGTCCATCCAAAATTAGACATCAAAATCAAACTTCTAATCTTCATAGACTTATATAAATCTGCCAATCAACCGATTAACAACAATTTCACACAAGGGATATGTGTGAGTCAAATATCATCTCAAGACCCGTGTGGGGTTTTCAACCAACAATAATCAATTTAAATTAATCACCGGTTAATAAATTTAACCAATTCTAATTTGATACAAATTATTTTTCTAGTTATCCAATTTTCACCGTTCAAATTATAAATAGATATTTATGTCCAATTTCAACTACCACAATTATATTAACAGTATTCTAAGATGTTAAGTATTTCAATATCACAATCATAATCATAACACAACAAATCAACAATTCATCCATGAGTTTGCAAACAACAGTGATGTGAGCTGCCAGCACCGTATGACAAATTATGATATAATAACATAACAAAATAGAATTCTCACTTTAAATATTCAAGATAGAAGTTCTCACTCAATAGCTAATCTGATCGCCACGACACTTCTTATGTTGGTTTTTCACCGTGCACTCGCCGTTATCGCTCTACACAACCGGAATTCACCTTCAGGCTCTACAGACTACATACGACCTCCAATCTTCACCAGCACGGAAACACCATTCCGGACAATTTTTCCCTCGGGAACTTTCTCCCGAAAACGCTCGAATTCATGGGAAATCGCCAAAAACAGCTCCAGGCCAACAGACTTTGTTCGCATTTTTAGAGCAGCTCCGAACTCCAAAATTCGATTTTGATATTTTCATATATTTGCATTTCATAGAGAAAAACGAGATTTACAACTTCCGTTTATAGGATTTTTGCTAGAAACGCATGGATCGATGGTTATTGAGTAAAGAAAGAAGATGGGTGTTTTTGCAAAACGGGATTTTACGAAAAGAGGGGTTTTTGGACGAAGTGGGGCCCGCGGCCGGAGGAGGAGGGGCTGCAGGTGGCGCAGGTAGGGGCAGTTCGAAGGAGAGGGTGGCGGCTGTGGTGGTGGGACTCGGGAAGGAAATGGGTTTTAGGGTTTTAGAGAAGAGGAGAGGAGGAGAAGGGTGGCGCCGGAGGAGGAGGGGGCGGCAGGCGGAGGCGGCAACAGTGGTGGGGGGAGGGGGGTTAGACAACATCACTTTGGGGGAGAAGGCAATTCTTTAGAAAAGAGGAAGGAAGAAGTGAGGAAAGATAAGGTGGAAAGACATAAGTAAGAGATTTCGTCGCTCTTTCTCTCCGATTTCCCAACTGCAAACAATCTCCGTTTTCCATGAAATTTCGGCATAAGATAATATATGGAATTACGAATCTAACGATTTGTCGAATTTTGAGCTCGTTTGACCTTCTGTTTAATTCCTCAATTATACTCAAATTTGCTTCAAAAATACGATTTTAGCGTATATTTTCTTTTTGCATGCTAACTCCAAAAAATTTAAAATTTTGGATTCTACCATTATTTGATGATACGAGTCTGGAAAAATAGTGTCATCAAATTCTGAGATCATCTCAATAATGTTCCTTTGGAAGCTGATTGTCAGTTGTTCCCCAAACAATTCACGACCACATACTAACTCCGTTTCGCATGAAATTTGAAATCTAGCCATGAATTATTATTCCGAATCCAACAAAATTGGTCTCGTCGAATTCTGAACTTGCTAGCAAAATTTCACCTTTTAAGGGCTATGCGATGATTTTAAAAATTGAATATTCAAAATTTTCAAATACAAGGCTTGTAAATAAATTTAATAATTTTACTGAGTTTGTTTTAAGTCAAATAAAATATAAAAACTAATTTTAAAATTATTCTCAAATTTTATTTAACAAAAATAACCAATTTATATTCCTACATTCTTAAGATAGTTTAAATCAAAATTTTAAATTGGTTCTGAAATTTTTAGTCGTTACACCTTGGTTAATTATCAATGTGTGTGTACCGACTTCCCGTAACTCTTTCCACTCTTCTACTAGTGGTTGCATATATACGTCAATATCCTTACCCGGCTCATGAGGTCTTGGAATTAGCAATGACATAAAAAGATAAGGTTGCTTCATACACAACCATGGAGGTAAATTATAAACAGATATAATAAGTGACTAAGTGATATGTTTAATATTCATGTGGTAAATAGGTTGAGCCCATCACTTGCAAGTCATATTCGAATATTATGAATTTCAAAAGCAAAAACAGTGTACATGGAATCAAGATGCTTCCAAGCTTGAGAATCTACTTGAAGTCTCATGAAACCATCATTCAAACAGTCAATTGAATGCCAACTCATATGTTCCGTTGTATGCTTTGAAATACATAGCCTTTTCAATTATAGGAATTAAAGGAAAATAACGAAGAACCTTAGCTGATACTTTTTTCTTATCAATATCATCTTTTTTATTTACTTTGTATCTTGACACCCTACAACGAGGGCAAGAATCCAAATTTAAGGTTTCTTTTTAATACAATATGCAATCATTTACACAAGTGTCAATCTTTTTCATATGTCAGATGTAACACCCCGAATTTCAGTTAACACTGATATTCACTAATTACAGAATTAATAATCTCAGATGTGAGAATCAGGGGAAACGGGTTACGTCATTGTGTTCGTCTCGGAAAAATACGCGAAATAGAGAACGCAATTTTGTAAAACGGAGTCCGTATGACCCGGTTAAGGCCCAAAGAAGTTTTCGGGAAATTTGAATTTCGAAACATGCAGAAATGGGGGCCAGGCGGGAAAACTCCCGCCCAGCCAAGTCGACTTGGCTGTCGACAGGGCTGTCGACTTGCCTGTCGACATGCCTGTCGACTTGCCGTCGACAGGGCTGTCGACTTGCCCTGTCGGCTGATTCTGGCCTGGGTGCACCTGGTTGAGTTTTGGGCTGGGTTGGAGGGCTTGGGACGAAATCTGACGGACCTAAACTAACCTAGGGTTAATCTAAGGGTCTAAAACACATCCTAATCCTATAAATAAGACCCTAAGCTAGCCCTAAATGATCATAATCCTATCCTCTAACTAAACTATGCCAAAATTTTCTATGATCATGGCCTCCACTCAAAACCCTAGCCTCCATCCTCTTTCTAAACTAATTCTATGAAGGCTTTCATGTTCATACAAGCATTTTTAAGTTGTATGAGTGATCATTAGCTTGCATTCATCATCAAGTTGCAAGCTTTATTTCCAAGGCTAGAGTTTTTGGGTGATTTTTGGCAAGGGTTTGCTTATTGGAGTTTAGTGGTGAGTTTCTATAGCCTTAATAATCAATTGTTAAATTGATTACGATAGGATATGATAAGATATGGCTATGTTTGTGGATCAATGTGTTTATGCAAGTTTAGTATAGTGTATGTTGTGTGTTTTGCGAGTTTTATGCTATATGTTATGCAAGATTAATGCTATGTTTTATGATGCTCATTATGCAAAACACTATGTTGAACATTGATTCATATGTAACATGTTATGCAAGCTATATGTGAGATTATATGCAAGTTCATATGTAACATGTTATGCAAGCTATATGTGAGATTATATGCAAGTTCATATGTAACATGTAATGCAAGTTATGTGCATGATTATATGCAAGTTCATATGTAACATGTTATGCAAGTTATGTGTTTGGTTATATGCAAGTTATGTGCATGATTATATGCAAGTTCATATGTAACATGTTATGCAAGTTATGTGTTTGGTTATATGCAAGTTATGTGCATGATTATATGCAAGTTCATATGTAACATGTTATGCAAGTTATGTGTTTGGTTATATGCAAGTTAACATGTGACATGTTATGCAAGTTCACACCTTTGTATGACATAAGAATCATATGCAAGTTACCCCCTTTGTGACATATGTGCTTCATGCAAGTTTGGGTTAAATGCTAGTTGGGTTTAATGTATGCTCATATATGCAAGTTGACACCTTTTAAACCCATGATAAAGTTATATGCTATGATTGGTTAAACCCATGGCATTTGTGATGAATCTTCCCTTTATTATGTCATGTTATGAGAACGAATTACGTGGGGAACGATGGGGTTAATATGCATGTTAATAAAATGGTGTGAAATGGGTATGCTTAAGCATAACATAAAGTGAATGGACATAATTGGGAATTTACCTATTAAGTTAGGTCTACCCATATTATGGAATTGGGAATTTACCTATTAAGTTAGGTCTACCCATATTATGGAATTGGGAATTTACCTATTGAGTTAGGTCTACCCATATTCTTGAAATTGGTAATTAATTAGGGATAATTAATACAAATTATGGGGGTGATTAATTAGGTGTAATTAATCGACTAAGACACGAGGTTGGACCCTTTTGTAGCATAAGACTGCCCGGAACCGACCGGCAAATCCAGCGGCTACAAATGATTGGCCCAATGTGAGAGGTCTTAGTCATAAACTAAATACGTGACAAGTGTAAAGACACGAGGTTAGACTCTGTTATGGTGTAAGGCTGCCCGGAACCAACCGGCATATCCAGCTGCCATAAAAGACAGTCTAATGTGAGGGGTCTTTACAAAGGTTACGATCTTAATTAATTAAGAAACACTTAACCAAATTAGCATGTAGTGGGGCATGAGGGGTTAAGTGGGTGCCTTGGGTGGCATGTAGTAACTAGTGGGGGTGCCTTGGGTGGCATGAGGAAACTAGTGGGTTGCCTTGGGTGGCAATAGAAAATACGATTAGAATACTTAACCAAAGTGGAACATGTAATTAAACATGATTAAAGTGTTAAGTAAGTGCCTTGGGTGGCATGTGGGAATCAAGTAAGTGCCTTGGGTGGCATGTGGAAATCTAGTGGGTGCCTTGAGTGGCAATTAAAATATGATTAAAAGACTTAACCAAAATTTATAACATGTAAGTGGACATGGTTAAAGGGTTAAGTGGGATTCACTAGAAATGACAAGCTTAGGTGGGTAGCTTGTGGGGGCCCATTTCAACCAATATCCCAAACGTATCTTAGTGGGCTCGACTCAAGTCGAGGACGGGACACGCATATTGGGCTTGACTATAAGAGGCCAAAACGGGTTAGCGGTGGCAACGCAAGTCCAACGGGTTTCATATGCGTGTGTGGACCCGGGCTGGTAAGTAAGACGTTGTTGCATCGTGTAGGTATAAGTCGTGCACCGTTGATATTATCAGGTTGCCACTTTGGGGAATGATACACCCCACTGTGGGGCCAGCACGGGTATCTACGTTAGGGAGCCGATCGCTTGGGGAGTAGTGGGTACACCTAGTGGAGATAGGGGCAGACGGCACCTATGTAGTCAGGTAGGGGTACACGAAACTACTATTAAAAATTACTAAGTACACTTAGTGGGATCAACCTTAAGTAGGAATTACCCTTGGGTGGGTAAAACTGGTGTGGTGCAGTGTAGGAATTACCCTTGGGTGGGTAGATCTGGAGTGGTGCAGTGTAGGAATTACCCTTGGGTGGGTAGATCTGGAGTGGTGCAGTGTAGGAATTACCCTTGGGTGGGTAGATCTGGGGTGGTGCAGTGTAGTAATTATCCTTGGGTGGGTAAATGCGTCTTTTCGGTTATCTTAGTACATCCTGTGTTTAGTTGGCTATTTAGTGTAGTCATTATCCCCAGAGGTACCGTACCTTGTTTATATCATACCCTAATTACTTTAATGATTGTATTGTTAAAGTTATAGGACTCGCTCAGACTTATGTCTGACCCCGTTGTTTTTATCTTTTTCCCAACCCTCAGGTTATCAGGGTGGGCCTAGCACTAGTGGGCTTTGATCAGACTGCTTTATCTATCTTTTGGAGCTTGGACCGTGGATGTAAAGCTCAGTTTATCTTTTCTATTATGGCTATTAAGTTATGTAGTGGGATTATGTATTTTTGTTTTATCAGGATGGATATTATGTACTTGACTCTTGTTTATGGTTTTGGTGTAACCGAACATGTTTTACTTTCCGCTGAAATGAAATGATGTTTTAAATTCTCAAGTAATACTTATATCTGTCTTGAATTAATTTTTCTGTTCTATATTCACTTAAAATACTCCACCGATGTTATGGCATTCCCATATGAGTGACCGTAGCGGGTGTGGGGTGTTACACGTGGTATCAGAGCTTAAGGTTACCAGAACAGATAAATTTTTTAGAAAAACTATTTTCTAAGAATATTTTTGAAAGGAGTATTTTCAAAAACATGTCTTTTAAGAGAAAAGTTTTTGAAAGAAAAGCATAATCCCCGATAGCCATATCTTTATCTTTCGAATTCTCCATTTTGAATCTCTTCCTCTCTCGTTTTGAGTTTCCCCTCCGTGTATAGATGATCTTTCTAAGATAGATAAGAATGGAAAACCACTTCAAGGGACTTAGACGTTAGTCGGATTAGAAGTTGGTTCAAGAAGGAGGAGGACTGGTAGGTACCTATTGGATAGACGATGGGAGGAAGGCTCAAATAGTTGTTTGGTTAATGAAGGATGAAACCTCATTGGTGGGAGGTTACGAGTGGAGAATGGGAAGAAGAAGGCTAGTAGTTATCCTTTTGGGAGGAATAGGACACCTTATTAGGATTGTCCAAGGAGGCAAGGGCAAGGTACGGAACCTTCTGGAGGGTAGTTGTATTCCCTCACGGCTAGTGTACCAGATGGGGATAGGACCGTCTAGGTTGGAATTTGGATTTCTTTATTATCCGGTTCGAACTTTATTTGATTCTGACGCATCAAGTTCGTTTATCTCATCGTTGTTAATTGAGTCACTGCACTTAGACACCAGTTTAGTAGATGATCCCTTAGTTGTTTCAAACCCAATTGGGGGCTCCATGATGTGTTTGGGTTTGAAAGTTTCTATACTTAGCGTTGAGTTTAGATGTGATGCTTTTTGGGCTTCACGGGCTATGGGTTAGTTTTGGGCATGGACTGGTTATCCGGTAGTGGTGCCGTTCTTGTTTGTGAAAGGAGAGTTGTTAGGCTTATGACCCGCTTGGGTAACACTCTCGAGATCTCTTGTAATCCCATGGAATCTGTTATGCTAAGTTATCTAGAATCGCTTGACACGTCGGTCGAGAGTTTGCGATCTGTTAGAGTGGTCCGGGAATACTCGGATGTGTTTGAGGAGGTGAAGGGCTTACCTTTGGAGCGGGAGATTGACTTCCGAATATATCTGGTAGACAATGCCAAACCAGTATCTTGGCCAGTGTGCCACATGGCTCCTCGTGAGAGGAGGGAACTCCATAAGCAAGTAGGCGATTTGCTTGAGAAGGGGTTCATAAGACGAAGTATATCGGAGTGGGGTGCTCCAGTAGTTTTTGCCACGAAGGCGGATGGGTCCCTCAGACTTTGTGTAGGCTAAAGAGAACTAAATAAACTCACAAAGAAGAATAGACACCCATTGCCGAGGATTGATGATCTCTTTGATCAGTTGGTTGGCGCCTCAGTGTTTTCGCAGTTGGACTTAGCCACGGGGTTTCGTCAGTTGAGAGTGGCTGAGGATAGTATAGAGAAGACTGCCTTTAGGACTCCGGATGGTTTTTATGAGTGGCTGGTGATGCCATTTGGTTTGACGAACGCCCCCGCATACTTTGTTGATTTGATGAGAAGGGTGTTCAGGGAGTACCTAAATAAGTTCGTGATGGTCTTTGTGGATGACATCTTGGTCTTTTCTAGGAGCGAAATAAGTTTTCGTATGTGCTCAATAGGGTGAGCAAAGCCAGTTATGGGATAAACGGTAGTTTTGGAGCGAGACCGGCGAGGACATCCAGAGTTGGAAAAGGGCTTAATTATTTAGCCGTTTTTACTAGTATCATCTCACGTAGGTCGTCTGAATTCGAAGGAGGTATCCCTTGGGTGTTTGTCTAATATTGGTTTAGGCCTTTGGGGCTTGCATTTGGGGGATGTCGAGTTCGACTAGGGTGGTCTGCGTGAGAGATGGATAGTTGTGATGATTTTGGATGGGGTAATATCCTGGTTTTCTCTAAAGGTGGAGAAGAGCATGCCCTACATCTTAGGGAAGTGTTGGAGACTCTTCGAGCGCATAGTCTTAGGACAGCAAAAGTGGATGGGATTCTTAGCATCCTATGAGTTTGAGATAGCGTATACCCATGGCAAGTGTAACGTGGTAGCGGACGCCTTAAGTAGAAAAAGGTTGTCCTTGAGTTCATTGTTCGTTGAACGACGGAGCTTAGAGTTTATTTCTATGTTTGACTTTAGACCTTCCGTTGACTTTGTACCCGGTTTGCTAGCCTCCTTGGAGGTTAGGCCTACTCTTTTGGGGCGGATTGGCGGAACGCAGCGAGACGACCCACAGTTGGTTGAGTTAGTAGAGAAGCTCATGAGGAGGGGGATTCGTCCAGCCATTTGAGTAGGTACACCCTAGATGGTAAGGGGTGGTTGCGTAGAGACGGTAGACTTTGTGTACCGCAAGACGAGGGTTTGAGGAAGGCTATACTTGATGATGCACATCGTTCGAAGATGACCATTCATCCCGGTAGGGACAAGATGTACCAAGACATGAAGCGAGTTTTCATTTGGGCCGGTATGAAGAAAGACGCGGCCGAGTATGTCGCTAGATGCTTGGTGTGCCAACAAGTAAAAGCGGAGCAAAAGAAACCCGGTGGGTTGCTTCACCCATTGGAGGTTCCGCTATGGAAGTGGGATAGTGTCTCGATGGATTTCGTCAATGGATTACCAAGATCGAGGAAGGGTAATACGGGAATTTGGGTTGGGGTAGACAAACTTACTAAGAGTGCCCATTTTATACCCGTGAAGAGTAAGAGGACTGCTCAATGGCTAGCATTAATCTACATTCGAGAGATTGTTAGATTGCATGGTGTACCTTCCAGCATAGTGAGTAATCGAGATCCTATCTTCACTAGCGAGTTTTGGAAGAGTTTGAAAGAGGCGGTAGGGACTCAGTTGTGTTTGAGCACCGCAAATCATCCTCAGACGGACGGCCAGACCGGGAGGGTGAATCGCATTTTAGAAGACCTTTTGAGGCTATGTATCTTAGATTTTGGAGGTACATGAGAAGAGCATCTTCCATTGGTGGAGTTCGCATATAATAACAGCTTTCAGTCTAGTATTGGCATGGCTCCTTTCGAAGCTTTTTATGGAAGGCCTTGTCGATCACCTACATGTTGATGGGAATCTACGGATAAGATCTTGCTTGGGCCCGATATGGTTAGGAAGACTTCGGAAAAGATTGATTTGATTCGAAGAAGGATGAAAGCGGCGCAAGACAGACAGAAATCTTATGCGGACAAGAGGAGAACAGAGCTTGAGTTTGATGTTGGGGACATGGTCTTTGTCAAAGTATCTCCGTTACGGAATGTGGTTCGCTTTGGATCTGTTGGGAAGTTAGCACCAAGGTTTGTTGGACCGTTTCCTATTAAGGAAAGGATTGGACAGATGGCCCATAGGGTGGAGTTGCCCGACAGACTTAGTGGTGTACATGATGTATTCCATGCGTCACATTTGAGGAAGTGCCTACATGAGACCGCAGAGGTGGTAGAGCCGAGCTTGCTTAGAGAAGTAGAGATAGAGCGTGATGCGACTATTCGACGAGCTCCTACACGCATCCTTAGGTCAGAGATTAAGAGGTTGAGAAACAGGGAGGTTCAACTAGTCAAAGTGCAATGGGGAGAAGATGAGAGCAACGCTACTTGGGAGACGGAAGCGAAAATGCGTTCATTATACCCATTCCTTTTTGAGGGTATGTCTTTTAACTTCTCCTTTATCGTTTGTCTAGTACTTATCTTATCTTTAGTATGTCCTCTTGTTAGTGCCTTTGACCTTTAGATAGGGTAAACCTATGGTTGAAACATGTGTTTGAGACATGTTATGATTGATGGATGCATGTGGATGCAAGTGTTTGCTAGTGGTTGCTCGCAGATGCATATACACACACTCTAGACACTAGATCGGCTCAGTCACTTCATATTGCATATTGCATATAATTGTGTGTAGGTAGCTATATTTATGGATGTATAATGGTTGTGTTATCATATGGATGATGCATTTTGGTGAATGATTGTGCACTCATGTAGATATAGTATGTGTCGATAGGGTTCTTTCGCATACATATTGGATGCATGGCACTATCACGGTTTGCATATGTTCATACATTAGATAGGGAACATATACACACACTTTTTGCATATGCTCATACATCAGTAGAAATTGTTTTAAGGACAATGGATGCCCGTGTTTGATGGATTGAGTAGATGGCTGTTTGGATGGTAGGATATGCATTCTCCTTAACTTGGAGATTTCGGGGACGAAATCCTTTAAGGAGGGGAGAATGTAACACCCCGAATTTCAGTTAACACTGATATTCACTAATTACAGAATTAATAATCTCAGATGTGAGAATCAGGGGAAACGGGTTACGTCATTGTGTTCGTCTCGGAAAAATACGCGAAATAGAGTCCGAAATTTTGTAAATCGGAGTCCGTATGACCCGGTTAAGGCCCAAAGAAGTTTTCGGGAAATTTGAATTTCGAAACATGCAGAAATGGGGGCCAGGCGGGAAAAATCCCGCCCAGCCAAGTCGACTTGGCTGTCGACAGGGCTGTCGACTTGCCTGTCGACTTGGCAGTCGACAGGGCTGTCGACTTGCCCTGTCGGCTGATTCTGGCCTGGGTGCACCTGGTTGAGTTTTGGGCTGGGTTGGAGGGCTTGGGACGAAATCTGACGGACCTAAACTAACCTAGGGTTAATCTAAGGGTCTAAAACACATCCTAATCCTATAAATAAGACCCTAAGCTAGCCCTAAATGATCATAATCCTATCCTCTAACTAAACTATGCCAAAATTTTCTATGATCATGGCCTCCACTCAAAACCCTAGCCTCCATCCTCTTTCTAAACTAATTCTATGAAGGCTTTCATGTTCATACAAGCATTTTTAAGTTGTATGAGTGATCATTAGCTTGCATTCATCATCAAGTTGCAAGCTTTATTTCCAAGGCTAGAGTTTTTGGGTGATTTTTGGCAAGGGTTTGCTTATTGGAGTTTAGTGGTGAGTTTCTATAGCCTTAATAATCAATTGTTAAATTGATTATGATAGGATATGATAAGATATGGCTATGTTTGTGGATCAATGTGTTTATGCAAGTTTAGTATAGTGTATGTTGTGTGTTTTGCGAGTTTTATGCTATATGTTATGCAAGATTAATGCTATGTTTTATGATGCTCATTATGCAAAACACTATGTTAAACATTGATTCATATGTAACATGTTATGCAAGCTATATGTGAGATTATATGCAAGTTCATATGTAACATGTTATGCAAGCTATATGTGAGATTATATGCAAGTTCATATGTAACATGTAATGCAAGTTATGTGCATGATTATATGCAAGTTCATATGTAACATGTTATGCAAGTTACGTGTTTGGTTATATGCAAGTTATGTGCATGATTATATGCAAGTTCATATGTAACATGTTATGCAAGTTATGTGTTTGGTTATATGCAAGTTATGTGCATGATTATATGCAAGTTCATATGTAACATGTTATGCAAGTTATGTGTTTGGTTATATGCAAGTTAACATGTGACATGTTATGCAAGTTCACACCTTTGTATGACATAAAAATCATATGCAAGTTACCCCCTTTGTGACATATGTGCTTCATGCAAGTTTGGGTTAAATGCTAGTTGGGTTTAATGTATGCTCATATATGCAAGTTGACACCTTTTAAACCCATGATAAAGTTATATGCTATGATTGGTTAAACCCATGGCATTTGTGATGAATCTTCCCTTTATTATGTCATGTTATGAGAACGAATTACGTGGGGAACGATGGGGTTAATATGCATGTTAATAAAATGGTGTGAAATGGGTATGCTTAAGCATAACATAAAGTGAATGGACATAATTGGGAATTTACCTATTAAGTTAGATCTACCCATATTATGGAATTGGGAATTTACCTATTAAGTTAGGTCTACCCATATTATGGAATTGGGAATTTACCTATTGAGTTAGGTCTACCCATATTCTTGAAATTGGTAATTAATTAGGGATAATTAATACAAATTATGGGGGTGATTAATTAGGTGTAATTAATCGACTAAGACACGAGGTTGGACCCTTTTGTAGCATAAGACTGCCCGGAAACGACCGGCAAATCCAGCGGCTACAAATGATTGGCCCAATGTGAGAGGTCTTAGTCATAAACTAAATACGTGACAAGTGTAAAGACACGAGGTTAGACTCTGTTATGGTGTAAGGCTGCCCGGAACCAACCGGCATATCCAGCTGCCATAAAAGACAGTCTAATGTGAGGGGTCTTTACAAAGGTTACGATCTTAATTAATTAAGAAACACTTAACCAAATTAGCATGTAGTGGGGCATGAGGGGTTAAGTGGGTGCCTTGGGTGGCATGTAGTAACTAGTGGGGGTGCCTTGGGTGGCATGAGGAAACTAGTGGGTTGCCTTGGGTGGCAATAGAAAATACGATTAGAATACTTAACCAAAGTGGAACATGTAATTAAACATGATTAAAGGGTTAAGTAAGTGCCTTGGGTGGCATGTGGGAATCAAGTAAGTGCCTTGGGTGGCATGTGGGAATCTAGTGGGTGCCTTGAGTGGCAATTAAAATATGATTAAAAGACTTAACCAAAATTTATAACATGTAATTGGACATGGTTAAAGGGTTAAGTGGGATTCACTAGAAATGACAAGCTTAGGTGGGTAGCTTGTGGGGGCCCATTTCAACCAATATCCCAAACGTATCTTAGTGGGCTCGACTCAAGTCGAGGACGGGACACGCATATTGGGCTTGACTATAAGAGGCCAAAACGGGTTAGCGGTGGCAACGCAAGTCCAACGGGTTTCATATGCGTGTGTGGACCCGGGCTGGTAAGTAAGACGTTGTTGCATCGTGTAGGTATAAGCCGTGCACCGTTGATATTATCAGGTTGCCACTTTGGGGAATGATACACCCCACTGTGGGGCCAGCACGGGTATCTACGTTAGGGAGCCGATCGCTTGGGGAGTAGTGGGTACACTTAGTGGAGATAGGGGCAGACGACACCTATGTAGTCAGCTAGGGGTACACGAAACTACTATTAAAAATTACTAAGTACACTTAGTGGGATCAACCTTAAGTAGGAATTACCCTTGGGTGGGTAAAACTGGTGTGGTGCAGTGTAGGAATTACCCTTGGGTGGGTAGATCTGGAGTGGTGCAGTGTAGGAATTACCCTTGGGTGGGTAGATCTGGAGTGGTGCAGTGTAGGAATTACCCTTGGGTGGGTAGATCTGGGGTGGTGCAGTGTAGTAATTATCCTTGGGTGGGTAAATGCGTCTTTTCGGTTATCTTAGTACATCCTGTGTTTAGTTGGCTACTTAGTGTAGTCATTATCCCCAGAGGTACCGTACCTTGTTTATATCATACCCTAATTACTTTAATGATTGTATTGTTAAAGTTATAGGACTCGCTCAGACTTATGTCTGACCCCGTTGTTTTTATCTTTTCCCAACCCTCAGGTTATCAGGGTGGGCCTAGCACTAGTGGGTTTTGATCAGACTGCTTTATCTATCTTTTGGAGCTTGGACCGTGGATGTAAAGCTCAGTTTATCTTTTCTATTATGGCTATTAAGTTATGTAGTGGGATTATGTATTTTTGTTTTATCAGGATGGATATTATGTACTTGACTCTTGTTTATGGTTTTGGTGTAACCGAACATGTTTTACTTTCCGCTGAAATGAAATGATGTTTTAAATTCTCAAGTAATACTTATATCTGTCTTGAATTAATTTTTCTGTTCTATATTCACTTAAAATACTCCACCGATGTTATGGCATTCCCATATGAGTGACCGTAGCGGGTGTGGGGTGTTACATCAGACCCAATTCATCAATACATTTTTTCGTTTGGGCATTTGATTTTGGCAAACAATTATATTCATGTAACATATCTTTAAATGCTTCTAGAAAAAAAGGAAAATTTGAGTTGCTTACATTACACAAACATTTAATTTGATATAATTTTACAGTTGCATCGAGTTTTTTATACTTACTTCCACGATACAACTTCTTGTCTGCTTCATTTAATAATTTATAGAAGCGTTATGCCTCAGTTGTTTGACATTCGAAGGTGGAAGGATGCATTGATGAGCTGACATTTTGAGTAGGTTGCGCAAATGTTTCCCTAAGAAATTTATACATATCACCTCTCCCACTTTCTTTAATAATATCAACTGCTTTATTATTAACCAAATCAATATAAGTTTCACCTTCCATGTTAGATTCATTAAGATAAGTTTCACCATGATTTTTCCAACGTGCTATCAATACAAGGGATCCATAATATACCCAAGAAGATGACCTCCAACAGTAATTCTATCATTGAAATAACGATTGCAACATTTCTTACAAGGACATATGATCTTATTTTGGCGAATAGGTTTGGAAAAAGCTTTAAAAATTTCCATCTTTTTCTTGAACTCATATGATTCCGATCCAAATTTACCCAACTTTTGTCCATTGAATAGTGTATCTGCCATAATAACATATTAAATAAATCATTAAATGAAATTTTATGATTTTATAACTTTTAATATTATAAAATAAATATAAAATTTCCTAAAATTCGATTTGTAACTTCATTTTTTAAAACTAAATTAAGAAAAATCTATCTATTTTATAAATTTCGATTGTCTCACATTGCAGTTATAACATCTTTGATGGCCTAAATATGGTAATGATAACGTGAATATGACAGAATAGATAATTAGTTTGAAATTGGTTATTATTTAATGGTTTATATTTTTATGTTATCATAATTTCATAATTCACAAAAAAAATATTATGCATACATATCCTCAATAGTTTTTAACAAATCAGTAAAAAAAAGAAAATAAATTAACATTTGTTACAAAGAAAATACTAAAGTAAAATACCAACTACAAACATGTAAGCAAAGCATCCATATATCTCAAAATAAAGAACTGCATTAATTGTGTTCAACGGTTATCGTTATGAATCTTTAGTTTTAAGAAATTGCTAAATTTGTCTTTGGTAAGAAGCTATAGAAACTACACACTAATAAGTAGACTATTTGAAAAAAGGCCATTTAATATTAGGATTAATTGTTAAGAATAATCCGAAGTTTAACGTGTCTTCCCATAGTAATCCCAAGTTTGGATTATTTCTAAATAATCCGAAGTTTGGGGTGTTTCTTCTCATATTAATCTCATTTACTTAATGTCTTCACATTCTAATCCGAAGCTTGGTGGTGTCTTCCCATACTGATCCTAAAATAACACATCATCGAGTCATCGGGATCAATATGGGAAGACACCCCCCAAACTTCGGATTATTCAGAAATAGTCCAAACTTGGGATTATTATGGGAAGACACGTTAAAATTCAGATTATTCTTGACAATTAATCCTCAATATTATTATCTTAACGATCCAACTAATTTCATATTATGTTGTATGCACAATGTCCATTTAACATTTTTCTCCATTAGCGATCGATGTTACTTTATAACTCTGTTTTCATATCAAAGCATAATATTTGAGAGTTGAGAGATGGAATACATAAGTAGCATAAGATTAACAAGAATATTATTTGCACACAAAGAAAAATTGATTGTATCGCATATGTTTACATGCCTAAGTAATAAACTATAACTTAAATAATAAGGTGAAAAAAATAACGACTTTAAATAATTTCAACAACTAATATTGGACAATCAATATCGGAAGCCTCTGAACATGAGCTCCTCAGAATGCAAACAAACAAAGCAAAATAAATTATATATATATACGTACATGTATGTGTGTACACACACACGCACACGCGCGCGCACACACACACACACACACACACACACACACATATATATATATATATAGGGGCCGACTATTTGGACATAAAATTAAACAAAAAAGAGAGGCACAAAGCCTCTACTATTGGATTTGTTTGTCTTTATGTGGAGAGTGTAATTCATGGAAAGATTTAGTGGTTGAAATTTATTATGTCCAATTTTGTGTCTAAATAGAGTTTCTCATTTATATATATATATATATGTGCATATCTAAACCAAACAATATGTAACAAGAAAAACTATATGTAATGAAAAAACGAACTTAAACTTTTCAATAATCATATATAGTAAGCAATGTTTAGTTGATTTGTGTAAATGATATTTAATTTGGAAAACAAGAACTACTTTGTAGATTCATGCACGCTCTTGAACTTGATTTTTATTGTGTGTTTCAACAATCACATAACCCACCACTCAATACTATTGTTTAATATTTATATTATGCCTGTGAAGTTGGTTTTTTATATGCTTGCTTAAAGTTAAAATGTGAAATTATAAAAATGCATGGTGTTTTTGTTTTTATTTATCTAATTGTCGTTGGATATCCAAACGTACCTTGTGCTTCTCTACACTTTACCAACTCATCTTTTATTTTATCTTTAATGTCAACACTTGGAACTAGTAGCGTAGCCAGAAAATGAACAAGGGAGGAGCAAGATAGCAAGCAAGGGAGTTTAATGAAAGGGACAATTAACGACAAGGAAAAAAGCCCACTAAAATTTATCCATAAGGACAACCGCCTAATATTTTTTCCAAAAGGACAATACATTGCAATAGTCCCATCCGATTTTCAGTCGATGTCTTCTTCTCGTCGTTCATCCCCCTTGTTGTTCATCATCTCGTTCGAATTTCTACCACAAAATCACGAAATCATTTTTCATGAAATCATTTTTAATAGCAACCAAATCAAAATCCGCGGCATGCTGTATAATCGAACCCCAAACATAAATCGAAACAACAAAATTCATCACAAAATCGGTTTCAAAAATCAACCTCAACTGATTTTTTTTGCTGCTATAATCGTTATAATTTAATGTTCATTTCTGCCGATTAGGTTTTTTTTATTTCGCAAGGTGATTCATGGTTTTTTTGGTTCTCCAATTTTAATGATCGGCTATTCAGCAGTTGGGTATCAGTTTTATATTTTTTTGGTATTATTTTTGTTTATTTAACATTTTTTGTATTCGTTTGTTGGGTTTTTATTGTTATATCTATTTTGTAGTTGTATTGTTGCATTATCTATGTATTACAGTCGAACTTATTTCATTATAATCAACCAAAACTGTGATGTAATATTTTTTGCATTAGTTTTAGCTTTAAAATAGTGCAACAGTTTTAAGGTATCAGTTTGCTATTGTTTTAGGTATCAGTTTTCTTGTATTAATAGTGTTATGCTGTTTTGTTTATAGTTTTGGTGTTATTTTACTTTTGTTCTTGTACTGCTGCATTAGTTTTGCTACTTAAAAGAATTTATTTCATTTTAAACAATCAAATTGTGATTCGAACATTTTCTATATTACTTTTGTCATTAAATACTATAACAGTTTTTAGGTGTTAGTTTTATATTTTTTTTTTAGGTATCAGTTTTATGGCTTAGTGTATGAGAACTGTGGCAAGTAGGTAGATTTGTGTTGTTTGGTTTGGTAATTGACTTTTTTTTGATACACAAAATTAATTCTAACTGATACTCACTGATTAAAAAAACACCCACCTACTCAATTCAAATCTCACAAAAATAATATTTATTCTCAATAATACCTACTGATTAAAAAATAATAGCAATCAATTCAATTATCACAAAAATGAGATTATTCTCAGTTATACACAATAATACCCACTTGTATCTTATGATACCTACAATGATACATAACTGATTTAATAGGATACATTGTTTTCCTACACAATCTAAGTACATAGAACACTGTTCCTCATTCCAAGCATGCACTCATGCATTTACTTTTACTTGTACTCAATCCAGTCTTGAATTCAAGTAAATTCCAGCAGCATGCAGTATCTGCAAGTATTTCATACACAATCAAAACTTATACCAACATAATACTATAAATTCAACTAGAAAATATAAATTTGATACCTAAAAAATTATAAAACTGATACCTAAAAACTTCTATGATGTAAATTCAACTAGAAAATATAAAACTGATACCTAAAAAAATATAAAACTGATACCTAGAAACTGCTATGATGTAAATTCAACTAGAAAATATAAAACTGATACCTAAAAAAATATAAAACTGATACCTAAAAACTGCTATGATGTAAATTCAACTAGAAAATATAAAACTGATACCTAGAAAAATATAAAACTGATACCTAAAAACTGCTATGATATTTTAAAGAAAAACTAATAAAAAAATGTTTACATCACAATTTAATTGATTAAAATGACATAATTTCGATTGAATTGCAAAGCTAATGCAACAGTACATATAGAAAACTAATATAGCACCAAAATTATAAACATAAAAGCATAACACTGTTAAAACACGAAAACTGATACCTAAAAAAATAGCAAACTGATACCTAAAAACCGCTGCTAACTTCACCATAAAAAAAGTCTTTTCTGGCAAACTTTTTCTCGTTCATCTCGCCCGTTCGATTTTCTACTACGAAATCATGAAATCAGAAAATCACGAAATCATATTTACTGCTAAACGAATCAAAAGCCGCGACATCTTCATGAATCGATGAAGCTTTTGAGACAATTAAATTAGGCAAATCGAATAAATTGAGGAGGTCAACAAATTTTGAAGATGATGATGAAATCGCATTGGAAATTAGTTAGGAGATCGAGAAATTTGCGCGATTCAGATTGTTGAGGAAGAAGAAATCAGCGCACGTGAAGAAGAAAAGAATTAGTATATTGTCCTTTTGAGTAAAATTTTAGTGGGCTGTTCTTATGGTTAAAAAAGCCTTTAATTTTGTCCTTGTGAACATTCTCCTGTTAATGAAATTACACTTTTTCCCTTATGTTGAGCATATGTAAATATCATTTCAAACCGTCAAGCAAGCGCAACTATGGAAGTAATGGGTTTTGTTGAGCTAAGTAATGGTTTTTCAGTGAAACATTATTGGAAGAAATGAACTTATACATGCTAAAAATAACAAATCACAAACATTAAAACCCTTCATGTTACAATAATTTTAATTCATATGTCAAACAATTTAACACTACAAGAAAAGGAGTTATCTACAATTGCAACTTATAGCATTTTGGTCTCCATGCTGTAGAAATAACGCAGGAGTACGTTGCTTTTATATTAAAATGCTGAGATAAATTTAAGCAGGAATGAATTTTCACTTCCCTCCACCATTACTAAAATCGGCCGCGAATCCATAATATTTCCCAAAAATTTTAAATTCTCAATTACAAATTTTCTATCCAATTTGCGTCGTCCGCCTGGTCTCCATTTCACTTTCGAATCTTCGGTCACTTCGCACTATTGCTCTTGGTCTCTTGGTTGTCATAACGGAAGGCAATCGATTCCAGTGGAGGAATTTCCATTCCAGTGGAGGTCGGACCCATAGATCCCGTTCAATCTTCGTTGTCCTTAAGTCGCTGTAAGTGTCGCCTTGATTATTTTATCTTTTTCATTGATTAGCCAATGTTCAGTTTTTTCTAACATCTGGTATGTCTGCTGAAAATGTTGACTGTGTTATTAGCAGTTTATAAGTTGTTGTGTCTCATTTAGTATCACGGTTTTATTTAAGTAGTTATGTTAATTTTCTTGTACTTAACAATAGACTATTACTTCAAATTTTAGAAATTTTCTTGCTTATGTGGTAGACGACGATGGGGCAAAATTCGGTGAATCTACACAGGCAACTACGTAATTATCAACATAAATGTAGTTTGAAAATCATATCCTATATTTTGATGGAAGCTAAAAGATAAAAAAAAATTAAAGAACTAGTAGTGAGTATCAGCAAGGAGTTTGGAAGTTTGTGCATACCGCTATCAAAAATTCTGGAAATGTAGAAAAAATTCTATGTCCTTGCTTAGATTGTTGAAATCTTAGTCATCAATATGAGAAGGTGGTAGTTGAGCATCTGATTATAAGAGGAATGGATCGTGTATCATGGTTATTACGACAGTAAGTCAAGTCGAGTCGACAAAGGTCCAACTAGTTGACTAGTGGACTAGTCATAGACTAGTCGATAAATAAATATATGCATATATATAATTATAAACTTCTAACTAATACAGTCTATTAGTGTTGTACATGGAGCAATGGATGGACTCTGTGTCTATGGTCAGATAGCAAAAAGTTGTAGATTCGTTAAGGTTTAGTGTTCAAAGATTGTGAGTGGCATAACTTTTGGTTAAATATATTTAGATGATTCTAGAACTCTGAAAAGATTTTTCATTCTCTCTCTCTCTCCACAAGTTATGGAAGCTGATACCGATAATAAGTTTTTATTCATTTGAAACAATTAGGCATTTTTTTTCATCCATTACCATGAAATGTGAGAGCAAAGGAGAACAGTTTTTATCTTTCCATTTACCTTAAGTCTTTGTTGTTATTTGATTTTCTATTTTGCTTGTGTTTTTAATTATGCCTCACAGAGTATCGGATAATAAAAAATGCACAATTTGAATAATACCACACTTAGCTGATTCTTTTTCTTTTTATTTGAATAGGAATTTATCTCTGTTTTTATTGCCCTTTGGAATAATGGCTTGTAGGGTTGTTGCTTTAGCCGTTAGTCCTATGCTTGACTCCACTACAGTGTTCTTTATTTTGTTTAGCTAAAAAATATATAACTAGATTAAGTTTTAGACCGAATATTGAATTTAAAGGTTTAAGGCATAATTCTCTTGCTTAAAAAGATAGACAACTACACAAATGATACTCTTTTTTTTGGTAGAGAGAGCTGCAAAGTGAATGCAAAGAGAATCCATTCATGCGGTGGTTTAAATATATATGTATGTGAAAAAAGTTTTCATTTTATGTCCAAAGTTTTGCCTTCCGTACTTTGCTTTTATGTTGATAAATTATTCCTTTTCAGGATCAAGAGATTGCAAAAAGAAGTAGTTGTAACAAAGCCCTGCTTCTTTTTGCAAAAAGAATAAATTATTCCTTTTCAGGATCAAGAGTCCGTCCATTGTAGTGTTATCAATATTGGAGACCTGCTTCTTCTTATACATATATTTTTTTGGTTTTGGGCCGAAATTGAAACAATTTGAAACCGGTATGTTAAGTCGAGTCGACTAGTCGACTGACTAATCGACTAGTCGCTCCATGTCGTTTTAGTCGCTCTACATATTAACAAAATTCATGTCGAGAGTCCAAGTCGCTGACTGGCGACCGACTGGTCGACTAGTTGACGACTAGTCGCGACTAGTCGGTCGCCGTGATAACAGTGTCGTGTATATAAGACAAGTATGTGGTATTGTCACGGTAAGCACATAAATATAAGCACAAATGTTAAGTTCGATGACATATATGATTTAGTTTACTGACAATAACAACTTATTTAGGCTAACTCATATTTTGCTGTAGCTATAACTGTACTTCTATGTGAAAAGCAATGTTGTTTTCCTGTAAATGACATATTGAGGTGTAGCATATTCAGGATGTCCTTAGCGCACAAGTGTTTAGATTGTATAGTTCTGCTATATATTTTATGCTTTTCCTCATGTTTTAGTAATAGGAAAGCCAATATCGCGGCAACAGAAAAGAAGAAAAGGAGCCAAAAATATATTGTACAAGCCTAATAAATGGAAGAAGCATATTAAAGACAACAACGTTCAAAGCGAGGACAATCCACAAGTAGTAGTAGAAGATAATCCACAAGTAGTAGTAGATAATCGAGGATAAGCAGTAGAAAATAATCCACAAGTAGTAGAAGATAATCGAGCACAAGCATTAGAAAATAATGCATAAGGAGTAGAAGATAATCCTACTGCATTTGAGAACCGTACAATGCAAAACGAACAACACATGGAAGCCGATGGATCAACTGAAAATGCAAATGCCAATCGGCTAAGGAAAAGAAAGAGTAGAGGTCCTACAAAAATGAAGAGACTTCCTTCAAACTTCAAAACTCGTGTTCAAGTTGAATTTAATGAGAATGCTGAACCAATGGGTCAAGGATCAGTCCATTTATCGTCTTTTTTAGGACCATTTGTACGAGAGCATGTTCCAGTCACACTTAGTAATTGGAGACACCTTGACGTTGGTTTGAAAGCCATTTTATGGGATTGCATTCAGGTATATTTTGTAATTTTTATCTAGTTGTGTCTATTTAACTCATTGTTTTATACCAAATAAAAAATCCAGACGTCTGAAGTTTATACCCAAATGAGGCCTAAACCAGCAATTTATATCCGTTATAAATTCTCAGAAGAGGGCTAAAAGCAAATTTTCCTTTTTTTTAATTACAGGCTAGATTTGTGTTGAATGTGGATTGGCAAAAGGTCCCCATATTTCGGGAAATGGGATGTATTTTTAGGTGTTCAAAATGCACGTTAGTTAATAAATTGGTCAAAGCAAAGTCCAAGGAGGAAAGATTTCAAATGAAACTGGATAATATCAAAACTATGACGGAGTGGAATGATTTTATCAACTTGAAAACTAATCCAAAGTTTAAGGTAAATTATGTATAAATGGTCCATCTTCGTATATGTGAATTAACTAGTCAGTATATTTTAATTTTTATTTCAGCAACAAAGTGAAACATTCAAAGCCATCAGACGCAGATAGATGCCACATACATGCAGCCGTAAAGGAATGTCACACTTAGCTGCTGATTTGGTCAGAAATAATTTTAATGTTGTGATCTTGTCATGCCATTTATAGAGTTATGATAAATTATTTTATTCAAATTTTTATTACCGTAGAAAAACGAGAGTCCAGATCCCTCTTCTGTCGGTCGATCTGATGTTTAAATTAAATTTCACACTCGAAAAAACGGTGAGCCGACGAGCTCGGTTGTTGAAGAAACTATTGTATGTGATTTAATTTTAAATTGACATATTACAAATGATTTTAGAATGTGATAATTTTGAAAGTTACAATGTATGTTGTCCTTTATAGGAGAAGATTAAAAAGTTTAACGCTGAATCACAAGCTACCTCGACAACTTCTATGAGAGAAGATGCTCTTTCAGCATTAAGAGGAATGGGAAGAGGTATGACCCACACCAAGTTTGTTTTGTCACAAGCTAATAAAAAACAAACAATGCAACTAAAAAACAGAGTTGCAGATTTGGAGAAGATGGTTCAACTAGTATCACAAAACCAGGTATTTCTAAAACAAATGGCAATAAGTTATAACTTGTACGTATCAATTAGTTATTTGCATTCTGTGAGTTTAGAATCGTAGTAAATCATTGAATAAACTCTTTGTTGAGTACTGACTACCTAAATAATTCATAATAAAATTCAAGTTGTCTTATAAACCCAAAGATAAAATAAAGATTGAGTACATGCAGCATTTTCATACTTCACTTTTTGCAAAACCAAAAGATGAATCCAGAGATAGAATAAATTCAAGCTGGACACTGCTGCATGTACAGGCTTGACACTGCTGCATGTACACATGGTTTCTATGTTGTGGTATGCTCAAAAGGTGAATCAATGAATCATGGCTATATGCCAAAACATAAAAAGTTGGACCCTGTTCATAAAAGATGACTCAATATGTGTATGTACACGTGTCTCCTCATCTAGAACTTATCAAAATGAGCTGCATGTACACGTTGTTCCTTATCAAAAATGAGCTGGCTCTTTCATCCCTATATAAAACTTATTAGTAGTGTTACTTGTTGTCTTCACCACACTCATAGTAGCTTAAAGACACAGTCCAAATGTCTTTAAGTTACTTCTTTCCTCTTACACAAGCCTTATTACCATGTCAGTCATGAAGCAGTGATGTCATGCTCGCATCTATTGGGAGCAAGCCATGCCGCCTTGGTTAATTGAATCTATTGGGTGCAAAGTAGCTTGGTTGCAAAAAAATGTCGTTCTTAAGGATATTAATGCTACGGAATCTGCTTATACACCAAATATAGTATCACATTCAGCGGTAATGTGTAGTTTAGGTATTTAATTTATAAAAACATGCATATACCTTGATACTGTTTTATTATTATAATCACTTCTGTTTTGTAGAAAACATATTTAAATTGTTTCAAATATTGCATGGTAGACCACTAGTTTCAAGTCAAACATTAAATGCAAGTTGATTAGTGTTCATGGAGAGAAAGAAGTTGTTGCTGAAGAACACGTGTCTTCGACTGACCCAAATGTGATGGTCCATTTTGTTTGTTTGGGAGAAGGTACCGTTAAAGTTTGGGTTGATATTGTTAAAGTTCCAAATGCACCTTTATGGAGACCTACATCTGAGTTTGAGTTTATTGAAGATGCAATTGGTTCTACTATAGCTTAGCGTTATGCAAATGTCGCCGCAGAATCGTCTTCAAGTAAGAATGACTTATACTTCTCTTTAATTATCGTCAGTATGAATGATGGAAATACTCGTTATTATGATTGTTTTGGCAGAATTTTACTTCAAGTATGATTTCCCTTTTCACCTCTTAAAACTAAATTAATATTTAAATTTCGTTTAGGTAGATAAAACCGGAAAAAATAGAAGATACGGTGACCAAGATGTGCTCAAACATTTTGATCTTATACAATTTTTCTTTCTTGCATTTGGTCGTACTAAGTCGTACGCATATTTGTTGACACAAGAAATGTTGCGAAGTTTAGGATGCTGGTTGGAAAAAATATGTTGCATGTGAATGGAACTGAACCATGCCAACGCTGTCAAGTAGTTTAAGCACTATGACCAGTCAAACAAACCAATATTAGAAATGCTATATTTATACCGAATCAAACAACAAGATGACTTGATCACACTTGACCTCGTCTTCTTTTCACATTGCCATGTTTAACCATACTTTTTAGTTCAGTTGTTAGAAGTTTCTCAATGTCATACATATACAACAAAAGTAGTTATGTATTTTCTTATTGCCAAATCAGGTGTTGATGTTTGATGCATGACGGAAATTCTACTTTGGAGCACACAAGCTTGGACTTTGAACGGTTTATATTTTTCTTTTTTGTCAGTAAGCATCTTTTGTAAAAATAAGTTAGATGGGAACATCGATTACAAAATGTTATGTCCAACTATTGTATAATTGGCATACGGAATTATTATAACTTATGTGCTATAGTTTTATAATTATAATTCTTTTATGTTGCTTGAATTTCCTGATGATTTTGAACTGCATTGTGTAAAAATGATAAATGCTGATAGATATATCTCAACAACTCTACTGAAATGTTGTGATATATTTTGAAAAAACGTTGTGGCATGCAGGGAAGAACAACATTTGCAGATGATAAAAAAACGCTGTGATATATATGGTAATACGCTATGATATGTAGAGTGTAACAACTTTTCTAACCAGAAATAAATGTTTTAATATATGTTGGGAAACACTGTGCTATATGGACGGGCATAACATTTCTGGGCTTTATAAAACGCTGTTATATATGTTGAAAACGCTATAATATATGCACGATGACAATGGTTATAGCCGTTTTAAAACGTTGTTATATATTCATAAAACGATGTGGTATGAAGACGATAACAACGTTTCTAACCCATTTAAAATGTTGTTATATATGTGATGAAGGAGAAATAATTTGTATTAGCTATGCAAACACAACAACAAAAAATGCTGTATAAACATAATGGCAACGCCAATTAAATGTTGTACAAATCATAACAACAATACCAACTAAAACGCCGTAGTATCTACATTTTGTTCAGCGTTGTCAAAGTATTTTGATAGTCCCCATGACCCATAACAACGTGTCAGTAGACAACGTTCTTCGAAACGCTATAAATTTATATAACAACGTTTTTTTAACGCTGTCAATGAGCATATTTGTTGTAGTGTAAGTATACTAAAATTGCTCATTCATCCAAATCAAGCAAACTATCCGCCCTAACTAATGTCAAAAAAAGGTAAACAAGCCATTAAATCAAACAAAAAACTATGCAAACTAATAATCCTCAAATTTACTCAAAAAAGTATTAGTTCTATAGTAAATAGTTGAAGCAACAACCCATTTTTATCAAAACAAACTTGTAGCAAATCTATAATATTAAATCCCAATAAAAATCGCATGTATCAAATCAATAAATCGCAATCACTAATTCACTCACCACCCGTTTGTAAGCATCAGCAGCAGCAGTCCTACGAAGGTCTAGCGGAGGAGAGATGGTCGTGTGGAGTGCCGATTTGATAGAGGCGAGATCGATTAGGTTTGTTTTTTCTTTTTTCGGCCTGGAGAAGGCTACACTTTCTGATTTACTTTTTCCCCTTTCTATTCGATGTCTGCGATACTAGTGTTGAAATAATTAATCGAAACATAAATAATTGATGAAAAACAAAAAATAAATCAGAAAGAGATGAGAAGAAGAGAAGATGAATATAAATTAAGTGGCTACATCTTTATTGAATTTTGAATTAATATATTGTATAAAAAGATACAAAAGATAACAGTACTTAACAATATTTAAAGGGTTATTTATTCTCTAGCACGCTCCTTATTCACTACCATATTCCTTATTATTCAGCATATTCTCTAACCGGCATATTAAAATATTCTTTCAGCATTAAATGCTTATTTTTTAGCATATTCTCTAGCATATACCTTATTCTTCAGCATGTTCTCTAACAAGCATATTTTAATATTCTTTTACACCCCTCCTCAAACTTACGATGTAGAAAATCGTGAGTTTGTCAAATAGAAGCTGCAAACTGAAGAGTAGCAAGATCGAGCAACCATTTCAATATTGTTAGAGAGTAACACCAAACACCAAGCATCAAACATTCAACTACAACTCCAAACAAATTAACTATCTTCAATCTGATTGGTAAGCAAATTATCTGAGCGACCAAATGACAAAACTTGTCCCGGATGTATCTACATGTGTGACGGCCCACCCCGCACCAGCCGACATTTCCCTGCGAAATGCGCTGTGCCAATGTCCAACTAGCATGGGATGGTCGTCGAAAGGAAAAGAGATTTGAAACTATGAATCATCAAAGAACCTGTAGTATATCTCACAGCGCATGGTATAAAATATAATAATAACATAACTTTGACATAAAACAGGCGAGACAGTGCATAAGCTGAAAACTAAACCATAACCATCAGAGTAGCGGAATCCAAAAATACAGCTTATGATCCAAATCATTATTATAACTTCAAAATACTGTCTCTAAAGCATACAGAAAAGATACACTACTGATTCCCAAAGTAGTGACCAGCAACAACACAGGGAGAATATATGTAAATAGTATGTAGGAGCCTCCTGCTCGTCTCCGGATAGCTACTCGTGCATAACCACCTAACATGTCTTAAGTTTGCTCGTTTAGGAGCACCTAGAGTAATAAGAAGATACATAAAACTCTGGGTCATACAAAAGTCTGGTATGAGCGATAGCAGCAAAATAAAACAATAATATGTACAAATAATCATACCTGAACCTGGACCTGCAACCAAAGAGTCAGAACAACAAGATGTACAGTACTCTAAGGTAACACTGGCATATGGTATAAAAATGGAAGTGTGCGCGTCATGGTGATAGCAAACATCAAACATATCAATCATCCTCACATCACTCACTCAGTGCGTAAAGCATAGGATATCTACCGTTTTGACCACCAGACCATAGGGGCAATGACAGCAACTCTGTACAACTATTGCTATGACCACTTAGCTCTTTTGGGGACATGACGGCAACTCCGTACAACTATTACTCTGACCCCACTGCATTGGTCTATAGTCAATAACTTTACCCCCTCACAATGGTTAACCAAAGTTATAGATATCGATAACCCCTTTGCACATGTCCCGCAGCAAAGTCCAACTTTAGAAGTTAACCCGTCGATCCCCATTTGGATCTTGAGCCATCACTTCTCATCTGGACTTCCTTTGCATCTCAGGTTTTGATCTTCTCTAGTTCGGTTCGGTTCGGTCCTCCTGGAGCGGTTTGGTTCGTGCTCCCTGGAGCGGTTCAGTTCGTGCTCTCCTCCAAGCACCAGGTCGGCTCGTGGTTTCCGTTCTTGGTGTAAGCGGCTCGAGTACTCCGGTTCGGGTCATGAAGATCGGCTCGTGGTATTCGAACGTGAGAGGTTCATGATGAGCATCCAGGTCGGGTCATGGTGAAGCAACCGGTTCGGATCGATCATGATGCATCCTTCAGATCGGGTCGTGCTCCTCTGGTTGTGCTCCACTTCGGCTCATGGGTGCCTTCAGGGCCAGTCGTGGGACACTGTCCAGATCGGTTCATGGATGCATATAACGAGCCGGGTCAGTTTGTGAAACCCTATCCGATCGGGTCGTGGCACCTAGGTCCGGAACGGGTCGGTTCGGGGTAGCGAGCCCGATCCTGTCAAATTTCATGTACTTCTTACAACAAGCTATTTACACCACACGACGGTGTTGTCAACCATTCTAACTTTCCTATGCAATCATAAAACATACCAAATAGCAGTAACAACATACAGGATCAATAAAAAACATTGAAACATCAGTTACATGAATTATTTTGGATCAAACGTACCAAAAACCATGATTTCCCCCTTAATCCCTTAACCATGTTTTAACAATAGGATTAACAAACTTAATCCAAATTAACCCAAATTTTTACCCGTGACATAAAACAATATTTTAGAATTTTCACATATTTTTCCAGAATTTTCCGAGTCATAGTTTCGCTAAATATCACTAATCACCACCAATTAGCCGTAGTTAGTGTAAAAACATACTAATCACTCACCTTAGCCACAAATAAATTATAGATCTGAAAACTGCACTGATTTGGGTTGAATTCCTATGTGTTCCAGCAGCTTTATCTCTGATTTTATGTTAATCTGCCTTGTTTTGATGTAGATTTGCTTAATATGTGATTAGGAAGTGATTAAAAGGTGATTTAGGGGTTGGAGGCCATTGCTTGGATTAGAGGAAGGTAAACGGCGACTGGAAAAATGAATAAAACTGATTTCCCAAACCCTACCAGCCCTCCCATAATCGTAATCCCGAAATAGGTTATGAGTCTAACCACTAATCACCTAATTAAGCCCGGATAAGTTGTTCTTCACCTTCCGAACCTTATTTCAGCCATATCTCCCAAACGGTATGTTCGTTTGATTGATGTGACCACTCTACAAAAAGGTAAATCATCATCCAAATCCAGTAAAAGTGGTCTCGGGTCAAAACTCATTACCAATCAAAAGTTATAGGCGAAACAAAGTTTGCCAGGGGCAAAACGGTCATATAAAATTTGGCAAAAATCGCGAACATGGGGAATGACCCAAATAGTCGTTTCCCAAAGTTACACGACCATACGACTTTGTATGAAAATAAAATAAATATTCTACGATCCTCAGATGCGTAGAATGCGGGTCGTTACACTCTTTCCCTTAAGAAATTTCACCTCGAAATTCCTTAACCAAAACATACTGAAACGACCAAAACTTCCTCGTAAAGGAAAGCCCAGATTGAGTTGAGAACACGAAAAATAAGAACACAAGCAGAAGAACATCTCATTGCTTATTACAACAATTTACATCAGAGTACAAGAATATAAAGAGTATGAGCAAATAATATACATTTGACAAATATCAGAGATATACAAATTACAATGCAGTGGAAAATCATACAAAACACAACTGAAATAAATACACGGATACAGAGCATTCCGAATATAGCTCCAGTTGTAAACCAGGATCTTATGAATAAAATATCTGCAAAACTAAAACTACTAGTTGCCCGTGTGGAAAATAATGGCACCCAGAGTTTAGGTTAAAACAATAAACTCCAGGTCTGTCATGTGACTGGTGTGAGAACTAAAAACGTTATTAAATCTTCACTTTAAAATAAAGTAAATCAAGGGACCATGCCGTATAACACGGAATGGGTTTCCTCCCAAGGATACCAGTGCATAAAACAAACAACGCAATGTTTTTTGAAAAAATGAAGCTATTATAAGACTCAGGTCCTATCACACAATGCAACGCTAGCCGGAGGATAGAGTTTTACCTTATAATAGCCGAACATGATTGGTACGTTTAAAAAAATCATTTTGATACTATAAGTGAAGAAATCAACTTCAAATATAAATGTGTCAATCAAAGATGGCATAGCATCCCATGCTACTATGTCGCCATATAGGTTTACAACTGAAACTGCAAAGTCACGTATTGGAAGTTGGATTTCTATCTGTGACCCAAGGCAAGGGATCATCCTTACCGCTTCGAGACTGTCTAGCCCGAGCCTCAGGAACAGCCGCAACTGCGCCTTGGATCGTCAGGGTCGGTCCACATGAAGTGGATTAAAATGCCTGAGTAATGCGTTTCTCTGCGCTATGGTGCGTAAAACTGGTCAGTATATCGATCAAACCATCCATCGGCCCCGTAGTTACCGATATATCCGAGGCGCCTCGCTATCCATCATCCACATAAATAAAAATGTCTATACTCCATACCATGACACCACTCCTAGCTAGAAGGAAACAAATTCCCTCCCTGAAGTCCTCTCCCGTTTCTGGTTCACACCAGGGTGTAAGACCCGCGAATTAACGCTATACACAAAGCTATGCTATATTAAAGCCGTGCTTTGATCATCAACCACAAGACTTTGATTTCCAACAAAAGCCTCGATCATTTGCATCTCTGCACGCCACACTGGCAATTCACGCCATGCGACTGATGTCTATCGATATATAACCTTTGAGCTCGTACGCCTCAAAAAAGGGTGTTAAGCAAGAAAATAAATTCTCCGCCACTAAACAGATATATATTTAATAAAGATAAATCAACATAGAATAAAATCCAATGTCAGACACATATCCATTTACAAGTTCGTTCTGGGTCTGAACGAAACCAAAGGCACCTTATTGCTCGTCCCAAATGTCCAATACAGGAGAGAGATCCTCGCATTTCCGATCTATCTCCAAGTGCGTCTGGATGATCACCACTCATTACCTCATGGTCTTCAACCACCGTCTTCAACGTTGACTTATCGTCGACTCAGTTATTCAGAATTGGATAAACCCGGTCTTTCCAAACAACTTGCGTATATAATAAACAAGTGCTATAAAAACACAACATACGCCTCATTCCAATGCTGAATATTCTTTTATAAAAATATTCGTATCTTTTGGGAAAGGTTCCCATTAATTTTATCAAAGATAAACTCTTTAAATTTATTCTTTAATCCTCCTTTGGATATCAATTCAAACCAAATTAAGGTTTATCCAAACTAGTCGGGATTAGCGCACCTTACCGAAGTAATCATTTGTTTAATTTCCCAATCCCAACCTATTCATCCCATGAAGCAAAACTGGTAATACTTCATATCTAACACCACGGAGTTATTGGTAAAATTAATTACCATTTCGCGCTCAAATCTAATTAAAGATTTAACTATCGCTTAGAGAAAAACTGGTGATACTCCATTCTCGATCATTTCATGAATTCGATAAATTTAATTATCCCATTCACATTCCGATCTAATTAAAGATTCATTAAAACTCTAATTCAGTTTTAATCTCAAAAATCATTACTTAATGATAATTTAAAGTTAAGAAATTAATCTTATCTTTAACTGGGTTAAAGAACTAATGTCATTTAAAACACAGTTCACGATAAACCCAAAATCCCATTCCATTAATTGTGGAATCTTCATGGAAAACAGATCAATATATATAATTGATATAAACTTCTGTATCCAACCGATAATATAAATGGAATAACGACAAAGCCTTTTAAATTCCATATATATTAACAGTCTTCCTCCACAGAAGCTCACTTCGATTATTATCCAATCGAATTCCATTCCATTCCAATTTATTGTATTAAATTGGAAAACTTTACTTTAGAGAATTTCCTTTAAATCTTAATAAAAGATTTAAAAATTCCAAATCACATTTCACTGTAAATCGGGTTAAAGAACGAAAGTCGTTAAAAACATAGTTCATGATAAACCTGATTCACACTCAATTTTATTCCAATTACCAAATGTAACTGGAAACTCTAATAATCTTAAATAAGATTTATTACTTTCAAACGGAGTTTAAGAACAGTGTTACTAAAGACACCGTTCGCGACAAACCCAAAATCCAATTCTTTTATTCAATTCCAATTAAATCATAATTAATTGGAAAACTTCACTAAATCTTAATTAAAAGACTTATTCTTTTCTTAACTGGGCTTGAGAACAGTGTCAATGAAGATACCATTTATGACAACCCAAAATCCAGTTTGATATTAAATACAAGGCTCTGAATAGAAATTATATCGGCTTATATTCAATATCAAATTCTAAAACCAACAAATATCGTGTTGGAAATAACGATGTAAAATATATCTTCCAAATTTCCATAACAGTATCCATATAATCACGAAATCCAATATCAAAATATTCCGAAGGTGATTTCCATTCAAATCCACTCCAATTCATATATTGGAAATTCTGGTTATATTAAAACCCATTCTCAAATCCAATTTATTTATTTAAAAAATATTGGATTATAATTCTAGTTCATAACTAGTTCATTTTGATAAAAATATATTTTTATCTTTACAAATATGGAATTTTTCATTCCAGTTCTTTCCAAATCATTTAATATGATTTTACACAAATTATCAATATTTTTAATAATTTTATAAGGGCCCTTACAGTCGATTTCTATAAACGGTCATCGAATTGCACTTACAGCGGCCATTTCCAAATTTGATTTGGACATAATTCCAAATCCAGCCGTTAGGTTTCAAATCACTTATATTCGTTGGAAAGCTATTTTCGATACGAACCCAATGGTTCCGGTTTTAGGAGAATCCGACGGTCAGAGATCTCCCGTAATGTCAATTCGAAGTTAATAGTCGAAACTTGCGAACTACCGTGGCGCGACACGTTCTTTTCAGGCCATTTAATATATATATTATATATATTTCGTCGATTTCCATTTAAGATGTATTTTATAAATCGTTTGAAATTCGTTTTAAAAACGATTTCAACTTCATATTCAATTTTAAATCAAAATTGAATATTCCATATCATTAATATATAAATGATAATATTTTCAAAACATTAGATTTTGAAATCACTTCCTTTTTTATATTCATTATAAAAATGAATAAAATCGATGTAAACATCGTTCGCGTCAAAGTGGCGCATATCTAATCAACACGGCTTTATACATTTCAATATTTTCACGTCCATCCCAAATCTGACATCAAAATCATATTTTGATCCATTATTGAATATTATTTTACAATATTAGTTATTCTAAAATATTCATTATTCGTCATTTTAAAATATACTTTAATTTAAAATATTCGTTCTTTCCGAATTGGAATCAGACACAGTCAATTTCCATATAATTTTATTTATATGGATTTCATACACGCATGTACACAATGATAATCAAACATGGTCAACCATCATCCAGAGTGTGTTACACAACTGCATGAGCGTTAAATATAAATAATTAACACTTACAACAGCCTGTCAACCCATCAATTGACATACTACTAAATAATTGGGATTAGTGTATGTCAAATATCATCCCAATACCCGTGTGAGGTTTTCAAACAACACATACTTAACGTTATTTGTGCAGTTGGGAGATGTGTAAAATTTATCATCCCAATTAATATCGGTTAAATAGGTGTACATAAACAAATCATCTAATTTGTAAATGAATATTAATTTTCAACATATGAATATTTTATACAGTTCATTTATACAATAAAAATGATATTTTTATTTTTCTAACGCGTTTAGAAAATTTCGGCAGCATAACGGCGCGATACTAGAACCGGAATTAGGTCTAGCCTTATCCCTCGCCTAATAATGGCTCGCGCCATATACAAACCAAATTCTAATCAATTCATTTCGCATCCCAAACCAAATTCAAACAAATAATCCAACCAACCAAACATACATGGTTTCAAACAAAGGTGTCGGGTGCTACTAAACACCGTCTGCATCCTAGTATATATATTTAACTAGAAAATAAATTGGAGTGAGAAGTTCTCTCCTTTGGGATCCACTCCCCCAGTTTTATTTCTGAATTTCTGAACATTTGGATTTGCCCGAAATTCCAACGTAGTCTTTTCCACGCTGTTCATAGTGAAAATCACATTTTTAATATGATGTTTATATATTTAAAAATCGCATTTTATATTGCTATATATGTATACATGTATATAAGATCACATTTTTATATTGTTATATATATAATAAAAATCCCATTTTTATATTGCTACTACATTGTAAAAATCATATTTTTACAACACTACTTTGCATATAAAAATTATATTTTTATATCGCTACTTCATATACAAAAAGATCACATTTTTATATTGTTACCTATATAATAAAGATTATATTTTTATACTGCTATATATAAAATTAAAATAATATTTTTATACCACTAAAAATAATATTATTTCTACGACAAAAATCATATCTTTTCTATATTAAAGATCATAACTTTTTTATGTTAAAAATCGTATCTTTTCTATGTTAAAAATCATATCTTTTCTATAAACAAAAATCATATCATTTTATAAGAAAAATTCATATGATTTTATAAACAAAATAATCAAAATCAAAGGAGAACAAAACTTACAGCGGGTGAAGGGAATTTGGATTTGAGAAAAGGGGAGGGAGGCTCGCCGGAGCAGCTATTGCGCGGGGGAGGTTCTTCAGGTTGGCGGCGGATCTACCTCGGTTGGTGGCGGCGGTCTCGAGCTATGGAGGGTCCTTAGTTAGTGGTTTTTAGGGTTGGGGGACTTCGAATTGGGGGTTGGAGGAGGGAGAGTGGTGGCGTCAGAGGGGAGGGGAGCGGCGCATCGAGGCCTCCGACGGTGAAGCTCTGCGGCGGTGGCGTCGATGGAGGGGGGCGCGACAGCGATGGAGAGGAACTGCATCAGGAAAATTTTGAGGGCTACGGGGTTTTTATTTTGACTATGGTTGGAGAATAAGGGCTTGATCCTAATATATATATATATATATATATTATAATTATTTTATTATTATTTCTCTCCAAAAAGTAAGTTTTCTATTCGAACCCCAAATGAGACCCAACAACTGACACCCTTTGCTAATTACCCTCATTTCAAACACAATGGGATATGTTTCGTAACCCAATTCGGCTGTTACGATCAGTTTTCACTTAAACTAAAATATAATTATATATATATATATATATTTAATTCTAATGTACATTTTAATTTACCGAGGCCACATACTGATTTGGAAAATTCCCAAAAAATAAATCTAGCTATGTTTTGACGATACGGTCCTAACAAAACTAATTTCATCGAATTTGGAGACCGTTTGAAAAACGGTCATTTTCCGGTTGACTAAATTCAAACTGAAATTACCAAACACATTTAAATTCACCACGGTCACATATTGATTCCAAAAATTATAAAAATTGGAATCTAGCAATAATTTGACATTCCGAATCCTACAAAAGTGGTCTCATCGAAAACGGAGGTCGTTTGCTAAATCGCTATTTTTAGGGGCTATATATTATATTAATTCCATAGCGATTATTCTAAATTTTCAATTGGACAAAACTTTTTATTCCCGTTATGAAATTTGGATTTTTCATATTCGTTGGAAAGATATTTTAAAACAAATTCTAATATTTTTGGTTTTACTAAAATCCGGTTTATTTTGTATCCTGTACATTTAATTGAAATTTGAAATTGAATTTTCAAACTACTGCGCCATTTCTAATTCCTTTTATAATCAAAATAAATATTTATATTCTAATTCTATTCAAAATAAATTTCAAGTCATTATTATTTTAAAATAAATCATTTCAAATAATCAAAATTCATTAAACTTTCCAAAATAATTTTTTTAAATTGGTACTGATTTTCCGGGTTGTTACAATCTCCCCCACTTAAAATCTTTTCATCCTCGAAAAGGAACGGAGCCGAAAGTTGTTTAACTAATCAACTCAACTTTCAGTTTGGCTTTCCTTCTTCAACTTTTCAGTTTCTAAGAATTTTCCAATTCTTCAAAAATTTGGCTAAACCCTAAATTTTTGAAAAATTTCTCCATAGCCTCCTTTGTACAGGGAGACATTTAAAACCACAACTAGCCACGCAAGGCCCTCACCGTCCAAAAAGAAAATGAAAAAACCAAACGACTAGCCAATCAGCTCATAAAATCATCCAAACCCAAGAAATATAGTAAACATGTACCTATTTGTCGGGCATACAATTTTATTCCTCTTCTCTAGCCTCCTTGCTATGACATGCCCAATACATATGCATGTACATGTATGCAATTTCAATCAAATTTCAATTCAGTTCAATATTTGATTTAATTTGGCTTAATGGTTCAAAATTTTAATTCATCAAACCAATAATCAAACAACACAATCAACAATCAATTAGTTGATTATCGTTTCAAACACATAACTTTATTATGTAGTCAAAAATCATATTTTCAGTGCAAAATCACAATATAAAATTCTAACTATGTTTTGGTTCTCACACCAGCCAATTGGAAATATATAGAAATCCCACTTTCGAAACTCGAACACAAATGTTGATGATGTGGCCACATCATCAGAATCATCCCCAAGCGACTAGAGTGTGATTCTATATCTATCCAGTATACTTGAGGCTTCGTATATACGTTTGCAAGGCGCATATGCAAAATCTTCATATACTAGATTGTCCAAATTCAAAAATAGATAATCAAATACGTGTAATAACATTTAAATTTTCAAAACAAAATTGGTTTTTCATTTTTATTTTAAAAACACTACTCTTCAGACTCATTCTAGGATACTACTGATCTTATCTTTGTGAGCCATTCTTATTGGATATTACTAGTCCAATCTCTGATGATTTCTTTTGTTTGGTTCTAACGTGTCCTGTTCTCGAGCTCTGTAAACCAAAGCTCTGATACCAGCTGAAATGACCCAAACTTTCCTGTAAAGGAAAGCCCGGATTGAGTTGAGAACACGACAAATCAGAACACAAACAGAAAAATATTTCATTGCTTATTACAACAATTTACATCAGAATACAAGAATATACGACGTATGAGCAATTAATATACATTCGATAAATATCATAGATTTACAAATTACAAAGCAGCGGAAGATAATACAAAATACAACTGAAAGAAATACACGGATACAGAGCGTTCCGAATATAGCTCCAGCTGTAAACCAGGATCCTATGAATACAATATCTGCAAAACCAAAATTATTAGCTGCCCGTGTGGAAAATAGGGGCACTCAGAGTTTAAATTAAACAATAAACTCCAGGTCAATCATGTGACTGGTGTGAGAACTAAAACAGTTGTTAAATATTTACTTTAAAATAAAGTAAATCAAGGGACCACGCCGTATAACACGGAACGGGTTTCCTCCCAAGAATTCCAGTGCATAAAATAAACAGCGCAATGCTTTTTGGAAAAATGAATCTATTATAAGACTCAGGTCCCATCACACAATGCAACGCAAGCCGGAGGATAGAGTTTTACCTTATAATAGCCAAACATGCTTGGTATGTTCAAAACAAATCATTTTGATACTATTAGTGAAGAAATCAACTTTCAATATAAATGTATCAATCATAGACGGCATAACATCCCACGCTACTATGTCGCCATATAGGTTTACAACAAAATTGCAAAGTCACGTATTGAAAGTTGGATTTCCATCTATGAACCAAGGCAAGGGATTGTCCTAACCACTTTGAGACAGTCTAGCCCGAGCCTCAGGAACAACCACAACTGCACCTTGGATCGTCAGGGCCGGTCCACAAGAAGTGCATTAAAATGCCTGAACAATGCGTTTTCCCGCCATATGGGGGCGTAAAACTGGTCAGTGTATCGACCAAACCATCCATCGGCCCCGTAATGACTGATATATCCGAGGCGCCTTGTTATCCATCATCCACATAAGTAAAAATGTCTGGGTTCCATACAATGACAACACTTCTAACTAGAAGGAAATGCATGCCCTCCCTGAAGTCCTCTCCTATTTCTGGTTCACACCGGGTTGTAAGGTCCGCGAATTAACGCTATACACAAAGTTATGCTATACTAAAGCCGTGCTTTGATCATCAACCACAAGACTCTGCTTTTCAACAAAAGCCTTGATCATTTGCATCTCCGCATGCCACACTGACAATTCATGCCATGCGACTGATGTCTATCGATATATAACCTCTGAGCTCGTACGTCCCAGAGAAGAGTGTTAAGCAAGAGAATAAATTCTCTGCCACCAAACAGATATATATTTAATAGAGATCAATCAACACAGAATAAAATCCAATGTCAGACACACATCCATTTACAAGTTCGTTCTGGGTCTGAACGAAACCGGAGGCACCTAATTCCTCGTCCCATATGTCCAATACAGGAGAGCGGTCCTTGCATTTCCGGTCGATCTCTAAGTACGTCTGGACGATCACCACTTATACCTCGTCTTGGGTGTATAGCACAATCAAGACATCAATGATCATCCAAATGATGTGAAGACCTCTGGTCTTCAACCACCGTCTTCATCATCGACTTATCGTCGACTCGGATATTCAGAATGGGATAAACCCGGTCTTTCCGAATAACTCGCGCATATAATAAACAAGCGCTATAAAAACACAACATAAACCTCATTCCAATTCTGAATATTCCATATCATCAATATATAAATGATAATATTTTCAAAATATTAGATTTTGAAATCACTTCCTTTTTTATGTTCATTATAAAAATGAATAAAATCGATATAAATATCGTTCGCGTCAAAATGGCGCATATCTAATCAACACGGCTTCATATATTTCAATATTTTCATGTCCATCCCAAATCGGATATCAAAATCATATTTTGATCCATTATTGAATATTATTTTAAAATATTAGTTATTCTAAAATATTCAGTATTCATTATTTTAAAATATTCGTTAATTTAAAAAATTTGTTCTTTCAGAATTGGAATCAGACATAGTCAATTACCATATAATTTTATTTATATGGATTTCATACATGCATGTACACAACGATAATCAAACATGGTCAACCATCATCCAGAGTGCGTTACACAATTGCATAAGCGTTAAATATAAATAATTAACGCTTACAACATCCTGTAAACCCATCGATTGACATACTACTAAATAATTGGGATCAGTGTATGTCAAATATCATCCCAATACCCATGTGGGGTTCTCAAACAACACATACTGAACATTATTTGTGCAGTTGGGAGAAGTGTAAAATTTATCGTCCCAATCAATATCGGTTAAATGGGTGTACATAAACAAACTGTCTGAGTTGTAAATGAATATTTATTTTCAACACATGAATATTTTATACAGTTCATTTATACAATAAAATGATATTTTTATTGTTCTAACGATTTTAGAAAATTTCGGCAGCATAATGGCGCAATACTAGAACTGGAATAAGGTCTAGCCTTATCCCTCGCCTAATAATGGCTCGAGCCATATACAAACTAGATTCTAATCAATTCATTTCGCATCCCAAATCAAATTCAAACAAATAATTCAACCAACCAAACAAACATGGTTTCAAACAAAGGTGTTGAGTGCTACTAAGCACCGTCTGCATCCTAGTATATATATTTAACTAGAAAATAAATTAGAGTGAGAAGTTCTTACCTTTGGGATCCACTCTGCCAGATTTATTTTTGAATTTTTGAACTATTTGGATTTGCCTGAAATTCCAACGCACTGAAAATCACATTTTTAATATGATATTTATATATTTAAAAATCTCATTTTATATCGCTATATATATATAAAAGATCTTATTTTTATATCGCTATATATAATAAAAATCACATTTTTATATCGCTACTACATTATTAAAATCAGATTTTTACAACACTACTTTCTATATAAAAATTATATTTTTATATCGCTACTTCATATATAAAAAGATCACATTTTTTATCGCTATCTATACAATAAAGATTATATTTTTATACCGCTATGTATATAATAAAAATTATATTTTTATACTGCTAAAAATAATATTATTTCTATGATAAAAATCATATCTTTTCTATATTAAAAATCATAACTTTTTAGTGTTAAAAATCGTATCTTTTCTATGTTAAAAATCGTATCTTTTCTATGTTAAAAATTGTATCTTTTCTATGTTAAAAATTGCAACCTTTCTATAAAAAAAATCATATCATTTTATAAACAAAAATCATATTATTTTATAAACAAAATAATCAAAATCAAAGGAGAACAAAACTTACAGCAGGGGAAGGGAATTTGGATTTAAGAAAAGGGGAGGAAGGCTCACCGGAGCAGCTATTGCGCGGGGGAGGTTCTTCAGGTTGGCGGCGGATCCACCTCGGCTGGCGGCGGCGATCTCGGGCTGTGGAGGGTCCTCAGGCAGTGGTTTTTAGGGTTGGGGGACTTCGAATTGGGGGTTGGATGAGGGAGAGCGGTGGCGTCAGAGGGGAGGGGAGCGGCGCATCGAGGCCTCCGGCGGTGGAGCTCTGCGGCGGTGGCGTCGATGGAGAGGGGCGTGACAGCGATGGAGAGGAACGGCGGCGGTTAAATTTTGAGGGCTACGGGTTTTTATTTTGACTGTGGTTAGAGAATAAAGGCTCGAGCCAAATATATATATTATATAATTATTTTATTATTATTCGCTCCAAAAAGTACGTTTTCTATTCGAACTCCAAACGAGACCCAACGACTGACACCCCTAGCTAATTACCCCCATTCCGAACAAAATGGGATATGTTTTGTAACCCAATTCGTATATGACGACCAGTTTTCACTTAAAATAAAATATAAGTCAATATATATTTAATTTTAACGTATATTTTAATTTACCGAGGCCACATACTGACTTCGAAAAATCCAGAAAAATAAATCTAGCTGTGTTTTGATGACACGGTCCTAACAAAATTAATTTCGTCGAATTTGGAGACCGTTTGAAAAACGGTCATTTTCCAGTCGACCAAATTCAAACTGAAATTGCAAAACACATTTAAATTCACCATGCTCACATATTGATTCCAAAAATTGTGAAAATTGGAATCTAGCAATAATTTGACATTCCGGATCCAACAAAAGTGGTCTTGTCGAAAACGGAGATCGTTTGCTAAATCAATATTTTTATGGGCTATATATTATATTAATTCCATAACGACTATTTTGAATTTTCAACTGGACATAACTTTTTATTCCCGTTATGAAATTTGGATTTTTCACATTCATTGGAAAGATATTTTCAAACATATTCAAACATTTCTGGTTTTACTAAAATACGGCTTATTTTGAATCCTGTACATTCAATTGAAATTTGAAATCGAATTTTCAAACTACCGCACCATTTCCAATTCCTTTTATAATTAAAATAAATATTTACATTCTACTTCTATTCAAAATAAATTTCTAGTCATTATTATTTAACATAAATCATTTTAAATAATCAAAATTCATTAAAATTTCCAAAATAAAAATTTTAAATTGGTTCTGATTTTCCGGGTTGTTACACATACAGTGGTGCCCCGCATGCCTATTAGCCATTTACATACAATCAAACATACAAAATAACACAACAAGCCTATCCTAGCATGTGGTTCGCTACATCACAATTAAAACCTTACCAGGTAAAGAGCTCTGGATATGACTTCCTTATGTTCTCCTCGATTTCCCAAGTGAAGTCACTCTTGTTATCACCCCATTGGACCTTAACCAGTTTCACCGTCTTCCTACGAAGTTGCTTCGTATCGTGTCCGATAATACGAATCTTTCTGCGGCTTTCAACTGCCTCAGGTTCTACCTCAATATCATCCATTTGATCTGGTGAAATAGTCATATTAGAATCGTGCCCGAACTTCCTTAACTGAGAAAAATGAAATACGTCGTGAACTCCCGCCATCTTGCCAGGTAATCCAACTTTATATGCAAAATTTCCAACTTGTTTGAGGACTTGAAATGGACCAACAAACCTTGGTGCTAACTTACCTCTCCTACCAAATCGAATCACACTTTTCAATGGAGAGATCTTGACAAATACCAAGTCGCCAACGGAGAATTTCAATTCTCTTCATCTTTTATCAACATAACTCTTCTGCCTATCATAGCCAGCCTTCATTGGCTGTTGAATAACTTTGATTTTATCTGAAGTTTTTCTTATTACATCTAGCCCAAGCACAAATTTCTCATCGGTTTCCAACCAACATGATGGTGAGCTACATGGTCTTCCGTACAAAGCTTCAAATGGAGCCATACCAATACTGGACTGATAACTATTATTATATGCGAACTCAACTAGATGCAAATGGTCATCCCATGACCCTCCGAAATCCAATATACAAGCTTTTAAGAGATCCTCTAATACACGATTCACCCTCTCTGTTTGACCGTTGGTTTGAGGATGGTACGCGGTATGGAGATGTAACTCTGACCCTAAAGCCTCTTGTAAGCTCTTCCAAAACCCACTAATAAATAATGGATCTCAGTCACTCACAATACCTTTAGGTATTCCATGAAATCTCACTATCCATTTCATATACAGTTCTTCTAACTTAGCTGTCGTTCTATTCGACTTGACTGGTATAAACCCTGCACTCTTGGTCAATTTATCCACAATCACCCAAATGCTATCAAGACCCGATCTAGTCCTTGGTAAACCATCTATAAAATCCATTGAGACTTGTTCCCATTTCCATTCAGGAATTCCAATGGTTACAACAAACCACTAGGCTTTTTTGCTTGGCTTTAACTAACTGGCAGTTCATGCACTTGGATATAAACTTCCCAATGTCTCTCTTCATCCCTTCCCAGTAGTAGGTCTGCTTCATGTCTCGATACATTTTGTTACCACTGGGATGTATAGTCAGTTTCGAGTGATGACCTAAGCACTTCATCTCTTAATCCACTAACATTGGGTACAACTAGTCTCTCATTCTTTCGAAGCCATCCTTCTCGAGCAAGACCATACTTGTTCATACTCTCGTCGTCGATACCCATCTCCACCTTGGAGATGATTCCCAATAGATTAGGATCGTCCCTTTGACTGGAACCAATCCGCACAATCAAAGTGGTCTGATCGTTAAACTTTCTAACATTTCTGGATCCAATTCGCACTTAGGTCTGAAATCATATCCTGCGATATACTTCAGTTGCTTCCATTCAAGAAACATAGCCCCCGAACTGGCACGTCTCCTACTCAATGCATTAGCTACCGCATTGCCCTTCCTGGGTATGTATGCGATATTGAAATCATATGAGGCCAAGAACTCTAACCATCTCTGCTGACAAAGATTTAAGTCCTTTTGAGAGAAAAGATACTTTAATGACTTATGATCGGTGAACAAATCGAATCT
Source organism: Allium sativum (assembly GCA_030737875.1). Lineage (NCBI taxonomy): Eukaryota > Viridiplantae > Streptophyta > Magnoliopsida > Asparagales > Amaryllidaceae > Allium > Allium sativum. Next base: position 1,043,474,858 of record CM060922.1, read on the forward strand.
TTCTACCAAGAGATAGTGTCTCCACATCTTTAACGCGAATATGATCGCTGCTAATTCCAAATCATGGGTAGGATATATTTTCTCATGTGATTTTAGTTGCTGACTAGTATAAGCTACAACCCTACCTCCTAGCATCAATACAACACCTAATCCAGTACCATAGGCATCTGTGTATACCGTCATCTCTTCGTTCCCCTTAGGAATAACTAACACTGGTGCACACGTCAATTTTTCCTTTAGGCTCTTAAATGCATTCTCACACCTTTCATCCCAAACGAAAACTTGATTCTTCTTGGTCAACTGAGTTAACGGTGCTGCTAACTTAGAGAAGTCTTGGATAAACTTACGATAATATCCAGCTAACCCCAAGAAACTTCCCACGTCCGTTGAATTCTTGGGCATAAACCAATCTTGCACCATAGCCACCTTCGTAGGATCCGTGGCAACACCATTCTCTGAAACAACGTGGCCCAAGAATCTCACTTCCCTTCTCCAAAAGTGACACTTAAAAGATTTCGCTTTCAATTGGTGTTTCCTCAACACCTCCATTACTGTCCTTAAATGTTCCTTGTGTTCTTCCTTTATCCTCGAGTAAACCAAGATATTGCTTATGAACACAAGAACAAACTTAGCAACCAAAGCATCCATTGAACAAGTCTTATCTATCACCTGCTAAAGTCATGAATACGTCGATACCCGTATGACTGGTCCCACCAATATCAAGGGCTAATGGAAACCCCGGCTCCAAATGGACTCCCGCACATCCAATGTACGTTTATCCTCCCAGGATAACTAGATTACGTCCCACGAATACAAGGTAAATAGGCGTTCCTAGATACTCCTTCTTCGAGTCCGCTTAGAACACTCCAAACTATCGATGATTCCTTGGCACTCTCATCAAAAGAGCTATCCTCAACTCCATCTTCAACTCAAGTCCACACATAAGCGAAGGGAACCATCTTCCTTGGTAGCAAACACAACTAGTTCTCCCCACTCAGAAAAACTTCTTTGGATAAATCCCTTCTTCAAAAGATCGTCCACTTGCACCTCGAGCTCTCGCTGCTCTCTTGGCGCCATACGACAAAGAGGCATCACTATAGGCCTGACATCTTTCACTAAATCAATACGGAACTCGATCTCTCGGTGTGATGGAAGTCCGGTCACTTCCCCAAAGATTTCCAGATACTTGCTAGCAATAGGCACATATGACAACTCATCATGCGGGATGTCGGGAGAATTTATAAAACTAGCCATCATCCGATCACTAGGTAGGCAACCAAACAGTACTCTCCGCCGATCATCCGCTCTAATGGTCATCGAAGACCCCTCACTGTCCACCACCACCCCATACCTTTATAGCCAATCGACTCCCAAAATAATGCCATACCCAGTAAATAAAAAAAAACGCAATCACAAGCAAACATATATCCATGACGCGATAGGACTACTTTATGACAAATCATACAATGGTTAGTCGAACCGCCGATCGGTTTCGTCACAACTAAAGGTCTATCGACAACCTCGGGTTCCAATCCCAACCTATCTACAAGGTTACTAGATATGAAAGAATGGGAAGCCCGGTACCAAACCGAACTCTAACAGGAACATCATAAATAGAAAGGATACCTTGAATAACGACGCTCTTTCCTTTCTCCGCCGCAGTTGGGGCATTCAACGAAGAAGTAACAGCGTTGATAGCATATGCTTCCACAATCTACTTCTTCTTAGGGGGTTGTGAACATTATTTCTTGAGATGTCCCACTTATCCACAACTGAAACACTTTTTTTGCCCTGGCTTTGCTCGACAGTCTTTGGCATAGTGGCCCTTCTTGCCATAGCCAAAGCATTCGATATCCTTCTTATTCCTCTTTTTCTGGCCAGCCTTGGTTTTGTTCCACTTTCTCTTATTCTGGGACTCCTTGTTAAGCTTAGCGAAATCGGCCCTAGGCGCCTGCACTACTACACCACCACCATTAGAAGCATTAGGAATTCCTCCCAGAGCATCCCTAAGCATCTCTGTAACAGCCCACATTTTGCATATCGGAAGATCATAAATATTTTTATTTTATTCCCTGAGGGTTGGATCATTCTCATATTTTGATATGTTGCTTATGGGGATGTGAGACATGTCCATAATTTTTACCAATTTTGTTTGTGACCATTTTGCCTGTGTCAGTCTTTCACAGGGTATAACTTTTGACTCAGGTCGAATCAGAGGTAAGACCTATGCCATTGGAAAGGAATTGATGGTTGCCTTTCCGTAGAGTGGTTACATTAAAGATTTAGCTCAACGGTTTGGGAGGAATCGCTGTTTTAAGGTTTTTCAGTTGGTTGTTCAGGTTTGGAGAGCCACAATGGGCTGATTGGGGAAGGCCCATTCGTGGGTTGATGAAAGGGTATAAATAGGGGGTGAGGGATATGGGAAATGGTTTAGTTTCTCATTCTCCCATTTGGTGCCTTGTGCTCCTTCTTCCTCTAACACCTTTTCACCATTAGAAATCAAAATCCAAGGAGGGAAATCATAGATCTACACCATATGAGGCTAGATCCACATCAATTTAGGCAAGAGTTCATCGGATCAAGGTATTTGGTGCGAGATGCTTGCTGTCTGGATTCCTATTTCATCCATTTTAGCTTGTTTTGGAAAATCGGTGAGTGATTTACATCTCTCACATGAACGCAATGAAGTATATAAGTGTTTGTGCATGTTTCTCATCAAATTCAAGTGTTTTTCCATAGATCTATGCCATATTAAGTCCATTTTCATATTTAGCACCCTATGATCTTATTTAACAAGTTTAGATAGGTAATTTCTATGCTATTTCAAATGATTATGTAAGTAGATCCATAATTTAGATCATATGTTCATTTAGTATGGTTTTTGGTGAAATTCACATAATTTGATGATAATTGTCATTTTCATGATGCTAGTGGTTTCATAACATGCTTATGATTGTATTGGATGTATTGGATGAGTTGATTTTGTCGAATCTATCATTTGGCGAAGTTTTGGAGGAAATCGGAGTAGAAATTGTGAAGTGCAGGTTTTGGGTCGCACGTGGGGGTCGTTCACCCTAGGGAGTGATTTCTTGGGAAACAAGATAGAAAGCAGGCTCGAGCGAACCAGGGAGTCAGTCGGTCGAGCGCGCTGGGTGTAAGGCAAGCGGATGAGCAAGCCTGAAGGGAAAAGGGTTCGGTCGAGCGGGCCTATGGTTGAGTAAAGGGGTCAGTCGCTCCTATCGGGTCGGTCGTGAAACCTGGAAGTGGTAAAGTGGAGGGTCGGTTGCTCCAAGTTGGGAGGGTCAGTCGCTTTGGTTGGTTCTACCAGTGTGAAGGGTCGGTTGCTTTGGTCGGTCGAACAGTGTAAAGGGTCGGTCGCACATGGTCATTTTCTTAAAAGTACGTTTTTTGGGTACGACCCAGATTTGGGCAAAAAGTGCATTTAGATTATTATTTTTTGGGTAGAAGTGCCCGAACCCGTGCCGCAGCGCAGTGGTGGTGTAACTTCGAAGTGAATTCAAGGAGGATGGTTCGAAGTGTTAAAAAGATGCTCGTTGATCGGTGTAGAACAACGAAGATGTGACCACTCAAAGGTTATGATTTGGTGGATAATGTTTGCTCGAGAAGGTTGCTTAAGCTGTGAAAAATTGTCAAGTTGGATGACTTGATATGAGAAGGCTGAGAGATTATCATTGTCGTAAGTTCTAGCAGGCTCAAAGCAGGGGTACGATGGGGGCACCCAAAAGACCAGTTGTAGGTCGAGTACCTTGGGTATCGTTGAAAGGCCTAGCTGTCAAGGTTGGACATACATACTTATCGTTGAAAGGCGTATGGAGTTTATGCTACAACTGGGGTTACCATTAGCCCTTGACATATGGCAAAGTTGGTCGTCATACGATTAACGATGGTTTCGAAGCAGTATTGGCGGTGATATCTAGAGTCATTCATGGATGATTAGTTGTTCTATTTGTACCATCTCATGTAAATTATCCAATGTCAAAGGAGATGTTCCTTGGGTGCTTGTCTGATAATGGTTTTGGCCTCTGAGGCTTGTTCTTGAGGGATTTTGAATTCGATTAGGATGGTTTACATGAGATATATATAATCTGAATGTTATGAGTGATTTACCATGATTGAATGGGTGTTCTGTTTCCATGGATGAATGGTTGAATCATTTATTGTAAAGGTTATCATTTCCGATATGGGGAAGATAAGGTTGAGTTCTTCTCTGGTGTTGTTGATAGATTAGTATATTTATCTATCCCTTCTCATATACTTTATTGTTGAAGTTTGTTAGCTATTTTATTGCTTACCAAGACTGTTGTCTGACTCAAGGTTTTATGTATCCTCTTATTACCTTGGTTTGTTCATCCAGTTGTGGATGAGCAGACTAAGTAGCAGGTTACAGGTGATTAGTGAGGATGATGCTGCTATGCGGAGACGAGCAGGAGGTTGGCATACCAGTTTTATTACTATCTAGTATTTCTGTTTCCGCTGTTTGAGTGCTCTATGAGTGTTGTAGTGAGGATTTATGTACAAACTTTGGATCAGTTGGATAACCTTTCATGATGTTGAAAAAGTTTTCTGAAGTTTGCTATATTATGCCTCATTACTATGACCTGTTGTATATGTTCTATTATATTTTATCCTTGCGTTGTGAGTACTATGACAGGTTTCGATGTTGTTTACCTACTCTGTTGATCGTCCATAGGTGTTTGGCACACCTTTCAGTGCATTATTCCTCTTGTTTAGTGCGGGGGTTATGGGCGGTCGTCACAATCTCTCTCATGAAGGCAGTGAACATCGTCCTTACATCAGGGACATTCCCAATGTTGTCCCTTGAACCCTCTTCCTATTCAGCTCCCGATGTGGTGTTCCTTACCGTACTCCTCGTATTTTGGCTCATCGTTCAATCTGTAAAGAGAAAACGATTAACCATTTCCTTAGTGATTCCCGTATAGTGCGATTTCATCCTTAGATATACTAATAGTATATATATATATATAGTTTTAAAAACCAAAATATTACAAATACGCGCTCTCATATACGTATAATTTCTTTCCCTGATGTCTTCCCTAGGTTAACTATGCAACCTAGGCTCTGATACCAAGTGTGACGGCCCGCCCCGTACCAGCCGACATTTCCCTACAAAATGCGATTTGCCAATGTCCAACTAGCACGGGACGGTCGTCAAAAGGAAAAGGAATTTGAAACTATGAATCTTTAAAGAACCTGTACTATATCTCACAGCGCATGGAATAAAATATAATAATAACATAACTTTGATATAAAACAGACGAGACAGTGCATAAGCTGAAAACTAAACCATAACCATCAGAGTAGCAGAATTCAAAAATACAGCTTATGATCCAAATCATTATTACAACTTCAAAATACTGTCTCTAAAGCAAATAGTTAAGGTACACTTCTAATGCCCAAAGTAGTGACCGGCAACAACATAGGGAGAATATATGTAAATAGTACGTGGAAGCCTCCTGCTCGTCTCCGTACAGCTACTCGTGCATAACCACAAAACCTATCTCTAGTCTACTCATTTAGGAGCACCCATAATAAGAAGAGACATAAAACTCTGGGTTAGACAAAAGTCTGGTATGAGCGATAACAGCAAAATAAAACAATAATAGGTATAAATAATCATACCTGAATTTGGACCTACAACCAAAGAGTTAGTAACAAGATGTACAGTATAAATAATCTCTCCTCACATCACTCACTCAGTATGTAAAGCATACGATATCTACCGCTTTGACCACCAGACCATTGGGGCTACGACGGCAACTCCGTACAACTATTGCAATGAACACTTTGCCCTTTTGGGGCCATGACGACAACTCTGTACAACTATAACTCTGACCCCACTGCATTGGTCTATAGTCAATAACTTTACCCCCTCACAATGGTGAACCAAAGTCAAATATATCGATAACCCCTTTGCACACGTCCCGTAGTTAAGTCCAACTTTAGAAGTTAACCCGTCAATCCCTATTTGGATCTTGAGCCATCACTTCTCATCTAGAATTCCTTTGCATCTCGGTTTTTGATCTTCTCTGGTTCAGTTCGGTTCGATCCATCTGAAGCGGTTCGGTTCGTGCTCCCTAGAGCGGTTCGGGTCGTGGTCTCCTCCAAGCATCGGTTCGGCTCGTGGTCTCTGTTCATGGTGCAAGCGGCTCGAGTACTCTATTTCGAGTCATGAAGATCGGCTCGTGGTACTCGAACGCGAGCGGTTCATGATGAGAATCCGGGTCGGGTCGTGGTGAAGCATCCGGTTTGGATCGGTCGTGATGCATCCTTCAGATCGGGTCTTGCTCCTCTAGTTGTGCTCCACTTCGGTTCGTGGGTGCCTTCAGGGTCGGTCGTGGGACACTGTACGGATTGGTTCGTGGATGCATATAACGAGCCGGGTCAGTTCGTGAGACCCTATCCGGGTCCGGTCGGGTCGTGGCACCTAGGTCATAAACGGGTCGGTTCGGGGTAGCGAGCCCGATCCGGTCAAATTTCATGTACTTCTTACAGCAAGCTATTTAGCCACACAAACGTTTTCAACCAGTCTAACTTTCCTATGCAACCATAAAACATACCAAACAGCAGTAACAACATATAGGATCAATCAAAAACATTGAAACATCAGTTACATGAATTATTTTGGATTAAACATACCCAAAACCATGATTTTCCCCTTAATCCCTTAACCATGTTTTAACAATAGGATTAGCAAACTTAATCCAAATTAACCCAAATTTTTACCAGTGACATAATATTTTAGAATTTTCACATATTTTTCCAGATTTTTCTGATTCATAATTTCGCTAATTATCACTAATCACCCCTAATTAGCCGTAACTAGTGAATAGAAGTGCAAATCACTCACCTTAGCCACAAATAAATTATAGATATGAAAACTCCACTGATTTGGGTCGATTTCCTATGTGTTCCAGCAGCTCTATCTTGATTTTGATGCTAATCCGCCTTAATTTGATGTTGATTTGCTTAATATGTGATTAAGAGGTGATTAGGGATGAATTTAGAAACTGGAGGCCATTACTAGGGTTAGAGGGAGGTTAAGCTGTTTTTCATCTTCCAAACCTTATTTCATCCATATCTCCCAAACGGTAAGTCCGTTTGATTAATGTGGCCACTCGCGGAAAGGTAAACCATCATCTAAATCCAATGGAAGTGGTTTCAGGTCAAGACTCCTTACCAATCAAAAGTTATAGGCGAAACAAGATTCGCTAGGGGCAAAACGGTCATATAAAATTCAGCAAAAATCGTGAACATGAGAAATGACCCAAATAGTCGTTTTCCAAAGTTATACGACCATATGACTTCGTATGTGAACAAAATAAATAACCTACAATCCTCCATTACAGTATGTTTGCATCTCCCAAACATACAAAGAAAACAAAATAAACTAAAATGAGATGAATTTGCATATGTTTGCATCCCCCAAACATATCAAACAAAAACAAAACCAAATCAGCAGGGATGATCAACATATGATTGCGTCCTCCAAACATACCTTATAATACCATCTACCACCTTCAATCAACGTCAATTGTCCTCCTAATAAACAGGGTTACCGATATAGACATCAAATGAACAACAAACAACTTCAAACTAATGTTACTCTCTAACAACTCAATCAACCCATCATGTTTACCTCAAAACAAAGCTAAACATAATCCTTTTTTTCCTTTTCTTTCAGAATTTTTTTTATGACATAACTCTAATACGATTTTTTTAATCCAATCAAAGACCTATAGCTTGAAGCAAATCTTCTCTTTCGTGCACCATAACCAGATTCAAGAATTATCAAATATCATATCTCAAAATCACCGATCAACAAGTAACAGATCTTAAATCTGTTCCAACAACCTGCTCTGATAGCATGTTGAAATAACTAATCGAAACTTAAATAATTAATGAAGAATAAAAAAACAGAGAGAGATGAGAAGAAGAGAAGACAAATATAAATTAAGGGGCTACATTTTTATTGAATTTTGAATTAATATATTGTACAAAAAAATAGAAAAGATTACAGTACTGAACCCTATATTTAAAGGGTTATTTATTCTCTAGCACATTCCTTATTATTTAACCAGCATATTCCTTATTATTCAGCATATTCTCTAACCAGCATATTCTAATATTCTTTCAACATTAAATGTTTATTCTTTAGTACATTTTCTGGCATATTACTTATTCTTCAGCATGCTCTCTAAGAAGAATATTTTAATATTCTTCAATGGCAGGGAGTTTTTTTTTCTTTTTTAAATTACTTTGAGGGGGGGCACGTTCCCAAGCCTGGGCTGATGTGGCTCAGCCCCTGCTTGGGACTAATCTTAAATGCAGTTGAGCAGACCTTTATTTATCTTATCGTGCTCATTTCATTATTCAAATAAATGAACTCTAGAATCTAAAAATAACCAGCTAAATGAAGTGGATGATGAAGTTGAACATCCCACCTATTATTAACAATGTAATAATATGTTCATATTTCTCAATCTTATCTTTAAATGAACCTGCAATGCATCAGTTTTCACTATCCATAGCTTCACATATATGTATCCCATTGTAAGCTTTCTTTCACCATCAACCAACCTAAGAGCATCTCCAACTATTTGGGGTGTGGAATTTTGATTTTCATCAACCTTAATAGTTGGAATCCAGAAATTTCCAATAGTTTTTGAACCTGGCGCTTGTTCAACAAATTCCTGGTTTCCAGACATTTGTTGAAGAAGTGCCCAGAAATTTTTAAAACGGGGCATTTGTTGAACAAATGCTCGGAATTAAAGGTGGGGTCCAAAAATTAAAATTGCTGCACATTTCGTAAGGTGGGGTGCAAAAATTAAAACTACAGCACGTTTCCTAATTAACCACTTCAGTAACTTTTTTTTCTTCTTCCTAGATGGGTCCAAAAATTAAAACTGCAACATGCTTTATGGTGTGGTTGAGAGTGGTTGTAGGCAAAAGCCGCATAAATTATTGGAAAAATAAATAGACAGGAGTTTGTTGAACAAACGCATGAAATCAAGTATTTGTTCAACAAACGCTTTATCTTAGGCGCTTGTTGAACAAACATCTAATTTCAAGTGTTTGTTCAACAAGCGCCTCGTTGGTTTGCACATTTCAAATCTTTTCCTCCCGAAGTCCGTGCAAAATGTATACAATGTTGCAACCGATTTTGAGTGTGGATATTAGATTTTTGAATATTAGATGTTTAATTGGAGATGCTCTAAGAACGAACAAGTGGATCCAATAATTCAAGGCAGAAAATTATAGGATTCTAAAATGTTATCATCATAATAGTACTTTTAGCCTTTTCCCTTGTTTCATTTTTAGCCCATTTGTTATCTACCTACTCCTCGGATATAAATATTTTACGCAAATTGCTTTTTGTCTACAAATGCTTGACAATGTTATAAATATGGTTGAAAAACGCATTTTAACTGGCTTAAGTAGTCCTTTATATTTTGAAGTGCCTCATCATGTTTAAAACACTAGGAATTATATAACGCTATCTGGTGTCACTGCCCTATCTACCATTTTCTTCACTCCCTTCATTTTTCGAATATCTTCCTAAATCAAATCCAAACAATGAGCTGTGCATCGGGATCAATACAAATTGTTAATATGGGTTCGAGAAAACCATTTGAAGGTAGAATTTTTTTTGACATACAACCAATATATTGCTGTTATGGTTAATTTTTTTGTAGCTATCTTACCACCCAATATGTATGAAACATATCATTTATTTCAATCAATTGCAGGTGGTGAATTAGACCAAAGATTTTGATCATCAAGAGGTTGAAGTCTACATGCAGAGTTGTAAAATTACAAAGTCAACCTACTAGCTGACAAATATGAAAAATATGATATGAATAAAGTCAACCAAATAGTCAGTCTACGACATACCTATTCTTATTTTATTATAGGCCTATAACACGCTAAGGTTGAAGAATTCTTTTGGTTTATGTATGCTAAAAGTTTTGGAAAATATGAGTTATATCATATCATAAAGCTGCTAGTAAATATATTTGTATTGAAGTAACATTATTGTCCTTGTTTGTCTTGTACTAAAAAAAGAGGATGGACAAATTAATTATTATTGTTTTATTAATTTTGTAGTCTTATTTGTCTACATGAGTTTTCTATAAATTCATTTAACTAATATATGATTTACTTGCTAAAACATTAGCTGATGCGCTATCCATTAAAACTCGTCAAAAAATTTCTACTCAACACGTAGTATGTACAACCTTTTCAAGCAATTTAAATAGAGTTTTGCTACTATGAAAAAAATCATTTTTTTGTCAAAATGCCCGAATAGTATAATTTAGGGGAAGTGGTGGAATCCAATGGGTATTGTGGTAATTTATCATGCGGTCCTTCCTAAAATTATGTTTCGGGTATATTTTTGGACAAAAACTTTTTTTGTCGTAGTAGCATTTTTGATTTAAATATATCAATATTTGTTTTTGAATAAAACAAAGCACCAACGGATTCTATAAACACAGATCCCTGTGGTGAATTTACTTTAGAGTTATTTATCTTTTATCCGTTCATCCATCCACCACGATCAAGCAGACAAATTCCACCAAATCTTGTTCATATTTAGGACGAAAATAGAGCAGTTTTATCCACATCCACTTAATCAATTAATTAGTCCAGCCTAATTTTTCAAGATCACTTCTCAGTCTTACGCTAGTTTTACTTTCTAAAAATTGATTCTCATTTGCCTATTACTCATTCTAGCACTAATTTTAAATCCAAACAAGATGAAAAGCCTTGCAGTATATCTTATTAACAGTACCATGTTCAAATAAATACCTTAGAGTTTATTGTGGTTTTTTTTTCTTTTTCTCCAAGAGCTTGGAGTGCTACCATGGATTATATTCATAATATGACTATCGTGATTAGCAAATTTGTTCTTTTTTATATATGCAAAAACTAATAGAGGTCCGGTGGCTACTTCTAGGATAAAATTTGTGAAAATCTAGAAACTTGGCTTCTTCTAGGATAAACAAAATATATGCAAAAACTAATAGAATATATCTAGTGGCTAATAGAGTTTATTCATGTTTTTTTACATATTGAGAATACTATCAAGCATGTTACTAGTTTAATGAGCTTAGATTTTATGCAGTTTGTTACTATCTGACGACCTTAGAGTTTATTTACGTTCGTTTTATAAACTTAGTGTACAAATATGCATAAAATATCATCATCGTTGAATCTAGGATAAAATTTATGAAAATAACTCCTTAACAAAAAGATTAACACAGCACAAAATTGAATTTAAGAAAATCAGACAGGAAATAGCTTATGATAGGAAAATCACATACCTTAGATTCTTGCTGTTCAGTTGAGTCGATGGATCCAAGGCGACAAAGAATACTCTCGGATGAAACGAGTTATGTCGATTTATTTTACTACTTAAAGAGAAGATGCGTGATTCCACGAAAGGTTCCTGATTGAAGATGAGGGGAGTTCAGAGATTTTAGAAGATGGGTGGGATAAATCAGTGGTTAGTGGTGGGTAATTTTTAGGGAAACAATTTTTTTTTGAGACAACTTGATTACGCCAGCATCTGCTTGCGTATTAACAGTGGAATTACCGGTTAGTGCATATTTTTTTTGAGGCAGCTTTAATCAGTGGTTAGTTGAGAGTATTTCAGTCCAATTTTATTCTTGCCCTTAATTGTAAATTAGTACGGGCATTTTCCCAATTGTGCCTCTATTTGTGTGTCCTTAATATTGACTAATGTGGTAATGACTTATTTTTTTTTCAAGAGTAACTATTAAGACTAAATTTCTATGCATCTTTTTTAAGGAGGATATTGCATTTTATATAACATAAGAAAACTTTCTACTTTTTTTTCATTTTTTGTTGAAATAAGTAACACAAAATATGATGCTTTACCTACGTTTTGTACACCAGTGGACCAATATGCATAGTTTGAGCCTGTGAATACTTGAGGATGTGTTGTTGATTGGCCTTATTGGAATGTACTTGGCATATTAACTATATTTGAACTACATGTTACTGTAAATTTAAATGACTTTGCTCTGATACCAATTGAAAGTCTAAGTGGATCAAGTATTGTGTATATAGTAAATAAATATCTAATGATATAAAAGACTTGGTATAGTAAAGAAAATAAATAAGATTAACCACACTATAGTACTGGTTCAGACCATCCGTCCTATTTCCAATCCCAAAGCTCTCTTTTGGTATTTCACTAACCAATTATCCTCTCTTTTCCTAGAGGAATAGGCTTCAATACAAAAGAGTTTCTTTGACAAGATTGTTATCTAAACAACACAGATTTTGATTAATAATACAATGATCTTCCTATGTCTCCTTGAGTGATATATACTTAACAGTGTATGAGTATATGGAAGTATATACGATAGTGATTACAAAATTTGAATGCAAGAAGTAATAGAGAGACATAATATATATATAGTAGAGAATTGGATTAGATGGCTATCTCGATCTTGAGTGTAGTATATGTATATCCGTGTAAAGTTTCTTTGAGTAGTCGCTTCTATTTCTTTTCAGTCCTAGAGATGATGAAGAGTTTTGAAGAAGAGATAAAGAGGCACCCTTTCTGTAACAACCCGGAAAATCAGAACCAATTCAAATATTTATTTTAAGGAAATTTTGTTAGAAAATGCATCAGAATTTAAAAATTACATTATTAAATTATTGTATATATGAAAATAATAATACCATAAAACTTTTAACGTTATCTATGTAATAACACATGATGTTTAATACTATATGTTTTGAAAATTGAAAGGTTGCAAACTTTCTAATAATTATCATTAAATAATCTAGCATTTATCTCATGTATTTATTCTCTCTCTTTCTACTCTTTTATCTATCATTCAAATTCATTTAGAAACAAAGTTATTCCCTTTATTTCTCCTTTTCTTCAACCCTTCTCTTTATATCTACAATCTTCAAATCTCAAAATAAAATAAAATCCTACAAAACTATATGCATATTTCTATGATTTATTCTTATTAGTCCAATTAAATATGTCCCCTAAATTACGTTATTTAATATTACATGTTTTGAAATTTAGAAAGTCACACAACTTTCTTATAATCATCATTAAAACAATAAATTATGCATTCATTACTTTCTGTTATTCTCTTTCTTTATGTAATTTTCTTTTGAATTTTTAATAAGAAATAAAGGTTAATAAATGTTGATTAGGTTAACATGACATGTCTAGTCAACTAATTTATTCACTTGTAACCTACTACATATGTAGAGACTCAAGTGAGGAATACAATAAAGTACATAACCAAATACATACATATACATTATATGAAAATATGTATAGGCATTGTATGAAAATATACATATACAATATATGAACATACATAAATGCGATATATAAAATGGTCATGAAATGAAATATTCATTAGTTAGTTAAAATATATTTTGTTAGAAAAAAACCTCACTATTAGTATATTAGTGAAATATAAAATCATAAATAAAGGAAAGTCGCCTCTTTCATAAAATAAATAAATTTTGAAATCATATTCAATGAGGTGTGTCATTCATTGCAAGGAAAATAAAAAGGGAAAATAATAATAATGATAATGATAACCATAATTGCCGCACGCGTTTCATTCATATCCTTTAATTCTTTATGTTCGCTCTCTTCTTTTCATATACATATATGCCATACTATATACCTTTTATAAATACAAGAAAAAAAGGGATAAGATAGAAAATTATTAAATTAAATATTATTTAATATATTGTTATTATATATTGACCTTTATCTCACATATATTAATGCCTCATCCCTATCAATTAATTTAATTCTTTTGTAACATGCAATATATGGTTAGTGGACCTTTTCTGAATTAAAGAAGTAAATAATTTATTTATAAATACCCTAGAATAATCAAACCCTAATTCATATCATAGCCACCGCCACCCTATCATTCAATGGCCACTCTTCTTCAAATTTCCTTCATTAATTTCTTCTAATCCATCATATAATTCACAAAAATTATAAAGCCAATATTGGAGAGCACCACGAGACCTCTCTAGTCAATGGTTAAGATCATTGAAGGCGGCCTCAATCAGGGTGCGATTTGGAATGAGGAACGGCAGTTTTGGGTTGAGCGGCTTTAAAAAGAGAACGACGGGTTTTGAGAATAAAGGTTAGGGATTTTAATTTTAATTAATTAATTAATTATATAATTAATATAAACAATGTTCGTAACGTCGTATCTCTCTAATACGAGGTCGGAATCGGACGAAACGAAATGCGTTGGAATCACGACGATGAGATCTGCAATATGGAACTGACTAGAGCTAAAATAGAGCACGTTGGAAATTCTAACAAAAATCATGGTGAGATCTCTATTTTAAAATAAATTTAATTATTAACTGCGATGTGAAATTTATATTTATACTATATAGAATTCATGTTGGTGTTGTATAAAATTGTAATTGTTTGTTTGTGATTACGTTGAATAACTGAATTGAATTGTGTATATTCATGTTTGACATTAAAAAATCATTTTCTGATGTTGGATTATAAATATAATAAAAACATGTTAATACATGTTTGGCATTAAAAAGTCATTTTCTTATGTTAGATTAGAAATAAAATAAAAAATATGTTAATACATGTTTAGCATTAAAAAGTCATTTTCTTATGTTGGATTAGAAATATAATAAAAACATGTTAATACATGTTTGGCAAAGTCATTTTTTTATGTTGGATTAGAAATATAATAAAAACATGTTAATACATGCTTGGCATTAAAAAGTCATTTTCTTATGTTGGATTAGAAATATAATAAAAACATGTTAATACATGTTTGGCATTAAAAAGTCATTTTCTTATGTTGGATTAGAAATATAATAAAAACATGTTAATACATGTTTGGCATTAAAAAAAGTCATTTTCTTATGTTAGATTAGAAATAAAATAAAAAACATGTTACTACATGTTTGGCATTAAAAAAGTCATTTTCTTATGTTAGATTAGAAATAAAATAAAAAAATATGTTAATACATGTTTGGCATTAAAAATTCATTTTCTTATGTTAGATTAGGTATAAAATAAAAACATATTATTACATGTTTTGCTATTTTAAAAGACATTTTTAATATGTTAGAGTAAAATAAAAAGAATAACATGTTATTATATGTTTGGTTAAATAATAAAGATTACATTTTTATTACATATGGTGATCATTAAAAACATGTCATTTTTGTAAGATCATGTCATGTTATTTAAATATGTCATTTTTGTAAAATCATGTTATGTTAGAATTAAAATATCATTTTTGTTAGATTAGAATAAAAATAACATTTTTGTTAGAAATGCCATGTTAGATTAAAAATAACATTTTTGTTATAAAATTATCATTTTAGATAAATTGTCATATTAGATTAAAAATAATATTTTTGTTATAAAATTATCATTTTAGATAAATTGTCATGTTAGATTAAAAATATCATTTTTGTTAGAAAAGTTACATTAGATTAAAAATAACATTTTTTGTTAGAAAAGTTACATTAGATTAAAAATAACATTTTTTGTTAGAAAAGTTACATTAGAATAAAAACAACATTTTTGTTAGAAAAGTTACATTAGATTAAAAATAACATTTTTGATATAAAATTATCATGTTAGATAAAATTGTCATTTTAGATAAAAATGTCATGTTAGAATAAAAGGTCATTTTAGTTAAATGTGTCATTTATGATAGAAATAAATATGTCATTCATATTAAAAATAAATATATCATTTATGTTAGGGATGAAAATGTTGAAACTTCAAAATTCACTTTTCTAATGTGAAGATCAAATATATAAAATATTCATTGTATGGATAATAATGTTGAAACATTAAAATTTACATTTCTAACGTAAAGCACGATTTATGTAAAATGATCATTGGTTGGAATATAAAAATGTTTAACAATAAAAAGTTTACATTTTTATTGTATATGAGAAAATATGAAAAATGAACATTTGTTTTAAAAGAATAAAGTCAATTAAAATTTTGTTTACATAAAAAATTACATTTTTAATGTAAGTATGAATCATATAAAAGATTCAAGTTAATAAATTTTGTTTACATTAAAATTTACACTTTAATGTATGTATGAGTCATACTAAAAGATTCATTGTTTGAAAATTTGTTTTCACTTTAAAATTTACATTGTTAATGTAGAAAGCCATCATTAGAAAAAGGTTCATTGCTTGAAATATGTTTTTACATTAAAATGTACATTTTTAATGTAAATGAATCATATGAAAATAAAAGATTCATTGTGTAATAAAAATATATTTGACATTGAAATTTACATTTTTAATGTAAATAAATCATTAGATTAAGTTTCATTGTTTAATATATTATGTTAACATTAAAATTACATCTTTAATGTAATAAAGGATTGATTAAAAAGATTAAACTTTGGTAAAAATGTGTTAACACAGGAAAGTACATTTTTAATGTACAAATGATTATGTAAAAAGGTTAAAATTTGATTATAATATGTTTACATTCAAAAGCTCATTTTTGATGTATAAAAGGATAAAATAAAAAGAGCATTGTTTGATAAAAAAATGTTTTTACATTAAAAATAACACTTTTAATGTAAGCAGGAATAATTAAAATATGCATTGTTTAATATTAACATTTACATATTAAAGAAGTAGAAATGGTCATTTGTTTGATATGAACATTTACATTTTAGAGATGTAGAAAAATGTACATTGGTTTAACATTATCATTATTATGTTAGCGATATCAAAAAATAATTCAAACTGAATTATAATTGGTTAAATTTATTAACCGATGATTTATGTATATAAATTGTTGCTGTTTGAAAACCCCACACGGGTATTGGGATGACATTTGTCATATACTAGTCCCAATATTTAGTTGTATGTCAATCGATGGATTGACAGTCTGTGATGAGCATTATTTATTTATTTTAATGCTCACACAATTATAAATTTCACTCTGGATGCGAATGGACTGTTTATTGATTGCTTATCATTATTGTTATAAACATGCGATGTATGAAATCCATATAACTGAATTTATATGGTAATTGATTGAGTCACATTCCGACACAGAATATCTTTTGATATAAAGAATATTTTAAAATAAAGGATCTTCTAAAATAAAGTATATTTTAAAATAAAGAATATTTTATAATAATATTTAGTGAATAATAAAATTATTATTTTTACGTCCCTTTTTGGGCAGACATAAAAATAATGAAATGTGAAGGCAAGTTAAGAAGCAAATGCCATTTTAACCCGAACGAGTTTATCGAACGATTTATTTCATTTTAAAATGAATATAAAAAGAAGTGATTTCAAAATCTAATATTTTGAAATTATTAATATTATAATATGATAAAGATTTGGAATATTCAGTTTTTATTTAAAATTGAAAATTGAAATCAAAATCATTTTAAAATGAATTCAAAATCATTTAAAAATGAATTTATAAATATTTTATAAAATAAGTTTTAAAAAGGAAACCAACAAAATATATATAATATATTATATATTTATATAATGGCTTGAATAGAACGCGTCGTGCAGCGATCGTTCGCGAATTTCGACCACTAATTTCAAATTGATGCAACGGGAGATCCGACCATTGGATTCTCCTAAAATCGGAACCCTTTGGTTCGTATCGAAAAGGGTTTTCCAATGAATATAAGAGGTTTGAAATCTAATGGTTAAATTTGGAATTATGTCCAAATCAATTTCAGAAAAGGTCACTATAGATGCAGTTCGGTGGCCGTTATTGGAAACCGACTATACAGGCCTTAACAAAATTATTAAAAATATTAATAAATTGTGTAAAATCATAATAAATGGTTTGGAGAAATTTTGAATGAAAAATTTCATATTTGAAAAGATAAAAATGTATTTTTATCGATATGAACTAGTTATTAACTAGAATAAATCTTTAAATTAAGATTTAATGAAGTTTTCCAATAAATTAATATTTACTTGGAATTAAATATATAAATTGAATTTTTGGGTTTTTCGTGAATGGTGTCTTCAATAATACCGTTCTTAAACCCAGTTGAGAAAAGAATAAATCTTTTAATTAAGATTATTAGAGTTTCCAATTATATTTAGAAAGTAGAATAAAATGATATGTGAATTGGTTTTATTGTGGACTGTGTTTTTAAACGACATTTGTTCTTTAACCCAATTAACAGTGAAAATATAATTTGGAAGTTTCAAATCTTTTTTTAAGATTTAAATGGAAATTTTCCAAAGTAAAGTTTTTAAATTTAATACATTGGAACTGAATGGGATTCGATTTAATAATAATCGAGATGAGCTTCTGTAAAAGAAGACCGTTATCATATATGGAATTTAAAAGGCTCTGTCGTTATTCGATTTATATTATTAATCTGATACGGGAATTTATATCGATTATATATTGATTTGATTTCTATGAAAATTCCATATATAATAGAAGATGAAATTGGGTTTATCATGAACTGTGTTTTAAATGACATTGGTTCTTTAACCCAGTTAAAGACAAGTTTTACTTCTTAAAGTTGAATAATCATAAAGTAATGATTTTTGATATTAAAACCAAATTAGAGTTTTAATGAATCTTTGAAAAGAGAATTAAAGAATAAATTTAAAAGAATTTATCTTTGATAAAATTAATGGGAACCTTTCCCTAATAATGTGAATATTTTATTAAAAGAATATTCTAAATTGGAATGAGGCATATGATGTGTTTCTATAGCACTTAATTATTTATTATAAAATACGCGAGTTATTCGGAAAGACCGAGTTTAACCCATTCTGAATGCAACGACCCGGCTTTTTGTTCGATTATCGCTGGTAATTAAACCAACTTAAACCGTTCATGAAGACAGATTGTTATGGGTACTAACATATTTGCACAAAAATAACAGAACTTTTCATTTTATTACCATAATATAACATTAGAGTTACAAGGAATACATCAGAGTACATCAGTTTCATAGCGGAGGAGATACTAACTGTAACACCCCCGCCTCCGCTAGGGTCACTCGCAAAGGATTGCACTAGCTTTAGAGGGGCATTATTGGTAAACATGCACAAAAATATCACAAGACAGAACATATAAAATAGCGGAAGTAAAATCAAACTTTCATAACATGAATAAATAAGGTCTAAAGCCTTTTACATCAGAGTACATCAAAACCTGTCTTGCAATAGTAAAGAAGCATAAAGACATTTTCATAAATTATTCCCCAAGTAAAAACAGTAAAGTAGCCATAGCCAAGAAAAGTCCAAGCCATCCATGATGACCTTCAAGCAGAAGAAGTCCGAACTAAACAGCATTGTTTCCTCCCTGTAACCTGGAGGGGGGGGGGGAAACGGAAGAAAAGAGGCGAAACAAAACGGGTCAGTCAAAAAGACTGAGTAAGTCCTATCTACTTCCAGTATAAAAACAGGTAAAGGTAACATGACATGCATAAACTGAAAGTAAACATAAGGATAACTACAAGATAGATAAACCAGGGTAGCCGGTTGAACTACTGTGGCAAAGTAAACTAAGGTATCATGATAAACTACGGTGTTATGATAAGTCAAGGTATCACATCGTCAGATTTCTATCGAGTACATTATCCCAAGGTATCTACCCCGTCTAACATCCCACGGTATCTATTATGTATATTCTTCTTAGTTCTAACATGTATATTTGCTCTGCACCTCTCGTACTAGTACCCCTACCCGCGTCATGTGTTAACCATGAATGTCCCTTGCTCAAAGTCGTGTAATGGTCCATGTCAACCTAGTATATCGCATATATAGGTTACTCAAATCATATGTTTCTTTCCATGTATATAAGTTCAGTCCTTTGCCGTACCTCGTACGGGCTTCCTCATGTCGTATTATCCTTGAATTCGTTTGGACTGTCACCCTTGTTCTAGCTAGGCTCTTCCATATGAATCATCGTTTGAACTACTAGGACTTACGCCACCTAGCACCACTAGGGATTACGCTTACCTATTGCACGCTTTCGTATTTCGGTTTGGGTTAAACCACCTAGGCCACTAGGGATTACGCTAACCCTCAACCGCGCCCTTTTTCCCACGCATTCATCGTGAATCGTTTTTCTATAACTGTATGCACATGTATCACATCGTGCCATCCGAGTCCTGTCACAGGGCAAACCAAGAAATACAGGACTCGGTCGGGAGCTTTAGATTTATCTGCCGATGCAGATACTAAGGTCTGCTTTTCTACACGTGGCTATGGTCCCACGAGACCCCTCCCTCAACTAGTGAAAGGCAACACAAGAGAAAATCTTGCATGAGAACTACACTCCGGCCAGCCCACATCCTACGGCCTACCTCACCCATAATTAGATAGCAAATCATGGTCTGTTGGGTGTTCCCTGCCTTTCCGTACGTACACGCTTGACTCAAGATGGTAGATGATCGACGAACTTGCTATCTCGGGCACCTTATGTATTCGTCGACTCACTGCTATCCACCCCAGTCTTTAGGTCGCTCGCATAGCAACCAAGGCATATTCTTGGTTCTTCTACCGCAGACCTCAACCTCTCGTGAGCCTAGTATAATGACCTGGCAGCTCACAGAGGGATCCCAAGAATATCCTCACGTTCCCCGAAGCCGCTGCTTCGTTACCCAGTTCGTTGGAGCCTTTATCTAAATCAGATAGCCTGCTCCTACACGCATACTTAAACGTTGACCTAACGTATCGGGTTACTAATCTATCTAAGAAATGGTCCAAATTTCCTTGACTAAGAATTATTACTTAGTTTCCCTTAACTAAGGTTTACCACTTAGCCTTATTTCCATAATCCTTGTTAACTATGGTTATTTACCTAATCCTCCGAATTAGGGTTTATCTAATGGGTTAAGTGTCACTTAAGTTCATAACTTAGCCCGTCTACAAACCATGTCAAAATTGGCTAAGTATACAAGTCCAAGACTTAACCCTACAAACCATGTGTCAAGTTGGTTAAGTATATCAAGGAATCCATGACTTAACCTCGTCTAATTATCATTTTAGATTGGTTAATTATATAATTTAACTTGACCTTGTCATCAAATCGGTCAAGCGTATTCAAGTGATTCGTGACTTAGCCTTATCATGTTTTCACGTTAGATTGGTTAAGTATAGATTAACTTAACCTCATCAAATTAACGAGTTAGATTGGTTAAGTATAGGTCACTTAACCTCATCAAATCATCGTGTTAAATTAGTTAAGTGTTTAACTTAACCCCATTAAATTACCAAGTTGGATTAATTAAGTCTAGGCTAACTTAACCCCATCCGATTACCATGTTTAGATTAGTTAAGCCTAACCTTAACCCCATCCATTAACTGTATTATACGGTTAAGTGTCATTAAGAAAATTTACTTAACCTTATCACGTTATCGTGTTGGATTGATTAAGTGTTGGTTAACTTAATCCCGTCCACTAGTCGTATAAAAATGGTCAAGTGTCATTAGGCAAATCAAGTTACTTAACCTACCCAAGCTTATCATGTTTTGTTAAGTATCATTAGCCTAATCAAATTACTTAACCCATTTGTCCATATCATATTTGGTTAAGCCTCATTAATCAAATTAACTTAACCCTATTATGTGGCATTAATTTAATTAATGCACCCTCAACCTCTCACATTAGACCTTGTTGTGGTTACTAGTTAAGCCGGGCGGGTCCGGGTAGATTTACACCACAACCTAGTCTAACCTCGGGTCTTAAGCGCGACATGACCAACTTCTCACATTGGGTCCTATTGTTTGCAACTACTAGTTAGGCCGGTCGGTTCCGGGTAGTTTTACGTTGCAAACTCAACCCAACCTCGAGTTGGCCATACTTATATTAACTAAGTTCATCATGTTTCCAAAACATGTTACAAGTTTTCAAGCATTTGGGTAGACCTAACTTAATAGGTAAATTCCCAAAGGGTAGACCTAACTTAATAGGTAAATTCCCAAGCTCATGTTTTTATGCATACTTACATGCCAACCTCCATGTTATCTTTCAAGTCATATTTTCAAGTATAAACACATGTCATATTCAAGTTAAGATTTTGCGACATGTTCATGTTTATCTAACTACCCAAAATCGTGTTTTCCCAACGCAAGCAAAGCGAGTCAACATAGTAAGGATACTATGTCACATATTGGTCTCAAAACATGCATGATGCCAAAAAGGGCTTGGCTTCCACATGCATAACATCATAAAGGGATTGGCCATAAACATGCATAGTGTCATAAGGTAATTTGGCCACAAACATGCATATTATCAAAAAGGGTTTGGCCATAAACATGCACAACTTAAAAGAGGGGATTGGCCACGAGCATGCATAATCTCATAAAGGATTTGGCCACAAACTTGCATGTTAGCATAAGGGGTTTGGGTTCATAAACATGCATAAGCCCCAAAATCTTGTCTTAGCCAATGTTTCACAAGTAAAGTGGTTCCTAAAGGTTCATGCTAGCATTTCATGCATAAAGATCCAAACTTGCAAGATAAACTAGGTTATGCATAGCATGAGAGGCATGATTAAGTCACTCACATGGCCTAAAATCATAAACATGAACACAAGAGGCAAGGTAAGGTTCATATAGGTTCGCATAATCATGTTTAGCCTCATTTTATCCCATGTCATTATCAAAACTACCGTTTCCATCTAAAAGTAGCTAGAACTTACTTAGGCAAGGCTTAGAAAAGGGGTCATGCATCATCTTGACGAAGAAAGGTGGCTCCTTTGAAGAAGAACCTTCATGAAACTCGCATAGCAATGTTGATTTGGCCTCTATTTGGTGTAGCAAGCTTGCACCTTTTGATTTGAACCCGATTTGAATGCATAGGCTCTAGGGATTTGAGATGGAGGCCATGAGAGTAGAAATTTGGCCATAGTTTAGTTACATGAGTGAATAATGAGGGTTTAGGGGTAGGTTTAGGGTCTTTTTATAGAGATTAGGATAGTTTTAGGCCCTTAGATTAACCCTAGGACCAACCTGAACCGTCAGATTTCAAACCAGGCCCAAAAACCTAGCCAAGATAGGAAATAGGTGCACCAGATCAGAATCAGCCGACAGGGCAAGTCGACAGCCCTGTCGACATGCCTGTCAACATGCCTGTCGACATGCCTGTCGACATGCCTGTCGACATGCCTGTCGACTTGTCTGGGCGGGAATTTTCCCGCCTGGCCCCATTTCTGCATGTTTCGAAATTCAAATTTCCCGAAAACTTCTTTGGGCCTTAACCGGGTCATACGGACTCCGATTTTCGAAAACTCAGACTCTATTTCGCGTATTTTTCCGAGACGAACGCAATGGCTTAGCCCGTTTTACTTGATTCAGGATTTAAAATTAAATTCTGCCTTGATTATCGTTTTAACATGTTATTGAAATACGGGTTGTTACATTCTCCCCACCTTTTAGGATTTCGTCCCCGAAATCTCTAAGTTAGGAAGAACATATCCTACCATCCATCATCCATCTACTCAAAACATCATCCACAAGCAACCATTGTCCTTAGATGATTTCTAATGCTGTATGAATACATGCAAAATGTGTGTGTACATGTTCCTTAGCTAATGCTAATGATCAGGCCTGGATAATCTTTCTAATGCAAAAATATGTATAGTGCCATGAACCCAACATGTATGCAAATAGTCCTAGCCATATAGATACTATATGCGTGCACAATCATTCATTCATATGCAACAACCGCATGATAACACATTCGATTTCATCCATAAACAAGTATAAATACTCGTGCATATGCAATATGAAATGTGACCGAGTCGAGCTAGTATCTAATGTGTATTCGCGCATCCACGAGCAACCACGTGCAACCACTTGCAACCATATCAATCATAACATGTTTCAAATACATGTTTACATCCATAGGGTTCTACCTAGGATTCCCTGGAACAGGGTCGAGAAGAAAAACAAGACAAACTCCTGAGAGGATGTCCACAAAAGATAGCCTACAAGTAAGCTCTACAGAAAACAGGGATCAAGGATATACTCCCAAAAGAGATATCATGCGCGTATATAGTCTTTGACCATCAGAGTCGTATTTCCTCGAGCTTAATTCCATTGTGCCTTGACCGTCTTTTAACTTCGCGATTTCGTAGCTTCCTATTTCCTGTTTCCATAACATGAGCTGGAACTCATTTCTTCGTCGCCTCTCGTTCCACTTGCACACTTGGCGCAAACATGACTGCGTACTCATGATCTCATGCAAGCTTTCCAAAATTCACTAGTGAATCTCGGACCTCGTACCACAAGGTATTCCACGTAGAAGAACTTTCTCTTGAAAGTAAACAGATGCCAACCAGGTTATCAAGCGCACTTACTAGGGTGATTTCTATAACCCACGCATAAGTGAAGTAAACCATCCGTCTTATCGGCGAACACCACTCGATCGGGCCTCAAATTTCCAATAAAGGCATCAAGGAATTCTAAGTAACTAGTCATGACAGAACCTCAAAAAGGTTACCCGGTACTTCGAGGGCATTACCAAGGCTAGTCAAAAGGTCTAACTACCCTCCTATCAAAATCGAGAGTGGCACCCCCTACTGGATAACCACTTCATCCCTAGAATCCATCCATAGCTTATAAACATAAGCATTATTTCCAAACTCAACACTTGGCATAGACATTCCTAAATCCAAACAAGTCATGTATAAATGGACTGATTCTCCAATAGGACTTTGAGACAAAAATGGGATTCTCTATTACGCTAGTACTTAAGGTGCAGAGACTCAACTATCGAAGCAGACTTAAATGATACGAACAACGAAGTCCTAACGGGATGATAGAGAAGAAAAGCTAAACCTTTAACAAGATCGTTACCCTCCTTCCGAGGTACTCTAGAAATGAGAGCATACTACTGCCCTCCCGATGATCTTGTCCTTGTCCCATAATACTTAACTATCCGCCCCGTTTTACCATGCCAAAGGTACTCTCTCGTCATGGGTTTCATTGTTCATCTTTCTCCCTCCTTTGAGGACTAAGCCATACCAACAAGTTGCTCATCCTTAAGCTCGTATCCTTTATCCTCTTTCTCACTATCCTTTCTTATAACGCGGCCACTGGTCTCTTAAAAACCACCTCCATCGCATGGAAAGCACTTTCGTAGATAGAAAAGACTAGTCGCAGTTAAAACCACTGTGACTACAGATGGAGGAAAGAAAGGAAAAGAGATTTAATTAAGGAAACAAGGATAATGCTAATGGCCTTTGGGGAATAGCCTTTTCTTTTTAAAAGAAAAATTTCTTGAAAAATGCTTCTTTATAAACGATTTTCAAATAGTTTTCAGAAGATCTTTAAAAACTTTTGCCCAATCTGGTAACCTTCTGCTCTGATACCAAATGTAACACCCCCGCCTCCGCTAGGGTCACTCGCAAAGGAATGCACTAGCTTTAGAGGGTCATTATTGGTAAACATGCACAGAAATATCACAAGACAGAACATATAAAATAGCGGAAGTAAAATCAAACTTTCATAACATGAATAAATAAGGTCTAAAGCCTTTTACATCAGAGTACATCAAAACCTGTCTTGCAATAGTAAAGAAGCATAAAGACATTTTCATAAATTATTCCCCAAGTAAAAACAGTAAAGTAGCCATAGCCAAGAAAAGTCCAAGCCATCCATGATGACCTTCAAGCAGAAGAAGTCCGAACTAAACAACATTGTTTCCTCCCTGTAACCTGGAGGGGGGGGGGAAACGGAAGAAAAGAGGCGAAACAAAACGGGTCAGTCAAAAAGACTGAGTAAGTCCTATCTACTTCCAGTATAAAAACGGGTAAAGGTAACATGACATGCATAAACTGAAAGTAAACATAAGGATAACTACAAGATAGATAAACCAGGGTAGCCGGTTGAACTACTGTGGCAAAGTAAACTAAGGTATCATGATAAACTACGGTGTTATGATAAGTCAAGGTATCACATCGTCAGATTTCTATCGAGTACATTATCCCAAGGTATCTACCCCGTCTAACATCCCACGGTATCTATTATGTATATTCTTCTTAGTTCTAACATGTATATTTGCTCTGCACCTCTCGTACTAGTACCCCTACCCGCGTCATGTGTTAACCATGAATGTCCCTTGCTCAAAGTCGTGTAATGGTCCATGTCAACCTAGTATATCGCATATATAGGTTACTCAAATCATATGTTTCTTTCCATGTATATAAGTTCAGTCCTTTGCCGTACCTCGTACGGGCTTCCTCATGTCGTATTATCCTTGAATTCGTTTGGACTGTCACCCTTGTTCTAGCTAGGCTCTTCCATATGAATCATCGTTTGAACTACTAGGACTTACGCCACCTAGCACCACTAGGGATTACGCTTACCTATTGCACGCTTTCGTATTTCGGTTTGGGTTAAACCACCTAGTCCACTAGGGATTACGCTAACCCTCAACCGCGCCCTTTTTCCCACGCATTCATCGTGAATCGTTTTTCTATAACTGTATGCACATGTATCACATCGTGCCATCCGAGTCCTGTCACAGGGCAAACCAAGAAATACAGGACTCGGTCGGGAGCTTTTGATTTATCTGCCGATGCAGATACTAAGGTCTGCTTTTCTACACGTGGCTATGGTCCCACGAGACCCCTCCCTCAACTAGTGAAAGGCAACACAAGAGAAAATCTTGCATGAGAACTACACTCCGGCCAGCCCACATCCTACGGCCTACCTCACCCATAATTAGATAGCAAATCATGGTCTGTTGGGTGTTCCCTGCCTTTCCGTACGTACACGCTTGACTCAAGATGGTAGATGATCGACGAACTTGCTATCTCGGGCACCTTATGTATTCGTCGACTCACTGCTATCCACCCCAGTCTTTAGGTCGCTCGCATAGCAACCAAGGCATATTCTTGGTTCTTCTACCGCAGACCTCAACCTCTCGTGAGCCTAGTATAATGACCTGGCAGCTCACAGAGGGATCCCAAGAATATCCTCACGTTCCCCGAAGCCGCTGCTTCGTTACCCAGTTCGTTGGAGCCTTTATCTAAATCAGATAGCCTGCTCCTACACGCATACTTAAACGTTGACCTAACGTATCGGGTTACTAATCTATCTAAGAAATGGTCCAAATTTCCTTGACTAAGAATTATTACTTAGTTTCCCTTAACTAAGGTTTACCACTTAGCCTTATTTCCATAATCCTTGTTAACTATGGTTATTTACCTAATCCTCTGAATTAGGGTTTATCTAATGGGTTAAGTGTCACTTAAGTTCATAACTTAGCCCGTCTACAAACCATGTCAAAATTGGCTAAGTATACAAGTCCAAGACTTAACCCTACAAACCATGTGTCAAGTTGGTTAAGTATATCAAGGAATCCATGAATTAACCTCGTCTAATTATCATTTTAGATTGGTTAATTATATAATTTAACTTGACCTTGTCATCAAATCGGTCAAGCGTATTCAAGTGATTCGTGACTTAGCCTTATCATGTTTTCACGTTAGATTGGTTAAGTATAGATTAACTTAACCTCATCAAATTAACGAGTTAGATTGGTTAAGTATAGGTCACTTAACCTCATCAAATCATCGTGTTAAATTAGTTAAGTGTTTAACTTAACCCCATTAAATTACCAAGTTGGATTAATTAAGTCTAGGCTAACTTAACCCCATCCGATTACCATGTTTAGATTAGTTAAGCCTAACCTTAACCCCATCCATTAACTGTATTATACGGTTAAGTGTCATTAAGAAAATTTACTTAACCTTATCACGTTATCATGTTGGATTGATTAAGTGTTGGTTAACTTAATCCCGTCCACTAGTCGTATAAAAATGGTCAAGTGTCATTAGGCAAATCAAGTTACTTAACCTACCCAAGCTTATCATGTTTTGTTAAGTATCATTAGCCTAATCAAATTACTTAACCCATTTGTCCATATCATATTTGGTTAAGCCTCATTAATCAAATTAACTTAACCCTATTATGTGGCATTAATTTAATTAATGCACCGTCAACCTCTCACATTAGACCTTGTTGTGGTTACTAGTTAAGCCGGGCGGGTCCGGGTAGATTTACACCACAACCTAGTCTAACCTCGGGTCTTAAGCGCGAAATGACCAACTTCTCACATTGGGTCCTATTGTTTGCAACTACTAGTTAGGCCGGTCGGTTCCGGGTAGTTTTACGTTGCAAACTCAACCCAACCTCGAGTTGGCCATACTTATATTATCTAAGTTCATCATGTTTCCAAAACATGTTACAAGTTTTCAAGCATTTGGGTAGACCTAACTTAATAGGTAAATTCCCAAAGGGTAGACCTAACTTAATAGGTAAATTCCCAAGCTCATGTTTTTATGCATACTTACATGCCAACCTCCATGTTATCTTTCAAGTCATATTTTCAAGTATAAACACATGTCATATTCAAGTTAAGATTTTGCGACATGTTCATGTTTATCTAACTACCCAAAATCGTGTTTTCCCAACGCAAGCAAAGCGAGTCAACATAGTAAGGATACTATGTCACATATTGGTCTCAAAACATGCATGATGCCAAAAAGGGCTTGGCTTCCACATGCATAACATCATAAAGGGATTGGCCATAAACATGCATAGTGTCATAAGGTAATTTGGCCACAAACATGCATATTATCAAAAAGGGTTTGGCCATAAACATGCACAACTTAAAAGAGGGGATTGGCCACGAGCATGCATAATCTCATAAAGGATTTGGCCACAAACTTGCATGTTAGCATAAGGGGTTTGGGTTCATAAACATGCATAAGCCCCAAAATCTTGTCTTAGCCAATGTTTCACAAGTAAAGTGGTTCCTAAAGGTTCATGCTAGCATTTCATGCATAAAGATCCAAACTTGCAAGATAAACTAGGTTATGCATAGCATGAGAGGCATGATTAAGTCACTCACATGGCCTAAAATCATAAACATGAACACAAGAGGCAAGGTAAGGTTCATATAGGTTCGCATAATCATGTTTAGCCTCATTTTATCCCATGTCATTATCAAAACTACCGTTTCCATCTAAAAGTAGCTAGAACTTACTTAGGCAAGGCTTAGAAAAGGGGTCATGCATCATCTTGACGAAGAAAGGTGGCTCCTTTGAAGAAGAACCTTCATGAAACTCGCATAGCAATGTTGATTTGGCCTCTATTTGGTGTAGCAAGCTTGCACCTTTTGATTTGAACCCGATTTGAATGCATAGGCTCTAGGGATTTGAGATGGAGGCCATGAGAGTAGAAATTTGGCCATAGTTTAGTTACATGAGTGAATAATGAGGGTTTAGGGGTAGGTTTAGGGTCTTTTTATAGAGATTAGGATAGTTTTAGGCCCTTAGATTAACCCTAGGACCAACCTGAACCGTCAGATTTCAAACCAGGCCCAAAAACCTAGCCAAGATAGGAAATAGGTGCACCAGATCAGAATCAGCCGACAGGGCAAGTCGACAGCCCTGTCGACATGCCTGTCGACATGCCTGTCGACATGCCTGTCGACTTGTCTGGGCGGGAATTTTCCCGCCTGGCCCCATTTCTGCATGTTTCGAAATTCAAATTTCCCGAAAACTTCTTTGGGCCTTAACCGGGTCATACGGACTCCGATTTTCGAAAACTCGGACTCTATTTCGCGTATTTTTCCGAGACGAACGCAATGGCATAGCCCGTTTTACTTGATTCAGGATTTAAAATTAAATTCTGCCTTGATTATCGTTTTAACATGTTATTGAAATACGGGTTGTTACACTAACTCAGTGGAAGAATGCGAATGCTCCAAAACATATAGCTCCAGCTAACACCAAAATCCTGCTCCGATCAACTCTAAATTCAAATAACTTAAAATTAACCTTCCCATTCGTCGGATCAGTTAGGGATAGCCAGGGAGAGCAAGAAACTTCATTTCCAAACCCAAGCCTAGACACTATCCTCTCTGTCATCCTAGAATGTTCCGGTATTTATTTATTCATTTAAAGGACTTTAACAATATATGTGAATTCATACATATGGTCTTTTCCAATTATTAACCTTCAATTTCAATAATGATATTGCTTTTAATTATGAAGGAGATTTTTCGATCACCAATGTGATACGATAATTGTTGTGTTATAATGTGTGCAAAAAAACATCAACAACCATTTAAACATCCATATCAACCATCATCAACATGATTCAATAAATCATAATTGTGCACAAGCGTTATAACACTAACGCTTAATAGTGTGTGTTCTAAACTTCGCATCCATCATCCATCACAAAAAATATCAATCATCATTAACCAATCACTATATTTAAATTAGTCTAGCTAGTAATTAAATATATAAACCATGGTTAAAGAGTTCTCACCTAACAACTTTCCAAATCTTCACGGTAGGCGAGCCTAGCTAAGCGAATTGTCGGGCAGTATTTCAACGCAACGTCATCTTGACCAAAATATATATATAATATAATATATACTAATCTCTCTTTATATTATAAGAGGATGAGGAGAATGACGAACTTTGGCAGGGTGGTGGTGGAAAAGAGGAAGACTTATGCCATGGAAACCATGGCCATAAGCTTTAAGAAGAAGAGAAAGAAAAGAAGTGAGAATGAATGAAAAAGTGGAAGGAAAGTGTGCTATTTATAGGAAAAGAGGAGTAAGGAGAGAGTGACACATCATAGGACACGTGTATTTTATGCATGGAATGTTGTATGAAAAATTACAAGTGTCTTAACACTTGTAAAAAGAAGAAGGAATGTGTTTTTGGTAGCATTTACCTTAAACGTTATGAAAACAAAGAGCAACACATAATACTAATGCTATTAATTTATGTTATCTTTTGACAAATCCGATCAAACGACAAATAATATCAGTAAATCCAAACTTATTAATAATCATTTCCATTTATAAATGTTATAATTCAAATAAAACCTATTGTTTAACCTACCAAAATTATAAAATGTTCTCAAAATTATTTTATGTTCAGAAAATTTAAATTAAGTATTAAAAATTCCAATTTCAAATTGGTTCAAAATTCTGGATCATTACACTGAATAATTACTGCAACGATTGAAAGTCGAAGATGAAGACGGTGGTTGAAGACCGGAGGTTTCACATCGTTTGGAGGATTACTGATGTCTTGATTGGGAGAAATCCCAAGACAAGGTAATAAGTGGTGATCTTCCAGACATACTTGGAGATCGACGGATATGCGAGAGCCTCTCTCCTGTATTGGACATATGGGACGAGGAATAAGGTGTCTCCGGTTTCGTTCAGATCCATAACGAACTTGTAAATGGATGGTATGTCTGACGTTGTATTTCTTTATGCTGCATTCGTTGATCTCTGCTAAATATATATCTGCTTGGTGGTGGGGAATTTATTCTCTTGCTTAACATCCTTCTCTGATACGTACGAGCTCAGTGGTTATATATTGGAAAAAATCAATGGTATGTATGGATTGATAATGTGGCATGTTAAAATGCAAATGATCAAGGCTTTTGTTGAAAAGCAGGGCCTTGTGGTTGATGATCAAAGCACAGCTTTATGTAGTGTAACTTCGCGACGTAAGAGTCAGAATCGGGACAAGGGAACGCAGAGAGTGCACACGTTTCTTTCTAGCTAGAAGTGGTATCAGGGTTTTGCAAGCCCTGACATTTTACATATGTGGTTGATGGAGTACGAGGCCTCGGATTTATTGGTCGACAGTGACGAAATTATAGGTTTAATAGGACCGGGAAATGTGTGTTTAGGAATTGCCAATCCACTAAGGTATATTTATGGACCGGCCCTGCAGGATCCAAGGGTTCACTGCGGGGGATCCTAAGACATTGCTAGAGTGTCTCAAATCGGTAAGGAGATTGTCCCTAGCCTTGACTCATGATGGAAATCCAACTTCCAATACGACATCTTGCGGTTTTGATTGTAGAAATAGTATGGCGACATAATAGGATGGGTACTATACCGTCTATGATTGATACAATATGATTGAAATATTTTCAAAACATATATACACTAATAATAATATCAAATCCATTTTTATCGTATTAAGCATCTTTTGACCATTATAAGGTAAAACTCTATCCTCCAGTTTGCGTTGCATTGTTTGATGGGACTAGAGTCTTATAATGGTTTCATTTTTGTAAAATGCATTGCTTTGTTTAACGATTTACTTTATTTATGCACTGGCAATCCAATGGAGTAAACCCGTTCCGCGTTAGCGGTGTGGTCCTATGATTAGCCTTATTATTAGATTAGTTAAGTAAGATTTCTCATACCAGTCCCATGACTGATCTGTGTTTGTTTCACTTTGCAAACTCGGGTGCCCTCTTTTCCACACAGGTAGTTGAGTTGGTTTTTTGCAGATATATTGAGCAGGATTCTGGGTCGAAGCTTAAAGCTGTGTCTAGAGCATTGATAGTCTTCCGTTGTATTAGTTTATTTGTTTCCGCTGCACAATATTAAATTATTGTAATTTAATCTTCCGATGTAATATAATTCAATGTACTCTGATATATTATGTACTCTAATGTAACATTAGTATAATTTTTATAAAAGTCTTCTGTTATTTGTTCTGATGTTTTGTATGCCCAAAGTAAGCGTATATGGGTTTTTGAACGGTCTTAGTCAATTTTGCGATCGATTAGGTCCGGGCAAAAATGGGAATCGTTACACTTTCAGATTTGTTTGTTGTACCTTTTAAAAAATAAATCCCGAACCCAGTTTCAGACATTTGGAGAAGAAGGTCTAACGTTTGACTAGGGTATTTGAAAATATCCATTGCTTGAGATCAAACATGTGATATTATATGGTCAGACATCCAACTTTTGTGTATTTGCATGACTATAGAATGTTGCTTCGTCTTGAGTCTTCAATCATGATCTTTTATATCTACGTTTGAATTATACATACATACATATATATATATATATGCATATATTTATTATTGTATGGTTGTTGTTACCAAAACCGTCTATTGAAGGTTCTAGCAAACAGAACTTATCGTATATCCCACATTGCATAGACAATTATAATGAAAAACATAGATACTATAGTGATGAGCAATAACAATGTAAAAAGACATCATCATTATAAAATCACCGAGTTACGTACATTATTGAGTAATAATTAAGTACATCATGGCCTCACCGCATCCTCATCACTCAGAGTACTATATAGAAAGAGAAAATCCAAAAGTATAGAGAAATACACCAAAGCACCACCGACCTTGTGTCCGTGCTAGCTATTACATCACCTATACCAACTATCTAGTCTATTAATCAACAATGCCAATGTATACACACAACAAAGTTGATAAGTACACAAGATTATAAGAGGAAACATAAACCTTTGATCAACAACAGTTTGGTGTGAGCGATAATGATTAAACAACAATACTATTGAATAAGATAATAGACAAGTTTACGACTCATACTTTACATGTCCTTAATATTAAAGAGTCAACACATAATAACTGTATAAAACGCGATACTCAAATAATAACAATGATGGGTATAATCATAGGATGGAAAATCCTAAGCATCATACATCTGTCCATTCTTCGTCCCCTCTCCAGAACTTTATAGATGAAAATATACCTAAGAAAGAAAAGATAAAAATAGCTATAACAATTATAACATTCATCAACCAAGTCCTAACTATCATGTCTAAATCCATGAATACACTGATAACCCATATAACTATCGTCACTCATGTTAGGGACTAATGGAAATCCCAGTTCAAGTCGAACTCCGTGTTTACACCAATAAATTTCTTATACCAGCACTAGGTTACACAACATTGGGTACGCGACCATCGCTACCAGTACTAATGGGCGTCTCCACCATACCCGAACATTGAGTCAACTAGAACATTTTAAGCTTATCATTGATTCTTTGGCACTCCTAGTCACTAAAGTATCACTACTCCTAGGTTTGAGGCCCCTCTAACAAATCCATTATCCTGTGGCTTTATTACATCACGAACATCATACTCCATTATCTTGTAGCTTCCTTACACCATGAATTGCATACACCATTAAAATGTAGCTTTTTTACACCACAAATTGCATATCACTCCTTGCATCGAAGAGTCACAACTTCATCATGTCATACCTTAGATCTTGTAGAAGCAATCAATATGCCATAAACTATAGGATGACCCTAAAGTCCATATCTTTCTCCACCACATACCACACCCTTTAAGTCTAAAGAACGATAGATTGGTACCGATCTATGGCCTATGGATTGGTGTCAATCTCCATACTTACCCAGTTATTAGCTTGAGTGCTTTTGGTCTTCTTCTAACCATCCTCAACTACTCTGGACTCTGACCGCTCTTATAACAACCTGAATTTTTAAGATATGATAATTAATTTATAAGTTAATTAATTAAATTGCAATAACCCACCTGGAATGGGCCTAAATTTCGACCCAAAAAGGCAAATCGAAACTTAGAGTCATTCTAAATGGATTGTTGGTTCCTACAAGGAAATGGTATAACAGATATAACATAGCATACTAAAGCGAAATCAGGATCTCACATAGCTGAAGGGATAAAATATAATAACCTATAATAGATGTACCTTTAATTGAAACCATCATAAATGTTAGTTACAACGAGTCTCATGCAATAATAGTACATCAACATTAATTATCCTAATATAATAATACTTCCATAATGTCTAATAGCTATGGATTCTCCTTCGTTAGGCTTCATCTCCAAGGTATCACCGATCCAAGCATTCTCACTCACTATCATGTTTATATTTTAAGAGGAGGGAGTTCATAACATAAAGTTCTGGTGAATGAAAATAACATGTGTTTAAAGGCTATACTCTGTATTTGGCAGGTTAAATACTACAAAGTATGTCTACATAAGCACATAAACATACACAAACAAAGGTATATTCCAATTAATGAGGCGGGCATTCAAATCAGTTGCTTAATACATTCATTATTGTATTTAGGGGGGGACCAACAATCACTTAAGACCCAACGAGGTGGCCAGTCTCGATCACTTAAGGCCCATTCTAGTATATTTATTAATGGTGGATTCCTATGTTCCCCTAAGACCCTAAGGCAGACCCTAGACACTTAAGACCCCGTCCCATCACATCAATTATATATATATATATATTCTCACAAGTAATATGTGAAGTAGCATCTCGTGCTTAGTACCGGTTTAGGGTAGGCTCGCATATAGCCATTTAAGACCCTCCGACGAACGCCTCATGTACCACTTAACTGATATTAGCGCTATAAATGCATACTCAAAAATTCGAAATTTGTCCGCATCTATATCCGAAAAGCAGATAAATATCCGATATCTGAAAAAAGGATGTGGATACGAAGACATACATATCCGAAATTTATCTATCCAAACTTTTTCAAAATTATAGCTTAAATTATATGCATTTCAGTATGTTGAAATATATAAATTTATTGTTTTATTAAGTTTGAAGTTCACATTTTATGTGTAAAATACATATTAACTGCTCAAAGTTATTTATTATCATCATATTTGTATATTTTTAACACTTTAATAACTAATGAGATGGTAAAATATTTATATTAAACTTAATTTTTCTCATTTATGTTTCTTAATTTATCAATTGCTAGCGGATGGGATAATTATCCGATATCTGTCTGTATCCACAGATATCCAATATCCAAAAATGACTTTTGGATGTGGATACGGATATGGCACCGAACGTTTCTGAAAGTAGCCTTTAACAACCATAACTGATATTATGGTAGTAGACCAATGTCACTTAAGACTTCCTTTAGACCGTGGTTAGAAATTGCATGCAACGTCCAAAATATGCCTAACCTGTCCCTAGGTTGGCCCTTACATATCTCCTAGAGGAAGTGGACATTTCGGTAAGCTACCTTACTTTGATATCGCCATGACTAAACCAATTTAGAGAAGGAGGACCCATAGACCACCTCGAATCTAATAAGGGAGGGTCCCATGACTTTGGCCCAAACTAAGGAATAAACCTTCGGAACAGGCCTAGTCCTAACCACTTAAGACCCAAACTAGATAAGAAGGAAGTCAACCACTTAAGACCATCTCAAGGCAAATAATAAGCTTACCAATACACACATATATAATAGGTATATAAACACACACTAGACCTCTAACGTTAGACCAATTACTTGTAGATGCTGGATTTGCCGGGCGATTCTGGGCAGACTTCTACTACAAGCAGGCTTAACCTCGTATCATAGTATACTAAATTTAATGGCACATCACACCTAGACCTCTCACATTAGCCAGACTCACTTGCAGTTGCTGGATTTACAGGTCGATTTCGAGAAGACTTCTACCATAAATGACGATTAACCTCGTGTCTGTGTGTCATTATTTAATATACATGTAAGACATTTATACATACACAAGCAACAATTACTATGGAGACATTACAATTCAAATCCTATCCTAACGTATTTATTATGCAATTATTACGTTTATTTACACTAATTACTCTATATAAGTATGTGATTTAATTATCATCATAAATGTTAATTATCGTTCAAACTTTGAAACGTCCAAATAGTGAATTTTGTCAATCCTATTCACATATAAGGCATACAAACCCAATTCCCATAATAAACTACTCAAATCATGGCATATTTAATAACAAGTAGCAAATGGGAAATATATTAACAATAATCATTCAAACTTATATCCTAGGCTTGCTAGAATTATTTAAACAATGAAAGAGAAATGGGAAGTAATATATATATATATATACACATACATATTCAATATATATGAAACACCCCACCTCCGTTAAGGTCACTCACAAAGGGAATGCCTTAATTTTGGTGGAGGTTTATAAGTAAAAGCCACAGATAAACTCAAGACAGATACAAATACACATATTTTAAACAGCGGAAACCAAACAGACTTTTATTTCATCATTATGTGTTCAAAACCAAACATTCCATAATTGTCTCAAAATACTTCCAACATTACAACATCATTACTGTCTTGATAATTAAAGTAGCAGAAAACATAAATAAAGTGACAAAAATCCCCATAGTGATATCCAAAGCCATAGTGCGAGCAAAAGAGACCCAAATGATACATCTACGTTCTTGGAGCTTGTACAGAGCCTGACTGAGCTGAGCTGTTTCCTCCCTGTGGACCTGGGGGGGAGACGAAAGAAAAGAAGACGAAAAGAAAATAGGGTCAGACATAAAACCTGAGTAAATCTAGTAACTCTTCAGTATGTGAATAAGAAAAGGGCATGATAGACATATACTGAAAATAGGATGGTGTCACAAGCTAAGGGAGTGTCGAATGTACTATCGCACCCATACTATATCTCTGCATCTACTTGAGTTTATTCTAACAGGCACCCCATGGTGAGGGTGAAGTGATCCCCATTTTCGAAAGATCGACTCCTACTCGCGTTAACATGTGTCATACGGCCCCCAAGAATTGTAGATACATATGCTGGTCCCACCATGGGGTGTATCAAGACCCATGGTGGCGGCCCCCGACACGAATCTAGAAGGCATATGTTATACTACTGGCGTCCCCAGTGCCCTGGTTGTCTGCTCCGGAGTGTGTGCACGCCCGCACCCTGTTAGACCTGCACGGTGCACCCACCGCCGTCGTTTGACTGCTTACAATCAGCCCTGTAATCGTGCCCCACCCTGCCTAGTTTTAGGGTACCGTTGATACCTAACTTGGGTTACTGCTGAAACGGGTCCCTCGTTACCAGAATTTTCTAGTCAAACATGTTAAGTGGTTAAGTGTCTGTATTTACCTAACCCCACCCATCAATTCTTGTTAACATGTTGAATTTGGTTAAGTGTTATAGTTGACTTAACCCTACCATCTGTCCTTAGCCTCTTAGGAGCACCTGACCACTCACATTAGACATATATTGCTACGGTTACTGGATATGCCGGTCGGTTCCGGGCAGGTTTACACCGTAGCTTAGTCTAACCTCGGGTCATTATTGGGCTCAATGCTTAACCACCCACATTGGATAGGTATTGTTGTGACTACTGGACAGCCGGGCGGTTCCGGGCAGGTTTACATCACAACTCAATCCAACCTCGGGGTAAGCCTATCGTGTTCTCTAAATTTACTTATTTTATTACTTCTCAATTATATATGTAAATGTCATGTCTTTTATTTTTGGGTATAACAATTCATACCGCTTAAATGTCATTGTCGTTGGCATGTGCCAACCATGCCAACATATATTTTCATGTTTTACACCCAACGTTATTACCCCCGTTTATACGTTCGCAACATTATAACAAATGCTGGGCTCGACACAATTCAGCCCAACTTTATAAGCATAAGAGAAGGGGAAATCAAGAACATGTAATAGTTGACAACATATAAGGGTGTGTGGCGCATGAACTTGCAATTTAACGCTATTAACATAAATGATGGGTCATGTGAACTTGCATTAAAATCAAAGTATAACTAAGTAGGTGACATATGAAATGGCATAGTTCAGGCTAATACAAACTTGTGTTTAAACATATTTAACTTAGCATAATGTCAAACACAAAACTAGCATGATGTATATTCACCAAAAGGTCCAATTATAACATCTAATCACATAGTCTTTTTCTACATGAACTTGCATAGTTTTTGAAACCCAAACGATACTTAACATGGATCCAATTACACTTGCAAATAAACATGAACTTGCATAGTTTATGAAACACAAATGATACTTAACATAGATCCAATTATACTTGCAAATAAACATGGAAGTGATATATGTAGGCAACAGATCCAATTATACTTGCAAATAAACATGGAAGTAATATATGTAGGCAATAGATCCAATTATACTTGCAAATAAACATGGAAGTGATATCATAGGTTTTGGGTCATGTAGGCATAAAAGGTTTCAAGTCTAAATCATGTTTACATAAGCCTTAATTTAGGCTTAATGAATGTATAAGGTCCATGTCATAGGCATAAACAAAAAGGGATCAATTTCTAGTTTTTGCCACAAACTTACAAGTGCCATTGTTTTCATATACCTTTGTTCAATAGGCTTGCATCAATCAATTTATGCAACAAACGTCTATACATAAGTCATGATAGAACCATCACAATACATAGAATTTTATACAATACAATTACACAATTCTATTCTCATTCACATCGAATCACATCACAATTTTTATTCATATTCTGAAAGCTCACTATACTTACAACGAATGCAGAATCTTGAATTCTGGATTCTGAATTCTGAAATTGAGATGCGCTCCTTTGGGTATACTAACGTTGCGTTGATTAATTTGATTAACTTTAATCTTCTTCTTAATTTGATTCGTCTCTAGGCCTTTCTCTCTTGACAGCTATGTTCAATTCCTCCCTAGCAGCATGACGACTCCTTTCTCATTTTTATGTGTGAATTTTCAGTTGAGACTTAGGGTGTATTTATAGATTTTTAAGTTGTT
The DNA here is from genome assembly GCA_030737875.1 of Allium sativum. NCBI lineage: Eukaryota > Viridiplantae > Streptophyta > Magnoliopsida > Asparagales > Amaryllidaceae > Allium > Allium sativum. The sequence goes on from CM060922.1 coordinate 1,043,514,338, forward strand.
TTGAGCCGTCAGATGAAGACAGGAGGAATCTAGACCAATCAGAGTTCAAAGAGCCAATCAAGAGGTGACACGTCAGCCCTAGTGACACACAGAGCCACATAAATTCGAGCCAGAGCCAGACCTGGCCAGCCAGGTCGACCAGGCAGGTCGACACCCAGGTCGACACTATGGTCGACCTGGGGGGGACCGGGTCGACACTATGGTCGACCTGGGGTGACCAGGTCGACACCATGGTCGACCCTATGGTCGACCTGGTCTCTGGGCGGGAATTTTCCCGCCCAGCCCAGTTTGAACCTGAATTTCGAATTTTGAATTTAAAACTGAGCAGTTTGAATTTAAATTTGATTCTGAAACTTCCGAAGGCCATAACTGCTTCATACGGAGTCCGATTTGCGCAAACTCGGACTCTATCTCAAGAAGAATTTCGAGACGAACGCAATAGCGTAACCCATTTCCCTTAATTCTTTCATTTAGAATTAATTATACTTTAATTTTCGAAGCTTAACGTTATAGAATTCACGGGGTGTTACATTCTCCCCCCATTAAAAGGATTTCGTCCCCGAAATCTTCAAGTTAGGAAGAATGTATATCCTACCATCCAGCAGTCCATATACTCAACCAACAAACACAGGCATCCACTGTCCTTAAAAGACTTCTAATGCTTCATGATCATATGCATAGTGTGTGTACATGTCCATATCCATTGCATAAATCAGGCGGTCTACTGATTCAGTTGACCTCCTGTAACAACCCGGAAAATGTGAACCAATTTAAAATTTTTAAAATTGGGTATTACCAAAGAATTTGAATAATTGAAATAGCATATTTCAATAAAATAAAGAATTGGGGCTAGTATGGCAGTTTGAAAATTTGAACACAAACCTTGTCTGACTGTACCGGGTGGAAAATATAACGGATTTTAGCGAAACTGAAAATATTTAAATCTTTTTATGAATACCTTTCTAACAAATCTGAAAAATCGAAGTTTCATAATGGGAATCAAAAGTTATGGCCAAATGAATTTTCAGAAAGGTCGCTATATAGCATATATAGCCCTTGAAAATTGATATTTTGCATACGACCTCGGAATTCGACGAAACCACTTTTGTTGGGTCCGGGATATCAAATTATTGCTAGGTTTCAAATTTCATCATTTTTGAAGCTAGTATGTGAGCGGGGCAAAAGAAAATGTGATTGGTCAATTTCTGTTAAAATGGGTCGACCTAAAAATGGCCATTTTTCAAACGAGCTCAAAATTCGACGAAACTGGTTTTGTTAGGACCGTATCGTCAAAACAAAGCTAGATTTATTTTTCTAGAATTTTTCGATTCAGTTTGTGGCCCTGGCAAATTGAAATGTACGTTCAAATTAAATATTAAATGTTTTATATTTTAATTTGAAAAATAACTGACTGTAACAGTCGAATTGGCCAACGAAACATATCCCATTGTGTCCGGAATGGGGGTATTTAGCTGGGGATGACCGTCGTTGGGTTTGATTTCGAGTTCGTTTGTAAAAACACTATTTAAAATTTCCTATAAAGCCTCGACCAATAGGATTTTTCCTTTCAAAAAAAAAAAACTACGGAACCCTAGCCGCCTTTTTCCTCTCGACGACCAACGTTGCTCCAATCTTCCCCTTCGTGTTCCAGCCGCCACCTATAGGCCGCGGCACCACCACCACTCCACTCGCCTTCGTCCCCTCGTCACATCTGACCCCGACGCGACCTCCACCACCACCCCCTCCACCTGAATCGAGCCCCCAAACCTCGGAACTTCCCACCGCCGCCGACAACGCCACAGGCCATCGGAGGAGGCCACACCACCGTCGACAGGAAGCCCCCACCCCCTCTTTCATGTCAGCACGGCCGATCATCCCCATACTTCACGGATTTTGCAAAAATCCCAAACCTAGTTCGGAACAAAATATAAAGGTACGACCTTTATAATTCTGAAATGAAAATAACACTTTTAAATGTTGCAAAACTTTGAAAAATAATATCTTTTTCGTTCGTTAACGAAATTCGATGAAACATGAGACACCGTGACCGCAAGGAGGCTCTCTACCATCTAGAAGAAGCCGCGGATTTTTCGGATCTTCCTACGTTTTTTAGCACTGCAAAAACCAATGTGAGGAATCTAAACTGAATTGTGTGAATGGAATCGCGTTGTATAAATTATATAAGCAAAGTGTAAATTATATACGCATTGTATACCTCATGTACATGTGTTGTATAAGTTATATTAGCGATGTATAAATTATACAAGCATTGAATGAAACATATATGCTTTGAATTGTGATGGAATGCAAGTGAATTATAATATATATATATATATATATATATATATATATACATACTCCCCTCGTCCACAGACCATGGACGATATTTATTGCTTGTGATTGACGTGATATTATATGGTATGACGAATGGTTGGAAATAATTGTTTGTGGTTGATATTGTGGTTGAAAAATACCTTTGTGGTTGAAAAATACCTTTGTGGTTGAAAAATACCCTCTTGTGGTTGAAACAAATTTGAATAGGATTGTGGAATTGAAAATAAAACATGCCGCCTGCGTGCGAACTAGATGCATGATCCCCATTGTCAAAAACCGCGAGGTTTTAAGGTAGAGCGAGGAGCCGTACTAGGGACGGTCCCGGTTTTAACTACCCTGCCGTTATGCTGCCGAAATTTTCCGAAATATTCATGTGTTAGAATAAAATTCATTCGTTGAATCGAAATTCATGTGTTGAATATTATTTGAATTTAAACAAATAGCTTTAGCGATAAAAATCACATTTTTATATATATACAAACTATAGAGAATATTCATGTGTTGAGTTGAAATTCATTCGTTGAATCGAAATTCATGTGTTGAATATTATTTGAATTTAAACAAATAGCTTTAGCGATAAAAATCACATTTTTATATATATACAAACTATAGCGAATATTCATGTGTTGAGTTGAAATTCATTCGTTGAATCGAAATTCATGTGTTGAATATTATTTGAATTTAAACAAATAGCTTTAGCGATAAAAATCACATTTTTATATATATACAAACTATAGAGAATATTCATGTGTTGAATTGAAATTCGTTCGTCGAGTTGAAATTCATGTGTTGAATGTTATCGTATTTTAAAATAAAATGAATTGACAATAAAAACTACATTTTTATTGTGAATATGAAGTGTTAAAAACATTCACGTGTTGAATAAATATTTTTGATGATAAAAATATTTCTTTTATCATGTGTACGCTTTGATAAAAATACACACGTGTTGAAATAAATAATAGTTGCTAGAAATATTGTTATTAGCTTTGTTCTGCATATATATACATGTGTTGAACAAGGAAAATGGATTAGCTATAGAGTAAAGAAATTATTTGCATGCCCGACAAATAGGTAAACCTTGATGAGTTGGCTGCGCAATTTTATTTTTATATCAACTCCTGTGAGTGCCATTGGATGCGGAGTGCTGGTTATTCTGTGTGAAATAATAAATATCGCCATAGGATAGTAACAATTAATTTTGAACTACACTACATGGCATACTTCTTGACGATAGGCATACTTCATCATATTCCACATAAGCAATTAGAGCTTGTGTGACGAGGTGGGAGATTTACCATACGAGCGAGAGGCTTGTATGGCGATGATTTTATACTACAGGTTGAACTGATGACTGATATGGACTATATAAAATATAACGATAAACTGCCAGATTAATAAAAACCCCACACGGGTCTGGAGTTGACAATAACCACGTCTCTCTAGTTATTAGATACGGCACATGGACTATTTATTTCCACACGGAAACGGGGTGACGAGAATTTATTCTCTGGAGTGATTATCTATACATGCTCCCCCGTAAACACCAGAATATATCACTATATATATGTGGATGCTTTTTAGGATTTATTGGGTACCTAACATGACCCAATAAATTTCCAAACCCCTCCCCGTACAAAGGAGGTTATGGCGAAATTTTTCGAAATATTAAGGCGTTAGTGAAATATTTGAAGTGAAAACGAAGTTGAAATTAATGAATGAACTATATTTGAAATTTAGAATGAACTATATTTATATATAGAAATATAAATATAATTAAAAGGAATTGAAGCCGTGCAGTTCGTGTTTTGGAATCGTAATTTGAAACGATTAGTACGAGAAATCCGACCATCGGATTTTCCCGAAACCGCAACCATTGGGTTCGCCTTGGAAATATCTTTCCAACGGCACCAACCTTGTAAAAATCCAACGGTTGGATTGTCCGGAATGTTTAATTCAAATCTGAAGAAAAACAGCGCCAGAATCATTTATATTTATATATAAATATAAATATAGTTAAATTAAATCGAATAACGACGCTGCAGTTCGAATTTTGAAACCGTAACTTCAAACGACTAGTGTGGAAGATCCGACCGTCGGATTTTCACGAAACTGGAACCGATGGGTTCGCTTTGGGAATATCTTCCCACAGACATAGACTTTGTAGAAATCCAACGGTTAGATTTTTCGATATGTGTAAAACAAATTAGAGGAAAAACAGTGCCACGGCACGACCTGAAACGTCGTTTAATTAAATATGGCCATTTTTAAATAATTAAAAATGGCGAAAAATCGTTATAAAATATTATAAGCAACATAGATTGCAAATAAACCAATTGGACTTGAATTGTTTGATATTTGATGGTTGTATGTGCTTGACACGAAAATAACACTAAAGAACTGAAAGATGGATGTCGAATAATATAACCATGGAAAGAATCGATTTAAATTCTAATTACGTGAATTATTGGAAAAGGCCAAGCTAACCCTCATTTCAAATAATTTATCGAGCGATTCGAATTGGAAAATGCAAAGACGATTCAAGACCGACGATCTTCGTATCAGTTGGATGGGCGCTGCTGAGGTTCCTGACCGGAGTAGCTACCGTGAAGGAACGGAAGTAGTAGCCGTCTGAACGTATGTGTTGATTGGACGGATAAACTAGGAATTTGACGCCTCCGGTTTCGTTCAAACCCAGAACGGACTTGTAAATGGACTGTGTGTCTGACATTGTATTTTGTTCTATACTGATTGATCTCTGTTAAATATATATCTGTTTGGCGGCGGAGAATTTATTCTTTTGCCTAACGCCCTTCTCTGAGACGTACGAGCCCAGAGGTTATATATCGATAGAAATCAGTCGTATGGAGTGGATTGCCTATGTGGCATGATAAGATGCTGTGATCAAGGCTTCTGTTGCAAAGCAAAGTCTTGTGGTTGATGATCAAAGCACGGTCTACGTGGCCTGGCTTTGTGTATAGCGTGGATTCGCGAGCCTCACACCTCGGTTTGAGTTAAAAACGGGATACGGACTGCAGGGAGAGCACAACGTTTCTTTCTAGGTATGGTAGTGTCAGTGACTTACCAGCCCTGACATATATATCTATTTTTCACCTATGTGGTTGTTGGAATGCGAGGCGCCTCGATTATAGGTCTGTAAGGACCGAGAAACGTGTGTTCAGGCATAATTAATCCTTAAACGTAAGAGAGGACCGACCCTGAAGATCCAGGGTTACCCAGAGTGTGTAGTCCTGAGGCATTTGCTAGAATGTCTCGAAGCGGAGAGGAGCTTGCCCCTTGCCTCGACTCATGACGGAAATCCAATTTCCAATACGAAATAACGGACTCGATTGTAGAACTAGTATGGCGACATAGTGGTATGGGGCACTTATGCCGTCTATGATTGATATTTATGATGCTATTCGTTTTCGAAACATATATGTACTAGTAATAATATCAAATGATTTTTCTTTACACGTATTAAGCATATTTGGCCATTATAAGGTAAAACTCTATCCTCCGGCTTGCGTTGCATTGTATGATGGGACCTGAGTCTTATAATGGCTTCATTCTTTTTAAAAGCATTGCGTTGTTTTAAAGAATTTACTTTGTTTTAAATGCACTAGCAATCACTGGAGTAAACCCATTCCGCGAAAGTGGCGTGGTCCTATGATTTGCTTATTACTGTTGTTTAAACTGTTAAATAGATTCCTCATACCAGTCCCCATGACTGACTCGTTGTTTGTTTCACTTTGCAAACGCGGGTGCCCTTATTTTCACACGGGCAACCTAGTTCACAGGTGACAGGTTGTTTTTGGCTCTGCACTGTTGCATAGAGTGCATTTTGGCTCATGGCGAGGCTGACTTCACAGTGACGACTTTGACATTTTCCGCCATTATTGTACTTATATTATGATTCCGCCACTGGCGATGCAGACTGCTTTACTTTTAGTACTTCTTATTGTATGTATATGTACCGCCTTCGGCGATGTAGACTGATACCCTTATTATGTCTCACTGCATGTATGTATTCCGCCTCTGGCGATGATGACTGATCACTTCCCTTTTATTTACTAAGTTATATCCTACGCTGTGCAATTCTGATGTTGTTACAGGTTGTGATTCCGCTGTCATATCCATGTAAATTATTCTATTTATTGTTTTTGCTATTATCTGTTCTCTGCTATGATGATTGATGTGTTATATTCCAATGATTATCCTTAATACCGCCCCTCGGATTTTGGGATCATCACAGTTGGTATCAGAGCTTTGGTTAACCTTAGCTCCGGGATCTAACACATTAAACACCTCGTCAGAATAGAATCAGTAGTGTTCTAAGGCGAGTAGCTCATTAGAGATAGGATTAGCAATGTCCAAGGATGAGCTAAGCAGATTAGCAAAACAATTTGATCAGTACATCATTATCTTTCCTTATGTTCCCCTGCTTTATCATATATGACAATTATCAAATCTGTGAGCTTGACTCTTTTCTTGCTTATACAGTACTCTCTCTGATGGCTACACGAGCAGCAGCAGCTAGAGGAGGCCGTGGAGGCCGAGCAGGAATAGCAGGAGGACGGGGGAATATCCCCGTAGTTGAGGAAGGCCCTATTATTAAGCCACTAGCACCCCAGGACTTTGAGCTAGACAGAGTAGCTAAGAGGTATAGGAACCTGGGGGGAAAACCCTTTTCTGGCCTTGGCTCAGTGACAGAGGCTATTGCTTGGTTGAAGACCTGTGAAAAGATCTTTGAAGGCATGGGTTTGGAGACCAACAACAAAGCACGACTGGGTATTTGGCTCTTGCAGGATGAAGCGGGGTTGTGGTGGGATGCCATCACCTCAGAGGATGCAGCAGGTACTATCAGGACCTGGGAGCAATTCAAAGCTATGTTCAATGAGAAGTTTGTACCTGAACAGGCCTTTGAGAGGATATGAGAGCAGTTTGCTAATCTCCAGCAGGGAGATCTCTCTATCCAGGATTACCTCAATAAATTCACTCATTTGTCGCGCTATGCTCCAAAGCTTATTATGACTAACAAAGCTAAGAACAAGAGGTTTATATTTGGGCTAAAGCGCAAGTACCATGACAGAGCCATGAGCAACATCAAACTCTCCTTCTCAGAATTGGTAGAAATGGCTTGCAATTATGAAGATATGGATGAAAGACACGCCAACCAAGACCGCGCCAAAAGCCAAGCTGGAAATAAGCGCAAGGCTTCAGCAGATCAGCCAGAGTCTAGCATTACGGCGGCCGCTACTCAGAAAACTGGAAAGATACCGAAAGGAAATTGCTACAACTACGGGAAGCCAGGACATTTTTCTAATGTGTGCAAAGCCCCGAGGAAGCCAAAGGCTAATCCAGACTCAGCCGAATGCTACAACTGCCATAAGAAAGGGCACTATAGCAGGAATTGTCCTCTGAAGCAGAATGCACAAGTGGCTCATGTGTATGACGGGGAGACCCCGCCAGCTATCACCGATGGATCAGGTAAACCCGACGTCTTGGGAGGTACCCTTACCATTAAAAATATTCATGTTTCTGTACCTTTTGATACTGGTGCATCACGTAGCTTCATTTTTGGTAACATTGTTCACAAGTTAAAATTGAAACAAAGAAAGCTTAAGGAACCAATTAAAGTTCAAAACCCGATAGGAGGTTCTGTTAGTCTCAGTTCATACTGCAGAGTGCCTATCTCTTATTCATGTTACAAGTTTCCCATCCACTTAATCGTTATGGATTTTTCTGAATTTGATGTTATTCTCGGCTTGGAATGGTTGACAAAATATAAGGCCGAAGTTAGATGTGCCGAGAGAATCGTGAAAGTTAAAACAAAATTTGGGCATATCACTATACCATGCCATGGCTCAGAAATTAATAGAACAGAATTTTGGTCTTCTTTAGAAGTTACTCCCCCTTCATTAGAAAAGATACCAGTCGTTAAAAACTATGCGGATGTGTTTGAAGAAGTATAAAACTTACCGCCGCAAAGAGAAATTGAATTTAGAATAGATCTAATTCCTAACGCTCGACCAGTAGTACATCCAATTAGAAGAATGGCCCCGAAAGAAAAAGAAGAGTTAGGTAGTCAAACCCGAGAATTGCTTTGGAAAGGTCTGATCAGACCGAGCTTTTCAGCTTGGGGAGCAGCAGTGGTATTTGTCCCGAAATCAGACGGTACTTTAAGACTTTGTGTTGATTACCGAGATCTCAACAAGCAGACACTGAAGAACAAATATCCCTTGCCACGTATAGATGATCTGTTAGATCAATTAAATGGAGCAACAGTATTCTCCAGAATGGACCTAGCTACAGGTTTCCACCAATTACGTGTAGCTGAAGACTGTGTTCCTTTGACAGCCTTCAGGGGTCCCGATTTATTCTACGAATGGTTAGTAATGCCGTTCGGCTTGTGTAACGCTCCGGCATACTTCGTCGATCTTATGAACAGAGTGTTCCGTGGTGTATTGAATAAATTTGTTCTAGTCTTCATCGATGACATCTTAATCTACTCCAAGTCGGAAGGCGAACATGCAAAACATTTAGAACAAGTGTTGAAAATTCTAAGGAGAAATGTCTTGAAAGCTAAATTTTCTAAATGTGTCTTCTGGCAGATGAAGTTAAGTTCCTAGGCCATGTCATATCAAAAGAAGGGATTGCTGTAGATCCAAGCAAAATTACAGCGATTCAAAACTGGAAACAACCTACTACCCCCACAGAAGTTCGAAGTTTCCTTGGATTGGCTAGTTACTATCGGAAATTCGTTCAGGATTTTTCAAAGATATCTGGTGTATTGACAAAGCTTACAAAGAAGCATGAGAAATTCAAATGGACTCCCGAATGTGAAGAAGCTTTCCAGGAGCTGAAACTGAAGTTGACAACTACTCCAGTATTGACAATTATAGAAGGCAACCAAGGCTTGACTGTATGGACAGACGCTTCTATTAGAGGGCTAGGCGCAGTATTAATGCAAAAAGGCCAAGTGGTCGCTTATGCCAGCCGTCAGCTGAAGTCGCATGAAAGAAACTATGCAACTCATGATCTTGAGTTATTAGCTATCGTGTTTGCTTTAAGAATCTGGAGGCATTATTTATTGGGCGAGAAGTTCGAACTATTTACTGATCATCAATCATTGAAATATCTATTCACTCAGAAAGATCTAAACTTGAGACAACAGCGTTGGTTAGAATTCCTTGCGGCATATGATTTTGAAATTCTATGCACTCCAGGGAAAGCCAATGTTGTAGCAGAAGCGCTCAGTAGAAAGAATGAAATCATTGCCAGTTTTATCATTACGTCTTCTTTAATTGATAGGATCTCGACCCTTCAAAAAGAGGATAATTTTGTAAAGGAGATGATCAAAAGAATCAATGACGGCATAGACTCCAGCTTCCAAGTGGATAGTGAGGGGGTTCTGAGATTAAAAGGAAGAATTTGTGTTCCCGACATCTCCGAGCTAAAGAGAGAAGTGCTTGATGAATGCCACAAGTCCAAATTAAGTATCCATCCCGGTGTGAGCAAAATGTATAACGATATCAAGCGCACATTCTGGTGGAAGGCGATGAAAAGAGATATCTCATTATATGTTAGCAGATGCCCCACTTGTCAGCTAGTTAAGAGCGATCAGCAGAAATTGGCTGGACTATTAAAACCTTTAGAAATTCCAGGATGGAAGTGGGAGCAAATTTCGATGGACTTCATTGATGGCTTGCCTCGAACTAAGAAAGGAAACGACAGTATATGGGTAATCGTAGATCGCTTCACGAAGACTGCCCATTTCATACCTGTCCGATCCAACAGAACGGCTCAAAGTTTAACACAAATTTACTTCAAAGAAATAGTTAAACTACATGGGGTGCCGCTCAATATAGTCAGTGATAGAGACCCCCTATTTACTAGCAAATTCTGGGAAGCATTCCATACAGAATTGGGAACCAAATTGAATCTAAGCACCGCTTATCACCCTCAGACAGACGGCCAAACCGAGCGGGTGAATAGAATTCTAGAAGATTTACTACGAGCTAGCGTTATCGATTTTGGAGGCTCATGGGAAGATCACTTACATTTAGCCGAATTCTCTTATAACAATAGCTATCAAGCAAGTCTGGGAATGTCCCCATTTGAAGCATTATACGATAGACCGTGCAGATCTCCCGCATGTTGGGTAGAATCTGGCAACAGACTGGTGTTAGGGCCCGATATGATTCGAGAAGCATCGGATAAAGTCGATTTCATTAAGAAGCGATTGAAAACCGCACAGAGCCGACATAAAAGTTATGCTGATGCGAGAAGAAGAGACTTATCATTTTCCGTTGGCGATTATGTTTATTTAAGAGTTTCTCCAATGCGGGGAGTAATCAGATTTGGCAAGACTGGGAAGTTGGCACCGAGATTTATTGGTCCCTTTCCTATACTTGAACGGATTGGAACTCTTGCATATAGAGTCTCATTACCTGATTGGTTGCCTGGTGTTCATGATGTGTTCCACGTGTCTCAACTCAGAAAACATGTTCATGATCCAGATCTGGTTGTGGAAGAAGCAGCGCAACAGGATATAGACATAACTCCAGAATTAGCGCTCAGAAGAGAGCCATTAAAGATTGTTGGCAAAGAAACCAGAGAGCTAAGGAGCAAAAAGATTCATTTAGTCAAAGTGTAGTGGAGTAGTGATCCTAGAGACTGTACTTGGGAGACTGAGGAAAGCATTAAACAAGCCTACCCCAAATGCAGAGTAGACATCTCTGACTAACTCCGGTGCAAGGTACCTTTACAATACTTTGCATTTACATTTTGTTTCCTACTTTGTTGTTATTTCCTTTTCGAGGACGAAAAGTTTTAAGTGGGGGAGATTGTAATAACCCGGAAAATGTGAACCAATTTAAAATTTTTAAAATTGGGTATTACCAATGAAGTTGAATAATTGAAATATCATATTTCAATAAAATAAAGAATTGGGGCTAGTATGGTAGTTTGAAAATTTGAACACAAACCTTGTTTGACTGTACCGGGTGGAAAATATAACAGATTTTAGCGAAACTGAAAATATTTAAATCTGTTTATGAATACCTTTCTAACAAATCTGAAAAATCGAAGTTTCATAACGGGAATCAAAAGTTATGGCCAAATGAATTTTCAGAAAGGTCGCTATATAGCATATATAGCCCTTGAAAATTGATATTTTGCATACGACCTCGGAATTCGACGAAACCACTTTTGTTGGGTCCGGGATGTCAAATTATTGCTAGGTTTCAAATTTCATAATTTTTTAAGCTAGTATGTGAGCGGGGCAAAAGAAAATGTGATTGGTCAATTTCTGTTAAAATGGGTCGACCTAAAAATGGCCATTTTTCAAACGAGCTCAGAATTCGACGAAACTGGTTTTTTAGGACCGTATCGTCAAAACAAAGCTAGATTTATTTTTCTGGAATTTTTCGATTCAGTTTGTGGCCCTGGCAAATTGAAATGTACGTTCAAATTAAATATTAAATGTTTTATATTTTAATTTGAAAAATAACTGACTGTAACAGTCGAATTGGCCAACGAAACATATCCCATTATGTCCGGAATGAGGGTATTTAGCTAGGGACAACCGTCGTTGGGTTTGATTTCGAGTTCGTTTGTAAAAACACTATTTAAAATTTCCTATAAAGCCTCGACCAATAGGATTTTTCCTTTCAAAAAAAAAAACTACGGAACCCTAGCCGCCTTTTTCTTCTCGACGACCCACGTTGCTTCGATCTATCCCTTCGTTTTCCAGCCGCCACCGCCACCTATAGGCCGCGCCACCACCACCACTCCACTCGCCTTCGTCCCCTCTTCACATCCGACCCCGACGCGACCTCCACCACCACCCCCTCCGCCTGAATCGAGCCCCCAAACCTCGGAACTTCCCACCGCCGCCGACAACGCCACAGGCCATCGGAGGAGGCCGCACCACCGTCGACAGGAAGCCCCCACCAATATCTTTTTCGTTCGTTAACGAAATTCGATGAAACATGAGACGCCGTGACCGCAAGGAGGCTCTCTACCATCTAGAAGAAGCCGCGGATTTTTCGGATCTTCCTACGTTTTTTAGCACTGCAAAAACCAATGTGAGGAATCTAAACTGAATTGTGTGAATGGAATCGTGTTGTATAAATTATATAAGCAAAGTGTAAATTATATATGCATTGTATACCTCATGTACATGTGTTGTATAAGTTATATTAGCGATGTATAAATTATACAAGCGTTGAATGAAACATATATGCTTTGAATTGTGATGGAATGCAAGTGAATTATAATATAATATATATATATATACATACTCCCCTCGTCCACAGACCATGGACGATATTTATTGCTTGTGATTGACGTGATATTATATGGTATGACGAATGGTTGGAAATAATTGTTTGTGGTTGATATTGTGGTTGAAAAATACCTTTGTGGTTGAAAAATACCTTTGTGGTTGAAAAATACCCTCTTGTGGTTGAAACAAATTAGAATAGGATTGTGGAATTGAAAATAAAACATGCCGCCTGCGTGCGAACTAGATGCATGATCACCATTGTCAAAAACCGCGAGGTTTTAAGGTAGAGCGAGGAGCCGTACTAGGTATGGTCCCGGTTTTAACTACCCTGTCGTTATGCTGCCGAAATTTTCCGAAATATTCATGTGTCAGAATAAAATTCATTCGTTGAATCGAAATTCATGTGTTGAATATTATTTGAATTTAAACAAATAGCTTTAGCGATAAAAATCACATTTTTATATATATACAAACTATAGCGAATATTCATGTGTTGAGTTGAAATTCATTCGTTGAATCGAAATTCATGTGTTGAATATTATTTGAATTTAAACAAATAGCTTTAGCGATAAAAATCACATTTTTATATATATACAAACTATAGCGAATATTCATGTGTTGAGTTGAAATTCATTCGTTGAATCGAAATTCATGTGTTGAATATTATTTGAATTTAAACAAATAGCTTTAGCGATAAAAATCACATTTTTATATATATACAAACTATAGAGAATATTCATGTGTTGAATTGAAATTCGTTCGTCGAGTTGAAATTCATGTGTTGAATGTTATCGTATTTTAAAATAAAATGAATTGACAATAAAAACTACATTTTTATTGTGAATATGAAGTGTTAAAAACATTCATGTGTTGAATAAATATTTATGATGATAAAAATATTTCTTTTATCATGTGTACGCTTTGATAAAAATACACACGTGTTGAAATAAATAATAGTTGCTAGAAATATTGTTATTAGCTTTGTTCTGCATATATATACATGTGTTGAACAGGGAAAATGGATTAGCTGTAGAGTAAAGAAATTATTTGCGTGCCCGACAAATAGGTAAAAACCTTGATGAGTTGGCTGCGCAATTTTATTTTTATATCAACTCCTGTGAGTGCCATTGGATGCGGAGTGCTGGTTATTCTGTGTGAAATAATAAATATCGCCATAGGATAGTAACAATTAATTTTTAACTACACTACATGGCATACTTCTTGACGATAGGCATACTTCATCATATTCCACATAAGCAATTGGAGCTTGTGTGACGAGGTGGGAGATTTACCATACGAGCGAGAGGCTTGTATGGCGATGATTTTATACTACAGGTTGAACTGATGACTGATATGGACTATATAAAATATAACGATAAACTGCCAGATTAATAAAAACCCCACACGGGTCTGGAGTTGACAATAACCACGTCTCTCTAGTTATTAGATACGGCACATGGACTATTTATTTCCACACGGAAACGGGGTGACGAGAATTTATTCTCTGGAGTGATTATCTATACATGCTCCCCCGTAAACACCAGAATATATCACTATATATATGTGGATGCTTTTTAGGATTTATTGGGTACCTAACACGGCCCAATAAATTTCCAAACCCCTCCCCGTACAAAGGAGATTATGGCGAAATTTTTCGAAATATTAAGGCGTTAGTGAAATATTTGAAGTGAAAACGAAGTTGAAATTAATGAATGAACTATATTTGAAATTTAGAATGAACTATATATATATATATATAAATATAATTAAAAGGAATCGAAGCCGTGCAGTTCGTGTTTTGGAATCGTAATTTGAAACGATTAGTACGAGAAATCCGACCATCGGATTTTCCCGAAACCGCAACCATTGGGTTCGCCTTGGAAATATCTTTCCAACGGCACCAACCTTGTAAAAATCCAACGGTTGGATTGTCCGGAATGTTTAATTCAAATATGAATAAAAACAGCGCCAGAATCGTTTACATTTATATATAAATATAAATATAATTAAATTAAATTGAATAACGACGCTGCAGTTCGAATTTTGAAACCGTAACTTCAAACGACTAGTGTGGAAGATCCGACCGTCGGATTTTCACGAAACTGGAACCGATGGGTTCGCTTTGGGAATATCTACCCACTGATATAGACTTTGTAGAAATCCAACGGTTAGATTTTCCGATATGTGTAAAACAAATTAGAGGAAAAACAGCGCCAGTGCCACGGCACGACCTGAAACGTCGTTTAATTAAATATGGCCATTTTTAAATAAATAAAAATGGCGAAAAATCGTTATAAAATATTATAAGCAACATAGATTGCAAATAAACCAATTGGGCTTGAATTGTTTGATATTTGATGGTTGTATGTGCTTGACACGAAAATAACACTAAAGAACTGAAAGATGGATGTCGAATAATATAACCATGGAAAGAATCGATTTAAATTCTAATTACGTGAATTATTTGAAAAGGCTGAGCTAACCCTCATTTCAAATAATTTATCGAGCGATTCGAATTGGAAAATGCAAAGACGATTCAAGACCGACAATCTTCGTATCGGTTGGATGGGCGCTGCTGAGGTTCCTGATCGGAGTAGCTACCGTGAAGGAACGGAAGTAGTAGCCGTCTGAACGTATGTGTTGATTGGACGGATCTACGAGGAATTTGACGCCTCCGGTTTCGTTCAAACCCAGAACGGACTTGTAAATGGACTGTGTGTCTGACATTGGATTTTGTTCTATACTGATTGATCTCTGTTAAATATATATCTATTTGGCGGCGGAGAATTTATTCTTTTGCCTAACGCCCTTCTCTGAGACGTACGAGCCCAGAGGTTATATATCGATAGAAATCAGTCGTATGGAGTGGATTGCCTATGTGGCATGCCAAGATGCTGTGATCAAGGCTTCTGTTGCAAAGCAAAGTCTTGTGGTTGATGATCAAAGCACGGTCTACGTGGCCTGGCTTTGTGTATAGCGTGGATTCGCGAGCCTCACACCTCGGTATGAGTTAAAAACGGGATACGGACTGTAGGGAGAGCACGACGTTTCTTTCTAGCTATGGTGGTGTCAGTGACTTACCAGCCCTGACATATATATCTATTTTTCACCTATGTGGTTGTTGGAATGCGAGGCACCTCGATTATAGGTCTGTAAGGACCGGGAAACGTGTGTTCAGGCATAATTAATCCTCAAACGTAAGAGAGGACCGACCCTGAAGATCCAGGGTTACCCAGAGTGTGTAGTCCTGAGGCATTTGCTAGAATGTCTCGAAGCGGAGAGGAGCTTGCCCCTTGCCTCGACTCATGACGGAAATCCAATTTCCAATATGAAATAACGGACTCGATTGTGGAACTAGTATGGCGACATAGTGGTATGGGGCACTTATGCCGTCTATGATTGATATTTATGATGCTATTCGTTTTCGAAACATATATGCACTAGTAATAATATCAAATGATTTTGCTTTACACATATTAAGCATATTTGGCCATTATAAGGTAAAACTCTATCCTCCGGCTTGCGTTGCATTGTATGATGGGACCTGAGTCTTATAATGGCTTCATTCTTTTTAAAAGCATTGCGTTGTTTTAAAGAATTTACTTTGTTTTAAATGCACTAGCAATCACTGGAGTAAACCCGTTCCGCGAAAGTGGCGTGGTCTTATGATTTGCTTATTACTGTTGTTTAAACTGTTAAATAGATTCCTCATACCAGTCCCAATGACTGACTCGTTGTTTATTTCACTTTGCAAACGCGGGTGCCCTTATTTTCACACGGGCAGCCTAGTTCACATGTGACAGGTTGTTTTTGGCTCTGCACTGTTGCATAGAGTGCATTTTGGCTCATGGCGAGGCTGACTTCACAGAGACAACTTTGACATTTTCCGCCATTATTGTACTTATATTATGATTCCGCCACTGGCGATGCAGACTGCTTTACTTTCAGTACTTCTTATTGTATGTATATGTACCGCCTTCGGCGATGTAGACTGATACCCTTATTATGTCTCACTGCATGTATGTATTCCGCCTCTGGCGATGATGACTGATCACTTCCCTTTTATTTACTAAGTTATATCCTACGCTGTGCTATTCTGATGTTGTTACAGGTTGTGATTCCGGTGTCATATCCATGTAAATTATTCTATTTATTGTTTTTGCTATTATCTGTTCTCTGCTATGATGATTGATGTGTTATATTCCAATGATTATCCTTAATACCGCCCCTCGGATTTTGGGATCGTCACAGCTCCTTAATGCGAATCATGTAAGTGTCATGAATCCATTATGTATGCAAATTTTCCTACTCATAATTCTACATGAGTGCACAACTATTCATACAAATGCGACAACCATATGACAGCATATCAAGTTTCAACCATATACAAATGAGAATACATATATGCATATGCAATATGAAGTGACTGAGCCGATCTATACCCTAGGGTGTGTGTGTATATGCATCCACGAGCAACCACTAGCAACCATCTGCAGCCATCATCCATAACATGTTTTCAAATACATGTTTGCATCCATTTGTTTTCTACCTAAGGAGTTAGGGAAAAGGACCGAGGAGATATACCTAAAAAGATAGATAAAGCATAACTTAAGGAAAAAGAGAGAGATCAAAGATGTACCCTAAAAAAGAAGAGGGTAGGCAGCGCGTATTCTGTCCTCGGTTTCCCAAGTCGCGTCTTCCTCGGCGTCGCTCTACTGGACTTTAACGAGTTTTACTTCGCGGTTGCGTAGTTTTTTCACTTCAGTTCCTAGGATGCGGGTTGGAACTCTCCTCACAGTTGCTTCACGTTCCACTTCGGCTTCTTCTAGAATGCTAGGTTCCACCACTTCCGTAGACTCATGCAAACACTTCCGGAGGTGAGAAACATGAAAGACGTTGTGAACTCCGGCTAGTCTCTCGGGTAGCTCTAATCTATAGGCCATCTTTCCAACCTTCTCGATGATAGGAAATGGTCCTACAAATCTTGGTGCTAGCTTTCCTGCGGATCCAAAGCGAACGACGTTCCTTAAATGTGATACCTTAAGGAAAACCATGTCCCCAACCTCAAACTCAAGGTCGGTCCTTCTTTTGTCAGCGTAAGATTTCTGTCGGTCTTGGGCAGTCTTCATTCTCCTACGTATCAAGTCCACTTTCTCTGAAGTCTCTCGAATCATATCTGGCCTAAGTATAAGCTTATCTGTAGACTCCTACCAACAAGTTGGTGATTTGCACGGTCTTCCGTACAAGGCTTCCAAGGGTGCCATACCGATGGTAGCTTGGTAGCTGTTGTTGTAGGCGAATTCCACTAAAGGAAGGTGATCCTCCCAAGTCCCTCCAAAGTCAAGAACGCAAAGTCTCAGAAGATCATCTAAAACTCTATTCACCCTTTCCGTCCGGCCATCGGTTTGGGGGTGATAGGCCGTGCTCAAATATAACTGTGTGCCTACAGCTTCTTGCAGACTCCGCCAAAACTCACTTGTGAAGATAGGGTCTCGGTCACTAACAATGTTGGAGGGTATCCCATGAAGTCGAACTATTTCCTTAAGATAAAGAGATGCTAGAGATGAGGTGGTCCTTCTACTCTTGATAGGTATGAAGTGGGCGCTCTTAGTAAGCCAATCCACTATTACCCAAATGCTAGTGTTGCCTCTTCTCGACCTAGGCAGTCCATCAATGAAGTCCATTGAAATGCTATCCCACTTCCACTATGGGACCTCTAAAGGATGAAGTAGTCCTCCAGGTTTCTTCTGTTCCGCCTTGACCCGTTGGCAGGTCATGCACTTAGAAACAAAATCTGCCACGTCTTGCTTCATACCGCTCCAAAAGAAAGTCCTTTTTATATCTTTGTACATCTTATCACTGCCAGGGTGTATAGTCATCTTAGAATGATGTTCTTCTTCGAGAACCTTCTTTATCAACTCCCTTGCTTGTGGAACGCATAATCTTCCATCTCGTCTCAGCCAACCCTTATCATCGATGGCGTACCTACTGAGGTGACTAGAAGTCTCACCCCTAATAAGTTTATCAATCACATCAACAAGCTGAGGGTCTTCACGTTGTGCAGCCCCTACTGAGTCCAAGAGAGTAGGGCGTACTTCGAGAGATGCTAACAAACCCGGTACAAAATTTGAGGAGGGCCTAAAGTTAAAACTGGCTATATACTCCAGGCTTTGCCTTTCCACAAAGAGCGTACTTAAGGTCAGTTTCTTTTGGCTCAACGCGTCTGCTACTACATTGCCTTTGCCGGGAGTATAGGAAATTTCAAAGTCGTACGAGGCAAGAAACTCCATCCATCTTTGCTGCCTCAAGTTAAGATCCTTCTGCGAGAAGAGATATTTTAACGATTTATGGTCAGTGTATAATTCGAACTTCTCACCTAGGAGATAATAGATCCAAGACTTAAGCGCAAAGACGATGGCGGCTAACTCAAGATCATGCATTGGGTAGTTCTTTTCATGAACTTTTAATTGTCTTCCACCATATGTTACTACCCTTCCTTCTTGCATTAGAACAACGCCTAGTCCCGTTCAGCTTGCATCCGTGTATACTGTGAACATTTTGCTTCCGTCTGGCAAAGTCAGAACTGGGGCTGTTGTGAGAGCCCGTTTTAATCGTTGGAAAGCAAACTCGCTGTCCAAGTCCCAAGTGAACGCCAGATTCTTCTTTGTTAACCTTGTGAGTGGGGCTGAGATTTTCGCGAAATCCCTAATAAACTTTCGGTAAAAACCGGCTAGCCCAAGAAAGCTTCGAACTTCGGTTGCATTTCTTGGTGTCTTCCAATCTTGCACTGCCACCACTTTTGCGAGGTCCACAGCCAACCCCTCTTTGGACACTATATGCCCCAGAAATCTTACTTATTTTCTCCAGAAGTGACACTTGGAGAATTTGGCTTTTAGTTGATGGGCTCGAAGAGTTTCCATGATTTCTTTCAGATGCTGGGCATGCTCTTCCTCACTCTTTGAGAAGATTAAGATATCATCTACGAAGACAACCACAAATTTGTTGAGGAATTCTCTAAACACCCTGCTCATTAGGTCTACGAAATAAGCGGGTGCGTTTGTCAAACCGAAAGGCATGACAAGCCACTCGAAGAAACCGTCTGGGGTTCTGAACGCTGTCTTATCAATACTATCTTCAGCTACTCTTAGCTGATGAAACCCAGTTGCCAGATCAAGTTGGGAGAAGACCGTCGCACCTATAAGCTGATCAAACAAATTGTCGATTCGGGGAAGAGGGTGCCTATTTTTCTTGGTCAATTTGTTTAACTCCCTATAGTCGACGCAAAGGCGAAGCGAACCGTTCGCTTTAGTTGCGAACACCACTAGAGCACCCCATTCTGAAATGCTCCGTCTAATGAACCCTTTTTCGAGAAGTTCTTTAACCTGCTTACTGAGCTCCTTTCTCTCCCTTGGAGCCATGTGTCTGACAGGTAAAGCTACAGACTTTGCGTTATCCACAAGATATATGCAGAAGTCTATTTCCCGCCTCAGAGGTAAGCCTTTCACCTCCTCAAAGACATCCGGATATTCCCGGACTACTCTTACTGATTGCAAATTCTCATCAGAAGCATCAAGCGACTCTAGATAACTTAGCATAACAGCATTTAAGGGATTACAAGAAATTTTAGAGTGTTACCAAGCCGAGTCAAGAGTCTAACTACTCTTTTCTCACAATCAAGAATGGCACTATTACTAGATAACCAATCCATGCCTAAGATCAAACCATATCCCGAGAAGTCTAAGACAAAGGCATCACAACTAAACTCAACGCTGAGAATAGAGATTTTCAAACCCAAACAAACCATTGACAAGTAAGAGGAGCCCCCAATTGGATTTGAAACTACTAAGGGATCTTCTACCATACTAGTGTCTAGATGCAGAGATTCAACTAAGGCAGATGAAATAAAAGAGTGTGATGCGCCAGAGTCAAAAAGTGTACGAACTGGATGATCATAAAGATAGACTACACTTTCTACAGAAATATTACTATCTCGTCCTGCTGAGGTGCCACTAGCGCATGAACCTGACCCCCTGAAGTGGATCCGGCTTTCTGTCCCTGCCCTTTCTTCTTTGGGCAGTCCTTAGCTTGGTGCCCAGTCTCTCCACAATGAAAGCAACCACCCATCTTCGCCTTTCTTTTCCGGCAGTCTTTTGATATATGGCCCACAATGCCACAGAAATTGCACCTTCTCTTCTCACGGGGCTTATTGTTCTTCCCTCCTTTCTTAAAGTCTGTTTTCTTTGCTTGTAGACCTTCTTTCTTCTCTTCCACCTTAGTTTCTTTCTTACCGTGGTCTTCCTCGTGTAGCAACGCCATGTCCACCAAGCTTTCATAAGTCGCTCCCGTGGATACATGAGTCATGGCAAGGCTGTGTAGAGGCTCATTCAAACCCTTGACGAAGCGAAGTGCCTTCTTGTGTTGGGTGTTTACTAAGTCTAACCCAAATCTGGCCAGCTGATTAAACTGATTAACATATTCCTTGATCGTCATGCTCCCCTGTTTCAGAGTTAGGAACTTCTCCATATGCAGGCTTCTTTCAGCTTGGGAGAGAAATTTCATTTCAAATCTTGTCCTGAAATCTTCCCATGTTTCCACCGCCCTCTGAGCATTGGTAACTTCCCACCAATAGGAAGCTTCATCCTTAAGCAACCATACCGCTAGTTGTATCTTTTGCCTGTCATCAACCCCGAAGATGACAAACAGATCCTCAGTCTCCTTTAGCCAGTTTCTTGCCCCTACAAAGGACTCTGTTCCATAAAAGTCTTCTCCACCCATAGCCTTAAATTCTCTACATGTTTTAGCGAAGGCATTTCCACGAGGAGGAGGGGGAGGAGGAACCGCGGCCACTGGAGGAGGGAAGTCTGCTGGGCCCGCGCCATTGGCCCTTGCTTCTAAGTACCTCCTAAACCAGCCGGGAATCGGCACTCCTTCCGGGAGGTTAAGGTCTCCAGACATGCTGAAACAGAGGAAAAATTCAAAACGAAGGATAGAGAGATAGATAGGGCACATGGCTTTGGGGGATTTTGTCTTTTTATAAACATAACACTTTTTTTTTTGAAAAATGCTTCTTTAAACTTCCTTTTTGAAAACAATTTCAAAAACTTTTATCTTATCTGGTAAACCTATGCTCTGATACCAAGTGAAACACCCCACCTCCGTTAAGGTCACTCACAAAGGGAATGCCTTAATTTTGGTGGAGGTTTATAAGTAAAAGCCACAGATAAACTCAAGACAGATATAAATACACATATTTTAAACAGCGGAAACCAAACAGACTTTTATTTCATCATTATGTGTTCAAAACCAAACATTCCATAATTGTCTCAAAATACTCCCAACATTACAACATCAATACTATCTTGATAATTAAAGAAGCAGAAAACATAAATAAAGTGACAAAAATCCCCATAGTGATATCCAAAGCCATAGTCTGAGCAAAAGAGACCCAAATCATACATCTACGTTCTTGGAGCTTGTACAGAGCCTGACTGAGCTGAGCTGTTTCCTCCCTGTGGACCTGGGGGAGGGGGGACGAAAGAAAAGAAGACGAAAAGAAAATAGGGTCAGACATAAAGCCTGAGTAAATCTAGTAACTCTTCAGTATGTGAATAAGAAAAGGCATGATAGATATATACTGAAAATAGGATGGTGTCACAAGCTAGGGGAGTGTCGAATGTACTATCGCACCCATACTATATCTCTGCATCTACTTGAGTTTATTCAAACAGGCACCCCATGGTGAGGGTGAAGTGATCCCCATTTTCGAAAGATCGACTCCTACTCGCGTTAACATGTGTCATACGGCCCCCAAGAATTGTAGATACCTATGCTGGTCCCACCATGGGGTGTATCAAGACCCATGGTGGCGGCCCCCGACACGAATCTAGAAGGCATAGGTTATACTACTGGTGTCCCCAGTGCCCTGGTTGTCTGCTCCGGAGTGTGTGCACGCCCGCACCCCGTTAGACCTGCACTGTGCACCCACCGCCGTCGTTTGATCGCTTACAATTTGCCCAGTAATCGTGCCCCACCCTGCCTAGTTTCAGGGTATCGTTGATACCTAACTTGGGTTACTGCTGAAACGGGTCCCTCGTTACCAGGATTTTCTAGTCAAACATGTTAAGTGGTTAAGTGTCTATATTTACCTAACCCCACCCATCAATTCTTGTTAACATGTTGAATTTGGTTAAGTGTTATAGTTGACTTAACCCTACCATCTGTCCTTAGCCTCTTAGGAGCACCTGACCACTCACATTAGACAGGTATTGCTACGTTACTGGATATGCCGGTCGGTTCCGGGCAGGTTTACACCGTAGCTCAGTCTAACCTCGGGTCATTATTGGGCTCAATGCTTAACCACCCACATTGGATAGGTATTGTTGTGACTACTGGACAGTCGGGCGGTTCCAGGCAGGTTTACATCACAACTCAATCCAAACTCGGGTTAAGCATATCGTGTTCTCTAAATTTACTTATTTTATTACTTCTCAATTATATATGTAAATGTCATGTCTTTTATTTTTGGGTATAACAATTCATACCGCTTAAATGTCATTGTCGTTGGCATGTGCCAACCATGCCAACATATATTTTCATGTTTTACACCTAGCGTTATTACCCCCGTTTATACGTTCTCAATGTTATAACAAATGTTGGGCTCGACACAATTCAGCCCAACTTTATAAGCGTAAGAGAAGGGGAAATCAAGAACATGTAATAGTTGACAACATATAAGGGTGTGTGGTGCATGAACTTGCAATTTAACGCTATTAACATAAATGATGGGTCATGTGAACTTGCATTAAAATCAAAGTATAACTAAGTAGGTGACATATGAAATGGCATAGTTTAGGCTAATACAAACTTGTGTTTAAACATGTTTAACTTGGCATAATGTCAAACACAAAACTAGCATGATGTATATTCACCAAAAGGTCCAATTATAACATCTAATCACATAGACTTTTTCAACATGAACTTGCATAGTTTTTGAAACCCAAACGATACTTAACATGGATCCAATTACACTTGTAAATAAACATGAACTTGCATAGTTTATGAAACACAAATGATACTTAGCATAGATCCAATTATACTTGCAAATAAACATGGAAGTGATATATGTAGGCAATAGATCCAATTATACTTGCAAATAAACATGGAAGTGATATCATAGGTTTTGGGTCCTGTAGGCATAAAAGTTTCAAGTCTAAATCATGTTTACATAAGCCTTAATTTAGGCTTAATGAATGTATAAGGTCCATGTCATAGGCATAAACAAAAAGGGATCAATTTCTAGTTTTTGCCACAAACTTACAAGTGCCATTGTTTTCATATACATTTGTTCAATGGGCTTGCATCAATCAATTTATGCAACAAACGTCTATACACAAATCATGATAGAACCATCACAATACATAGAATTTTATACAATACAATAACACAATTTTATTCTCATTCACATCGAATCCCATCACAATTTTTATTCATATTCTGAAAGGTCACTATACTTACAACGAATGCAGAATCTTGAATTCTGGATTCTGAATTCTGAAATTGAGATGTGCTCCTTAGGGTAGACTAACGTTGCGTTGATTAATTTGATTAACTTTAAACTTCTTCTTAATTTGATTCATCTCTGAGCCTTTCTCTCTTGACGGCTATGTTCAATTCCTCCCTAGCAGCATGATGACTCCTTTCTCATTTTTTTGTGTGAATTTTCAGTTGAGACTTAGGGTGTATTTATAGATTTTTTAAGTTTTTTTGAGCCGTCAGATGAAGACAGGAGAAATCTAGACCATTCAGAGTTCAAAGAGCCAATCAAGAGGTGACACGTCAGCCCTAGTGACACACAGAGCCACAGAAATTCGAGCCAGAGGTTGACCTGGCTAGCCAGGTCAACCAGACAGGTCGACACTATGGTCGACCTGGGGGGGGACCAGGTCAACACTATGGTCGACCTGGGGTGACCAGGTCGACACCATGGTCGACCCTATGGTCGACCTGGTCTCTGGGCGGGAATTTTCCCGCCTAGCCCAGTTTGAACCTAAATTTCGAATTTTGAATTTAAAACTGAGCTGTTTGAATTTAAATTTGATTCTGAAACTTCCGAAGGCCATAACTCCTTCATGTCCGATTTGCGCAAACTCGGACTCTATATCAAGCAGAATTTCGAGACGAACACAATGGCGTAACCCGTTTCCCTTAATTCTTTCAATTAGAAATAATTATACTTTAATTTTCGAAGCTTAACTTTGTAGAATTCACGGGGTGTTACAATATATATATATACATAAACATCTATTTGGATCAAACTTGTCCTTTTGTATGTTTGCACATAAAAACATTAATATTTATTTACTACAGATCTAAATACATTCAAATGCTTTATTTAAAATAGAGATCTAAACCTATAAAAATTCTGCAATCAACTCAAATCTTAACCTTTGTATACTACAAACATTTTATATTTAATTTACATTTAAATGGTTAAATCCAACCAAATAAAATCTTAACCACCAAATCATTCCTCAATCGTTGCTAAATAAATCACAAACCCAAAATATTGATTGACAAAATATGCGATAAAATAAAGATAGGAGATTTGAAGGGGGGTTTATTGTGACATTATCATGAAAATGCAAATCCCCTAGGCATACAGATTCATATAAAATCTACAAAATATAGGGAATAATATAAACTAATCTTGATTCCACTCACAACGATTACGGTGATGGAAATATCAACAAACTGAAAACTATATGCGTGAATTGATGTTGTTCTCCATTTTTGATTGCAGACCTATATGAATGGATCTGTAATGACCCGCATTGTCAGGGATACTATAATTAATTAATTTAATTATATATATCGTGATGTAGTGAATTAAATAGAGGTTTAATTAAATAATATGGAATATTTAATTAAATTAAATAATTAAGTAATATATTTAATTCAGAAATAACAAAAAATATCGGGAATCACAATATTCTGTGAACGGGGTCGTCCCTTAGATTTAGTTCAGCTTAGAGTTGAATTATATTGACAAATATATTTAAATAACGTCAGTTTGAACGTATAATTATAATATAATTAAAATCGAGCTCGAAATGACGCTGCAGTTCGTAAATCGGCGATTCGAACTTCAACTGAATGTACAGGATTCGTTTTAAGCCGGATTTCTGTGAAACAAGAAACGTGTGGAGCTGGTGGAGTATATCTTTCTAGTGGAAGAGAAAAATCGGGATTTCGTCGTGTAGATTTTGATGTATGTCCAAATCAAATTTTAGAAAAGTCGCTGTGGAATTCCTTTATAATTTATAAAGGAATTATTTATTTTTTTAAAGGGAATTTCAATATAAATCGAATATCGGGTTGACCCAGATTGAAATATCGAGTTAGAAATCAATATAGGATTTTTCTGAAGCTGTATGGTATTCCACTGTGAATATATATGATAATATTAATTTATTAATATTTAATTTAATTATGTTTAAATATATTTATATATTTAAATGGACTATTTAGAGCTTTAAAAATAGCCACTTTTGCAAATGAAGTCGGAATTCGACGAAACTAATTTTGTTGGATCCGCAATGTCAAATAGATGTTAGATTTCCAGTTTTGTGATTTTTAGAGTCACTGTGTGGCCGTACGGATTTTTAGAGTGAAAAACAGTCAGTATTTTGATGGTTAAAAATACGCTGTGTGAGCATATGGAGTCGGAATTCGACGAAACCAGTTTCGTTGGGTCCGCAATGTCAAACTCTAGCTTCATGTCCATTTTCGTGATTTTTAGAAGTTGTATGTGGTCATAGGAATTTTTAAAGCCGAAGACAAACAACGGTTGGCTATATATAAATATAATATTCGAATAAATAAATATTATAAAAATCCTATATAAACACTAACCTATTTCTAAACCCTAAAACTACCTCTCTTCTGGTCAAACACTAATTTTCCGACGTTCTACTCTTCTTCAAAACAATGTCGTAACTTTTCAAAATCAAACAAATCAAAAACAATTCCAATAAATCTCAAAGCTTATGTCTTTGGATTCCTGTGAGGCTGCTCTTCATTTTGAAAGGAATTTTGTCGAGTTCGATGCCCTTCTCTGTGCGTGAATGAAGGCAGTGAACGCCTAGGGTTCGGGATTTGTGATATTTTGGAGCTTCGATTTGGCAAAACAAGTTTGGTTTTGGATTCATGGGTAGAAAACGCATCGGTGGTGAGATTTTGGGGTTTTTCTGGAGTTAAAATGTTCGATGCCTGTACAGGCAAGCTGATCGACGGAACAAAAAGGGGGCAACCGAGTTGAGCATCTCGGGCATAGGGATGTAGAGAGGTCAATGAGATGAACTTTGGTGGTTTCAGTTGTTGATCTCGTGGGAGGATTGAGGAGCGGTGGACCTGAGAAGTTGCGAAGATGGGTGGAGCAATTGCCTGGGGGCACGACGTGATGATAATGGGGAAGACGGGTTGTGTGGGTAGCGGGTTTGGTAGGGAAGACGTTATGCGGGCCTGGGATTTGTGGAATATGATAGTGGGCTTTAAGGATATAAGTTGGTTTTGGGATGAAGGTTCGAATGAAACTTTGAATAGGAAATGGTGTGGGGCTTTTGCTGAAACAAGGAGGAAAGGATGTAGGCCTGCGTTCTGAATAATGATGGTGGGCCGGATCAAATGGAGAAACAATATCTGACAGGATCGTATGGACGGACACAACACGATGGAACTGACCGGAAGTCCATCGGAGCTCGTTACAATTTATAGCAAAATAAATTGTCCGTCTGAATCAAAGACAGTTAATCGTTTTTAACGATAACAGTCCAATGTGAGTAAAACTCACCAACTCTGAACAGTTATATTTTTATAATGTATTTTTAGAACTGTTAATCATCTATTGATTGCTGTGTGTTGGTTGATTGATTGAACTGCTAGTCAGTTAGTGGAAATTATATATATATATATAAATAAATATATATATATATAAACCGTTAAATATATATACATTGATTCTGCTATCAGAATAATTTATATTGAACTGAAAGTGATGATAATCATATTATGTAACATCTATGGATGCAGGAAAACAGGTTGGAGGAATCCGACTGGATTCCTCAACAGTTATTTTATTGTTTTTCATATATTGTTATATGATGTGATATAAAATCTATGGGCGATTATATGTACTTGGACGATATTGAACATCGTGATTTGATATGATTGAATACCATAACATACCGAAATGTTGATAAGGGGATTTTCAAAGTGATATTGAAAATAGAATATTTATAAAATGGGATATTTATAAATAAGAGATATTTATAAAGTGGAATATTTATAAATAAGAAATGTTTATAAATTGGAATATTTATAAATAGGATATATTCAAAAAGGAAATAATTACATACCATTTTCTTTTTGAATGGAAATGCCTGTGTGGCGGGTTTGGGGATTTTCCCGATGCTCCCGTTACAAAGGAGGTTATGGCGAATTTTTCAGAGAATTTAAGGAGTTAGAATATTTCAAAAATAAATTTGAAAAGGAAATATTTGTAAACCATTTACAAATAGAATTGAAAAGGAAACGTTATAAAAAGGAAATCATTTTTAAAGTGTAGAACCGTTATTTAAAAGTAAATCTTTTCAAATGAATAAAACGTTGTTAAAAAGGAAATCTTTATAAAGTGAATAAAGTAAATCGAATATGGTATTCGAAAGGAGTTAAATCGAATATGGTATTCGAAGGGAGTAAATCGAATATGGTATTCGAAAGTTAGTAAAACGAATATGCTATTCAAAAGGGGTTAGTCGAGTCGAGTTAGTTGAATAGAGTTAACTAGTTCAGTAGAGTTAACCAGTTCAGTAGAGTTAACCCGTTCAGTAGAGTTAACCAGTTCAGTAGAGTTAACCAGTTGGGTTAAGTAAGTCAAGTTAACCAGTTGGGTTAAGTAAGTCAAGTTAACCAGTGAGTTAAGTAAGTTAAGTTAACCAGTTGAGTTAAGTAAGTCGAGTTAATCAAGTCGAGTTGATCGAGTTAGAGTTACTCAGTTAGAGTTAATCGATTAGAGTTAAAACGAACTAGAGTTAATCAAATATAGTTATTTGAGACAGAGTTAGTCAAACATAGTATTCAGGGTAAGTTGCCATCTCGTACGACTGCTAGCGTAATTCGCAGGACTGTAAATAGCCTAAGGCGGTCGGATGTTGCCTAAGGGAATCAGGCGTAACCATTGTGATCATTGCGATCTAGAGTCAAGCGAATGGAGTTAAATCGAATCTAGTTATTCGATAGGAGTTAATCAAGATGAGTTAAATAAGTTAAGTTAATCGAATCTAGTTATTCGATAGGAGTTAATCAAGATGAGTTAAATAAGTTAAGTTGATCGAATCTAGTCATTCGATAGGAGTTAATCAAGTTAAGTTAAATAAGTTAAGTTAATCGAATCTAGTTATTCGAGAGGAGATTATCGAATATAGTTTATTTGAAGGAGTTATCAATTATTAGTTATTCGAAGTGAGTAGTCGAATATTGGTTATTCGAAGTGAGTTAATCGAATATTGGTTATTCGAAAAAGGGGAGTTATCAAATAGAATAGATTAAAGGAGTTAATCGAATATAGTTTATTCGAGTAGAGTTAGAGGAGTTATCGAATATAGTTTATTCGACAGGAGTTAAGTGAATAGTTAGATTAATCAAAGTGAATTAGTTAGGTTAAACTAAGTGAATTAGTTAAGTGAATTGGTTAAGTTAACCAAAGTGAATTTGTCGAGTTAATCAAAGTGATTAGTTCAGTTAATCGAGTTGAATTTGTCAGTCGAGTTAATAAATGGAGTTAGTCTAACCAAGTAAAACCAGTTAGAGTTAATTAATTAAGGTTGACCAGTTAGAATTAATCAATCAAAGTTAATCAAATAGAGTTAAGTAAAATTAGAACTGACTAGAGATTAGTAAATTGAATGGTTTTCTAAGTGTCTATCTGATGTTGGTTTCGGCCTTCGGGATTTATACTTAGGGAATTGTTCTCATACTAGTTCACAGTCAGGGACTGATAGTTGGGGAAGAGTAGTGATTTGTAAATAAGCAAATGGAAAACGTTTTCCAGTGTTAATAACGTATATTTTCTAAACATAGAAAATAAGGCAATGTGAATATATATATATAGATATATGTCGATGATTTACCGATATAATTTCCATCTGGAAATAATATTGTTGTTTGCACACTTGTTTTTCTTTGATGGTTAAATCACAGACTATCGAAGTTTTGACCATTTTAACGTTGTTAATATGGAGAGACCGGTTGGATTATTATCCAAAGAACCACTCTGTATTGGCATAAGCGTTGCGAATCATATATGCCAAAGATAATTGAAGACGGAGTAAAATGCAAGGGCTGTTGTATAAGTCTTAGATAACAGTGACTAAGATGGATATACTGAATCGTGCCTTCGGTTTGTCCAGTCCCAGGACAACTTGTATGTCTGACAGAGTATATCCAATGGATCGCGTAACTTGATCTGTCCAAACGTATTCACGTTTGGTGGCGGAGGAATTCGTTTCTCTTAGCTGTATACCTGTGTTATTTTTGGATAAGTCAATTTGTGATTTGGCGGGTATGACGATGTGACATTCTAAGTGAATGAGGATGACTTGTATGAATGAATGTCTGACAGAGTATTTCCAGAAAGGTCACGTACATTGATTTCTTCAACCGTACCAAGAGTGGAAGCGGAGAAGGAAACTTCTTTTAGCTGACACGTAATGTACTGTTGTAGACGTCAATTAGTGATTTTCGATGGATCTGACAATGTGGCATTCGAAGTGAATCTGATGTGATGATAAAGCGTAGCTTCTAGCCTCATCAACCGGTAAATGATAGAAATCGGGCAGGCAGCATGGCTAAGTCGGTCGCACCGAAGTAGGGTGTATAATCACCTATCTAGAGAATATTCATTTGCTTCCTTAATCTATCAATGCTGTCCCATATATATACGGGAACGGTTGCTGATCCCAACCGTTGGTGATATACATTCGATACACTCAAGCAAAATGAGTGGTCGGTCATGTATGGCTGAGTTACAAGATGTTCTTGTTGAACTCTAGTGTATCGTTCCTAGAGTACACTGGTCGGAAGGTGGTTCCATACCTTGTCATAGTTGGAAACCCATTACCCAATACGTGCTTGCGATTTTGATTGTATACTATATATGTAGAACGTGAGATGAAAGCGTTTCTGCTAGTTGATATCTATTTGTACATAGACATTATTATAATATCAAAAGGTTTTTGATATAAAGATATTTTGGACTCTCATAACGGAAAAACCCGTTCCGTTCTGCGGCGTGGTCTAATGAGATATCGTTTACTTGTTCATATACATGTTTAAACTATTTTACTCACACCAGTCCCATGACTGACCCGGAGTTTATTTTGTTGTTTTCCCTAAACTCTTGGGTATCCAATTTTGTACGGGCAGTCAAGTAGTCAGGATTTTACAGATATACTTGGAGAGCTTGGAGCAGGAGGCTTCAAGATCATATAGCTATAGTTATTTCCGCTGTGTTGTAAGTGCTGTACTCTTATAAGTGCTATTGTATATAACTGTTATATTTCAAAGTTATGTTATCTATTATATGTTATTCTTTCCGCTGTGAGGTTCGTGTTACTCTGATGTTGTGTTCTTCTTCTTCTTCTATTCTAAGTTTCTATCTTATCTATTCTCACCTTCTAATTTCTTTCATTAATTACCGGGATTTTTCGATGTTTTGGTTATCGACATCGAGCTTATGTCGATAACCAAAGTCGCTCAAAATCCGGGTCGTTACAGTTGGTATCAGAGCTTAAGTTAAGAATTACTTGGCTCTGTGGCATGACTCGGTAGAGATAGGGTTAGTAACACCCTAGATTGAGTTTGAGTGTATATATACGAGTGCGTATTTGTATTTGATATAAAAAAAAAATGGTTTTATATTGTGGAGATTCATTGGCTGAGTTGTTTATGAGTTCTGGTCGATCAGTTTGATCCACTGTATCGGTAGGAGTTACTAAACACTTGAATACGATGGGTCGTCACGATATGTTTTGAAAAGAGGGTAAATTAAAAAAAAGTTTCCTAAGGTATATCTTGATATAGAGGAGATATATATATCAAAAATTATAACATATTGGGTATATTGGTTTTTGTTATAATCGAATAAGATTATAATTGAAATGGTTATGTAAATAACCAATCAGAATTCATGTAAGTGAAATATATGAAAGCAGAGGAATTAAATTGAAATTTAAAATCCCAGAATTGGAAAAGTGGTTGTAAATGAATCTGGATTTAATATATGTGAATTTTAAGATCCTGGGAGATTTTAAATTTGTTTACAACATTGTAAAAGGATATTTGGAATTGATTTCAAGGTGGAAATGTGTAAAAAAAATGGGTTTTCAAAGTGCTATAGTATTGAACTCACTTCGGTAGCTGGAAAATAGATTCCGATGTTGATCATGACATCATCGGTGTTCATTTTCGAGTATGTAAGTGACGGATTACTACCAAGGATTTTGTTTTGAGTTTATTTTGGGAAAACAAGTTGTGTTGAATTTCAAAAAGGAAAATTTGATTTTTGAAAGAGGTAAACTGTTTAAAAACTTCCAGGAAGAAATGGTTGTTTGAATTTAAACAAATTAAAGTAAAATTTGTAAAATCCAATAGAATTGAGATTGAATTAAAAGCCAGTAAGTGAAAATCGTATTGAAATAGATTGATGTCAATTGAAATTAGACTTGATTAGAGATAATCTGGAATTATATTGGGCTGGTGAGTTATGGATTTGAATTCAAGAATAGTGCTCGAGTTTGAAATGAATTCGACTTAGGTATAAGCGAATGGTTGTGTTAAAGATAAATTGATTTGGGATCAAGTTGGAATTGCATTGGTATATGTTGAATTGGTAACAGATGCAAAGGACATAGTGATATGCCCGACAAAAAGGTATAAGTTTACATTTGATATAAGCATGAGATTTATGAGCCGAAATGGGCAAGCCGCTTGGCTGTTTGATTTTCTTTTGGATTGGAGATGGCCTAGAGAGGCGAGTTGTGGTTTTACCGATAGGGATGTACAAAGGAGGTTATGGCGAAATTTTCCGAAAATTTAAGGTGTTAGAAAATTTTCAGAATTTTTGAAAATTTTAGTTAGTCGGAATGAATAAATATTTTAGTCGATATTAATTGGTTCAGTTGAAATAAGAAATAAGGGGTAAACAAATCTTAGGAATTCCAATAGATAGGGTCGTCCTCTAACTTAGCAATTTCGAGGACGAAATTATTTTAAGTGGGGAAGAATGTAATGACCCGCATTGTCAGGGATATTATAATTAATTTATTTAATTATATATATCGTGATGTAGTGAATTAAATAGAGGTTTAATTAAATAATATGGAATATTTAATTAAATTAAATAATTAGGTAATATATTTAGTTCATAAATAATCAAAAATATTGGGAATCACAATATTCTGTGAACGGGGTCGTCCCTTAGATTTAGTTCAGCTTAGAGTTGAATTATATTGATGAATATATTTAAATAACGTCAGTTTGAACGTATAATTATAATATAATTAAAATCGAGCTCGAAATGGCGCTGCAGTTCGTAAATTGGCGATTCGAACTTCAACTGAATGTACATGATTCGTTTTAAGCCGGATTTCTGTGAAACAAGAAACGTGTGGAGCTGGTGGAGTATATCTTTCTAGTGGAAGAGAAAAATCGGGATTTCGTCGTGTAGATTTTGATGTATGCCCAAATCAAATTTTAGAAAAGTCGCTGTGGAATTCCTTTATAATTTATAAAGGAATTATTTATATTTTAAAAGGGAATTTCAATATAAATCGAATATCGGGTTGACCCAGATTGAAATATCGAGTTAGAAATCAATATAGGATTTTTCTGAAGCTGTATGGTATTCCACTGTGAATATATACGATAATATTTATTTATTAATATTTAATTTAATTATATTTAAATATATTTAAAAATAGCCACTTTTGCAAATGAAGTCGGAATTCGACGACACTAATTTTGTTGGATCCGCAATGTCAAATAGATGTTAGATTTCTAGTTTTGTGATTTTTAGAGTCACTGTGTGGCCGTACGGATTTTTAGAGTGAAAAACAGTCAGTATTTTGATGGTTAAAAATACGCTGTATGAGCATACGGAGTCGGAATTCGACGAAACCAGTTTCGTTGGGTCCGCAATGTCAAACTCTAGCTTCATGTCCATTTTCGTGATTTTTAGATGTTGTATGTGGTCATAGGAATTTTTAAAGCCGAAGACAAACAACGATTGGCTATATATAAATATAATATTCGAATAAATAAATATTATAAAAATCCTATATAAACACTAACCTATTTCTAAACCCTAAAACTACCTCTCTTCTGGTCAAACACTAATTTTCCGCCGTTCTACTCTTCTTCAAAACAATGTCGCAACTTTTCAAAATCAAACAAATCAAAAACAATTCCAATAAATCTCAAAGCTTATGTCTTTGGATTCCTGTGAGGCTGCTCTTCATTTTGAAAGGAGTTTTGTCGAGTTCGATGCCCTTCTCTGTGCATGAACGAAGGCAGTGAACACCTAGGGTTCGGGATTTGTGATATTTTGGAGCTTTGATTTGGCAAAACAAGTTTGGTTTTGGATTCATGGGTAGAAAACGCATCGGTGGTGAGATTTTGGGATTTTTCTGGAGTTAAAATGTTCGATGCCTGTACAGGCAAGCTGATCGACGGAACAAAAAGGGGGCAACCGAGTTGAGCATCTCGGGCATAGGGATGTAGAGAGGTCAATGAGATGAACTTTGGTGGTTTGAGTTGTTGATCTCGTGGGAGGATTGAGGAGCGGTGGACCTGAGAAGTTGCGAAGATGGGTGGAGCAATTTCCTGGGGGCACGACGTGATGATAATGGGGAAGACGGGTTGTGTGGGTAGCGGGTTTGGTAGGGAAGACTTTAGGCGGGCCTGGGATTTGTGGAATATGATAGTGGGCTTAAAGGATATAAGCTGGTTTTGGGCTGAAGGTTCGAATGAGACTTTGAATAGGAAATGTTGTGGGGCATTTGCTGAAACAAGGAGGAAAGGATGTAGGCCTGCGTTCTGAATAATGATGGTGGACCGGATCAAATGGCGAAACAATATCTGACAGGATCGTATGGACGGACACAACACGATGGAACTGACCGGAAGTCCATCGGAGCTCGTTACAATTTATAGCAAAATAAATTGTCCGTCTGAATCAAAGACAGTTAATCGTTTTTAACGATAACAGTCCAATGTGAGTAAAACTCACCAACTCTGAACAGTTATATTTTTATAATGTATTTTTAGAACTATTAATCATCTGTTGATTGCTGTGTGTTGGTTGATTGATTGAACTACTAGTCAGTTAGTGGAAATTATATATATATATATATAAATAAATATATATATATATAAACCGTTAAATATTTATACATTGATTCTGCTATCAGAATAATTTATATTGAACTGAAAGTGATGATAACCATATTATGTAACATCTGTGGATGCAGGAAAACAGGTTGGAGGAATCCAACTGGATTCCTCAACAGTTATTTTATTGTTTTTCATATATTGTTATATGATGTGATATAAAATCTGTGGGCAATTATATGTACTTGGACGATATTGAACATCGTGATTTGATATGATTGAATACCATAACGTACCGAAATGTTGATAAGGGGATTTTCAAAGTGATATTGAAAATAGAATATTTATAAATTGGGATATTTATAAATAAGAGATATTTATAAAGTGGAATATTTATAAATAAGAAATGTTTATAAATTGGAATATTTATAAATAGGAGATATTCAAAAAGGAAATAATTACAAACCATTTCCTTTTTGAATGGAAATGCCTGTGTGGCGGGTTTGGGGATTTTTCCCGATGCTCCCGTTACAAAGGAGGTTATGGCGAATTTTTCAGAGAATTTAAGGAGTTAGAATATTTCAAGAATAAATTTGAAAATGAAATATTTGTAAACCATTTACAAATAGAATTGAAAAGGAAACGTTATAAAAAGGAAATCATTTTTAAAGTGTAGAACCGTTATTTAAAAGTAAATCTTTTCAAATGAATAAAACGTTGTTAAAAAGGAAATCTTTATAAAGTGAATAAAGTAAATCGAATATGGTATTCGAAAGGAGTTAAATCGAATATGGTATTCGAAGGGAGTAAATCGATTATGGTATTCGAAAGTTAGTAAAACGAATATGCTATTCAAAAGGGGTTAGTCGAGTCGAGTTAGTTGAATAGAGTTAACTAGTTCAGTAGAGTTAACCAGTTCAGTAGAGTTAACCCGTTCAGTAGAGTTAACCAGTTCAATAGAGTTAACCAGTTGGGTTAAGTAAGTCAAGTTAACCAGTTGGGTTAAGTAAGTCAAGTTAACCAGTGAGTTAAGTAAGTCAAGTTAACCAGTTGAGTTAAGTAAGTCGAGTTAATCAAGTCGAGTTGATCGAGTTAGAGTTACTCAGTTAGAGTTAATCGATTAGAGTTAAAACGAACTAGAGTTAATCAAATATAGTTATTTGAGACAGAGTTAGTCAAACATAGTATTCAGGGTAAGTTGCCATCTCGTACGACTGCTAGCGTAATTCGCAGGGCTGTAAATAGCCTAAGGCGGTCGGATGTTGCCTAAGGGAATCAGGCGTAACCATTGTGATCGTTGCGATCTAGAGTCAAGCGAATGGAGTTAAATCGAATCTAGTTATTCGATAGGAGTTAGTCAAGATGAGTTAAATAAGTTAAGTTAATCGAATCTAGTTATTCGATAGGAGTTAATCAAGATGAGTTAAATAAGTTAAGTTGATCGAATCTAGTCATTCGCTAGGAGTTAATCAAGTTAAGTTAAATAAGTTAAGTTAATCGAATCTAGTTATTCGAGAGGAGATTATCGAATATAGTTTATTCGAAGGAGTTATCAATTATTAGTTATTCGAAGTGAGTAGTCGAATATTGGTTATTCGAAGTGAGTTAATCGAATATTGGTTATTCGAAAAAGAGGAGTTATCAAATCGAATAGATTAAAGGAGTTAATCGAATATAGTTTATTCGAGTAGAGTTAGAGGAGTTATCGAATATAGTTTATTCGACAGGAGTTAAGTGAATAGTTAGATTAATCAAAGTGAATTAGTTAAGTTAAACTAAGTGAATTAGTTAAGTGAATTGGTTAAGTTAACCAAAGTGACTTTGTCGAGTTAATCAAAGTGATTAGTTCAGTTAATCGAGTTGAATTTGTCAGTCGAGTTAATAAATGGAGTTAGTCAAACCAAGTAAAACCAGTTAGAGTTAATTAGTTAAGGTTGACCAGTTAGAATTAATCAATCAGAGTTAATCAAATAGAGTTAAGTAAAATTATAACTGACTAGAGATTAGTAAATTGAATGGTTTTCTAAGTGTCTATCTGATGTTGGTTTCGGCCTTCGGGATTTATACTTAGGGAATTGTTCTCATACTAGTTCACAGTCAGGGACTGATAGTTGGGGAAGAGTAGTGATTTGTAAATAAGCAAATGGAAAACGTTTTCCGGTGTTAATAACATATATTTTCTAAACATAGAAAATAAGGCAATGTGAATATATATATATAGATATATGTCGATGATTTACCGATATAATTTCCATCTGGAAATAATATCGTTGTTTGCACACTTGTTTTTCTTTCATGGTTAAATCACAGACTATCGAAGTTTTGACCATTTTAACGTTGTTAATATGGAGAGACTGGTTGGATTATTATCCAAAGAACCACTCTGTATTGGCATAAGCGTTGCGAATCATATATGCCAAAGATAATTGAAGACGGAGTAAAATGCAAGGGATGTTGTATAAGTCTTAGATAACAGTGACTAAGATGGATATACTGAATCGTGCCTTCGGTTTGTCCAGTCCCAGGACAACTTGTATGGACGAAGGTCTGACAGAGTATATCCAATGGATCGCGTAAGTTGATTTGTCCAAACGTATTCACGTTTGGTGGCGGAGGAATTCGTTTCTCTTAGCTGTATACCCGTGTTATTTTTGGATAAGCCAATTTGTGATTTGGCGGGTATGACGATGTGACATTCTAAGTGAATGAGGATGACTTGTATGAATGAATGTCTGACAGACTATTTCCAGAAAGGTCACGTACATTGATTTCTTCAACTGTACCAAGAGTGGAAGCGGAGAAGGAAACTTCTTTTAGCTGACACGTAATGTACTGTTGTAGACGTCAATTAGTGATTTTCAATGGATCTGACAATGTGGCATTCAAAGTGAATCTGATGTGATGATAAAGCGTAGCTTCTAGCCTCATCAACCGGTAAGTGATAGAAATCGGGCAGGCAACATGGCTAAGTCGGTCGCACCGAAGTAGGGTGTATAATCACCTATCTAGAGAATATTCATTTGCTTCTTTAATCTATCAATGCTGTCCCATATATATACGGGAACGGTTGCTGATCCCAACCGTTGGTGATATACATTCGATACACTCAAGCAAAATGAGTGGTCGGTCATGTATGGCTGAGTTACAAGATGTTCTTGTTGAACTCCAGTGTATCGTTCCTAGAGTACACTGATCGGAAGGTGGTTCAATACCTTGTCATAGTTGGAAACCCATTACCCAATACGTGCTTGCGATTTTGATTGTATACTATATATGTAGAATGTGAGATGAAAGCGTTTCTGCTATTTGATATCTATTTGTACATAGACATTATTATTATATCAAAAGGTTTTTTATATAAAGATATTTTGGACTCTCATAAGGGAAAAACCCATTCCGTTCTGCGGCATGGTCTTATGAGATATCGTTTACTTGTTCATATACCTGTTTAAACTATTTTACTCACACCAGTCCCATGACTGACCCGAAGTTTATTTTGTTGTTTTCCCTAAACTCTTGGGTGTCCAATTTTGTACGGGCAGTCAAGTAGTCAGGATTTTACAGATATACTTGGAGAGCTTAGAGCAGGAGGCTTCAAGATCATATAGCTATAGTTATTTCCGCTGTGTTGTAAGTGCTGTACTCTGATAAGTGCTATTGTATACATAACTATTATATTTCAAAGTTATGTTATCTATTATATGTTATTCGTTCCGCTGTGAGGTTCGTGTTACTCTGATGTTGTGTTCTTCTTCTTCTTCTATTCTAAGTTTCTATCTTATTTATTCTCACCTTCTAATTTCTTTCATTAATTACCGGGATTTTTCGATGTTTTGGTTATCGACATCGAGTTTATGTCGATAACCAAAGTCGCCGAAAATCCGGGTCGTTACAGGATCCTATAAAATTGAGTCTCATGTATATATTCAAAATTCCAGAATATTAATCTAATAACAACTAGGATTAGAAAAGAAAAATAGAAATAGAATTGAGATTGTAGAAGAATAAACTATTTTTTGGAATTCCAGCAGCAGAATGGAGGCACAAGAAAATGAAATGGCTAGGGAATGGTGAGTGTGTGGGGTTTTAATTATATGAATGCAATAGAATAACAGTCGCTAGATTATTATAATTTATTCTCAATTATTAAATTCCTATAAAACTAACCCAAAACTAACCTAGACCACTTTCGCCACGCCCAGGCCGTACCAAGTGGTCTACTACTCTAAGGGAAGTAGTCGATCTTTTAGGGTCTGAAACGGGCAGTGAGTTTGTTTAATTGATGGATAGAGTGATTTAATTTAAAAAAAATCTCATTACATTGATTACCTTGACTGATTTGATTGATTTCTTTCCTTGTTCTCAAATTTTTGTCCCCTCTTGCATATAAATATATGCACACAAATTCAAACTTCATGGAATATTCTTTTTAGCTAATTAATATATAATTGATTCTATTCAATTTCATCCTTGGTGCGCAAACTTTTTTGCATATAACTTAATTAACTCTTATTTATTTATTTCTTGTCCCCTACTACTTATCTATATGTTTGAATTTCAAATTCCCTAGGGGAATATTCGTTTAATCCAGTTCATTTGTTATTATCCCTTAGATTTTTATTTTGTTTGTCCAAATGTTTGTACGTATATATTTACCGTACGATTTAATTTAATCATAATTTGTTCATATGGACTCCGTTTTCAATATGTTAAATATGAAAACATATCGGAATTTTGTCACAAACACAAATATAATATTTTCTTGGCTATATTCTTAATTGTTCAAAATTTCATTTTTCTGCTATTTCACATTTATCATTTAGTTAACTTATTATTATTACTTTATTATCTAGTCTACTATATATGTATACGCGTGTGTGTGTGTGTATATATATATGGGATGTTACCTTCTCCCCCTTAAAATAGATTTCGTCCCAAAATCTATCTAAAGGGGAGAAAAACACAACCCGCTCTAAACAACCATGTTATACACCCATGTTATTTTAAATACATCCATAAAACATCCACGACTCATAGTGATTATGTAACACCCCAACCTCCGCTAGGGTCACTCACAAAGGGAATGCACTAGGTTTGGTGAAGCATTATCGAGGTAAACATGCACAGAAATATTACAAGACAGAACATATATAAAACAGCGGAAGTAAAACAAATTTCGTTACCTTATAAAATAAGGTCTGAAGCCTTTTACATCAGAATACATCAAAACCTGTCTTGCAATAGTAAAGAAGCATAAAACCATTTCATAAATTATTCCCCAAGTAAAACAGTAAAGTAGCCATAGCCAAGAAAAGTCCAAGCCATGCGTGATGATCTTCAGGCAGAAGAAGTCCGAACTAGATAACAGTGTTTCCTCCCTGAAACCTGGGGGGAAACGGAAGACAAAGAGGCGAAACAAAACGGGGTCAGTCATAAAGACTGGTAAGTCCTATCTACTTCCAGTATAAAAACAGGTAAAGGTAACATGACATGCATAAACTGAAAGTAAACATAAGGATGACGACAAGGTAGATAAACTAAACCAGGGTAACAGGCTGACTACTGTAGCAAGGTAAACATAAGATATCATGATAAACTACGGTGTCAATATAAATCAAGGTATCACATCGTCAGGTTTCTATCAAGTATACTATCCCAAGGTATCTATCCTGTATAACATCCCACGGTATCTATCATGTATATTTCTCATGGTTCTAACATGTATATTTGCTCTGCACCTCTTGTACTAGTATCCCAACCCGCGTCATGTGTTAACTATGAATGTCCCTTGCCCAATGTCATGTAATGGTCCATGTCAACCTAATATATATAACATATGTAGGTTTTTCCCCACTCGTATGTTTCTTCCCATGTATAAGTTCAGTCCTTTGCCGTAGGCCATATGGGCTTTCCCATGTAAACGTTTTATCCTTGAGGTTATTTTGGACTGCTACCCTTGATCTGGTTATGTTTTCTTACCATGAACTATCGCGTGTTCACTTAGGATTTTTATGTCACCTAGGACCACTAGGGATTATACTACCTAATGAACGTTTCCGTGTCTCGGTTTGGGTTCAGCCACCTAGGGCCACTAGGGATTATGCCACCCGTCAACCGTGCCCTTTATCCCGCGTATGTATCGTGAACCGTTTTCCATGTCTAGACGCACATGTTCCTCAATGTGCCATCCGAGTTCCGTGCCAGGGCAAATCAAGAAATACGGAACTCGGTCGGGAGCTTTAAGTCGTCTGCTGATGCAGATATCAAGGTCTGTTTTTGTACCCGTGGCTATGGTCCCACGTGACCCCTCCCTCAACTACTGAAAGGCAATCCAAGAAAAATCATGTATGAGAACCACATCCCGGCCCCACTATAGCCCCACTTTCCTATGGGCCAACCTCACCCATGACTTGATAGCAAGAACATGGTCTGTTGGGGGTTCCCTGCCTTTTCGTTCGTACACGATTGACTAAATATGGTAGGTAGTCGACGACGCGCTATCCAGGGCAAAATCAAGTATCGTCGACTCCACGCTAATCCATCCCAGTCTTTAGGTCGCTCGCAAAGCAACCAAGGCATACCCTTGGCTCTTCTACCGCAGACCTTAACCCTTGTGAGGCCAGGTTTCATGGACCATCCGCCACCTCACAGAGGGATACCAAGAGTACCCTCACGTCCCCCGAAGCTACCGCTTCGTCACCCAGTTCGTTGGAGCCTTTATCTACGTCAGATAATTCGCTCCCCCTCGTATACTAAGCGATGACCTACCGTATCAGGTTACACATCTATATATGAACTGGTCCCAATCTCTTGACTAAGAATTATTACTTAGTTTCCCAAACTAAGGTTTACCACTTAGCTTCATTTCCCCGTTACCCTTGATTAACTACGATTTTCTACCTAGTTCCTCTACTAGGGTTTTGCCTATTGGGTTAAGTGTTGTTATTCAAGTTCATGGCTTAGCCCGCCTATGAATCATGTCAAGATTGGCTAAGTATTCAAGTCCGAGACCTAGCCCTACAAGTTGGTTAAGTATACCAAGAAGCTCATGACTTAACCCTATTCAATCATCAAGTCAATTTGGTTAAGTACTTGTTTATCTTAACCCTATCAGGTTATCGTGTTAGATTGGTTAAGCACAGACTATCTTAACCTCATCGGATTATCGAGTCGGATTGGTTAAGTATAGGTTAACTTAACCCCATCCACTAATCGTATTATAACGGTTGAGTATATTTAAAAGGTCCTATGACTTAACCCTGTCAGGTCCGCATATTAGATTGGTTAAGTATAGGTTACTTAACCTCATCAAATCATCATGTATAATTGGTTAAGTATGAGTTACTTAACCTCATTAAATTATCTTGTTAAGTTGGTTAAGTATTGGCTACTTAACCCCATTGAATTACCAAGTTTAGATCGGTTAAGTGTTTAATTTAACCCCATCGAAGTACCGTGTTTAGATTAGTTAAGTGTAGGTTACTTAACCCCATCTAATTACCGTGTTTAGATTAGTTAAGTCTAAATTACTTAACCCCATCTAATTACCAAGTCAGATTAGTTAAGTGTAAATTACTTAACCCCATCCCCTAATCATCTTGTATGGTTAAGTGTCATTAAGAAATCAAGCCCGGTCCCACTTAACCTACCCATTCGTGTCATATCGGTTAAGTGTCATTAGTCAAATTTACTTAACCTTATCATGTGGCATTAATTTAATTAATGCACTCTCAACCTCTCACATTAGACCTTGTTGTGGTTACTAGTTAAGCCGGGCGGGTCCGGGTAGTTTTACACCACAACCTAGTCTAACCTCGGGTCTTAAGCGCGACATGACCAACTTCTCACATTGGATCCTATTGTTTGTAGCCACTAGTTAAGCCGGGCGGGTCCGGGTAGATTTATGCTACAAACTCA
This sequence comes from Allium sativum, assembly GCA_030737875.1. Lineage (NCBI taxonomy): Eukaryota > Viridiplantae > Streptophyta > Magnoliopsida > Asparagales > Amaryllidaceae > Allium > Allium sativum. The sequence goes on from CM060922.1 coordinate 1,043,557,323, forward strand.
ACCCAACCTCGAGTTGGCCACTTTCATGTTTGGTCTAGTGTCATATTACACTTACAACCCCCGTGTCTAGTTTCAAGTTCCATGTTTTCGTACGTGTCATGTTCATGTTTAAGTGTTTCAAGAGTGTCACATTTTCATGCAACCCCATGTCAAGTTTTCGTGCCACATACAAGTCAAGTTTTCGCGTCACGTTCACGTTTGTCTAACTACCCCAAAATCGTGTTTTCACTTGAGTAAAAGCGAGTCAACATAGTAGGTATACTATGGCTACATGTAGACCCCAAAACATGCACGATGCCACAAAAGGGATTGGCTCCAAACATGCATGGTATCATAAGGGGGTTTGGCCTTAAAACATGAACGATAGTGTCATATAGGGATTGGCCATAAGCATGCATAACATAAAAGGGGATTGGCCACAAGCATGCATAATGTCATAAAGGATTTGGCCACAAACTTGCATATTATCATAAGAAATTTGGCCACAAATTTGCATATTATCATAACGGGATTTGACCTTACATAAACATGATATCATAAGGAGGTTGGTTTCATTTACATGCATAAGCCCCAAAGTCCAATTTATGCAACTATTTCACAAGTCAAAGTGGCTCTAAGTGTTCATGCTATCATACTACAAGTAAAGGTCCAATCTTGCATGGCAAACTAAGTCCAATGCAACATGAATAGCATGGTTTAGTCGCTAAAACATAACCCAAAGTCATATGTTCATGAAAAAGGGGCAAACTAGGTTTACATAGGTTAACATACTCATGTTTCATCGCATTTTATCCCATGTCATCATTAAACTACCGTTAACATCTCGAAGTAGCTAGAACTTACATAGCGAGGCTTAGAGGGTGCGCATGAATCGTCTTGACGATGAAAGGTGACTCCTTTGATGAAGAACCGCCATGAAATCGCCGTAGCAACATTGATCGAGCCTCGATTTGGTGTAGCAAGCTTGCACCTTTCGATTTGGATCCGATTTGCATGCATAGTCTCTTGGAGTTGGAGATGGAGGCCATGATCACTTGGCATTTGGGCAGCACTTCGTGGCATGAGTGATTTGTGAGGGTTTAAGCTAGGTCTAGGGGTCTTTTTATAGAGATTAGGAGTAGTTTAGGCCGTAGGATAGTGTAACACCCCACCTCCGTTAAGGTCACTCACAAAGGGAATGCCTTAACTTTGGTGGAGCATTTTAGTAAACAGAACAGAAACTTACAAGACAGATAAAACAGTACTTGAAAATTTTTAACTTTATTACAGCGGAAACAGAAATCAATACGGTTACACCCTTTCAAATCTCAGAATTCAAGTACAAAATATCAGTCTTGTACAAAAGCCTTCAAAATGCATGGTTTAAAATCATAATCCCCATAGAACGGAAACTATACAGAGCCAAGCCATACTTTAAGCACTTCAAGCAAAGAGAAATCCAGATCAAGCTAAAGTATTCCCTCCTTGGATAACCTGGGGGGGAAACGGAAGAAAGGAGGCGAAACAACAAGGGTCAGACAAAAAGTCTGGCAAGTCCAGTGACTTTCAGCATATGAACAGATAATAATAATATGACATGAACATAAAACTGGATGAGAGATAACTGTAACAGGTGTAGCAGATATAACAGAAGAACAGAATGACATAAACTATTGCTTTACACTTCTCTGCACTAATACTAGTACAATAGAATTAGGTGTCACCCTAATGTCTAAACAGAAACAGGAACGGGTACAGAATAATTTAACAGAATGCTAATAATGGGCCTTTACTACCCAATCAGAAACAGACAGAAGCAGAAACAGATTAATCCCTACGGAAACAGAATGTAGAATTAGGTGTACACTAGTAATGGGCCTTTACCACCCGAACAGACGGTACCACGCAGAAACAGACAGGTGTTACCACCCAACAGAAACAGACGGTACCAACAGAAACAGACAGAACTAAGTGTACCCTAAAACCCTACCCCAAGCGATCGGCTCCCTAATACATAAATATCCTGTGTCGGCCCCACAGTAGGGTGTATCACTCCCTAAAGTGACAACCAATTGGCATAGACCTATTTACAGATGTCACGGCGTCTTACATCCTCAGAGGCTGATCAGGATCCATGCATGCACATGACCCGGTTGGAACGCACCATCAACACCCCTCGCCATTATCAGAATGAACCACTTATAATTAGTTCAGTAAGCGTGCCCGAACCCTACCTACTGTTGGGTCAAAGTTTTGATACCAGAAAGGGTTACTGACTAATATGGGTCCCAAACAACAGATGACACAAGTAATTCCCCTCCTAACCTTGTGTCCCCAGACTAACAGATTTCAGATTAACTTGTTTACAAGTTCAGACATACAGAATTCAGATTTACTAGTTCACAGATTAAGTTAACAAGTTTTCAGACTAACAGATCGGATGTACATATTTTTCAGATTTGTCTAACTTTGTATTGGGCCTACAGATTCCTGGACGGGTTTACTACACCTATTAATCCAGTTGGTTTAACCCTATTTCCCCCAATACGTTTTAGACGTCATTCTTATCTTAGATTTGCATTAATTAATTATCAATGCCCAGACCTCTCCCATTAGGTCGCTAGCTTGTGGCCGTTGGATGGGCCGGGCGGTTCCGGGCAGACTTCTGCCACAAGCCAGACCTAACCTCGTGTCTTAAGCAGGTTATGACTAACTTCTCACATTAGAACCTATTGTTTGCGGCCACTGGATGTGCCGGGCGGTTCTGGGCAGAATTACGCCGCAAACTCATTCTAACCTCGAGTTAGTCACGTTTATCTTTGCGGCCAATTAATTAATAATTTACCGTTTATGCGCACGCCCAATATATATGCCAATTCAGATTATATCAATAACACGATGATTATATCAACACAGCAGATAACAGATTTTAGAAGATAACATATTTTCCAGATTATATGACTTAACGGATTTAACAGATTTAGCAACTTAGCAGATTTTGGCATATAACAGGTTAGGCATTTAAACAAATAAATTTAACAGATTTAGGCATTTTCAACAGACTTAGCGGATGACAGATCCAGCAGATGAATAGATCTAGTAAACTAGGCAGTAGAGCAGAACTAGCAGATTAAGCAATATAACAGAACTAGCAGATTAGGCGATATAATAAAACTATCAGATTAGGCAAATATAGCAGAACTAGCAAATTAGGCAATTATAACTGATTTTCATCATTCCTTAAAGTTTCACATATCTTGCCTAATTATAAATTTGGCCTAAATTTGCATTCCTAAATAGTGGTCATGATTCACACTAGGATCATATACACTACGTTTGCATTGAATTTGCATGTCACAGATTATGGTCATAATTTACATGTCCCAATTTAGTTCCACTTGCCTAGTACAAAAAGATTCACATATAAATTATACCAACTATAGCCATCTATTTCAATGCATGTCATATATTCAAAAATCTCCTACTTAGGTGTTATTCACACTTGATAGTTATCAAATCTTAATATGGATCTTCACACCTAAGTTATAATCCGTTATAAAATATGCCCAAGGATCTAGATCTAACATATGATATGTGTTTTAGTTCAGATCTTAATATTCCAGATTTGCAAGTTATGTATTATCATATGATAATCCCAAACAGTCATATATGCACAGATCTAGATCTAGTTTATATACTCAAATCAGTCACAGATCAGTCCAATTATGCCTTAGATTTATGTTCTAAGTTCCAAGTCCAACCTATGTTCTTTCCTCAAATCAATCACATATCGGTCATGCCCAATTTATGCACATTCATTTGACTGTCCCAAACATTTTAGCGCATGTTAATCTCTTATGAGATTGGCTCAGGCTCGTAGTAGCCTGGCTATAGAACAGAAAGAGGAAAGAGGTACAGAATAAGATAAATCAAATCAGAACAGAACAGATATAATCTCAGATTCAGATTCACAATTCATGTCAAAATCAGAATTTACGTTTATAGCGGAAAATAACTGTACTTGCCTTAATTGGATTAAAGAAAGAACTCTAGTTGTTGTAGAACCGTTGCAGAAGCTCTAATTTCTAATTGAATCTAGGTTGATGTTGATTGTCTTATAGTTTTGATTCCAGCAGAGTAGCAATGCCATTTTTATTTTTAATTTAGAACAGAGGCAGAGTAGAAGCAGAATAGAATTGTGTGCCGAGAAGGTTGGGTTTGGTGCTGTTTAAATAGGTTTAGGCAGATGAATCTAGACAGAAAACGAGACCAGATACATCAGAATGCACCCAGGCAGAAAAGCAGATTCGGGAGGCAGGTCGACCCCCAGGTTGACACTAGGGTCGACTCTAGGGTCGACCCCTGGGGGCAGGTCGACTCTAGGGTCGACCCCCTGGGGGCAGGTCGACTCTAGGGTCGACTCCCCAGTCGACTTGGTCTGTGCTGTATAATTTTTTTCTGAACTTTGGGAGGCCATAACTTGGTCATATTGACTCCGATTTACGAAATTTCGGACTCTATTTCGCGTATTTTTCCGAGACGAACGCAATAGCACAGCCCGTTTCCCTTGATTCTGATTTTATATTTTAATTATACTCAGATTTGTAATTCTTAAGTTCACAGAAAATACGGGGCTTTACATTCTCCCCTCCTTAAAGGATTTCGTCCCCGAAATCTTCAAGTTAAGAAGAATGTGTCCTACCATCCAATCACTCATCTACTCAGTCATCATCCACAAGCATCCATTGTCCTTAGAAATTTCTAGTGCTGTATGAACATTTGCAAAAGTGTGTGTATATGTTCCTTATCTAATGCAAAGATCAGGCGGTCTACTGATTCAGTTGACCTCCTTAATGCGAATTATGTCAGTGCCATGAGTCCAATATGTATGCAATTTTCCTATTTGATACATATCATTTCTATATGAGCGCACAACCATCCACTCATATGCAACATCCATGTGCTGATTCAACCATTTTGCATCCATTAAAATTTAAAATGCTCACACATCCATATGCAGTATGAGAGTGTTTTCGAGCCGATCTAGTGCCTAGTGTGTGTATATGCGTCCACGAGCAACCACTAGCAACCACTTGCATCCACTTGCAATCATCAAACATAACATGTCTCAAACATATGTTTACACCCATTAGGATTCCTATCTATAAGTTGAACACTCGATCGATATGATACAGTCGAGTGATGGAAGCGAGTACAGATAGAACGAAAATTTGGTTCCCATTAGACATGGGTCCTAAGTATCGGCCCCAAAGACCGAAACCAACATCAAATTAACACCCAGAGGATTACCTTCTTTAGACAATGTCAAAACTGGAAATCTTATCAGAAGTATTTAGATATTTACAGATTACTGGTACAGATCGGGTTCCCTAATGATTCTTAGGAAGCTAAGCATGATAAAATCATACTCCACGAAAACTCAGAATGTATGCGTCATACTTGACGCCTACCACAGATATCCCTAAAACCCCAATCTCAAACAGATGAGCCATAACCCTTATGGGTCTGAGTCTACAGCGGAATTTAGAAATAATACTAGTATTAAAGTGCAGAGTATCGATTACAAAATCAAAATACCAGAATCAAAAAAAGTCTTAACTCCATAATCAGATAAAGAAATTAAACCTGCTATAGAAATTTTCCTATTTCTATCCTAGCCACTAGCCTCGAGAGTGTTTGCCTGCCTTCCTTGCCCTCGTCTCTTCGGGCAGTCCCTAGTGAAGTGTCCCATCTCCCCACAGTTGAAGCAAGCGCCCTTCCTTTTTCTGCAATCCTTGTTCAGATGAGTCGAGCTTCCACAAGTAAAGCACTTTTTCCCCTTCTTATCTTCAGACTTCTCATCCTTCCTTTGTGTTTCCTTTTTGGGCCCTGCTTTCTTATTCTGTGGTTCTTCCTTCTTTGTCTCTTTCGGGCCCTTGTCTTCCTCGTGTAGTAGTGCCATATCCACCAATTTCTCGTAAGTTGCTCCCATGGGTACATGGGTCATGGCTAGGCTGTGCAGTGGCTCGTTCAATCCTTTAACAAAGCGAAGAGCCTTTTTATGCTGAGTGTTGACTAAATCTAATCCGAACCTAGCCAGTTGGTTGAACTGGTTGACGTATTCCTTGACCGTCATACTTCCTTGCTTAAGAGATAAGAACTTTTCCAATTGTAAACTTCGTTCAGCTTGCGAGAGGAATTTTGTCTCAAACCTTGTTCTGAAATCCATCCATGTCTCGACCGGCCTCTCGGCGTTAGTGACTTCCCACCAGTAGGAAGCTTCGTCTTTGAGCAGCCATACCGCCAACTGTACCTTCCGCCTATAGTCCACCTCGAAGATAACGAATAGATCCTCAGTTTCTTTGAGCCAATTCCTCGCTTCTACGAATGATTCAGTTCCTTTGAAATCCTTCCCACCCATAGCCCTAAAATCTCTACAGATCTTTGAGAAAGCAATTGCACGAGGAGGGGGTGGGGGATCATTTGCTGGACCTGCAGCGGCGGTCCTAGCCTCAAGATATTGACGAAACCAACCGGGTACATGAACACCCTCTGGTATCTCAGATGCTTCAGACATGCTGAAACGAAAAAGGAAAGGTTCAATACAAAAAGGACTGAAAGAAAGATATATGGCTCTTGGGGATTATGTTTTTCAAAATAAGCTTTATTTTTGAAAATACTTCCTTTCAAAACCTTTTTGAAAATAGTTTTCAAAACTTTTTATAAAATCTGGTAACCTTCAGCTTTGATACCAAGTGTAACACCCCACCTCCGTTAAGGTCACTCACAAAGGGAATGCCTTAACTTTGGTGGAGCATTTTAGTAAACAGAACAGAAACTTACAAGTCAGATAAAACAGTACTTGAAAATTTTTAACTTTATTACAGCGGAAACAGAAATCAATATGGTTACACCCTTTCAAATCTCAGAATTCAAGTACAAAATATCAGTCTTGAACAAAAGCCTTCAAAATGCATGGTTTAAAATCATAATCCCCATAGAACGGAAGCTATATAGAGCCAAGCCATACTTTAAGCACTTCAAGCAAAGAGAAATCCGGATCAAGCTAAAGTATTCCCTCCTTGGATAACCTGGGGGGAAACGGAAGAAAGGAGGCGAAACAACAAGGGTCAGACAAAAAGTCTGGCAAGTCCAGTGACTTTCAGCATATGAACAGATAATAATAATATGACATGAACATAAAACTGGATGAGAGATAACTGTAATAGGTGTAGCAAATATAACAGAAGAACAGAATGACATAAACTATTGCTTTACACTTCTCTGCACTAATACTAGTATAACAGAATTAGGTGTCACCCTAATGTCTAAACTGAAACAGGAACGGGTACAGAATAATTTAACAGAATGCTAATAATGGGCCTTTACTACCCGATCAGAAACAGACAGAAGCAGAAACAGATTAATGCCTACGGAAACAGAATGTAGAATTAGGTGTACACTAGTAATGGGCCTTTACCACCCGAACAGACGGTACCACGCAGAAACAGACAGGTGTTACCACCCAACAGAAACAGACGGTACCAACAGAAACAGACAGAACTAAGTGTACCCTAAAACCCTACCCCAAGCGATCGGCTCCCTAATACATAAATATCCTGTGTCAGCCCCACAGTAGGGTGTATCACTCCCTAAAGTGACAACCAATTGGCACAGACCTATTTACAGATGTCACGGCGTCTTACATCCTCAGAGGCAGATCGAGATCCATGCACGCACATGACCCGGTTGGAGCGCACCATCAACACCCCTCGCCATTATCAGAATGAACCACTTATAATTAGTTCAGTAAGCGTGCCCGGACCCTACCTACTGTTGGGTCAAAGTTTTGATACCAGAAAGGGTTACTGACTAATATGGGTCCCAAACAACAGATGACACAAGTAATTCCCCTCCTAACCTTGTGTCCCCAGACTAACAGATTTCAGATTAACTTGTTTACAAGTTCAGACATACATAATTCAGATTTACTAGTTCACAGATTAAGTTAACAAGTTTTCAGACTAACAGATCAGATGTACAGATTTGTCTAACTTTGTATTGGGCCTACAGATTCCTGGACGGGTTTACTACACCTATTAATCCAGTTGGTTTAACCCTATTTCCCCCAATACGTTTTAGACGTCATTCTTATCTTAGATTTGCATTAATTAATTATTAATGCCCAGACCTCTCACATTAGGTCGCTAGCTTGTGGCCGCTGGATGGGCCGGGCGGTTCCGGGCAGACTTCTGCCACAAGCCAGACCTAACCTCGTGTCTTAAGCAGGTTATGACTAACTTCTCACATTAGAACCTATTGTTTGCGGGCACTGGATGTGCCGGGCGGTTCCGGGCAGAATTACGCCGCAAACTCATTCTAACCTCGAGTTAGTCACGTTTATCTTTGCGGCCAATTAATTAATAATTTACCGTTTATGCGCACGCCCAATATATATGCCAATTCAGATTATATCAATAACACGATGATTATATCAACACAGCAGATAACAGATTTTAGAAGATAACATATTTTCCAGATTATATGACTTAACGGATTTAACAGATTTAGCAACTTAGCAGATTTTGGCATATAACAGGTTAGGCATTTAAACAAATAAATTTAACAGATTTAGGCATTTTCAACAGACTTAGCGGATGACAGATCCAGCAGATGAATAGATCTAGTAAACTAGGCAGTAGAGCAGAACTAGCAGATTAAGCAATATAACAGAACTAGCAGATTAGGCGATATAATAAAACTATCAGATTAGGCAAATATAGCAGAACTAGCAAATTAGGCAATTATAACTGATTTTCATCATTCCTTAAAGTTTCACATATCTTGCCTAATTATAAATTTGGCCTAAATTTGCATTCCTAAATAGTGGTCATGATTCACACTAGGATCATATACACTACGTTTGCATTGAATTTGCATGTCACAGATTATGGTCATAATTTACATGTCCCAATTTAGTTCCACTTGCCTAGTACAAAAAGATTCACATATAAATTATACCAACTATAGCCATCTATTTCAATGCATGTCATATATTCAAAAATCTCCTACTTAGGTGTTATTCACACTTGATAGTTATCAAATCTTAATATGGATCTTCACACCTAAGTTATAATCCGTTATAAAATATGCCCAAGGATCTAGATCTAACATATGATATGTGTTTTAGTTCAGATCTTAATATTCCAGATTTGCAAGTTATGTATTATCATATGATAATCCCAAACAGTCATATATGCACAGATCTAGATCTAGTTTATATACTCAAATCAGTCACAGATCAGTCCAATTATGCCTTAGATTTATGTTCTAAGTTCCAAGTCCAACCTATGTTCTTTCCTCAAATCAATCACATATCGGTCATGCCCAATTTATGCACATTCATTTGACTGTCCCAAACATTTTAGCGCATGTTAATCTCTTATGAGATTAGCTCAGGCTCGTAGTAGCCTGGCTATAGAACAGAAAGAGGAAAGAGGTAAAGAATAAGATAAATCAAATCAGAACAGATATAATCTCAGATTCAGATTCACAATTCATGTCAAAATCAGAATTTACGTTTATAGCGGAAAATAACTGTACTTGCCTTAATTGGATTAAAGAAAGAACTCTAGTTGTTGTAGAACCGTTGCAGAAGCTCTAATTTCTAATTGAATTTAGGTTGATGTTGACTGTCTTCTAGTTTTGATTCCAGCAGAGTAGCAATGCCATTTTTATTTTTAATTTAGAACAGAGGCAGAGTAGAAGCAGAATAGAATTGTGTGCCGAGAAGGCTGGGTTTGGGGCTATTTAAATAGGTTTAGGCAGATGAATCTAGACAGAAAACGAGACCAGATACATCAGAACGCACCCAGGCAGAAAAGCAAATTCGGGAGGCAGGTCGACCCCCAGGTCGACACTAGGTCGACTCTAGGGTCGACCCCCTGGGGGCAGGTCGACTCTAGGGTCGACTCTAGGGTCGACCCCCTGGGGGCAGGTCGACTCTAGGGTCGACTCCCCAGTCGACCTGGTCTGTGCTGTTTAATTTTTTTCTGAACTTTGGGAGGCCATAACTTGGTCATATGGACTCCGATTTACGAAATTTCGGACTCTATTTCGCGTATTTTTCTGAGACGAACGCAATCGCACAACCCGTTTCCCTTGATTCTAATTTTATATTTTAATTATACTCAGACTTGTAATTCTTAAGTTCACAGAAAATACGGGGTGTTACAGATAAACCCTAGGATAGATCTGAACCCTCAAAAATCGTCACAAGCCTCCAAAACCGAGCCAACATGACAAGCAAGTGCACCAGGTCGGAGTTCTACAGGAGGGTCGACCCAGGGGTCGACACCCATGTCGACCCCCTGGAGGGGGGTCGACCCCGGGGTCGACACCCATGTCGACCCCCTGGAGGGGGGTCGACCCAGGAGTCGACACCCTGTGGGTATGGCGGGAATTTTCCCGCCTGCTCTTTCTGGGCTGAATTTCAAATCTGTTTTTGGATTTGAATTTTCGTGAAACTTCGTTGGGCCTTAACTGGGTCATACGGACTCCGATTTACGAAATTTCGGACTCTATTTCGCGTATTTTTCCGAGACGAACGCAATGGCACAGCCCATTTCTCCTGATTCAAATTTATATTTTAATTCTGCCTTGATTCTTGATTTAACACGTTGTTAAATTTCGGGTTGTTACATTCTCCCCTCCTTTAAGGATTTCGTCCCCGAAATCTCCAAGTTAGGAATAACGCATCCTACCATCCATCATCCATCTACTCAAAACATCATCCACAGGCAAACATTGTCCTTAGACGATTTCTAATGTCATATGAACATATGCAAAACGTGTGTGTATATGCTCCTTAGCTAATGCTAATGATCAGGCCTGAATGATCTTTCTAATGCAAAATATGTTTAGTGCCATGAGTCCAACATGTATGCAAATAGTCCTAGTCATATAAGTACTATATGCGTGCACAAACATCCATCCACATGCAACATCCACATGATAACATATTCAATTTCATCCATAAACAAGTATAAATACTCGTGCATATGCAACGTGAAATGTGCCTGAGTCGATCTAGTATCAAGTGTGTATTCGCGCATCCACGAGCAACCACTTGCAACCATTTGCAACCATATCAAACATAACATGTTTCAAATACATGTTTACATCCATAGGGTTCTACCTAAGGTTCCCAAGACAGGATCGAGAAGATAAACAAGACAAACTCCTTACGGGGTTTGCAACAGAAACAGGACCGAAAGGACATGCACCAAAAGATAACATGCGAGCAAGCTCTACAGGAAAAACCAGGGATCAAGGATACACTCTTTAAAAAGAGGTACGATGCGCGTGTCTAGCCTTACATCTTCTAAGTCGCGTTTCCTTGAGCTTAATTCCTCGGTGCCTTGACCATCTTTTTAACTCCAGGATTTCGTAGCTCCTTGATTCCTATTTCCAAGATATGAGTTAGAACTCATTTTGTTGTCGCCTCTTATTCCACTTTCACTTATCCTTTCCCTGGTATACTTGGCTCAAACGTATCCACTTACTCATGCAAGCTCTCCAAAATTCACTAGGGAATTCTGGATCTCGTTTGCCGATGCCAATCCATGTTGCCAAGAGTACTTACTAGGGTGATTCCCATAACTCATGCATAAGCAAAACGAACCATCCGCCTTAGCGGCGAATTCTATTCGAACGGATTACCAACAACTGCATCCCGAGATTCTAGGTAACTAACCATGATAGAACCCAAAAGGTTACCCGAGACTTCGAGGGTATCACCAAGGTGAGTTCAGAGTCTAACTACCCTCTTTCCAAAACCGAGAATGGCACCCCTCATTGGGTGACCACTTTATCCCTAGAATCCATCCGTAGCCAAGACATGTCATTCTCAAATCCAAACAAGTCATGAAGAAATGGACCAACTCTCCAACCAGATTTTTGGGACAAAAACTGGGATCCTCTACCATGCTAGTACTAAGGTGCAGAGACTCAATTATCCAAGCAGACTTAAATGATACGATGATCAAGATAAAGTCTGGACGGGATGATAGAAAAGAACGACTAAACCTTTACCAGAAACGGTACCATCTCTTTTAGGTACCCTAGAAATGGGAGCGTACAATTGCCCTCTCCGATGATCTTGTCCTTGTCCTCCTTGATGGACCAAGCCATACCAACAAGTTGCTTATCCTTAAGCTCGCGTTCTTTATCCTTACTCTTATTATCCTTCCTTGTACCACGGCAACAGGTCTCTCGAGAACCACCTCCATCGTACGGAAAACCCCTACGTGGCTAGACAAAGATTAGTCACAGTTAGAACTACTGTGACTACAGATGGAGGAAAGAAAGGAAAAGAGATTCGATCAAGGAAACAAAGGACAGTGCTAATGGCTTTTGGGGAATAGCCTTTAAAAACTTTTCTTGAAAAATGCTTCTTTGTAAACGGTTTTCAAATAGTTTTCAGAAGGTTTTAAAAACTTTTGCCCAGTCTGGTAACCTTCTGCTCTGATACCAAATGTAACACCCCAACCTCCGCTAGGGTCACTCACAAAGGGAATGCACTAGGTTTGGTGAAGCATTATCGAGGTAAACATGCACAGAAATATTACAAGACAGAACATATATAAAACAGCGGAAGTAAAACAAATTTCATTACCTTATAAAATAAGGTCTAAAGCCTTTTACATCAGAATACATCAAAACCTGTCTTGCAATAGTAAAGAAGCATAAAACCATTTCATAAATTATTCCCCAAGTAAAACAGTAAAGTAGCCATAGCCAAGAAAAGTCCAAGCCATGCGTGATGATCTTCAGGCAGAAGAAGTCCGAACTAGATAACAGTGTTTCCTCCATGAAACCAGGGGGAAACGGAAGACAAAGAGGCGAAAAAAAACGGGGTTAGTCATAAAGACTGGTAAGTCCTATCTACTTCCAGTATAAAAACAGGTAAAGGTAACATGACATGCATAAACTGAAAGTAAACATAAGGATGACGACAAGGTAGATAAACTAAACCAGGGTAACAGGCTGACTGCTGTAGCAAGGTAAACTTAAGATATCATGATAAACTACGGTGTCAAGATAAATCAAGGTATCACATCGTCAGGTTTCTATCAAGTATACTATCCCAAGGTATCTATCCTGTATAACATCCCACGGTATCTATCATGTATATTTCTCATGGTTCTAACATGTATATTTGCTCTGCACCTCTTGTACTAGTATCCCAACCCGCGTCATGTGTTAACTATGAATGTCCCTTGCCCAATGTCATGTAATGGTCCATGTCAACCTAATATATATAACATATGTAGGTTTTTCCCCACTCGTATGTTTCTTCCCATGTATAAGTTCAGTCCTTTGCCGTAGGCCATACGGGCTTTCCCATGTAAACGTTTTATCCATGAGGTTATTTTGGACTGCTACCCTTGATCTGGTTATGTTTTCTTACCATGAACTATCGCGTGTTCACTTAGGATTTATGTCACCTAGGACCACTAGGGATTATACTACCTAATGAACGTTTCCGTGTCTCGGTTTGGGTTCAGCCACCTAGGGCCACTAGGGATTATGCCACCCGTCAACCGCGCCCCTTATCCCGCGTATGTATCGTGAACCGTTTTCCATGTCTAGACGCACATGTTCCTCAATGTGCCATCCGAGTTCCGTGCCAGGGCAAATCAAGAAATACGGAACTCGGTCGGGAGCTTTAAGTCGTCTGCTGATGCAGATATCAAGGTCTGTTTTTGTACCCGTGGCTATGGTCCCACGTGACCCCTCCCTCAACTACTGAAAGGCAATCCAAGAAAAATCATGTATGAGAACCACATCCCGGCCCCACTATAGCCCCACTTTCCTATGGGCCAACCTCACCCATGACTTGATAGCAAGAACATGGTCTGTTGGGGGTTCCCTACCTTTCCGTTCGTACACGATTGACTAAAGATGGTAGGTAGTCGACGACGCGCTATCCAGGGCAAAATCAAGTATCGTCGACTCCACGCTAATCCATCCCAGTCTTTAGGTCGCTCGCATAGCAACCAAGGCATACCCTTGGCTCTTCTACCGCAGACCTTAACCCCTGTGAGGCCAGGTTTCATGGACCATCCGCCACCTCACAGAGGGATACCAAGAGTACCCTCACGTCCCCCGAAGCTACCGCTTCGTCACCCAGTTCGTTGGAGCCTTTATCTAAGTCAGATAATTCGCTCCCCCTCGTATACTAAGCGATGACCTACCGTATCAGGTTACACATCTATATATGAACTGGTCCCAATCTCTTGACTAAGAATTATTACTTAGTTTCCCAAACTAAGGTTTACCACTTAGCTTCATTTCCCCGTTACCCTTGATTAACTACGATTTTCTACCTAGTTCCTCTACTAGGGTTTTGCCTATTGGGTTAAGTGTTGTTATTCAAGTTCATGGCTTAGCCCGCCTATGAATCATGTCAAGATTGGCTAAGTATTCAAGTCCGAGACCTAGCCCTATAAGTTGGTTAAGTATACCAAGAAGCTCATGACTTAACACTATTCAATCATCAAGTCAATTTGGTTAAGTACTTGTTTATCTTAACCCTATCAGGTTATCGTGTTAGATTGGTTAAGCACAGATTATCTTAACTTCATCGGATTATCGAGTCGGATTGGTTAAGTATAGGTTAACTTAACCCCATCCACTAATCGTATTATAACGGTTGAGTATATTTAAAAGGTCCTATGACTTAACCCTATCAGGTCCGCATATTAGATTGGTTAAGTATATGTTACTTAACCTCATCAAATCATCATGTATAATTGGTTAAGTATGAGTTACTTAACCTCATTAAATTATCTTGTTAAGTTGGTTAAGTATTGGCTACTTAACCCCATTGAATTACCAAGTTTAGATCGGTTAAGTGTTTAATTTAACCCCATCGAAGTACCGTGTTTAGATTAGTTAAGTGTAGGTTACTTAACCCCATCTAATTACCGTGTTTAGATTAGTTAAGTCTAAATTACTTAACCCCATCTAATTACCAAGTCAGATTAGTTAAGTGTAAATTACTTAACCCCATCCCCTAATCATCTTGTATGGTTAAGTGTCATTAAGAAATCAAGCCCGGTCCCACTTAACCTACCCATTCGTGTCATATCGGTTAAGTGTCATTAGTCAAATTTACTTAACCTTATCATGTGGCATTAATTTAATTAATGCACTCTCAACCTCTCACATTAGACCTTGTTGTGGTTACTAGTTAAGCCGGGCGGGTCCGGGTAGTTTTACACCACAACCTAGTCTAACCTCGGGTCTTAAGCGCGACATGACCAACTTCTCACATTGGATCCTATTGTTTGTAGCCACTAGTTAAGCCGGGCGGGTCCGGGTAGATTTATGCTACAAACTCAACCCAACCTCGAGTTGGCCACTTTCATGTTTGGTCTAGTGTCATATTACACTTACAACCCCCGTGTCTAGTTTCAAGTTCCATGTTTTCGTACGTGTCATGTTCATGTTTAAGTGTTTCAAGAGTGCCACATTTTCATGCAACCCCATGTCAAGTTTTCGTGCCACATACAAGTCAAGTTTTCGCGTCACGTTCACGTTTGTCTAACTACCCCAAAATCGTGTTTTCACTTGAGTAAAAGCGAGTCAACATAGTAGGTATACTATGGCTACATGTAGACCCCAAAACATGCACGATGCCACAAAAGGGATTGGCTCCAAACATGCATGGTATCATAAGGGGGTTTGGCCTTAAAACATGAACGATAGTGTCATATAGGGATTGGCCATAAGCATGCATAACATAAAAGGGGATTGGCCACAAGCATGCATAATGTCATAAAGGATTTGGCCACAAACTTGCATATTATCATAAGAAATTTGGCCACAAATTTGCATATTATCATAACGGGATTTGACCTTACATAAACATGATATCATAAGGGGGTTGGTTTCATTTACATGCATAAGCCCCAAAGTCCAATTTATGCAACTATTTCACAAGTCAAAGTGGCTCTAAGTGTTCATGCTATCATACTACAAGTAAAGGTCCAATCTTGCATGGCAAACTAAGTCCAATGCAACATGAATAGCATGGTTTAGTCGCTAAAACATAACCCAAAGTCATATGTTCATGAAAAAGGGGCAAACTAGGTTTACATAGGTTAACATACTCATGTTTCATCGCATTTTATCCCATGTCATCATTAAACTACCGTTAACATCTCGAAGTAGCTAGAACTTACATAGCGAGGCTTAGAGGGTGCGCATGAATCGTCTTGACGATGAAAGGTGACTCCTTTGATGAAGAACCATCATGAAATCGCCGTAGCAACGTTGATCGAGCCTCGATTTGGTGTAGCAAGCTTGCACCTTTCGATTTGGATCCGATTTGCATGCATAGTCTCTTGGAGTTGGAGATGGAGGCCATGATCACTTGGCATTTGGGCAGCACTTCGTGGCATGAGTGATTTGTGAGGGTTTAAGCTAGGTCTAGGGGTCTTTTTATAGAGATCAGGAGTAGTTTAGGCCGTAGGATAAACCCTAGGATAGATCTGAACCCTCAAAAATCGTCACAAGCCTCCAAAACCGAGCCAACATGACAAGCAGGTGCACCAGGTCGGAGTTCTACAGGGGGGCTCGACCCAGGGGTCGACACCCATGTCGACCCCCTGGAGGGGGGTCGACACCCTGTGGGTCTGGCGGGAATTTTCCCGCCTTCTCTTTCTGGGCTGAATTTCAAATCTGTTTTTGGATTTGAATTTTCGTGAAACTTCGTTGGGCCTTAACTGGGTCATACGGACTCCGATTTACGAAATTTCGGACTCTATTTCGCGTATTTTTCCGAGATGAACGCAATGGCACAGCCCATTTCTCCTGATTCATATTTTATATTTTAATTCTGCCTTGATTCTTGATTTAACACGTTGTTAAATTTCGGGTTGTTACAGATTATGCATTGCAGACTTAATAAAGTGAGCTCAATCCTAAGGTGTATATGTAATAAGTGATGCAGTATATATACAAAACAGCTTAACATGCATATAATTTCTATATGAGTGCTCAGTGCATTTGTGTTGCAGTCATCACCTACCATAGAATCTAGCAACCACGATGCAACCAGAAATCCTAAATTTTCGAGGGAGGCTAATTTTTTATAAAATTTTCACTCCTTCTCTTGAATTTTATCCTTACTGTACTCGATCCAATTTAACTGAATAATGCGAAGTCTTGAAATCCCATGCTCCAAAATATCTATGGTGGCACAAGATTCCCAAGGTTTCGTCTTTGTCCCTGTTTCCTGATTAGGCCCTACCAAAATTCACTGTACTGTGAAGGTATCTTATCAAACATAAAACTTTTATGGGCTCCTATAATTTATAATATCATATATCTCCCTAACTTTTGGAAATCCCAAAATACAATATCGACGCCTTATCCTTCACAATTTACCTAATCAAATTACACTTTTTCCAAAGTGTAACCACAAATTTGGTTCGAGTAGAAATTTGTCGATGATTATTCCATCAACACATTGGTAATTTAGGTGACCTCCTTGTAATTCTTCAAGAGTGCCGCTACTTCTAAAAAGATAAATATTACTCTTATGGTCTAAGAGATCCAAGATGAAACTCTTCTTATTATTCCTAAAGCTCTGGTCGTCTTCAGTTTGTCCTTCAATCTTCGAACGAGATGCAACTCAAAATTTTCTTAAATCAAATCTGTATATCTATTTAATTAAGGTCTAGTCTACCTTAGTAACTGGAATATTTTTCTATGCTCCAATTTGCTGGAAATTAAATCCGAGTAAGGTCTTTTGTTATAATTTTCATAAATTTGCCCAGACGATAATATTGACATACTAATTAAATTATAAAGAACGAGTATTGTTTTATTTTGAATGGATAGTGTAATTTGCGTGCAAAATACGAAATCACACATCACATCCTTTTCATTTTAAGTATTTTCCTAATAATTTTAAATATAGTCTTATTGTGAATAACAACAAAAGGGTTAATTTATAAAAATTAACCAAATATCCTTAAGCAAACCAAAATATGGTCATATTCAAACTGAAAAGTTAATATAAACCTAATTAACTAAGTCATTTCTTTAATCTCATTCCGAGGGTGGCATTTTATAAAGCTAAATTTCTCAAAAACTCTAAAAATCATAAGACCAATACATTTCCTCCTTGTAAGTTACCAATCCGATTCCACTATTAACTTCCAAATCATGTGTATGATATCGCTAAGTTAAGTATCCCCATGAAGTTCTCTCTTACTCATTTATCTTAAAACCAAATAAGAGTATGAAATACCAACATCACGAGCATCAACAGGGATTAATTTCTCATATAACTTTGCACCGTTATCTAACCAATGCGGGAGAACCACCAGCGAGTACAACATAAAAATATTCTTTTGGAAGTTTTCCCTTATAATCAAATAGTTCAAAAGTTTTGAGGTCTTATTACCTTTTTCCTTGTAACGACCCGGATTTTCAGCCGTTGAATACTGGATATTTAAATTTGTTTTAAATATTTTATTTGAATTATATATAGGAATTTATAAGAAATTATTTAATAAAAAGATATTTAAACGTAAAGTTTATAATATAATTTAAAACGAGCTCGAAATAGTCGCGGTAGTTCGTAA
This sequence comes from Allium sativum, assembly GCA_030737875.1. Taxonomy (NCBI): domain Eukaryota; kingdom Viridiplantae; phylum Streptophyta; class Magnoliopsida; order Asparagales; family Amaryllidaceae; genus Allium; species Allium sativum. The sequence goes on from CM060922.1 coordinate 1,043,575,964, forward strand.
TTTATGATCTAAACATCAACTGAGTATCTAGGATTCGTTATAAGTCGAATTTCTTTAAAACAAGAAACGTTTGAATCTATTGAACTATATCTTTCTAATGGAAGTGAAAAATCGAGATTTCATTTTATAGATTGTAAGTTACGTCCAAATCAAATTTTCAAATAGTCGCTATGGGATCATATATAAGCCATAACAGTTATTTAAATATATTTAAATATCGGTCTTGAATTTGGATAAGCCCTTTGAGACGTAGAGATAATTTAATTTTTAGAATTTTACTGAAATTTTTAATTAATTAAATACACAACTTTTTATTTGGAGTATGTTGCACCCTATATCAATATTTTGGAGTTTCATAATATAAGTTAAACTACCAATATTATTATATTTTTTGGATCGTGACACATCGCTTGACAGGAACATATTTTCATTTTTGTCTATAACAGTCCGTACGTGAATAAAAAAATTCGTTGTAGGGTAAACCATCTTTTATAACTTTAAATAAACTATTTATATTTCTTGGATGCCACGGCTAGTATTAAGGGCGCAGACTATTTTATCCCATGTACACTCATAGGGAGACATTTAAACACAAGATATTTGCCATAAAATCATACATGCAAGAAATGGATGTCGTGCCCCTCATGCCACTAGATTCCGTGCTGCTCAATCCAACAAATGCCGTGAGACCCAAACTTATTCTTCTTTTAAATACTGCCGTCCATCTTACTCTCAAAAGGATGATTAACATTTTATATAAACACAGCATTTCATTCCATTCCCTAAAGCCCCAAATTACTTATCCCATTCGTCGTTTCCTCCTCGAATACCATTTCGATTCGTTTAGGGAAATAAAAGGAGGTAGTGTCGATTTGTTCTGGGCTCGGTGGTTTCTAGATTCAAATAAGGTCGGACCTTTTGTTGGGTCCATGAGAGTGAGTCGTCGAAGAACTCAGGGGTGGAGGTGCGAGTTCGACAGTAGGAGGAACATTGGGATGAGGATAGGGCGCCGAACAGGGTCATGCGGTTGGAAGGGGTAACCATTGATCATGGGGAGGGTGCGAATGACGTTGGAAGCAGTTTTGGTGGCGTGCTCTTCGACGTAGGGAGGATTGGTGTCGGGGTCAGCCCCGGCGGCACAGTCAGGCGGTAGTGGTGTTTTTTTTTGCATCTGTAGTGATGTTGATGGTGAAGGAGTGGTCTCAGTAATGATCAGTTAAGAAATTATAGAGGATTTGGCATTTATTTGGAGTGAGTCGGTGGAGTAACAAAGGATGAAAGTGGAAGTGTAAACAAACGATGGTGAACGGCTCTTGCAGCCATTTTTTCAATAGTAAACGAAGAAGGTATAACAAAACTTTAACATGGGTTAAGGAATGTTATCGATTTAAATACAGGGGAGTTGTTTTTGGCATGTTTCCTGGGTATTCGAAAGGGATCGAACGAAACTGTCGAGGCTGGAAATGGGTTATTATGAAGAAATCGTGATTAGCAAGGGTAAAATGGTAATTAAAGCAAAATTTATTAGTAAGTTAGTTTATATTAATTTATGTATGGAATTGAAAAACGTTATAACTACAGCATACATAAACAGAAATTCGCCAAACAAGTTACTTTGAGACCGTAGCGACGAAGTTTACATTATGAAACTATTGTGGCTGAGAACGTGATTACTGGAATTTCGTGATACAATCGAACGCTTGTTTGATTATAAACAAAACAAAAATAGAATCGTAAACTACAAAACAAGGTGAGTAAACTCACTAACTCTGTTTCGTTTATATTTTTATAAACGAAATTTTAAATTTTTTTATAGTGATTTTATACTGTGAAATGGTTGCTTGGTTGAATAGTTGATAAAATTGGTTGATATGATTACATCGTTGATCGATGATTAGTTCTGATATTTTATATTGATGTGAAATAATATTATTGATGCTGATTAACATCTGTGGATGCAGAGAAACAGGTTGGAGGGATCCAACTGGATTCCTCAACATTTATACTACTGTTTATTATTTTTTTGTGATATATGTTGTGATATATATATGCCATGATTAATTATATTGTGTTGAATTACCCTAGCCCTTGAGATTTGGTATTTTAAATACCATAAAATATTTTCGAATATAAAAGAAAAGAATTTAAGGATAATAAAAAAATAATTTTATTTCAAAAATAGGAATTATATTTCGAATAGACCTAGTAAGAGAAACTTGTTTTAAAAGAATAAAATAAGGAGTTGAGTATAAATGACAATTTAGTGAAATATTTATCATTGGATAAATATAAATTAAAGTTAGAAAAGTAGAAATCAATTTTTAAACCAACATTTGTAAATGAAAATTGGACTTAGCGATTTTAAATGAAATTATAAACAAGCTTGTGAATGGTTAGAAATAAAATAAGATTTTTTTTGGATGATTCTACCTTTGGAATTTAAAAAAAAAGAAGAAGAAGAATTTGGTTTTGAAATATTATTTAAATTATTTTGATAATTATGTAAAAGATCAGCTAGTCTATTTTTATTTAATCACGAAGTTATCTACCATGATTTTAGTTGATGTTAAGGTTTGCGATTAGCTACTACATAGAATTAGAAAGAATTATCTTTTTAAATGGATTTCTATTAAAAAAGTAATCGAGTTGTAATAAAGTTTTGGTTGAACTTAGAAAAGGGTTTATATAGGGATTATATAATGAATCCAGATATGACAAACAAGTTATAAAAGCAATCTCAAGACGAGGAAATGTTGAGTTAAGCATTTACTCAAATTAACTAAATTAAGTTTAAGTGATTAAATAGAAAAGAGATTTTCAATTTAATGAAAGTGAAATGGATTGGCATATATGGATTTGAAAAGAAATCCAAACAAAGTTTGGAAGGTATTTTAAACCAAGGCGATGGTTTTAAAACCATCACTTAAGAATTGAATTTAACAGGGTAATTGAAATAAGGCATTTATTGGCAAAGAGATAGGAAAGAGTTTTGATAAAAATGAAATGTTTATATAAAGATATAAGTTGGTAGTTACATTCTGAAGTAACGAAACAAAATGAGTTTTGTTGAAACAAGAATATAGAATCGATTTTAAATCGAAGAAGAGGTTTAAATAAATGTTTAATAAAAAAAGCCTGAGCTGTCAATGTACTTATATATACTTTGGGTTTATTCATGTTTGGGAGTGAATAATGATTTGAAAGCAAACGTTTTGCGAATAGAGATAATTATAAGGCCAATCTGAGTTAATCTGAAATGGTAGATAAATTCCGAAGTTAGAAATATAAGTCGAATATCGATTATTCGAGAGAGAGTTATTTATTGAAATTCAATTATATCGAGTTTAGGGAAGAAGTTATTTTACTTTCCATTTGAATCAATTTTAATTATTTAATTATTAATTTATTTATTGAAATAAATAAGTACAAGTTATATTTTTATAAACCAAATATTGGAAACAGTGATTATAATGCTGTTGTTATAATTAATGCTTTATAAGTCTGAATAGCGATTATAAACGCTCTTGTTATAATAAATGCTTTGTAAATCTAAACAGCGATTTTAGCGCTGTTGTAATAATAAATATTTTTTTTAAATCTATACAGCGATTTTAATGTCGTCGTTATAATAAATGACTTATAAATCAAATATTGGGAAACAGCGATTAAAACGCTACCGTTATAATCGAATGTTTTCCGTAAAGGATATGGTTCCTTAGATAGAATCCGAGAGTCGCGTAAGCGATGTTTTCTTTAAAGTTATGAGCTTTGATTATTTCAAAGTTGAGAATGTAGTTCAGTTAAGGTCTGAGAGGTAAATATACCCCAACTTGACTGACTTCATGATTGATGGAGAAATGGTTAAGGGTCGATAGGGAAGATTGGTTAGCATTATGGTTAATTAATAACTGGTTAATGTTTGAGTTATAATAACGATGTTTTATAACATCGCGTTAATTTAAAAGAATTTGAAATGTTTTTCCCAAATAAAATGAGAGATATTTTATACGTATAGAGAATGAAATGAATTGGTCAACGAGGAATTTAGAAAGGGAATTTGGAAATATTTTCCAATATTAATGCGGTATATTTTTTGAATATAGAAAATAAGGATTCGTTAATATATATAGAAATGTTTTCTAATTGGAATAAGAGATATTTTCTCAAATAAAGAAATTAGATATTAGAAATGTTTTTTAAGAATCGAGAGGGGAAATCGAGCTTCAAAGGGATACAAAAGATAGGGAAAAAGGAATTGGAAATAATAATTTGATAAGAAATTAAATTAAAAAGGGGCCCAGTGTTGTTTGATGCTTGATCGATAGAATTTCCATTTGGAAATAAGTCCGTTAATTGTATGGATGTTTTCTTTGATAGTTAAATCACCGACAATCAAAGTTTTGATTTATTTTATACCTTCGTTGTCAATATGAAGAGACCGGGGTTAGATTTAATGTCTGAAAACCATTCTGTATTGGCATAAGCGTTACAAATCAACTTATGCCAAAGAGATTATGAAGACGGAGTAAAGTGCAACGGCTGTTCTATTAATCCTAGGTAGAAATTGCCTAAGATGGATTAATAGAATGGTGCCTTCGGTTTGTCCAGACCCAGGTCAACTTGTATGGACGAATGTCTGATAGAGTATTTCCAAAGGGATTACGTACGTTGGTTCCTTCAAACGTACGAAATTGGTGGTATAGAAGGGAAACTTCTTTAGCCTAACAATCTGAGTATTTTTGTGGGAATCAATTAGTAATTTCCGATGGATCTGACGATGTGGCATTCAAAGTGAATGGTGGCCAGCTGTTCTTGTAATAACCCGCAAAATCTGGGCCAGTTTAAAATTTTTAAATTGGCAATTTTAGCGAAGTTTTAATATTTAAAATGGATTATTTTAAATAATATTGACGAGAAATTTATTTTGAATATAATTCGACGTATATATTATATACGTCGTCGTTAGAATATATAATAATTATATATAATTATAAAAGGAATTGAAAATGGCGCGGTAGTTCGATAATTCGATTTCAAACTTCAATTGAATGTACCGGGTGCAAAACAATCCGGATTTTAGTGAAACCAAAAATAATGGAATCTAATAGTGAATATCTTTCCAACGAATCGGGAAAATCAAGATTTCATATCAGGAATCAAAAGAAATGTCCAGTTGAAAATTCTGAATAGTCGCTATGGAATTCAGGCCCTTAAAAATGGACATTTTGCAAACGAGCTCGGATTTCGACGAAACCACTTCTGTTGAGTCCGTGATGTTAAATTATTGCTAGGTTTCAAATTTCATAATTTTTCGAATCAATATGTGAGCGTGGCAAAAGAAAACGCGTTTGACCAGTTTCTGTTGAATTTAATCGACAGGAAAATGACCATTTTTCAAACGGTCTCAGAATTCGACGAAATTAGTTTTGTTAGGACCGTATCGTCAATACGAAGCTAGAAAATATTTTTCTGGAATTTTTCTAGTTAGTATGTGACCCCGGTAAATTGAAATGTGCGTTTAAAATTGAAAATATGAATTTAAATTTAAATTTGAATGAAAACTGATCGTAACGATCGAATTGGCTTACGAAACATATCCCATTGTGTTCGGAATGGGGGTATTACGCTATAAACGACAGGCATTGGGATTCGTTTGGAGTTCGTATATGAAATTCACTTTTTAAAAAATTAAATTGAATTAAATAATAAAATATACACCTATATATACTCTTGACCGGTCAAACCCTAATTCACTAATTTCTTCAGTTCTGCCGCCGTCTTCCTTGGATGGTGGAAAACGCACCAAACTACTCACGTTAATTTCTCCCAATGCATCTCAAATTAAAACACGAAATCAAAGCAAAAGTTGAAGAGATTCTGGAGGCCTTAAAATCTATACGGTTGAGATGAATTTTCAGTTCCTATAATTTTCGAATTTGGTCCTTCAACCGCCGGAAGTCACCCCCGATTTCTGGTGAAATGGCGAGCTCGAGGTTGGCACCGCCTCGGGCAATGGAGGGTGGCGCTCCTGCGCTTCGGGTGCCGGCCAACGATTGGTGGCTAGGTGCTTCGTAAGGCGTGCGCTAGGAGGTTTGAGGGAGGAAGTCGATTACGGATTTGAACGAGAAAGACGAGAGATTAGTGGAATGTAATTAGAGTAATTATTTTTAATTAATTATCATATGTAATTGAAACTGAAATGTCCATATCTTTTTCGTACGAGCACGAAATTGGGCAAACCCAGGCTCGTTGGAATCGTGAGATCGAGCACTACATTATGGGACCGACCAAAACTGAAACCGAGCAGATCAGAATTTCAGGAAAATTCAAATCCGAACAGAAATTCAGATAAAAACCGACGGAGTGGATCCCAATGTGAGAATTCTCTCACTTTAAATTTTCTGTACAGTTATTTATTTTGTAACTGCATATATGAACTGTTCCCCGTCGTCCACAGACCATGGACGACTTGTTTGATTGTATTCTGTGTGAAAATTGATCGTGATGTGAAATGAAATAAATATATATATATATTGAAGGTGAAAATATCGTATATATTGAAAATGAAATATCGTATATATATTGAAAAGTGAAAATATGGTATATATATTGAAAAGTGAAAATATCGAATATATCGAAAGTGGAAATATCGAATATATCGAAAGTGAAAATATCGAATATATCGAAAGTGGAAATATCGAATATATCGAAAGTGAAAATATCGAATATATCGAAAGTGAAAATATCGAATATATCGAAAGTGAAAATATCGAATATATCGAAAGTGAAAATATCGAATATATTGAAAGTGAAAATAATATATATATCGAAAGTGAAAATATCGAATATATTGAAAGTGAAAATAATATATATATTGAAAGTGAAAATATCGAATATATCGAAAGTGAAAATATCGAATATATTGAAAGTGAAAATAATATATATATTGAAAGTGAAAATATCGAATATATCGAAAGTGAAAATATCGAATATTTTGAAAGTGAAAATATTATATATATTAGAAGTGTATGATAATATATATATTGAAAGTGAAAGTATCGAATATATTGAAAATGAATATATCGTATGTATTGAAAATGAAAATATCGTATATAGTGAAAGGTGAATATATATATATATATATATATATATATATATGAATAGAAAATAAATTCGAATTGAATTGAATAGAAAATGAATTCGAATTGAATTGAATATAAAACGAATTCGAAATGAATTGAATAGAAAACGAATTCGAAATGAATTGAATAGAAAACGAATTCGAATTGAATTGAATAGAAAACGAATTCGAATTGAATTGAATAGAAAACGAATTCAAATGGAATTGAAAACGAATTGAAATGAATTCAAATTGAATTGAAATTTGAATTGAATAGAAATGAATTTTAAAACGAATTTATAAAGAAGAATTCAATTTTGCTTTGAATTGAAATGGAAGTTGAAATGAATTTTGAAAGGAATTTAAAACTATTTATAAACTTCGTTTTAAATAGAAATCGTCGAAATATATATTATATATATTATATAATGGCCTGAATAGAACGCGTCGCGCCGCGGCAGTTCGTGAATTTCGACCATTTATTTCAAACGGACATTACGGGAGATCCGACCGTCGGATTCTCCTAAAACCCGAACCGTTGGGTTCGTATCGAAAAGAGCTTTCTAACGAAGATTAGAAATTTGAAATCTAACGGTTGGATTTGGAGATACGTCCAAATCAAATTCGAAAAAGGTCGCTATAAGTGCAGTTCGATGGCCATTGATGGAAATCGACTGTACGGGCCTTGATAAAAATAATTAAAAATATCAATAATTTGTGTAAAATCATTAGAAATGATTTGGGAAAATTTGGGATGAAAAACTCCATATTCGAAAAGATAAAAATAGATTTTTATCGAAATGAACTAGTTTTGAACTAGAATTAAAATTCTATTTATTTTTAAATAAATAAATTGAATTAGAAAAGGGTTTTAAAAATAACCAGAATATCCAATGATTGCATTGGAGTAGATGTGAATCGAAATTGTCTTCGGAATGTTTCGGTGTTGGATTTCGTGATTATACAAATGTTGTTATGGAAATTTGAAAGATATATTTATATCGTTATTTCCAATACGACATTTGTTAATCGTAGAATTTGATATTGAATATAAGCCGATATATTTTCTATTCAGAGCCTTATATTGAATATCAAATGTGATTTGGGTTTGTCGTGAATGGTGTCTTCACTAACACTGTTCTTGAACCCAGTTGAGAAAAGATTAAATCTTTTTATTTAGATTTAATGAAGTGTACCAATTAAATAATATTTAATTGGAATTGAATTGATATTGATTTTTGGGTTTATCGTGAACAGTGTTTTAAATAACACTCGTTCTTTAACCCGATCATCGATGAAATGTGATTTTAGGTTGTCGTGAACGGTATCTCCAATAATACAGTTCTTAGACCTAAAGGAGTTAAGAAAATCAGAAACTAACTGGGGATTAGTTAAGTTGAATAGTTTCCGAGGTATTGATCTGATGTTGGTTTCGGCCTTCGGGATTCATACTTAGGGAATTGCTCACTTGCTAATTTACAATTAGGGACTGATTGAAATGTGATGTGATTTTGGGTTTATCGTGAACCGTGTTTTAAATGACACTGATTCTTTAACCCAGTCACAGATTAAAACTAAGTGGAGTTTTAATGAATCTTTAATTAGATTGAAATAATCGAAATGGAGTATCACCAGTTTTGCTCCAGGCGATAGTTAAATCTTTAATTAGATTTGAACGTGAAATGGTAATTGAATTTACCGATAACACTGTGGTGTTAGATATGAAGTATTACCAGTTTTACTTCATGGGATAAATAGGTTGGGATTGGGAAATTAAAACCAATGATTACTTCGATAAGGTTCGTTAATCTCGACTAGTTGAATCGAAATTCAAAAGAAGAATAAATTCAAGAAATTTATCTTGGATAAAATTAATGGGAACCTTTCCCTATGAATGTGAAATCAGAAACTAACTGTCGGTTAGCTAGGCAGAATGGTTTTCTGGATATTGATCTGATGTTGGTTTCGGCCTTCGGGGTTAATATTTGGGAAATTATTCTCTTGATTAATTTACGGTTAGTGACTGATGAATTGGAATGAGGCGTATGTTGTGTTTGTGTAGCACTTTTATAAAATATACGCGAGTTATTCGGAAAGACCGGGTTTATCCCATTCTGAATAACTGATACGACGATTAGTCGAAGATGAAGACGATGGTCGAAGACCGGAGGTCTTCACGTCGTTTGGGTAATTACTGATGATCTTGATTGGGCTGTACACCCAAGAAGATGGAAACAGTTAGTGATCGTCCAGACGTACTTGGAGAACGATGGATATGCGGGGTACTAGGTGCCTCCGGTTTCGTTCAGACCCAGAACGGACTTGTAAATGGACTGTGTGTCTGACATTGGATTTTAGTCCGTGTGGTTGATCTCTATTAAATATATATCTGTTTGGCGGCGGAGAATTTATTCTCTTGCTTAACGCCCTTCTCTGAGACGTACGAGCTCAGGGGTTATATATTGATGGATATCAAACGCATGGAGTGAATTGCCTGTGTGGCATGCCTAAGTGGCAAATGATCAAGGCTTCTGTTGAAAAGCAAAGTCTTGTGGTTGATGATCGAAGCACGGCCTTCGTGGCGTAGCTTTGTGTAACGTTTACTTCGCGAGTTTCACACCCGGTATGAACCAAAAACGGGAGAGGACATCAGGGAGGACTTGCGTTTCTTTCTAGTTAGAAGTGGCGTCAGTGGTTTTACACGCCCTGACGAGTTTGACTTATGTGGTTGTTGCTGTTGCGAGGCGCCTCGGATTGATCGGTCGTTCTCGAACCGATGGAGTCATTTAGTTGGCTCATTTACGCCCCAAAGGGCGGGGAAACGTAGTGTTCAGGCATAATAATCCACATCGGTGGACCGGCCCTGACGATCTAAAGGGTTGATGCGTTCTGATCCTGTGGCTCGGGCTAGAGAGTCACGAATCGGTTGAGGACTATCTTTTGCCTCGGTTCATAGATGGAAATCCAATTTCCAAATACGCGACTTTGCGGTTTTATTTGTAAACCTATATATGGCGACATAGTGGCATGGGACGCTCATGTCGCCTATGATGATACTTATGATTTGAAGTTGTTTTATACACTATGCACTTATTATAGTATCAAATGATTTGTTTTAAACGTATCAAGCATTCTTTGGCTGTTATAAGGGAAAACCCTATCCCCCGGCTTGCGTTGCATTGTGTGATAGGACATGGGTCTTATAACAGCTTCATTTTTCTTTATTTAGCATTGCGCTGTTTGTTTTATGCACTGGTATTCTTGGGAGGAAACCCGTTCCGTGTTATACGGCGTGGTCCCTTGATTTACCTAGCTTTGAAAATAAAGATTAATAACTGTTTCAGTTCTCACACCAGTCACATGACTGACCTGGAGTTTATTGTTTTAACCTAAACTCTGGGTGCCCTTATTTTGACACGGGCAGCTAGTAGTTTTGGTTTTGCAGATTTATATCCACAGGTTCCTGGTTTACAGCTGGAATGATATCCGGAAAGCTTTGTATCCGTATATCTCTTCTAGTTGTGTATTGTATTATTTTCCGCTGCTATGTATTTAAATGTAATTTAAATCTCTGATATTTCTGTGTAATATTCGTTTATACTCTGTATATTCTTGTAATCTGATGCATTGTTGTAATATACAATGAAATGTTCTTCTGTATGCGTTCTGTTGTGGTTTGTTCTCGAACTATCCGTCGCTTTCCTTTACGGGGAAGTTACGGGTTTTCACAGTTGGTATCAGAGCTTTGGTTTACAAAGCAGAGAACAAGGCACATTAGAACCATACGAAAGAATTCATCAGATATTGGATTAGTAATATCCAATTAGAATGACTCGTTAGAGATAGGATCAGTAGTATCCTAGAACGAGTGTGAAGAGTATATTTTTCAAATGAAAACAATTTTTGTTTTGAAAATTTAAATCAATTATTCGTAGTTGATTATTTATTTATATTGATTAGGACAGTCCAATATATAAAGATTTTGCGTATGCGCCTAGCTAGCGTCTATTCGAAGTTTTAATATACTGGATAGATATAGAATCACACTCTAGTCGCCCGGAGATGATTCTGATGATAGTTCGAACATCATCAGAATTGGTATTCGTGTTTCGAAGGTGTGATTTCTATATATTTCCTATTGACTGGTGTGAGAACCAAAAATTAGATAAGGCCTATTGTTGTAATTTGGCATCAAAAACATGATTTGTATATATGTATCAAAATTATGAATTTGAAACGTTAATCCACTAATTAATTGATGTTTGTGTTGGTTGTTTATTTGTTTGCTAATTTTTAACCATTTATGCCTAATTGAACCGAATATTGAATTGTATTGAAAATTGGTCGCATTTGCTTGCATATATGTACTTACCTTGAACAGGTCATAGCAAGGAGGCTAGAGGCAGAGAATAAAATTTGTTTGCCCGACAAATAGGTACATGTTTACTACATAATTTACTGTTTTGTTTGGGTGATGATGATTTTATGAGCCTATTGGCTAGCCGCTTGGCTTTTTCTTTTTCTTTTTGAGATCTGAAGGACTGGGGAAGCTATTTGAAATTCCCCGATGCTCCCATTGCAGGGGAGGTTATGGCGAAATTTTTCAAAAATTTAGGGTGTTAGCCAAATTTTTGAAATTTTGAAAATTCTCAGAAACTGAAAAGTTGGAGAATGGAAGCAGATCGAGCGTAGGGCTGATTAATCAAACCACTTTCGACTTTGTTCCTTTTCGGGGACGAAAAGTTTTAAGTGGGGGAGATTGTAATAACCCGCAAAATCTGGGCCAGTTTAAAATTTTTAAATTGGCAATTTTAGCGAAGTTTTAATATTTAAAATGGATTATTTTAAATAATATTGACGAGAAATTTATTTTGAATATAATTCGACGTATATATTATATACGTCGTCGTTAGAATATATAATAATTATATATAATTATAAAAGGAATTGAAAATGGCGCGGTAGTTCGATAATTCGATTTCAAACTTCAATTGAATGTACCGGGTGCAAAACAATCCGGATTTTAGTGAAACAAAAAATAATGGAATCTAATAGTGAATATCTTTCCAACGAATCGGGAAAATCAAGATTTCATATCAGGAATCAAAAGAAATGTCCAGTTGAAAATTCTGAATAGTCGCTATGGAATTCAGGCCCTTAAAAATGGACATTTTGCAAACGAGCTCGGATTTCGACGAAACCACTTCTGTTGAGTCCGTGATGTTAAATTATTGCTAGGTTTCAAATTTCATAATTTTTCGAATCAATATGTGAGCGTGGCAAAAGAAAACGCGTTTGACCAGTTTCTGTTGAATTTAATCGACAGGAAAATGACCATTTTTCAAACGGTCTCAGAATTCGACGAAATTAGTTTTGTTAGGACCGTATCGTCAATACGAAGCTAGAAAATATTTTTCTGGAATTTTTCTAGTTAGTATGTGACCCCGGTAAATTGAAATGTGCGTTTAAAATTGAAAATATGAATTTAAATTTAAATTTGAATGAAAACTGATCGTAACGATCGAATTGGCTTACGAAACATATCCCATTGTGTTCGGAATGGGGGTATTACGCTATAAACGACAGGCATTGGGATTCGTTTGGAGTTCGTATATGAAATTCACTTTTAAAAAAATTAAATTGAATTAAATAATAAAATATACACCTATATATACTCTTGACCGGTCAAACCCTAATTCACTAATTTCTTCAGTTCTGCCGCCGTCTTCCTTGGATGGTGGAAAACGCACCAAACTACTCACTTTAATTTCTCCCAATGCATCTCAAATTAAAACACGAAATCAAAGCAAAAGTTGAAGAGATTCTGGAGGCCTTAAAATCTATACGGTTGAGATGAATTTTCAGTTCCTATAATTTTCGAATTTGGTCCTTCAACCGCCGGAAGTCACCCCCGATTTCTGGTGAAATGGCGAGCTCGAGGTTGGCACCGCCTCGGGCAATGGAGGGTGGCGCTCCTGCGCTTCGGGTGTCGGCCAACGATTGGTGGCTAGGTGCTTCGTAAGGCGTGCGCTAGGAGGTTTGAGGGAGGAAGTCGATTACGGATTTGAACGAGAAAGACGAGAGATTAGTGGAATGTAATTAGAGTAATTATTTTTAATTAATTATCATATGTAATTGAAACTGAAATGTCCATATCTTTTTCGTACGAGCACGAAATTGGGCAAACCCAGGCTCGTTGGAATCGTGAGATCGAGCACTACATTATGGGACCGACCAAAACTGAAACCGAGCAGATCAGAATTTCAGGAAAATTCAAATCCGAACAGAAATTCAGATAAAAACCGACGGAGTGGATCCCAATGTGAGAATTCTCTCACTTTAAATTTTCTGTACAGTTATTTATTTTGTAACTGCATATATGAACTGTTCCCCGTCGTCCACAGACCATGGACGACTTGTTTGATTGTATTCTGTGTGAAAATTGATCGTGATGTGAAATGAAATAAATATATATATATATTGAAGGTGAAAATATCGTATATATTGAAAATGAAATATCGTATATATATTGAAAAGTGAAAATATGGTATATATATTGAAAAGTGAAAATATCGAATATATCGAAAGTGGAAATATCGAATATATCGAAAGTGAAAATATCGAATATATCGAAAGTGGAAATATCGAATATATCGAAAGTGAAAATATCGAATATATCGAAAGTGAAAATATCGAATATATCGAAAGTGAAAATATCGAATATATCGAAAGTGAAAATATCGAATATATTGAAAGTGAAAATAATATATATATCGAAAGTGAAAATATCGAATATATTGAAAGTGAAAATAATATATATATTGAAAGTGAAAATATCGAATATATCGAAAGTGAAAATATCGAATATATTGAAAGTGAAAATAATATATATATTGAAAGTGAAATATCGAATATATCGAAAGTGAAAATATCGAATATTTTGAAAGTGAAAATATTATATATATTAGAAGTGTATGATAATATATATATTGAAAGTGAAAGTATCGAATATATTGAAAATGAATATATCGTATGTATTGAAAATGAAAATATCGTATATAGTGTAAGGTGAATATATATATATATATGAATAGAAAATAAATTCGAATTGAATTGAATAGAAAATGAATTCGAATTGAATTGAATAGAAAACGAATTCGAAATGAATTGAATAGAAAACGAATTCGAAATGAATTGAATAGAAAACGAATTCGAATTGAATTGAATAGAAAACGAATTCGAATTGAATTGAATAGAAAACGAATTCAAATGGAATTGAAAACGAATTGAAATGAATTCAAATTGAATTGAAATTTGAATTGAATAGAAATGAATTTTAAAACGAATTTATAAAGAAGAATTCAATTTTGCTTTGAATTGAAATGGAAGTTGAAATGAATTTTGAAAGGAATTTAAAACTATTTATAAACTTCGTTTTAAATAGAAATCGTCGAAATATATATTATATATATTATATAATGGCCTGAATAGAACGCGTCGCGCCGCGGCAGTTCGTGAATTTCGACCATTTATTTCAAACGGACATTACGGGAGATCCGACCGTCGGATTCTCCTAAATCCCGAACCGTTGGGTTCGTATCGAAAAGAGCTTTCTAACGAAGATTAGAAATTTGAAATCTAACGGTTGGATTTGGAGATACGTCCAAATCAAATTCGAAAAAGGTCGCTATAAGTGCAGTTCGATGGCCATTGATGGAAATCGACTGTACGGGCCTTGATAAAAATAATTAAAAATATCAATAATTTGTGTAAAATCATTAGAAATGATTTGGGAAAATTTGGGATGAAAAACTCCATATTCGAAAAGATAAAAATAGATTTTTATCGAAATGAACTAGTTATTAACTAGAAAAATAATCCAATGGTTATAAATAAATAAATTGGATTAGATTTGAATTGAAATTATCTTTGGATATTTTCGATATTGGATTCCGTGATGGGAATTTGGAAGATATCGATATCGTTATTCCCGATATGATATCTGTTGCTTTCAGGATTTGATGTTGAATATAAGTCAATACTCTCTCTATTTAAAACCTTATATTTAATGTCAAATTTGATTGATTGATGGTTTGGATTGTGCTCGACCAGTTTATGAGCAAAATATGCTTTTACATTTAGCATTGGGTTGGGTTGAAAATATCTGTGTGCTAACGCCTTGTGAAACACTTCACGATTTGACGATAAGGTGTTTAGCGATATTGTGTTCATTTCAAATTTAATGAATGATTGTGAAATGATATTTTTCTTAAAGCGAAAAGAAACGTATTCCCGATTTTGGACAGGGAATGTTTTATAAAAAAAGTTTTATAAAACAGAAAGGATTTCGAGGCCCAAAACCCGATGATTTCTAAAATGATTTAGAAATGTATTATATGTTACATTGTGGTTCATCGTGTATTCGATTAGTTGCTATTGATGATGTATCTGTTTGGTGGCGGAGAATTTATTCTCTTGCTTAACACCCTTCTTTGAGACGTACGAGCTCAAAGGTTATGTGATTAATAGTGACTGATCATATGCGTGAATTACTGATGTGAAGTACTATATTTTGAAAGTACTTATGATTATTACGTTGTAAAATGATTTTCCCTACTTCGGGATATGAAATGATTTAGTATGTGGCTAAAGATTCGGGTAACCCTGAGACTAAAAGTATGGGTGAGAGGGCGGTGTATGCTCTCCATGAGTGGGAGGTGCATCGTCGGTGTAGCCAACTCCTACGTGGGGTAGGTGCACATATATATATCGAGTTGCGAGGTGCGTACCCTTTGCCTTGTCGATGGGGAGCACGATATTTGGTTGCATACTTGTTTGTATGCATTGTTATGTTTTGGAATTCATATTTCCAAATGTTTTGATTTGAGATCCCGAAGTGAAATCTACTTTAGATAGAAAGTTAGATATGTATTTCAAATGATTTGAAATAAGAAATCGGGAATAAAATCCAAAGGAATAATTTCTGTAAATTGAATTGGATTTAGAAAATCTAAGTGTAGTGATTAATCTAAGTGGGTAGATTGGGATATTGCATGTTGATTGATGCATAGTAGATCCATATATCTATATTGATTGTTGTTTATACACTGGCTTTCATGGGGGTAAACCCGTTCCGCGAAAGTGGCGTGGTCCCGTGATTTGCATTATTTTTGGAACAAAGTTAACAACTGTTTTTGAGTTCTCACACCAGTCCCATGACTGACCTGTAGTTTGCTTTTCCCTTGCGAACTCGGGTGCCCCTATTTTCCACACGGGCAGTCGAGTGGTTTTATTTTGCAGATGTATTGAGCAGGATTCTGGATTGAAGCTTTAAGCTGTGTCCAGACATTTACAGTCTTCCGCTGTGTAGTTTATATTTCCGCTGTGCACTGTTTTACATTTATGTAAATTTATCTTCCGCTGTGTATTATATTTCGATATACTCTGATATTCTGTACTCTGATGTAACATTATTATGATGTTTATTGTAGTCTTCTGTTATTTGTTCTGATGTGTTGTATACCCAAAGTTAGCGTATGCGGGATTCGAACGGTCTTGGTCGGTTTAGCGATCGATTAGGTCCGGGCGAAACCCGTGTCGTTACAGTTCTGGTAGATAATTCAAACCTCAAGCCTCACAACCGGGAATAGACAAAAATCGGGCAGGCAGCATGGCTATGTGGATCGCCCCCATTAGGATGTATAATCACCTATCTAGAGAAATTCCATTTGCTTCTTTAAATCTATCGATGATGTCCCTTTCGGGAAACGGTTGCTGATCACAACCGTTGGTGATATACATTCGATACACTCAAGCGAAATGAGTGGTCGGTCATGTGTGGGTTGGGTTGCAAGACGTTCTTATTGAACCCAGTGTATTCCCCTCTAGAGATACACTATCGGAAGGTGGTTCCATACCTTATCATGTTGGAAATCCAATCTCCAATAAGATCCATGCGGGTTTTGATTTTATATTATATATGGAGCGTGAGTTGCAAGCGTTCCACTAGATTCTATTTATTTGATGTAGACACTCTTGTAATATCATCAGATTTTTATATCCAAATGTTTTGGGTTATCGTAAGGTAAAAACCATCCGTGTTTATGTGTGGATAGGTCTTACGATTATCTTTTCTTTCGAAAGGATTTTTAAAGTTAAACAAATGGTTGGAGTTTACTCACACCAGTCCCATGTGACCCAGAGTTTATTTTGTTTTGTTTTCCTTAAACTCTTGGGTGCCCAAATTTGTACGGGCAGTCAAGTAGTCGGGGTTTTACAGATTCACTTGGAGGAGCTTGAAGCAGAAAGCTTCACCAGTTAGCAATAGGCTATCATATTCTCTGTTGTGTTCTATGTTGTATCTGGAAACAGGTGTTTATAACTGTTCCAGGAATAACTATCGTGCTCTGATGATGGTATGTATATACAGTTACTGATTTGTATTTCAAAAGTTATGTTATTTAATATATTTTAGTCCTTTCGCTGTGAGTTTGTGATCTTCGTTTCTCTTCTATTCTAATATTTCTTTCTTTCTATTTCTCATCCTCTAATTTCTTTCTAATAATGATTCGTATTTCTGTGCAATTTGGGTTGGACGTGTGGTGTAATTAGTCAACTCAAAGTGTATGGAAATTCGAGCCACTACATTTGGTATCATAGCTGAAGGTTGAGTAGTAACTTTGGCTCTGTGGCGTAACTCAATAGAGATGGGGTTAGTAATACCCTAGATTGAGTTTGAGTGTATATATACAAGAGAGCGTATTTTTAGATTTGATATGAAATTGTTTTATATTGTGTTGACTGGTTTGTTGAGTGGTTTATGAATTCTGGTCGATACAGGAAGTACAACTATATCGATAGGTGTTTCTAAACTCTCGAACAAAGCAATTCGATACAATATTGTTTTAAAGTGGGTAAATGAAATAATTTTGCCCAAAAAATATTTTGATATAAAAGAAATAATTTTTGAATTATTATATATGAATTTTTTTATTGTTATTACAATCAAATGGAATTATGAAATATTGAAATGGTATTATAATTTGTATATGGATAATGTATACAAATGAGATAAACCAAGATTAAGTTCAAACCAGAATAGGAATTTAAATTCCGGGTGTTTAGAAAATATTTTCTAAAATATTATAAAGTAATATAACATTACTTTAAAGTATTTTTGAATAAGGATGGTTTAAATGGATTTTTAAAGGGATTAAGCACTGAAATCACTTCATTGGCAAGAAAATAATTCTGATAATGGATTGCGACATTATCGGTATTCATTTTCAAGTTTCTGAGTGACGGATTACTACCATAGTAATTCGGAAATAAAAAAAATGTTTGAAAGGGACAAGTTGTTTTAGAAATTCAAATGTTTTGAATTGAGATGATTATAAATATATATGATTTCATAATAATTTGAAACAAAACCCAGAAATTTGAATTCTGAAGTTAAAATTTAACTTATATAAGTTGAATAGATTGAAGTGGTAAAAATGCATCAAATGTATTGGAATTTAACTTAAGTCAAACAAAATAGGAATGGATTAGAAATAATTCTGAATGAAATTAAATAAAGGAAAATGTTGAGATTCGAATTATTAATATGAATTCGACTTATGAATAAGCAAGCTGAATATATATTGGATGTGGTAAGTTGAAATTGAATTATGATAAATTTGGATTCAAGTATAATAATTGGATTGACTTGAATAGAAAGTAAATTTGGATAAATGAATAGAAGTGAACTAATCAGAAAGTTGAAAAAAAAAGTTAAAGACCGAAGGTTGAATTGATTTGAAACCAGTTGGAAATGGATATATGCATGCCGAGCGGATATTGAATGGAAGCAAATGCAAGAAACAGAATTTGTGCCCGACAAAAAGGTACATGTTTAAAGTATTACTTGGGTTTGATGGTTTTATGACCCTATGGGGCAAGCCGCTTGGCTTTTTGATTTCCTTTTGGACTGGAGAAGGCCTAAAAAGGCGAGTTGTGGTTGTACCGATTGAGCCGTGCAGAGGAGATGTTGCCGAAATTTTTCAGAATTTAAAGTGCTAGAAAATTTTCAGAATTTTTGAAAATTTTCATTAGTAAGAATAAATAAATATTTTAATTGAAATCAATTGGTCCAATTAAACTGAAGTTAAGGAGTGAACAAAAAGGATTTTTGGACCTGGTTAATAGGGTATGTAGCATCTTTTCCTACCTTAGCAATTTCGAGGATGAAATTATTTTAAGGGGGAAGGAATGTAACGACCCGGATTTTCAGCCGTTGAATTCTGAATATTTAAATTTGTTTTAAATATTTTATTTGAATTATATGTAGGAATTTATAAGAAATTATTTAATAAAACGATATTTAAAAGTATAGTTTATTATATAATTTAAAACGAGCTCGAAATAGTCGCGGTAGTTCGTAATTTACGATTTAAACTTCAACTGAGTATCCAGGATTCGTTATAAGTCGGATTTCTTTAAAACAGGAAACGTTTGAATCTACTGAACTATATCTTTCTAATGGAAGTGAAAAATCGAGATTTCGTTTTATAGATTGTAAGTTATGTCCAAATCAAATTTTCAAATAGTCGCTATGGGGTCGTATATAAGCCATAACGGTTATTTAAATATATTTAAATATCGGTCTTGAATTTGGACAAGCCCTTTGAGACGAAGTGATAATTTAATTTTTAGAATTTTACTGTAATTTTTAATTAATTAAATACGCAACTTTTTATTTGGAGTATGTTGCACCCTATATCAATATTTTGGGGTTTCAT
The DNA here is from genome assembly GCA_030737875.1 of Allium sativum. NCBI lineage: Eukaryota > Viridiplantae > Streptophyta > Magnoliopsida > Asparagales > Amaryllidaceae > Allium > Allium sativum. The sequence goes on from CM060922.1 coordinate 1,043,595,863, forward strand.
AATATAAGTTAAACTACCAATATTATTATATTTTTTGGATCGTGACACATCGCTTAATACGACCATATTTTCATTTCTGTCTATAACAGTCCGTACGTGAATATAATTTTTCATTGTAGGATAAACCGTCTTTTATAACTTTAAATAAATTATTTCTATTTATATTTCTTGGATGCCACGGCTAGTACTAAGGGCGCAGACTATTTTATTCCATGTACTCTCACAGGGAGACATTTAAACACAAGATATTTGCCGTAAAATCATACAGGCAAGAAATGGATGTCGTTCCCCTCATGCCACTACATTCCGCGCTGCTCAATCCAACAAATGCCATGAGACCCAAACTTATTCTTCTTTTAAATACTGTCATCCATCTTACTCTTAGAAGGATGATTAACATTTTATATAAACACAGCATTACATTCCAATCCCTAAAGCCCCAAATTACTTATCCCATTCGCCGTTTCCTCCTCGAATACCATTTCGATTCGTTTAGGGAAATAAAAGGAGGTATTGTCGATCCGTTCTGGGCTCAGTGGTTTCTAAATTCAAATAAGGTCGGACCTTTTGCTGGGTTCATGAGAGTGAGCCGTCGAAGAACTCAGGGGTGGAGGTGCGAGTTCGACAGTAGGAGGAACATTGGGACAAGGATAGGGCAACGAACAGGGTCATGCGGTTGGAAGGGGTAACCCTTGATCATGGGGAGGGTGTGAATGACGTTGGAAGCCGTTTTGGTGGCGTGCTCTTCGACGTAGGCATGATTGGTGTCGGGGTCAGCCCCGACGAAACAGTCAGGAAGTAGTGGTGTTTTCTTTTGCGTTTGTAGTGATGTTGCTGGTGAAGGAATGGTCTCAGTGAAGATCAGTTAAGAAATTAGAGAGGATTTGGCATTTATTTGGAGTGAGTCGGTGGAGTAACAATGGATTAAAGTGGAAGTGTAAACAAACGACGGTGAACGTCTCCTGTAGCCATTTTCTCAACAGTAAAGGAAGAAGGTATAACAAAACTTTAACATGGGTTAAGGAATGTTATCGATCTAAATACAGGGGAGTTGTTTTTGGCATGTTGCCTGGGTATTCGAAAGGGATCGAACGAAACTGTCGAGGCTGGAAATGGGTTATTATGAAGAAATCGTGATTAGCAAGGGGTAAAATGGTAATTAAAGAAAAATTTATTAGTAAGTTAGTTTATATTAATTTATGTATGGAATTGAAAAACGTTATAACTACAGCATACATAAACAGAAATTCGCCAAACAAGTTACTTTGAGACCATAGCGACGAAGTCTACATTATGAAACTATTGTGGCTGAGAACGAGATTACTGGAATTTCGTGATACAATCGAACGCTTGTTTGATTATAAACAAAATAAAAACAGAATCGTCAACTGCAAAACAAGGTGAGTAAACTCACTAACTCTGTTTCGTTTATATTTTTATAAACGAAAATTTAAATTTATTTATATTGATTTTATACTGTGAGATGATTGCTTGGTTGAATAGTTGATAAAATTGGTTGATATGATTACATCGTTGATCGATCATTAGTTCTGATATTTTATATTGATGTGATATAATATTATTGATGCTGATTAACATCTGTGGATGCAGGGAAACAGGTTAGTGGGATCCAACTGGATTCCTCAACATTTATACTACTGTTTATTTTTTTTGTGATATATGTTGTGATATATATATATATATATATATATGCCGTGATTAATTATACTGTGTTGAATTACCCTGGCCCTTGAGATTTGGTATTTTAAATACCATAAAATATTTTCGAACATAAAGGAAAAGAATTTAAGGATAATAAAAAAAAGAATTTTATTTCAAAAATAGTAATTATATTTCAAATAGACCTAGTAAGAGAAACTTGTTTTAAAAGAATAAAACAAGGAGTTGAGTATAAATGACAATTTAGCGAAATATTTATCATTGGATAAATATAAATTAAAGTTAGAAAAGTAGAAATCAATTTTTAAACCAACATTTGTAAATGAAAATTGGACTTAGCGATTTTAAATGAAATTATAAACAAGCTTGTGAATGGATAGAAATAAAATAAGATTTTTTTTTTGGATGATTCTACCTTTGGAAGTTAAAAAAAGAAGAAGAGGAATTTGGGTTTGAAATATTATTTAAATTATTTTGATAAGTATGTAAAAGATCAACTAGTCTATTTTTATTTAATCAAGAAGTTATCTACCATGATTTTAGTTGATGTTAAGGTTAGCGATTAGCTACTATATAGAATTAAAAGGAATTATCCTTTTAAATGGATTTCTGTTAAAAAAGTAATCGAGTTGTAATAAAGTTTTGGTTGAACTTAGAAAAGAGTTTATACAAGGATTGGATAATGAATCCAGATATGACAAACAAGTTATAAAAGCAATCTCAAGAGGAGGAAATGTTGTGTTAAGCATTTACTCAAATTAACTAAATTAAGTTTAAGTGATTAAATAGAAAAGAGATTTTCAATTTAATGAAAGTGAAATGGATTGGCATATATGGATTTGAAAAGAAATCCAAACAAAGTTTGGAAGGTATTTTAAACCAAGGCGATGGTTTTAAAACCATCACTTAAGAATTGAATTTAACAGGGTAATTGAAATAAGGCATTTACTGGCAAAGAGATAGGAAAGAGTTTTGATAAAAATAAAATGTTTATATAAAGATATAAGTTGGTAGTTACGTTCTAAAGTAATGAAACAAAATGAGTTTTGTTGAAACAAGAATATAGAATCGATTTTAAATCGATGAAGAGGTTTAAACAAATGTTTAATATAAAAAGCCTGAGCTGTCAATGTACTTAGATATACTTTGGGTTTATTCATGTTTGGGAGTGATTAATGATTTGAAAGAAAAAGTTTTGCGAATAGAGATAATTATAAGGACAATCTGAGTTAATCTGAAATGGTAGATAAATTCCAAAGTTAGGAATATAAATCGAATATAGATTATTCGAGAGAGAGTTATTTATTAAAATTCGATTATATCGAGTTTAGGGAAGAAGTTATTTTACTTTCCGTTTGAATCAATTTTAATTATTTAATTATTAATTTATTTATTGAAATAAATTAGTACAAGTTATATTTTTATAAACCAAATATTGAAAACAGCGATTATAATGCTGTTGTTATAATAAATGCTTTGTAAGTCTGAACAGCGGTTATAAATGTTGTTGTTATAATAAATGCTTTGTAAATCTAAACAGCGATTTTAACGCTGTTGTAATAATAAATATTTTTTTAAATCTATACAGCGATTTTAATGCTGTCGTTGTAATAAATGACTTATAAATCAAATATTGGGAAATAGCGATTATAACGCTACCGTTATAATCGAATGTTTTCCGTAAAGGATATAGATCCTTAGATAGAATCTGAGAGTCGCGTAAGCGATGTTTTCTTTAAAGTTGTGAGCTTTGACTATTTCAAAGTTGAGAATGCTGTTCAGTTAAGGTCTGAGAGGTAAATATACCCCAACATGACTGACTTCATGATTGATGGAGAAATGGTTAAGGGTCGATAGGGAAGATTGGTTAGCATTATGGTTAATTAATAACTGGTTAATGTTTGAGTTATAATAATGATGTTTTATAACATCATGTTAATTTAAAAGAATTTGAAATGTTTTTCCCAAATAAAATGAGAGATATTTGCTATGTATAGAGAATGAAATGAATTGGTCAACAAGGAATTTAGAAAGGGATTATATACAGAAATGTTTTCTAATTGGAATAAGAGATATTTTCTCGAATAAAGAAATTAGATATTGGAAATGTTTTTCAAAAAATCAAGAAGGGAAATAGAGCTTCAAAGGGATACAAAAGATAGGGAAACAGGAATTGGAAATAATATTTTGATAAGAAATTAAATTAAAAAGGGGCCCAGTGTCGTTTGATGCTTGATCGATAGAATTTCCATTTGGAAATAAGACCGTTGATTGTATGGATGTTTTTTTATAGTTAAATCACCGACTATCAAAGTTTTGATTTATTTTATACTCCGTTGTCATTATGAAGAGACCGGGTCAGATTTAACATCTGAAAACCACTCTGTATTGACATAAGCGTTACGAATCAACTTATGTCGAAGAGATTAAGAAGACAGAGTAAAGTGCAAGGGCTGTTCTATTAATCCTAGGTAGAAATTGCCTAAGATGGATTAATAGAATGGTGCCTTCAGTTTGTCCAGACCCAGGACAACTTGTATGGATGAATATCTGACAGAGTATTTCCAAAGGGATTACGTAAGTTGGTTCCTTCAAACATACGAAGTTGGTGGCACAGAAGGGAAACTTCTTTAGCCTAACAATCTGAGTATTTTTGTGGTAATCAATTAGTGATTTCCGATGGATCTAACGTTGTGGAATTCAAAGTGAATGGTGGCCAGATATTCTGGTAGATAATTCAAACCTCAAGCCTCACAACCGGGAATTGACAAAAATCGGCCAGGCAGCATGGCTATGTGGGTCGCCCCCATTAGGATGTATAATCACCTATCTAGATAAATTCCATTTGCTTCTTTAAATCTATCAATGTTGTCCCTTTCGGGAAACGGTTGCTGATCCCAACCGTTGGTGATATACATTCGATACACTCAAGCGAAATGAGTGGTCGGTCATGTGTGGGTCGGGTTGCAAGACGTTCTTGTTGAACCCAGTGTATTCCCCTCTAGAGATACACTATCGGAAGGTGGTTTCATACCTTGTCATATTGGAAATCCAATCTCCAATAAGAGCCCTGAGGGTTTTGATTTTATATTATATATGGAGCGTGAGATGCAAGCGTTCCACTAGATTCTATTTATTTGATATAGACACTCTTATAATATCATCAAATTTTAATATCCAAATGTTTTCGGTTATCGTAAGGTAAAAACCATCCGTGTTTATGTGTGGATAGGTCTTACGATTATATTTTCTTTCGAAAGGATTTTTAAAGTTAAACAAATGGTTGGAGTTTACTCACACCAGTCCCACGACTGACCCAGAGTTTATTTTGTTTTGTTTTCCATAAACTCTTGGATGCCCAAATTTGTACGGGTAGTCAAGTAGTCGGGGTTTTACAGATTCACTTGGAGGAGCTTGAAGCAGAAGGCTTCTACAGTTAGCAATAGACTATCATATTATCCACTGTGTTCTATATTGTATCCGGAAACAAGTGTTTATAACTGTTCCAGGAATAACTATCGTGCTCTGATGATGGTATGTATATACAGTTACTGATTTGTATTTCAAAAGTTATGTTATTTAATATATTTTAGTCATTCCGCTGTGAGTTTGTGATCTTCGTTTCTCTTTAATTCTAATATTTCTTCCTATCTATTTCTCATCCTCTAATTTCTTTCTAATAATGATTCGTATTTCTATGCAATTTGGGTTGGACATGTGGTGTAATTAGTCAACTCAAAGTGTATGGAAATTCGAGCCATTACATTCCTGATCCCTTAAGATGCAAAACCTTTTCTTAAAATCTTCCACTTTCATTTTTCTCATAAATGTGGTTAATTTTCAAAATCGGACCTTTCTATAAATACTAACTTATTTCCTTCAAGCTCCTTTAAGCTTGAAAATATATCCATTTTCTCCAAATCCATTTATCCTTTAAATCAATCCCTAAAATTCTCATTCTTTTTTATCTTATTAATTACTAATTTATCGAATTTGCAAGTAATACAGATGAATCTTATTTCTAAAATCATGAATTACGGTTAGTTACGCTATATTATATATATATATACACTCAATTCTGTGTATAAAACCAAAGGCCGCGTTGTATCTCCAGAATTTTGATCAAAACCTTTGAATCTTAATGGCAAAATCACTTACAAATTTCGTGATTTTTTCCAAGCATTAAATCACACAGTGAAACTTCCATCATGTAAGTTAGTAGAAACTGAGTATGCTGCTTGAAATTAACAGCGAACCCATTTTGCAATTTGAAATAAGGGAGCCCCATAAAATCAAACTTGAAATAATGTAGGGAAAGCTTGGAATACTTCTACCATCTTGTTGAATTCAATACATGTACTGATGAAAGACTTGTGAATTATCCAACAAAATCCAATCCAAATCTGACCTTCTAGATAACAAAACATGAAAGTGGAAAGGCTAGTGTAATTTACTTCCCAGTAAACTACTATCTGATATACCAATAGTCAACAGTTGGATTTATAGCAGTAAAAACAGATCGGAATCCTTGAACCCAAAGCTGCACGCAATTTATCCTTAAGAGCTAAACCACAAAATCAATCCAAACTATATTTATAAATTTCTTACCCAGGCACCGAGAGACTATAATCGAGATGGTAAATCTTATAGAACAAACTAACAGATCGATTATGAGACGGTGGAAGTGAAACTTCACTTATAATGGTGATGCTAGATCCCAACTCCCTTAGTGGCTTGATCTCCTGTTCTCGAACAAAATTCGCATCTGAAATACTCTGTGGTAAGATGGGTCAACAGTTAAGTTTGGGTAAATCTCGCGGATCGTAGTTGAGAGTCGTAGCATGCGATGAGTAGATCTAGGGTTGGAGAATACGTCATGATCTGGGGTCAAAGAATGCACAGATTTGGTATTATAGGTTATACGATGCGTAGATCTGAAATACTCTGTTAAAGTTTTGGAGAAGTTAATAGCGGTTTTGATTGCAGAAGCGAGTAGATATTCCATATCTGATATAGCAGAGGCCCGATTTGGTGGATGAACGTTTGGATCTAAGTTGATTTGAAGGATTTGGGAATTTAAAACCAATATTTGGCAAACAGAAGAAGAAACGCTTTGTATTTTACGTCTTCATTCCTCTCACCATTCCAAATTGCAGTGAATGTTGATAGACAAGTGGTTTGGGAGTTTTCCTCCTCATCAAGGAAAAATTTCCGTTGTTATCATGAGGATCGCCTTTCCACTCTCCAATGGAGAGAGGAAGCATTATATGTATAATGCTTAAGATGACTAAGTGATGGGCAATGGTTATTGCAATTTCCCGTTGTTGTTTTGGCGTATTTTCACATTCTGAGATTTTGGTATTTGTATCTCAAGTTATTACATTTTGTTGGAATGGGGAGATGTAGTGATAATTTTTCTATTCGATCCCCAGTTGAAGTATCCACTAATTTAAGTTCTAGTTCATATGTTGACAGTTTAAACAAGACCACTGTCTTTTAACAACCCTATCAATGCAGATGATATTCATGTGTACCATTTAATGAATATGAGATGCAAATATGGGGTTCGGTCTACAGTTGGTTTACTGTTTACTATACATAAAGGAAAAACTGGATAAATTCAGCGCATGAACAGTAACCGAAGTTAGTGGGTTTACTACGTGGCTAAATGATGGGTTGTTACTGAAGAAAGTGGTTCCTAATGTTTTGGGCTTCTGCTTTTTGCTTGTCAGTTGTGAGATCTATATTATAGCGATTGGAATATCATTTTAGCACAAAGGAACGTGATTGTTCAAAATGGAGCAGTTTCTTTTTTAAGTTGAAGTGCAGCGAGATCACACTGGTGGATTTGGAGTAGTTGACCTCATAATGGGTCTGTCTTCATTTTATTTCATGTATCCAGATTAGTTTTCATTTTGTTTTTATGCATGTTTGCCTTAGTTGTATTCAGGTTAGTATGTTAACCTTACTTTGTACTTCTTTGAAAGTTAATAAAAGCATACGAATTTTCAATATATACACACACACACACACACACACTAATCGCTAGATATGAATTTAACGCACACATTTCCTAGGCTAAACTTTCTAGGGCAACTCTTGGGAAGATGGAAACAATAATTCGTTTAACGCTGTCATCACCTTTAGGTCTGGAAAACCGTTTGACAATAATGTCGGCAATCTCGATAATCCTTCGATCCCAACTCCAAATCAACATCTTGAGTCTCACCTAATGGCAACCAATGCCAACTCCTTGGAACCTTCTGAACCCCCATCTTCTTCGAATGTTGGCAATCCCAACAGCAACCTAGTCCACAAACAACTCTTAATTCTGGAAATACTATACTTCGCCATCTTTACAAATATAAACTTCGTGGACTAATACTGGGATCCCCAGACTAGTCTGTTTAATTATCCTTACCTAGTCCTAGAGCCTAATTCTAACTTATATGACTGTTTACCCCTACTTATTCCAGAGTTATTTCCTTATTGTTCTCAAACTTACAAATTTCAAAAATAGATGTTTAATGCATTACTAAAACTTGAGGCATTAATATTTTCATGAAGACTTTAATAAAAAATCCTTTATTTTAAAATGTTACAATAAAAATTTAGATGCTACGTTTTCAAATCCTTACCAAATATATAAAAAAAATAAGAGTGAAATAATGCTTATCTTTAACAATAGTTTTGAATGCCAGCAATTACACTTTTCAAAACGGCAATTAAAACTTTTAAAAACAAGTGCTCATTTTATAGGACCTCAATTAATTCCCAAATTGAATTTGGCGGCAATTATGCCTCCTAAATTACCTAATGACGTTTATTGTTAAACCTTTCAGAAAAAATATTATCACTCCACAAAACATGCTTTTGAAACATTACTCTCAGTTTATGTATCTGTTAATAATAAAGTTTAATATCCCTTTTGACAATAATTTTTTTAATAATTTCTTTAGAAAAAAAATTCATCAACTATGAGATTATAACATTTTACGAATATTTATTTCATGCTCTTAAATTCTTAAATTAGGAGTAAAATATCCTCCCTTATTCTAATGCCTATTTTTTATTAGCACTTTGAATGTTGGTCTTTAACGTTTTCCAAACTACAATTGTTTTTGAAATAATTGTTTGATACTATTTGGAAATGAGATTTTAATCTTTTTAACATTGGATTAATTAGAAATTAATACTGTTAACACCACCATATCTATATTTTCAGTTTATTCTATTACTTTCAAATATATTTAAAAACATTAGGATACATTCATTTTAGCACTAAAGTTAAAACTTTTACTGGCCATGCTTACATATTCTTATAAAATTTTCTCTCTCTATATATATATATATTAATTTTGAAAGTCCTTAATGTATTCATTACCCTTTTATTTACGCCATGGGAGGCCTTTCAAAAATTAATTTAATGGTCGCAAATAAATTTCAGTTTAAATAAATTCCTTGGAGTAGTCTTTTATCCTTTACTCTACTCCAATATTACTACTTTCTCATATATTTCTTATTATACAAGTATCTTATTATTTCAATTCTATCTAGTTTTAGTAAATAAATTTACTATATATTCTCTTTTAATCAAGTATATCTTTGACGTTTGTCTTTCCAAGCTTGTGTGTTTTTTCTTCTTTCTCCTTTTAATTTAAACATAAATTTATTACACAATTTGTACAAGAATCTTTCTAAGGCTCATAACTAAAAACGTTTACCATTATTCTTTAATTAAGGAATTCATCTTTTGTTTTATTTAAAGTTTAAAATTACAGTTTACCTAACATAAGAAATAGTAAACTTTTTTTCTCAAAACATTTATTTTCTCAAAAGCCATATTTCAGATTTTCCTTCCTGAATGTAATTATTATGCACTTGAGCTTTATAATTGAAATGTCAAAATTCCCTTTTCCGAAATAATTTAATAGTGTGTCGAAAAATCACCTTGTAGTTTTTTTTAACACAGATTTTTTTTTCATCTAAACCTTCTTACACACTACTCTAAGGAAGTTTATTTCTATTATTACATCTTTTCTTCCGTATTCTTAAATTTTCAATTCTTGACATTCCTAATTGTTGCCACTATAAATGTCCTTCTTGCCATTTTATCCATTAAATGATGCTCATTCTTATGGACATTTAAAAATTGAATATTTATACCTTTGCGCAAATGGCCTTAATTGTTTCCTTAATACTTTCTTATTCTGGTATCCTTTTTCCTGTCGACAATTTAGTGCTCTTTCAAAATGCTCTTTCAAAATTTCATTAGTTACTCATGCAGAAGTTTTATCTTATTTAATATAGATATTCTTATGTTTTTTAAACCTTCACACCTTTACATTATAGATGTTAATTTGTCCTATTCCAAATTCTTGCTTCTTATTTATTCCTTATGTCTTCCATGAATGGTAATTAAATCACCAATTGATTCCCTATAATAGCCTATTAAACTAGGGAGTTTCTTTCCACTTTCCAACTTACATACCTTAGGTTCTTATAGGCATCCAAATCGATAAGGGAACTATTGAATCATTGAATTGCTTCTAGGAATTTTCTAGAAATCAAAGTTAATCCAGACCTAAGAGGACCTATAAACAATATTTTCTAAAGATATGCGTACTTTAAAAATATATATACTTATATATATTAAAACTTTTGAAAATACTTTTTCGAAATAATAAGTACGCCTCTCACACGTATATATTTCCCTGTAACCGGGTAACCTATGCTCTGATACCAACTGTAACAACAAGCCCGGAATGGGCCTAAATTTCGACCCAAAAAGGAAAATCAAAACTTAGAGCCATTCTAAATGGATCGTTAGTTCCTATGAGGTAATGGTGTAACGGATATAACAGAGCATACTAAAGTGAAATCATAATTTCACACAGCGGAAGGGATAAAATATAATAACTTAAAATATATGGACCTTTAATTAAAACCATCATAAATGTCAGTTACAACGAGTCTCATGCAATAATAGGTACATCAATATTAATTAACCTGATATAATAATATTGCCATAATGCCTAATAGTTATCGAGTTTTCATCGTTAGGCTCCATCTCCAAGGTATCAGCGATTCAAGCGTTCCCAACTGTTGTCCTATTTATATGACAAGAGGAGGGAGGTCAGAACATAAAATTCTGGTGAATGAAAATAACATGTGTTTAAAGGATATACTCTATATTTGGCCTGTTAAATACTTCAAAGTATGTCTACATAAACACACAAGCATACACAAACAAAGGTATATTATAATTAATGGGCTGGGCATCCGAATCAGTTGCTTAAGACCTTTATTAATGTATTTAGGGTTGATAAGCGATCACTTAAGACCCAACGAGGTGGACATTCTCAGCCACTTAAGACTCATTCAAATATATTTATTTAGGGTGGATTCCTATGATTTCTTAATACCCTAAGGCGGATCCGAGCCACTTAAGACCCCGGTCCTATCACATCAACATTATAAATATATATACATATTATCACAATAATATAAGAAGTATTCTCTTCATGCTTAGTGCCGATCTAGAGTAGTCCCATATATAGCCATTTAAGATCCCTCCAGCGGACGCCTCTTGTTACTACTTAACCGATTTTATAGTAGTAGACCTATATGACTTAAGCTTCCCTTAAACGATAATAATTGCATGCAACGTCCAATGTATAACTAACCCGTCCCTAGATTGGCCCTCACATAGCTACTAGCGGAAGTGGACATTCCCATAAACTACCCTACTCCGCTATCGCCATGACAAAACCACTTTAGAGATAAAGGACCCATATACCACTTTGAATCTAATAAGGGAGTGTCCCATGACTTTGGCCCAAATGTGACGAGAAGGAATTTCGCTCGGTCCGAACCAGTCGCTAAACCGATCCAGGCCGTTCGAAACGCCCTATCGTTGAGAACACGACAAAATAGAACGCATACAGAAGAACATTTCATTGTATATTACAACAATGCATCAGATTACAAGAATATACAGAGTACGAATGAATATTACACAGAAATAACAGAGATTTAAATTACATTTAAATACATAGCAGCGGAAAATAATACAATACACAACTAGAAGTAGATATACGGATACAAAGCTTTCCGGATATCGTTCCAGCTGTAAACCAGGATCCTGTGAATATAAATCTGCAAAACCAAAACTACTAGCTGCCCGTGTCAAAATAAGGGCACCCAGAGTTTAGGTTAAAACAATAAACTCCAGGTCAGTCATGTGACTGGTGTGAGAACTAAAACAGTTATTAATCTTTATTTTCAAAGGTAAATCAAGGGACCACGCCGTAACACGGAACGGGTTTCCTCCCAAGAATACCGGTGCATAAAACCAACAGCGTAATGCTAAATAAAGAAAGATGAAGCTGTTATAAGACCCAGGTCCCATCACACAATGCAACGCAGTCGAGGATAGGGTTTTCCCTTATAACAGCCAAAGAATGCTTGATACGTTTAAAACAAATCATTTGATACTATTATAAGTGCATAGTGTATAAAACAACTTCAAATCATAAGTATCAATCATAGGCGGCATAAGCGCCCCATCCCACTATGTCGCCATATATAGGATTACAACTAAAACCGCAAATGTCACGTATTGGGAATTTGGATTTCCGTCTATGAACCGAGGCAAAAGATAGTCCTCAACCGATTCGAGACAATCTAGCCTACCATGTCTCAGGATCAGAGCTCGAGTGACCCTAGGAGCGACAGGGCCGGTCCACCGATGTGGATTAAAATGCCTGAACACTACGTTTCCCCGCCCTTTGGGGCGCAAGTCTGGTCCGTCAGCCGACCAGAAGCATCGGCCGAAACCGATATAACCGAGGCGCCTCGCAACAGCAACAACCACATAAGTCAAACTCGTCAGGGCGTGTAAAACCACTGACGCCACTTCTAGCTAGAAAGAAACGCAAGTCCTCCCTGAGGTCCGTCTCCCGTTTTTGGTTCATACCGGGTGTGAAACTCGCGAAGTAAACGTTACACAAAGCTACGCCACAAAGGCCGTGCTTTGATCACCAACCACAAGACTTTGCTTTTCAACAGAAGCCTTGATCATTTGCATCTTAGCATGCCACACAGGCAAACCATCCTATGCAACCGATATCAGTCACACAGAATGAAATCCGATGTCAGACACACAGTCCATTTACAAGTCCGTCCTGGGTCTGAACGAAACCGGGAGCACCTAGTACCCCGCATATCCATCGATCTCCAAGTACGTCTGGACGATCACCAACTGTTTCCATCTTCTTGGGTGTACAGCCCAATCAAGATCATCAGTTATCACCCAAACGACGTGAAGACTTCCGGTCTTCGACCATCGTCTTCATCTTCGACTTATCGTCGTATCAGTTATTCAGAATGGGATAAACCCGGTCTTTCCGAATAACTCGCGTATATTTTAAATAAGTGTTACACAAACACAACATACGCCTCATTCCAATTCATTAGTCACTAACCATAAATTAATCAAGAGAATAATTCCCCAAATATTAACCCCGAAGGCCGAAACCAACATCAGATCAATATCCAGAAAACCATTCTGCTTGGCTAACCGACAGTTAGTTTCTAAATTTCACGTTCAAATCTAATTAAAGATTTAACTATCGCCTGGAGCAAAACTGGTGATACTCCATTCTCGATCTTTTCAATCTAATTAAAGATTCATTAAAACTCCACTTAGTTTTAATCATTATCTGGGTTAAAGAATCAGTGTCATTTAAAACACGGTTCACGATAAACCCAAAATCACATTCATTAATTATCGGGTTAAAGAACGAGTGTTATTTAAAACACTGTTCACGATAAACCCAAAAATCAATATCAATTCAATTCCAATTAAATATCATTTAATTGGTACACTTCATTAAATCTAAATAAAAAGATTTAATCTTTTCTCAACTGGGTCCAAGAACAGTGTTAGTGAAGACACCATTCACGACAAACCCAAATCACATTCATTAATTATCGGGTTAAAGAACAAGTGTTATTTAAAACACTGTTCACGATAAACCCAAAAATCAATATCAATTCAATTCCAATTAAATATTATTTAATTGGTACACTTCATTAAATCTAAATAAAAAGATTTAATCATTTCTCAACTGGGTTCAAGAACAGTGTTAGTGAAGACACCATTCACGACAAACCCAAATCCCATTTGATATTCAATATAAGGCTCTGAATAGAAAATATATCGGCTTATATTCAATATCAAATTCTACGATTAACAAATGTCGTATTGGAAATAACGATATAAATATATATCTTTCAAATTTTCGTAACAACATCCGTATAATCACAAATTCCAACATCGAAATATTCCGAAGACAATTTCGATTCAAATCCACTCCAATGCAATCATTGGAAATTTTGGTTATTTTCAAAACCCTTTTCAAATTCAATTTATTTATTTAAAAATAAATAGAATTATAATTCTAGTTCAAAACTAGTTCATTTCGATAAAAATCTATTTTTATCTTTTCAAATAGGGAGTTTTTCATCCCAATTCTTTCTAAATCATTTCTTATGATTTTACACAAATTATTACTATTTTTAATAATTTTATCAAGGCCCGTACAGTCGATTTCCATCAACGGCCATCGAACTGCACTTACAGCGACCTTTTTCGAATTTGATTTGGACGTATCTCCAAATCCAACCGTTAGATTTCAAATTTCTAACATTCATTAGAAAGCTCTTTTCGATACGAACCCAACGGTTCCGGTTTTAGGAGAATCCGACGGTCGGATCTCCCGTAATGTCCGTTTGAAATAAATGGTCGAAATTCGCGAACTGCCGCGGCGCGGCGCGTTCTATTCAGGCCATTATATTATATATATAATATATATAATATATACTTCGTCGATTTTTATTTAAAACGAATTATATAAATAGTTTTAAATTCGTTTCAAAAGCAATTTCCACTCCCTTTTCAATTCAAATCAAAATTGAATTCTTCTTTATAAATTCGTTTCAAAATTCATTTCTATTCAATTCAAATTTCAATTCAATTTGAATTCATTTCAATTCGTTTTCAATTCAATTCATTTCGAAATCGTTTTCAATTCAATTCATTTCGAAATCGTTTTCAATTCAATTTGAATTCGTTTTCAATTCATTTCATTTCGAAATCGTTTTCAATTCAATTCATTTCGAAATCGTTTTCAATTCAATTTGAATTCGTTTCAATTCATTTCATTTCGAAATCGTTTTCAATTCAATTCATTTCGAAATCGTTTTCAATTCAATTTGAATTCGTTTTATATTCAATTCATTTCGAAATCGTTATATATTCAATTCATTTCGAAATCGTTATATATTCAATTCATTTCGAAATCGTTATATATTCAATTCATTTCGAAATCGTTATATATTCAATTCATTTCGAAATCGTTATATATTCAATTCATTTCGAAATCGTTATATATTCAATTCATTTCGAAATCGTTTAAAATTGATATAAATATCGTTCACGTCAAAATGGCGTCAATCTAATCAACACGGCTTCATAAATTTCTATTTTCAAATATTCTATTTCAAATATTTCTTTTTCAAATATTTCTTTTTCAAATGTTTTTTTTTTCAAAACTGGAATGAGGCCCAATCAATTACCATATAAAATTAATTATATGGATTTTCATACAACACATGTATATAATAGCATTGAAAATAATCAACCATCAACCAAAGTGCACTACACTGTATAAGCATCAAATATAGATATCCAACGCTTAAAACAGCTGTCAATCAACCGATCGACATATTCAATCAATCGGGATGAGTGAACTTCAAATTTCATCCCAACACCCGTGTGGGGTTTCAAACAATCAAACACATATTTTATTTGTGCTGTTGGGCGATGTGTAAAATTTATCGACCCAATCAATGTCATTCAAATAAGTGTACATAAACAAACCATCTGGTTTGTAAATGAATATTTATTTATTCACATTCACGTTAAAAATTATATTTTTAACGCTAAAACATTTTATTCCAACCTATGAATTTCTATACAATTCATTTATTCAATAAAATGATATTTTTATTTTTCTAACTTATTTTAGAAAATTTCGGCGGCATAACGGCACGATACTAGAAACGGGACAAGGCCTAGCCTTATCCCCGGTCTAGTGAAGGCCCACGCCATTCACTCATCAATCAAATCAATTTCATTATGCAAACCACAAAATTTGGAGTAAGGGTCTAACCTAGCCTTACTCCTTCGCCTTATAACGGCGCACGTCTAATCCTAACCAATTTATCGATTCGATTTTTCACACCACAAACCACATTCAAACCAATATCGCAATCAATCACCAAACAGTCAAACAAACAAGTCCATGGTATGTGGACGGGTGTCGGGTGCTTCTAATAAGCACCGTCTGCATCCTAGTATATATATATAACTAGAAAAATAGAATTTGAGTGAGAAGTTCTCACCGATTGCTATCCTAGCTCCACGGCACTTCATTGATAGAAATCTTCATTGCTATCGCATCTTCGTCATCTTCGTTGCCCGTAGTCACTATATATATAAAAATTGAATTTTTACTTCTATTCAATATTTATAAAAATCAAATTTTTAGTTCAAAGTTCAATATATAAAAATCGAATTTTTATTTCAAAGTTCAATATATAAAAATCGAATTTTTATTTCAAAGTTCAATATATAAAAATTCTATTTTTAATCGAAGTTCAACATACAAAAATTCTATTTTTAATCGAAGTTCAACATATAAAAATTCTATTTTTAATCGAAGTTCAACATACAAAAATTCTATTTTTAATCGAAGTTCAACATACAAAAATTCTATTTTTAATCGAAGTTCAACATACAAAAATTCTATTTTTAATCGCTTCTTTCATATAAAGAAAATTCATATTTTATTTACTAAAAATCAAATCTTGTTGCTGTTGAAAATCACATC
The DNA here is from genome assembly GCA_030737875.1 of Allium sativum. NCBI lineage: Eukaryota > Viridiplantae > Streptophyta > Magnoliopsida > Asparagales > Amaryllidaceae > Allium > Allium sativum. Next base: position 1,043,612,500 of record CM060922.1, read on the forward strand.
TTTTTCTGTTTTAAAAATCAATCTTTTTCAGTTTTTAAACTATATAAAAATCAGTTTTTCTTTTAACATAAAATCAGTTTTTCTTTTAACCTAAAATCAGTTTTTCTTTTAACCTAAAATCAGTTTTTTCTTTTTTTTAAAAAAAAAATCAATTCAGTTTTTATTTAAAAAAACATATATATAAAAAAATTCAATTTTCCTTTCAAAGCATATATATATAAAAAAAAAAATCAGTTTTCTTTTTTTTCTTTTCATAACAAAATACAGTTTATATATTTAAAAAAAAAACAGTTTTTAAAACCTTAAAAAAAAACAGTTTTAAAACCCTAAAACAATCAGTTTTTAATATTTAAAAATATCAGTTTTTTTTTTAAAAAAAAAAACTAAAATTACCTTCGTTCTGGGGGGGAGAGAAGCTGCCGCACCATCGTTGAGGGGGGGGGGAAAGAGCCTTCGCGAGGCGCGTCGGTTCCTCGATGGGTGTGCGGTGGAGTGCAGTCGCCCGAGGGGAGGGCGATGGAGGAAGTGGAGGGCGGTTGCGGTCGATTCAGTTAGGGGTTAGGGTTCGGGTTGGGGATTCATGAGGTCGAGGGGGAAGAGGGAGAGGCGAAGGGGAAGCGCCCTGGTGGCCGACCGACGGTGGGGGGAATGGGCGGTGGTCTGCCATTTTTTTTTTTTTTTTTTTTTATAATCGATCTGAAAAGTAATTTAGGGGGGGGGGCAGAACCAATAAAGGGGAGGGAATATTATTTTATTTTATTTTTTTATTTAATTTTTATTTAATTTCTCTCTCCTAAGTTGACTTTTCATACGCTCTCGAAATCGAACCCACCGCCTGTCGTCCATAGCGTTTCACCCCCATTCCGAACACAATGGGATATGTATCGCAAGCTGATTTGATTGTTACAATCACTTTCCGTTAAATTTACATTTAAATCACTTTATTGAATTTTACGCGTACATTTCAAATTACCGGGGTCACATACTAACTAGAAAAATTTCAAAAAAATATTTTCTAGCTTCGTATTGACGATACGGTCCTAACAAAACTAGTTTCGTCGAATTCTGAGTCCGTTGGAAAAATGGCCAATTTCCAGTCGATTAAAATCAACTGAAATGGTCAAAACACGTTTTCCTTTACCACGCTCACACATTGATTCGAAAAATTATGAAATTTGAAACATAGCAATAACTTCACATCTCGGATCCAACAAAACTGGTTTCGTCGAAATCCGAGGTCGTTTGCAAAACGGCTATTTTTAAGGGCTATATATTATATAAAATATATATAAATTCCACAGCGACTATTCTAAATTTTCTACTGGACATAACTTCTGATTCCCGCTACGAACTTTTGATTTTTCGGATTCGTTGGAAAGATATTATCAATTAGATTCCATTATTTTTGGTTTCAGTAAAATCCGGATTGTTTTGCACCCGGTACATTCAATTGAAGTTTGAAATCGAATTATCGAACTACCGCGTCATTTTCAATTCATTTATAATTATATATAAATATTTATATTCTAACGACGACGCGTATAATATATACGTTCGAATTATATTCAAAATAAATTTCTCGTTCATTTTATTTAAAATAATTCATTTTAAATATTCAAAATTCGCTACAATTGCCAAAATAAAAATTTTAAACTGGCCCAGATTTTCGGGTTGTTACAATCTCCCCCACTTAAAACTTTTCGTCCCCGAAAAGGAACAAAGTCGAAAGTGGTTTGATTATTCAACTCTACGTTCGATCTGGCTTCCATTCTCCAACTCTTTAGTTTCTGAGAATTTTCAAAATTTCAAAAATTTGGCTAACACCCTAAATTTTCGAAAAATTTCGCCATAACCTCCCCTGCAATGGGAGCATCGGGAAATTGCAAATAGCGTTCCCGGTCCTTCAGATCTCAAAAAGAAAAAGAAAAAGCCAAGCGGCTAGCCAATAGGCTCACAAAATCATCATCACCCAAACAAAACAGGAAATTATGTATTAAACATGTACCTATTTGTCGGGCAAACAAATTTTATTCTCTGCTCTAGCCTCCTTGCTATGACCTGTTCAAAGATATATATGCATATGCAAGCAAATGCGACCAAATTTCAATACAGTTCAATATTTGATATAATTAGGCTAAATGGTTCAAAATTAGCAAACAAATGAACAAACAACACAAACATCAATCAATTAGTGAATTAGAGTTTCAAATTCATAATTTTGATACATATACAAAAAATCATGTTTTTGATGCCAATTCACAACAATGTGTTCTAACTATATAAGTTTTGGTTCTCACACCAGCCTAATGGAAATATATAGAAAATCACACCTTCAACACTCGAACATTAATTCTGATGATGTAGCTACAATCATCAGAATCACCTTCGGGCGACTAGAGTGTGATTCTATATCTATCCAGTATATTAAAACTTTGAATACACGCGGATCAGACGTATACGCAAAATCTATATATACTGGATTGTCCAAAATCAATATAAACAAATAATCAAATACGAATAGTTGATTTAAATTTTCAAAACAAAAATGTTTTCATTTGAAAAATATACTCTTCACACTCGTTCTAGGATACTACTGATCCTATCTCTAACGAGTCATTCTAATTGGATATTACTAATCCAATATCTGATGAATTCTTTCGTATGGTTCTAATGTGCCTTGTTCTCTGAGCTTTGTAAACCAAAGCTCTGATACCAACTGTGACGGCAAAGAATTTCGCTCGGTCCGAACCAGTCGCTAAACCGATCCAGACCGTTCGAAACGCCCTATCGTTGAGAACACGACAAAATAGAACGCATACAGAAGAACATTTCATTGTATATTACAACAATGCATCAGATTACAAGAATATACAGAGTACGAATGAATATTACACAGAAATAACAGAGATTTAAATTACATTTAAATACATAGCAGCGGAAAATAATACAATACACAACTAGAAGTAGATATACGGATACAAAGCTTTCCGGATATCGTTCCAGCTGTAAACCAGGATCCTGTGAATATAAATCTGCAAAACCAAAACTACTAGCTGCCCGTGTCAAAATAAGGGCACCCAGAGTTTAGGTTAAAACAATAAACTCCAGGTCAGTCATGTGACTGGTGTGAGAACTAAAACAGTTATTAATCTTTATTTTCAAAGGTAAATCAAGGGACCACGCCGTAACACGGAACGGGTTTCCTCCCAAGAATACCGGTGCATAAAACCAACAGCGCAATGCTAAATAAAGAAAGATGAAGCTGTTATAAGACCCAGGTCCCATCACACAATGCAACGCAGTCGAGGATAGGGTTTTCCCTTATAACAGCCAAAGAATGCTTGATACGTTTAAAACAAATCATTTGATACTATTATAAGTGCATAGTGTATAAAACAACTTCAAATCATAAGTATCAATCATAGGCGGCATAAGCGCCCCATCCCACTATGTCGCCATATATAGGATTACAACTAAAACTGCAAATGTCACGTATTGGGAATTTGGATTTCCGTCTATGAACCGAGGCAAAAGATAGTCCTCAACCGATTCGAGACAATCTAGCCTACCATGTCTCAGGATCAGAGCTCGAGTGACCCTAGGAGCGACAGGGCCGGTCCACCGATGTGGATTAAAATGCCTGAACACTACGTTTCCCCGCCCTTTGGGGCGCAAGTCTGGTCCGTCAGCCGACCAGAAGCATCGGCCGAAACCGATATAACCGAGGCGCCTCGCAACAGCAACAACCACATAAGTCAAACTCGTCAGGGCGTGTAAAACCACTGACGCCACTTCTAGCTAGAAAGAAACGCAAGTCCTCCCTGAGGTCCGTCTCCCGTTTTTGGTTCATACCGGGTGTGAAACTCGCGAAGTAAACGTTACACAAAGCTACGCCACAAAGGCCGTGCTTTGATCACCAACCACAAGACTTTGCTTTTCAACAGAAGCCTTGATCATTTGCATCTTAGCATGCCACACAGGCAAACCATCCTATGCAACCGATATCAGTCACACAGAATGAAATCCGATGTCAGACACACAGTCCATTTACAAGTCCGTCCTGGGTCTGAACGAAACCGGGAGCACCTAGTACCCCGCATATCCATCGATCTCCAAGTACGTCTGGACGATCACCAACTGTTTCCATCTTCTTGGGTGTACAGCCCAATCAAGATCATCAGTTATCACCCAAACGACGTGAAGACTTCCGGTCTTCGACCATCGTCTTCATCTTCGACTTATCGTCGTATCAGTTATTCAGAATGGGATAAACCCGGTCTTTCCGAATAACTCGCGTATATTTTAAATAAGTGTTACACAAACACAACATACGCCTCATTCCAATTCATTAGTCACTAACCATAAATTAATCAAGAGAATAATTCCCCAAATATTAACCCCGAAGGCCGAAACCAACATCAGATCAATATCCAGAAAACCATTCTGCTTGGCTAACCGACAGTTAGTTTCTAAATTTCACGTTCAAATCTAATTAAAGATTTAACTATCGCCTGGAGCAAAACTGGTGATACTCCATTCTCGATCTTTTCAATCTAATTAAAGATTCATTAAAACTCCACTTAGTTTTAATCATTATCTGGGTTAAAGAATCAGTGTCATTTAAAACACGGTTCACGATAAACCCAAAATCACATTCATTAATTATCGGGTTAAAGAACGAGTGTTATTTAAAACACTGTTCACGATAAACCCAAAAATCAATATCAATTCAATTCCAATTAAATATCATTTAATTGGTACACTTCATTAAATCTAAATAAAAAGATTTAATCTTTTCTCAACTGGGTCCAAGAACAGTGTTAGTGAAGACACCATTCACGACAAACCCAAATCACATTCATTAATTATCGGGTTAAAGAACAAGTGTTATTTAAAACACTGTTCACGATAAACCCAAAAATCAATATCAATTCAATTCCAATTAAATATTATTTAATTGGTACACTTCATTAAATCTAAATAAAAAGATTTAATCATTTCTCAACTGGGTTCAAGAACAGTGTTAGTGAAGACACCATTCACGACAAACCCAAATCCCATTTGATATTCAATATAAGGCTCTGAATAGAAAATATATCGGCTTATATTCAATATCAAATTCTACGATTAACAAATGTCGTATTGGAAATAACGATATAAATATATATCTTTCAAATTTTCGTAACAACATCCGTATAATCACAAATTCCAACATCGAAATATTCCGAAGACAATTTCGATTCAAATCCACTCCAATGCAATCATTGGAAATTTTGGTTATTTTCAAAACCCTTTTCAAATTCAATTTATTTATTTAAAAATAAATAGAATTATAATTCTAGTTCAAAACTAGTTCATTTCGATAAAAATCTATTTTTATCTTTTCAAATAGGGAGTTTTTCATCCCAATTCTTTCTAAATCATTTCTTATGATTTTACACAAATTATTACTATTTTTAATAATTTTATCAAGGCCCGTACAGTCGATTTCCATCAACGGCCATCGAACTGCACTTACAGCGACCTTTTTCGAATTTGATTTGGACGTATCTCCAAATCCAACCGTTAGATTTCAAATTTCTAACATTCATTAGAAAGCTCTTTTCGATACGAACCCAACGGTTCCGGTTTTAGGAGAATCCGACGGTCGGATCTCCCGTAATGTCCGTTTGAAATAAATGGTCGAAATTCGCGAACTGCCGCGGCGCGGCGCGTTCTATTCAGGCCATTATATTATATATATAATATATATAATATATACTTCGTCGATTTTTATTTAAAACGAATTATATAAATAGTTTTAAATTCGTTTCAAAAGCAATTTCCACTCCCTTTTCAATTCAAATCAAAATTGAATTCTTCTTTATAAATTCGTTTCAAAATTCATTTCTATTCAATTCAAATTTCAATTCAATTTGAATTCATTTCAATTCGTTTTCAATTCAATTCATTTCGAAATCGTTTTCAATTCAATTCATTTCGAAATCGTTTTCAATTCAATTTGAATTCGTTTTCAATTCATTTCATTTCGAAATCGTTTTCAATTCAATTCATTTCGAAATCGTTTTCAATTCAATTTGAATTCGTTTCAATTCATTTCATTTCGAAATCGTTTTCAATTCAATTCATTTCGAAATCGTTTTCAATTCAATTTGAATTCGTTTTATATTCAATTCATTTCGAAATCGTTATATATTCAATTCATTTCGAAATCGTTATATATTCAATTCATTTCGAAATCGTTATATATTCAATTCATTTCGAAATCGTTATATATTCAATTCATTTCGAAATCGTTATATATTCAATTCATTTCGAAATCGTTATATATTCAATTCATTTCGAAATCGTTATATATTCAATTCATTTCGAAATCGTTATATATTCAATTCATTTCGAAATCGTTATATATTCAATTCATTTCGAAATCGTTTAAAATTGATATAAATATCGTTCACGTCAAAATGGCGTCAATCTAATCAACACGGCTTCATAAATTTCTATTTTCAAATATTCTATTTCAAATATTTCTTTTTCAAATATTTCTTTTTCAAATGTTTTTTTTTTTCAAAACTGGAATGAGGCCCAATCAATTACCATATAAAATTAATTATATGGATTTTCATACAACACATGTATATAATAGCATTGAAAATAATCAACCATCAACCAAAGTGCACTACACTGTATAAGCATCAAATATAGATATCCAACGCTTAAAACAGCTGTCAATCAACCGATCGACATATTCAATCAATCGGGATGAGTGAACTTCAAATTTCATCCCAACACCCGTGTGGGGTTTCAAACAATCAAACACATATTTTATTTGTGCTGTTGGGCGATGTGTAAAATTTATCGACCCAATCAATGTCATTCAAATAAGTGTACATAAACAAACCATCTGGTTTGTAAATGAATATTTATTTATTCACATTCACGTTAAAAATTATATTTTTAACGCTAAAACATTTTATTCCAACCTATGAATTTCTATACAATTCATTTATTCAATAAAATGATATTTTTATTTTTCTAACTTATTTTAGAAAATTTCGGCGGCATAACGGCACGATACTAGAAACGGGACAAGGCCTAGCCTTATCCCCGGTCTAGTGAAGGCCCACGCCATTCACTCATCAATCAAATCAATTTCATTATGCAAACCACAAAATTTGGAGTAAGGGTCTAACCTAGCCTTACTCCTTCGCCTTATAACGGCGCACGTCTAATCCTAACCAATTTATCGATTCGATTTTTCACACCACAAACCACATTCAAACCAATATCGCAATCAATCACCAAACAGTCAAACAAACAAGTCCATGGTATGTGGACGGGTGTCGGGTGCTTCTAATAAGCACCGTCTGCATCCTAGTATATATATATAACTAGAAAAATAGAATTTGAGTGAGAAGTTCTCACCGATTGCTATCCTAGCTCCACGGCACTTCATTGATAGAAATCTTCATTGCTATCGCATCTTCGTCATCTTCGTTGCCCGTAGTCACTATATATATAAAAATTGAATTTTTACTTCTATTCAATATTTATAAAAATCAAATTTTTAGTTCAAAGTTCAATATATAAAAATCGAATTTTTATTTCAAAGTTCAATATATAAAAATCGAATTTTTATTTCAAAGTTCAATATATAAAAATTCTATTTTTAATCGAAGTTCAACATACAAAAATTCTATTTTTAATCGAAGTTCAACATATAAAAATTCTATTTTTAATCGAAGTTCAACATACAAAAATTCTATTTTTAATCGAAGTTCAACATACAAAAATTCTATTTTTAATCGAAGTTCAACATACAAAAATTCTATTTTTAATCGCTTCTTTCATATAAAGAAAATTCATATTTTATTTACTAAAAATCAAATCTTGTTGCTGTTGAAAATCACATCTTTTTCTGTTTTAAAAATCAATCTTTTTCAGTTTTTAAACTATATAAAAATCAGTTTTTCTTTTAACATAAAATCAGTTTTTCTTTTAACCTAAAATCAGTTTTTCTTTTAACCTAAAATCAGTTTTTTCTTTTTTTTTAAAAAAAAATCAATTCAGTTTTTATTTAAAAAAACATATATATAAAAAAATTCAGTTTTCCTTTCAAAGCATATATATATATAAAAAAAAAATCAGTTTTCTTTTTTTTCTTTTCATAACAAAATACAGTTTATATATTTAAAAAAAAACAGTTTTTAAAACCTTAAAAAAAAAACAGTTTTAAAACCCTAAAACAATCAGTTTTTAATATTTAAAAATATCAGTTTTTTTTTTTAAAAAAAAAAACTAAAATTACCTTCGTTCTGGGGGGGGAGAGAAGCTGCCGCACCATCGTTGAGGGGGGGGGGAAAGAGCCTTCGCGAGGCGCGTCGGTTCCTCGATGGGTGTGCGGTGGAGTGCAGTCGCCCGAGGGGAGGGCGATGGAGGAAGTGGAGGGCGGTTGCGGTCGATTCAGTTAGGGGTTAGGGTTCGGGTTGGGGATTCATGAGGTCGAGGGGGAAGAGGGAGAGGCGAAGGGGAAGCGCCCTGGTGGCCGACCGACGGTGGGGGGAATGGGCGGTGGTCTGCCATTTTTTTTTTTTTTTTTTTATAATCGATCTGAAAAGTAATTTAGGGGGGGGGGCAGAACCAATAAAGGGGAGGGAATATTATTTTATTTTATTTTTTTTATTTAATTTTTATTTAATTTCTCTCTCCTAAGTTGACTTTTCATACGCTCTCGAAATCGAACCCACCGCCTGTCGTCCATAGCGTTTCACCCCCATTCCGAACACAATGGGATATGTATCGCAAGCTGATTTGATTGTTACAATCACTTTCCGTTAAATTTACATTTAAATCACTTTATTGAATTTTACGCGTACATTTCAAATTACCGGGGTCACATACTAACTAGAAAAATTTCAGAAAAATATTTTCTAGCTTCGTATTGACGATACGGTCCTAACAAAACTAGTTTCGTCGAATTCTGAGTCCGTTGGAAAAATGGCCAATTTCCAGTCGATTAAAATCAACTGAAATGGTCAAAACACGTTTTCCTTTACCACGCTCACACATTGATTCGAAAAATTATGAAATTTGAAACATAGCAATAACTTCACATCTCGGACCCAACAAAACTGGTTTCGTCGAAATCCGAGGTCGTTTGCAAAACGGCTATTTTTAAGGGCTATATATTATATAAAATATATATAAATTCCACAGCGACTATTCTAAATTTTCTACTGGACATAACTTCTGATTCCCGCTACGAACTTTTGATTTTTCGGATTCGTTGGAAAGATATTATCAATTAGATTCCATTATTTTTGGTTTCAGTAAAATCCGGATTGTTTTGCACCCGGTACATTCAATTGAAGTTTGAAATCGAATTATCGAACTACCGCGTCATTTTCAATTCATTTATAATTATATATAAATATTTATATTCTAACGACGACGCGTATAATATATACGTTCGAATTATATTCAAAATAAATTTCTCGTTCATTTTATTTAAAATAATTCATTTTAAATATTCAAAATTCGCTACAATTGCCAAAATAAAAATTTTAAACTGGCCCAGATTTTCGGGTTGTTACACCAAACCAAGGAATAAACCTTCGGAACTTGCCTAGTCCTAACCATTTAAGACTTAAACTTGACAAGAAGGAAGTCATCCACTTAAGACCTTCTCAATGCAGATAATAAGCCTACCTGTACATACATATATAATAGGTATATATATACACCAGACCTCTCAGTTAGACCGACTACTTGTATATGCTGGATTTGTCGGGCGGTTCCGGGCAGACTTCTACAAGCGGGATTAACCACGTGTCATAATGTACTAAATTTAATACCCCATGGCACCCAGACCTCTACATTAGCCAGATTCACTTGCGGTTGCTGGATTTGCCAATCGGTTCTGGGTAGACTTCTACCACATATGACGACGGATCTCAGTTTATAAGTCATTATTTAATATGTATATAAGTCATTTACATGCACACATAAGTAACAATTCCTATCGAGACATTACAATTCAAATCTTATACTAATGTTTTATTACGCAATTATTACGTTTATTTACGCTGATCAAGCTATATAAATATATGATTTAATAATCTTTATAAATGCTAATTACTGTTCGAACTATGAAACGCCCTAAAGGTGAATTTTGTCAATCTTATTCACATATAAGGTACACAAGCCCAATTCCCATAATAAACTACTCAAATCAAGGCATATTTATAACAAGCAGCAAATGGGAAATATATCAATAATAATCATTCAAACTTGTATCCTAGGCTCGCTAGAATATTTAAACAATGAAAGAGAAACGAGGAGTTATATATATGCATATATATATATAAACCACTATTTGGATCAAACTTGTCCTTTTGTATGTTTGCATATAAAAACGTTAATATTTAATTACTATAGATCTAAATACATTCAAATGCTCTATTTAAAATAGACATCTAAACTTATTTAAATTATGCAATCAAATCAAATCTTAACCTTTGTATACTACAAACATTTTATATTTAATTTACATTAAAAAAAACGACAAATCCAACCAAACAAAAGCATAACCACCAAATCATTCCTCAAACATTGCTAAATAAATCAAAAACCCAAAGTATTGATTGATAAATTTGCGACAAAATAAAGATAGGAGATTTGGGGGCTTTTATTGTGATGTTATTGCGAAAACCCAAATCCCCTAGGCTAAAGGTTCATATAAAATCTACAAAATATAGGGAACAATCCAAACAAATCTTATTACCACTCACAGCGATAATGCTGATGGAAATATCAACAAACTGAAAACTATATACGTGAATTGATGTTGTTCTCGAATTCTGATTGCAGATCTATATGAAAGGACCCTATAAAATTAAGACTCCTATATAGATTCAAAATTACAAAATGTTAATCTAATAAGAATTAGGATTAGAAAAGAAAAATAGAAATATAACTAAGATAGAAGAAGAAGAAACCTATTCTATGTAATTTTATTAATAAAATAGAGGCACCAAAAAAAGAGATGGCAAGGGAATGGTGAGGCAAGTGGGGTTGTATTTATAGGAGTGCAAAATAATAGCAACCATTAGATTATTATAATTTAATCTCAGCTATTAATTTCCTATAAAAATAACCTAAAACTAGCCTAAACCGCTTTCATCGTGCCTAGGCTGCACCAAGCGATCAACCATTCTAAGGGAAGCGGTTGACCCCTTGGGGTTTGAAATGGGAAGTGAATTTGTTTAATTGATGGATATAATTATTTGATTAAATGTTCCTTTATTACATTGATTACCTTAATTGATTTGATTGGTTTCTTTCCTTGTTTTCAAATCTTTGTCCCCTCTTGCATATAAATATATGCATATAAATTTAAACTTCATGGAATATTCTTTTTAGCTAATTAATATATATTCATATTCCATATATATATTTATTCTATTTGAATTTCATCCTTTATACGCAAACTATTTTGCGTACAACTTAATTAACATTTCTTTCTTTCTTTCTTGTCCCCTACTGCTTATCCATACGTTTGAATTTCAAATTCCCTAGGGGAGTATTCTTCTATTCCAATTTATTTGTTATTATCCCCTAGATATTTATTTATTCAAATATTTGTATGTATATATTTACCGTACGATTTAATTTAATCATAATTTCTTCATACGGACTCTGTTTTCAACATATTACATATGAAAACGTATCAGAATTTCATCACAAATACAAATATAACATTTTCGTGGATAAATTATTAATTATCCAAAATTCTATTTTTTGTTGTTTTACATTTATCGTTTATATAGCTTATTATTATTACTTAATTATCTAGTCTACTATATATATAGAGTGTTACAAAAATGATAAGTTGTGGAATTGTCATAATTTGGCTATGAGACTTGCACCATTAGGTCCATGGAAATTTTTTGGCCAATTTATATGTTTGTTTTTCGAGAAAAAGACATAAAACAAAAAAGTTATAGTAGAATGAAAATCAACAAGAAATCATTAAAAAATGTAACTAACATGGGTCAACCCAGGTGTTGGGTTGATCGATCCACTCAGGCATTTGGGTTCAAGTCGCGCTCGGGTGTGTTCAAAGATGATTGAGACATTTTCTTACACGTTCTGTTACTAGTTGGAACATTTCTATTGGTTTATTTTCAAAACTAAGTTGATGTAGCAAGTTTTATTGGTCAACTGATGTGGTTAGCCCAGATTTAATCCATAAATTCAACGTCCTAAGATTCTTATCCCAAACTATAAATAAACCTCCAGATCTCATTCGTTCCTCACTACACAGTCGCTTCTCCGCTAGGGTTCAGTCTTTTATTTTAGAGACGAACCTAACCTAAAAATTTTAAGGAATTTTTTTATAATAATAATTGTTTATATGTACATATATCTACCTTCTAGAGGTGGAATCTATAGGTGCCATGGAGAAGAACTTTTGACCACGGTGAGTTATACAATTATTTTGATTTTTTCTAGAGTAAATAGGCTTTATAATAGTTGTAGAGTTTTCTGTAATATTTCTTTATAATTTTCTTATAGTTTTTGTTTAGTTTTTGTAAGTTAGTAATTTTCTTTAAGTTATTTCTATAGTTTTCCAGTATTTTTCTTATAGTTTTATTCATATTTAAATACTATATAATATGTTCTCAATCTTCTTCCCTCTTTAAATGTTTATTAGTTATATTATAGCATTTGCATTTATTTATGTTTATGTCCAAAACGCACTTGAATATATAAATATAAGCATATTGACGACTGATTTAAAATGATAAATTTAAGCAAATGATTTAATTCTATAATTGATTTAATCCTTTTATTATGTGCACATGGAAGAATTGAAGTGAAATTGTGCAAATGTTGATTAAATGATTAAGGGTAAATTACATATAATATCAATAAAATATAGAACTGTAATTAAAAAGGGATTGAACCGAAATTGACAAACTTAAGTAAGATTTTCTATTTAATTATGACATAGGTAATAATTGTACATGACTAAACATATTTGTATAAGTAATATTATGATATATTGTATAAACATACTGTAACGACCCAGCGGTTTTCGGCCTCGAAAATCGACATAAATACCCTTATCGTATCTCATGCCGATCCTCCAAGCCCCGAAAACACTAGAACGCTTAGAAAGAAATTAGAGGGTGAGATAAGAAAGAAAGAAATATAAGAATAGAAGAAGAAGAAGAACCAACACAGAGTCTCACATCGCAGCGGAACAAAATATAATACAGAAATAATCTTTATTGAGAGCCTTTGAAAATACTTACAATATCAGAGTACAACACACATCTGGACAGTTTTTGATAATCTGTCCTCATATATATAATCACACAGCGGAATATCATTCATATGAACATCTTCAGCTCATCTCTGGACTTCTCAGTACCTGATAACCTGAACCTGTACACTCCGGGCTAATCCGAGCATTTACAAAACACAGGGTCAGTCTGGTGGACCAGAGTGAGAAAAACTCGCACAGCATTAAGGTATCACACGACTTGCTTTTAAAGTTAAAATCCTTTCGAAAGAAAAAGATAATCGTAAGACCAATCCACACATAAACACGGACGGTTTTTACCTTACGATAACCCAAACCAGTTTTCGAAATCAATATCTTTTCTGATATTATCATAGTGTCTAAATACAAGTAAACATCAATCTAGTGGAACGCTTGCATCTCACGCTCCACGTATATATATACGAACAAAACCGTAGGCACTTATTGGAAATTGGATTCCAACTTTGACAAGGTATGGGACCACCTGCCGCTCGTGTATCTCTAGAGGCGAATACACAGGGTTCAACAAGAACGTCTTGCAACCCGACCCTCACATGACCGACCACTCATTTCGCTTGAGTGTATCGAATGTATATCACCAACGGTTGGGCTCAAACCACCGTTCCCGAATGGGCAGAATCGATAGATTAAGAAACAAAAGGAATTTCTCTAGATAGGTGATTATACACCCTAATGGGAGCGACCCACATAGCCATGCTGCCTGCCCGATTTCTGTCATCTCCCCGGTTGATGAGGCTTAAGGTCAGAACACATCTGGTCATCATACACTTTGAATGCCACATCGTCAGATCCGCCAGATCACACTGATTGACGTCCACCAACAATACTCTAGTTTATTTGGCTAGAGAATAACCATTTCTCCGCCATCAACTATGGTACGTTTGGAGAAATCAACGCATGTAATTCCTTTGGAAATACTCTGTCAGACATCCGTCCATACAAGTCATCCAGGAACATGATGAACCGAAAGTACCCTCCTACTGCATCCCATATAGGAATCACCCCATGGATCAATAGCGAGTAGTCCTTGCATTCCACAGATTCCAACCACGACAGGATCCCATTATATCTCTGGGGCGAATCAGAGATTGTAAGTGGTCCTTCCGCTTTATGAAGGTCTATGGGCTTCACATGCTCCATCTCGATCGTCGCTTGATCTCTTCTTTATAATCATATTTGTTGGTCGGAATGGTTTTCGAATAAACATTCGATCCCGGTCTTTCCATACCAACACTCGTAAAGGTCAGACTTGATAGTCGGTTATTTAACTATCAAGTAAACATCCATAAAATCACAAAGATAGATTTACTGGTCTGGTACCCAGCATCACTTGGCTTTTTTCTTAAAATATCACCTAATCTTCTTTTAACTCTGTTACTAGGAAAATATAATCTCATATGATTTCCTTTACTTTTGAAATCTTACCAACCATTCTTGACATTACCAACCCGAATCACCCTTGGGTAATCCCGCAGTCGTTCAAGTTGGGGTATTTTAATTACCTCTCAGACCTTGATCAACCACGTTCTTACCTTCAAGTAAATACGAGTTGAAATTTAAGAATCGACATTTTTATTTCAATTTCTAATTCCAATTCTCGCTTACCAAACTCACCTTCAAACCCCTTTTTACCATTTCCCCCTTTCTTTCGGAAACCCCTTTTTAAATCCATTGATCCAATTTAAAAACAACGTTTAAACTCATATTCATTTCTAAACCTTGTTTACCAATTTAACATAAACTCTATTTCACCTCCCTTAACTCAACGTTAAGTAAAACTCTTCACTTAAGTTATAAATTCGTTTAAACCTCTTATTTTCTTCATTATAAACATGAGTTCAATAATAAAACTCATCCTAGCCTCTTTCCAATCACTCGACCACTTTATTTCAAGCTTGATTATTTAAAGGTATTTCATTACCATACCAACTCATTTATTTTAACATTTATTATTCAAATCAATTAACTCCTTTATTTACCAAAATAAATAATAAATTTCCTTTTTAAACTCTTACTCAACTTAACAAAGTATTCATTTGGTTATTCTACTAATTTAAAGTCTAACTTGGTTTACATGGTCGACACCAAACATGATTACTCTTTTAACCAACTCTATTTAATTCCTTATTTAAATTAAATTAAATATAATTAATTTAAATAAATCTCTTTTTAATCGCTCACGATTAAACAAATACTTAACTGCTAGGTAAATCCTTGCTTATTTGTTTATAACTCTTATCGACATAAGAATCCATTTTTATAAACAAATCTCGTAGTTTCTTATCAACTTTAAATAATTACCATTTATTTCCCTTTAACTAACTTTTACTCAAAGTAATATTTTTTTGAAACCTATTTAGTTATAAAATATATTTATAACTTTAATATCGTCGATTCACCATCGAAAAACCCATATCTTAAAAATCAATTGATTTCTAGACTATGTGATGCCGATTTACCAAACCATTCCACCCATCAGCATAAATGTTGAAATATATTTCAACAGTCAACAATAACCAATCATTTCCTTTTTACATTGACTGATAATTTCTATATCGATCAACAATCCATTAACAACCAGTTCAAACAATTCAAACAATTTCAAATACGTTTATAAACGTGACCAATCAGGGGAATTTACTTTATTCGGATCAAATCAAAATGATTGGTGTATTACTGAAATGAAACGACCGTTTAATTTCAGAATTTGAATCATCAATAAATCTATTTAACTAGCAAACAGTCAACCACTAGCAATCAGAACACACAAAATAAAAATATCCAGTTTATATCAAATATAAACGGGAAGGCTGAGTGAGTTTAACTCACTTTGATTTGAATCTGACGATCAACAGTCTGCTTTAATCAAATTAAACTGACGTTTAATTTGAATAAAAATTCCATTTACTTCAGATCTGGACTAGACCCGCTCCACCTCGAAGTACTCGTCTCCACGGTCCCAACGCAACTGACCGCATTGAAATCTTTTAACGTATGAGCCCGAAATTTGTATTACGAACTTTATAAACTAAATTAATTTTAAACATAAATTCCTTTTTGAATTTTAAGTGGGCCTTTACCTGAGTTAGCCAGCCCAACCAAATGAACCCGACCCATCTGCCCTTTAAAACCCTAACTCGTTCCTTATCCCTTCATTTGATCAGCCGCCTCATTTTCATCTCCAAACCGAAATCAAAACAAACCCTAACCCCCAATTCCTCCTGCCACTTCGAGATGTTTGGCGTCGCCCCTCCTCCGTCCGCCCAGATCTAGTAGCGTCGCACCCCCTCCGACCATCTTCAACTCGCTCGACCCGAACCCACCCCAACACGCGTTCGACGAACACCAGGCACCCCAACACACGTTCGACGATGTGCCCTCCTTCATACTTAAGCTAAGTTTTATTTTTCTTGATTTAAAATTGTTGTAATACTTTGATTGATTTTCTATAAGTGGTTGAACGAATTTTGTTTGCTGTATTGTTCATATGTTTCTGAAATTGGTGAAACTTTATGCGTGAATACATGTATATATATAGTAGTTGCTTGAGGTAGATAAGGTTCATGTCCATCAACCCACCCCAGATAGGTTCGGCTACCCTCATTTAGGCCATTGGGTTGTCTTCCTTTCCAGGTTGTGCTTGTACTGTGATGGTTGATGGATATTGATCACTGCCAACTCGTTTTGGTAGAGATTTTGTTGGATTGAGTATTTAATTTGTATTGTCGGTCTGAACCCGTGATTTAACTCAAGATTGTAAACATGAATTGTTTATCCAATACAGACTTTTGAAACTGTACATCTTGCGTTGGATTTTTAAATATAGCAGTTACTGTATCCTATAAGGATTCGATTTGTACATCTTATATATATGAATCAATATATTAATTTACTTGTTTGTACAGCAAAGAAACAGTATCTGTACATCTATATTTTAGATCTTTCTTAGCTGTTTTTTTTGGCTGATACATTTGCTTTTGTAGACGAGACAACTCATCTATAGGTTTTTCAGCTATTTTCTTTAGCTGTTGATCTTCTCTTACTGATTGTTTCACTGTTCTTTTTCTCTCTTTTTTTTCTTTGTGTATGGTCTGGTCCTTCTAGTTGTTCATGTACACATTTATAGCTATTAGTGCTAGTGCGGATATCCTCATCTTACTGTTCTCATGAAAGAACAACACATGACATTTAATTTTTTCCTCTTTCTTGTCTTCTTTTGCTTTTTCTTCTTTTGTTTCGATTTTCTGTACGGTTGATGTACAAAGAAAAATATATATATACATCTCTGTTTTCACCAGCTTGTTCCATGTGCTGTCTCTAGCAGACTTAGTTGCTCAAGTAGCTGTTCTAAGCTATTTCATTTACCTTAGTAGACTAGACAATACATCTAGGTTTATTTTATTCACTGCTTTCAAAATCTGCTGTACACACATATATTAGTTGTCTTTATGGTTCATGCGTGTAAAGACCTTTATGTTTCTACTGTTTGTTTTATTTTGTTATTTTTATTTTCAATGCAGTTTATTTCTATTATGAATTCACCCTTTAATGGGTTTTCTTCTTCTTTTTCTTTCGCAGATCGCAACTGGTTTAGATGGATTTACGGTTTTGGCAACATGAAGAAGCAGATTTACCAACATTGAATTTTCTTTATGTTTTGTATTTCTGAACTTGTATTGTACAATATATATAAATTTGGCCTTGTATTGTATTGGACAATCTCATGTATTGTATATAAATTTTTGAACGTGTATAAGATATAAAACTCTAGCTTTTCTCTTGTTCATATATAGCTTTGTTTGTTGTAAAACGTATGTGATACCAATACTATAGGCGTGTTATCTAAAATGTCATACGATACTTTGAAAGCAAAACATCCATGACAACCGTTAACTTCATCACTTATTAGACATATGAAAAGTATCCAAATTAAAGTGAAGAGTTAAATTAGTTTGCCAGAACTGATCTCATACCATGATGGACCCAGATATCAAATTCAGTATTCAAGGCTAATCATAAAAATGGAGACCAATGTAGTCCTTGTACATGATTTCCGAAGAGCAATATAACTTTTCCAATTAGCAAAGATTATCATCGAATTTTGATCACCAAGAATCAACAAATGCAAGACCAAAAATTCAATTCTTTTATCTCTGTGACTATCAGATTAGAAAGAATCATGTATACATTGAATAAAAACAACTAATTTCAACGATGTTAAATTAATATCACTGTAAAAATTAAAATAACAGCTTAAATAGTAAAAATTTCAGAATTTCAACATTGAAATTCTGACTTTAAAATAGTATTCTATTTATATAAAATCTTTTATATAAATAATTAAATCGTTATAATTTAAAAACGAATTTCATAGCGACTATTTGAAAAATTGAATTGGACGTAACTTGAAATCTATAAACTGAAATTTCGATTTTTCTCTTTCATTAGAAAAATATAATCGAATCGGTTCCAACGTGTCTCGTTTCACAGAAATCCGACTTATATCGGATCATGTATATCCAATCAAAGTTCAAATCGAAAATTTCGAACTACCGCGACGTTTCGAGCTCGTTTTAATTAATATATAAATATATATATTCGAACTCCATTTAAATAAACAAATTCGATTAAAATCCATTATATTTCAAATATAATATATAAACAAATTTAAATATTCGAATTTAAATGGTCGAAAAATCCGGGACGTTACATTCTTCCCCCCTTAAAATAATTTCGTCCTCGAAATTGTAAAGTAAGGAGAATATTCCGAACTGTATTATTTTTAAAATCATTACTGTACAATTAAATTCAAAATAAATTCAAACTCTAAAATTTTTCGAGAATTTTGCCAACACCTCCTTTGCATGGCTCGATCGGTATGACTACCACTGCCACTCTAACCTCAATTTCTTTGAAAACAAAATTCAAAATTCGAATGGAAACCCACTTTATTTGAATCCCAATCTATTTATCCATTAAATTTTTAAACCCCAATTCATTAAAGTCCATTTTATTTGAATTTATTCTTAACTTGATTTTTCCTTAACCAGGTTCAGCTTTACTTCCCTATCCGATTCAATCGACGAATTCAATCTTATTTCGAAATTCAAATTTGATTTCGAATCAAATCAATCGGAACAAACAACCAAGCACCCAACATTACTATAATATAGAAAATAAATTTCTTCTCCTTTTTTTCTATATAAAAATATATATTGGGTAAAATTACTTCATTTACCCCCCTTAGAAACAATATTATATTCACTCACTAGCTCAAGGCTTCTCAACACTTGAACCAGTCAAATAACACGATACAAAACATTTGTATATAAAATCTTACAAATACGCTCATATATATATATATATACTCAACTCAATCTAGGGTGTTACTAACCCCATCTCTATTGAGTTACGCCATAGAGCCAAGGTTACTACTCAACCAATAGCTCTGATACCACTGTAACGACCCAGCGGTTTTCGGCCTCGAAAATAGACATAAATACCCTTATCGTATCTCATGCCGATCCTCAAAGCCCCGAAAACACTGGAACGCTTAGAAAGAAATTAGAGGGTGAGATAAGAAAGAAAGAAATATAAGAATAGAAGAAGAAAGGCTCTCAATAAAGATTATTTCTGTATTATATTTTGTTCCGCCATATATATAATCACATAGCGGAATATCATTCGTCTGAACATCTTCAGCTCGTCTCTGGACTTCTCAGTACCTGATAACCTGAACCTGTACACTCCGGGCTAACCCGAGCATTTACAAAACACCAGGTCAGTTTGGTGGACCAGAGTGAGAAAAACTCGCACAACATTAAGGTATCACACGACTTGCTTTTAAAGTTAAAATCCTTTTGAAAGAAAAAGATAATCGTAAGACCGATCCACACATAAACACGGATGGTTTTTACCTTACGATAACCCAAACCAGTTTTCGAAATCAATATCTTTTCTGATATTATCATAGTGTCTAAATACAAGTAAGGATCAATCTAGTGGAACGCTTGCATCTCACGCTCCACGTATATATATACAAACAAAACCGTAGGCACTTATTGGAAATTGGATTCCAACTTTGACAAGGTATGGGACCACCTGCCGCTCGTGTATCTCTAGAGGCGAATACACAGGGTTCAACAAGAACGTCTTGCAACCCGACCCTCACATGACCGACCACTCATTTCGCTTGAGTGTATCGAATGTATATCACCAACGGTTGGGCTCAAACCACCGTTCCCGAATGGGCAGAATCGATAGATTAAGAAACAAAAGGAATTTCTCTAGATAGGTGTGTAATGGCGGGGATTTTCGACCCAGAAAATCAACATAAATACACTGTCAATTTCTCGAGCATCGAAAATACCGGAACATTAATAGAAAGAAATTAGAGGGTGAGAAAGACAAGATAGAACTAATAGAATAGAAGAATAAGAAGAACATCACTGAACTGAATCAGAGTAAACACGAAACTCACAGCGGAATGAATAAATTGTATTATAACATAACATTGAAATACAAAATCTGAATTTGTACTTACATATCATATCAGAGTACAATATATCATATCACAGCGGAAATAATCTCTAAATAACTAGTGGTGAAGCTTCCTGCTTTGAGCTCCTCCAAGTGTATCTGTAAAAGCCTGAAACACTTGTCTGCCCGTACAAATTTGGGCACCCAAGAGTTTAGGGAAAACAACAAAATAAACTCTGGGTCAGTCATGGGACTGGTGTGAGTAAATTCCAACCATATCGTTAACTTTGAAAAAACCTTTTGAAACAAAAGGATAATAGTAAGACCAGCCCATACATAAACATGGACGGTTTTTACCTTACTATAACCCAAATTACCTTGATATCAAAACCAGTGATATTATGATAATGTCTAAACAAATAATTATCTAAGTAACAGAACGCTTGCATCTCATGTTCCACATATATATAGTATAAAATCATAAACCGCAGGGCGCTTATTGGAGATTGGATTTCAACAGACAAGGTATGGGAGCACCTTCTGAATAGTGTACTCTAGAGGGGATACACTCAGGGTTCAACAAGAACGTCTTGCAACCCGGCCACACATGACCGCTCACTCATTTAGCTTGAGTGTCGCGAATATATTGCCACCACGGTGGTAGGCCATCCAACCGTCAATCCGAAGATACAGAATCGAAAAGAAGTATAAATATGAATTTTCTCTAGATCGGTGACAATACACCTTGCTTGGGGATGACCCAACTAGCCATGCTGCCTAGCCCAACTTCTGTCATTCTCGGTTGTGAGGCTAGAGGCTACGTCTATCTTCAGAACACCTGATCACCATTCACTTTGAATGTCACATCGTCAAATCTGTAATCACACATTGATTACACAAATGCACACTGGGTGTAGAATAAAGAGAAGTTATCTTCTCCCCACCAACTTGGTATATTCGTAAAATCAACGGCATGACCGTTGGAAATACTCTGTCAGACACTCGTCCATACAAGTTGTCCTGGGACTGGACAAACAAAAACACACCATTCTATAACTGGATGATCCTTGCATTTAACTCCGTCTTCAATTATCTTCAGCATATCTAATTCGCAACGATTATGCCTATACGGAGTGGTTTTCAGGTAATAACCCAACCGGTCTCTCCGTATTGACAACGATGGTCAAAACACTTCGATAGTCGGTTATTTAACTATCGGAGTTAAAACAACATCCATTATAATGTATAACTAACATCACACAACCACGGACACTTTTATTTAACATTCATTTTATTATTCGAGTTCCCATACCTTACCAGATATTCCTCAAATCCCACTTTAGCCTTTTTACACTTCTTGGAAAAACATTTCCAGTTCTTATTTTCTCACGTTCCAGAAAATATACGTTATCAATGTTCGATCCATTTTTCACAATCTTTATTTCTATACTTGGATAAACTACCCTAATTATATTGGAAAATATTTCCAATTTCATTTTAACCTTTTAATCGGTCCCACGTTTAATTTTAAAACATTATTCATTTTGAAATGTGAATACCATCCCTTATTATAGAAATCTGAACACCTTGATCATATAACTCTTTATTCACATAATAATCTCCCTTATCTTGTTTACCGAAATCTCTTTCATACTTTTTCACTCCTATTCCACTTTATAAACTCTGTCTCTAAGTCAACTTCTTATCTAATCGATATCAAGTTTATAACTAAATACTGACTCCTATCCTATTAACATTTATTTGTTTAAACTAAATGTTAATTATTCTATCAGATTATAATCCCTAAAAATAGTTTACTTTTAATACATTCGACATCGTCGAATTCTAGTTACAAATCCTAACGGTTTAATTCTAATCACATTTCGAACATCGAAATGTTGTCATCAGTTTCTAATACGATTCCCCAATTCTTTTTCTAAACTCTTTCTTATATTTCTTTGAACAAACGTCGTTACTTATTACTCTAGAATAAGTGGATTTCAAACCAAACTGTTACATTTCCTAGGAAGTGCTGCTATATATAAAAGTCATGCTTAAGTCAAATCAACAGCAGTTAATTTGTCACTATAGTTCTAAACTTGTCATACGGTGTAATATTCTCCTTATAACTAATTTCAGTCACACTTACCTTATCAACAGCATTATTTTATTGCTATAGTTCAACTTGTCATACGCTGTAATATTCTTTGTTATAACTAATTACAGTCACACTTACCTGATCAACAGCGTTATTTTATTGCTATAGTTCAACTTGTCATACGCTGTAATATTCTTTGTTAAAACTAATCTTGACATAACAGTCACACTTATCTTATCAACAATGTTATTTTATTGCTATAATTCTAAGACTGGAAATACGCTGTCGTATTCCTTTTATACATATCTTGACATCTCTTTCCGTTACAACTGTTATCGTTCCTCGATAATAGTGAAGCCGTTCAAGTTGGGGTATTCTATTTACCTCTCAGACCTTGATCGACAACGTTCTTATCTTAGAACAGATATACGTTCGTAACTCTAAACTCCTTATTACTTATAATATACATCAAATCGTATTTCCTTGTTTTATTTTGGAATATGGTTTTATAATACCACATCTTTATTTTGAACTCGGTTGTTTTACGATTATTTATATTCCCCATTAACTTTTCGCTTTCTCTATTCCACAGTTCTGTTGATAACTTCTTAAATTAAAAGGTAATTAAATCTCATTTATTTCTAAACTGTTTTCATTAGATTAATTAAAGGCCAATTAATCTAATAATCATTTTCCCAATAACAGTTGATTAAATCAACTTCATTTCATCAGTAAATTCGTTAACTGATCTTAATTACTTCTCATTAGATTAATGTAATAAATCTAATAATATTTCTAAAATTGTTTATCTTAAATATAATTATCCAAATATTTAATCGTCGGATAATTTCTGCTTTATAAACTTATTTAAATATCAACAAATCGTTTTTATTTATTTTATAAAAACGAACTCTAAAATACTGGTTTATAATAGAACTTCTATTATAAATTTAAATCTTCTTTTTAATTATAAAAATGAATTTTTTATAATTAACCTCGTTGATTTGCCTGACGGCCAATCAACTCCTTAACAAAACGATGGTTTTACGGTCGACTGTTATCACTTTCTAAATTGATATCGTTTATTGATTTATCGAAACAGATGTTGAATTTTCCGTTCAACATCAATATTCACATGGGGTTTTAAATATAATTCGGGTTCATACAAAACAAACAGTACATATAATTATTAAGGAATCCGGTCGGATTCCTCCAACCGGTTTCCGCATCCACAGATGTCAGTCAACACAATTTACACTAACTCTATACTAGGGGATATTCTAATCGGTGGAATCAGTGTCCAATCGATGATGTGTACATATGTAACGGTATATAATATTCAACCAAATTAATTGCAATCTACCTAATCGACCATCACACCGCATTCAAACAACATTAAAATATAATTATGAAAATAGATCAGAGTTAGTGATTTTACTCACCTTGCGCGTTAACCGTTAAATAACGGTTTGCGTCGGTACCCCGGACAGACGTTATAATTTCCAGTGATCTCTGAATCGCTCCACACTGGTTCCAGTGCGTAACCCGTGACTTTACGATTTCAACTGATCTGCATTCTTATACTTCGCTCCTTCATATCGGCACATTCAAAAACAACCCTTACAGTTGCTTTCACTGTAATTTCACCGGTCTTTACTTTCGGTCGCGCCCCCTTCCATTACCATTCGTTGCTCAATTTAATCGTACACCCATTCACAGACTGCAACGCCATTTTATCAACCAGAGATCCCCGTATCCGTACTTCAACCACGGTCACTGGAGATGCGCCTTGCTTTTACTAAATTCCACAAACGGGTCCTTTCATGCATCTCCTTTTTAAACTTTAATTTTTCTTTTCTTTTATATAACATTGGGCTTCTACTTGTTCTACATTAGCCTTCTTCCCATTGAACATCAGAAACCGAGCATGCCATTTCAACACCTCTTACTGCCCAACCACCTTCTCTTTCTTTTTCTTTATATTCATGTACGTAGTGACGCAAACCTCTCTCCTGTACACCGCATTACCCCCATCAGAAAGCACAAGGCCAACTTCCTTTAAACTCATCCACGCGTCACCATTTCACAGACCTATTTCCATCATTTTCTAACCACCATTTAGCAATACTCCAAACCCACTTACTTATGAATAGTACCCTTAATTCCCTTAAACAAAAATCACGCCCCAGTATATGCTATGACCCACGACTTTCTTCCTTTAATTCTTTTGTACCCTTTTTCTTGAACGTTTGCTGCCCCATTCCAATTTGCATGGCTACATTCTCACGCCCTCTCACTTACACGCACATGCTCCTCAACTGTCCCTCGCGTCCTGTCCTTCTTCTACGTTACAGAACCCTGTTCTTCTTCCTCTCTTTGTTTTCTTCTAACAGTTTTAAACCCTCCTTCACCTTATCCGCACTTATGCACCATCATAATGAACGAAACTGTCCATTTTTCTTTCAATGCATGAAGCCATGCATAACCCGTCCCCTACAGTCTGCCGAGAGCAACTCCTTCAGCTCAAACCCCGCCCCATCTGCAAATAACATACGCTACTCCTCACGTGACTGGCCTCCTGTTGCTTTTCATACATCTGCTCCTCTGATCTAAACTTCATGCCGCGACTTTACACCTACGCTCCTCCATTTCATCGCAAGAACTCCTCCTTCCCTTCCATTTTAATCTTCACATCCTTATAAGCGCCAGATCCCACTTCTTAACAAAATTAGTGGTGCAAACAAGCAACCTCACATCTCCACGTGTCCTTTCTCCTCTCCTGACATGCCATGCAAACCGTGATGCTCCACTGACCTTACTTCTACGCGTGCCTGCACTTCTTTTCACTACTCCTCTGAACACTCACGCTCATTCTCCCTTGCACGTGCCACACCCACCATCCTCTCGCTGACTTCCCCGACTCCGAACCACACCACTCCTTGGATCTTAAACAAACTCCACGGATCTCTTCCCTGCTCCTCTCAACACGCCCGCAATGTTTAATTTTGATTAATTTGTTTGGTGAATTTACAGTGGAGATTTTCAGTTTGTATTTGATTTTCGTTTGCCATGGACAAGTTCAGATCTCGTTGTGAAATGGAGAACACAAGCCGGCGTACGTGTGTATTTATATACTTCAATCCCTTAGTGATGAAGTAACAGCTGGTAGAGTTATAGGGTAGCACGTTTAAGTATGGGGAGTATGGTTTGTACATTAATTGCCTGCACGTTCTCCTTTTACTTTGATATGAAGTAATAGGCTATCGGGAATGGGCATTTCATGGGTAGGCAAAACATTTAGACTTAGGTTTTCAGATTTAGAGTATGGAATTTAATATATATAAATTAGATATTTTGTTTCCAATGTATGGTGTAGGTCGCTTCATAGTGAAGTAATATGTCGGTTTGATTTTTCTAAAGTTACACTCACGTACGGACAGAAGTAAGAGTATAGTCGTGCTCAACGAGGTGCCACGATCCCAAAAATATAATAATACCGGTAGTTTGACTTATATTTTGAAATCCCGAAATACCGATACAGGGTACACAATACTCCAAATAAAAAGTTGCATATTTAATTAATTAAAAATTACAGTAAAATTCTAAAAATTAAATTATCGCTGTGCCTTAAAAGAACCTTGTCCCGATTTGCAACCGATATCAAGTTATATTCAAATAACCGTTACGGTCGATATACGCTTCTACAGCGACTTTTTGAATATTAGATTTGGACATATCTTGCAGCCTATACGACGAAATCTTGGTTTTTCACTTCTGTTAGAAAGATACAGTTCAACAGATTCCAACGTTTCTGGTTTCGACGAAATCCGATTTAAAACGAGTCTGGTACACTCAGTTGAACTCCAGAACGTTAATTTACGAACTGCCGCGATATTTCGGGCCCGATTATATTTAATATATATTTTTATACGTTCAACTTTGTTTTAATTAATATATAAATCCATTTATATTTCGAATTCAATATTTAAACTGATTTAAATATTCAAATACGACCCGATAAAATGTGGGACGTTACAAGGTGATTATACACCCTAATGGGAGCGACCCACATAGCCATGCTGCCTGCCCGATTTCTGTCATCTCCCCGGTTGATGAGGCTTGAGGTCAGAACACATCTGGTCATCATACACTTTGAATGCCACATTGCCAGATCCTCCAGATCACACTGATTGACGTCCACCAACAATACTCTAGTTTATTTGGCTAGAGAATAACCATTTCTCCGCCATCAACTATGGTACGTTTGGAGAAATCAACGCATGTAATTCCTTTGGAAATACTCTGTCAGACATCCGTCCATACAAATCATCCAGGAACAGGATGAACCGAAAGTACCCTCCTACTGCATCCCATATAGGAATCACCCCATGGATCAATAGCGAGTAGACCTTGCATTCCACAGATTCCAACCACGACAGGATCCCAGTATATCTCCAGGGCGAATCATAGATTGTAAGTGGTCCTTCCGCTTTATGAAGATCTATGGGCTTCACATGCTCCATCTCGATCGTCGCTTGATCTCTTCTTTATAATCGTATTTGTTGGTCGGAATGGTTTTCGAATAAACATTCGATCCCGGACTTTCCATACCAACACTCGTAAAGGTCAGACTTGATAGTCGGTTATTTAACTATCAAGTAAACATCCATAAAATCACAAAGATAGATTTACTGGTCTGGTACCCAGCATCACTTGGCTTTTTTCTTAAAATATCACCAAATCTTCTTTTAACTCTGTTACTAGGAAAATATAATCTCATATGATTTCCTTTACTTTTGAAATCTTACCAACCATTCTTGACATTACCAACTCGAATCACCCTTGGGTAATCCCGCAGTCGTTCAAGTTGGGGTATTTTAATTACCTCTCAGACCTTGATCAACCACGTTCTTACCTTCAGGTAAATACGAGTTTAAATTTAAGAATCAACATTTTTATTTCAATTTCTAATTCCAATTCTCGCTTACCAAACTCACCTTCAAACCCCTTTTTACCATTTCCCCCTTTCTTTCGGAAACCCCTTTTTAAATCCATTGATTCAACTTAATATCATTATTAAGTGTTTCCAATTTAAAAACAACGTTTAAACTCATATTCATTTCTAAACCTTGTTTACCAATTTAACATAAACTCTATTTCACCTCCCTTAACTCAACGTTAAGTAAAACTCTTCACTTAAGTTATAAATTCGTTTAAACCTCTTATTTGCTTCATTATAAACTTGAGTTCAATAATAAAACTCATCCTAGCCTCTTTCCAATCACTCGACCACTTTATTTCAAGCTTGATTATTTAAAGGTATTTCATTACCATACCAACTCATTTATTTTAACATTTATTATTCAAATCAATTAACTCCTTTATTTACCAAAATAAATAATAAATTTCCTTTTTAAACTCTTACTCAACTTAACTAAGTATTCATTTGGTTATTCTACTAATTTAAAGTTTAACTTGGTTTACGTGGTCGACACCAAACATGATTACTTTTTTAACCAACTCTATTTAATTCCTTATTTAAATTAAATTAAATATAATTAATTTAAATAAATCTCTTTTTAATCGCTCACGATTAAACAAATACTTAACTGCTAGGTAAATCCCTGCTTATTTGTTTATAACTCTTATCGACATAAGAATCCATTTTTATAAACAAATCTCATAGTTTCTTATCAACTTTAAATAATTACCATTTATTTCCCTTTAACTATCTTTTACTCAAAGTAATATTTTTTTGAAACCTATTTAGTTATAAAATATATTTATAACTTTAATATCGTCGATTCGCCATCGAAAAACCCATATCTTAAAAATCAATTGATTTCTAGACTATGTGATGCCGATTTACCAAACCATTCCACCCATCAGCATAAATGTTGAAATATATTTCAACAGTCAACAATAACCAATCATTTCCTTTTTACATTGACTGATAATTTCTATATCAATCAGTAATCCATCAACAACCAGTTCAAACAATTCAAACAATTTCAAATACGTTTATAAACGTGACCAATCAGGGGAATTTACTTTATCCGGGTCAAATCAAAATGATTGGTGTATTACTGAAATGAAACGACTGTTTAATTTCAGAATTTGAATCATCAATAAATCTATTTAACTAGCAAACAGTCAACCACTAGCACTCAGAACACACAAAATAAAAATATATAGTTTATATAAAATATTAACGGGAAGGATGAGTGAGTTTAACTCACTTTGATTTGAATCTGACGATCAACAGTCTGTTTTAATCAAATTAAACTGACGTTTAATTTGAATAAAAATTCCAGTTACTTCAGATCTGGACTAGACCCACTCCACCTCGAAGTACTCGTCTCCACGGTCCCAACGCAACTGACCGCATTGAAATCTGTTAACGTATGAGCCCGAAATTTGTATTACGAACTTTATAAACTAAATTAATTTTAAACATAAATTCCTTTTTGAATTTTAAGTGGGCCTTTACCTGAGTTAGCCAGCCCAACCAAATGAACCCGACCCATCTTCCCTTTAAAACCCTAACCCGTTCCTTATCCCTTCATTTGATCAGCTGCCTCATTTTCATCTCCAAACCGAAATCAAAACAAACCCTAACCCCCAATTCCTCCTGCCACTTCGAGATGTTTGGCGTCGCCCCTCCTCCGTCCACCCAGATCTAGTAGCGTCGCACCCCCTCCGACCATCTTCAACTCGCTCGACCCGAACCCTCCTCAACACGCGTTTGACGAACACCAGGCACCCCAACACACGTTCGATGATGTGCCCTCCTTCATACTTAAGCTAAGTTTTATTTTTCTTGATTTAAAATTGCTGTAATACTTTGATTGATTTTCTATAAGTGGTTGAACGATTTTTGTTTGCTGTATTGTTCATATGTTTCTGAAATTGGTGAAACTTTATGCGTGAATACATGTATATATATAGTAGTTGCTTGAGGTAGATAAGGTTCATGTCCATCAACCCACCCCAGATAGGTTCGGCTACCCTCATTTAGGCCATTGGGTTGTCTTACTTTCCAGGTTGTGCTTATACTGTGATGGTTGATGGATATTGATCACTGCCAACTCGTTTTGGTAGAGATTTTGTTGGATTGAGTATTCAATTTGTACTGTCGGTCTGAACTCGTGATTTAACTCAAGATTGTACACATGAATTGTTTATCCAATACAGACTTTTGAAACTGTACATCTTGCGTTGGATTTTTAAATACAGCAGTTACTGTATCCTATAAGGATTCGATTTGTACATCTTATATATATGAATCAATATATTAATTTACTTGTTTGTACAGCAAAGAAAACAGTATATATACATCTATATTTTAGATCTTTCTTAGCTGTTTTCTTTGGCTGATACATTTGCTTTTGTAGACGAGACAACTCATCTATAGGTTTTTCAGCTATTTGCTTTAGCTGTTGATCTTCTCTTACTGATTGTTTCACTGTTTTTTTTCTTTTTCTCTTTTTTTTTCTTTGTGTATGGTCTAGTCCTTCTAGTTGTTCATGTACACATTTATAGCTATTAGTGCTAATGAGGATATCCTCATCTTACTGTTCTCATGAAAGAACAACACATGACATTTAATTTTTTCCTCTTTCTTTTCTTCTTTTGATTTTTCTTCTTTTGTTTCGATTTTCTGTACGGTTGATGTACAAAGAAAAATATTTATATATACATCTCTGTTTTCACCAGCTTGTTCCATGTGTTGTCTCTAGCAGTCTTAGTTTCTCAAGTAGCTGTTCTAAGCTATTTCATTTACCTTAGTAGACTAGACAATACATCTAGGTTTATTTTATTCACTGCTTTCAAAATCTGTTGTACACACATATGTTAGCTGTCTTTATGGTTCATGCGTGTAAAGACCTTTATGTTTCTACTGTTTGTTTTATTTTGTTATTTTTATTTTCAATGCATTTTATTTCTATTATGAATTCGCCCTTTAATGGGTTTTCTTCTTCTTTTTCTTTCGCAGATCGCAACTGGTTTAGATGGATTTACGGTTTTGGCAACATGAAGAGGCAGATTTACCAACATTGAATTTTCTTTATGTTTTGTATTTCTGAACTTGTATTGTACAATATATATAAATTTGGCCTTGTATTGTATTGGACAATCTCATGTATTGTATATAAATTTTTGAACGTGTATAAGATATAAAACTCTAGCTTTTCTCTTGTTCATATATAGCTTTGTTTGTTGTAAAACGTATGCGATACCAATACTATAGGCGTGTTATCCAAAATGTCATACGATACTTTGAAATCAAAACATCCATGACAACCATTAACTCCATCACTTATTAGACATATGAAAAGTAGCCAAATTAAAGTGAAGAGTTAAATTAGTTTGCCAGAACTGATCTCATACCATGATGGACCCAGATATCAAATTCAGCATTCAAGACTAATCATAAAAATGGAGACCAATGTAGTCCTTGTACATGATTTCCTAAGAGCAAGATAACTTTTCCAATTAGCAAAGATTATCATCGAATTTTGATCACCAAGAATCAACAAATGCAAGACCAAAAATTCAATTCTTTTATCTCTGTGACTATCAGATTAGAAAGAATCATGTATACATTGAATAAAAACAACTAATTTCAACGATGTTAAATTAATATCACTGTAAAAATTAAAATAACAGCTTAAATAGTAAAAATTTCAGAATTTCAACATTGAAATTCTGACTTTAAAATAGTATTCTATTTATATAAAATCTTTTATATAAATAATTAAATCGTTATAATTTAAAAACGAATTTCATAGCGACTATTTGAAAAATTGAATTGGACGTAACTTGAAATCTATAAACTGAAATTTCGATTTTTCTCTTTCATTAGAAAAATATAATCGAATCGGTTCCAACATGTCTCGTATCCGACTTATATCGGATCCTGTATATCCAATCAAAGTTCAAATCGAAAATTTCGAACTACCGCGACGTTTCGAGCTCGTTTTAATTAATATATAAATATATATTCGAACTCCATTTAAATAAACAAATTCGATTAAAATCCATTATATTTCAAATATAATATATAAACAAATTTAAATATTCGAATTTAAATGGTCGAAAAATCCGGGACGTTACACATACAAAGAATCATAATAAACAGATTTGACTTAGTTGTAGATATAATTATAACATGAGGTTATAGAGGGATAAAATGGCTTATTATTGAAGTGAACTTAAAACTGGTTTTAAGTTTAAAAGTACATATTAGCGATGGTGTGTTCTGGAAGCATGAGGCTAATTGGGGAAAATAAATGGCCATTCAGTAAGCCCTAGAATATGGGGAATCTTTAGGGGCGTAAATTTGTATATTTGTTTAGTAAGATCCGTACTAGCTACATTCCTTTTTAGGTTTTTCACTGATGGTCTCACAAACGACTGATGATGGTGGAGGCTAGGTGTGCTTGTGTTGAATGGGGTAAATAAGGGGTTAATAAAGATGTGGGCTTGTGGGTGCATTCTGATGATGCAATGAGCGTGCATGTGCACATACGAGAGAAACTAAATTACTATTACTACGTCGAATAGTGTTATTTGTGTCCTCACTGATGGGTCGGGTTGGATAAAGCTCGGGGAGCATAGTGACATAGGTTACCGTTTAAGAAGGTAAGTTGGTAGGTTATGCCGATCGAAGGGTAGTATTGGGAATTTATCCTAATTATGATTATTTATAAACAATCAAGATTAGTTGAATGAGATAACAATCGACCGAACAATTTCTTATGCAATTCAAGTATAATCCTTTGTACATCATTCCTATGTGTTTATCTGTATAGTTGTATACAGACACTTACCTATCTGACACTAGAACTATTATTCTATTTATTCCCCTTCATTTATCAATCGTGTTAGTAATTATACAGCTCACCAGACTTTATGTAATGTCCCGTATTTTCTGACCATTTATTTGGAATATTAGATTTATTAAAAATATTGATTTGAATTTAAATGATGGGATTTGACCATTTTAAACTGAATATATTTAAATTATATTAATAATATAATAATATTTATTTAAAATTATGTTATATAAAAACTGGAGCATTCCGTTATTTGATATTGAATAGCTAACATTACCAATATATCAGACCAAATGTATTTATTGTTATGAAGTCAATCATAATTAATAAAGCACACGCTTATTGGAGATAGTAAGAATAGATTTTTTTAATAGACCACGCTCGAAGACAAATTGGTATTTGTTTTGAATATGTATTTTGTTAATAGCCAAATGCTTATTTGTGTTTATTATGGACCACGCTCTTATATAACAAAACTTGTTTTATATTTATTAGAAAGGAAAATCGTTTCCTTATAACAAAACTTGTTCACTCTGTTCATTTATTGATCAACTCACTTAAACTTTTGCACTTTTCTTCTTTCATATTTGAATTCTGTTTAATACATTATGAAATGCCTTATGACTTTAGCCTTCATTCTTTTTTTTTCTTTTTTTTAAAAAGCTTTACATATGATGCATATAGTATTTCTTTATATTTTGCATATATCACTTCTTAATTTGGATTTCAACGGAAATGCACCACTGCTCGTTACACCACTCTTTTCAGTTTTCATAGATGATGGAATAGTTATGAATTTTGATGCCACTGCATATATAACTAAAGCGAGGATGTCAGCTCTGTCTAATTTTTATGTGTCCATGAATCCAAAATCTGAAGTGAATCATTTATTGAGATTTATTTTGCTGGTAACATAAACAATAACTAGTATTATTTCATTTAAAAACGAAAAGGAAAGAATGTAGTAAATACAAAGGAAAAGGCAAAAGGCAAAAGAAAGAAGTAAAATAAACTACAACAGCTAGGAAAGTGAGTAGAGAACAGCTAAATGAAATCAACCAAACAAATATATATACACGTTTCGACAAATTTACAGAACTGCATTGACATGTTCAGGTACAGTTAATTTCATATTTTTAAAACCGGACAAGATGAAACAATAAAAAACATGATTCAAATTTTATCAGCAGCCTCTGTTCTTTTGAGAAATCAGAAAATCCGTCTTGATCAACTTTGATCTGCGAAAAGAGAAAATAACCCATTAAAAAGGGGAAAGAAAACAATACTTGATTCATAATATTATATGTACAAAATAGACATAACAATTCACTTTGAACAGTAAAAACAAATGGCTAGAACAGCTATGGTAATTAGACAATGCATAGCATAGCTATCGATATAAGATATACACATATATCATATCGAGAAGCAAGATAATGAGCACAAATCTATGTATATATTTCTGATCATATGCATTGGAAATGAACATCTAAGGGATAGGGTAGGAGAGCTAAATGAAGACAGGCACATGTATGTTCTTACATCAAGTCCAAGAACAGCTAAGGAACAAGGCATAAACAGTAACCCAAAACAGTAAAATTCATAGCCTAGCCTAACCTACACAGTAAGGTGAATATTTCCAAAATCGAATTCACATCAGAATCGTACACAATATCTACCACAAACCCAACAAAAATCTTCATCGAAATCCATTTCGATTAGGTAAATAAGTGTGGGAAAAATTATATACCAAAAATCCGAACATAAGATCTAATTACAGATTCGATTTTGATTGGAACAACAATTCAAAACCATTGATAGACAGTCATCTTATCTAAGGTCGAACAGCAACTATAAATACACACATTCAGTATGTTTCATCCATTCATGAACAAATTCGAAACCAGATAATAAAATCGAAATAACTCAGCAAGGAAAAATCGAGTAGAAAAACTTAGCTTCAGTTCTTGAACTCCTTTGTGTTGAATTCCGTTCGGGTTGAAGGTGTAGGTGGCATGTGGTTGTCTGTAGTGGATCTGGAGAGGTCCAGGAGTTGATCGCGAGGCCATGGTGGCGGACCGAGGGGCGGAGGAGGGTGCGACGCCACAAAAATCTCCGATTTGCTGTTGAAATCGAAAGAGGAATTAGGGTTTTCCTTTTTGGTCATCACGAGATTTTTTTTTTTGAGAGGCGGCTTGAATGAGGAAAGAACGGATCGAAGGGGGTTTTAAGGTTGAAGCGGGTCGGGTTCTTGAGTGGGCCGGCTGGTTAAGGTAAGCCCGAATTTTTATTTAAAAGGAAATTTATGTTTTAAATTAATTTAATTAGTTATAAAGTTCGTAACGTGATTTCTCACTCAGACGATGTCAGATTTACGCACGGTCAGTTGCATTGAGACCGTAGAGACGTGAACTTCGAGATGGAGCAGGTCTAGTTCGGATCTGATGTGACTGGAATTTTTATTCGAATTAAACGTCGGTATGATAAAAACCAGACTGTTTATCATCAGATTCAAATCGAGGTGAGTTAAACTCACTCAGCCCTTCCCGTTTATATTTTATATAAATTGGTTTTTTATTTTTTCTGTGTTCTGATTGTTAGTTTGCCTGTTATCTAATTGTTGATTTAATTACTGAAAACTAAACGGTTGGTTAATTCCAGAAGAAATACAAATCATTTTGATTTGACCCGAACAAGGGAATTTCCCTTGATTGACACCTTTATAAATGTGCTGAAATTGTTTGAATTATTTGAATTGGCCGTTAGTTGATTGATTTTTTTGGTTGATGGTTGAACCATATTTCAATATTTGTTTTGATATGGACCAATGGATGGTATGTGTGGGGTAATTAGCATCACCTGGCCAAGAAATAAATCGATTTTTAGATATGAATTTTATCGACTGTAAGTCGAAAGAGTTGGAGTTATAAATATATTTTATAACTGGAATAAATTTTGAAAGATGTTACTTTAAATAAAAGTTATTTAAAAAGGAATAAATATTAATTATTTAGTAAAGTTATAAGTAATTATGAAATTTGTTTATTTAAACAATTTCTTATGATTGGTAAGAATTATAAACAAATGAAAGGAACCTAGTGGTTAAGTATCCGAGTAATCGTGAACGACTAAATAAAGTTATTTAAATTAATTATATTTTAATTGATTTAAAAGAGGAATTAAATAGAATTGGTTAGAAAAGTAACCATGTCTGTGTTGACTCGGTCGACCATTTAAACTAAGTTCGATTTGAAATAACTTAGTGAATATTTGGTTAATCTTAATAAGAGTTTAAAAAAGGAAATTCATTATTTTAGTAAATAAAGGAGTTAAATTAATTTTCAATAATTAATGTTGAAATAATCTCTTCTTAAATGTAATACATTTAAGTAAACAAGTTTGAAATGAAATATGGTCGAGTGTTGGGAAAAGGCTAGAAATGAGTTATTTGAGCTCGAGTTTTATAGTGAAGCAAATTAAAAGATTTAAGCAAATACGTAGCTTAAATGAAGGGTCAACCTGACGTTTGCATTAAGTAAAGAGGGATGGAGATATAAAGGGTTTATATTAAACCGGGAATTTATAAACAAGGTTTATAAATGGAATAAGAATTAAAACGTTGTTTTAAATTGGAAATACTTAAAAAGGGTATTAAGTTAAATCGATGGATTCAAAAGGGAATTTTCGAAGAAAAAGGAAATTGGGAAAAAGGGGTTTGTTTTGAGCTTGGTAAACCAGGTTAGAAATGGGATTTATAATTCAGTTTATGAAACGAAGTCATTTGGATAAGTCGAGAGTAAATAAAGTGATGTGTAGTAGGGAATTATTTAAAGAACAAATCAAGCGATATTAATTATATTTAATGAGGAATTTCCAAAAGATAAGAAGTACTGTAAAGCGATATTTTAACTAGTGGAATGTGTTTTGATATAAAATTGAATATTGGTTTTTGAATTACAACTCGTATTTTACCTGAGGATAAGAGCGTTGTTGATCAAGGTCTGAGAGGTAATCAAAATACCCCAACTTGAACGACTTCGGGACTATCCAAAGATGATACTAGTTGGTAATGGCGAGAGTGTGATAAGATTTTCCAAAGCAAAGGAAATAAGATGAGATGATATTCTACCTAGTAACGGAATTAAAAGGAAATTTGGGCGATTAATTTTAAAAGCCAAGTGATGCTGAGTACTAGACCTGGGAATCTATTTTTACGATTTCATGGATGTTTACTTGATAGTTAAATAACCAACTATCAAGTCTGACCCTTACGATTGTTTGTATGGAAAGACTGGGATCGAATATATATTCGAAAACCATTCCAACCAACAAATACGATATATATAGAAGATATCGGGCAACGATCGAGATGGAGCATGTGAAGACCATAGATCTTCATAAAGCGGAAGAACCACTTACAATCTATGATTCGACCCAGAGATATACTGGGGTTCTGTCGTGGTTGAAACTGTGGATTGCAAGGACGATCGCTATTGATCCATGGGGTGATTCCTATATTGGATGCAGTAGGAGAGTACCTTCGGTTCATCCTGTTCCTGGATGACTTGTATTGACGAATGTCTAACGGAGTATTTCCTTAAAACCACGTACGTTGATTTTTACAAATATTACCGAGTTGGTGGCGAAGAATGCCCTTCTTTAAAACCCGTAGTATATTTGTGGACGTCAATTAGTGATTTGACGGATCTGACGATGTGGCATTCAAAGTGAATGATGACCATATGTGTTCTGACCTCAAGACTCATCAACCGGGAAATGACATAAATCGGGCATGCAACATGGCTATGTGGGTCGCTCCCATTAGGGTGTATAATCACCTATCTAGAGAAAATCAATTTCATTCTTTTATCTATTTCGATGCTGTCCCTTATCGAGAAACGGTGGTTTGAGTCCAACCGTTGGTGATATACATTCGATACACTCAAGCGAATGAGTGGTCGGTCATGTGAGGGCCGGGTTGCAATACGTTCTTGTTGAACCCAGTGTATTCGCCTCTAGAGATACACGAGCGGAAGGTGGTCCTATACCTTGTCAAAGTTGGAATCCAATCTCCAATAAGCGCCTGCGGTTTTGTTTGTATATATATACGTGGAGCGTGAGATGCAAGCATTCCACTAGATTGATATTTACTTGTATTTAGACATTATTATAATATCAGAAAAGATATTGATTTCAAAAACCGGTTTAGGTTATCGTAAGGTTAAAAACCATCCGTGTTTATGTGTGGATCGGTCTTACGATTATCTTTTTCTTTCGAAAGGATTTTAACTTTAAAATCAAGTTGTGTGATACCCTAAATGCTGTGCGAGTTTTTCTCACCCTGGTTCACCAGACTGACCCGGTGTTTTGTAAATGCTCAAGTTAGCCCGAGGTGTACAGGTTCAGGTTAGCAGGTACTGAGAAATCCAGAGACGAGCTAAAGGTGTTCAGATGTATGATATGATTACTATTCCGTTGTGTGTTGTATATGAGATAGATTATTATAACTGTCCAGAGATGTGATGTACTCTGATATTGTAAGTATTTTCAAAAGCTCTCAATAAAAATTTATTTCTGTATTATATTTTGTTCCGCTGCGATGTGAGACTCTGTGTTGTGTTAGTTCTTCTTCTTCTATCCTAATATTTCTTTCTTTCTTATCTCACCCTCTAATCTCTTTCTAAAAACGTTCCAGTGTTTTCGGTGTTGGAAGGTCGGCATGAGTACATAAAAGGGTATTTATGTCGATTTTCGAGGCCGGAAATTCTTGGGTCGTTATAGTGGTATCAGAGCAATTGGTTGAGTAGTAACCATGACTCTGTGGCGTAACTCAATAGAGATGGGGCTAGTAACACCCTAGATTGAGTCGAATGTGTATATATATATATAAGAGCGTATGTGTGAAATTTTATATACAAATTTTTTGTATTATTTGACCGGTTCAAGTGTTGAAAAGCGTTAAACTAGCCAATGGATACAATATTGTTTATAAAAGAGGGTAAATGAAATAATTTTACCCAATGTATATTTTTATATAGAAAAAAGGAATTTATTTTCTATACTATAGTAATATGGGGTGTTTGTTTGTTCTGGTTGATTTGATTTGAAATCAAATTTGAATTATGAAATAAGGTTGAACTGATTAGAAGAATCAATTCGCCAATTGAATCAGATATGAAAATGAAACTAAACCTGGTTAAGTGGAATCAATTTACGAATGATATAATGTACTTAAATAAATTGGGATTTAAAAATTTATTGGGTAAATAAATTGGGATTCAAATAAAGTGGATTGCCATTTGGAATTTGATTTTTTCGAAGAAGTTGAGGCCCAGAATAACAGTTGTAGTCGTATCGATCGAGTCATGCAGGGGAGGTGTTGGCGAAATCCTCGAAAAATTTTAGAGTTCGAATTTATTTTGAATTTAATGCAAAGGTAATGATTTTAAAATAATATGGGTTGGAATATTCTTCTTACTTTGCAATTTCGAGGACGAAATTATTTTAAGGGGGGGAAGAATGTAATATCCCGTATTTTCTGACCATTTATTTGGAATATTTGATTTATTTAAAAAATTGATTTGAATTTAAATGATGGGATTTGACCATTTTAAACTGAATATATTTAAATTATATTAATAATATAATAATATTTATTTAAAATTATATTATATAAAAACTGGAGCGTTCCGTTATTTGATATTGAATAGCTAACATTACCAATATATCAGACCAAATGTATTTATTGTTATGAAGTCAATCCATAATTAATAAAGCACCCGCTTATTGGAGATAGTAAGAAAAGATTTTATAATAGACCACGCTCGAATACAAATTGGTATTTGTATTAAATATGTATTTTGTTAATAGCCAAATGCTTATTTGTGTTTATTATGGACCACGCTCTTATATAACAAAACTTGTTTTATATTTATTAGAAAGGAAAATCGTTTCCTTATAACAAAACTTGTTCACTCTGTTCATTTATTCATCAACTCACTTAAACTTTTGCACTTTTCTTCTTTCATATTTGAATTCTGTTTAATACATTATGAAACGCCTTATGACTTTAGCCTTCATTCTTTTTTTTTAAAGCTTTACATATGATGCATATAGTATTTCTTTATATTTTGCATATATCACTTCGTAATTTGGATTTCAACGGAAATTCATCACTGCTCGTTACACCACTCTTTTCAGTTTTCATAGATGATGGAATAGTTATGAATTTTGATGCCACTGCATATATAACTAAAGCGAGGATGTCAGCTCTGTCTAATTTTTATGTGTCCATGAATCCTAAATATGAAGTGAATCATTTATTGAGATTTATTTTGCTGGTAACATAAACAATAACTAGTATTATTTCATTTAGAAACGAAAAGAAAAGAATGTAGTAAATACAAAGGAAAAGGCAAAAGGCAAAAGAAAGAAGTAAAATAAACTACAACAGCTAGGAAAGTGAGTAGAGAACAGCTAAATGAAATCAACCAAACAAATATATATACACGTTTCGACAAATTTACAGAACTGCATTGACATGTTCAGGTACAGTTAATTTCATATTTTTAAAACCTGACAAGATGAAACAATAAAAAACATGATTCAAATTTTATCAGCAGCCTTTGTTCTTTTGAGAAATCAGAAAATCCGTCTCGATCAACTTTGATCTACGAAAAGAGAAAATAACCCATTAAAAAGGGGAAAGAAAACAATACTTGATTCATTATATTATATGTACAAAATAGACATAACAATTCACTTTGAACAGTAAAAACAAATGACTAGAACAACTATGGTAATTAGACAATGCATAGCATAGTTGTCAATATAAGATATACACATATATCAGATCGAGAAGCAAGATAATGAGCACAAATCTATGTATATATTTCTGATCATATGCACTGGAAATGAACATCTAAGGGATATGGTAGGAGAGCTAAATGAAGACAGGCACATGTATGTTCTTACATCAAGTCCAAGAACAGCTAAGGAACAGGGCATAAACAGTAACCCAAAACAGTAAAATTCATAGCTTAGCCTAACCTACACTATATTTCCAAAATCGAATTCACATCAGAATCGTACACAATATCTACCACAAACCCAACAAAAATCTTCATCGAAATCCATTTCGATCAGCTAAATAAGTGTAGGAAAAATTATATACCAAAAATCCGAACACAAGATCTAATTACAACTTCGATTTTGATTGGAACAACAATTCGAAACCATTGATAGACAGTCATCTTATCTAAGGTCGAACCGCAACTATAAATACACGCATTCAGTATGTTTCATCCATTCATGAACAAATTCGAAACCAGATAATAAAATCAAAATAACTCAGCAAGGAAAAATCGAGTAGAAAAACTTAGCTTCAGTTCTTGAACTCCTTTGTGTTGAATTCCGTTCGGGTTGAAGGTGTAGGTGGCATGTGGTTGTCTGTAGTGGATCTGGAGAGGTCCAGGAGTTGATCGCGAGGCCATGGTGGCGGATCGAGGGGCGGAGGAGGGTGCGACGCCACAAAAATCTCCGATTTGCTGTTGAAATCGAAAGAGGAATTAGGGTTTTCCTTTTTGGTCATCACGAGATTTTTTTTTGAGAGGCGGCTTGAATGAGGAAAGAACGGATCGAAGGGGGTTTTATGGTTGAAGCGGGTCGGGTTCTTGAGTGGGCCGACTGGTTATGGTAAGCCCAGATTTTTATTTAAAAGGAAATTTATGTTTTAAATTAATTTAATTAGTTTATAAAGTTCGTAACGTGATTTCTCACTCATACGATGTCAGATTCACGCACGGTCAGTTGCTTTGAGACCGTAGAGACGTGAACTTCGAGATGGAGCAGGTCTAGTTCGGATCTGAAGTGACTGAAATTTTTATTCGAATTAAACGTCGGTCTGATAAAAACCAGACTATTTATCGTCAGATTCAAATCGAGGTGAGTTAAACTCACTCAGCCCTTCCCATTTATATTTTATATAAATTGGGTTTTATTTTTTCCGTGTTCTGATTGTTAGTTTGCCTGTTATCTAATTGTTGATTTAATTACTGGAAACTAAACGGTCGGTTAGTTCCAGAAGAAATACAAATCATTTTGATTTGACCCGAACAAGGGAATTTTCCTTGATTGG
Organism: Allium sativum; assembly: GCA_030737875.1. NCBI lineage: Eukaryota > Viridiplantae > Streptophyta > Magnoliopsida > Asparagales > Amaryllidaceae > Allium > Allium sativum. The sequence goes on from CM060922.1 coordinate 1,043,654,403, forward strand.
TCACCTTTATAAATGGGCTGAAATTGTTTGAATTATTTGAATTGGCCGTTAGTTGATTGATATTTTTGGTTGATGGTTGAACCGTATTTCAATATTTATTTTGATATGGACCAATGGACGGTATGTGTTGGGTAATTAGCATCACCTGGCCGAGAAATTAATCGATTTTTATATATGAATTTTATCGACTGTAAGTCGACAGAGTTGGAGTTATAAATATATTTTATAACTGGAATAAGTTTTGAAAGCTGTTACTTTAAATAAAAGTTATTTAAAAAGGAATAAATATTAATTATTTAGTAAAGTTATAAGTAATTATGAAATTTGTTTATTTAAACAATTTCTTATGATTGATAAGAATTATAAACAAATGAAAGGAACCTAGTGGTTAAGTATCCGAGTAATCGTGAACGACGAAATAAAGTTATTTAAATTAATTATATTTTAATTGATTTAAAAGAGGAATTAAATAGAATTGGTTAGAAAAGCAACCATGTCTGTGTTGACTCGGTCGACCATTTAAACTAAGTTAGATTTAAATTAGTGAAACAACTTAGCGAATATTTGGTAAATCTTAATAAGAGTTTAAAAAAGGAAATTCATTATTTCAGTAAATAAAGGAGTTAATTAAATTTTCAATAATTAATGTTGAAATAATCTCTTCTTAAATGTAATACATTTAAGTAAACAAGTTTGAAATGAAATATGGTCGAGTGTTGGGAAAAGGCTAGAAATGAGTTATTTGAGCTCGAGTTTTATAGTGAAGAAAATTAAAAGATTTAAGCAAATACGTAGCTTAAATGAAGGGTCAGCCTGACGTTTGCATTAAGTAAAGAGGGATGGAGATATAAAGGGTTTATATTAAACCGGGAATTTATAAACAAGGTTTATAAATGGAATAAGAATTAAAACGTTGTTTTAAATTGGAAATACTTAAAAAGGGTACTAAGTTAAATCGATGGATTCAAAAGGGAATTTTATGAGAAAAAGGAAATTGGGAAAAAGGGGTTTGTTTTGAGCTTGGTAAACCAGGTTAGAAATGGGATTTATAATTCAGTTTATGAAACGAAGTCATTTGGATAAGTCGAGAGTAAATAAAGTGATGTGTAGTAGGGAATTATTTAAATAACAAATCAAGCGATATTAATTATATTTAAAGAGGAATTTCCAAAAGATAAGAAGTACTGTAAAGCGATATTTTAACTAGTGGAATGTGTTTTGATATAAAATTAAATATTGGTTTTTGAATTACAACTCGTATTTTACCTAAGGATAAGAACGTTGTTGATCAAGGTCTGAGAGGTAATTAAAATACCCCAACTTGAACGACTTCGGGACTATCCAAAGATGATACTAGTTGGTAATGGTGAGAGTGTGATAAGATTTTCCAAAGTAAAGGAAATAAGATGAGATGATATTCTAACTAGTAACGGAATTAAAAGGAAATTTGGGCGATTAATTTTAAAAGCCAAGTGATGCTGAGTACTAGACCTGGGAATCTAGTTTTATGATTTCATGGATGTTTACTTGATAGTTAAATAATCGACTATCAAGTCTGACACTTACGATTGTTGGTATGGAAATACCGGGATCGAATATATATTCGAAAACCATTCCAACCAACAAATATGATATATATAGAAGATATCGGGCGACGATCGAGATGAAGCATGTGAAGACCATAGATCTTCATAAAGCGGAAGAACCACTTACAATCTCTGATTCGACCCGGAGATATACTGGGGTTCTGTCGTGGTTGAAACTGTGGATTGCAAGGACGATCGCTACTGATCCATGGGGTGATTCCTATATTGGATGCAGTAGGAGAGTACCTTCGGTTCATCCTGTTCCTGGATGACTTGTATGGACGAATGTCTGACAGAGTATTTCCTTAAAACCACGTACATTGATTTTTACAAATATACCGAGTTGGTGGCGAAGAATGGCCCTTCTTTAAAACCCGTAGTATATTTGTGGACGTCAATTAGTGATTTGACGGATCTGACGATGTGGCATTCAAAGTGAATGATGACCAGATGTGTTCTGACCTCAAGACTAATCAACCGGGAAATGACAGAAATCGGGCAGGCAGCATGACTTGTGGGTCGCTCCCATTAGGGTGTATAATCACCTATCTAGAGAAAATCCATTTCATTCTTTAATCTATTTCGATGTTGTCCCTTATCGGGAATAGGTGGTTTGAGTCCAACCGTTGGTGATATACATTCGATACACTCAAGCGAAATGAGTGGGCGGTCATGTGAGGGCCGGGTTGCAAGACGTTCTTGTTGAATTCAGTGTATTCGCCTCTAGAGATACATGAGCGGAAGGTGGTCCCATACCTTGTCAAAGTTGGAATCCAATCTCCAATAAGCGTCTGCGGTTTTGTTTGTATATATATATACGTGGAGCGTGAGATGCATGAGTTCCACTAGATTGATATTTACTTGTATTTAGACATTATTATAATATCAGAAAAGATATTGATTTCGAAAACTGGTTTGGGTTATCGTAAGGTAAAAACCGTCCGTGTTTATGTGTGGATCGGTCTTACGATTATCTTTTTCTTTCGAAAGGATTTTAACTTTAAAATCAAGTTGTGTGATACCCTAAATGCTGTGCGAGTTTTTCTCACTCTGGTTCACCAGACTGACCCGGTGTTTTGTAAATGCTCGGGTTAGCCCGAGGTGTACAGTTTCAGGTTAGCAGGTACTGAGAAATCCAGAGACAAGCTGAAGGTGTTCAGATGTATGATATGATTACTATTCCGTTGTGTGTTGTATATAAGACAGATATTGTAAGTATTTATGGCATGTTCAGATGTATGAGACTCTGTGTTGTGTTAGTTCTTCTTCTTCTATTCTAATATTTCTTTCTTTCTTATCTCACCCTCTAATCTCTTTCTAAAAACGTTCCAGTGTTTTCGGTGTTGGAAGGGCGGCATGAGTACGGAAAAGGGTATTTATGTCGATTTTCGAGGCCGGAAATTCATGGGTCGTTACACTTTATGTCCAACTTAATTTTCCTTTCTTCTTTTTTCTCCCTTACCAGGCTCGTATGGTGGAAATGATTAGTGTGTATTGTTTGGAAGATTTTTCTTGGAGGCTTATCTTTGTTTAAGATGTATTCACCTTTTTATATTATCTTATTCCACGGTATTCATTGTATTGATGACTATTTTGAGGGATAGTCTTATTGTACTCTAATTTCGTGACTGAGATATAGATTTTAATGAGACATGTGGTTTAATACAAAATTAATTTGTGGATTTTGAAATACATTTTATCTTTTAGTTTTTAAAATGCTTCTTTCATAATATGTTTTTATGTCTTATGAATCTTAGTCTATGTGATTATATATCTTTATACCTATAATGCTTTATATTTCTAAGCGAGACGCTACTTTGGGGAATGTTAATGGGGGTGTTTAATTTGGTATTAGAACCTAAGGTTATAGGATCATTGAAAGTTGGCTTAAAATAAACATTTTCCAAAAGAAAGTGAATTTTCAAAACATAGGCTATTTTAAAAATAAAAGTATATCCCCTTGTGTCAAATACATCATGTAACACCCCGTATGTTGAATAACTTGCTATAATATAAAACTGGGCAGAATTAAATTTTAAAATCTGAATCAGGGTAAACGGGCTATGCCATTGCGTTCGTCTCGGAAAAATACGCGAAATAGAGTCCGAGTTTTCGAAAATCGGAGCCCGTATGACCCAGTTAAGGCCCGAAGAAGTTTTCAGAAATTCAAAACAGATTTAAAAACAAAAATTTCACATTTCAGAAGAGGCGGGAAAAATTCCCGCCAGGCAGAAGGAGTCGACCCTTGGGTCGACATGGGTGTCGACCCCCTTCCTAGGGGTCGACACAGGGGTCGACCCCCCTGTCGGTCTGTGTGACCTGGGTGCAACCTGATGGCTTTTGGGCTGTGCTTGGTGGCTAGGACGAGATCTGACGGCTCTAATCTGATTTATGGTTAATCTAATGGCCTAAAACACCTAACTACTCTATAAATACGCCCTAAGACTACCCTAATTCATACTAAAAATAGATACAACGTCGTCATGCCGTCAAAATGCAACTTGAAGGAGCCTCCATCAAATTAAAGAGGAAGATAGCTTCTCAAATCAACTACTAATCAACTCTAGCAACTTAATCTTCTTCATGGGAGTGCTAATCAACAAGTTGTGAGTTTCTATAGCCTTAATGACCAATTGTTGAAATGATTATGATAGGATATAATGAGGTTATGGCTATGTATGTGGATCAATGCAAGATTATGTTATCATATGCTATGTGTTTGTGATGTTATGCAAGTTATGCAAGTTATGTGCTATGTGTTCATGATGTTATGCAAGTTATGCAAGTCATATGCTATGTGATCATGATGTTATGCAAGTTATATGCTACATGTTCATGATGTTATGCAAGTTATGCAAGTCATATGCTACATGTTCATGATGTTATGCAAGTTATGCAAGTTATATGCTATATGATCACGATGTTATGCAAGTTATGCAAGTGTTAGGCTATGTGTTCATGATGCTAGTTATGCAAATTGCTATGATAAACATTGATCCATTATGACACCATGTTATGCAAGTTTGGTGTTTGATTATATGCAAGTTCATATATGATATGTTATGCAAGTTTGGTGTATGATTATATGCAAGTTCATATAAGACATGTTATGCAAGTTTGGTGTTTGATTATATGCAAGTTCATATATGATATGTTATGCAAGTTTGGTGTATGATTATATGCAAGTTCATATAAGACATGTTATGCAAGTTTGGTGTTTGATTATATGCAAGTAACATGTGCAAGTTTACACCTTAGTATGATATGCATACATATGCAAGTTAACCCCTTAGTATGTCATACATACATATGCAAGTTTACCCCTTTGTATGACATAAGTCACTTATGCAAGTTAACCTCTTTATGACATATGTGATTCATGCAAGTTTGGGTTGATTATTTATGCTAGTTGGGTTGATGCTATATGCATGTTGACACCTTTAAAACCCATGTTGGTTGAACCCATTGTATTTGTGATGAATCTTCCCTTTTATGTCATGTTAGCGAATTTCGTGGGGAACGATGGGGTTAATATACATGTTAATGAAATGGTTGAAGTTGGTATGATTATGCATACCATAAAGTGGATGGACATAATTGAGTCAATTATGTACATCGTTAAAATTGGAATTAATTAGGGAAAATTAATTCGAAATATGGGGGTGATTAATTAGGTGTAATTAATCGACTAAGACACGAGGTTGGACCCTTTTGTAGCATAAGACTGCCCGAAACCGACCGACAAATCCAGCGGCTACAAATGATTGGCCCAATGTGAGAGGTCTTAGGCACAAACTGAATACGTGACAAGTGTAAAGACACGAGGTTATACTCGGTTATGGCGTAAGGCTGCCCGGACCCAACCGGCAAATCCAGCTGCCATAAAAGATAGTCTAATGTGAGAGGTCTTTACAACGGTTACGTTCTTAATCAATTAAGAAATACTTAACCAGATAAGCATGTAGTGGGGCATGAGGGGTTAAGTGGGTGCCTTGGGTGGCATGTGGAAATCAAGTAAGTGCCTTGGGTGGCATGTGGAAATCTAGTGGGTTGCCTTGGGTGGCAATAGAAAATACGATTAGAATACTTAACCAAGTGGAAACATGTAATTAAACATGATTAAAGGGTTAAGTGGGATGCACTAGATAAAGTGACAAGCTTAGGTGGGTAGCTTGTGGGGGCCCATTTCAACCAGTAACCCATATGTATCTTATTGGGCTCGACCCATGTCGAGGACGGGACACGCGTACTGGGCTTGACTATAAGAGGCCAAAACGGGTTAGCGGTGGCAACGCAAGTCCAACGGGTTTCATATGCGTGTGTGGACCCGGGCTGGTAGGTAAGACCTTGTTGCATCGTGTAGATATAAGTCGTGCACCATTGGTTGTATCGGGTTGCCACTTTGGGGAGTGATACACCCCACTGTGGGGCCAGTACGGGTATCTACGATAGGGAGCCGATCGCTTGGGAGTAGTGGGTACACTTAGTGGAGATAGGGGCAGACGACACCTATGTAGTCAGCTAGGGGTACATGAAACTACTGGGTAAATTTTCTAAGTCCTTGGGAGGGATCAACCTTTAAGTAGGAATGACTGGTGTGGTGCAGTTAGTAATTACCCTTGGGTGGGTAGATGCGTCTTTACCGTTATCTTAGTTCATCCTATGTCTAGTTGGCTGCTTAGTGTAGTCATTTATCCCCAGTCATCACCGTACCAAGTTTATATCATACCCTAATTACTTTAATGATTGTCTTGTTAAAGTTATAGGGCTCACTCAGACTTATGTCTGACCCCGTTGTTTTTATCTTTTTCCCCCTCAGGTCCTCAGGTTGGGCCTAGCACTAGTGGGCTTTGATCAGATCTCTTTATCTATCTTTTGGAGCTTGGACCGTGATGTAAAGCCCAACTTATCTTTTCTATTATGGCTATTTGTTTATGTAGTGGGATTATGTACTTATGTTTTTATCAGGATGGATATTTAGTACTTGACTCTTTATGGTGTTGTAACTAAACATGTTTACCTTCTGCTGCAATGAAATGATGTTTTAGAAATTTCAAGTATTATTTATATCTGTCTTGTTGTAATTTTTCTGTTCTATATTCACTTAAATACTCCACCGAAGTTAAGGCATTCCCTTAGTGAGTGACCTTAGCGGGTGTGGGGTGTTACACGTGGTATCAGAGCTGAAGGTTACCGGAACAGATAAAAATTTTTAGAAAACTATTTTTCTAAAAACATTTTTGGAAGAAGTATTTTCAAAAACATGTCTTTTAAGAGAAAAGTTTTTGAAAGAAAAGCATAATCCCAAATAGCCATATCTTTATCTTTCGAATTCTCCGTTTTGAATCTTCCTTTTTCGTTTCAGCATGGCTGAAGATCTTAACTTTCCGGAGGGTGTGACGATACCAGTATGGTATAGGAGATTGATGGAGGCTAGGGCCGCCACTGCGGGTCCAGCAAATGTTCCTCCACCAACAGTAGCACCCGATCTTCCTCCTCCTCCTCGCACGGGTACTTTTGCTAAGACTTGCAAGGAATTTAAGGCTATGGGAGGGAAACCTTTTCAAGGATCTGAAACTTTTGTGGAAGCTAGAGATTGGCTTAAGGAGGTGGAAGAGTTGATAGATATCTTTGAGATGGAAGAAGGAAAGAAAGTCAAGTTAGCGGCTTGGTTAATGAAGGGAGAGGCCTCATTCTGGTGGGAGGTCACTAATGGAGAACGCCCTGTTGACTCTTGGGCGGATTTCAGGCAAAGATTTGTGGCAAAGTTTCTCTCAAGGGCGGAGGAAAACTTGTATATGGAAAGGTTCTTGACTCTAAAGCAAGGAAACCTATCAATGAAGGAATATGTCAACAAGTTTAATCAATTGGAAAGGTTTGGCATAGACATGGTGAATACACCGGAGAAGAAGGCTTTGAGGTTCGTTAAGGGCTTGAATGAACCGATGCATGGATTGGCTATGACTCACATCCCTATGGGGGCCACCTTTGAGAAGCTAGTAGACATGGCACTCATGCATGAGGAAGAGAAGGGTCCCAATGCTAATACGGCACCCGAGAAGAAAGGAGATCAAAAGAGACCTCAACAGCAACAGCAAAACAAAGGTGGGAAAGGCAACGGTGGCAAGGGAAAGAAGAAGTGCTTCAATTGCGGGACACCAGGCCACCTAAGCAAAGATTGTCGAAAGAAGAAGAAGAAGACTGGCTGCTTCCACTGTGGCGAAGCAGGGCATCTTGTGAAGGATTGCCCTAAGAAGGGGCAAAGGACGGGATCTACCTCAGGAGTACAGGTGCAAGCTCTTATGGCACCAGGTCAGGCAAGGGGGCAAGTTCAGGCTCTCACGGTTCCACCGACTCAGGAAAGAGGTAGCACTATTTCCGTTGAAAGTCTGGTTTTTCTGTTTGATCATCATGTCCGTACTTTGTTTGACTCTGGCGCATCGCATTCGTTTATCTCATCATCATTAGTTGAGTCACTGCACTTAGACACCAGTCTAGTAGATGATCCCTTGGTTGTTTCAAACCCAATTGGGGGCTCCACTTATTTGTCCATGATATGTTTGGGTTTGAAGATTTCTATACTTAGCGTTGAGTTTAGATGTGATGCTTTTGTTTTGGGCTTCACGGGCTATGGGTTGATTTTGGGCATGGACTGGTTATCCAGTAATGGTGCCGTTCTTGATTGCGAAAGGAGAGTTGTTAGGCTCATGACCCGCTTGGGGAACACTCTCGAGATCTCTTGTAATCCCATAGATTCTGTTATGCTAAGTTATCTTGAATCGCTTGACGCTTCGGTCGAGAGTTTGCGATCTGTTAGAGTGGTCCGGGAATACTCGGATGTGTTTGAGGAGGTGAAGGGCTTACCTCCGAAGCGGGAGATAGACTTCCGAATATATCTGGTGGACAATGCTAAACCAGTATCTTTACCAGTGCGCCACATGGCTCCTCGTGAGAGGAGCGAACTCCATAAGCAAGTAGGGGAGTTGCTTGAGAAGGGGTTCATAAGACGAAGTATATCGGAGTGGGCTGCTCTAGTAGTTTTTGCCACGAAGGCGGATGGGTCCCTCAGACTTTGTGTAGACTATAGAGAACTCAACAAGCTCACAAAGAAGAATAGACACCCATTGCCGAGGATTGATGATCTCTTTGATCAGTTGGTTGGCGCCTCAGTGTTTTCGCAGTTGGACTTGGCCACGGGGTTTCATCAGTTGAGAGTGGCTGAGGATAGCATAGACAAGACTGCCTTTAGGACTCCGGATGGTTTCTATGAGTGGCTTGTGATGCCATTTGGTTTGACGAACGCCCCTGCATACTTTGTTGATTTGATGAGTAGGGTGTTCAGGGAGTTCCTTAATAAGTTCGTGGTGGTCTTTGTGGATGACATCTTAGTCTTTTCTAAGAGTGAAGAAGAGCATGCCCTACATCTTAGGGAAGTGTTGGAGACTCTTCGAGCGCATAGCCTTAAGGCTAAATTCTCTAAATGTCACTTCTGGAGGAGGGAAGTGCGGTTCTTGGGGCACGTGGTCTCCAAGGAAGGGATAGCTGTGGATCCCGCGAAGGTAGTGTCCATCCAAGATTGGAAGGTTCCGAAGAATCCTACCGAGGTGAGGAGTTTCTTGGGGTTGGCTGGCTACTATAGGAAGTTTATCAAGGACTTCGCGAAGATATCAGCCCCATTAACTCGCTTGACAAAGAAGAATCTGGTCTTCGCATGGGACGTAGATTGTGATGATGCGTTCCGACGGTTAAAGAGAGCTTTAACCACAGCCCCAGTCTTAGTGTTGCCAGATGGGAGTAAGCCATTTGTTGTCTATACCGATGCTTGTGGGACAGGACTAGGCGCAGTCTTAATGCAAGAGGGAAGGGTAATAGCCTACGGTGGAAGGCAGTTGAGAAAGCATTAGAAAAATTACCCTACCCATGATCTAGAGTTGGCCGCTATTGTTTTTGCGCTTAAGACTTGGCGTCATTATCTTCTTGGAGAGAGGTTCGAATTGTTCACTGACCACAAATCATTGAAGTACTTGTTTTCTCAGAAGGATTTGAACTTGAGACAGCAAAGGTGGATGGAATTCTAAGCATCCTATGATTTCGAGATAGCGTATACCCCTGGCAAGGGTAACGTGGTGGCGGACGCCTTGAGCAGAAAAAGGTTGTCCTTGAGTCCATTGTTCGTGGAACGACGAAGCTTGGAATTTATCTCGATGTTTGATTTCAAACCTTCCGTTGACTTTGTACCCGGTTTGCTAGCATCTTTAGAGTTCAAGCCTACTCTTTTGGGACGGATTGGCGAGGCATAGCGGGACGACCCACAGTTGGTTGAGTTGGTAGAGAGGCTCATAAGAGGGGAGTCGTCCAGCCATTTGAGTAGGTACACCCTAGACGATAGGGGGTGCTTGCGTAGAGACGGTAGACTTTGTGTACCGCAAGACGAGGGTTTGAGGAAGGCTATTCTTGATGATGCACACCATTCTAGGATGACCATTCATCCCGGTGGGGACAAGATGTACCAAGACATGAAGCGAGTTTTCTTTTGGGCCGGTATGAAGAAAGATGTGGCCGAGTATGTCGCTAGATGCTTGGTGTGCCAGCAAGTGAAAGCGGAGCAAAAGAAACCTGGTGGGTTGCTTCACCCATTAGAAGTTCCGGAATGGAAGTGGGATAGCGTCTCGATGGATTTTATTGATGGGTTACCAAGATCGAGGAAGGGTAATACGGGAATTTGGGTTGTGGTAGACAGACTTACTAAGAGTGCCCATTTCATACCCATGAAGAGCAAGAGGACTGCTCCATGGCTAGCTTCAGTTTATCTTCGAGAGATAGTTCGATTGCATGGGGTACCCTCTAGCATAGTGAGTGATCGAGATCCTATCTTCACTAGCGAGTTTTGGAAGAGTTTGCAAGAAGCAGTGGGGACTCAGTTGTGTCTGAGCACCGCATATCATCCTCAGACGGACGGCCAGACCGAGAGGGTGAATCGTGTTCTGGAAGACCTTTTGAGGCTTTGTATCTTGGATTTTGGAGGTACATGGGAAGAGCATCTTCCATTGGTGGAGTTCGCGTATAATAACAGCTTTCAGTCCAGTATTGGCATGGCTCCTTTCGAAGCTCTTTATGGAAGGCCTTGTCGATCACCTACATGTTGGTGGGAATCTACGGATAAGATCTTGCTTGGGCCTGATATGGTTAGAGAGACTTCGAAGAAGATTGATTTGATTCGAAGAAGGATGAAAGCGGCGCAAGACAGACAGAAATCTTACGCGGATAAGAGGAGGACGGATCTTGAGTTTGATGTTGGGGACATGGTCTTTGTCAAAGTATCGCCATTACGGAATGTTGTCCGCTTTGGGTCCATTGGGAAGTTAGCACCAAGATTTGTAGGACCGTTTCCTATTAAGGAAAGGATTGGACGGATGGCATATAGAGTGGATTTACCCGAGAGACTTAGTGGGGTACATGACGTATTCCATGTGTCACATTTGAGGAAGTGCCTACATGAGACCGCAGAGGTGGTAGAGCCGAGTTTGCTTAGAGAAGTGGAGGTAGAGCGTGATGCGACTATTCGACGAGCTCCTACCCGCATCCTTAGGTCAGAGATTAGGAAGTTGAGAAACAGGGAGGTTCGACTAGTCAAAGTGCAATGGGGAGAGGATGAGAGCAATGCTACTTGGGAGACAGAAGCGAAGATGCGTTCGCTGTACCCATTCCTTTTTGAGGGTATGTCTTTTAACTTCTCCTTTATCGTTTGTCTAGTACTTATCTTATCTTTAGTATGTCCTCTCATTAGTATCTTTGACCTTTAGATAGGGTAAACCTATGGTTGAAACATGTGTTTGAGACATGTTATGTTTGATGGATGCGTGTGGATGCAAGTTGTTGCTAGTGGTTGCTCGTGGATGCATATACACACACTTTAGACACTAGATCGGCTCAATCACTTCATATTGCATATTGCATATAATTGTGTGTAGGTATCTATATTAATGGATGTATAATGGTTGTGCTATCATATGGATGATGCATTTTGGTGAATGATTGTGCACACATGTAGAAATAGTATGTGTCGATAGGGTTCTTTCGCATACATATTGGATGCATGGCACTATCATGGTTTGCATTAAGGAGGTCGACTGAATCAGTAGACCGTCTAATTTTGCTTTAGTATACGGACATATACACACACTCTTTGCATATGTTCATACAGCATTAGAAACTTTAAGGACAATGGATGCTAGTGTTTGATGGTTTGAGTAGATGGTTGTTTGGATGGTAGGATACGTTCTTCTTGACTTAGAGATTTCGGGGACGAAATCCTTTAAGTAGGGGAGAATGTAACACCCCGTATGTTGAATAACTTGCTATAATATAAAACAGGGCAGAATTAAATTTTAAAATCTGAATCAGGGGAAACGGGCTATGCCATTGCGTTTGTCTCGGAAAAATACGCGAAATAGAGTCCGAGTTTTCGAAAATCGGAGTCCGTATGACCCAGTTAAGGCCCGAAGAAGTTTTCAGAAATTCAAAACAGATTTAAAAACAAAAATTTCACATTTCAGAAGAGGCGGGAAAAATTCCCGCCAGGCAGAAGGAGTCGACCCTAGGGTCGACATGGGTGTCGACCCCCTCCCTAGGGGTCGACCCAGGGGTCGACACAGGGGTCGACCCCCCCTGTCGGTCTGTGTGACCTGGGTGCAACCTGATGGCTTTTGGGTTGTGCTTGGTGGCTAGGACGAGATCTGACGGCTCTAATCTGATTTAGGGTTAATCTAATGGCCTAAAACACCTAACTACTCTATAAATACACCCTAAGACTACCCTAATTCATACTAAAAATAGATATAACGTCGTCATGCCGTCAAAATGCAACTTGAAGGAGCCTCCATCAAATTAAAGAGGAAGATTGCTTCTCAAATCAACTACTAATCAACTCTAGCAACTTAATCTTCTTCATAGGAGTGCTAATCAACAAGTTGTGAGTTTCTATAGCCTTAATGACTAATTGTTGAAATGATTATGATAGGATATAATGATGTTATGGCTATGTATGTGGATCAATGCAAGATTATGTTATCATATGCTATGTGTTTGTGATGTTATGCAAGTTATGCAAGTTATGTGCTATGTGTTCATAATGTTATGCAAGTTATGCAAGTCATATGCTATGTGATCATGATGTTATGCAAGTTATATGCTACATGTTCAAGATGTTATGCAAGTTATGCAAGTCATATGCTACATGTTCATGATGTTATGCAAGTTATGCAAGTTATATGCTATATGATCATGATGTTATGCAAGTTATGCAAGTGTTAGGCTATGTGTTCATGATGCTAGTTATGCAAATTGCTATGATAAACATTGATCCATTATGACACCATGTTATGCAAGTTTGGTGTTTGATTATATGCAAGTTCATATATGATATGTTATGCAAGTTTGGTGTATGATTATATGCAAGTTCATATAAGACATGTTATGCAAGTTTGGTGTTTGATTATATGCAAGTTCATATATGATATGTTATGCAAGTTTGGTGTATGATAATATGCAAGTTCATATAAGACATGTTATGCAAGTTTGGTGTTTGATTATATGCAAGTAACATGTGCAAGTTTACACCTTAGTATGATATGCATACATATGCAAGTTAACCCCTTAGTATGTCATACATATGCACGTTTACCCCCTTTGTATGACATAAGTCACTTATGCAAGTTAACCTCTTTATGACATATGTGATTCATGCAAGTTTGGGTTGATTATTTATGCTAGTTGGGTTGATGCTATATGCATGTTGACACCTTTAAAACCCATGTTGGTTGAACCCATTGTATTTGTGATGAATCTTCCCTTTTATGTCATGTTAGCGAATTACGTGGGGAACGATGGGGTTAATATACATGTTAATGAAATGGTGTGAAGTTGGTATGATTATGCATACCATAAAGTGGATGGACATAATTGAGTCAATTATGTACATCGTTAAAATTGGAATTAATTAGGGAAAATTAATTCGAAATATGGGGGTGATTAATTAGGTGTAATTAATCGACTAAGACACGAGGTTGGATCCTTTTGTAGCATAAGACTGCCCGGAACCGACCGGCAAATCCAGTGGCTACAAATGATTGGCCCAATGTGAGAGGTCTTAGACACAAACTGAATACGTGACAAGTGTAAAGACACGAGGTTAGACTCGGTTATGGCGTAAGGCTGCCCGGACCCAACCGGCAAATCCAGCTGCCATAAAAGATAGTCTACTGTGAGAGGTCTTTACAACAGTTACGTTCTTAATCAATTAAGAAACACTTTACCAGATAAGCATGTAGTGGGGCATGAGGGGTTAAGTGGGTGCCTTGGGTGGCATGTGGAAATCAAGTAAGTGCCTTGGGTGGCATGTGGAAATCTAGTGGGTTGCCTTGGGTGGCAATAGAAAATACGATTAGAATACTTAACCAAGTGGAAACATGTAATTAAACATGATTAAAGGGTTAAGTGGGATGCACTAGATAAAGTGACAAGCTTAGGTGGGTAGCTTGTGGGGGCCCATTTCAACCAGTAACCCATATGTATCTTATTGGGCTCGACCCATGTCGAGGACGGGACACGCGTACTGGGCTTGACTATAAGAGGCCAAAACGGGTTAGCGGTGGCAACGCAAGTCCAACGGGTTTCATATGCGTGTGTGGACCCGGGCTGGTAGGTAAGACGTTGTTGCATCATGTAGATATAAGCCGTGCACCATTGGTTGTATCGGGTTGCCACTTTGTGGAGTGATACACCCCACTGTGGGGCCAGCACGGGTATCTACGGTAGGGAGCCGATCGCTTGGGAGTAGTGGGTACACCTAGTGGAGATAGGGGCAGACGGCACCTATGTAGTCAGCTAGGGGTACATGAAACTACTGGGTAAATTTTCTAAGTCCTTGGGAGGGATCAACCTTTAAGTAGGAATGACCGGTGTGGTGCAGTTAGTAATTACCCTTGGGTGGGTAGATGCGTCTTTACCGTTATCTTAGTTCATCCTATATCTAGTTGGCTGCTTAGTGTAGTCATTTATCCCCAGTCATCACCGTACCTGTAACACCCCACACCTGCTACGGTCACTCACTATGGGAATGCCATAACATCGGTGGAGTATTTTAAGTGAATATAGAACAGAAAAATTACAGCAAGACAGATATAAGTAATACTTGAGAATTTAAAACATCATTTCATTGCAGCGGAAAGTAAAACATGTTTGGTTACACCAAAACCATAAACAAGAGTCAAGTACATAATATCCATCCTGATAAAACAAAAGTACATAATCCCACTACATAACTTAATAGCCATAATAGAAAAGATAAACTGAGCTTTACATCCACGGTCCAAGCTCCAAAAGATAGATAAAGCAGTCTGATCAAAGCCCACTAGTGCTAGGCCCACTCTGAAAACCTGAGGGTTGGGAAAAAGATAAAAAAACAATGGGGTCAGACATAAGTCTGAGCGAGTCCTATAACCTTAACAATACAATCATTAAAGTAATTAGGGTATGATATAAACAAGGTACGGTACCTCTGGGGATAATGACTACACTAAGTAGCCAACTAAACACAGGATGTACTAAGATAACCGAAAAGACGCATTTACCCACCCAAGGATAATTCCTACACTGCACCACCCCAGATCTACCCACCCAAGGGTAATTCCTACACTGCACCACCCCAGATCTACCCATCCAAGGGTAATTCCTACACTGCACCACACCAGTTCTACCCACCCAAGGGTAATTCCTACACTGCACCACACCAGTTCTACCCACCCAAGGGTAATTCCTACACTGCACCACCCCAGATCTACCCACCCAAGGGTAATTCCTACACTGCACCACACCAGTTCTACCGACCCAAGGGTAATTCCTACACTGCACCACCCCAGATCTACCCACCCAAGGGTAATTCCTACACTGCACCACACCAGTTCTACCCACCCAAGGGTAATTCCTACACTGCACCACACCAGTTCTACCCACCCTTGGGTAATTCCTACTTAAGGTTGATCCCACTAAGTGTACTTAGTAATTTTTAATAGTAGTTTTGTGTACCCCTAGCTGACTACATAGGTGCCGTCTGCCCCTATCTCCACTAGGTGTACTCACTACTCCCCAAGCGATCGGCTCCCTAACGTAGATTCCTGTGCTGGCCCCACAGTGGGGTGTATCATTCCCCAAAGTGGCAACCTGATAATATCAACGGTGCACGGCTTATACCTACACGATGCAACAACGTCTTACTTACCAGCTCGAGTCCACACACGCATATGAAACCCGTTGGACTTGCGTTGCCACCGCTAACCCGTTTTGGCCTCTTACAGTCAAGCCCAATATGCGTGTCCCGTCCTCGACTTGGGTCGAGCCCACAAAGATACGTTTGAGATATTGGTTGAAATGGGCCCCCATAAGCTACCCACCTAAGCTTGTCATTTCTAGTGAATCCCACTTAACCCTTTAACCATGTCCACTTACATGTTATAAATTTTGGTTAAGTCTTTTAATCATATTTTAATTGCCACTCAAGGCACCCACTAGATTTCCACATGCCACCCAAGGCACTTACTTGATTCCCACATGCCACCCAAGGCACTTACTTAACCCTTTAATCATGTTTAATTACATGTTCCACTTTGGTTAAGTATTCTAATCGTATTTTCTATTGCCACCCAAGGCAACCCACTAGTTTCCTCATGCCACCCAAGGCACCCCCACTAGTTACTACATGCCACCCAAGGCACCCACTTAACCCCTCATGCCCCACTACATGCTAATTTGGTTAAGTGTTTCTTAATTAATTAAGATCGTAACCTTTGTAAAGACCTCTCACATTAGACTGTCTTTTATGGCAGCTGGATATGCCGGTTGGTTCCGGGCAGCCTTACACCATAACAGAGTCTAACCTCGTGTCTTTACACTTGTCACGTATTTAGTTTATGACTAAGACCTCTCACATTGGGCCAATCATTTGTAGCCGCTGGATTTGCCGGTTGGTTCCGGGCAGTCTTATGCTACAAAAGGGTCCAACCTCGTGTCTTAGTCGATTAATTACACCTAATTAATCACCCCCATAATTTGTATTAATTATCCCTAATTAATTACCAATTTCAAGAATATGGGTAGACCTAACTCAATAGGTAAATTCCCAATTCCATAATATGGGTAGACCTAACTTTATAGGTAAATTCCCAATTCCATAATATGGGTAGACCTAACTTAATAGGTAAATTCCCAATTATGTCCATTCACTTTATGTTATGCTTAAGCATACCCATTTCACACCATTTCATTAACATGCATATTAACCCCATCGTTCCCCACGTAATTCGTTCTCATAACATGACATAATAAAGGGAAGATTCATCACAAATGCCATGGGTTTAACCAATCATAGCATATAACTTTATCATGGGTTTAAAAGGTGTCAACTTGCATATATGAGCATACATTAAACCCAACTAGCATTTAACCCAAACTTGCATGAAGCACATATGTCACAAAGGGGGTAACTTGCATATGATTCTTATGTCATACAAAGGTGTGAACTTGCATAGCATGTCACATGTTAACTTGCATATAACCAAACACATAACTTGCATAACATGTTACATATGAACTTGCATATAATCATGCACATAACTTGCATATAACCAAACACATAACTTGCATAACATGTTACATATGAACTTGCATATAATCATGCACATAACTTGCATTTAACCAAACATATAACTTGCATAACATGTTACATATGAACTTGCATATAATCATGTACATAACTTGCATTACATGTTACATATGAACTTGCATATAATCTCACATATAGCTTGCATAACATGTTACATGTGAACTTGCATATAATCTCACATATAGCTTGCATAACATGTTACATATGAATCAATGTTCAACATAGTGTTTTGCATAATGAGCATCATAAAACATAGCATTAAACTTGCATAACATATAGCATAAAACTCGCAAAACACACAACATACACTATACTAAACTTGCATAAACACATTGATCCACAAACATAGCCATATCTTATCATATCCTATCATAATCAATTTAACAATTGATTATTAAGGCTATAGAAACTCACCACTAAACTCCAATAAGCAAACCCTTGCCAAAAATCACCCAAAAACTCTAGCCTTGAAAATAAAGCTTGCAACTTGATGATGAATGCAAGCTAATGATCACTCATACAACTTAAAAATGCTTGTATGAACATGAAAGCCTTCATAGAAATAGTTTAGAAAGAGGATGGAGGCTAGGGTTTTGAGTGGAGGCCATGATCATAGAAAATTTTGGCATAGTTTAGTTAGAGGATAGGATTATGATCATTTAGGGCTAGCATAGGGTCTTATTTATAGGATTAGGATGTGTTTTAGACCCTTAGATTAACGCTAGGTTAATTTAGGTTCGTCAGATTTCGTCCCAAGCCCTCCAACCCAGCCCAAAACTCAACCAGGTGCACCCAGGCCAGAATCAGCCGACAGGGCAAGTCGACAGCCCTGTCGACTGCCAAGTCGACAGGCATGTTTCGAAATTCAAATTTCCCGAAAACTTCTTTGGGCCTTAACCGGGTCATACGGACTCCGATTTACAAAATTTCGGATTTTATTTCGCGTATTTTTCCGAGACGAACACAATGACGTAACCCGTTTCCCCTGATTCTCACATCTGAGATTATTAATTCTGTAATTAGTGAATATCAGTGTTAACTGAAATTCGGGGTGTTACATTCTCCCCTCCTTAAAGGATTTCGTCCCCGAAATCTCCAAGTTAAGGAGAATGCATATCCTACCATCCAAACAACCATCTACTCAATCCATCAAACACGGGCATCCATTGTCCTTAAAACAATTTCTACTGATGTATGAGCATATGCAAAAAGTGTGTGTATATGTTCCCTATCTAATGTATGAACATATGCAAACCGTGATAGTGCCATGCATCCAATATGTATGCGAAAGAACCCTATCGACACATACTATATCTACATGAGTGCACAATCATTCACCAAAATGCATCATCCATATGATAACACAACCATTATACATCCATAAATATAGCTACCTACACACAATTATATGCAATATGAAGTGATTGAGCCGATCTAGTGTCTAGAGTGTGTGTATATGCATCCACGAGCAACCACTAGCAAACACTTGCATCCACATGCATCCATCAATCATAACATGTCTGAAACACATGTTTCAACCATAGGTTTACCCTATCTAAAGGTCAAAGGCACTAACAAGAGGACATACTAAAGATAAGATAAGTACTAGACAAACGATAAAGGAGAAGTTAAAAGACATACCCTCAAAAAGGAATGGGTATAATGAACGCATTTTCGCTTCCGTCTCCCAAGTAGCGTTGCTCTCATCTTCTCCCCATTGCACTTTGACTAGTTGAACCTCCCTGTTTCTCAACCTCTTAATCTCTGACCCAAGGATGCGTGTAGGAGCTCGTCGAATAGTCGCATCACGCTCTATCTCTACTTCTCTAAGCAAGCTCGGCTTTACCACCTCTGCGGTCTCATGTAGGCACTTCCTCAAATGTGACACATGGAATACATCATGTACACCACTAAGTCTGTCGGGCAACTCCACTCTATAGACCATCTATCCAACCCTTTCCTTAATAGGAAACGGTCCAACAAACCTTGGTGCTAACTTCCCAACAGATCCAAAGCGAACCACATTCCGTAACGGAGATACTTTGACAAAGACCATATCCCCAACATCAAACTCAAGCTCTGTTCTCCTCTTGTCCGCATAAGATTTCTGTCTGTCTTGCGCCTCTTTCATCCTTCTTCGAATCAAATCAATCTTTTCCGAAGTCTTCCTAACCATATCGGGCCCAAGCAAGATCTTATCCGTAGATTCCCACCAACATGTAGGTGATCGACAAGGCCTTCCATAAAAAGCTTCGAAAGGAGCCATGCCAATACTAGACTGAAAGCTGTTATTATATGCGAACTCCACCAATGGAAGATGCTCTTCTCATGTACCTCCAAAATCTAAGATACATAGCCTTAAAAGGTCTTCTAAAATGCGATTCACCCTCCCGGTCTGGCCGTCCGTCTGAGGATGATTTGCGGTGCTCAAACACAGCTGAATCCCTACCGCCTCTTTCAAACTCTTCCAAAACTCGCTAGTGAAGATAGGATCTCGATCACTCACTATGCTGGAAGGTACACCATGCAATCTAACAATCTCTCGAATGTAGATTGAAGCTAGCCATTGAGCAGTCCTCTTACTCTTCACGGGTATAAAATGGGCACTCTTAGTAAGTTTGTCTACCCCAACCCAAATTCCCGTATTACCCTTCCTCGATCTTGGTAATCCATTGACGAAATCCATCGAGACACTATCCCACTTCCATAGCGGAACCTCCAATGGGTGAAGCAACCCACCGGGTTTCTTTTGCTCCGCTTTTACTTGTTGGCACACCAAGCATCTAGCGACATACTCGGCCGCGTCTTTCTTCATACCGGCCCAAATGAAAACTCGCTTCATGTCTTGGTACATCTTGTCCCTACCGGGATGAATGGTCATCTTCGAACGATGTGCATCATCAAGTATAGCCTTCCTCAAACCCTCGTCTTGCGGTACACAAAGTCTACCGTCTCTACGCAACCACCCCTTACCATCTAGGGTGTACCTACTCAAATGGCTGGACGACTCCCCCTCCTCATGAGCTTCTCTACTAACTCAACCAACTGTGGGTCGTCTCGCTGCGCTCCGCCAATCCGCCCCAAAAGAGTAGGCCTAACCTCCAAGGAGGCTAGCAAACCGGGTACAAATTCAACGGAAGGTCTAAAGTCAAACATAGAAATAAACTCTAAGCTCCGTCGTTCAACGAACAATGAACTCAAGGACAACCTTTTTCTACTTAAGGCGTCCGCTACCACGTTACCCTTGCCATGGGTATACGCTATCTCAAACTCATAGGATGCTAAGAATCCCATCCACTTTTGCTGTCCTAAGACTATGCGCTCGAAGAGTCTCCAACACTTCCCTAAGATGTAGGGCATGCTCTTCTCCACTTTTAGAGAAAACCAAGATATTACCCCATCCAAAATCATCACAACTGTCCATCTCTCACGCAGACCACCCTAGTCGAACTCGACATCCCCCCAAATGCAAGCCCCAAAGGCCTAAACCAATATCAGACAAACACCCAAGGGATACCTCCTTCGAATTCAGACGACCTACGTGAGATGATACTAGTAAAAACGGCTAAATAATTAAGCCCTTGTCCAACTCTGGATGTCCTCGCCAGTCTCGCTCCAAAACCACCGTTTATCCCATAACTGGCTTTGCTCAACCTATTGAGCACATACGAAAACTTATTTCGCTCTTAGAAAAGACCAAGATGTCATTTACAAAGACCATCACGAACTTAATTAGGTACTCCCTGAACACCCTTCTCATCAAATCAACAAAGTATGCGGGGGCGTTCGTCAAACCAAATGGCATCACCAGCCACTCATAAAAACCATCCGGAGTCCTAAAGGTAGTCTTCTCTATACTATCCTCAGCCACTCTCAACTGATGAAACCCCCTGGCTAAGTCCTACTACGAAAACACTGAGGCGCCAACCAACTGATCAAAGAGATCATCAATCCTCGGCAATGGGTGTCTATTCTTCTTTGTTATCTTGTTAAACTCCCTATAATCTACACAAAGTCTGAGGGACCCATCCGCCTTCATAGCAAAAACTACTGGAGCACCCCACTCCGATATACTTCGTCTTCTAAACCCCTTCTCAAGCAAATCGCCTACTTGCTTATGGAGTTCCCTCCTCTCACGAGGAGCCATGTGGCACACTGGCCAAGATACTGGTTTGGCATTGTCTGCCGGATATATTCGGAAGTCAATCTCCCACTCCGGAGGTAAGCCCTTCACCTCCTCAAACACATCCGAGTATTCCCGGACCACTCTAACAGATCGCAAACTCTAGACCGACGTGTCAAGCGATTCTAGATAACTTAGCATAACAGATTCCATGGGATTACAAGAGATCTCGAGAGTGTTACCCAAGCGGGTCATAAGCCTAACAACTCTCCTTCCACAAACATGAACGGCACCATTACTGGATAACCAGTCCATGCCCAAAACTAACCCATAGCCCGTGAAGCCCAAGAAGCATCACATCTAAACTCAACGCTAAGTATAGAAACTTTCAAACCCAAACACATCATGGAGCCCCCAATTGGGTTTGAAACAACTAAGGGATCATCTACTAAACTGGTGTCTAAGTGCAGTGACTCAACTAACAACGATGAGATAAACGAACTCGATGCGTCAGAATCAAATAAAGTTCGAACCGGATAATAAAGAAATCCAAATTCCAACCTAGACGGTCTTATCCCCATCTGGTACACTAGCCGTGAGGGAATACAACTACCCTCCAGAAGATTCCATACCTTGCCCTTGCCCCTTTGGACAACCCTAATAAGGTGTCCTATTCCTCCCAAAAGGATAACTACTCGCCTTCTTCTTCCCATTCTCCACTCGTAACCTCCCACCAATGATGTTTCATCCTTCATTAACCAAACAACTATTTGAGCCTTCCTCCCATCGTCTATCCAATAGGTACTTACCAGTCCTCCTCCTTCTTGAACCAACTTCTAGTCCGACTAATGTCTAAGTCCCTTGAAGTGGTTTTCCATTCTTATCTATCTTAGAAATATCAACTATACGCGGAGGGGAAACTCAAAACGAGAGAGGAAGAGATTCAAAACGGAGAATTTGAAAGATATAGATATGGCTATTGGGGATTATGCTTTTCTTTCAAAAACTTTTATCTTAAAAGACATGTTTTTGAAAATACTCCTTTCAAAAATATTCTTAGAAAATAGTTTTTCTAAAAAAATTATCTGTTCTGGTAACCTTAAGCTCTGATACCACGTGTAACACCCCACACCCGCTACGGTCACTCACTATGGGAATGCCATAACATCGGTGGAGTATTTTAAGTGAATATAGAACAGAAAAATTACAACAAGACAGATATAAGTAATACTTGAGAATTTAAAACATCATTTCATTGCAGCGGAAAATAAAACATGTTTGGTTACACCAAAACCATAAACAAGAGTCAAGTACATAATATCCATCCTGATAAAACAAAAGTACATAATCCCACTACATAACTTAATAGCCATAATAGAAAAGATAAACTGAGCTTTACATCCACGGTCCAAGCTCCAAAAGATAGATAAAGCAGTCTGATCAAAGCCCACTAGTGCTAGGCCCACTCTGAAAACCTGAGGGTTGGGAAAAAGATAAAAAAACAACGGGGTCAGACATAAGTCTGAGCGAGTCCTATAACCTTAACAATACAATCATTAAAGTAATTAGGCTATGATATAAACAAGGTACGGTACCTATGGGGATAATGACTACACTAAGTAGCCAACTAAACACAGGATGTACTAAGATAACCGAAAAGACGCATTTACCCACACAAGGATAATTCCTACACTGCACCACCCAAGATCTACCCACCCAAGGGTAATTCCTACACTGCACCACCCCAGATCTACCCACCCAAGGGTAATTCCTACACTGCACCACACCAGTTCTACCCACCCAAGGGTAATTCCAACACTGCACCACACCAGTTCTACCCACCCAAGGGTAATTCCTACACTGCACCACCCCAGATCTACCCACCCAAGGGTAATTCCTACACTGCACCACACCAGTTCTACCCACCCAAGGGTAATTCCTACACTGCACCACCCCAGATCTACCCACCCAAGGGTAATTCCTACACTGCACCACACCAGTTCAACCCACCCAAGGGTAATTCCTACACTGCACCACACCAGTTCTACCCACCCAAGGGTAATTCCTACTTAAGGTTGATCCCACTAAGTGTACTTAGTAATTTTTAATAGTAGTTTCGTGTACCCCTAGCTGACTACATAGGTGCCGTCTGCCCCTATCTCCACTAGGTGTACCCTCTACTCCCCAACCGATCGGCTCCCTAACGTAGATACCCGTGCTGGCCCCACAGTGGGGTGTATCATTCCCCAAAGTGGCAACCTGATAATATCAACGGTGCACGGCTTATACCTACACGATGCAACAACGTCTTACTTACCAGCCCGGGTCCACACACGCATATGAAACCCGTTGGACTTGCGTTGCCACCGCTAACCCATTTTGGCCTCTTACAGTCAAGCCCAATATGCGTGTCCCGTCCTCGACTTGGGTCGAGCCCACAAAGATACGTTTGGGATATTGGTTGAAATGGGCCGCCATAAGCTACCCACCTAAGCTTGTCATTTCTAGTGAATCCCACTTAACCCTTTAACCATGTCCACTTACATGTTATAAATTTTGGTTAAGTCTTTTAATCATATTTTAATTGCCACTCAAGTCACCCACTAGATTTCCACATGCCACCCAAGGCACTTACTTGATTCCCACATGCCACCCAAGGCACTTACTTAACCCTTTAATCATGTTTAATTACATGTTCCACTTTGGTTAAGTATTCTAATCGTATTTTCTATTGCCACCCAAGGCAACCCACTAGTTACCTCATGTCATTTATGGCAGTTGGATATGCCGGTTGGTTCCGGGCAGCCTTACACCATAACAGAGTCTAACCTCGTGTCTTTACACTTGTCACGTATTTAGTTTATGACTAAGACCTCTCACATTGGGCCAATCATTTGTAGCCGCTGGATTTGCCGGTTGGTTCCGGGCAGTCTTATGCTACAAAAGGGTCCAACCTCGTGTCTTAGTCGATTAATTACACCTAATTAATCACCCCCATAATTTGTATTAATTATCCCTAATTAATTACCAATTTCAAGAATATGGGTAGACCTAACTCAATAGGTAAATTCCCAATTCCATAATATGGGTAGACCTAACTTAATAGGTAAATTCCCAATTCCATAATATGGGTAGACCTAACTTAATAGGTAAATTCCCAATTATGTCCATTCACTTTATGTTATGCTTAAGCATACCCATTTCACACCATTTTATTAACATGCATATTAACCCCATCGTTCCCCACGTAATTCGTTCTCATAACATGACATGATAAAGGGAAGATTCATCACAAATGCCATGGGTTTAACCAATCATAGCATATAACTTTATCATGGGTTTAAAAGGTGTCAACTTGCATATATGAGCATACATTAAACCCAACTAGCATTTAACCCAAACTTGCATGAAGCACATATGTGACAAAGGGGGTAACTTGCATATGATTCTTATGTCATACAAAGGTGTGAACTTGCATAGCATGTCACATGTTAACTTGCATATAACCAAACACATAACTTGCACAACATGTTACATATGAACTTGCATATAATCATGCACATAACTTGCATATAACCAAACACATAACTTGCATAACATGTTACATATGAACTTGCATATAATCATGCACATAACTTGCATTTAACCAAACACATAACTTGCATAACATGTTACATATGAACTTGCATATAATCATGCACATAAATTGCATTACATGTTACATATGAACTTGCATATAATCTCACATATAGCTTGCATAACATGTTACATGTGAACTTGCATATAATCTCACATATAGCTTGCATAACATGTTACATATGAATCAATGTTCAACATAGTGTTTTGCATAATGAGCATCATAAAACATAGCATTAAACTTGCATAACATATAGCATAAAACTCGCAAAACACACAACATACACTATACTAAACTTGCATAAACACATTGATCCACAAACACAGCCATATCTTATCATATCCTATCATAATCAATTTAACAATTGATTATTAAGGCTATAGAAACTCACCACTAAACTCCAATAAGCAAACCCTTGCCAAAAATCACCCAAAAACTCTAGCCTTGAAAATAAAGCTTGCAACTTGATGATGAATGCAAGCTAATGATCACTCATACAACTTAAAAATGCTTGTATGAACATGAAAGCCTTCATAGAAATAGTTTAGAAAGAGGATGGAGGCTAGGGTTTTGAGTGGAGGCCATGATCATAGAAAATTTTGGCATAGTTTAGTTAGAGGATAGGATTATGATCATTTAGGGCTAGCTTAAGGTCTTATTAATAGGATTAGGATGTGTTTTAGACCCTTAGATTAACCCTAGGTTAATTTAGGTCCGTCAGATTTCGTCCCAAGCCCTCCAACCCAGCCCAAAACTCAACCAGGTGCACCCAGGCCAGAATCAGCCGACAGGGCAAGTCGACAGCCCTGTCGACTGCCAAGTCGACAGGCATGTTTCGAAATTCAAATTTCCCGAAAACTTCTTTGGGCCTTAACCGGGTCATACGGACTCCGATTTACAAAATTTCGGACTTTATTTCGCGTATTTTTCCGAGATGAATACAATGACGTAACCCGTTTCCCCTGATTCTCACATCTGAGATTATTAATTCTGTAATTAGTGAATATCAGTGTTAACTGAAATTCGGGGTGTTACATTCTCCCCTCCTTAAAGGATTTCGTCCCCGAAATCTCCAAGTTAAGGAGAATGCATATCCTACCATCCAAACAACCATCTACTCAATCCATCAAACACGGGCATCCATTGTCCTTAAAACAATTTCTACTGATGTATGAGCATATGCAAAAAGTGTGTGTATATGTTCCCTATCTAATGTATGAACATATGCAAACCGTGATAGTGCCATGCATCCAATATGTATGCGAAAGAACCCTATCGACACATACTATATCTACATGAGTGCACAATCATTCACCAAAATGCATCATCCATATGATAATACAACCATTATACATCCATAAATATAGCTACCTACACACAATTATATGCAATATTAAGTGATTGAGCCGATCTAGTGTCTAGAGTGTGTGTATATGCATCCACGAGCAACCACTAGCAAACACTTGCATCCACATGCATCCATCAATCATAACATGTCTGAAACACATGTTTCAACCATAGGTTTACCCTATCTAAAGGTCAAAGGCACTAACAAGAGGACATACTAAAGATAAGATAAGTACTAGACAAACGATAAAGGAGAAGTTAAAAGACATACCCTCAAAAAGGAATGGGTATAATGAACGCATTTTCGCTTCCGTCTCCCAAGTAGCGTTGCTCTCATCTTCTCCCCATTGCACTTTGACTAGTTGAACCTCCCTGTTTCTCAACCTCTTAATCTCTGACCCAAGGATGCGTGTAGGAGCTCGTCGAATAGTCGCATCACGCTCTATCTCTACTTACAACATGACAAGGTATAGGACCACCTCCCAATCAATGTTCTCTAGAGAGGAAACACCGGGGTTCAACAAAAGCTTCTTGTGACTCAGCCGCACATGACCAACCACTCATTCAATTTGAGTGTACCGAATATATTGTCAACCACAGTTGGTAGCGAGCTGACCGCATTTCGAAGAATATAGAAACAACAGAAGAAGAAACAAATGAATTTTCTCTAGATGGTGGCAATACATCCTAATGGGAATGACACATATAACCATGTTGGCTGCCGGATTTCTATCATTTCCTGGTTGATGAGGCTTGAGGTCAGGATTACCTTTTAGGGAACATCACATTACCTTTGAATGCTACATTGTCAGATCCATCAAATCTCCAATTGACATCTACAAATGTACTCTGGGTGTTAAGCTAAAAGAATTTCCTTCTTTGCCACCAATCTTGGTATATTTGTAAAAATCAACATACGTGATTCTCAGTAAATTCTCTATCATACATTCATCCATACAATTCATCCTAGAATAGGATGAACCGTAAGGAACTCTCCTACCGCATCCTATATAGGAATCACTCCAAGGATCAGTAGTGAGTAGTCCTCGCAATCTGTAGATTTCAACCACGACAGAATCATAGTTTATCTCTGGTTTAAAGTTGGAGAATATAAGTGGTTCTTCTATTTTATAAAGATCTACGGTCTTCAATTCTTTCATCTTTATAAGTATCCATGCAAGTTAATTTCGAATGCCAAGTCAGTTTGAAGTGGTTTTGGATCTAGTTCCCATCCCAATCTCTTCGAACTAACATATCAAAAGTCCAATAGGATATTTCATTGATAGTCGGGTTTTTGACTATTAATCACAATAGTATGGTCAAGTACATCAGCAGTTCATGTACTTTTCATTAAATCCATTCATTAAAACCCTTTTATCGGTTCTTAAAAATCTACTTACACCATTAGGTTAAGTATATGGCACTATTTTTCCAAGTAATAAAAATAGTATGTTTTGTGAATACAATTATTCAATGTAATAAGTAAACGGCTATGGTTTTCAAAGAAATAGAAAGAAGATATACGAATTTGGAATGGAAGTGGAAGCTGGAAATTTAAGTATTACTTCTAGCATCGCTATTGTAAACTTAATCTGTAAAGTTTTGATATTAAATAAAAGTCGTTGGGTTTATAATAAAGAGTATGTCGTTCGACATTGTTTTAATCCATATAAGTTTGGTATTTAATCTTACACAAATTGGTTAGTTATGTATAGAAATATTTTCCAACGTAAAGGAAATAGAAAGGAGTTTTGTGAATATACTCCTAAAGCAAAGGATATAGAAATGGGTTTGTGTAATTATAGTGATAATATCGAAGTAAAGAAACATAAAGATGGGGTTTGGTGAATACATTTATTTTAAAAAGATAAGTTTAAGGTTAATGTTTCAATGTAACAAAAACAAGACAGTTTTATGGAGATAAATATAGAGATAAATCACGTTTCATTTCTGGGCCAAACAATGTTAAATTACACATTGCTTACTATAAATCCCAATAATTTAAATCTATAAATCTTGCAAATAAGTTGAAATATTACTTCTTATGGAAATAATAAATTATTTCCAACATTACTATCATTACAAACTAATACCATCTCTTGATAATAGTGAAATTGTTCAAGTTGGGGTATTATATTCACCTCTCAGACCTTGATTGACAACGTTCTTAAGATAGATAAAGGTTTGTAACTCAAAATCTGATATTAATAATAATGTCACAAGTTCTATTTATTATTCAATTTAAAAATATAGTTTTTATAAACCACTTCTTACTTTGAAAAATCTCTTTCAATTATAACCATTTAACTTAATTCATTGATTAAGTGAATTGTTTACTAAAACACCAACTTTTCGTTTTAAACCTCTTTATATTTCCATTTATAACATGGATTACAAAAACTCATTTACTACGTCCTTTATCCAAAACCATTATATTATAAACTTGATTTGGATTTTTATTACCAAAATCCAATTATCTCCTTTCTTTTATATTACTGAAATCTTTCTTCAATTACAAACTTTTCAATTCTTAAGTAAACGTTTATTTTAAAATCATCACCTTCTTAACTTTTTTTTCAAACCTTGTTTATAAATCTTGGATTTATTACCAATCCTTTAACAATTTTTTTTACCATATCCAATTAAGGTCCTATCGCAAGCTTGATTAACTTCTTGAATAATTTAACTTAAAAAGGTAATCCCTTTAATTATTATTAATTAAAATTATAATTAATTACAACATCAATCGAAGTAAAAGTAGTTTGCTTCCTTATTAACTAAAAATAGGTTAGTTAATCACTTTTTGGATTAAAATTTATTAAACAATAACTAACTACATTAAAGATTATCAATTCAATAATCTTTTCTAAACATCGTTAAATTAAAAGATGATTAGTATTTAAGAAATCTTATTAAAATAAAACAACTATTTGGTAAGCTATTTTCATTAGATTAATTAAAGACAAATTAATCCAATAACCAATTTTAATCAAACAATTGACTTAATCAACTTGAAACCATCAGTTAACTTGTTAATCAATTTCGATTACTTCTTCCTCTTAGATTAATATAATTAACTTAATAATATTGCTTAATTCTTTCCTTAAAATAATTATTCCAGGATTTATTAAACTTTCGGTTAATACCTGACTTACTTGCTTATAAAACTTACTAAAACATTAAAGATTGCTATACATAGTATTTTATAACTACTTTTGTAAAAACCATTAATAGACATCGATTTTTTATAAAAGCTTCTATTTAATACAAAATATAATTTAAAACTTTGCTTCGGTTATAAAAATATATATAACTATAAATACGTCTATTCACCTGATGGCGAATTAACGTCTTAAAAACATGGTTTTTGGGTCATTTGTTGCCAATCACTTAATCAATATTATCTACTGATTAAAAATACAACAACGTTGAATTTCAATCCAACAATTAACATCCTAAAAGGTTTTAACGTTATTGTGGTCAAACAGTTCACGTATGAATAATATGAAATTTAAAATATACAAAATATATTGAGGAATCCAGTTGGATCCCTCCAACCTGTTTTTCCTTGCATCACAGATCATAAGATCATTATATATTTTCATATGAAATAAACTTATATTCTAATTCATACAAGAATCATAAATAAAAATGTCAATAATCAGCGATCAAACAATAGTCATACAAGCAACCAAACACCAAATTTTATACTAACAGGGATAAGTTATAATTATATGAATATAATCACATCATAGAATTCTAGAAGGCACGAGAGTTAACTCACCATTTTATTTCGAATTTGACAATTCTGTTCAATTTATATAATTTCAAACATATATTTGAAATTATATAAAATTCCAACTCACTCCAATTCATTCCAAAATAGATTAGTAGCGTTATGTTCGTCAACACGATTCCAACAAATCTTGTTTCACAAAATTCTGATAACAAATGAGCAAGTTATCGCTATTTTAAGTTTATATATGAATTAAAATAAATTTAAATTAGTAGTTAACACTAAAACCTTGATTAGATTAATTAAGTTTCGTTTAACCAAACTATTCGTGCGCCTTAATCTTCTTCTACCTAGTTCAGAAAGCCGATCCCACACTCTAAGCAAATCCGAGCCCCAATAGCTCATCACCGCCGCCACCATGAGCCACCGAAACCCCAAACTCCGACCTCGCCAGAATCGTCGTACACCTCCATTGCCGAAGACCCGGCCCTCCGTTCGAACCGAGTTGCCAGATATCTCAACACAAACGGAAAAGCTTCAAACTGCCGCAACGAATGCCACAGGCCACTAACGACCCTCTAACTACCACCATCGGGACTGCCTCCTTCTACTCATCTTTCTCCTTTTGACCTCCTGACCCAGTACCTCCTCCATCGCCTTCAATTTGACCAAAACCCGAACCAACAACCCAAAATGAACAAGTCCGTTTATCTTTTGATTTCTCCTATCACCGACCACTAGAGGTCACCGCACCTGTGCCAAAACCTCCGCCTCACTCTCCTCTACCTTTGACCTTCAGGATCAATCACCTGAAATGGATCCCATTATTCCGAAATTAACAAAATATGAAACTTCCAGAGTTTCGATTTTGTCCCAATTCTGGCCACCAAACCTCACCGTTGGCCACTAAATTTTAGTTGTAGATCGAGTTCATCATGCTTCCAACTTTTTAGTTGACAACTTCCTACAATTCACAATGGTTTGAGTGATAAAAATTGAAATGGGTTTACATGAAAATTGTTAGTTTTTGATTTGGGATTTAGGGTAAGGGTTAGGTTATGGTAATTTATAATAAAGATATTTTGGATATATTATTATTTTATTTGATTATTTTATTAATTCGAGCCAATCGCTATTTCTAATTGAAGTTTCTTTATTTGTATGATCTTATAAGAATTCCAATCGCAATAAAAATAGACATCATGGTATAGTTTGATATTCCGGACCCAATGTAACATATTTCATTGAAATCCGAGTCCATTTGCAAAAAGAACTCAAGTTTGAATTCAAATTATTAATTGATTCACATTTTAATTTGCGCTTGTTCACATAACTCAGATTCGCACCGAACTTGAAATCTAGCAATAATTAACCATTACAGATTTAATAAAATTCGTTTCGTTGAAATCTAAGGTCATTTGAAAATGGCTATTTTTTAAGTTCCATATTAACTCGATAAAATATACGCTAATTTCACAATAATTGAATAAATTATCATTATCGTATATATGTTCAAAACTAAATGATATATAGCTTCAACTATTTTAACTTGGTTTTTAAACCCTAGGTTATAACGATATTCAATTTATTAAAAATCCTTTTATTTTATTAAATAAATCGTTATGGTTTATAAATGACCCCATTGTGACTTTCTGAAAATTTGATTTTGACATAACTCAAAATTTACAAGATGAAATATCAATTTTTCTCTTTCATTAGAAAATTATAATCCAATAGATCCGAATGATTTTTGTTTAAAAAAATTCAGACTTATATTGGATCATGTATATTCAATTGAAGTTTAAAATGTAAAATTACGAACTACCACGATGTTGTAGCTCGTTTTCAATTAAATTAAATTATACGTTCAAACTTTGTTTAAATAAAAAATTCCTTATTATAATTCAAATCTAAAATGAATTAAATCCTTTTATATTGTCGAATTCATACTATATTGCAAACCCAAATTTTTCTGACTATTCTATAATTAAATTTATTATTTCATTATTCAAATTGAATAAAAAATCATTGAATTCGAGTTATATAAATTTCCAAGTCAAAGAGAAAACCTTTTTTAAATGTTTATTTTAACGGTTAAAAATCAAGTCGTTACAACCCCAATCTCCCCGAGGATGTCTCGGTTCTAGGTTGGTTTCGTAGATACCTTATGGCTACAATACCAGCAGAAGAGAAAGAGCATGTGCAAGCTCTAGTGCCTGCTGATGTGGTTACTCCCAATCCACCAATAATTGTCGACTTCTCAAAACTTTATATGGATTTCTCAAATCTAAACGTCAAAACTTTCTTGGGACCAGAGACTTTTATGGAGATTTGTACTTGGATGAGGAGCGCAGAGCAGATTTTTGGATTATTGAAGCTCAGAAATCACCAGAGAGTTCAGCTAGTCACTTGGCAGCTAAAAGATGAGGCGTACTATCGGTGGGAGATTGTTGAGGCAAAGGATAGAGATATTGATTGGGTTGGACTTCGATGTAAAATTGAGAGGAGATTCTTATCACAGACAGAGGAGGGAGTAGTTAGAGAGGTTTCTTAGGTTTAAAAAAGGGGATCCTTCTGTCAATAAGTATTACAATAACTTCAATGAGCCATCGAGATTCTAGATTGGCTTGGTTTGCACAATTAATAAGAAAGCTATTAGATTCGCGATAGGACTGAATCAACCTCTCCAAAGGTAGGTCATAACGATATTCTGATGGAATGACATTTGAGTCATTAGTTGAGGTGACTCTTATGTGTGAGAGCGGGAAGGTTGAGGTTAAAGAGGTAAAGGAAGAAGTTTCAAAGTTAGCATGCTTATTGAATAAGTGGTGAAAGACAAGAAGGGAAAAAAGGAAGCATATTAGTGTGCCACAGAAAGGGTAGATCAAGAAAGAAATCAAATATTGGTTGATGGGACATTATGTTAGAGATTATAAAAGGATTGTGATGAGAGGAAAGTGTTATATTTGTGGACATCTTGGACAACCTAGTAAAGTGTGTCCGCAGAAGATAGGGCAGGGAGCTAGTGCGTCAGTGGCATAGGTGCATGTGTTAGAGGCAGGTCCATCTAGCACTGCTTTAGGATGGAATTTTATTTCTGGCTTTCTTATTCGTACTCTCTTTGATTCGATAGCATCTCATTCGTTTAATTCTTGTTACTTGGTTGACTATTTGCACCTAGGTACTTTGTTAGTCACTGATCCCATAGTTATTTCAAACCCATAGGTGGTTCTATACATTTGTTTGTGGTTTGTAAGGGTTCGAAAATTTTGTTATTAGGCGTTTAGTTTGATAGTGATGTTTATACATTGGGATTCTTAGGGTATGGGATGATTCTAGAGATGGATTGGTTAGCCATGTATTGAGATACCGTAGACTGCGAGAGGAGGGTCGTTCGATTGGTGATGTGTAGTGGTCGGACCCTCGATATTTTTAGTGACCCGCGGGGTCAATCATGCTGAATTTTCTTTATTCCATAAATTATTCCTCCAATGGCATCAATCTGTATCCACGGTGCATGAGTTTCTAGACGTATTTGAGGAGGTGAAAGGGCTACCTCATAAGCAAGAGATTAATTTCTGAATTATCTCTGTGAGAATGCAAAGCCCGTAGCGTTGCCCATACGACATATGGTCTTATGGAAATGGAGAAGGTGTAACAAGCAAGTATGTGAGATAGTTGAGAAAGGATTTATCAAGCAGATTATCTCCATGTGGGGAGCACCAGTCATTTTTGCTACAAAGGCGAAAGGTTTTCATTGACTTTGTGTGGACTATAGGGAGTTAAAAAAGATCACGAAAAAGAATCACTACCCACTCCCTTGGATTGATGATTTGTTTGATCGGTTGGATCGTGTATTAATATTCTTTTAATTAAATTTAGCCACTGCTTTCCATCAGCTTTCAATAGCGAATGATAGTATAGACAAAACAACATTTTAGACTCCAGATGGGTTTTTCAAGTAGTCGGTTTTTCCTTTTAGGCTAACCAATGCACCAACATGCTTCATGAATTTGATGAGGAGTGTATTTAGGGATGTTCTGAATATGTTCGTAATTGTCTTTATAGATGATATATTGGTATTATCAAGGAGCAAGGATGAACATGCCTTACATTTGTGAGAGGTTCTCCGTACTCTTCGAGTGCATTAGCTTAAGGCGAAATTTTCGAAGTGCCTATCTAGCAAAAGGAAGTGCATTTCTCCGTCCACATGGTTTCTAAGGATGGGTTAGCTATGATTCAGGATTCGAAGGCTCCTAATAACGTGATTGAATTGAGCAGCTTTCTAGGTCTACTGAGTTATTATAGAAAAATTATAAAAACTTTACGTGGATTTTGGAGCTTCTTACCTGCCTCACTAAGAAGAATTTGGTTTTTTCGTAGGACATATAATGTGTGGACTCCATCATAAGACTTAAAAAGGTTCTTAACAGGACACCAATGTTGGTGCTTTTAAATGATTCTAAGATGTTCAATGTGTACACTGATGTTTGTAGGACTGGCTTGCATATGGTTTTGATGCAAGAGGGTAGGGTTATGTGCTGTGGGAGCAGGCAACTAAGGGTTCATGAGAATAATTACCCCACCCACAATTTTGAATTGGTCGCTATAGTTTTTGCACTCAAGTCATGGAAACATTACCTGCTAGGCGAGAGATTTGTGTTGTTGGTCACAAGTCCTTAAAGTATTTATTCTTGCAGAGGAATCTTAATTTGTGAAAACAGTATTGGATGGAGTTCTTGCCGATCGCATATAACTTTGGAAAGGGAAATGTAGTTGTCTATGCCTTCAGTAGGAGGAGGGCTTCATTGAATCCCTTGTTTGTAGAGTATCATAGCTTGAAGTATATTTCTACTTTTAATTTTAGACCCTCTATGGACTATACCCTTGGATTGTTAGTATCTTTGGAGATTCAGCCAACATTGTTGGAGCGGATTGGATGGAGACAGCGAGAGGATCTCGAGCTAATGAATATTTTAACAATCTTGATGGAGGAGAGACCTCTAGACATCTCCTTCGGTACTTTGTTAATAACAGAGGTTGGATGCATAGAGATGGAAGATTTTGTGTCCCCCACACAGGTAACTTATTGAGTGTGGTTTTAGCTAAGTCATATCACAACATCACTCTCGGATGACTATTCATCCAAGCAGTAAAAAATGTATTGGGACACTGAGAGAGTATTCTACTGGACTGATGTGAAGAAGGATATGGACAATTTTAAGGCAAAGTTCATTGTGTGTCAGAGAGTGAAGGCGAAGCAAAGTAAACTTGATGGATTGATTTAGCCGTTAGACGTGCCACTATGGAAGTTGGTGAGTGTATCTATGACTTCATCAATGTGTTTCCTAGATCGAGAAAGGCAACATCAGTATATGGGTGATAGTAGACAAAGTGAGGAAGAGCGCACATTTCATTCAAGTCAAGAGAAAGAGTTCAACATCTTGGTTAGCTTATGTCTATATTCAGAGACAGTTTGAG
The DNA here is from genome assembly GCA_030737875.1 of Allium sativum. Classification (NCBI taxonomy): domain Eukaryota; kingdom Viridiplantae; phylum Streptophyta; class Magnoliopsida; order Asparagales; family Amaryllidaceae; genus Allium; species Allium sativum. Next base: position 1,043,690,031 of record CM060922.1, read on the forward strand.
TCTGAGGTGTTCCTACTAGCATAGCGAGTGATAGGGATAGAGTAGGACCGGTGGCATATATAGTTCGACTTCGAGGTGTTCCTACTGGCATAGTGAGTGATAGGGGTAGAGTGGGACGGATGGCACACCGAGTGATTTTTCGGAGTACACAACGTATTTCATGTTTCGCACTTGCGGATGTGCTTACACGATTCAATAGTGATGGTTGAGCCTAGTCAACTAGAGGATTTGGAAATTGATAAAGATCCTAGTCACTTTTCCATTTACACATTCCTTTACAAACTATCATCTTTAGCTCTCTTTACCAAATATCATTTACAAATCTCTTTACCAAATATCATTCTTAAATCACCTTTTTATATTTTATATAAACAACCAAAAAATATTTTTCTTCTTTCTAAAATAGAATTACATTGTAGGCTAGTATTTTTTAAGATATATTTTTAAGTTGATTACTTTAACTTAAATACCACTTGTAAACTAATTAATTTAAATACCATCATTAAATTAATTAATTGATAAATGCCATTAATTAAAATAATAATTACTTTATAAAATCATTAATTAAAATGAAAATTAACTTAATCATTGTTAATAAATATATCAATTAACTTAATCATGATTAGTTAATATAGCAATTAATTTAAACTATTATTAGTTGAAACGATAATTTTCTTCCAATTCATTATGTATTAAATGATTATTTACTCTATAAATTATTAATTAAATAAAATTAACTTAATTGTTATTAAACCAAAATACATGAATTTTTTTATTTAGATTAGTCTTAAACCTTGATTAATTTAAATAAACATTGCTAATAACATCAACATTTTAACTTATTAATAAAACAATAAATTTTCTTTAGATTGTTACATTACTTCAATTGATTTCAAATCTATTACTTGTCCTATTTTGGAATGAGGCTTGGCAATCTCAATGGTACTTAAACAGACTATCATTACACGTTATAATGACATTCAAGTAGCATCATAAGTATTTACTTAAACATCCGGTATGTGGATAAATCAATACGATCAATCAATACATAACCTATAAATATAATTCAACTAGCATATAAATAGATTTCTAAATTAACATAGTAGCAAAAAGGTGATTTAATCTGATATCAACTCCAAATAACCATTTAGTTTAAATATAATAGAATGGTGTTTTATTCTACTAACAGACATCAAAGATTAATTATAATTATTAAACGGAGTAATTATACATAGCCAATATTAATTTGTAGCTAAATATACTACAACATATGGGTCAATTGATTATGTTTTTGTGTTCTATAGGTAAATACGATTCTGACGCTAGAAACAACATGTCAAATAGGTTCCAAATGAGTGAGACATGCTTTTATTACGTTTAACGATTTTGAATCCTTCTTAACTAGCACACATACCAAACTACAAGGCTTAAGGCCTAAGGCCCAACCATCATCAATATAATCCCTCCCTCACATAAATCCCCTCTTGTAGAAAATGAGCACTAATAAAACCTACAGGATCATCACTTACAGAAATACATTGTCCACAAAGGTGCAGATGTGCACCCTAACCCTAGGCTTGTCGCCACATTGTCGGCCCACTACTAAACAAAGTTGTCTTAGCCTCCTGCCTTCAACCAGACTCAATTACCTCTGATTATGTCAAGCTTCATTTCACTCTCCGGTCCATAATATAAATATGAGGAATACAAGTCCCAATTAGAAAACACCCCCTCCCCCCCCCCTTACACCAAGTTTTCCATCCTAGTTCCATCCTTAGCAACATAAACCATCACCTCGTATGTCAGTCATCGCTTGGAATTGACAGATCACCCACCAATGCTAGAAATGCGGAAAATACAAAGAAATCCAACAAATAAGCTTAAACTTTAGTTTAAACTATCATCGTTACTCCATATACCTAGCACTTACCTCTGATATGAAAAATGTCTGCCGTCCTCCAACCTTCGTCCTGATATCCTTCATTGAACCGCTTGACCATGCTTTAGCTAGAATTTCTTTTAAACAATAAACAAATTCCAACAATCGATAACTCTAAAATAATATGAAACTACCACTAAAAATCACGATTTCTTATTATAAATTTTACATAATTGTTCATAGATTTAAGATCGACGAAAAACTAACATACTGACCCTCTTATTGTATTTTGGAATTTTCAGAAAACATGCTTAAAAATATTTTTAAAATAATTTATGGATCAAAGTACATAACCTTCTAATTGATGGCATGTTTAAATTTATGATGGTTTACAAGATATTAAATTTTAAAATGAAGCGAGGATGAAATATCAAAGACCTAAGAATAGGAATTTGTAAAATTATTTTATTATAAGCAATAATTTGCGTTATTTCAGCCAATATATCTAATTTCGTGAAAATTTACTAATATTTCATAAACATGAATATCACATACAATTCTTAAGAAAAATAACAAATAAACTTCATAGTATTGAATTTACCAAAATGATCGAATATCTCACCTTTTATAGTTTCCACGCTTCTGAAAGTTGCACTAAGCCTATAATTCTTGAATAAATTAGGAGTTCAAAACAAAAGGATGAGATATTTATTTTGAATTTTTTAAAAGGAAGAGAAGAAGAAAATTTAAGTCAAGAGAGAAAATAAAGATGGAACAAAATGAAAGTGAGAGAAATGTTCCATTTTTATGAATGAAAGGAAATGGCCAAAAGGCCTCTAAAACTTTTTACAGTAACTAATTACAATGAATTTAATTGATAAAATTTGAAAATGGGAAAAATGAAAATTTAGAAGAAAAAAAAAGATTTAGTTTGATGATGAAACTTAAACCGTTGTGTTCGTGGTGATCCTATGATAAATTTTCATATATAATGTTTCTCTATCAGAGTTTAGATAGAAAAGTTATCATCGTTAGAAGTTTTAACATCAGAAATAATTATACATGTAAATTTGGTAATTTGATAAATTAATTTGAATAATTCCTAACTATTGTTAAAACTTAAATTAAATATCTGACGAGATTTATGAAATAGAAAACAATTGATGAGGTCAATTAAGTGTGGGAATTTAATCTTAAATCATTAAAAAAGAGCAATATATACACAAGCTACAAAAATGGAAAACATAACAATGTTATGAATTAATGGAGATAATAATGAAATCGATAGAGAAAAGAAACTAAATTATAATCGTATACAATAAATTAGTAGAATAAACTAAAGGATGGAATGTATGAATTAATATAACTAATATACATTACAAAGCAAAAAAAAATAGCATGTGGAATAAAATTACATGAATGGTTGACCATGGTCATAAACAGTCGACCGTGGTGGTAGACCATTGATAAGGGTTGTTAACCCGCATGCATATAAAATACTTAATTAATTTAGGATCTTGTATCGTCTAGATATGATAGGTATTGTTCATATGGTTACATTGATTTGAAGCTTTATAAATAAAAATGTAGGGCTTAACATTGACCTCATTATTTTTATAATAAACGCGGTTGTTATTTCATTATTATTTTGCTTTCAAAAATTTTAACACAAAATATTAGATCTAGAATGCATGGATTTAAATTGGACGAGAATACAAAAGAAAAGGGTAGAGGATTAAGATCTGGCTCAAATCAGAAAGCTACATCAAAAGGGTAAATCAGTAAATTTATTTTTTATTCATTATTTTGAATCCAAATCTTCCTTTTCGTAAGTATAATTTACTATAACTATTTAAATAACATTTGCATATCCAAATAGTGGATTTCCAAAAAGAAAAAGTGGATAATAGGGACAGATATGGATTGAATTTAGGGATTCGCAAAGCTTCCAAACAAGTTGTTAAATTATATATTTTCATATAAAATTATAAGATATTGTTGTAAATAATTCCAATTTTAATAATTGAAGAATTATAATTTCATTTGGTAAATTTTGCAAATGGAATATGGTATGAATTAGGATTATAATTGTTAAATGTTTCCTATTAAATAAAATTAATACAAATGGGAAAATATTATTCATAAAATTTAAAGGCATGAAATAAGTTTTATTTCACCTTTTAGAATTTGGTTGATGTCTTGACTTATTGGGATAGATGTTGAGGCAGGAAAATGTCCATATTATATTTAGGTTAAATCCTCGTAAATTTCAATGTGTGGAATTTTATGATTTCCCCAAAAGAATGGAATGTACAAAATATGATTGCTTACTATATTTTGTATTGTCTATTCTAATAAATAATAAGTGGATTCCTAGTAATTAGGCCATAACTTAAATTTACTTTTTCTGATAAAATATGGAAATAGATTTTGTTGCAATTAGTGGTAAAATCGAATTCCAATTTATTAAAATATTGTAGGTTCTAGGAATGACATAGTAAGAAAAAGAATAGTTAAAAATATTAATAGATTTATGAATGGTGTAAAACTAGAAAACGTTGGCTAAATAAGGAATGGAATAAAAAAGAAAATGACAATGATATGAATATCCAATAAAATGAAAACAACTGATGAAATTCATTAAAATATAAAGCAAACGCATAATGATGGGAATGTTGATTACGGGTCTAAATAAAAAGGTAAAGAGGCAAAATAGAAAAGGTTAGAGGAAAGAATATAGATTGTATATGCAACCTTGTATATGCATTTGAAATGGTTTTGAGAAAATTATCAAGTACGAATGAGCGGTCTGTTATGGATATTATGGTAAAACTCGGTAGGACGTGATGTAGGCCTTTAAGCAATCCACCAATGGGAATTAGGTATGGTTAATTGGTTATGGCCTATTCCAATGACGAGACTATAGGAAGTCTGGTTTTGGCAATGTATGATATGCATCATTGGAGTAGGCACTTAAGGGCTTATATTCATTGTGATCATAATTATATATATATATATATATGTGCGTGTGTGCACGCGTATAACACTAGGTCCCATAGGAAAGTTGGTCACATGTATAGGAATACCCATAGATGGATCCATTAAGTTATCATTGGTGGTCCATTAGCGGTTGAGTCTGCTTCAGGTTATCAAGGGAGTATTTCATTGATTGCAATAGGCAATTTAAATTATCAAGGGCTAACTAGGTAGATAATGCAATCTAGATGCATGCGAGTACCAACCACTAAGGGAAGTGGTTGCCTATTTATTAGCTCATCATTAATACAACTGTTAGCGGAAAGGTCATGGGCTACATCTTGGCAGAATGGGCTTACTGCTGAGACATTCAAGTAAGTCCTATGTTACTAAAGCCTCGCTAAAGACATGCAAAATCACCACTAAAGCCCTTAACATGCTTCGACCGTTATGTTATTTCAATATGGTGCTAAAGAACATTAAATACGCTTTAAGCCCTACTACTTTTCGTTGTACCCACCGAATTAAGGCTTTTTAGCACCTACTTTTATAGTATTAACATGCATAGGGATTTTTGATTAGTTCTTTTTTAAAATGAATCAAAAAAGTTAGTATAAAGAGATAATTTGAAGGTGTAAGTTCCTAATATAAGGTATAAATGTATTATATTCATCAAATCTAGTGTGTATAAAAAAGATACTTTTTACTTCGTTGTTCAAAATTAATTGATATTAGTTTCTTATCTACAAATTATTTAAGATTGGTAGTTAATTAATTTTAACTATTTAGTTTTACATCTAAGGTACCTTATTGCATCTTTGGTATAACTCAGTTATTTCCCTGCTTTACCCGTGCTACATGTAATTGCACATTCACTGCTATAGGGCTGCTGAGCGCTTTAACTCACAAGATAAGTTACCCAATGCCATAATTGTTAGTTTGGATTGGTCGTTAGGGAAATGCTAATTAAACTACATAGAGATTCCTTCAAATGGGGGTGGTTAGTGGAGTCGGTCCGTGAAAATAAGAGCAGAAAAAGTAGAAAATCCCCAAGTGAATCCAACAACTAGGAAGCTAAGAGATCCACTACAAATGACTGAACTATGTTGCACAGGCAGTTTGGCGGTCCATTAGAAAACCATTCATGAGGCAGGCAGTGACAACCCACTACCGTAATTCACATTTATACATCTATAATCTAGGCATTGGACGGTCCATTGTAGGTGTAGATTATACATGCTTATCTGCGATGTAGGTATAGGATGGCCCATTGCAGATGTAGATTACAAGTGCTTACCTATGATGTTGGCATTAGACAGTCCATTGCAGATGTAGTTTATATGTGCTTAACACGTATGGCAGTGATTTGGTGATGTCATGAGATGGTTGGTCCCAGCGAGGTGCTTGTGAAAGATGATGGGGATAATATCTAAGTCCAAGCTGGACCAAGGGAGATATATATATGTGTGTGTGTGTATGTGTGTGTGTGTGTATCAAAGGTAAATCTGTGGTAGATGGGTGTAGCTTGTGCGCAGAGTCTAAATGACTTAAATTAATTCTTAACATAACACAAATGGTTAGAAATTGGCATATACTTGTGTTATGTATAAGATGTACAATTTTCCAGTCACCAGAACATTATTCTGACCCCCTTCTCATAGTAACCCCTTGGTAAATGAAAGGCAGTTCTGGTATTTTGGGTAGGATTGTTGATGATGGAGACACTTGATTTGAAAGTGTTAATTTTATAGTCAGCATTTATATATTATTATAATTAAATTTATTATGCTATAAGTTATTTGCTAGAGCTTTGACAAACATCTTTGTTTATTTGCAGGATGCCGAACAAACAATATGTATATCTTAGGAAAATTTTGAGGCTGACTTCTAATTTTGTTTAAGGGTCCTTAGAAAATCTTCTAAGCAATATCTAAAGGTCGGTGAGCATACTAGTATGCTTGGGGAATTATCTATATCCATGGACGACCAACAAAGTTATAAACCTAAGAAATATCTTAAATTTTGTCTGAATAGTCATTTAACTTTCTAATAATGTTAACTATTTATTTATTCCTTTGGAATTTGATATGATTAATAGTGTGATTTTATAGACAACATATTATAAATTTGTTAATTTGGACTTTAATCCCAGTGCTCTTGAAAAGAAAATTTCAGTTCTGAAATAATTTATGAAAGAAATAATAATACTAGTACCATGAAAAATTTCAGTAAAGTAATTATATTTCAGAATATTTGAAAGGAGTTTTATGAAATAATTTCATGTATTTTTGTTATGATAAAAGTTAGGCGATTGGGTGTTTCCCTGATTTGGATGACTCGCAAGTACACTTGTTTTCTCCTGTTATTATTTCTGGAGGAACCAAATACCAATGGATATTCAGTCTAATTTGATTTTAGATTTATACCATGCTTTGGTAAGAGGAGCCTCCACTTGTCATAATTGAATTCTCTTTTGGCACATGACTCTTCAAAGGGAATTAAAAATGAGTTTTCAATATAAAAACAGGGTAATCGGTTACATATTTTCCTTTTGAAAAGATTGGACTCTTAATATTTTATTATGGAGTATTAACTGCATTTTTAACTTATAGTTGCCTTAATTCTTGTAATTGCATCATTATTACCATTTACATCCTACTGACTTATTACATATGGTTGTTATACTGTTTATGTTGCTAGTATATTGCTTTTGTTAACATAGATTCTCTTGTTGATTATGCATGTAAATGACAGGTATAAAGAAGAAAGAGATTACTATATGGAGCCTTACAAACCGACATTAATATCAAGATAATAAGTTTCTTTCAAAAATAAATTTAAAAAAAAAAGATTTACATAGTAAATTTGTAATTAGTATTATTATTAGTTGATAATTTTAAGTTGCGACACCCCATACCCCTTAGCATACCCAATAATGGTCATGACAAATAATATGGAGCATCTTGATATAAAGAAACAACCATAAAGACTACGATCCACGAGACATGAAAATAAATGCAGTGGAAATATTTAAAACAAAATAACATCTTATTATAAATAAACTTTTGTTTAACATAATTCATAACCAGAAATAAACCAAATCACATGTGTTATAAAACCTCAATCTCAAACTATCAAATCAGAGTACAAACAAAAAAATCTCTCCCCACAAGTGCCAAAACAAACCAAGACAAATGAAAAGGACATAAAGTAGAAGAATACATCATGAATGAAATAAGAACCTTGGGAACGAATCTGATACTAAGGTGCCTGAACCAATCAAAAAGAGTGATTCATACATAAAGTCCGATAAATGGAAGTGGTTACAATCATTTTTAAGAAAATTAAAGATAAAACACACGGTAACAATTCTAATATTATAAAGATAATGTGTCTGTGTACCTCCTAAAGGTAATTACAAGGGAATCGATGGTTTGCACCGAAATCACGGTAATAAAAATATATTAATATGATTGAAAATGATTGCAAAAGGGGATGCTTGGGTAATAGATGGATTGAAAATCTGATCTGGAACTTAGGGTGCTTTTTCCTGGTGAGTGGTTTTAAGTTATATATCTTTTAGATAATGATATATAGCATCGTTTGATTCCCATTCTCTTCCTTTGAAATTAACATTGTTAAACTTGGGATAATCTTAGTAATTAGCTTATGCAAGTTAATGGCATGGAAACTGTAAATCTTAAGAAATAGTACTTATAAGTAAATGTTATTCTCTTGGAATTGACATTGAATATATATAAGTGATATTGGGTTTAAGAATTTGTATAGATAGGCATAAGCCCAAATGTGGGGAATTTATAGTAAAAGTGTCAAGACTGAGAAATGAACTAAAAATGAGAATTTAACGTGTAAATTGTTTTGGAAGTTAGAAATAGTTTAGTTGGCTGGTAAGATTTTTTTATAAATAATTTGATTTTATAAGAAAGATAGTAAACGTAATTGCAAGAATAAAAGTAAAAGAAGTAGGATTAGTGCAAAAACGGGAGTAATGGTATTCCATTATCTAGCAATTAAGAAATTAATATAAGAAATATTAGTTACTATTTATAGGATAATTTTATATTAAAATATGGAAATAGATTTCATTACAATTTATGTAACCAACCAACTGGAATAGAACTAACTATCTAGAATAAAACTTTCACTGGCGGTAAGTAAAGATATAGTACAACAAAAAGACGTTATAAAAAGGAAAGAGGTAATAATCGAGGTGAACACTTGACAGGCCTAGAAAAGAATAAATAAAGAATGTGGTTAAGATCAACCTTTTAAATGCAGATAAATAAAGAGAATTATTATGATAAATGATTTATGACATATGAGCACAGTTTCAGACAAAGATTGTCATATAAGATTAAAAAAACTAAGGAGAATTTAGTATCACAATAAAAGATAAAAGTTAGTGAAAAGAAAAAGATGAATAAACTAAGCGGGTAAGAAAAGATTAGACATAGAATCCAATAGAAAGGTGGGTTACGTTTGGACAAGTCCAAAGGAAATCTGGATATAGGCCTAACGAAGCAGATCATAGCGGATCCTTCATAGTATGAAGATCTCACGCAGATAAATAAAGAATGTGGTTAAGATCAACCTTTTAAATGCAGATAAATAAAGAGAATTATTATGATAAATGATTTATGACATGTGAGTACAGTTTCAGAAGAAGATTGTCATATAAGATTAAAAATACCAAGGAGAATTTAGTATCATAATAAAAGATAAAAGTAAGTGAAAAGAAAAAGATGAATAAACTAAGCGGGTAAGAAAAGATTAGACATAGAATCCAACAGAAAGGTGAGTTACGTTTGGAGAAGTCCAAAGGAAATCTGGAGGTAGGCCTAACGAAGCAGACCATAGTGGATCCTTCATAGTACGATGATCTCACGCGGTGCATTTGTAGAGTGTTCCCGTTAAGTCGAGGACTAATGATCTCAGGAAGATCAGGTGCGCTGTGTTAGAGCTGGAAGTAGAGGGTTCAATGAAACCTGAAGGATACCCCAAAGATGACCCTCCGATGTAGGCATAGTAGAGTGGTCCATTGGATGGAGGTCTGTAGTTTCCATCAAGAGGGTATGTCTTTACTGCATTTGTATTGGAGGCCTGTAGGTGTTGTCCTTTGAAAGCAGTCGAAAGACCGATCACTACAAGATAATTCACTTTTGGTGGTGCACAAAAAAGCCACCGAAACTTATGGTGTCATTTCAACAAATGACATGAGAAAACACACAACTAAAAATCCATGATTTTTACTTGCATTTAATTCAATGCCACTATAAATATAAATATATTTTTGGCAGCATTTTTTAAATGATACGAAAGTTATTTTTTTTGCAGCGTTTCTAAAACGCCACCGAAAATGTGTTTGTTTAATATGTTACTGTTTTTTGGCATTTTTTTAACGCTGTTTTTTTTACATCTTTTCTAAAACGCCACCGAAAAGGTACCGGGTTACTATAATTACTGGTTTTGTAGCGATTTTTAAATGTTACAAAAAAATATTTTTTCGTATGGTATTTTTCCGTCACCAATTGTTTCGATTTTCTTTTATGATATTCCACCTTTACCTCTGATTTTGCCTCCAATTCAATTTGTTCAAAACTTATATAATAACATAATACGTAAACACATACACATTTAAACATAACACATTAAACAACCACAAAATACATATACATGTATGCATTCAAAGGACCACAAAATACATAAATAAAAGCACTAACATAAACAATTATGTCATAACCGAACAATAGTGTCAAGGCAAAACATTGGCCATACATTTAAGCAACCGAACTACCATAAACAATGTCATAATACTACTACACCTAAAGTACCGTAAATAGTTGAAATAAGCAAGCACAATAAACAACTGAACTACCTAACAAATACCGTAAACTAGTGTTGTTACTGCTGATTTCTTTAGAAACATTAGTCTACATGTAAACAATAATAATCAACAATGAGACTCAAATTATAATCAAGACTGAGAAGTGATAGTGACTGCAAACTTAGACTCGGTTTTGGTATATCAATTCATGTTAAGAAATATTTGTGAGGTGAAGTTATGGCATCAATCTTATTATTATTTTATACAGTTTCCCTATGTTATTAAAGATTAATTTAATATTTACATGAATATGCATCTTAATGTACAATACCCTTCATATAACCCGTAATATTCAACATAAAGACAAAACATATACTCAAGTTAATATGAAAAATAACAATCAAAGCATGTAGATAACAGTATTTAAAGTGCATTATAAAAAATCCGAGACCGTAAATGTATTACACATTTTCTCTCTTAGATGTTGAAAGTCTGTTTCTCAACAGCTTTTAAATTGTGATTTACATGTAGAAACATTTGGATTGCTATAAAAATATAAAATATTCTGTAAAAAAAAAGAGTTATCATGTCTTGTTCATGAGTCATGAGCACATAAACTGATCAAGTGTTTACTACCATGCAAAACAACCCCAATAATTAATTTAGTACACCAAATGTAAAAGATAACCTTCTATTAGTAAGACCATATAACTAGTTGGACAAATGAAGAAAATAAAATAAAAATTTGTTACCTCAAGCCAGAAAGTCCAATTTCTCCTAACTTTTTCACTCAGCGTTAAACTATATTTTGGGCGATCCGTATATTGTATTGATAAAATTCAATACTCTACCTTCATGATGCACTTTAGCTCTTTTAAAGCGTTTTTTCTTCACCTTCATTTCTTTTTGGCTGCTAGAATACAAATAAATTCTCATCATTATAAATGATGTGCAGAACAACTAAATAGCTAGTAACAACAAAAGAATGCTATTTTAGGAAGCAAAACTGATAGTAGTATTTACCAGAATATACATCTTCTTCATCATGTCCTGATCTCAAATATAAAATTTTGTTATTACATTCAGGTAATCAGGTAATCGTAGTATCGACCTCAATTATTCAGCTATGTGTGTAATGACATTCAGGTAAAATTTTGTTATGTTTATGTATTTGCGTATGTTAGTCAAAGTAAGAATTGAATTGTTAAACTATTATATACATATTTACCAACAATGATATGAGGTTATAAAGTACCTCAAGGTTCTAGCTTTTCTGATCTCTTATGATAGGCCGTAATCTGAAAACCCATAAGAGCATCTCCAACAAGATTACGGATCGTAATCTTACGATCCGTAGTATTCGGGGAAATTGTTGAGATTTTCCAACAAATGCGCGTCGATTTTATCGGCGTGTTTATTAAGTCAGCACACTCCGATTTTATCGGCACGTGACGTTTACATGTCGATAAAATCGGCGCGCGCACCTAACGCGCCTATAAGTACGACGCTAGGCCTTAACTTCCCATTATTTCCCTAATTCCTTATTTTTAATTATTTTTATTGGTCGAGACGTCCGGGTGCCGCCACGCGTGATGAAGATGGGGATACGTACAGTTTGACCTTAGCTGGACGACGCAGCTGGTCCAGCGCACCCTCCTCCACCCGCGGAGACGACGATTCAGGACTTATGGATCCTCCATGAGTTGCCAGAGGGATACACTTACCATTCGTTTACCGCGCTCGCCACCATTCTCGTATAAATTCTAATTTTAATATACATATTTATTGAACTGTTAAATAGTTTACCAAATTACGTAGGTAGTATGAACTATTGTTTTTATAGTTATAGTTTGTTTACCAACAATTTTTTTCTTGAATAGACACAGCACATTTATGTTCGAGGAAGTTAGGCAAAGTTTAGTATATAGGCCCTTGACATATTACCACTAGTTATTCGAGAGAGGCTACTGGCTACTCTGTTTTGTCTATTCTTACAGATTATACCAACCCAGTCCTTTGTTCGACCATTGCTAGAGGCCTTATTAGAAAGATAGTTGCCTATGACAGACACTTTCCACTTCTCCGATTTTGAGCTAGGTATCACCCCAGCTGATTTTTACATGCTTATGGGGATTGAGATTGACCTCCCTGATAGAGTCTCCTACCCATTTGACCCCTCCTATGAGTCACCTGAGTCTTACCTGTAGTATTTGCCATATTTTTCCGCTTATCATATATCCAATGGTGCTGTTTTAGTCACATATTTACTTGAGTACGTTACAGCGCGTCTCAATGTAGTGGATTTACAGGACATAGTATTTCGGGCTACCCTTTTATATCTCTTTGATTCGACATTCTTTTCGAACCAAAGGAGTACGATTCGATTGGGCTACCTAGTAGCACTAGTCGATTTAGAGCATCGGCATATGATTGATTGAGGCTCAGCTATATTGGGTTATTTATACACCGCTCTTGACTCTTACGCTTTTGGAGCGGTTCAGCAGATGTTTGGATTTTAGTACATGTTGTCATGTTGATACAACGAGTACATGGCCAACATGCATCCACGCATAAATCCCACTGCCAGTCATACCACCGAGTCCTTTTTCCCACGCATGCCTAGATAGGAGACTAGTCACGTAGTCTGGCGTGTTCTTGCTGGTGTGAGACACGACTTGATGAAGTCCCATTCTCAGTTGGATTTGAGGGATAGGGGCAACATATTACGAGTATCGTGGACTTCTTATTGGATATTACTGTCAGCAGATAACCCACTACCTGATGCCCACCCATTAGTCATTGCAGGTCGTTTGTCTGTGCGTCATGCCGTCTTGCTCCCATCTACCTATTTGGTACTTGGGAGATCACTGTTATTATCAAGGGCCCGGTGAGTTGCGCGTATCTGGAGATCCACTTCATCCCGATAATATGTTCGGATCACGTCGTTCTATAGGATACAATGCATACTGGGTCTGAGACAGGCAGGATGGGTTGGTACGTAGGGTTTTCTATTACCCGGAGCAGATTTTGACACTTATTGGCATGAGTGGCTGCTCGGCAGTACATGTTGCCAGATTATATGCGGGGTGTGAACTCCGATCACATTGGTCCCTGAGTGGCTATCGGTAGAGTTCATCCTCTACTGTTTACTTTTGACGCAACCCCTTCACATTACTCCGACCAGCCTATCGATTTTGCCCTGGCCAACACATTTCAGGAATTTGATCTTAACGATGCATAGCATCCCTGCCTATTGTCTACCCACCTGATCACATGGTAGTCGGTACCCCTACAGCTGGATTATATCTGGCACATGAGGTAATATTCGTACTTGTGAATTTATTACCTTATACGTTCTAATTTATATAAACTGAGTTTATATGTTCTATATTTGCAGTTTGCACCTTGGCTAAACTAGCATAGGCAACATATTACCACTATTCAGGGGATGTCCCTGCTACATTCTCAGTCATTATATCAGGAGCACCAGGCGATAGTTCAGGGTTTGCAGGCCCACTCAGTCCAATGTTACGTGGATGACCCTACTTGTTAAATTCCTTGGCTATATTACGTGGACGACCCTTCTTGTTAAATTCCTTAGCTATATTACGTGGACGACCCTACTTGTTAAATTCATTGGCTATATTTCAGGGATGGCCCGAGCACTCTGTCCAATAAAGGAGCACGTTGTCCAATAAAGAAGCATTCGTACCAATAAAGGAGCATGCTGTCCAATAAAGGAGCACTCTGTCCAATAAAGGAGCACTGCATATATGCACATATCGACACAATGCACACTCCAACCAATAAAGAAGCATTCTACACATTGCATACTCCACCCAATAAAGACGCACACAAATTTACAAAGGACAACAGAAAATAATAAAGCTACCCACTTACCAAGACCTCATACCTTGTATACAATAGCAACATTGCAAACCGTATCTCATATCCAAACATATTCACGAACCAAAATGGATTCCTATTTTATGAAATGGATGATGGCTTTTAATAGAAATTCGGAGGAAGAGGAAATCCTTCAAGAGGAAGCAGAAGAAATACAAGAAAAAAGGGACTTATACCATGAAGCCTACGGATCATCATTCACAACTCGAGGGGGATCGGTTCCTGGAAGGATGTTTATACACCGAAATCAAGCTAAATACCATGAGTCTCTGATGCAAGATTACTTCAATGACAACTGCACTTATGGGCCTGATATGTTTCATAGAAGATACAGGATGCGGAGAAACCTATTTCTTTGGATATTGGCGGGTATTCAAGGTAACAATGATTACTTTAAGTACAAACAAAATGCATCAAAGACATAGGGGTTATCCAGTGAATAGAAAATGACGGCCGCTATGAGAATGTTAGCTTATGGCACTCCTGCTGATGCATACCGGAGAGCACGACACTTAAAACACTTGAAAATTTCTGTTAAGTTACGGTGGACGTCTACGAAGAAGAATACTTAAAGTCTCCAAACGAAGCAGATGTAGTGTGAATCAGAGAGATGCACAAAAGCAGGGGATGGCCAGGCATGTTAGGAAGTTAGGACTGCATGCATTAGGAATGGAAGAACTGCCCAAAGGGATTATAAGGTGCATACAATGGCAAGGAAAGGCGACCAACCATCATTTTGTAAGCTGTAGCATCGTACGATTCGTGGATATGACACGCTTTCTTCGGAATCCCCAGTTAGAATAACGACTTAAATGTTATAGAAAGATCTCATCTGTTCAATGATCTTGCTCAAGGCCAGATACCTCCTTTAACTTTTACCTAAGGCCAAAATACTTACAACCATGTCTATTACGTAGGTGATGACATTTACCCGAAATGAAGCACCATCGTTAAAACATGTCCAAATCCATTGACTCCTAGACATGCTATATTCGCGACAATGCAGGAGGGATGAAGAAAAGATGTAGAACGAGCATTCGGTGTTTTACAATCTAGATTTGCAATGATAAGTAATCCATGTCGGTTGTAGTCTAGGAAAAAGATGTCTATAATCATGTTTGCCTGCATTATTCTACACAACATGATTATAAAATATGAATGAGATATGGATAAAGGGCAACGGCACTATGAATACAAAGGTGCTTCGCAAGAGCCCAAAGTATTCCAACAAAAAATATAAATAACAGAAGAGGAATTCAACATTCATTTGGACCGTCAGATTATGTTTAAACATGCACGAATCCTTAACCGACTGCAAAAAGATCGTATGAATCATTTATGGAACAACTATGGCGATACATGATTATGAAGCTTGCTTATCCGAACTCATGTTTTATTTTATGATTGTACAAATTTATGCAATAATGATGTTGTAGTTTTTTATTTTACCAATCGCGTTCTATTGTATTTGTACGTGTTATTAACTAGCTATTATTATGATCTGAAGCTAAATTAGTTTGTTTCGGTCTTCCTAAACATAACTGTTTTCTACGAAAATAATAACAATTTTATTTTGTCATATTAAAATATAAGCTAGTATAGGTAAAAAAAATGTTAAGGAAACCCACGGCGAATTTATCGGCTCGTCATAGCGCGTCGAAAAAATCAGCGCGCTTTGTGACGAGTCGATAAATTCGGCATGCGGGACCAATTCAGGATTGGTCCCGTAACATTCCCTTAATATTACGATCCCCAACATCTGTTGGGGACCATTTCCCCCAAAAATCTTCAATTCAAAGCATGAAGTCTCCACTGTTGGGGATTCTCTGAGGTTGCATATTATTTCTTTGCCACATCCTCTCTTAATCTGTTATGACATGCCCTGATTACTTAGCATACTAATCTGACCTAAGTTGTATTTGTAGCATACTAATAGGTTGCATGATAGCTCATTCAGTTCACCAACTTATTTGGTGCATTATATGTAACTTCCATTACATAAAAAGACCGGAAATTAATACTAAAAACGACCAGAGCCCATAGTTTTCATAACCGGACTGCAAATCAGACCGTTACAACTGATGGTTGAAGGTTTTGAAGGTCGGACCGGTTGAACCATTAGAACTATCTATTTTTTATTGTTGTTGTTTATACACGTGATTTGTTACCAATGATAATCTGTAGCTAATGCTATAGCCAACGTCTAGTCGTTAATCTGTCAATGTCTACATCCAAAATCCATTATTCCCAATTAGAAGCGTAAGTCAACTAAAATGCTAACTTTTTGAACTTATCGACACTGACTTCTACAAAAAGAAGATTCTACAGCAATAACGCATCATTTTATCCGGTATTTACAATGTTTGATGAATATGGAATGTGTTACCGACATTTGTAATGTTGGAGTTCTCACTTATAACTATCAGAATAGTCAAGGCAATTTTAGCACTCTGTAGTGAAAACAAAATTGGGCTCACTAGCCTGCTTTGAAGATGCTCATGATAGACAAACTAATACTAGTAATAATGAATATCATGATTGATTGGAGTGCATAAACCATTACGCAATAAAAGAAAATTTTAGTTGTCGGTTTATATTGCAATCTTGATGAACACTTGTTCTGTATATGGTTGTTTTTTAGTTGGCACATGAAAATAAATTAATATAAATTGATAAGTCCATGCATGCAGGAACTGTTGAAGGGAATGAGATTAGTGACTTGAACATAAGAAATTGTTGAAGGGATAGTGCTGGAGCAGTCGGGTTGGAAGGAGTTGCAGTGGAAGGAGGAGGCAGCTCTGGAAGAAAAAAAGGCTACAACATTAGCTATTTATTTGTCCCACATCATAAACTAAGAAGGAATGTTGCTTGTACTCACATTATATAACAACGTAGTTGGCTAGTTATTACATAAGGCTTTTAAAGTCTTGTTGAAGCAGGTTGGGCCTTAAGAAAATTAAGCTCAAAGCTTTGTTTCATTGAAAAATCTAAAATTTAGACAGGCCTTTGGACCGCGGTTTTGACTGGTTTATGTGAAGGCTTTTGAAATTTAAGGTTATAACTATCTGGGTTGTAACGACCCGTATTTTTACAGGTAATAATTTATTTATTTAATTATTTAAATATCGATTCAGAGAGGTTAATGGTTGTTAAATTAAATAATAGTGAATATTTAATTAATATTATAACTTAAATAATATATTTAATTCTGGAATAATCAGAAATTGCTGAATTGACAATATAATGTGAACTGGACAATTTAAAATATGTAATTCAGTTTAGAGTTGAATAATATTAGCGAATATACTATATAAACGCCATTTGAATGTATAAAATATATTATAAATATAATCGAGCTCAAAATGGCGTGGCAGTTCGCAATTTGGCGATTCGAACTTCAACTGGATATACAGGGTCTGTTTTAAATCGGATTTCTGTAAAACAAGAAAGTATGGAGCTGGTGAAGTATATTTTTCTAGTGGAAGAAAAAAATCGGGGTTTCATCGTGTAGATTTTGATTTATGTCCAAATCAAATTTTAGAAAAGTCACTGTGGAATTCCTTTATAATTTATATTGATTTATTTATATTTAAAAGGGTTTTTATATATATAAATCAAATATCGATATAACTGGGAATTTTGAAGTATCGAGTTATAAATCCAATAAGAGCTGTATGGTATTCCACTGGGAATATATATGATAATATTTATTTATAAATATTTAATTTAATTGTTTTTAAATATATTTAATAATTAAAAGGGTTTATTTTGAGCTTTAAAAATAGCCAGTTTTGCAAATGACCTCAGAATTCGATGAAACTAGTTTTGTTGGATTCGCAATGTTAAATTATTGCTAGATTTCAGTTTCCGTGATTTTTGAAGTCAGTATGTCGCCGTACGGGGTTTTAATGTGAAAAACAGTCAATAATTCGACCTTTAAAAATACGCTGTGTGAGCAAATGGAGTCAGAATTCGATGAAACCAGTTTCATTGGGTCCGTAATGTCAAACTATAGTGGCATGTCCATTTTCATGATTTTTGGGTATTGTGTGTAGTCACAGGGATTTTTAAGGACAAAGAGAGACAACATAGGAGTTAAATTAAAATAAAATATTCAATTTAAAAAATATCCAAATTGATTCTCTGATCAAAAGGAGTCCACATTACCTGTTTGCTCAGCCACATGCTCAATGATAAAACACGAAAGAAAAACCCACTCCTCAAAACCAAAAACCGACCGTACAAAAATCAAAGTAAAAAATCAAAGAATATACAAATAAATTCCTATAAAATCTAAAGCAAATATCGGTGGATTTCTCTTCAGTTTCTCTTCGCATTGGTACCAGTTTTGTGGAACTCGACGTGTTTTTCCGTCGATGGTTTTACCGCCGTGAAGACTAGGGTTGAAATATTAGGGCGATCGAAGCAACAATTCAAGTTTTGGGTGTTGGATTTAGGTTCAGAGGATCGAATAGCTTCAGTTATGTTTTTTTGGGATTTTTCTAAAATAAAACATGTCGATGGTTTTACTATGTTCATCGTGGAACCGTGGAGAGCGATTTTATCTCGTGCGTGCGGGTTTGATGTTATGGAGATGGAGTGATAGAGTGTGGAAAGAGAAGAGGAGTGATGAATCCGGTTTTTGAAACCATGGAGAAACGAACGAGAAAAGTAGGTTTGAAATGAGGAAATGGCTATAGGAGGAGCTCTCACAAGTACTGTTCATCGTTTGGGAAGATGGATTAAGCAGGTTTGGGCTTTAAATGGAACGTATGGGCTTTAAGAAGAAGGTGGATCCCAAATCTCTTTTTAAAAGGAAGTTAAGTTTTAGTTTAAATTCAAATTAGAAGTGTATTAACTTCGTAATTGTTTAACTTGGTCATACAGTATTAGAATTGGACGAAACAAGATCCGATGGGACCGTATGGACGAGAGCTACTCAATGGGACTGACTGGGAGAGAATTCGACCTCGTTACAATTTATTGCGAAATAAATTGTCCGTCTGAATCAAGCGATGGTTATCGTTATTTACGATGATCGTCCAAGGTGAGTAAAACTCACCAACTCTGAACAATTATATTTTTATAACGTATTCTTAGAACTGATAATTATCTGTTGATTGTTGTGTGTTGATTGTTTGTATGAACTGCTAGCCAGTTCGTTGAAAGTATAGATAACGATATATATAAATCGTTAATCAAATATTGGTTCTGTTTATTAGAATATTTTATATTTGTGTTGTTTAACATTTGTGATGCAGGAAAACAGGTCGGAGGGATCCAACAGGATTCCTCAATATTTATAATACTGTTTGTTTCCATATATTGTGTTATATGATGTGATGTATAATCTGTGATTAATTATAATGACACTGGTCCTGTTATTTGGTACTGTTGAATACCAAAAGAAATATTGGAATAGAAAATGGAAATTTCAAACTGTGTGTTGAAATAGAAATTTATTTATAAAATCAAAGAATTTTATAAAACGATTATTTACTTAGAAAGTAAATAGAAGTGTAAAACGATTATTTACTTAGCAAGTAAATAGAAGTATAAAGAAAGATATTTACTTATAAAGTAAATAGGATTTATAAAGGAATATTTATTTAGAAAATAGAATAAAGATTAAAGGGAAATATTTAGAAAATAAATATGATATTATAAAAGGAAAAATATTTATAAAATCAAAGGATTTTATAAAAGGGATATTCATTTATAAAATGAATTAGAATTTATTAACGAAAAAATATTTATAAAATTAAGGGATTTTATAAAAGGGAATTATTTATAAAATCAAAGGATTTTATAAAGAGGAATATTAATTGGGATAATAAATAGAAGTATGAAATGAATTTATTTATTTAGAAAATAAATAGAAGTATAAAAGGAAATTTTTATTGAAAATAAATAGGATTATAAAAAGGAAAATATTTGTAAAACAAATATAAAAAGAGAAAGATTTGTAAAACATTTACATATAGAATAAAAAGAGAAAGATTTGTAAAACATTTACAAATAAAATAGAAAGAGAAATATTTATAAACCATTTACAAATAGAATTGGAAAGGAAATATTTGTAAAACATTTACAAATAGAATTATAAAAGGAATTATTTATTTATGAAATAAATAGAGTTATAAATGGGAATTTTAAATAAGATTTAAGTGTTAGAAACTTAATGGATCATATAAAGGAATTAATCATTTAGAATTAATCGATTAGAATTAATCAAGTTAGAAGTAATCGAGTAGAGTTAATCGAATATTAATTATCCGAATAAAGAGTTAACCAGATAGAGTAAATTGAACATAGTTATTCGAATATAAGTTAATCGAATATTAGTTATTCGATAGGAGTTAATCAAGTTAAGTTAAATAAGTTAAGTTATTCAAGATGAGTTAATCAAACCGAGCTAATCCAAATTAGTTATTCCAAAGGAGTTAATCAATTATAGTTTAATCAAAAAGAAGTTATCGATTATAGTTTAATCGAAAGGAGTTATCGATCATAGTTTAATCAAAAAAAGTTATCGATGTTAGTTTAATCGAAAGGAGAATCGATTATAGTTTAATCGAAAGGAGTTATCGATTATAGTTAAATCGAAGGAGTTAATCGGTGATATTTTGATCGAAAGGAGTTATCGATTATAGTTTAATCGAAAGGAATTAATCGATGTTAGTTTAATCGAAAGGAGAATCGATGTTAGTTTACTCGAAATGAGTTAATCGAATATAAGTTACTCAAAGAGAGATAATCGAATATAAGTTATTCGAAGAGAGATAATCGAATATAGGTTATTCGAAGAAGAGTTAATCGAATAGAGATTACTCGAAAGGGAGTTATACGTCGAATTTGATTATATTGAATTCGGGAAAGTATTATTTACTTTCCGGTTTTTTTACCAAGATTTATTTATTTATAAATAAATTAGAGTAGGTTAATTATTCAAATTAAAGAATAAAAGTTATAATTGAAGTTAGATATTTCGAAAGTAGGGATTATAACGTTATCTTTATAACCAATGATTTCAATAAAGAAGTGGATTCGTAAATAGAATCCGAGAGTTACGTAAGAAAGTTTGTTAAAGATTTAAAAGATAAATTTTGACTATTTCGAAGTTAAAATGTTGTTCAGTTAAGGTTTGAGAGGTAATTATACGCCAACTTGATTGACTTCCTTCTTAACTAAGGAATGGTAAGGTTTGATAGTAAAGGATGGTTAAGTGAATTTATTTAATGAGCGTAATGGTTTGTGTTGGCATAGCGATGTTTATTTAAACATCAGTTTAAATCAAATGAAGGAGCTTTGGAAATGTTTTCCAAATAAGAATTAGAAATGTTTTCTGATAATAGAAAATAAGAATTTAGAATATATGGAAACAGGAGAAAAGTAAATTAATGAACTAAAGAGATAAATGTTCAATGATGATTGATCGATATAATTTCCATCTGGAAATAATATCGTTGTTTGCACACGTGTTTTTTCTTTGATAGTTAACTCACCGACTATCGAAGTTTTCAACCATTTTAATGTCGTTAATATGGAGAGAACGGTTGGATTATTATCCGAGGAACCACTCCGTATTGGCATAAGTGTTGCGAATCATTTATGCCAAAGAAAATTGAAAACGGAGTAAAGTGCAAGGGATGTTGTATAAATCTTAGGTAAAGATTGCCTAAGATGGATGTACTGAATAGTGCCTTCGGTTTGTCCAGTCCTAGGACAACCTGTATGGAAGAATGTCTGATAGAGTATATTTAATAGATCGCGTAAGTTGATCTCTTCAAACGTATTTACGTTTGGTGGCGGAGGAATTCGTTTCTCTTAGCTGTATACCCGTGGTAATTTTGGGGAAATCAATTTGTGATTTGGTGGGTATGAAGATGTGACATTCAAAGTGAATAAATGTGTGATCTGTCAGAGATAAGCGTGGCCTCAAGCCTCACAACTGGGAAATGACAAAAATCGGGCAGGCAGCATGGCTATGTAGGTCACACCTATTAGGGTGTATAATCACCTGATCTAGAGTTTCATTTATTTCTAAAAATCTATTATCAATGCTGTCCCATTTGGGAAACGGTTGCTGATCCCAACCTTTGGTGATATACATTCGATATACTCAAGCGAAATGAGTGGTCGGTCACGTGTGGCCGGGTTGCAAGATGTTTTTGTTGAACCTAGTGTATTCCTCTCTAGAGGTACACTAGCGAAAGGTGGTTCCATACCTTGTCATAGTTGGAAATCCATTACCCAATACGTGCTTGCGATTTTGATTGGATACTATATATGTAGAACGTGAGATGAAAGCGTTTCTGCTAGATGATTATTATATTGTGGTTGATAGACACTATTATAATATCAATGAGTTTTGATATAAAGATTATTTTGGATTCCCATAAGGGAAAAACCTGTTCCGTTATACGGCGTGGTCTTATGAGATATCGTTTACTTGTTCAAACTGTTTTAAACTATTTTACTCATACCAGTCCCATGACTGACCCGGAGTTTATTTTGTTTTGTTTTCCCTAAACTCTTGGGTGCCCAATTTTGTACGGGCAGTCAAGTAGTCAGGATTTTACAGATATACTTGGAGAGCTTGGAGCAGGAGGCTTCAGGATTATATAACTATAGTTATTTCCGCTGTGTTGTAAGTGTTGTACTCTGATAATGTTACTGTATACATATACTGATTTATTTCAAGGATATATTATCTATTATATTTTTATCGTTCCGCTGTGAGATTCGTGTTACTCTGATGTTGTATCTTCTTCTTCTATTCTAAGTTTCTATCTTATCTATTCTCACCCTCTATTTTCTTTCTATTAGTTTTCTGATTTCCAGTGTAATGTGGGTTGGACTTGTGTTATTTGGTCAGCTCAAATTGGACCGGAATTTCAGGACACTACATCGGCGGTCCACGGTTAATTGTGGTTGGGCCGTTGGCCCGGTCTGGTTATGAAAGCACTAATAGAACCATATGAGATATTTTTTTAAATGCACATCATCTATTAAATAGCATGTTCGATGTAGCTGATATTGTTCATAGAAAATATTATGTTAACCAGGCAATCGAACTGCATGTTAAGTATAATTATGAAATAAATCAACATATGTCCATCAAATTTGCTTGAAGCTATCCAAATTTACCTGAAATCCTGACCAACTGGCGTAAACAGCTAAGGTAACAACACTAGAATTGACATGTTTTTATGCCTCCTTCAAAGTGAGAATGCATGTATATATACACACCTTTCCTAACATGCATTAAACAGTTCTCGTCTTATTAATTCTTTGGTTGACTGATAATACTTAACGTCTAAAGCCCCTCATTAACTTCAATAAGTGCATTTTACAATTAAAACCTTACCTAAATATAATTATGTTAAATTCCCTACTTATGTTAATTAGATCACACAAGTCAACAAATTTACATGCAGTAGTCATAGATAGGTTAATTAAGAGGAATCAGTTCATGTTCTTCATCAATAGTAACTTACACTGATATGTGGGAAAACTAGAAAAATAATAATTGAAGCACAACAATATTGGACAAAGAATATGTATAACCCGAATGTTATTTATGAGAGTCTGCAAGCTTTTCATTTGACGATGAGGCCACCAAGGAATTCCCGACTCTCTGCTCTTCTTCTTTAAAAGAGTTAGACCTACGTCTAATTCCCTCACTGCTTTCATTATTGGCAAGTAAAATTTTTGATATTTATTTAAATGTTTAGACCGTTTTCCCATGTTCATCAGTAATTTCATCTTATTTCTTTTTTCATCTTTCGATTCTTCCTTCTAATCATCAGTAGATATCCTGACATTGTTCAACCTGGACTTCTTTATCTCATCACTCAAGTCGTTGAAGATGATGTTGAACCCTGTCATATTTATACAAGCAATCAAAACATGATCCTGAACAAAAAGAAGTAGTTTATGTGTTTTACATAGTCATGAATATACCTTTAAAAAGGGTGAGAGAAGCTAAACTAGGATCTGATGGATGGGTTATAGTGGGAATGGCATTGATTATTTCGTATAAATCGGATGCTACATTGTTCAAACCATTGAACAGTCCTTCATCAAATTCATATATTATTGAAATTAGTATATATCGCTATGTTTTAATTCAAGAATTTCCAGAATTATATATATATATATAGTAAAACACTCTAAAAATATTCAAATTTCAATTTTGCAAAGGCATACGTCGACATACATATGTGATGATGTTGACATATAACTGTCACATTTTTAATTTTGAAAGGAAGTGTGTTTTCACTATTTGCAACGTTCCAAAAGCATTATAACCTTTCAAATCTTATAAATAAGGGTTGGTTTCAAGTTTTTTCATCGAACTTCTTCTCCATCTTCATCTCCTTTAATTACACCATTAACATTTCATATTTTTATGATTTTTACACTTATACTCCACCGATTTCAAGTCTAATTATACAAAACTTCTTCTCTTCTCACTCTCTACTCATTACTCTCTAAATCAAAGTGCTATTGAAGAGTTATACGGCTATTTTAATCATTTGGGATTGTTTTGGAAATATTGTTAACCTTGTAGCCATGGAAATCAAAGAGAATATACTTGACTAAGGGTGTTTGGAATCAGTGGTAATCTTATAGTCGTGAAATCAATAGTGTGGAAATGGTGGTAGCCTTGTGGCCGTGAAATCGAGGGTGTTGTACTTGGATATTGATACAGTAATAAAACTCTGTGCAATCCGGCGTTGCGCGGATTGGATGTAGGAGCAATTTTGAACCCGTATAAAATACGGTGTGTTCTTTCCTTTTCTGCAATTTTTTTGTTTTTTTTTGTGTGTTTGTGTTTGATTCTGTGTCTGTGGTCATCTTTATGGTTTGATATTCATATAGGAGACATACAAGTTTGAAATTTTCTTAAATTCCTTAAAAACACTATTCACCTCCCTTTACTGTTAGTTTTGCCTTAACGACCCATTCTGAATTCCCTAAAAATTGGTTAGTTTTGCCTTAACGACCCATTCCGCATTCCCTAACAATTGCTATCAGAGCACTTTCAAAAAGTTCATAATCTGATTTTTGAATTTTTTTTTTAGAAATGACAACCAACACTGGTAATAATATAGTTCTTTTGTAGAGGGTCAGTCCACCGTTAGACCACCGCTGTTTAATAGTAGTAATTATTCATATTGGGCATCTAGAATGAAAATTTATTTACAATCGATAGGATTAGACACATGGAAAATCACACAGACTGAATATGTAGAACCCACAACTAATTTCGCCCAATGGACCAATGAATAAAAGGCTGTTGCACAAAGCAATTTTAAAGCCATGAATATGTTATTCTGTTCATTAGATAGGAATGAGTTTAATAGAATATCGGTTTGTAAATCTACTTATGAAATTCGGAGAACTTTACAAGTTACTCATAAAGTAACTAGTAAAGTTAAACAAACAATGATATCAATGTTAGTTAATCAGTTTAAGTAATTCAAAATGAACGAGAATGAATCTATCTCTGATATACGTTGTAGATTTCAAGAGATAGTGCATTCATTAACAGCACTTGGAAAAGCTTATTCAGAAGAAGACCAAATCGGAAAAATATTGAGTTCATTAACTTCAGAATGAGATCATAAAACATTGGTGATTGAAGAAGCCCATAATGTCAATGAAGTGAGGATTGAGGAGTTAATCGAAAATCTAATGTCTTTTGAAGTCCAATTACAAAAAAAAGGAAAACTAGCCAACTGAGAAGAAGTTCGTAGCATTTAAAGCAACAACAAATGATTTTGACTCAAGCAGTGAAGATGATAAGAGACAACCTTAATGACAAGACATTTCAGAAAAATTCTGATATACAAAAGGAAAAATAATTTACAAAATAATAATCAAGGAAGTTCAAGAAGAAATGATAGTAGATGTTATAACTACAATAAACTAGGCCATGTAAAGAGAATGTGTCCGTATCCAGATAAATAGATTCAACAAACAGACAACAACAACTCATCAAAGAAGAGAAAAAGAGTGTACATGGAAACTTTAGATGATTCAGAGTCGTCGTCAAGTGATGAAGAGCCAGAAACCGGAAACCGAAAACTCAAATATGTGCTTCAAGACAATTCAGAATATTTCGAAGAAAAGGATCTAAAAATCGGGTACGTCTAACTAAAATTTTAAATTCTTGGTTGAATGTATGCTTTGTTTGCTTTGTTTTTTGAAATTTAAACTTTAAAATTCAAACTTGAAATTTAAAATTCAAATTTGAAATTCAAAATAATAATAATAAAATAATAATAATTAATAAAATAATAAAACAAATTTTGGATGTTTTCTAGGATTAGAATTATTTCAGGAAATAGTTAAACCTGAAATATAAATTGAGAATTTAAATCAAAAGTCAGAACAACCAAATGTCCATTGAAATTGAACACATATGTCGACATACATATGTCCATATGTCGACATATCAGCCTGAAATTTGGAATTTAAATTTTGAATTTCAAAGGTTTAAACTTTCAAACTTCCCTCCAACTTTTTCCCAACTCCCAAGGTCTGAAAAGATGTCATTGATTTCTGAAAAGTTGTTCCTATTCAATTCATATCCATTCAATTTCTATATATACGTCTATTCTCCCTACTTCTCATTCAAAACTCGAACTATATTCTTTACATCTATATTCTTCAAATCAAAAATTCAATGGCTTTCTCTAGTTCATATCAAAAATTGAAGTTAACCAAAACCATCAGAGGTTATCTTCATAATGATAAACCTATCAAACCTATGTTGACTATTTAGCAAATGCTAAAGTCAATATAGGTGCTTTCGTCATCTTTGGAGACTTTCGATCCTATGATCTTATCTCTCTTTTCAATCACAACGAAGTCTTGAGCTTAATTGACTCTCGGGTTAAGGATGAAGTGTGTTATCCTAAGCTTGTCAAGATGTTTTATGCGAATCTTAATCGCGGATTTTCCGAAGGCAATGAAGATCAAATTTGGAGTAGCGTCAAAGGCATGTAAATTTTTCTAGATGCCGAAATCTTGGGCAATATCTTAAATTGTAGAAATATGGGCTCAGATTTTTCGGATTTCAAAATTGATGAAACCAATTTAGAGACTTATCATGACATATTTGAAAGTGATACAAACATGAATTCAAAAATTGCTTTTTTCGTCCGAAAAAAAAATCATAAACCTTCTCCTTCAACATACCATCACTCCTCGTTCCGGAAACTTTAACAATCCAAGTCTTTAGTCCAAAAAGCACTCTTTGCTATTATTGGTGGCTATGACATCAATGGGCTGATATGATCATAAGAGAATTCGAACCCATAGAAATTTCATTAAGAGAGAACACTCTTTACTATGGAGTTTATCTCACTCGTATTTTCAAATACTTTGGAGTTGATCTTCACGGTGAACAATTTGTGCCAAGAAAGGTGCTTGATTCCACAAACATACACCTTATGCAAATTCCACCCACTTTCAAACCATATGAGACATTCGAAGATAAACAGGCTCGATTGCAATAAGAACAAGAGCCTATGGAAATTGAAGAAGAAGAAACTTCTTTAGAAAGTGTTGAGTGTCCAATCAACACTAAAACCATTTCCAGAGAGATGATTGTTCAAAATCAAGTGAAGATAGTCTACAAACAAAAGAAGCTCAAAAAAAACTTTTCAAAAATGACTATGTTCATGATCAAGATAGGAAGAAAGCTTGGAATTTCATCTTCCTCCTCCTCTTCCGCTGTAAACTAGCCTATCTAGTTTGATTTATCTTTAATATTTTCTTTTTATGAAGTAATGAATTATAACATCCCAGATTTTTCTACCGAATACTTAAATCTATTAATTATATTATATTGGAAGTATAATGAATTTTATATCAAATTTATTTTATAAAGTAGAGTTTGAATATATATATATATATAATTAAAACGAGCTCGAAATGACACGATAGTTTGTAATATGGAGATTTGAACTTTAATTGAATATACAAAATCCATTATGAATTGGAATTCTGTGAAACAAGAGACATTAGGATCTATTAGATTATAATTTTCTAATAAAAAGAAAAAAATCGAGATTTTATCATCTAAATTGTATGTTATGTCCAATTCAAATTTTAAAATAGTCGCTATGGAAGTCGTTAATAAATTGTAACATTTAGTTTATAAATTTAATAAGGATTTCTATATAATTCGAATATCGTTAAGCTCAAAATGTTTATAGTGAGTTATAAATCCATATTGGTTCAAATTAAAGTGACATATTATCTTATTTGAATATATATGATAATAATGATGTATTATAACTAAATTTAATTGTTTTGCAATTTATTTATATTTTAACGGTATTATATAAATAGCTGTTTTTCAAACAACCTCTATTTTCAATGAAACAAATTTCATTGGATCCGGAACATCAAGATGTAGCTGTGTGTCTAGTTTCACGAAATTAAAAAAACGGTAAACATTTATCTAACCGTACCCTAAGCTATAAATAAAAATATTACTTAAGGCTTAAGTAAAAACCTATCTAGTACAGACCCACACAAATATCTGTTCTCTTCCACTTTTCTCTGTAGCCTACCCCAAATCTTTCCCCAAGCCCACACACATCAACACAGTCCTAGTAAGTAAATCACGCAGACCTCATGATTTGAAAACACATGAACATGCCCATCCTATTAGTTGAAACATAGAACTCAATTTTTTTTGTGAAACCATGCAAGCCTTTTCTATCAATTGAATACCTACAGCTGACCTTTTTACTTAACCATTAAGGAAGAAAAACCAAAACTAAAATGTTCTACAAGCCTAATCTATAGCTAACTATACAAAAACAAATTTGCAGCTACCTATCTTTTCCTTTAGCTACTTACCGACTCTTTCTATCGCTTCTTTCACTGCATGCTGCCCTACTCTAACTGAAGCTTTCACATGCCTTCTTGTTCACACATCACTTCACCATAAATCTATTTTCACAGCTACCGTTCCAGTATGGCACAACCTAACGCAGACCTAAATCAAAGAACCGTGCCGACCACGTATGTACCCAAATCAAGTGATGTTCTAGTAGCTTGATGGCTAAACTACCTTGCTTTATAAATATGCGGTACCCTACCTCATTTCATTCAGTAAAACAATGAAACCATAAACTCCTTTCTCCCACATATTAAAACAAAAAGAAGAACTTTCTACTGCGGACTGAAACCCAAAACAAGTAAATTAAAAATCCACTTGTACACGCTCTGTAAAATCCTGGAAAATTTTCACTACTGTTTTCGCATGCTGATAGAGTCGAACTGGTAGAACAACTCACTTCCTGTAGCTCGCATATAGTGGCAAGGTCAGGGAAGAAATGATGAGTTGTGTCGGTCAGTAGAACTGTGAGAGTGTGAGTAAAGCAAGCATGTCAGCAGGGAACTCTGATGACTGGACAACGAGCGCCAGTAGGAGGTTCGAGAGAAGTGGAGAGAGGTTGAGGCAAGATGGATGGTTTTTATGTGAGCGGTTAGCATCAGTGAAGCAGAGGCCGAGCTCGGATATTTTTGTGGTGACCGAACTTCTTTGGTTATGACGCAGACAGCGAGGTCAGTAGGGAGAATGGAGAGGTGGTGGAAACTAGAAGGTGCATTACGTGAAGACTGGAGAGATTTTGAAGTGGCATGTTTCTTAGAATGTAAGTGGTGGTGACGCCAGTTTTATTGGTGGATAAATAAGGAAGTAAGGGAACTGTTTGTTCATTGAGAGGGGGGTTTGGTGCGTGAAACATGGATCAGGAAGGTAGATGCATGTCTGGAGGTGGAGCAATGGCATTTTTGGCCTGGGAAGGAAGCTGAAAATTATGGTGCGTGATATAAAGAGAGGGAGAAGAAACAAGGGGGTCGGTTTCTAAACTTAACGCTAAATATTGGCATTTGGGAGCAGAGGTATGGTGTGTTCAGTTTTATAAAATGGTGAGGAGAGTTGCCTACATGAAACTGGGAAGAAGAACATGTATTGCCTGAGGAAATAATACACTAGAGCCGGTATATTGCATTGTGGAATAAGTAATGTGGCGGGATTTGAACTCATGGAATGAGCTTTGGGCCTTAGTGGATTCAAAAATAAATAAACAAAAATAAACGTTTGAATGATGTGTTGATCTGAGAAGTACATATGTGGAGGAAGATTTGAAGGTCTGTTTGGTGACCGGGGGGTGCGCAGGCCAATTCCAGAAGTTAGAAGCAAATTATATTAAGGTATACAAATAAGAATTTATAAATTAATAATATTTTAATATATATAATATATGTGCGATCTCATAAAACATATATCTTGGTCGTACGTGGACAGTTTTGATGATTCAAATGTCATAGGGATCACGACAATGAAGGCTACGCTGTTGAGTTAATTCGGAAGGGCTTGGAAGCTATCGAGTTTTCGGTTAATTTTAAACGGTTTAAAATTAAACAATGCGACAATCATCGATCGAAACAAAGGTGAGTTAATTCTCACACATTTCTGGAATGCTATGATGTTCCAAATTCATATAATTAAATTTAATTGTTGATAATTGGTTGAATGGATGCCTTGGATGCCTATGGTTGACTTAATGGTTGACGTGAATTATGTTATCATTGTTTTATATAAAATTATACACCGTTATGAAATATTATAATGATATGTGATGCAGGGAAGAAAAGGTGGGAGGAATAAAACCGGATTCCTAAAATATTTAGTATGATGTTTATTTCATATTATATATGAACCGATTAAACCCCATTGACTTTAAAACCTGTTAGCTGTTGAATGTTGTTGAGTTTTGAATCAATATTAGTATTGGTTGAGGAATTTACAGCAGATGGTCAAAATACAAACTGGTTTATAAAGATTGATTTGCCATCAGGTGAATCGATAGGAATGAAGTTATGGAATTTATTTTATAACTAAATATAGAATTTTTTTAAATACATTATTTTAAATGAAGCTTGTAAAGAGGAAATAAACCAACCGCACATATATATATTGCTTGTTTACAAATCTCCATTTTTATACCAAAATCTGCCATGTGCGAAGCACATGCCTCATCTTAATTATTAAATGATTTATAAAGTAAATTCTTATATTAATAAAATTAATAAGAAAGTAAGCAGGATTAATGTGATGATTAATAACTAAGATAAATTGTTTTAAGCAACAATTAAAAGGAGATTATATTGAATTGATTATTATTTTAATAACCAAATGGGATTATTTAAATTAATTGAATTTAAATAGGAAGATGATTCGAGATTTGATTAACTAGTTAATCGTGTTTAGAGTTGACCAAGTCAACTATGTTAACAAAAATGGATTTATTAAAATAATTTATTTATTTAATGGAAATATTTATTGGTTAAGTAACATTTTTTTAATATTGATATTTGATTATCATTTATTTAATAATAATTATAGTGGAAATCTTAGGATTTAAAAGGAATGATGAAGGTTTATGAAACGATAACGCTTAGTTATAACAAAAATGATATTTTAAAGCGAATTATAATGATAAAATAAGTAAGTTTAAATTTTGGTTTAAAGAGAATTCTTATTTAAGATTCTATTTAATTGGATTTACGAAATCCAGGATTTTAACTAAGTTATAAGAACCCAAGTTTATTGAATAGATTATTGAAGCGGGTTATCAAAAACGGGTTTTGAATGGAAATAAAATTCCAAGTTATGAAATTAAAGAATTAGAACTTAACTGGAGATCGTCCAAATTATGAAATTAAAGAATTAGAACTTAACTGGAGATCGTCCAAATTATGAAATTAAAGAATTAGAACTTAACTGGAGATCGGTTGAGATAAATGATTTTCTGAGTATTGATCTGGTGTTGGTTTTGGCCTTCGGGGTTGATATTTAGGGAATTATTTTCTTACTGATTCATGGTTTAGGAACTGATGAAGTTATGAAATGGAAATTGGAACGGAAACCAAGTTTGAATTAAAGAGATTAGGCGAGTTGAGTTATAAAGGTACGGTCTAAATTCGCTATATTAAATAAGAGGTGAGGTTTACTGACATATATTTGGAAATGGGTTTTGGTATAAGCTTCTCAGAAGTTTCAAAAAAAATTCTATTTATAATGGAATGAAGGATGGTATATAATGAATTCGAGGTTTTTCTTAGGTTAATAGAAGAGAGTTAAATAATAAATTACTTAAATTAAGTAAGCATGGTTAAGATTATAATAAGGTTTTCAAAGAGATTATTATATTATAAATATAGCTCGAAAAGTCTTATAAGTTTAATAGAAGCGTTTGTTTATAATGTTTAAAAGATTCAAAGGGATTTGATTAACGAATGAAAATTTACAATGGCCAAGTGATGCTGTGTAATAAACCAACGAAATAATTTTATTTTTATGGTTGTTTATTTCGATAGTTAAATAATCGACTATCAAAATCGGGCCCAACGTTGTTGGTATGGAAAGACCAGGATCGAATTCATATTCGAAAACCATTCCGACCAATAAATACATAAACGTAGAAGATATTTGATGCTGATAGAGATTGAGCAATTAAAGACTGTAAATCTTCATGAGTTGCGGAACTACTGTTGAATTTCTCTAACTGATCCTTAGAGATATCTTGACTGTGATTCTGTCGTGATTGAAATCTATGAATTTTCCAGGGCTACTTGCTACTGATCTATAGGGTGATGCCTAGGATGTGGCAGAAGGGTGCCTTCGGTTCATCCTGTTCCTGGATGACTTGTATGGATGATGTGAATGGTGGTCAGATGTTCCAAAAAAAAAGATTATAACCTCAAGCCTCATCAACCGGGAAATGACAAAAATCGGGCAGGCAGCATGGGTATGTGGGTTACCCAATTAGAGTGTATTGTCACCATCTAGAAAATATTCATATTTGTTACTTCATTTCATTTCTGTATCTCCCAGGAACGGATATGTTGCTAGCAACCGTAGGTGACAATATATTTAATACACTCAAGAGAAATGAGTGGTCGGTCATGTGTGGCCGAATTGCAAGACGTTCTTGTTGAACCCAGTGCATTCCCCTCTAGAGATACACTATCGACAGGTGGATCCATACCTTGTCATAGTAGGAATCCAATCTCCAATAAGTGCCCGCGGTTTTGATTGTATAGTATATATGTGGAGTGTGAGATGCAAGCGTTCTGCTAGATTCTATTTACTTGTATTTAGACACTATTATAATATCAGAATAAGATATTGATTTCTAAATGTTTTGGTTATAGTAAGGTAAAAAACCATCTGTGTTTATGTGTGGATTGGTCTTACTATTTTCCTTTTCTTCCAAAAATGATTTTTCAAAGTTAAGCAAGTTGTTTGTGCTATGAATTTATCACTGAAAGTATTCCAGACTAATCCGGGTGAATTTTGCTTTGCTTCAAATGTGCTCGGGTCAGACCGAGTATATTATCAGGTTAGGTATCGCTTGGGGCTTCAGAAAAGGAGGTGAAGTCGAGACGTATTCCATTTATTTACTTGTACTAGTTTATTTCCGTTGTGTGTTGTACTGATTTGAATGTATACTCTGATGTTGTAATCATATATATATATATACAGTTCTTTTTGTATAAAGTATTATTGATTATTATACTTTGTCCATTCCACTGTGATACTCTGATCTTCTTATTCTTCTATTCTAATATTTATTTCTTCTCTCACCCTCTAACTTCTTTCTATTAGCTTTCTGGGTTTTGATACTCGAGTTTGGATAAGGGATGTATTAGTGTCTGAATTTGAGTGTCGAAATTCCCTGGACGCAACATGAATGGAGTTTATTTATGTCAAAATCATCTTTAAATTACTGTAAAAACTTTAGACTTAAATATAATATAGTATAAGAACAAAAGATTCAAAATTTGAAAATTTTCAATTTTTTTTAATAAGTATGTCGACATACATACTTGGCTATGTCGACATATAACTGCCAGATTTACAAAACTTTTCAAAATTAAAAATTAAATAACCAACTTATGTCTATTCTAATCCAATGAATTCCAAACCCTATTTAAGCCTATTTCTTCCAGAAAAATCCATCATTTTTCCTTCTTCCTTATTCATTTCTTATC
This sequence comes from Allium sativum, assembly GCA_030737875.1. Taxonomy (NCBI): domain Eukaryota; kingdom Viridiplantae; phylum Streptophyta; class Magnoliopsida; order Asparagales; family Amaryllidaceae; genus Allium; species Allium sativum. The sequence continues at coordinate 1,043,724,731 of CM060922.1, forward strand.
AAAATTATAGCAAGTCCTATTCATAATCTAAGTGAAAATCTTGAAGAAACATTGAATTCCTTCAAGAACATCCTCTCTATAATACTACGAAACCAGCGTCAACTTGAATTAATCCAAATAAAGATGTTTGAACAACAAGAGAAGCATTTTGATGCCATTCGTTGGATAATCTCTTCTCTTTTTAGAGATAAAGATAACAATCTCGCTAAAACACCCCCAATTAATGAAGATGAAGATTGGGAGGTCACCAAGAAAGATGTTATCTTTAGAGAAGATGGTTGGGTAGAAGTCCCAAGAAACATTTAATTGTTTGGTACGATTTGATTGGTTTGATTGAATTTGTTTGATCTTATAACTGATTTGAATTATTTGACTTAAAATATGTATATTAAAACATATAATGCTTGGATTGGTGTGCTTGGATTGATTTGTGTATATGACTCAAAACATATGTAATTATGATATTCGGATTGGTTTGTATACTTAGATTGATTATTGTATAATCATAAATTTAGGGGAGTATTTTATGATATATAGATTTAGGATTCAGAAGGAGTACTTTACTTTAGTATAGGAATTATTTAGATAGGTATAGAATTTTGGGATAGTATTTTTTATTTCTTTTTGATAATGCCAAAGGGGAAGAAATTATAAAATATAGACTTAGAGTATATAGGATTCATATTAACAGGAGAAGTACTAGAAGGATCAGCATCAATAGGTATGAACATGTATGAATATTTTATAAACTAAAGTTTTCATCATCAAAAAGGGGGAGATTGTTGGAGAACGGAGTTTTGACCTTATTTCAATACTAATTGATTATAATATATATATATATATATACTAACATCTCTATCTAGAATATATATATATACATACACATATATGCAGGAGTTATATACAGGAATTAATACTGAAGACTGTACAGTTTTAGAGATTCAAGAGATTCAAAATTCAAAGAAGATTAAAGACTCATGAGTAATCAAGATTTCAAGAGTTCGAGGTAAATATAGTAATAGAGTCTAGTTTATGTAAGACTCTGAATAACACTCCAGGTTCAAATTCAAATTCTGATTTTCAAATTTCAAATTCTATTTTCAAATTCTATTTAAATTTTAATTAAGTTTTTCTATTTTACTTTTGATTTTAAACTCAAGTTTTAAAGATTATAAGTTTATATATATATAGTTATAGACTTTTAAATCTTTATATTTATATAGTTTCAAACTTTATAATTTTATAAATATGATTATATATTTTATATTTATGATTTCATATGATTTTCTACTTTACAATACTTATCCATATCACTATGTTTTAATTCAAGAATTTCCAGAATAATATATATAGTAAAACACTTTAAAAATATTCAAATTTCAATTTTGCGAAGACATATGTCGACATACATATGTGAAGAAGTTGACATATAACTATCACATTTTTAATTTGGAAAGAAGCATCTTTTCACTATTTGTAACGTTCCAAAAACGTTGCAATCTTTCAAATCTTATAAATAGGGGCTGATTTCGATTTTTTTTCATCATTCTTCTTCTCCATCTTTATCTCCTTTCATTACACCAATAATATTTCATATTTTTATGTTTTCTACACATATACTCTACCGATTTCAAGTCTAACGATATAAAACTTCTTCTCTTCTCACTCTCTACTCATTACTCTCTGAATGAAAGTGCTATTGAAGAGTTATAGGGCAATTGTAACAAATTGGGAAAGTTTTGGAAACGGTGTTTGTGACACCCCATGTCTGTTAATGTCACTCATTAAAAGAATGCATTAAGTTTCGTGAAGCATTAAAGGTAGATAGAAATAGAAATATTACAAGATAGATATAACAACAGCAGCGGAATAAAAACTAACTTTATTAATCATAAAGCATCATGGTTCAAAACATCATATATTTGCATTACATAAAAACCAATACATCATAAAAAAAACTTATGTCTTTCTTTTAAACATCAGAGTACAAAATAAAAGAAGCAAAATCCCTAAATAAAACATAGCCATAGTAGCAAAGATTGCAGCTGTAATGACCTGCATTGGCAGTGGTATTATAATTAATTTATTTAATTATATAAAATAGTGATATAGTGAATTAAATAGTGGCTTAATTAAATAATAGTGAATATTTAATTAAAATAATAAATTAAATAATATATTTAATTCTGAAATAATCAGAATTGGCTAAAATGACGATATGGGGTGAACTGGATCATCTGTGATATTTAATTCAACTTGGAATTGAATTTGAATAACGAATATATTATATAAACGAAGTTTAAACGTATAATTATATTATAATTAAAATCGAGCTCGAAATGACGTTGCAGTTCGTAAATTGGCGATTCGAACTTCAACTGAGTGTACAGGGTTCGTTTTAAATCGGATTTCTGTGAAACAAGAAACGTGTGGAGCTGGTGGAGTATATCTTTCTAGTGGAAGAGAAAAATCAGGATTTCGTCATGTGGATTTTGAGATATGTCCAAATCAAATTTTAAAATAGTCGCTATAAAATCGTTTATCGACCGTATCGGTTTATTCGATATAACTAAAGATCGGGTTGGAATTTAGACAAGGTTCTTTTGGGACATAGTGATAATTTAATTTTTAGAATTTTATTGAAATTTTTAATTAATTAAATAAGCAACTTTTTTATTTGGAGTATTTTGCACCCTATATCAGAATTTTGGGGTTTCACAATATGAGTTAACCTACCGATGTTATTTTATTTTTGGAATCCTGGCACATCGCTGATCACAACGGTAATTTTGTTTTCATTTTTCGTGGCTCGTATGTATAGAAGGTAGTGTATAACGGGGTACTCTCAAATGTAAATAAATATCTCGTTCTAGTTGTATGATCAAACAAAAGCCATGTTTCTTCTTCGCAAACCGCCATTCTTCTGTGGACTCAAAATGAAGTCGTGGCTCCACAACTCTTGCAAATAAAAGTTTATAAATACACTCTTCTCACTTCCTCAAGTCTTTTGCTGGAAAACCACACCCATTTCTATGTTTCAGGAAAACATAAAACCCATCTATTTCCCCACCGTATATCGTTGTGTTCAACGAAAACTTTTGACGCGGCTTTAGATGCGAGAGCAACTGCATGGAGTAAAACGTTAGCAGGAAACAAACGAAGCATGCTGGCAACTGACGCATGGAAATGCTGAGGATGGGAGGGGATATTGGTGCGTGAGCTGTGTAGTAGTAGTGCGTGAAGTATGAATATTACTGGAGTGGGATTTCAGAGAAATAAAAGAGAAGCATGAAGAAGGACGTGTTATACTAGAGTTTAAAACGTGGGGGGGGGGGGGTGTAAGGTGATGGTTGAGTGAAGTATATATGGTATGAGCTGATATGGATTTTGACAAGGGGGGTTGAGGCTCACTGGTGTTTGAACGCATTCACGGTGATATCAGGAAACAGGAGAAGGACGTGTTCACTATTGAAGATGCAAGGAGATGTTGGGTTGGTCCTTCTGTTGCAGCGTGTTATGTAATTGAGAAGAGGATGGACTGGAGATTTTTGTTTTGGGAGGTGGTGCCAATCTTGTGAAGACAGTTAAAGGAGAGATTGTTTTGCACTGGGGTAGTTTTGAACGGCATCAGCAACCGTTCAACAGCAGGCTGTTTGGGATGAGAAACAAAGGAAGATGATGATGTAGGCGGGTGGGTATTGTTGTTGGGCCGTGGAGATATGGGTGAGCCCATTTAAAAGAAATAAATAGTTTTTAATAATTTAAAAGGTATTTAGAACTTGATAACATTATAATTTTCTCATATGAACTCAAAATCACTGTAACACCCCGTAATTTGAACATAAAAATTCACAAATTAAAGTATACTTAATTAAGTGAAATGGGTTGCGCAGAGAAATATATATATATATATATTGATATATATATATAATTGAAAATTAAATAAATAAATATGCAAAAATGTTCAAAACAGCGAATTGGGAGAGGGGAATAACCGAACCGGCCGATTTTTGAGGTCGACCCGAGCTCGCTGGGTCGACTAGGGGTTAATCCAGGGTGTTTGGCTGTCAACCCGTGGGCCGATTCGCTCAAATGCAGATTTTGCATTTGAATGGTTCTCATGGTTCAGCTTTAATCTAAAGGCCCTAGATGGTTCCTACACTTGACTTCTTCCCCAAGACATGCTTTGATGGCTAGGATCTAAACTAAGGTTTATCCTATGGCTAAAACTATCCTAGTCTTCTATAAAAAGACCCCTAACCTAAATCTAAATGCTCATTATTCAATCCTTAGCTAAACTATGCCAAAATGTTCTCTCATGGCCTCCACCCTCATCCTCTTGTCATAATCTCCATCTCTAATCATATGAGAGAGTTTCTAAAGAAGTATAAGAGTTCCTAAGCTTGCTTAAGTGTTTCTAAGTTTGATTCAAGGCTTTTCTTCATCAAAGCTAGGATCTTTATTATTGATTTGGCTCAAGAGTTTTCATTTGGAGCATTCTTATTTGGAGTTTTTGAGTTGATAGCTTAGTGGCTTCGTCTCAATCTTTTAATATATTCATAAGAAGGCTAATCAACAAGTTGTGAGTTTTCTATAGCCTTAATGACCAATTATTGAAGTGATTATGATAGGATATGATGAGGTTATGGCTATGAATGTGGATCAATGCATGTTATGCAAGTTATATGCTATGTGTTAATGATGTTATGCAAGTTATGTTCTATATGTTCATGAAGTTATGCAAGTTATGCAAGTCATATGATACATGTTCATGATGTTATGCAAGTTATGCAAGTCATATGCTATGTGTTTGAGGTATTATGCAAGTTATGCAAGTCATATGATATATGTTCATGAAGTTATGCAAGTTATGCAAGTCATATGATACATGTTCATGATGTTATACAAGTTATGCAAGTCATATGCTAGGTGTTTATGATGTTATGCAAGATATGCAAGTCATATGAGAAACATTGATCCATTATGACACCATGATATGCAAGTTTGGTGTATGATTATATGCTAGTTCATACATGATATGTTATGCAAGTTTGGTGTATGATTATATGCTAGTTCATGCATGATATGTTATGCAAGTTTGGTGTATGATTATATGCAAGTTCATCTATGATATGTATGCAAGTTTGGTGTATGATTATATGCAAGTTCACATATGACATGTTATGCAAGTTTGGTGTTTGAAGATATGCAAGTAACATGTGCAAGTTTACACCTTAGTATGATATGCATACATATGCAAGTTAACCCCTTTGTATGTCATACATACATATGCAAGTTTACCCCTTTGAATGATATAAGACACTTATGCAAGTTAACCTCTTTATGACATATGTGATTCATGCAAGTTTGGGTTGATTATTTATGCTAGTTGGGTTGATGCTATATGCATGTTGACACCTTTAAACCCATGTTGATGCTAATATTATGCAAGTTGAACCCATTGTATTTGTGATGAATCTTCCCTTTTATGTCATGTTGGCGAATTACGTGGGGAACGATGGGGTTAATAAACATGTTAATGAAATGGTGTGAAGTTGGTATGATTATGCATACCATAAAGTGGATGGACATAATTGAGTCAATTATGTACATCGTTAAATTTGTAATTAATTAGGGATAATTAATACAAATTATGGGGGTGATTAATTAGGTGTAATTAATCGACTAAGACACGAGGTTGGGCCCTTTTGTAGCATAAGACTGCCCGGAACCGACCGGCATATCCAGCGGCTACAAATGATTGGCCCAATGTGAGAGGTCTTAGGCACAAACTATATACGTGACAAGTGTAAAGACACAAGATTAGACTCGGTTATGGCGTAAGGCTGCCCGGACCCGACCGGCAAATCCAGCTGCCATGAGAGATAGTCTAATGTGAGAGGTCTCTACAACGGTTACGTTCTTAATCAATTAAGAAACACTTAACCATATTAGCATGTAGAGGACATGGGAGGGGGGGGGGGTTAAGTGGGTGCCTTGGGTGGCATGTGGAAAAATCTAGTAGTTGCCTTGGGTGGCAATAGAAAATACGATTAGAATACTTAACCGAAGTGGAACATGTAATTAAACATGATTAAAGGGTTAAGTAAGTGCCTTGGGTGGCATGGGAAAATCTAGTGGTTGCCTTGGGTGGCAATAGAAGATAAGATTAGAATACTTAACCAAAGGGGAACATGTAACTAAACATGATTAAAGGGTTAAGTGGGTGCCTTGGGTGGCATGTAGAAATCTAGTGGGTGCCATGAGTGGCAATTAAAATATGATTAGATGACTTAACCAAACCTTAACATGTAGGTGGGCATGATTATGAAAAAGGGGTTAAGTGGGATGCACTAGATTAAATGACAAGCTTAAGTAGTAGCTTGTGGGGGCCTTGAGTGGCAATTGAAATAAGATTAAATGACAAGCTTAAGTAGTAGCTTGTGGGGGCCTTGAGTGGCAATTGAAATAAGATTAAATGACAAGCTTAAGTAGTAGCTTGTGGTGGCCTTGAGTGGAAATTAAAATATGATTAGATGACTTAACCAAACCTTAACATGTAGGTGGGCATGATTATAAAAAGGGGTTAAGTGGGATGCACTAGATAAAATGACAAGCTTAAGTAGTAGCTTGTGGGGGCCCATTTCAACCAGTAACCCATATGTATCTTATTGGGCTCGACCCAAGTCGAGGACGGGACACGCGGATTGGGCTTGATTGTAAGAGGCCAAAACGGGGTAGCGGTGGCAACGCGAGTCCAACGGGTTTCATATGCGTGTGTTGTCCCGGGCTGGTAGGTAAGACGTTGTTGCATCGTGTAGGTATAAGCCGTGCACCATTGATTATCGGGTTGCCACTTTGGGGAGTGATACACCCCACTGTGGGGCCAGCACGGGTATCTACGTTAGGGAGCCGATCGCTTGGGGAGTAGTGGGTACACCTAGTGGAGATAGGGGCAGACAGCACCTATGTAGTCAGCTAGGGGTACAAGAAACTACTGGGTAAAATTACTAAGTACACTTAGTGGGATCAACCTTTAAGTAGGAATTACCCTTGGTGGGTAGAACTGGTGTGGTGCAGTGTAGGAATTACCCTTGGGTGGGTAGATCTGGGGTGGTACAATATAGTAATTATCCTTGGGTGGATAGGCGCGTCTTTACCGTTATCTTAGTTTATCCTAAGTCGAGTTGGCTACTTAGTGTAGTCATTTATCCCCAGTCGTACCGTACCAGGTTTATATCATACCCTAATTACTTTAATAATTGTATTGTTAAGGTTATAGGGCTCCCTCAGACTTATGTCTGACCCCGTTGTTTTTATCTTTTTCCCCAACCCTCAGGTTCTCAGAGTGGGCCTAGCACTAGTGGGCTTTGATCAGATTGCTTTATGTAACTTTTGGAGCTTGGACTCTTGAAGAAAAGCTCGGTTATCTTTTCTATTATGGCTACTAGTATGTAGTGGGATTATGTACTTATATTTTAACGAGATGGATATTTTGTACTTGACTCTTGTTGGTTTTTGAGATGTAACCAAACATGTTTAACTTCTGCTGCAATGAAATGATGTTTTAAATTTCAAGTATTACATATATCTGTCTTGTTGTAATTTTTCAGTTCTATATTCACTTAAATACTCCACCGAAGCTAAGGCATTCCCTTTGTGAGTGACCTTAGCGGGTGTGGGGTGTTACACGTGGTATCAGAGCTCAAGGTTACCAGAACAGATAAAAATTTTAGAAAACTATTTTTCTAAAAACATTTTTGGAAGAAGTATTTTCAAAAACATGTCTTTTAAGAGAAAAGTTTTTGAAAGAAAAGCATAATGCCCAAATAGCCATATCTTTATCCTTCGGATTCTCCGTTTTGAATCTCTTCCTCTTTCTCTTTTTGAATTTTCCCTCCGCGAATAGATGTGTTTTTAAGATAAATAAGGACTTCCGCATGAAGGACGGAAAAACCACTTCAAGGGACTAAGACGTTTGCCAGGCTAAGAAGTTAGTCCAAGGAGGTGGAGGGCTTATGGGTACCTTTAAGATGGACGAGAGAGGAAGGTTCAAATAGCTATTAGGTAAATAAAGGACGAAACCTCATCGTGGTAAGAAGGCCACGAAAGGAGAATGTGTAGGGGAAGGCTAGTTGTTTTGGAGAAATAGGACACCTTAGGGTTGTCCAAAGAGGTAAGGACAAAGTTCAGGATCTTCTGGAGGGTAGATGTACTCCCTCACGACGGGTATACCTGATGGGGGTAGGACCGTCTAAGTTGAAATTTGGCTCTCTCGATCATCCTGTTCGAACTTTATTCGACTCTGGCGCACCACATTCGTTTATCTCATCATCAGTAGTTGAGTCACTGCACCTAGACACCAGTTTAGTAGATGATCCCGTGGTTGTTTTAAACCCAATTGGGCGGGCTCCACTTATTTGTCCATGATATGTTTGGGTTTGAAGATTTCCATACTTAGCGTTGAGTTTAGAGGTGATGCTTTTGTTTGGGCTTCACGGGCTATGGGTTGATTTTGGGCATGGACTGGTTATCCAGTAATGGTGTCGTTCTTGATTGCGAAAGGAGAGTTGTTAGGCCCATGACCCGCTTGGGTAACACTCTCGAGATCTTGTGAAATCCCATAGATTCTGTTATGCTAAGTTATCTTGAATCGCTTGACGCTTCGGTCGAGAGTTTGCAATCTGCTAGAGTGGTCCGGGAATACTCGGATGTGTTTGAGGAGGCAAAGGGCTTACCTCCGAAGCGGGAGATAGACCTCCGAATATATCTGGAAGATGATGCTAAACCAGTATCTTTGTCAGTGCGCCACATGGCTCCTCGTGAGAGGAGGGAACTCCATAAGCAAGGAGGGGAGTTGCTTGAGAAGGGGTTCATAAGACGAAGTATATCGGAGTAGGGTGCTCCAGTAGTTTTTGCTACGAAGGCGGATGGGTCCCTCAGACTTTGTGTAGACTATAGAGAACTCAACAAGCTCACAAAGAAGAATAGACACCCATTACCAAGGATTGATGATCTTTTTGATCGGTTGGTTGGCGCCTCAGTGTTTCGCAGTGGGACTTGGCCACGGAGTTTCATCAGTTGGGAGTGACTGAGGATAGTATAGAGAAGACCGCCTTTAGGACTCCGGATGGTTTCTATGAGTGGCTTGTGATGCCATTTGGTTTGACGAACGCCCCCGCATATTTTGTTGATTTGATGAGTAGGGTGTTCAGGGAGTACCTAAACAACTTCGTAGTGGTATTTGTGGATGACATCTTGGTCTTTTCAAAAAGCGAAATAAGTTTTCGTGTGTGCTGAATAGGTTAAGCGAAGCCAGTTATTTGATCAATGGTGGTTCTGGAGTGAGACTGGCAAGGACATCCAGAGTTGGACAAAGGCTTAATTATTCAGCCGTTTTTGCTAGTATCATCTCACGTAGGTCGTCTGAATTCGAAGGAGGTGTCCCTTGGGTGTTTGTCTGATATTGGTTTAGGCCTTTGGGGCTTGCACTTGGGGGATGTCGAGTTCGACTAGGATGGTCTGCGTGAGAGATGGATAGTTATGATGATTTTGTATGGGAGAATATCCTGGTTTTCTCCAGAAGTGGTGAAAAGCATGCCCTACATCTTAGGGAAGTGTTGGAGACTCTTCAAGCGCATAGTCTTGAGACAGAAAAGGTGAATGGAGTTCTTAGCATCCTATGATTTCGAGATAGCATATACCCCTGGCAAGGGTAACATGGTGGTGGACGCCTTGAGCGGAAAAAGGTTGTCCTTGAGTCCATTGTTCGTGGAACAACGAAGCTTGGAATCTATCTCGATGTTTGATTTCAGACCTTCCGTTGACTATATACCCGGTTTGTTAGCATCCTTGGAGGTTAGACCTACTCTTTTGGGGCGGATTGGAGAAGCACAGAGGGACGACCCATAGTTGGTTGAGTCGGTAGAGAGGCTCATAAGGGGGGAGTCGTCCAGCCATTTGAGTAGGTACACCATAGACGATAGGGGGTGCTTGCGTAGAGACGGTAGACTTTGTGTACCGCAAGACGAGGGTTTAAGGAAGACTATTCTTGATGATGCACTTCGTTCTAGGATAACCATTTATCCCGGTGGGGACAGGATGTACCAAAACATGAAGCGAGTTTTCATTTGGGCCGGTATGAAGAAAGATGTGGCCGAGTATGTCGCCAGATGCTTGGTGTGTCAACAGGTGAAAGCGGAGCAAAAGAAACCCGGTGGATTTTTCACCCATTGGAAGTTCCGCAATGGAAGTGGGGTAGCGTCTCGATGGATTTTATTGATGGGTTACCTAGATCGAGGAAGGGTAATACGGGAATTTGGGTTGTGGTAGATAGACTTACTAAGAGTGCCCATTTCATACCCGTGAAGAGCAAGAGGACTGTTCCATGTCTAGCTTCAGTTTATATTCGAGAGATAGTTCGGTTGCATAGGGAACAGGACGTATTCCATGTGTCACATTTGAGGAAGTGCCTACATGAGACCGCAGAGGCGGTAGAGCCGAGCTTGCTTAAAGAAGTGGAGGTAGAGCGTGATGCAACTATTCGACGAGCTCCTACCCGCATCCTTGGGTCAGAGATTAGGAAGTTGAGGAACAGAGAGGTGCGACTAGTCAAAGTGCAATGGGGAGAAGATGAGAGCAATGCTACTTGGGAGGCAGAAGCGAAGATGCGTTCACTATACCCATTTCTGTTCGAGGGTGTGTCTTTTAACTTCTCCTTTATCGTTTGTCTAGTACTTATCTTATCTTTAGTATGTCCTCTCATTAGTACCTTTGACCTTTAGATAGGGTAAAACCTATGGTTGAAACATGTGTTTGAGACATGTTATGTTTGATGGATGCGTGTGGATGCAAGTGGTTGCTAGTGGTTGCTCGTGGATGCATATACACACACTCTAGGCACTAGATCGGCTCAATCACTTCATATTGCATATTGCATAAAATTGTGTGTAGGTAGCTATATGTATGGATGTATAATGGTTGTGTTATCAGATGGATGATGCATTTTGGTGTATGGTTGTGCACACATGTAGAAATAGTATGTGTCGATAGGGTTCTTCCGCATACATATTGGATGCATGGCACTATCATGGTTTGCATTAAGGAGGTCAACTGAATCAGTAGACCGCCTGATTTAGCATTAGTATACGGGCATATACACACACTTTTTGCATATGTTCATACGTCATTAGAAATTTTAAGGACAATGGATGCCAGTGTTTGATGGTTTAGTAGATGGTTGTTTGGTTGGTAGGATACGTTCTTCTTGACTTAGAGATTTCGGGGACGAAATCCTTTAAGGAGGGGAGAATGTAACACCCCGTAATTTGAACATAAAAATTCACAAATAAAAGTATACTTAATTAAGTGAAATGGGTTGCGCAGAGAAATATATATATATTGATATATATATATATATATAATTGAAAATTAAATAAATAAATATGCAAAAATGTTCAAAACAGCGAATTGGGAGAGGGGAATAACCGAACCGGCCGATTTTTGAGGTCGACCCGATCTCGCTGGGTCGACTAGGGGTTAATCCAGAGTGTTTGGCTGTCAACCCGTGGGCCGATTCGCTCAAATGCAGATTTTGCATTTGAATGGTTCTCATGGTTCAGCTTTAATCTAAAGGCCCTAGATGGTTCCTACACTTGACTTCTTCCCCAAGACATGCTTTGACGGCTAGGATCTAAACTAAGGTTTATCCTATGGCTAAAACTATCCTAGTCTTCTATAAAAAGACCGCTAACCTAAACCTAAATGCTCATTATTCAATCCAATAGCTAAACTATGCCAAAATGTTCTCTCATGGCCTCCACCCTCATCCTCTTGTCATAATCTCCATCTCTAATCATATGAGAGAGTTTCTAAAGAAGTATAAGAGTTCCTAAGCTTGCTTAAGTGTTTCTAAGTTTGATTCAAGGCTTTTCTTCATCAAAGCTAGGATCTTTATTATTGATTTGGCTCAAGGGTTTTCATTTGGAGCATTCTTATTTGGAGTTTTTGAGTTGATAGCTTAGTGGCTTCGTCTCAATCTTTTAATATATTCATAAGAAGGCTAATCAACAAGTTGTGAGTTTTCTATAGCCTTAATGACCAATTATTGAAGTGATTATGATAGGATATGATGAGGTTATAGCTATGAATGTGGATCAATGCATTTTATGCAAGTTATATGCTATGTGTTAATGATGTTATGCATGTTATGCAAGTTATGTTCTATATGTTCATGAAGTTATGCAAGTTATGCAAGTCATATGATACATGTTCATGATGTTATGCAAGTTATGCAAGTCATATGCTATGTGTTTGAGGTATTATGCAAGTTATGCAAGTCATATGATATATGTTCATGAAGTTATGCAAGTTATGCAAGTCATATGATACATGTTCATGATGTTATACAAGTTATGCAAGTCATATGCTAGGTGTTTATGATGTTATGCAAGATATGCAAGTCATATGAGAAACATTGATCCATTATGACACCATGATATGCAAGTTTGGTGTATGATTATATGCTAGTTCATACATGATATGTTATGCAAGTTTGGTGTATGATTATATGCTAGTTCATGCATGATATGTTATGCAAGTTTGGTGTATGATTATATGCAAGTTCATCTATGATATGTATGCAAGTTTGGTGTATGATTATATGCAAGTTCACATATGACATGTTATGCAAGTTTGGTGTTTGAAGATATGCAAGTAACATGTGCAAGTTTACACCTTAGTATGATATGCATACATATGCAAGTTAACCCCTTTGTATGTCATACATACATATGCAAGTTTACCCCTTTGAATGATATAAGACACTTATGCAAGTTAACCTCTTTATGACATATGTGATTCATGCAAGTTTGGGTTGATTATTTATGCTAGTTGGGTTGATGCTATATGCATGTTGACACCTTTAAACCCATGTTGATGCTAATATTATGCAAGTTGAACCCATTGTATTTGTGATGAATCTTCCCTTTTATGTCATGTTGGCGAATTACGTGGGGAACGATGGGGTTAATAAACATGTTAATGAAATGGTGTGAAGTTGGTATGATTATACATACCATAAAGTGGATGGACATAATTGAGTCAATTATGTACATCGTTAAATTTGTAATTAATTAGGGATAATTAATACAAATTATGGGGGTGATTAATTAGGTGTAATTAATCGACTAAGACACGAGGTTGGACCCTTTTGTAGCATAAGACTGCCCGGAACCGACCGGCATATCCAGCGGCTACAAATGATTGGCCCAATATGAGAGGTCTTAGGCACAAACTATATACGTGACAAGTGTAAAGACACGAGGTTAGACTCGGTTATGGCGAAAGGCTGCCCGGACCCGACCGGCAAATCCAGCTGCCATGAGAGATAGTCTAATGTGAGAGGTCTCTACAACGGTTACGTTCTTAATCAATTAAGAAACACTTAACCATATTAGCATGTAGAGGACATGGGGGGGGGGGGGTTAAGTGGGTGCCTTGGGTGGCATGTGGAAAAATCTAGTAGTTGCCTTGGGTGGCAATAGAAAATACGATTAGAATACTTAACCGAAGTGGAACATGTAATTAAACATGATTAAAGGGTTAAGTAAGTGCCTTGGGTGGCATGGGAAAATCTAGTGGTTGCCTTGGGTGGCAATAGAAGATAAGATTAGAATACTTAACCAAAGGGGAACATTTAACTAAACATGATTAAAGGGTTAAGTGGGTGCCTTGGGTGGCATGTAGAAATCTAGTGGGTGCCATGAGTGGCAATTAAAATATGATTAGATGACTTAACCAAACCTTAACATGTAGGTGGGCATGATTATGAAAAAGGGGTTAAGTGGGATGCACTAGATTAAATGACAAGCTTAAGTAGTAGCTTGTGGGGGCCTTGAGTGGCAATTGAGATAAGATTAAATGACAAGCTTAAGTAGTAGCTTGTGGGGGCCTTGAGTGGCAATTGAAATAAGATTAAATGACAAGCTTAAGTAGTAGCTAGTGGGGGCCTTGAGTGGCAATTAAAATATGATTAGATGACTTAACCAAACCTTAACATGTAGGTGGGCATGATTATAAAAAGGGGTTAAGTGGGATGCACTAGATAAAATGACAAGCTTAAGTAGTAGCTTGTGGGGGCCCATTTCAACCAGTAACCCATATGTATCTTATTGGGCTCGACCCAAGTCGAGGACGGGACACGCGTACTGGGCTTGACTGTAAGAGGCCAAAACGGGGTAGCGGTGGCAACGCGAGTCCAACGGGTTTCATATGCGTGTGTGGACCCGGGCTGGTAGGTAAGACGTTGTTGCATCGTGTAGGTATAAGCCGTGCACCATTGATTATCGGGTTGCCACTTTGGGGAGTGATACACCCCACTGTGGGGCCAGCACGGGTATCTACGTTAGGGAGCCGATCGCTTGGGGAGTAGTGGGTACACCTAGTGGAGATAGGGGCAGACAGCACCTATGTAGTCAGCTAGGGGTACAAGAAACTACTGGGTAAAATTACTAAGTACACTTAGTGGGATCAACCTTTAAGTAGGAATTACCCTTGGTGGGTAGAACTGGTGTGGTGCAGTGTAGGAATTACCCTTGGGTGGGTAGATCTGGGGTGGTGCAATATAGTAATTATCCTTGGGTGGATAGGCGCGTCTTTACCGTTATCTTAGTTTATCCTAAGTCGAGTTGGCTACTTAGTGTAGTCATTTATCCCCAGTCGTACCGTACCAGGTTTATATCATACCCTAATTACTTTAATAATTGTATTGTTAAGGTTATAGGGCTCGCTCAGACTTATGTCTGACCCCGTTGTTTTTATCTTTTTCCCCAACCCTCAGGTTCTCAGAGTGGGCCTAGCACTAGTGGGCTTTGATCAGATTGCTTTATGTATCTTTTGGAGCTTGGACTCTTGAAGAAAAGCTCGGTTATCTTTTCTATTATGGCTATTAGTATGTAGTGGGATTATGTACTTATATTTTAACGAGATGGATATTTTGTACTTGACTCTTGTTGGTTTTTGAGATGTAACCAAACATGTTTAACTTCTGCTGCAATGAAATGATGTTTTAAATTTCAAGTATTACATATATCTGTCTTGTTGTAATTTTTCAGTTCTATATTCACTTAAATACTCCACCGAAGCTAAGGCATTCCCTTTGTGAGTGACCTTAGCGGGTGTGGGGTGTTACAATCACGAACGGTCAAATCCATTGGGATCGTATGGACGGGAGCAACACAATGAGACTGACCGGGAGTGAATCCGAGCTCGTTACAATTTATGGCGAAATAAATTGTCCGACTGAATCAAATAACGCAAACCGTTATTTAACGGCTAACGCGCAAATGTGAGTAAATCTCACTAACTCTGAACAGTTTATAATTTCATGTTGTATTTTTAGAACTGTTAGAATTTGTCTGATTGATTGTGTGTTGACTGTTTGATTGAACTGCTAGTCAGTTAGTTGAATTTCTATATTGATTCAGTTTAACATAATATATCATATGGAACTGAAAGTGATGTTATCTATATTGTTTAACATCTGTGATGCAGGGAAACAGGTTGGAGGAATCAACTGGATTCCTCAACATTTATTTTACTGTGATTTATATATTGTGATATATAATGTGATATATAATCTGATGTTGATTATATGTGTTTGGACGATATTTATCGTTGTTATATGGCGTGGTAAATACCATAAGGAATATCAGAATGTAGAAAAAGGATTTTGTAAAAGGAAATATATTTGTAAAATCAAATATAGAGGAAATATATTTGTATAATCAAATATAGAGGAAATATATTTGAAAATCAAATATAGAGGAAATATATTTGTAAATCAAATATAAAAGGGGGAGATAATTGTAAAACAAATATAAAGGAAAATATTTGTCAAACAAATAGGAAAAATGGTTTATTTATTTAGGAGATAAATAAATAGAATTAAAGGAGATATTTATTTGTTAAATAAACAGAAAGATAAAAGAAATATTTATTTGTTAATAAATAGAAAAGAAAAAAGGAATATTTATTTGTTAAATAAATAGAAAAGAAAAAGGAATATTTATTTGTTAAATAAATAGAAAAGATAAAAGAAATATTTATTTGTTAAGGAAATAGAATTTAAAAGGGAATAGTTATTTGTTAAGTAAACAAATAGAAAAGGAATAAGTAAAAGGAGTTAATCGATGTTAGTTTAATCAATTAGAGTTAAAGTAAAAGGAGTTAATCGATGTTAGTTTAATCAATTAGAGTTAAAGTAAAAGGAGTTAATCGATGTTAGTTTATTCGATTAGAGTTAAAGTAAAAGGAGTTAATCGATGTTAGTTTAATCGATTAGAGTTAAAGTAAAAGGAGTTAATCGATGTTAGTAAATCGATTAGAGTTAAAGAAAATAAGTTAATCGAATATAGTTATTCGAATAGAAAGTAAAATGAGTTAATCGAATATAGTTTATTCGAATAGAGAGTAAAATGAGTTAATCGAATATAGTTTATTCGAAAGGAGTTGAGTGAAATGAGTAAATCAATAGTGTTAGTCCAATAGAGTTAATTGATATGGGTTAATCGAATAGAGTTAAGTGAAAAGAGTTAATCGAATATCGCTATTCGAAGGAGGGTTAAGTAAGGAAGTTAGTAAAGGGATATAAAGTGAATTTTGTCTATTTCAAAGTTAGAAATGTATTTCAGTTAAGGTCTGAGAGGTAATTCTACCCCAATTTGATTGGCTTCGTTTTAACTAAGGAATAGTTAAGGTTCGGCAGTAAAGGAAATGGTTTGAGTTGGCATCGCGATGGTTTGTTTAAACATCTGTCTAAGTACAATGAAGAAGCTTTGGAAATGTTTTTTTCAAATAAGAAACCAGAAATGTTTTCTAATAAAGAAAACAAGAAATGGAAATGTTTTCCAATGGTAATAACATATATTTTCTAAATTTAGAAAATAAGAAATGTTGAATATAGGGAAACAGGAGATGAAAAATGAACTAAGGAGATGAATGTTAAATGATGTTTGATCGATATAATTTCCATTTGAAAATAATATCGTTGTTTGCACACTTGTTTTTATTCGATAGTTAAATCACAGACTATCGAAGTTTTGACCATTTTAACGTTGTTAATATGGAGAGACCGGTTGGATTATTATCCAAAGAACCACTCTGTATTGGCATAAGCGTTGCGAATCATATATGCCAAAGGAAATTGAAGACGGAGTTATGCAAGGGCTATCCTGTTTACAGAATAGTGCCTTCGGTTCATCCTGTTCCTGGATGACGTGTTGGGACGGATGTCTGACAGAGTAATTCCAAACGATCACGTATATTGATTTCTCCAACCGTACCAAGAGTGGAAGCGGAGAAGGAAACTTCTTTTAGCTAACACATAATGTATGGTTGAGGACGTCAATCGGTAGTTGGATGGATTTGATGATGTGGCATTCAAAGTGAATCTGGTGTGATGATAAAGCGTAGCTTCTAGCCTCACATTTGGTAGATGACAGAAATCGGGCAGGCAGCATGGCTAAGTCGGTCGCACCGAAGTAGGGTGTATAATCACCTGATCTAGAGTTTCATTTACTTCTAAAAATCTATTGTTGATGCTGTCCCATTCGGGAAACGGTTGCTGATCCCAACCATTTGTGATATACATTCGATACACTCAAGCGAAATGAGTGGTCGGTCATGTGTGGCCGGGTTGCAAGATGTTCTTGTTGAACCCAGTGTATTCCTTTCTAGAGGTACACTAGCGAAAGGTGGTTCCATACCTTGTCATAGTTGGAAATCCATTACCCAATACGTGCTTGCGGTTTTGATTGTATACTATATATGTAGGACGTGAGATGAAAGCGTTTCTGCTAGATGATTATATATACTGTGATTGATAGGCATTATTATAATATCAAAAGGTTTTTGATATAAAGTTATTTTGGATTCTCATAAGGGAAAAACCCGTTCCGTTATGTGGCGTGGTCTTATGAGATATCGTTTACTTGTTCGAACTATTTTTAAACTGTTTTACTCATACCAGTCCCATGACTGACCCGGAGTTTATTTTGTTGTTTTCCCTAAACTCCTGGGTGCCTAAATTTGTACGGGCAGTCAAGTAGTCGGGATTTTACAGATATACTGGAAGAGCTGGAGCAGGAGGCTTCAGGATCATATAGCTATGGGTTATTTCCGCTGTGTTGTAAGTATTGTACTCTGATAATGTATTGTATACATATAATGATTTATTTCAAGGATATGTTATCTATTATATGTTATTCGTTCCGCTGTGAGATTCATGTTACTCTGAGGTTGTGTTCTTCTTCTTCTTCTATTCTAAGTTTCTATCTTATCTTTCCTCACCCTATAATTTCTTTCACTAATTACCAGGATTTTTTGATGTTTTGGTTATCGACATCGTGTCTATGTCGATAACCAAAGTCGCACAAAAATCCGGGTCGTTACAGTTGGTATCAGAGCAGAAGGTTAATTGATTAACTTGGCTCTGTGGCGTGACTTGGTAGAGATAGGGTTAGTAATACCCTAGATTGAGTTGAGTATATATACGAGTGAACGTATTTGTTATTGATATAAAAATTTGTTTTATATTGTGGAGATTCATTGGTTGAGTTGTTTATGAGTTCTGGTCGATCAGTTTGATCCACTGTATCGGTAGGAGTAAATAAACACTCGAATACGATGGGTCGGCACGGTATGTTTTGAAAAGAGGGTAAATTAAAATAAGTTTACCCAACGTATATCTTAATATAGAGAAGATATATATATCAAAATTTTAATATAGTGGATATATTGGTTGTTAATATAATCGAGTAAGATTATAAATTAAATGGTTATGTAAATAACCAATCAGAATTCATATAAGTAAAATACGTGAAATCAGATGAGTCGAATCTGAAATTTTAAACCAGAAATTGAGTTAAAACTCTGGAGAATTGGATAAGTGTTTGTAAATGGATTTGGATTAAAAATAAGGAAAATTTAAGATCCTGGGAGATTTAAAATTGTTTTACAAACAGTGTGAATTATATTTTGAAATGAATTTCAAGGTGGAAATGTTTAGAAATGGTTTTATAGTATTGAACTCACTTCGATTGCTGGAAAATAGATTCTGATGATGACAGCTGCATCATCAGTGTTCATTTTCGAGTTATAAGTGACGAATTACTACCAGAGATACTGTTTTGAATTTGTTTTGGGAAAGACAAGTTGTGTTGAATTTCAAATGGGATTTATAATAAAGAATGAATAAAGAAAGTTTGAAAAGGAATTTGAAAAGAAAAAGAAGTTCAAACATAGAATGTAAATAAGAAAATTCAAAGGGGATTTGAATATAGAAAATTCAAAGGGGATTTGAATATAGAAATTCAAATGAGATTTGAATAAAGAAGATTTAAATAATGGAAAATTGAATATAGAATTCATGTAGAGTAATAATGAAATTGGAATATAGAATTCAAATAGATTGAAATGGAATTTGAAAATAGAATTTCAAAATAGAATTTGAAATAGGAATTCAAATATAGAATTCAAATAGAGTTGAAATGGGAATCAGAATATATAATTCAATGGAGTTTGAAAATATAGGATTTGAATACTGAAATTGAAATAGAGTTTGAATATAGAAATCAAATGGAATTCAAATATAGGATTTGAATATAATGGAATTTAAACTATAGTATTCAAATGGACTTTAAACTATAGAATTTGAAAATAGAATTCAAATGAAGTTTAAATAAAGAGAATTCAAATAGAATTGAATTGGAATTTGAATAGAGAAGTCGATAAGGAAACGAGAGTATGAGTATAATTAGAATTTGTTATTTTGCAAGTTAAAATATATTTGAACATGTCATGTTCAAATATGAAGGTGAAATAGACTGAAGAGTTAATTAACAAATTAATTAACGAATTTAGTTAAAACGATTGGTATAGTTAAAATAGATTGGACAGGTATAAATATACAGGAGACAGGTTTGGAATAAAGTGTTAGAAGGTATATAAATAGATTGCTCGACGAAAAGGTATGTGTTTAATTCATATATGAGATTTTATGCGCCGTATCGGCTGGCCACTTGGCTTTTTCTTTTTCTTATGGATTGGTGAGGGCCATGGGAGGCTATTTGAAATATCCCGATGCTCCTAGTCCAAAGGAGGTTATGGCGAATTTTTCTGGGAATTTAAGGAGATAGAATATTTTTAAGATAATTTGATAGTTAGAAATCTATATATCGATATATATAAAAGTCGATAAGGAAACGAACTTAGAAATAGAATAGTAAAATCAAAAAGGAAGACTAAGAACAAAATCTCGTAAGAATAGAAAGAGGAAGCGTACACGTGTTTAAAAGTGAATAAGTAGTTGTATGGTAATGATTATTCGAGTAAGTAGTCATGTCTGTTTTGACGTTAAAAATGTTATTCAGTCAAGGTCTGAGAGGTAGTTATACCCCAACTTGATTGATTTCATTATTAACAAATAAATAGTAAGATTTCGGGCTCAAAGATCAATGTTGAATAAGAGTTAGTTGAATATAGTATTTGGGTTGTCGTAACGATGTTTTACACAACATCCGTTTTAACCCAAATAAGTGTAAACTTGGAAATAGAATAATAAATATTTCCTAAGTATAGAAATGAACGAGATCGGAAAACAGATAAGTAATTGGAATATTTTCCAATTATAAATAGCATATATTTTCTAAAGTTTAAAAAATAAAGGAAGTCGATATTCGGAAATGTTTTCCAAATAAAATAAAAGGCCAACATGGTTATTGAAAATATTTGGTTAACAAATATTGATAAAGGAATAGAAAAGCGATTTAACTAATGGAATATTGAATATGGGCTCAGTTGAATTTCAAAAAGGAAAATTTGATTTTTTTTTTGAAAAGAGTAAACTGTTTAAAAACTCTCAGGGAAAGACTGTTTAAATTAGAAACAAATTTAACAGAAATTTGTGAAAGCAGATTTGAATTAAAGTAAAGTCAGCTAAGTGGTAACTGAAGTTGAATTGAAATCGAATAAGATTGGATTTGTGAAATTAGAATCCGAAATGGTATTGGATTGAGGAGTTAAGGAATTGAAAATCAAGAATTGAACTTGAGTTGAAATGGGATTTGGCTTGGATATAAGCGAATGGTTGTGTTGTGGATAAAAGCAGATTGGGATTTGATTGGAATGACCCTTGTATCTGCTGAATTGATAACAGGTGGAAAGGATGTAATGATATGCCGATAAAAGGTACCAGTTTATATTATATATTGGGTATGAGATTTTGATGAGTCGAATTGGCAAGCCGCTTGGCTGTTTGATTTTCTTTTGGGTTGGAGATGGCCCAGAGAGGCAAGTTGGAGTTTGACCGATTGACCAGTACAAAGGAGGTGCTGGCGAAATTTTCAAAAAAAATTAAGGTGTTAGAAAATTTTCTTAGAAAATTTTCAGGAATTTTGAAAATTTTCGTTGATAAGAATTAATTAATAATTTAATTGAAATTAAATTGGTTCAGTGAAACTAAAGTTGAGAAGTGAACAAATATGTTCTAACCAGTCGATAGGGTCGTCCCCTACCTTTTAGCAACTTCGAGGACGAAATTATTTTAAGTGGGAAAGATTGTAATGACCCGCATTGGCAGTGGTATTATAATTAATTTATTTAATTATATAAAATAGTGATATAGTGAATTAAATAGCGGCTTAATTAAATAATATTGAATATTTAATTAAAATAATAAATTAAATAATATATTTAATTCTGAAATAATCAGAATTGGCTAAAATGACGATATGGGGTGAACTGGATCATCTGTGATATTTAATTCAACTTGGAATTGAATTTGAATAACGAATATATTATATAAACGAAGTTTAAACGTATAATTATATTATGATTAAAATCGAGCTCGAAATGACGTTGTAGTTCGTAAAGTGGCGATTCGAACTTCAACCGAGTGTACAGGGTTCGTTTTAAATCGGATTTCTATGAAACAAGAAACGTGTGGAGCTGGTGGAGTATATCTTTCTAGTGGAAGAGAAAAATCAGGATTTCATCTTGTGGATTTTGAGATATGTCCAAATCAAATTTTAAAATAGTCGCTATAAAATCGTTTATCGACCGTATCGGTTTATTCGATATAACTAGAGATCGGGTTGGAAATTAGACAAGGTTCTTTTGGGACATAGTGATAATTTAATTTTTAGAATTTTATTGAAATTTTTAATTAATTAAATAAGCAACTTTTTATTTGGAGTATTTTGCACCCTATATCAGAATTTTGGGGTTTCACAATATGAGTTAACCTACCGATGTTATTATATTTTTGGAATCCTGGCACATCGCTGATCACAACGGTAATTTTGTTTTGTTCGTGGCTCGTATGTATAGAAGGTAGTGTATAACGGGGTACTCTCAAATGTAAATAAATATCTCGTTCTAGTTTTATGATCAAACAAAAGCCACGTTTCTTCTTCGCAAACCGCCATTCTTCTGTGGACTCAAAATGAAGTCGTGGCTCCACAACTCTTGCAAATAAAAGTTTATAAATACACTCTTCTCACTTCCTCAAGTCTTTTACTGGAAAACCACACCCATTTCTATGTTTCAGGAAACCATAAAACCCATCTATTTCCCCACCGTATATCGTTGTGTTCAACGAAAACTTTTGACGCGGCTTTAGATGCGAGAGCAACTGCATGGAGTAAAACGTTAGCAGGAAACAAACGAAGCATGCGGGCAACTGACGCATGGAAATGCTGAGGATGGGAGGGGATATTGGTGCGTGAGCTGTGTAGTAGTAGTGTGTGAAGTATGAATATTACTGGAGTGGGATTTCAGAGAAATAAAAGGGAAGCATGAAGAAGGACGTGTTATACTGGAGTTTAAAACGTGGGGGGGGGGGGTAAGGTGATGGTTGAGTGAAGTACATATGGTATGAGCTGATATGGATTTTGACAAGGGGGGTTGAGGCTCACTGGTGTTTGAACGCATTCACGGTGATATCAGGAAACAGGAGCAGGACGTGTTCACTATTGAAGATGCAAGGAGCTATTGGGTTGGTCCTTCTGTTGCAGCGTGTTATGTAATTGAGAAGAGGATGGACTGGCGATTTTTGTTTTGGGAGGTGGTGCCAATCTTGTGAAGACAGTTAAAGGAGAGATTGTTTTGCACTGGGGTAGTTTTGAACGGCATCAGCAATCGTTCAGCAGCAGGCTGTTTGGGATGAGAAACAAAGGAAGATGATGATGTAGGTGGGTGGGTATTGTTGTTGGGCTGTGGAGATATGGGTGGGCCCATTTAAAAGAAATAAATAGTTTTTAATAATTTAAAAGGTATTTAGAACTTGATAACGTGATAATTTTCTCATATGAACTCAGAATCACGAACGGTCAAATCCGTTGGGATCGTATGGACGGGAGCAACACAATGAGACTGACCGGGAGTGAATCCGAGCTCGTTACAATTTATGGCGAAATAAATTGTCTGACTGAATCAAATAACGCAAACCGTTATTTAACGGCTAACGCGCAAATGTGAGTAAATCTCACTAACTCTGAACAGTTTATAATTTCATGTTGTATTTTTAGAACTGTTAGAATTTGTCTGATTGATTGTGTGTTGACTGTTTGATTGAACTGCTAGTCAGTTAGTTGAATTTCTATATTGATTCTGTTTAACAGAATATATCATATGGAACTGAAAGTGATGTTATCTATATTGTTTAACATCTGTGATCCAGGGAAACAGGTTGGAGGAATCCAACTGGATTCCTCAACATTTATTTTACTATGATTTATATGTTGTGATATATAATGTGATATATAATCTGATGTTGATTATATGTGTTTGGACGATATTTATCGTTGTTATATGGCGTGGTAAATACCATAAGGAATACCAGAATGTAGAAAAAGGATTTTGTAAAAGGAAATATATTTGTAAAATCAAATATAGAGGAAATATATTTGTATAATCAAATATAGAGGAAATATATTTGAAAATCAAATATAGAGGAAATATATTTGTAAATCAAATATAAAAGGGGGAGATAATTGTAAAACAAATATAAAGGAAAATATTTGTCAAACAAATAGGAAAAATGATTTATTTATTTAGGAGATAAATAAATAGAATTAAAGGAGATATTTATTTGTTAAATAAATAGAAAGATAAAAGAAATATTTATTTGTTAATAAATAGAAAAGAAAAAGGAATATTTATTTGTTAAATAAATAGAAAAGAAAAAGGAATATTTATTTGTTAAATAAATAGAAAAGATAAAAGAAATATTTATTTGTTAAGGAAATAGAATTTAAAAGGGAATAGTTATTTGTTAAGTAAACAAATAGAAAAGGAATAAGTAAAAGGAGTTAATCGATGTTAGTTTAATCAATTAGAGTTAAAGTAAAAGGAGTTAATCGATGTTAGTTTAATCGATTAGAGTTAAAGTAAAAGGAGTTAATCGATGTTAGTTTAATCGATTAGAGTTAAAGTAAAAGGAGTTAATCGATGTTAGTTTAATCGATTATAGTTAAAGTAAAAGGAGTTAATCGATGTTAGTAAATCGATTAGAGTTAAAGAAAATGAGTTAATCGAATATAGTTATTCGAATAGAAAGTAAAATGAGTTAATCGAATATAGTTTATTCGAATAGAGAGTAAAATGAGTTAATCGAATATAGTTTATTCGAAAGGAGTTGAGTGAAATGAGTAAATCAATAGTGTTAGTCCAATAGAGTTAATTGATAAGGGTTAATCGAATAGAGTTAAGTGAAAAGAGTTAATCGAATATCGCTATTCGAAGGAGGGTTAAGTAAGGAAGTTAGTAAAGGGATATAAAGTGAACTTTGTCTATTTCAAAGTTAGAAATGTTGTTCAGTTAAGGTCTGAGAGGTAATTCTACCCCAATTTGATTGGCTTCGTTTTATCTAAGGAATAGTTACGGTTCGGCAGTAAAGGAAATGGTTTGAGTTGGCATCGCGATGGTTTGTTTAAACATCTGTCTAAGTCCAATGAAGAAGCTTTGGAAATGTTTTTTTCAAATAAGAAACCAGAAATGTTTTCTAATAAAGAAAACAAGAAATGGAAATGTTTTCCAATGGTAATAACATATATTTTCTAAATTTAGAAAATAAGAAATGTTGAATATAGGGAAACAGGAGATGAAAAATGAACTAAGGAGATGAATGTTAAATGATGTTTGATCGATATAATTTCCATTTGAAAATAATATCGTTGTTTGCACACTTGTTTTTATTCGATAGTTAAATCACAGACTATCGAAGTTTTGACCATTTTAACGTTGTTAATATGGAGAGACCGGTTGGATTATTATCCAAAGAACCACTCTGTATTGGCATAAGCGTTGCGAATCATATATGCCAAAGGAAATTGAAGACGGAGTTATGCAAGGGCTATCCTGTTTACAGAATAGTGCCTTCGGATCATCCTGTTCCTGGATGACGTGTAGGGACGGATGTCTGACAGAGTAATTCCAAACGATCACGTATATTGATTTCTCCAACCGTACCAAGAGTGGAAGCGGAGAAGGAAACTTCTTTTAGCTAACACATAATGTATGGTTGAGGACGTCAATCGGTGATTGGATGGATTTGATGATGTGGCATTCAAAGTGAATCTGGTGTGATGATAAAGCGTAGCTTCTAGCCTCACATTCGGTAAATGACATAAATCGGGCAGGTAGCATGGCTAAGTCGGTCGCACCGAAGTAGGGTGTATAATCACCTGATCTAGAGTTTCATTTACTTCTAAAAATCTATTGTTGATGCTGTCCCATTCGGGAAACGGTTGCTGATCCCAACCATTGGTGATATACATTCGATACACTTAAGCGAAATGAGTGGTCGGTCATGTGTGGCCGGGTTGCAAGATGTTCTTGTTGAACCCAGTGTATTCCTTTCTAGAGGTACACTAGTGAAAGGTGGTTCCATACCGTGTCATAGTTGGAAATCCATTACCCAATACGTGCTTGCGGTTTTGATTGTATACTATATATGTAGGACGTGAGATGAAAGCGTTTCTGCTAGATGATTATATATACTGTGATTGATAGGCATTATTATAATATCAAAAGGTTTTTGATATAAAGTTATTTTGGATTCTCATAAGGGAAAAACCCGTTCCATTATGCGGCGTGGTCTTATGATATATCGTTTACTTGTTCGAATTATTTTTAAACTGTTTTACTCATACCAGTCCCATGACTGACCCGGAGTTTATTTTGTTGTTTTCCCTAAACTCTTGGGTGCCTAAATTTGTACGGGCAGTCAAGTAGTCGGGATTTTACAGATATACTGGAAGAGCTGGAGCAGGAGGCTTTAGGATCATATAGTTATAGTTTATTTCCGCTGTGTTGTAAGTATTGTACTCTGATAATGTATTGTATACAAATAATGATTTATTTCAAGGATATGTTATCTATTATATGTTATTCGTTCCGCTGTGAGATTCATGTTACTCTGAGGTTGTGTTCTTCTTCTTCTTCTATTCTAAGTTTCTATCTTATATTTCCTCACCCTCTAATTTCTTTCACTAATTACCAGGATTTTTCGATGTTTTGGTTATCGACATTGTGTCTATGTCGATAACCAAAGTCGCACAAAAACCGGGTCGTTACAGTTGGTATCAGAGCAGAAGGTTAATTGATTAACTTGGCTCTGTGGCGTGACTCGGTAGAGATAGGGTTAGTAATACCCTAGATTGAGTTGAGTATATATACGAGTGAACGTATTTGTTATTGATATAAAAATTTGTTTTATATTGTGGAGATTCATTGGTTGAGTTGTTTATGAGTTCTGGTCGATTAGTTTGATCCACTGTATCGGTAGGAGTAAATAAACACTCGAATACGATGGGTCGGCACGGTATGTTTTGAAAAGAGGGTAAATTAAAATAAGTTTACCCAACGTATATCTTGATATAGAGAAGATATATATATCAAAATTTTAATATAGTGGATATATTGGTTGTTAATATAATCGAGTAAGATTATAAATTAAATGGTTATGTAAATAACCAATCAGAATTCATATAAGTAAAATACGTGAAATCAGATGAGTCGAATCTGAAATTTTAAACCAGAAATTGAGTTAAAACTCTGGAGAATTGGATAAGTGTTTGTAAATGGATTTGGATTAAAAATAAGGAAAATTTAAGATCCTGGGAGATTTAAAATTGTTTTACAAACAGTGTGAATTATATTTTGAAATGAATTTCAAGGTGGAAATGTTTAGAAATGGTTTTATAGTATTGAACTCACTTCGATTGCTGGAAAATAGATTCTGATGATGACAGCTGCATCATCAGTGTTCATTTTCGAGTTATAAGTGACGAATTACTACCAGAGATACTGTTTTGAATTTGTTTTGGGAAAAACAAGTTGTGTTGAATTTCAAATGAGATTTATAATAAAGAATGAATAAAGAAAGTTTGAAAAGGAATTTGAAAAGAAAAAGAAGTTCAAACATAGAATGTAAATAAGAAAATTCAAAGGGGATTTGAATATAGAAAATTCAAAGGGGATTTGAATATAGAAATTCAAATGAGATTTGAATAAAGAAGATTTAAATAATGGAAAATTGAATATAGAATTTATGTAGAGTAATAATGAAATTTGAATATAGAATTCAAATAGATTGAAATGGAATTTGAAAATAGAATTTCAAAATAGAATTTGAAATAGGAATTCGAATATAGAATTCAAATAGAGTTGAAATGGGAATCAGAATATATAATTCAATGGAGTTTGAAAATATAGGATTTGAATACTGAAATTGAAATAGAGTTTGAATATAGAAATCAAATGGAATTCAAATATAGGATTTGAATATAATGGAATTTAAACTATAGGATTCAAATTGACTTTAAACTATAGAATTTGAAAATAGAATTCAAATGAAGTTTAAATAAAGAGAATTCAAAAATAATTGAATTGGAATTTGAATAGAGAAGTCGATAAGGAAACGAGAGTATGAGTATAATTAGAATTTGTTATTTTGCAAGTTAAAATATATTTGAACATGTCATGTTCAAATATGAAGGTGAAATAGACTGAAGAGTTAATTAACAAATTAATTAACAAATTTAGTTAAAACGATTGGTATAGTTAAAATAGATTGGACAGGTATAAATATACAGGAGACAGGTTTGGAATAAAGTGTTAGAAGGTATATAAAGAGATTGCTCGACGAAAAGGTATGTGTTTAATTCATATATGAGATTTTATGCGCCGTATCGGCTGGCCACTTGGCTTTTTCTTTTTCTTCTAGATTGGTGAGGGCCATGGGAGGCTATTTGAAATATCCCGATGCTCCTAGTACAAAGGAGGTTATGGCGAATTTTTCCGGGAATTTAAGGAGATAGAATATTTTTAAGATAATTTGATAGTTAGAAATCTATATATCGATATATATATAAAAGTCGATAAGGAAACGAACTTAGAAATAGAATAGTAAAATCAAAAAGGAAGACTAAGAACAAAATCTCGTAAGAATAGAAAGAGGAAGCGTATACGTGTTTAAAAGTGAATAATTAGTTGTATGGTATTGATTATTCGAGTAAGTAGTCATGTCTGTTTTGACGTTAAAAATGTTATTCAGTCAAGGTCTGAGAGGTAGTTATACCCCAACTTGATTGATTTCATTATTAACAAATAAATAGTAAGATTTCAGGCTCAAAGATCAATGTTGAATAAGAGTTAGTTGAATATAGTATTTGGGTTGTCGTAACGATGTTTTACACAACATCTGTTTTAACCCAAATAAGTGTAAACTTGGAAATAGAATAATAAATATTTCCTAAGTATAGAAATGAACGAGATCGGAAAACAGGTAAGTAATTGGAATATTTTTCAATTATAAATAGCATATATTTTCTAAAGTTTAGAAAATAAAGGAAGGCGATATTCGGAAATGTTTTCCAAATAAAATAAAAGGCCAACATGGTTATTGAAAATATTTGGTTAACAAATATTGATAAAGGAATAGAGAAGCGATTTAACTAATGGAATATTGAATATGGGCTCAGTTGAATTTCAAAAAGGAAAATTTGATTTTTTTTGAAAAGAGTAAACTGTTTAAAAACTCTCAGGGAAAGACTGTTTAAATTAAAAACAAATTTAACAGAAATTTGTGAAAGCAGATTTGAATTAAAGTAAAGTCAGCTAAGTGGTAACTGAAGTTGAATTGAAATCGAATAAGATTGGATTTGTGAAATTAGAATCCGAAATGGTATTGGATTGAGGAGTTAAGGAATTGAAAATCAAGAATTGAACTTGAGTTGAAATGGGATTTGGCTTGGATATAAGCGAATGGTTGTGTTGTGGATAAAAGCAGATTGGGATTTGATTGGAATGACCCTTGTATCTGCTGAATTGATAACAGGTGGAAAGGATGTAATGATATGCCGATAAAAGGTACCAGTTTATATCATATATTGGGTATGAGATTTTGATGAGCCGAATTGGCAAGCCGCTTGGCTGTTTGATTTTCTTTTGGGTTGGAGATGGCCCAGAGAGGCAAGTTGGAGTTTGACCGATTGGCCAGTACAAAGGAGGTGCTGGCGAAATTTTCAAAAAAAATTTAAGGTGTTAGAAAATTTTCTTAGAAAATTTTCAGGATTTTTGAAAATTTTCGTTGATAAGAATTAATTAATAATTTAATTGAAATTAAATTGGTTCAGTTAAACTGAAGTTGAGAAGTGAACAAATATGTTCTAACCTGTCGATAGGGTCGTCCCCTACCTTTTAGCAATTTCGAGGACGAAATTATTTTAAGTGGGAAAGATTGTAATGACCCGCATTGGCAGTGGTATTATAATTAATTTATTTAATTATATAAAATAGTGATATAGTGAATTAAATAGTGGATTAATTAAATAATAGTGAATATTTAAATAAAATAATAAATTAAATAATATATTTAATTCTGAAATAATCAGAATTGGCTAAAATGACGATATGGGGTGAACTGGATCATCTGTGATATTTAATTCAACTTGGAATTGAATTAGAATAACGAATATATTATATAAACGAAGTTTAAACGTATAATTATATTATAATTAAAATCGAGCTCGAAATGACGCTGCAGTTCGTAAAGTGGCGATTCGAACTTCAACTGAGTGTACAGGGTTCGTTTTAAATCGGATTTCTGTGAAACAAGAAACGTGTGGAGCTGGTGGAGTATATCTTTCTAGTGGAAAAGAAAAATCAGGATTTCATCTTGTGGATTTTGAGATATGTCCAAATCAAATTTTAAAATAGTCGCTATAAAATCGTTTATCGACCGTATCGGTTTATTCGATATAACTAGAGATCGGGTTGGAATTTAGACAAGGTTCTTTTGGGACATAGTGATAATTTAATTTTTAGGATTTTATTGAAATTTTTAATTAATTAAATAAGCAACTTTTTATTTGGAGTATTTTGCACCCTATATCAGAATTTTGGGGTTTCACAATATGAGTTAACCTACCGATGTTATTATATTTTTGGAATCCTGGCACATCGCTGATTACAACGGTAATTTTGTTTTCGTTGTTCGTGGCTCATATGTATAGAAGGTAGTGTATAACAGGGTACTCTCAAATGTAAATAAATATCTCGTTCTAGTTGTATGATCAAACAAAAGCCACGTTTCTTCTTCGCAAACCGCCATTCTTCTGTGGACTCAAAATTAAGTCGTGGCTCCATAACTCTTGCAAATAAAAGTTTATAAATACACTCTTCTCACTTCCTCAAGTCTTTTGTTGGAAAACCACACCCATTTCTATGTTTCAGGAAACCATAAAACCCATCTATTTCCCCATCGTATATCGTTGTGTTCAACGAAAACTTTTGACGCGGCTTTAGATGTGAGAGCAACTGCATGGAGTAAAACGTTAGCAGGAAACAAACGAAGCATGCGGGCAACTGACGCATGGAAATGCTGAGGATGGGAGGGGATATTGGTGCGTGAGCTGTGTAGTAGTAGTGCGTGAAGTATGAATATTACTGGAGTGGGATTTCAGAGAAATAAAAGGGAAGCATGAAGAAGGACGTGTTATACTGGAGTTTAAAACGTGGGGGGGGGGGGGGGGTAAGGTGATGGTTGAGTGAAGTATATATGGTATGAGCTGATATGGATTTTGACCGGGGGGGGGGGGGGTTGAGGCTCACTGGTGTTTGAACACATTCACGGTGATATCAGGAAACAGGAGCAGGACGTGTTCACTATTGAAGATGCAAGGAGATGTTGGGTTGGTCCTTCTGTTGCAGCGTGTTATGTAATTGAGAAGAGGATGGACTGGCGATTTTTGTTTTGGGAGGTGGTGCCAATCTTTTGAAGACAGTTAAAGGAGAGATTGTTTTGCACTGGGGTAGTTTTGAACGGCATCAGCAACCGTTCAGCAGCAGGCTGTTTGGGATGAGAAACAAAGGAAGATGATGATGTAGGCGGGTGGGTATTGTTGTTGGGCTGTGGAGATATGGGTGAGCCCATTTAAAAGAAATAAATAGTTTTTAATAATTTAAAAGGTATTTAGAACTTGATAACATGATAATTTTCTCATATGAACTCAGAATCACGAACGGTCAAATCCGTTGGGATCGTATGGACGGGAGCAACACAATGAGACTGACCGGGAGTGAATCCGAGCTCGTTACAATTTATGGCGAAATAAATTGTCCGACTGAATCAAATAACGAAAACCGTTATTTAACGGCTAACGCGCAAATGTGAGTAAATCTCACTAACTCTGAACAGTTTATAATTTCATGTTGTATTTTTAGAACTGTTAGAATTTGTCTGATTGATTGTGTGTTGACTGTTTGATTGAACTGCTAGTCAGTTAGTTGAATTTCTATATTGATTCAGTTTAACAGAATATATCATATGGAACTGAAAGTGATGTTATCTATATTGTTTAACATCTGTGATGCAGGGAAACAGGTTGGAGGAATCCGACTGGATTCCTCAACATTTATTTTACTGTGATTTATATATTGTGATATATAATCTGATGTTGATTATATGTGTTTGGATGATATTTATCGTTGTTATATGGCGTGGTAAATACCATAAGGAATATCAGAATGTAGAAAAAGGATTTTGTAAAAGGAAATATATTTGTAAAATCAAATATAGAGGAAATATATTTGTATAATCAAATATAGAGGAAATATATTTGAAAATCAAATATAGAGGAAATATATTTGTAAATCAAATATAAAAGGGGGAGATAAATGTAAAACAAATATAAAGGAAAATATTTGTCAAACAAATAGGAAAAAGGATTTATTTATTTAGGAGATAAATAAATAGAATTAAAGGAGATATTTATTTGTTAAATAAATAGAAAAATAAAAGAAATATTTATTTGTTAATAAATAGAAAAGAAAAAGGAATATTTATTTGTTAAATAAATAGAAAAGAAAAAGGAATATTTATTTGTTAAATAAATAGAAAAGATAAAAGAAATATTTATTTGTTAAGGAAATAGAATTTAAAAGGGAATAGTTATTTGTTAAGTAAACAAATAGAAAAGGAATAAGTAAAAGGAGTTAATCGATGTTAGTTTAATCAATTAGAGTTAAAGTAAAAGGAGTTAATCGATGTTAGTTTTTATCGATTAGAGTTAAAGTAAAAGGAGTTAATCGATGTTAGTTTAATCGATTAGAGTTAAAGTAAAAGGAGTTAATCGATGTTAGTTTAATCGATTAGAGTTAAAGTAAAAGGAGTTAATCGATGTTAGTAAATCGATTAGAGTTAAAGAAAATGAGTTAATCGAATATAGTTATTCGAATAGAAAGTAAAATGAGTTAATCGAATATAGTTTATTCGAATAGAGAGTAAAATGAGTTAATCGAATAGTTTATTCGAAAGGAGTTAAGTGAAATGTGTAAATCAATAGTGTTAGTCCAATAGAGTTAATTGATAAGGGTTAATCGAATAGAGTTAAGTGAAAAGAGTTAATCGAATATAGCTATTCGAAGGAGGGTTAAGTAAGGAAGTTAGTAAAGGGATATAAAGTGAACTTTGTCTATTTCAAAGTTAGAAATGTTGTTCAGTTAAGGTCTGAGAGGTAATTCTACCCCAACTTGATTGGCTTCGTTTTAACTAAGGAATAGTTAAGGTTCGGCAGTAAAGGAAATGGTTTGAGTTGGCATCGCGATGGTTTGTTTAAACATCTGTCTAAGTCCAATGAAGAAGCTTTGGAAATGTTTTTTTCAAATAAGAAACCAGAAATGTTTTCTAATAAAGAAAACAAGAAATGGAAATGTTTTCCAATGGTAATAACATATATTTTCTGAATTTAGAAAATAAGAAATGTTGAATATAGGGAAACAGGAGATGAAAAATGAACTAAGGAGATGAATGTTAAATGATGTTTGATCGATATAATTTCCATTTGAAAATAATATCGTTGTTTGCACACTTGTTTTTATTCGATAGTTAAATCACAGACTATCGAAGTTTTGACCATTTTAACGTTGTTAATATGGAGAGACCGGTTGGATTATTATCCAAAGAACCACTCTGTATTGGCATAAGCGTTGCGAATCATATATGCCAAAGGAAATTGAAGACGGAGTTATGCAAGGGCTATCCTGTTTACAGAATAATGCCTTCGGTTCATCCTGTTCCTGGATGACGTGTAGGGACGGATGTCTGACAGAGTAATTCCAAATGATCACGTATATTGATTTCTCCAACCGTACCAAGAGTGGAAGCGGAGAAGGAAACTTCTTTTAGCTAACACATAATGTATGGTTGAGGACATCAATCGGTGATTGGATGGATTTGATGATGTGGCATTCAAAGTGAATCTGGTGTGATGATAAAGCGTAGCTTCTAGCCTCACATTCAGTAAATGACAGAAATCGGGCAGGCAACATGGCTAAGTCGGTCGCACCGAAGTAGGGTGTATAATCACCTGATCTAGAGTTTCATTTACTTCTAAAAATCTATTGTTGATGCTGTCCCATTCGGGAAACGGTTGCTGATCCCAACCGTTGTTGATATACATTGGATACACTCAAGCGAAATGAGTGGTCAGTCATGTGTGGCCGGGTTGCAAGTTGTTCTTGTTGAACCCAGTGTATTCCTTTCTAGAGGTACACTAGCGAAAGGTGGTTCCATACCTTGTCATAGTTGGAAATCCATTACCCAATACGTGCTTGCGGTTTTGATTGTATACTATATATGTAGGACGTGAGATGAAAGCGTTTCTGCTAGATGATTATATATACTGTGATTGATAGGCATTATTATAATATCAAAAGGTTTTTGATATAAAGTTATTTTGGATTCTCATAAGGGAAAAACCCGTTCCGTTATGCGGCGTGGTCTTACGAGATATCGTTTACTTGTTCGAACTGTTTTTAAACTGTTTTACTCATACCAGTCCCATAACTGACCCGGAGTTTATTTTGTTGTTTTCCCTAAAATCTTGGGTGCCTAAATTTGTACGGGCAATCAAGTAGTTAGGATTTTACAGATATACTGGAAGAGCTGGAGCAGGAGGCTTCAGGATCATATAGCTATAGTTTATTTCCGCTGTGTTGTAAGTATTGTACTCTGATAATGTATTGTATACATATAATGATTTATTTCAAGGATATGTTATCTATTATATGTTATTCGTTCCGCTGTGAGATTCGTGTTACTCTAAGGTTGTGTTCTTCTTCTTCTATTCTAAGTTTCTATCTTATCTTTCCTCACCCTCTAATTTCTTTCACTAATTACCAGGATTTTTCGATGTTTTGGTTATCGACATCGTGTTTATGTCGATAACCAAAGTCGCACAAAAATCCGGGTCGTTACAGCAGCCTGAGCCATACATCAAAGTTGCTCCAGCAAAATGATAGCAGAATCCTGGTCAAGCCTGAGAATTCCCACCATGAGAACCTGGGGGAGTGGGGAAGGAAGAAAGAAGAGAAAACAAAATGGGTCAGACATAAAGTCTAACGAGTCCAGTTACTTTTAGCAAGTAAATAAGTAAAAGTAGCATGACAAACATATAAAGTGGATAAGAAAGATAACACCATAAAAGGCGGGTATGACAAGGAAAATATGGTAGTGTATACGCTTCTCTAACGATTACTCTTATTCTCTACACTAATACTAGTATAACCAGATTGAGACGATCCCAACAACTATACGATGGTAGACTTAGGCGTACTTCTGGTGAGAGGTTTCAACCCTATACAATCCACAGGCAGCCTAACCTAACAGGCTCCTAAACTTTTTACCAGAGTCTAGATTTACCCTAACTACTACCCTAATCGATCGACTCCCTACTCCGTAGATACCCTGTGCCGACCCCACATTAGGTGGTATCACTTCCTAAAGTGGAAATCCTTCGTTGATGTGCACAACCATATCTACTGGTGTCACGATCGTCTTATCTCCTTCTGCCCAGCCCATGCACGCACATGTCCCCGGCTGGTTTGCGCCGCCCATACCGTCCTCCACGTTTGGATCTCTTACAATTGGCCCAGTAAGAGTGCTCTGACTCCGACCTAGGGCAGAGTCCTCGTTAGATATCGTTATATGGGTTACTGACTAAAACGGGTCCCACACACAAGATGATACAAGCTCTCCCCTTGTCTTATATCCCCACTACGATTTCCTCAGGTAATGTATACCTATTGGTCTCTTTAATTACATA
This sequence comes from Allium sativum, assembly GCA_030737875.1. Classification (NCBI taxonomy): domain Eukaryota; kingdom Viridiplantae; phylum Streptophyta; class Magnoliopsida; order Asparagales; family Amaryllidaceae; genus Allium; species Allium sativum. The sequence goes on from CM060922.1 coordinate 1,043,760,397, forward strand.
ATCCCCTTGGGTTAAGATTGTGGGCCTATATATATATATATATACACACACACCCCTTTAGATTTACTTAACCCACCCACTGTTCAAACAAATTTACTTAACCCCTATTCAAGTTTATGTTCATACAATCCCAACGGATTTAACTAGGTTAAGTATTCCAATTCAATACCATGTCCATTTATGGTTCTAATTGTGCTAGACCTCCCACATTGAACCTACAACTTGCGGATGCCGGTTATGCCGGGCAGCTTCGGGCAGGCTTCTTCCACAAGCTGGGTTTAACCTCGTGCTATAGGATGTCTCGTATTTGTGCACCTAGACCCCTCACATTAGATTAACCACTTGTGGCCACTGGATATGCCAGGAGGTTCCGGGCAGACTTCTATCATAAGCGTAATATAACCTCATGTCTAGGTGCAGTTACAGTTTCTAATTACTATAATCCTACGCATATTAACCAGTTCTTACCAATGTCATTATAGGTTTTCATGCCCTTTTTTCCCCAATTATGTTCATAATGAATTACATGCCTTAAATTCATATCCATACATTTTATTCAGGTTATGCCCCTAAATTCCCAATTACAAGTTATGCCAAATTTCAATGTTTTCCCCTCATTTTCCCCATTTAACGCATTTGCATATTTCAGCGGCATGCCTAGGCTTAAAAGTAGCCTTGCTATATAAAATAAAAGGGAAAGATAAAGGGAAGGTGACAGAGATGATTATATGAACAAAATTGACAAAAATACATTGTGGCATAATGATAAAATGGGCATATATGAACAGATCTGGTGAATCGAAGATGATAGAACTGTGTCAACATAGTAGGGATGTCATAATAGGCATGGTAAGATCTAAACGATAATTTAGATATCCAACTAATAACTAATCCAATTTATCCACAAACATGATAGGTACAAGGTGATCTAAATAGCACATTAAATCAATAATCAAAGGTAGATCTGACATGATAAACGTTAAGATCCAAGTCATATTAATTTAGAATATTCTGGATTCACAAATTACAATAGATTTGGTATGATTCAGTCATAGGGATAGACCAAATTATAGTCATATCATGTTTTACTTTGAATTATTTAAATCTAAAAGTAATTAAAAACTCACAGTGTTCGGATCTAGAAAGATAGAAATAGAATAGCAAAGGTTGGATCATAGATCGACACTTGAATCTCTAAACTTGGTTAACTTGATTCCAGAAGAAGAAAAAGGTTTTGTTCAGTCAAGGCACCGACAACATCTAGGCCTCCATTATTTTTAGCGTGAGAAAACTAGAGCAATGAGGTAGTATATATAGTTGCCAACCCTCAAATGCGACCTGCCATGTCAGCTCTAGGGGGGTCGACCCACCTCTTAGGGGGTCGACCCACCACCCCCCATGAGTGGTCGACCAAGGGGTCGACGCCCCCCTTAAGGGGTCGACACCCCTGGGCGGGTTTTTTCCCGCTTACCTGAATTTCAGCGATTTTGAATTTTGAACTGAAAATTTTGAATTCCCGGACCCTATATATATATATATATATTCTTGCATGTATACAAACTTCAAACCTTCATAACTTCTTCATACGATGTCCGTTTTGCGCAAACCAAATGTCTATCTTGACCAGAATTTCGAGACGGACACAATGGCGCAATCAGTTCCCCTTAATTCTGAATATTAAATTAATTATTCTTTAATTTGTCATCTTTAATGTTGTTAAAATTATGGGGTGTTACATTCTCCCCTACTCAAAGGATTTCATCCCCGAAATCTCCAAGTTAAGAAGAATGTATATCCTACCATCCATCACCCATCTACTCATCCACCAATCACAGTCATCCATTGTCTTTAAAGACTTCTAATGCTTATATGAACATATGCAAAGGTGTGTGTATGTGACCCAACACTAATGCGAAGTTCAGGTGGTCTACTTGTTTAGTCGACCTCCTTAATGCAATGTATGTTAGTGCCATGAATTCAACATGTATGCAACAATCCTGTTATAACATGTAAGTTCTATATGGGTGCAAAAACATCCATCCAAATGCAACATCCATATGATGATAGATTCAATTTCATCCATAAAAAAGAAAAATGCACACATATCCATATGTAGTATGAGAGTGATTGAGCCAGTCTAGTGCCTAATGAATGTGTATATGCATCCACGAGCAACCACTAGCAAACACTTGCATCCATCAAACATAACATGTCTCAAACACATGTTTACATCCATGAGATTCCTACTTAAAGGTTGAAGATTCGATCAACAGGATACACTTTAATGATAGAAACAAGCATGAATAAAAGCTTTGGAAAGGAAGGTAAGAACATACCCTCAAAAAGAAAAGGGTACGAAGCACGATCTTGTCTTCGGTCTCCCAAGTCGCATCCTCTGGGTTATCTCCCCACTGAACCTTCATCAACTTGACTACTCTATTGCGTAGCTTCTTAACTTTTGATCCAAGAATGTGGGAAGGAACTTGTCTGACTATCGCATCCCGTTCCACCTCTACTTCCTCAAATATACTCGGCTCAACTACTTCTGTTGTATCATGCAAGCACTTCCGAAAATGAGAAACGTGGAAAACATTATAAACTCCGGATAATCTCTCTGGCAGCTTTACTCTATATGCCATTTTGCCAATACTTTCTGTTATGGGAAATGGCCCTACAAATCTTGGTGCCAATTTTCCTACAGATCCGAAGTGAACCACATTCCTCAAAGGTGACACTTTAATGAAAACCATGTCTCCTACTTCAAATTCAATGTTAGTCCTTCTCTTATCTGCGTAGGATTTCTGCCTATCTTGAGCGGTTTTCATTTGTCTAATAAGACCAATCTTCTCGAACGTTTCTCTAACCATACCTGGTCCAAGTAATAGCCTTTCTATAGATTACCACCAACAAGTTGGTGACCTACAGGGTCGTCCTTATAATGCTTCGAAGGGTGCCACGCCAATGCTAGGTTGATAACTGTTGTTATAGGCGAACTCTACTAAAGGAAGATGCTCTTCCCAAGTCCCTCCGAAGTCTAGGATACACAACCTCAAAAGATCCTCAAGAATTCTGTTCACCCTCTCCGTCCCGTCCATTAGTCTGAGGATGATAAGCGATGCTCAAACATAACTTGTGTACCTAATGCTTCTTGCAAGCTCCTCCAAAATTCACTGGTGAAGATGGGGTCACTATCACTTACGATGCTAGAAGGTACTCCACGAAGACGGACTATCTCATGAACATGAATTGCTGCCAACCATGCTGTCGTCCTCTTACTCTTAACTGGAATTAAATGAGCACTCTTAGTAAGTCTATCTACTATGACCCAAATACTGGTATTGCCTTTCTTTGATCTAGGCAAACCATCTGTGAAATCAATAGAGACGCTCTCCCACTTCCACAATGGAACCTCCAAAGGATGAATTAAACCACCGGGATTCCTTTACTCATCTTTGACTTGCTGACAAGCCAAACATTGGGAAACAAACTTTGCCGCATCTTTCTTCATCCCAGCCCAAAAGAAAACCCTCTTCATATCCTTATACATCTTATCACCACTTGGATGAATAGTCATCTTAAAATGATGAGCTTTGTCTAGGAATGCCTTTATCAAACTTCCAGTTTGAGGAACACAAAGCCTTCCATCTCGACGCAACCACCCTTTATCATCTATAGAATACCTATTGAGGTGACTAGAAGTCTCCCCTTTACTGAGCCTATCCAAGATGTATGAAATTTGGGGATCATCTCGCTGCGAAGCTCCTATCTGATCAATAAGAGTAGGTCGTATCTTTAGCGATGCAAACAAACCAAGGAAAACTCGGTGGAGGGTCTAAAGTCAAAAGTCGATATGAACTCCAAACTTTTTCTTTCCACAAACAGAGGATTTACGGCCATCCTATGCCTACTCAGTGCGTCTACAACCACATTACCCTTGCCAAGTGTATAAGTAATCTCAAAATCATAAGAAGCTAGGAACTCCATCCATCTTTGTTGCCTTAAATTAAGATCCTTCTGCGAAAACAAATACTTGAGAGATTTATGATCGGTGTACAACTCGAGCTTCTCTCCATGCAATAATGATGCTACAACTTAAGTGTGAATACTATGGCAGCTGGCTCTAAATCATGGGTAGGGTAGTTCTTATCATGAACCCTTAGTTGTCTACCCCCATAACATACAACCTTTTCTTCTTGCATCAGAACTGCGCCAAGACCTGTACCATATGCGTCGGTGTATACTGTAAATACTTTGTTCCCATTGGGCAAAGTCAAAACTGGGGCTGTTGTCAGAGCCCTCTTTAATCGCTGGAAAGAAACATCACAATCATATCCCATATGAAAACACCAAATTCTTCTTCGTCGGCCTGGTGAGTGGGGTTGATATCTTTGAGAAGTCCTTAATGAACTTCCTATCATAACCCACCAATCCGAGAAAATTTCTCACTCCATTGCATTCTTCGGAATTCTCCAATCTTGAACTGCAACTACCTTTGCGGGATTTACTGCTATCCCATCTTTGGAAACTACATGCCCTAGAAATCTCACCTCTTTTCTCCAAAAATGGCATTTGGAGAACTTTGTCTTAAGTTGATGTGCACAGAGAGTTTTCAAAACTTCCCTTAAATGTTGGTAATGCTCTTCCTCGCACCTTGAGAAGATTAAGATATCATCAATAAAGACCACGACAAAGTTATTTAGAAACTCCCGAAATACCCTACTCGTCGGATCAACAAAATAGGCGGGCGCATTCGTTAACCCAAAATGCATAACTAGCCATTTAAAGCAACCATCTGGAGTCCTAAAAGCAGTATTATCTATACTATCCTCAGCCACCCTTGGCTGATGAAACCTCATGGCCAAGTCTAACTGAGAGAATACTGATGCCCTGAAAAGCTGGTCAAACAAGTCATATATCACTGGGAGTGGGTGCATGTTCTTCTTAGTGAGTTTATTCAACTCCCTATAGTCCACACACAAGCGAAGCGAACCATCCACCTTAGTCGTGAATACTACAAGAGCACCTCATTCAGATATGCTTCGCCTAATAAACCCTTTCTCAAGTAGCTCCCCTACTTGCTTGCTAAACTCCCTCCTCTCTCTTGGAGCCATATGGCGCACAGGCAATGCAAATGGCTTTGCATTGTCCACCAAAAATATACAAAAATCGATCTCATGCCTCGGAGGTAAGCCTCTTACCTCATCCAAAATATCATAATAATCTCGGACTACTGGAACAGATTGCAGATCATCGATAGATGCATCAAGAGACTCTAGGAAACTAAGCGTAACAGACCCTTGTGGGTCATAAGAAATCTCGATGGTCTTCCCATGACAAGTCAAAAGCCTAACCACCCTCTTCTCACAGTCCAGAATGGCACCATACATGGCTAGCCAATCCATCTCTAGATTCAAATCGTAGCCCATAAAACTGAGCACATACGCATCGCACTCGAACTTGACGCCTAAGACAGATATCCTCAAACCTCGACAAATCATAAATAAATGAGTCAAACCACCAATGGGGTTTGAGACAATAACGGGATCCGCTACCATACTAGTATTTAAGTGCAGAGATTCAACCACAGAACTAGATATAAATGAATGTGAAGCGCCAGAATCAAAAAGAGTTCTAATATGATGATTAGAAAGAGAAATCAAACCTTCCACGAAAATTTTCCTACCTTTATCTGGAGCACTGGTCGCGAGAGCATGCACCTGCCCTCCAGAAGCTCCTGCCTTTTGATCTTGTCCCTGTTTCTTTGGGCACTCCCTAGCAAAGTGTCTGACCTCTCCACAGTTAAAGCAAGAATTCTTCCTTCTTTTGTAGTCCTTGACCCAAGTCACCCTCTTTTTCACAACTGTGACACTTCCTCTTATCTGTACCCTTGTCATTCTTTCCACCCTTCTTCTGTTGTTGTTGCTGCTGCCCTTTCTTGGGCCATACCTTCTTGTTTTGCATTGTTTCCTCAACTTTAACTTCCTTCTTTTCTCCTTTGTCCACCTCATGCACCAATGCCATGTCAACAAGCCTTTCAAAAGTAGCCCCCATTGGAATATGGGACATAGGTAACCCATGAAGGGGTTCATTCAGCCCTTTGCAAACCGCAAAGCCTTCTTATGTGGAGTATCTACCAGTTCCAATCCAAATCTTGCTAGTTGGTTGAATTTGTTCACATATTATTTAATAGTTATGTTTCCATGTTTGAGCACCAAGAACCTCTCCATTTGTATGCTTTTCTCGCGTTGAGAAAGAAACTTCATTTTAAACCTCTGTTAAAAATCATCCCATGTCTCCACCGGACGTCCAGCTTGGGTAACTTCCCACCAGAATGAAGCTACATCTTTCAGTAGCCAGACAGCTAATTGAATCTTCCTTCTATCTTCTACTTCGAAAATTCCAAACAAATCCTTGGTTCCTTGAGCTAATTCCTTGCCTCTGCGAATGTTTCGGTTCCACGGAATGGCTTCCCTCCCATGGCACAGAATTCTTTGTAGGTCTTGGCGAAATTATCTACTCTTGAAGGAGAAGGAGGAACGACGGGTGCAGCTGGGGGAGGAACGTCAGCCTGACCACCGGTAGGCACCGTGGCATGTAGATACCTACGGAACCAGCCTGGTATCATAACACCCTCTGGAATATTGGGTTCTCCAGAATGCTGAAAAGAAAAGAGATTCAGACAAAGGACCGAAAGATATTACATATGGCTTTGGGGAATATGATTTCTTTCAAAACCTTTTTCAAAATAATTTTCAAAATCTTTTATCTAATCTGGTAACCTTCAGCTCTGATACCAAGTGTGACATCCGACATCCGTTAATGTCACTCATTAGAATGCGTTAAGTTTCGTGAAGCGTTAAAGGTAAACAGAAACAGAAACATTACAAGACAGATTTTAAAATAGCAGCAGAATAAAAAGTAACTTTATTAATCATAAAGCATCATGGTTCAAAACATCATATGTCTGCATTACATAAAAACCAGTACATCATACAAAAAATCTGTCTTTCTTTTAAACGTTAGAGTACAAAATAAAAGAAGCACAATCCCCAAATAAAACATAGCCATATTAGCAAAGGTAGGAGCTTGAGCCATACATCAAAGAAGATCCAGCAAAATGATAACAGAATCCTGGTCAAGAATGAGTATTCCCACCCTGAGAACCTGGGGGGAACGAAAGAAAGAAGAGGAAACAAAAAGGTTCATACATAAAGTCTAGCGAGTTCAGTTACTTTTAGTAAGTAAATAAGTAAAAGTAGCATGACAGGCATATAAAGTGGATAAGAAAGAGAACAACATAAAAGGCAGGTATGACAAGGTAAACATGGTAGAGTGTATATGTAACACCCCGTAATTTGTTAACATTAAAGAGGATAAATTAAATTATAATTAATTTATTATTCGGAATTAAGGGAAACGGACTATGTCATTGCGTCTGTCTCAAAATTCTAGCCAAGATAGACATTTGGATTACGTAAAACGGACACCGTATAAAGAAATTATGAAGGTTTGAAGTTTGTATATGCGTAGAAGAATTATATATATATATATGGCCTAGAAAATCAAAATTCAGTTCAAATTTCAAAAATTACGTTGCCAGCAAAACTCTTGCCTCAAGGGTGTCGATCCCTAAGTAGGGATGTCGACCCCTTAAGGGGGGTCGACCCCCTTAGGGCTGAGGTGGCAGTCATTTTAGAGAGGGCTGGCAGCTATATATAGAAGTCCCTTTTCTCTGTTTTCTTCATTGAGAATCCATTTTGGCCAAATTCTACTGGTGTATGAACTGAATTTGATCTGTTATCTTCTATAACTATCAACTAAAGCAAATCAAACTTAGAGATTCAAGCATAGATCCGACCTCTTCTATCTTCGACCTTTTCTTTAAATCCAAACACTGTGCATTGTTTACTTTTAGATTTAAATGATTAAAAGTAATTTGTGACATGACTGTGATTTGGATATATACATGCATGTGACAAAATCATATTGGATCTATCATAATTTGTGAACCTATAATATTCTTGGATCCTAGAACTTATCATGCTAGATCTAATTCACCTGTGATTAGTTTATCATGTCATCCTTATGGATCTGAACCTTTGTCAAGTTTGTGGTTAATTTGGGATTATCATTATATGGACAATTGAACCTTTGTTTAGATCTAGATCATCATATTGTGATTAATTGAGATCTGTTATTATTGGGCATAAGAACTCTTATTTGGATGTGTTCATCCTAAGTATATTAGATCTAGTTTTATCATTACCCTTTTTACTAGATCTGTTTTCATGTCCACCTTATCATGCCTATTACTTGTCTATGCCAATATATATGTTTATGTCACTTTTAGAATGATCATTATTGTCATTTTTCCCATCACTTTTCCCTTTTTATTGTTTATGACTAGGCTACTTTCTAGCCTATATGCTGCCAAATATATGCGAATGCGTTAGTTAGGGAACGGGGGGAAAAGGTTAGAATTGGAAGTAATGTTTATGAATTGGAAATATAATTCAAAAAGGGGAGAAAGGGGCATAGTTACCTATAACGACGTAGGTAAATTTGAATAAGAATGAAACGTCTAATAATTACAATTAGAAATTGTAATTGCACGTATAACACGAGGTTAGGTTGCATTAGTGGTGTAAGTCTGCCCGGACCCGACCGGCATATCCAACAACCACTAATGTTGAACCTAATGTGAGAGGTTTAAGTGCACAAATACGAATCGGGCTAAGACACAAGGTTAGGCCCAACTTGTGGAATAAGACTGCCCGGACATGATCGGCATATCCAGCATCCACAAGTTGCAGGCCTAATGTGAGAGGTCTAGCCCATTATAAACCATAAATGGACATGATAATGAATTGGACTACTTAACATAATCTAATCCATGGGCATTGTATGATTATGAACTAAAGTTAGGGTTAAGTAAAATTGGTTGGACAGTGGGTAGGTTAAGCAAATCTAGAGAGGTTGGGTAATATTTACACATATAGGCCCACAAAACTTAACCCGATAAGGTTATGTAATTAAAAACACCAAGTGGTATACATAACCAGTGGAAATAATAAAGTTATGTAATTAAAGACACCTTTTAGGGTAAGCATAACTTATAGAAATGATGGGGTTATGTAATTAAAGACAGCTAGTGGTATACATAGCCAAAGAAACCTAGTGGGAGATACAAGACAAGGGGGAGAGCTTGTATCATATTGTGTGGGATCTGTTTCATCCTATAACCCGGAGTAGGTACCAAACCATGTACTCCGTGCTAGGTCAGAGAAGGGGCACGCTTACTGGACTGATTGTAAGAGATCTAAACGTGGAGGACGGTGGGTGGCACAAACCGACCGGGCCATGTGCGTGCATGAGCCGAGCAGAGGGGGATAAGACGACTGTGACACCTGTAGATATGGGGTTGTGCATATCAGCGAGGGGTTGCCACTTTAGGACGTGATACATCTTATGGTGGGGCCGACACAGAGTATCTATGCGGATTTGGGAGTCGATCGATTAGGGTAGTGGTTAGGGTACATTTGGACGTATGCCCAAGTCTACCACCTTATATTGGAAGGGATCATCTCATTCTGGATTTACTAGTAATAATGTAGAGTAATCATTAGGGAAGCATATACACCTTATCCTTCCTACCTTGTCATACCTGTCTTTTATGTAGTAATCTCTCTTATCCACTTTATATGCCTGTCATGCTACTTTTATTTATTTACTTGCTAAAAGTAACTAGACTCACCAGACTTTATGTCTGACTCTTTTTGTTTCCTCTTCTTTCTTCCGTTTCGCCCCTCCTCCCCCCTCAAGGTTCGCAGGGAGGGAATTCTCAAGCTTAGTCAAGACTCGGTTATCATCTTCCTAGAAGCTGCTTTCGAAGTATGGCTCAAGTTCTTATCTCTACTATGGCTTAGATCTTTTTCTTGGGGAATTATGTTATGCTTTTTATATTTATGTACTCTGATGGTACAAGATAGAAGTTTTATTGTTGTAACGGTTTTTGTGACATATGGTATTTTGGACCGCGCAGTGTGATTTATGTTTGAAATAAATGTTCAAATTTCCGCTGCTATCTTATTTATATCTGTCTTGTAATTATTATGTATCAGTTTACCTATAACGCTTCACGGAACTTAATGCATTCCCTTAATGAGTGACATTAACGGACGTGGGGGTGTCACACTTGGTGTCAGGGCTGAAGGTTACCAGATTAGATAAAAAAAATTGGAAACTAGTTTCAAAAAGGTTTTAAAAGAAAGCATTTTCAAAAAGAAAAGTCTGTTTTGAAAAGCATATTCCCCAAAGCCATATGTAGTATCCTTGGGTCCTTTATCTAAATTTCTTTCCTTCTCTTTTCATCATGTCTGTGGAACCTAAGATTCCTAATATCCCGGAGGGCATCACAATACTCGGATGGTTCCGCAGGTATCTGGATACCAAGGCGTCTGCCGAAGGCCAAGGAAAAGTTCCTCCCCCAGCTGCACTAGTCATTCCTCCTCCTCCCTCTCTAAGAGCAGATAATTTTTCTAAGATCTACAAAGACTTCCGTGCTATAGGAGGGAAGCCATTCCATGGGAACGAGACATTCGTAGAAGTGCAGAATTGGCTCAAGGAGACTGAGGACTTGTTCGTAATCTTTGAAGTAGAGGATCAAAGAAAGATTCAGTTAGGTGTTTGGCTACTGAAGGATGAAGCTTCATTTTGGTGGGAGGTAACCAAAGTAGGCCGTCCGGTGGAAACTTGGGATGACTTTAGACGGTGGTTTGAGACAAAATTCCTTTCCGAAGCTGAGAAGAGCATGCAGATGGAGAGGTTCTTAGCACTCAAACAAGGGAATTTGACGGTGAAAGAGTATGTGAACAAATTTAAATAGCTGGCAAGATTTGGACTGGAACTGGTAAACACGCTGCATAAGAAGGCTTTGCGATTTGCTAAAGGGCTAAATGAACCCCTTCATGGGTCAGCCATGCTCCACATTCCAATGGGAGCTACCTTTGAAAGACTTGTTGGTATGGCCTTTATGTATAAGGAAGACAAAGGGGAAAAGAAGGAGGTTATAGCTGAAGAAACAACGCAAAATAAGAAGATATGGCCCAAGAAAGGACAACAACAACAACAACAATAGCAATAGAAGAAAGGAGGAAAGAATGACAAGGGAAAGGCGAAGAGGAAGTGTCACAGTTGCGGGCGTGAGGGTCATTTGGCAAAAGACTGCAAAAGAAGGAAGAATTCTTGCTTCAACTATGGAGAAATCAGACACTTTGCTAGGGAGTGTCTGAAGAAACAGGGACAAAGTCAGAGGGCAGGAACTTCTGGAGGGCAGGTGCATGCTCTCGCGATTAGCGCTCCTGATAGAGGTAGAAAAATTTATGTGGAAGGTTTAATTTCTCTTTCGACATATTATAACACTTTTTGATTCTGGCGCTTCACATTCGTTTATATCTAGTTTTGTGGTTGAATCTCAACACTTAATTACTAGTATGGTAGTGGATCCCATAGTTGTTTCAAACCCCATTGGTGGTTCGGCTCATTTATCTATGTTTTGTCGGGGTTTGAAAATATCTATGTTAGGCGTCGAGTTTGAATGCGACACGTATGTGCTTAGGTTTATGGGCTATGAGTTGATTCTAGGAATGGATTGGCTTACCACGTATAGTGCCATTTTGGATTATGAGAGGAGGGTCGTTAGGCTTCTGACTTGCCGTGGGAGGACCCTTGAGAATTCTTGCGACCCCTATGGGTCTGTTATGCTTAGCTTCCTAGAGTCTCTTGATGCATCCATAGATGACCTGCAATCTGTTCCAGTAGTTCGAGATTATTCTAATATTTTTTAGGAGGTCCGGGGCTACCTCCGAGGTACGAGATCGATTTTCGCATATATCTGGTGGACAATGCAAAGCCAGTTGCATTACCAGTGCGCCATATGGCTTTGAGAGAAAGGAAGGAGTTGAGTAAGCAAGTAAGGAAGCTTCTTGAGAAGGGGTTTATCAGACGAAGCATATCTGAATGGGGTGCTTCGGTTGTATTAGCAACTAAGGCGGATGGATCGCTTTGTTTGTGCGTGGACTGTAGAGAATTGAACAAACTCACAAAGAAGAATAGGCACCCACTTCCGAGGATAAACGCCTTGTTTTACCAGCTTGTCGGTGCCTCGGTATTCTCTTAGTTGGACTTGGCCACGGGGTTTCATCAGTTGAGGGTGGCTGAGGATAGTATAGACAAGACTACTATTAGGACTCCGGATGGTTCTTTTAGTGGCTAGTTATGGCTTTTGGGCTGACAAATGCACCCACCTATTTTGTCGATCTAATGAGTAAGGTGTTCTAGGAATTCCTGAATAAATTTGTCGTAGTCTTTGTTGATGATATTTTGATCTTCTCCAAGAGCGAAGAAAAGCATGCCCAACATTTGAGAGAAGTTTTGAAAACGCTCCGTGACCATCAACTTAAGGCAAAGTTCTACAAATGCCATATTTGGAGAAAGGAGGTGAGATTCTTAGGGCATGTAGTCTCCAAAGAAGGGATAACTGTGGATCTCGCGAAAGTTGTTGCAGTGCAAGATTGGAAGATTCCTAATAATGCAATAGAGGTGAGATGCTTTCTTGGATTGGTAGGTTATTATAGGAAGTTCAATAAGGACTTCGCAAAGATATCAGCCCCTCTCACCAGGCTGACGAAGAAGAACTTGGAATTTTCATGGGATATAGATTTTGATGTTGCTTTCCAACATCTGAAGAGGGTTCTTACAACAGCCCTAGTCTTGACTCTGCCCGATGGGAACAAAGTGTTTACGGTTTACACTAATGCATATGGTATAGGGTTTGGTGCGATTCTGATGCAAGAAGGGACGGTAGTGTGTTATGGGGATAGACAGTTGAGAGTTCATGAGAAGAACTACTCCACCCATGATCTGGCATTTTCATGGGATATAGATTTTGATGTTGCTTTGCAACGTCTGAAGAGGGCTCTTACAACAGCCCTAGTCTTGACTCTGCCCGATGGGAACAAAGTGTTTACAGTTTACACTAATGCATAAGGTATAGGGCTGGGTGCGCTTCTGATGCTAGAAGGAAAGGTAGTGTGTTATTGGGGTAGACAGTTGAGAGTTCATGAGAAGAAGTACCCCACCATGATCTAGAACTAGTTGCCATAGTATTCGCGCTAAAGACGTGGCGTCATTATTTACTTGGAGAGAAGTTCGAGTTATACACCGATCATAAATCTCTCAAGTATATGTTCTCACAGAAGATCTTAATTTAAGCCAACAAACGTGGATGGAATTCTTAGCTTCTTACGATTTTGAAATCGCTTATATCCCTGGCAAGGGTAATGTGGTGACTGACGCACTAAGTAGGCAGAGGATGGCCTTGAGTCCTCTGTTTGTGGAGAGGAATAGCTTGGAGTTCATATCAACCTTTGACTTCAGACCCTCCATCAAGATTTTGCCTAATTTGTTTGCATTGTTAGAAATATGACCAACTCTTATGGACCAGATAGGAGCTTTGCAGCAAAATGACCCGCAGATTTTAGACATCATGGATAAGCTCAGAAAAGGGGAGACTTCTAGTCACCTCAGTAGATATATCACAGATGAAAAGGGGTGGTTGCGACGAGATGGAAGATTATGTGTCCCTCAAACGGGAAGCGTTATAAAGGCAGTCCTAGAAGAAGCCCACCATTAGAAGATGACCATTAATCCAAGCGGCGATAAGATATACAGAGACATGAAGAGGGTTTTCTTTTGGGTTGGGATGAAGAAAGATGTGCCCGAATTTTTTTATCAATGTTTTGTTTACCAGCAAGTTAAAGCTGAGCAAAAGACGCCCGGTGGTTTACTTCATCCTTTGGAGGTTCCACAATGGAAGTGGGAGAGCGTCTCCATGGACTTCATAGATGGTTTGCCTAGATCAAAGAAAGGAAACACCAGTATTTGGGTAGTAGTGAATAAATTGACTAAGAGCACTCATTTCATTCCAGTGAAGAGTAAGAGGACGGCATCATGGTTGGCAGCGATTTACGTTTGTGAGATAATTTGTCTTCATGGAGTAACATCCAGTATCGTAAGTGATCGTGACCCCATCTTTACCAGTGAATTTTGGAGGAGCTTGCAAGAATCATTAGGTACACAGTTGTGTTTGAGCACCGTTTATCATCCTCGGACCGATGGGCAGACGGAGAGGGTGAACAGAATTCTTGGAGAGTTTTTAAGCCTGTGTATCCTAGACTTCAGATGGACTTGGGAAGAGCATCTTCATTTTGTAGAGTTTGCCTATAACAACAGTTATCAAGCTAGCATCGGTATGGCACCCTTTGAAGCATTGTACGGACGACCCTGTAGTTCACCAACTTGTTGGTGTGAATCTACAGAAAGGTTATTACATAGACCAGATATAGTTAGAGAAACATCCTAGAAGATTGACCTTATTTGACGGCGGATGAAGACGGCCCAAGATAGGAAGAAGTCTTATGCAGACAAGAGAAGGACTGACATCGAATTCGAAGTGGAAGACTTAGTTTTTATTAAAGTGTCACCTCTGAGGAATGTGGTTCGCTTCGGATCGGCAGGGAAGTTGGCACCTAGGTTTGTGGGACCATTTCCCATAACCGAGAGGACTGGCTAAATGGCCTATAGAGTAAAACTTCCAGAAAATTTATCTGATGGTTTCCATGTTTCTCATCTACGAAAGTGCTTGCATGACACCGCGGAAGTTGTTGAGCCAAGCATATTGGAAAAGTGGAAGTAGAGCGGGAGGCGACGGTCAGACGAGTCCCTACCTGTATTCTTGGCTCAGAAGTTAAGAAGCTACGCAATAAATAAATCAAGTTAATAAAAGTTCAATGGGGAGATAACCCAGAGGATGCAACTTAGGAAACCGAAGACAAGGTTCGTGCTTCGTACCCTTTTCATTTCGAGGGTATGTTCTTAACACCATTTCTAAAGTATATCTATACCTATTTCTATCATTTGAGTATATCCTATCAATAGTATTCTCTACCTTTAGATAGGAATCTTATGGATGTAAACATGTGTTTGAGACATGTTATGTTTAATGGAAGCAAGTGAATGCAAGTGTTTGCCTGTGGACACATACACACACATTAAGAGCTAGACCGGCTCAATCACTCTCATACTGCATATGGATGTGTGTGCATTTTTTTTCTTTTAGTGGGTGAAAATAGATGTATTATCAAATGGATGTGGCATTTGGACGAATGAGTGTGCATACATATAGAACTTCCATGTTATATAGGATTATTTGCATACATATTGGATCCATGGCACTAACATACATTGCATTAAGGAGGTTGACAGAGTCAGTAGACTGCCCGGTCTTTGCATTAGAACAGGGACATATACACACACCTTTGCATATATTCATATAAGCATTATAAATCTTTAAGGACAATGGATGCCAGTGATTGATGGATGAGTAGATGGATGAGTAGATGGATGATGGATGGTAGGATATGCATTCTCCTCAACTTGGAGATTTCGGGGATGAAATCCTTTAAGTAGGGGGGAATGTAACACCCCGTAATTTGTTTACATTAATGAGGATAAATTAAATTATAATTAATTTAACATTCGTAATTTAGGGAAACGGACTTCGTCATTGCGTCCGGCTCAAAATTCTGGCCAAGATAGACATTTGGTTTGCATAAAACAGGCACCGTATGAAGAAGTTATGAAGGTTTGAAGTTTGTATACGCGCATATGAGTTATATATATAGGGTCCAGAAAATCAAAATTCAGTTCAAATTTCAAAAATTACGTTGGTGGCAAAACTCCCGCCCCAGGGGTGTCGACCCCTAAGCAGGGGTGTCGGCCCCTTAAGGGGGGGTCGACCCCTCTAGGGCTTAGGTGGCAGTCGTTTTAGAGAGGGCTGGCAGTTATATATAGATGTCCCTTTTCTCTGTTTTCTTCATTGAGAATCCACGTGGGCCAAACTCTGCCAGTGTTTAAACTGAATTTGATCCGTTATCTTCTACAACTATCAACTAAAGCAAATCAAACTTAGATATTCAAGCATAGATCCAACCTCTGCTATCTTCTACCTTTTCTTTCAATCCAAACACTGTGAGTTAGTTTCTTTTAGATTTAAATGATTAAAAGTAATTTGTGACATGACTGTGATTTGGATATATATATATATATGCATACATGTGACTGAATCATATTGGATCTATCATAATTTGTGAACCTATAATATTATTGGATCCTAGAACTTATCATGTTAGATCTATTTTTATAGATCTAATTCACCTGTGATTAGTTTATCATGTCACCTTTGAGGATCTGAACCTTCGTCAAGTTTGTGGTTAATTTGGGATTATCATTATATGGACAATTGAACCTTTGTTTAGATCTAGATCATCATATTGTGATTAATTGAGATCTGTTATTATTGGGCATATGAACTCTTATTTGGATGTGTTCATCCTAAGTATATTGGATCTAGTTTTATCATTACCCTTTTTACTAGATCTGTTTTCATGTCCACCTTATTATGCCTATTACTTGTCTATGCCAATATATATGTTTATGTCATTTTTAGAGTGATCACTATTGTCATTTTTCCCATCACTTTTCCCTTTTTATTGTTTATGACTAGACTACTTTCTAGCCTATATGCTGCCAAATATATGCGAATGCGTTAGTTAGGGAACGGGGGAAAAAGGTTAGAATTGGCAAGTAATGTTTATGAATTGGAAATATAATTCAAAAAGGGGAGAAAGGGGCATAGTTACCTATAATGACGTAGGTAAATTTGAATAAGAATGAAATGTATAATAATTACAATTAGAAATTGTAATTGCACTTATAACATGAGGTTAGGTTGCATTAGTGGTGTAAGTCTGCCCGGACCCGACCGGCATATCCAACAACCACTAATGTTGAACATAATTTGAGAGGTTTAAGTGCACAAATATGAATCGGGCTAAGACACATGGTTAGGCCCAACTTATGGAATAAGACTGCCCGGACTTGACCAGCATATCCAGCATCCACAAGTTGCAGGCCTAATGTGAGAGGTCTAGCCCATTAAAAACCATAAATGGACATGATAACGAATTGGACTACTTAACCTAATCTAATCCATTGGGATTGTATGATTATGAACTAAAGTTAGGGTTAAGTAAAATTGGTTGGATAGTGGGTGGGTTAAGCAAATCTGGAGGGGGTGGGTAATATTTACACATATAGGCCTACAAAACTTAACCCGATAAGGTTATGTAATTAATGACACCTAGTGGTATACACAACCAGTGGAAATAATAAAGTTATGTAATTAAAGACACCTTTTAGGGTAAGCATAACTTGTAGAAATGATAGGTTTATGTAATTAAAGACACCTAGTGGTATACATAGCCAAAGAAAACCCAGTAGGGGATACAAGACAAGGGGGAGAGCTTGTATCATATTGTATGGGATCTGTTTCATCCAATAACCCAGAGTAGGTATCAAAACATGTACTCCGTACTAGGTCGGAGAAGGGCCATGCTAACTGGACTAATTGTAAGAGATCCAAACGTGGAGGACGGTGTGGGCAGTACAAACCGACCAGGCCATGTGCGTGCATGAGCCAGGCAGAGGGGGATAAGACGACCTTGACACATGTAGATATGGGGTTGTGCATATCAGCGTGGGGCTGCCCCTTTAGAACATGATACATCCTATGGTAGGGCTAGCACAGAGTATCTACGCGAATTAGGGAGTCGATCGATTAGGGTATGATTAGGGTACGTTTGGACGTATGCCTAAGTCTACCACCTTATATTGAAGGGGTCATCTCATTCTGGATATACTAGTAATAATGCAGAGTAATCATTAGGGAAGCGTATACACCTTATCCCGCCTACCTTATCATACCTGTCTTTTATGTGGTAATCTCTCTTATCCGCTTTATATGCCTGCCATGCTACTTTTATTTATTTACTTGCTAAAAGTAACTAGACTCGCCAGACTTTATGTCTGACCCTTTTTGTTTCCTCTTATTTCTTCTGTTCCCCCTCCCCTCAAGGTTTGCAGGGAGGGAATTCTCAGGCTTAGTCAAGACTCAGTTATCATCCTGCTAGAAGTTGCTTTCGAAGTATGGCTCAGTTTCTTATCTCTACTATGGCTTAGCTCTTTTTCTTGGGGAATTATGTTATGCTTTTTATATTTATGTACTCTGATGGTACAAGACAGAAGTTATATTGTTGTAATGGTTTTTGTGACTAATGGTATTTTGGACCACGCAGTATGATTTATGTTTGAAATAAAAGTTTGAATTTCCGCTGCTATCTTATTTATATATGTCTTGTAATTATTCTGTGTCTGTTTACCTATAACGCTTCACGGAACTTAATGCATTCCCTTGGTGAGTGACATTAACGCACGTGGGGTGTCACAGTATAAGCTTCTCTGACGATTACTCTTATTCTCTGCACTAATACTAGTATAACCAGAATGAGATGATCCCAAAAACTATAAGATGGTAGACCTAGGCGTATTTCTGGTGAGAGGTTTTAACCCTAACAACTGTCTAGATGTACAAACAGGCTCCTAAACTTTTTACCAGAGTCTAGATGTACCCTAACTACTACCCTAATTGAGCGGCTCCCTACTCCGTAGATACCCTGTGTCGGCCCCACGGTAGGAGGTATCAATTTCTAAAGTGGTAACCCTTCATTGATGTGCAAAACCATATCTACTAGTGTCACGGTCGTCTTATCCCCTTCTGCCCGGCCCATGCACGCACCTGTCCCCGGTCGGTTTGCGCCGCCCATACCATCCTTTATGTTTGGATATCTTACAATCAGCCCAGTAAGCGTGCCCCGATTCCAACCTAGGGCAGAGTCCTTATTCGATACCATTATATGGGTTACTGATTGAAACGAGTCCCACACACAAGATGATACAAGCTCTCCCCCTTATCTTGTATCCCCACTAGGATTTCCTCAGGTTATGTATACCTATTTGTGTCTTTAATTACATTACCCCCTTGGGTTAAGTTTGTGGGCCTATATATATGTATGTATGTATGTGTGTGTGTATATATATATATATATATATATATTACCCACCCTCTCATATTTACTTAACCCACCCACTTTTCAAACAAATTTACTTAACTCCTATTCAATTTCATGTTCATACAATCCCTATGGATTCAACTAGGTTAAGTATTCCAATTCATTACCATGTCCATTTATGGTTATAATTGTGCTAGACCTCCCGCATTAAACCTTCAAATTGCGAATGCTAATTATGTCGGGCGGCTCCGGGCAGACTTCTTCCACAAGTTGGGTTTATCCTCGTGTCATAGCACGTCTCGTATTTGTGTAGCTAGACCCCGCACATTAGATTCACCACTTGTGCTTGCTAGATATGTCGGGCGGTTCCGGACAGACTTCTACCACAAGCGTAATCTAACCTCGTGTCTAGGTGCAATTACAGTTTCTAATTACTGTAATCATATGCATTTCATTATTAACCAATTCTTACCTATGTCGGTATAGGTTTTCATGCCCTTTTTTTTCAATTATGTTCATAATGAATTATATGCCCTAAATTCATATTCATACATTTTATTCAGGTTATGCCCCCAAAATCCCAATTACAAGTTATGCCAAATTTCAATGTTTTCCCCTTGTTTTCCCCGTTTAACGCACTCGCATAATTCAGCGGCATGCCTAGGCTCGAAGATAGCCTGACTATATAAAATAAAAGGGAAAAACAAAGGGAAGGTGATAGAGATGATTATACTAACAAAATTGACATAAGCACATAGTGGCACAATGATAAAATGGGCATATATGAATAGATCTGGTGAATCTAAGATGATAGAACTGTGTCAACATAGTAGGGATGTCATAATAGGCATGGTAAGATCTTAATGATAATTTATATGTCCAACTAATAACTGATCCAATTTAACCACAAACATGATAGGTACAAGGTGATCTAAATAGCGAAATTAGATCTATAATCAAAGGTAGATCTAACATGATAAAGGTTAAGATCCAAGTCATAGTCAATTCAGATTATTCTGGATTCACAAATTACAATAGATCTAGTATGATTCAGTCACAGGGATAGATCCAAATTACAGTCATATCATGTTTTACTTGTAATTATTTAAATCTAAAAGTAACTTATAAACTCATAGCATTCGGATCTAGAAAGATAGAAGAAGAGTAGCAAAGGTTGGATCATAGATCTACACTTGAATCTCTAAACTTGATTATAGAAGAAGAAAAAGGTTTGGTTCAGTCCAAGCACCTACAACATCTAGGCCTCCATTATTTTCAATGTGAGAAAACTAGAGAAATGAGGCCGTATATATAGCTGCCAGCCCTCAGAACTGACCTACCACGTCATCCCTAGGGGGTCGACGTCGACACCCCCTTGAGGGGTTAGCCTCGGTGTCGACACCCCCATTAAGGGGTCGACTCCCCTGGGCGGGATTTTTCCCGCTCACCCGAATTTCAGCGATTTTGAATTTTGAACAGAAATTTTTGAATTCTGGACCCTATATATATGTATATATATATTTTTTCTTGCACATATACAAACTTCAAACCTTCATACCTTATTTATACGGTGCCCATTTTACGCAAACCAAATGTCTATCTTGACCAGAATGTCGGGACGGACGCAATGGCACAATCTATTTCCCTTAATTCTGAATATTAAATTAATTATTCTTTAATTTGTATTCTTTTGTGTTGTTAAAATTATGGGGTGTTGCAGTGTTAACGTTGTAGCCATGGAAATCAAGGGGAATATGCTTGCTCAAGGGTGTTTGGAATTAGTAATAACCTTCTAGCCGTGAAATCAAAAGTATGGAAATGGTGGTAACCTTGTGGCCATGAAATCAAGGGTGTTGTACTTGGATATTGATATAGTAATAGAACTCTGCGCAATCCAGCGTTGCATGGGACTGGACGTAGGAGCAGTTCTGAACTAGTATAAAATCCGGTGTGTTCTTTCCTTTTCTGCATTTTATTTCTGTTTATTTTTGTGTATGTGTTTGATTCTGTGTCTGTGATCATCTCTATGGTTTGATATCCATATAATAGATTATATAAGTTTGAGATTGTCTTAAATTCCTTAAAAACATTATTCATCCCCCTCTAGTGTTAGTTTTGCCTTAACGATCCATTCCGCATTCCCTAACACATGTTAACTATGATTATGAAATAAATCAACATATGTCCGTCAAATTTGCCTGAAGCTATACAAATTTACCTAAAATCCTGACCAAAACTGCTAAGGTAGTAAGAATTGACATGTTTTTATCCCTCCTTCACAGTGAGAATGCATATATATACACATCTTTCCTAACATGCATTAAACAGTTCTCCGCGTATTAATTCTTTGGTAGGCTTATAATAGTTAACGTCTAAAGCCCATTCATTAACTTCAACAAGTGCATTCAACAATTGAAATCTTACCCAAATATAATTATGTTAAATTCCCTACTTATGTTAATTAGATCACGCATGTCAACAAATTTACATGCAGCAGTCATAGATCAAATCAAATTCCCTACCAAAAAATCCTCTGTCCTCCTATATCCAACCAATCAGGATCCCCTAATTTCCACCTTTTTCCAATTAAGTCCACTTTATCTTTCTGACTTAATTTCAAAGTGGTAAAAATCAGGGACTCTGGTTGGTTGGGTATAGGGGGCATAGGAATTTGGGCATAGAGGATTTGGCCTCGTCATAGATAGATTAATTAATAGGATTCAGTTCATGATTTTCATCAATAGTAACGTACACTGATATATGGGAAAGCTGGAAAAAAGTCATAATTAAAGCACAACAATCTTGGACTAAAAATATGTATAACCTGAACGTTATTTATGAGAGTCTGCATGCTTTTCATTTGACGATGAGGCCACCAAGGAATTTCCTAACTCTCTGCACTTCTTCTTTAGAAGATTTAGACCAACGTCTAATTCCCTCGCTGCTTGTGTTATTGACAAGTAAAAGTATTTTGATACTTGTTCAAACGTTAAGACGATTTTTCCTCTATTCATCAGTAGTTTCCTCTTATTTCTTTTTTCATCTTTCGATTCTTTCTTCTAATCATCAGTAGATATCCTGATGTTGCTCAACCTGGAATTCTCTATCTCGTCACTCAAGTCATTGAAGATGATGTTAAACTCTATCATATTTATACAAGCAATCAAAACATGATCCTGAAAACAAAGAAGTGGTTTATGTGTTTTACATAGTCATGAATATACCTTCAAAAAGGGTGAGAGAAGCTAAACTAGGATCTGATGGATGGGTTGTAATGGGAATGGCATTGATTATTTCATACAAATCAGATGTTACATTTTTCAAACCATTAAACAGTCCTTCACTAAATTCAAATATTATTGAAATTAGTAATGAATATTATCGAATGCAATATTAATATAAATATTTTAGTTACCTGAAAGCTACATGGACATCATCATATCCACTGGGCAGATATCGACATAGTCCCAAAGATTATCATCCAAGCAGCACAATTGGTTATCCATAATCTAAGAAGGACCGATATATGATTTTGCAGATGATGTTGAAATGTGTAGTCCAAAGACAAAGAAGACTGAAGCTGGCAATGGGAGAAATATAAATTGATAGATAAAATAAGAGTAATAAACTAAAGAGTATATAACACATCAAGTGATGGGCTAATAGTTATTAAGATTTAATAGGTAATATATATTTAATTCTTTGTTACAGTTTTAATTTTGGATGTGCTTAACAATTATATTTCGATTTAGAAACAAAATTTATTCTTACTAAATGTTTTTATTGGTCTGAAAGTTATGGAAAATGTATGTCAAAGAGCAAATAAAATCACCTCCCTTTATACCCAACCAATCAGCACCCCCTGAATTCCAACCTTTTTACAATTAAACACTCTTTTTTCCTTTGAATCAATTACAAGAAGGTGAAAATCAGGGATCATGATTGGTTGGGTACAAGGGGACAGAGAATTTTAGGTATAGAGGATTAGCTCTCGTCAAAGAGGATGATAGTAAATATTGATAAATACTAAATTCATAAATATAAGCGCCTAACTATGTTACTTAATCTTTGACAATTACTAGATGTTGGCTTGGACTATGGTGTTTACACAAAATAAAAATATATGCATGCCATACTAATAGATAGTCCCCTTACTAGTTGAATGAGGCAGTTTCATTCCTTATTCATTTCATGTACTACTCCTCAACTAACACCATACCTTTTTTTTTGAAATTCTTTAATCTGTTATTATTTCAGCACTTTTCCTTCTCTTCTTATTCATACTTGGTTTTATGTGTATTTGATACCGTCTGCAATTGTAACAGGTCTATTCACCAATCATTATACATCAACATTATTAGCCTAACTTGTCAAAACCCCAGAAATAAGATTAAGTAGCAGGGCCTAATAAACTACTCGTTTAAACTATGATGGTATAATAGAATAAAGCTTATTAACTACCAATACCAGGGACTTATGAAAAAGTTCACAAATAAAACCAATAATGTAGTGTAACGTACATATATACATTTTGATGTATATTATGTGAAGTTAACATATAGCTAAATACTACATAATAAATGTTCTCTCTACATCTTATTGGTTTTATATCTTATTTTTAATCATATATACATGGTTTAAGTAGTAGCAACACAAATACAAATATACAAAGTAAAGCATGAAGCACATAAATATTATCAGATGACTATTCTAGCAAAAAGATTTAGAGCAATATATTGGGACAACTTCTTTCATTCCCCTTCTTTTAAAGCAGAATTTCAAACATAATTTAGGTAACATCGAACCAACATACCATTTCTACTTCTTAGTTCACTAATTTTTAGCTGGAACCTTGGTGACCTTAGCACCAGCTATATCCTTCTTCCCTACAATTCAGTTATAAACCAAAATGATTATGCAGAGGTTCAAAAAATGGTAAATCTTAGAACAAAATTGAATCTATTATAATTTCCAACCAAAGGCTGCACAAGGGGGTAAAAAACATGCAGAAAGTGAAATAATGTTTAGTTATTGTTTATTTGCTATTATTGGCAAATCATAAGAAAATACGAGGATAACCATTACTGGTAATCTCATGCCATTTTGTTGTTGCTTAAGAGGAATTTCTGTTGGTTGGGAAATGCCACTTAATAGAGTGCACGAATACATTCATGAAAATGTGGACTATGGGGATTCATGATTCATGTTTATTTCAGTAGACATATTGATATGGTACACTGATACACGCACTAAGCCAAGCACCAAGATGCACCCATGCGCCTCATAGGATCCAAGTAAATTATAATATAATTAGTTACAACCTTTTTCCTTTTGCTATTGAGGTGGAATTATATAAATAAATTAGTTATAATATTTGACCTATGTGCTAGTGAGGTGGCAGTGAACAATAGGATTAGTTATAGCATTTGTTGCATGTGAATTGTATGTCAAACCAAATCAAATGTACCCAAAATACTCCGTCCCTTTGTTGAAAGAAGGGTATGCATATAAGAATATGCTTGGCTGTTGAAAGAAGGCTATGAATTGAATGAATATCTTTATTTGCTTTTACAGTTTCTTCCTCCTCCCTTCTCTTATCTTCTTTCTCCTCTTTCGTTTTTGTTAAACATGTGCATCGTATCAATTGGTGCTTTCACCGATTTGGACATGGATTTCGCCTCCCCTACACTATCTATCAAATCAACAAACGGATCTCAGTCCAAAGCACCTTCGTTAGCACATTTTGCCTCTTCTTTAATGGTTGCTTCAACAGTGGCTGCGATACCCAAATCGAAACCCTTCCGTACTCACATCCTTTTGTTCAACCCAGGAACCAATCTCACAGCAACGTCATAAATTACAAAATCCATGGCATCAACTTTCTTCCTATTCATTCCTTTGATAGTCATAATCCTCTCTCTTCCCAACTTCTCAAAATCGAAAATGTCACCGCTTAACTTTTACTATCCTTATTCCTCTTAACCTCACTGCTTCTTGCATTATCACAAAGCCTTACATTGGAGTATGTCACTACAGCCACAACCCTCCTTAACGTCACCGCCTCCCTCCTCAAAACCACCCAGATCCCCACTCACAAATCTGATCCTCTCTTACGTAAGCAATGGTTAGAAACCGACCAATTGACGTCAGTATTAAGCTTCGTTTTGCACTGCCTTGAAATCCTCTATAGTTCTAACCATCCCAACTACAAATCCTTGCTGTTATCTCGCCCAGTTCATGACACTTCTCACGTGAAGGCCATCAACTCAACGATGCAACTCGCCGAGAATGATATAAGGGAGTCAGATCTGAATGGATCGAGTCAAGGGAGCGGAAGCACCTTCATCTGTAGTATACGCTTATGTGCCTTCATCAGCAATATACGCTCCTGCGCCACTAGTAGCAAAGCCGCCATTACTAATGTTCGATTTGCCTCTGGGCGCGGATCCTATGTCTCTTCTCCCACCTCAATCACCAAACACCTAAATCGTCCTTCTCCAACATCAAGATATCCGACTCCAACATTGGCATCCCCAACAGAAGCATCCCCTCCAATGTCATTCCTTCCACTAACGTCAAACCTTTCTTTCTTAAAATCAAAATCATCGCCATCGTCATTGGAAACTTGATCCTCTTTGACAATAATACTGATAATATTCTTCACCACCATCAAACTTCCACCGACATCATCAACACCGCCATTCCATCTCAAGTGTCCAACCTCGCCTCTCAACAATCCGATGCAACTGAAATCAAATCAACAATTGAACAACTCTCGCAAACCCATATCGAAATCTCTTCGACAATAACATCAACACTCCTGCCTCTGCCCGCTGTCATTTAGTCAAATATAACCTTGCTACCATTACCAAATCACCTTTTGTATTACTATTTGTTGAATTTCATGTATTATTGATTTTAATAATATTGAACAGAAATGAGTTAAAGATGGAATAGAGAATAAGTTGTGATTTGTATTATTGATAGATAACAAATATGTATAAATATACATGTATATATAGCCGTGCAAGCTAACGGTAATATTACAGTAATGATGGATTACATTAATTAACATTGAGCTTGCAAGACCCATTAGTACAAAGCCCATTACGGGGAATACAAAATATCTTAAACTTGAGAAATCGGCAGCGATTCATTTCATTCTCTTATTTGCCCCCTTCAAATCTAGGGTTAGCTGAAACCCTAAATTTGACTCTGAGAAATGAATTGCTTCCTCTATCTTCGATTTCTTCACTTGAAACTTATGAGATCGAGGCAGAGTTCTTGTAGCTTCTTCTCTTTTGCTATTGCAATTTAGAGAAGAACGTTGCTGAAGTTGAGGCCTTGACTTGAGATTAAGGGAAGATCTTTACTTAGTGCTTTCGGTTGAAGAACTTGCAATAGATTTTGTTGTTGGACGGTGCTGAATCTTCAGTTCTTCACGTAGCCTGGTAAAGTTTTTTGACGATAAAACCTTGATAAGGATATCTTCCCTTTGATAAAATGAAGGTATATAATTAATTTGCAGTTTTCCTTCCTTTTCTTGATCTCGGAAGAAATTAATGTCAATCTCTATGTGTTTGGTTCTAGCATGCAGAATAGAGTTTGCAGACATGTAAGTAGAACTTTGATTGTCACACCAAATAGTTGCTTTTGATGAGTTATTGAACTATAGTTCTTTGAAAATAGATTTTATCCACATTATTTCTGTTATTGCACATGTGATGCATCTATATTCAACTTCAACACTTGACTTTGATATGGTAGATTGCTTTTTAGAACTCCATGATATCAAATTATCACTTATGTAGATACAATAGCCAATGATAGATTTTCTGTCATTTAGATCTGCTGCCCAATCTGAGTCAGCGAATCTAGTTATGTTTAAGTGATTTGCACCTTATAAAGTCAAGCAATAGTTGAGTGTCCCTTTAATATATCTCAGAATTATCTTTACTGCCCTCCAGTGTTCATCTTTAGGATCCTGTAAAAATTGAGACACTTTGTTAACACTGAATGATATGTTAGGCCTTGTTATGGTTGCGTACTGTAATGCCCCCACAACGCTCATGTATCGCTTAATATTGTTTATGCTTTCTCCCTGGTTTTTGGAGTAATGTTAACTGGATATCATAGAGGTTGGTTGCGATTTTGCTTTGATCATGTCTGTCTTAAACAAAATTTCTATTATATCCTTCTTTTGGCACAAGAACGTTGCTAATTTTGAAATTCTTTGTGCTTCAATTCCCAAAAAGTAAGAAATTTGCACTAAATCTTTAATTGAGAACTCTTTATTTAAGTATTTGGTAATGCTTGTTATCTCAACATCACTACTTCCTATAATTATCAAATCATCAACATAAACAAGCATATAAACAACAAACGTTTGAGTAATTTTAATAAATAAAGAGTTATCAGATTTTGTGGGCCAGTATGCCAGTGCATTCAGAGTTTATTTGAGTTTATCAAACCATACTCTGGGTTCCTACTTTAAACTATAGATGGCTCTGTTAAGTTTGCAAACAAGATTGGGATCTTGTGTATATCCTTCAGGTTGTTACATTTAGATCTCTTCTTCAAGCATTCCATTCAGAAAAGCATTATTCACATCTAAATGATGGATATTCCACTGATTTTTAAGAGCAATGGTGAATATTAATTTGATTGTAGTTGGTTTGACTGCTGGTGAGAAAATCTCATTATAGTCAAATCCATACTCATGGGTAAATCCTTTTGCTATCAATCTTGCTTTGTATCTATTGATAGTGCCATCGGGATCCTTTTTAACTCCGTATGTCCACTTACATCCTATTAAATTTTTATTATTTGGTTGAGGTACAAGACTCCATGTTTGATTTCTGATGAGAGCATTAAATTCTTCAACCATGGCAGTCTTCCATTCTTCATATTTGAAAGCCTAATTAAAAGTTAGAGGCTCTTCTTTACTTTCAGTAGCCATGTAAGCTTTTGGCTTGAATATTCCACTCTTTTCTCTTGTTATCATGTGATGACCACTGGTAATTTGTGGTCTTTCAATATGAGGATCAGACTACCTTGAATTGTCTTCAATGGGTGGTGTGTTTTCACATGATTCAGTCGAGTCTTCATTTGTTGCATGTTGTCTGTCTAATCTAGTACTTGCTGAATTTTCATAATTTCATTTTCAGGTGACAAATTGGCATGGCTGAATGATTCAATATTGTCATTATTGAGTTGATTATGCCCAGTAATGTGCACAACTTAAGCATCAATATCCATTTGATCACTTGTTATTTGAAGAAACTCAGTGTACTGTGGGATACTAGGTATATAGTATTTCTCTTTTATTACTTTGTTGGTGGTTTTAATATCAGTCTGAGCATAAGGGAAAACATTTTCATTGAAAGTGACATGTCTGCTTATGAATACTCTACCATTCTCATTAATACATCTAAATCCCATTTGTTTAACAACATAACCAAGAAAAGTGCAAGGTTTAGATCTAAAAATGAGTTTATTTGAGTTGTAAGGTCTCAAATAGGAAAGCACAGACATCCAATTGATTTAAATTCTAGATAACTGGGCTTAACTTTATATAGAATTTCAAGTTAACTGATATTATCTAACACTTTAGTTGGCATTTTGTTGATTAAGTACACAGCAATATTAAATGATTCAAACCAAAATTTTAAAGGTAGTGATGCTTGAACTACTAAAGTTTAGCCACTTTCTACAATATGGCTATGCTTTCTTTTAGCTAGACCATTTTGCTCAGATGTGTATGGACATGTTAATCTATGATGTATTCCCTTACTGTCAAAATAGTTGATTAGTGTTTTATACTCAGTACCACCATCTGATTGTAACCACTTCACTCTAGTGTTAAATTGATTTTCTATCATGTTCATACATTTTATCACAATGTCACAAGTATCAGACTTGGATTTTAAGAAATAAATCCGAGTATATTTAGAGTGAGCATCAACAAAAGAAACATAATATTTATACCCAAAATCAAAGGTAATAGATGCAGGACCCCATAGATCAATAGCAACAAGATCAAAAGGTTTAGAGTAAATAGTTAATGAGTTATCAAATGGTAATTTGTGATTTTTACTTATTTGACAAGAAGTGCATATATATGGCAAATTGACATCATTATATGAAATATTATTTCTGTTTAGAATGTCATTAACTACATGTAAACTTGTATGACCCAATTTACAATGCCATAGATCAAAAGTATTATTATTATTGTTTTCATCTTGAATAGTGGATGTAAGACAGTGTCTTTCTTTTGTTGGGTTCAGCTGATCGCCAAGTTTGAACTTGTATAGGCCATTAGCTTCATTACCCTGCAAAAGAATTTCTTATGTGAGCATACCTTTGATAATACAATAGCTAGGGTAAAATTGGAGATAAACATTGTTGTCTTTTGAAAATTAAGATACACTCATTAAGTTTTTCTTTATTTTGGGTACCTGAGAAGTTTATTCAGAAATAACTATTTCTTGCCTTTTAAAATAGCATTACTAGTATGTGATATGCTAATGCACTTACCATCACCCATAGTTATTAACCGTTTACCTCTATATTCTTTGTTTCCAAGATTGAGATTATCTAGATTGTTAGTCATGTGATTAGTTGCACCTGAGTCAGGAAACTAGTCATCATAAAGAGTTGATTCTGATGTTGTACTTTCTGTTTGATTGCATTGTTTTCCATTTGATTGACTTGAACCTTCTTGTTGTGTTTGCGTAGCATTAGGATTGCCTTCATTTTGACTAGTGTTTCCCTGATTTCAGTGTAGTTGTTGTTAAATTTGAAATAGCACTTAAGAGCAGTATGACCAATCCTTTCACAAATTTGACATTTGGGTTTGTTATTGTTACTCCATCTACCCATTCTTCTTCCTCTTAGAGGGTAACCTCCTCTTTGGGTAGAATTGTTGTTCTTGTAGTTGCCTTGAAACGACCCGAACTTCCCCGTGAAGGAAAGCCTGGATTGCTTTGAGGACAAGACGAATCAGAAGACAAACGGAAGAACATTTCATTGTCGATCATTTCTTGAATTTAATAATTTTAGTTATCAAATTCACCTTTCAATCTATTTAAAGATTCATTAAAACTCTAATTCATTTTTAATTTCCAAAAATCATTACTTATTGATTTTTCAAAGTTAGGAAATAATTCTTATCTTTAACTGGGTTAAAGAACTAATGTCATTCAAAACACAGCTCATGATAAACCCAAAATCACATTCCATTAACATGGAATCTTCATGGAAAACAGATCAATATATATAATCGATATGAACTTCCATATCCAACCAATACTATAAATGGAATAACAGCAAAGCCTGTTAAATTCCATATATAGTAACAGTCTTCTTCCATAGAAGTCCACTTCGATTATCACCAAATCGAATTCCATTCCATTCCAATTTATTTTATTAAATTGGAAAACTTCACTTTGGAAAATTTCCTTTTAAATCTCAACAAAAGATTTATAAATTCCAAATCACATTTCACCATAAATCGGGTTAAAGAATGAATGTCATTAAAAACACAGTTCACGATAAACCCAATTCACATTCCATCAGTCTCTAACCGTTAATTAGTAAGAGAACAATTCCCAAAGTATTAATCCCAAAGGTCGAAACCAACATCAGATCAATGCCCAGGAAACCATTAACCTTAGCTAATCTCTAGTTAGTTTCTAATTTTGTTAACTGAAATGGGTTTAAGAACAGTGTTAGTGAAGACACCATTCACGACAAACCCAAAATTCCATTTGATATTAAATACAAGGCTCTGAATAGAAAATATATCGGCTTATAGTCAGTATCAAATTCTGAAATCAACAAATATTGTATTGGAATAACGATATATATGTCTTCTAAATTCCTCCACAATGTCCATATAATCACGGAATCCAATAGCGAAACATTTCGAAGATAATTTCGATTCAAATCTATTACAATTCATATATTGGAAATTCCGGTTATTTTTAAAACCATTTCAAATCCAATTTATTTATTTAAAAATATTGGATTATAATTCTAGTTCATAACTAGTTCATTTCGATAAAAATACATTTTTATCTTTTCAAATATGTTCATCCCAATTTTTTCCAAATCATTTATTATGATTTTACACAAATTATCAATATTTTTAATAATTTTATCAAGGCCCGTACAGTCGATTTCCATAAACGGCCATTGAACTGCACGTACAACGACCTTTTCCAAATTTGATTTGGACATAATTCCAAATTCAACCATTAGATTTCAAATCTCTAATATTCTTTGGAAATCTCTTTTCGATACGAACCCAATGGTTCCGGTTTTAGGAGAATCCAACCGTTGGATCTTCCGTAATGTCCATTCGAAGTCAATGGTCGAAATTCGCGAATTGCCGACCATTATATTATATATATAATATATATTTCGTCGATTTCCATTTAAAATATATGTTATAAATCATTTTATAATTCGTTTTCAAAACGATTTCAACTTCATATTCAATTTGAAATCAAAATTGAATATTCTATATCATTAATAAATAAATGATAATATTTTCAAAACATTAAATTTTGAAATCAATTCCTTTTCGATATTCATTATAAAAATAAATAGAATCAATATAAATATCGTTCACGTCAAAATGGCGTTAATCTAATCAACACGGCTTTATATATTTAAATATATTCGTGTCCATCCCAAATCGGACATCAAAATCAAACTTTTATCTCTTACTGGATATTATTTTAAAATATTCGTTATTTTAAAACAATCGTTATTTTAAAATATTCCTTCTTTCTGAACTGGAATCAGACACAGTCAATTACCATATAATTTGATTATATGGATTTCACACAACAAATGTGTATAACAATAATCATAAACAATCAACCATCATCCAGAATGCATTCTACACTGTATAAGCATTAAATATAAATATTCAATGCTTACACAGCTTGTCAACCAATCGATTGACATACAACTAAATATTGGGATTATTGTATGTCCAATATCACTCCAATACCCGTGTGGGGTTTCAATCAACAAATAATGTCTTTTACTTGTGTAGTTGGGCGATGTGTAAAATTTATCGTCCCAATCAATATCAGTCAAACGTGTGTACATAAACAAATCTTCCGATTTGTTTATGAATATTTATCCTATTCATATACGCGTTAAAAATTATATTTTTAATGATAAAATATTTTATTTTCAACACTTGAATATTTTATTTATTCCATTCCACATCACAAACAATTTTCAGAACACAATCAAACAAACAAACAAGTCGTCCATGGTCTGTAGACGACGGGTATCGGGTGCTGCTAAGCACCGTCAGCATCCTAGTATATAGTTTTAACTAGAAAGTAAATTAAAATGAGAAGTTCTCACATTTTGGGATCCACTCCTCCATTCTTTGATTGTCAATCTATTCGCATACCTACGTTAAAAATCATATTTTTAACCCATTAATAATTATTCTCTGTATGACTATTTTATAAATATCATACATAAGCTAAAAATCATATTTTTAACTAATAAAAATATTTTCTTAGTTCTTGCTAGTTGAAAATCATATTTTTAACTTATAAAAAATATATTTTCTTTAATACGATAAAACAAAGAAAATACATTTTTCGAATCAAAGAAAACGTATTTTTCAAATCAAAGAAATCCCATTTTTCAATTCTAGAAAATCGTATATTTTAATTCAATGAAATCATATTTTCATCGAACGCTACACAGATTAAAATCACCTTTTTCTAACACGATGTTTATATTTTGAATCGGTGTTTATATTTTGAATATCACATTCTTATAACGCCATTTTCTATGTCTTTTATATAAAAATTACATTTTTATGTTATGTTATTTATATAAAAATCTCATTTTTAATCTACTCCATTCTCGTTTAAAAATCATATTTTCAGTTCCTGCTATTTTATATTTCCAAAGTCAAGTTCTATTTTATATTTTCAAAATCAAGTTCTATTTTATATTTTCTAAACAAAGTAAATGTATATTTTCCTAAACAAAGTATATGTATATTTTCCTAAACAAAGTATATGTATATTTTTCTAAACAAAGTGTATGTATATTTTTCAAAGCAACGTCAATTTCAGTTTTTTTTAAACAATGTCAATTTCAGTTTTTTTTAAACCATGTAAATTTCAGTTTCTTAAACAATGTAAATTTAGAAAATAATTAAAAAGTAATTAGTAACCATTAAATTGCCTTGTTCACTCGATTAATCATGGGATTAAGGTCTTAAAACCCGTCCATAGCTCCCAGGTCACGATCAAAATAAGTCCACCCCCATTCGACGACTAGGGTTCATCATCGCAGGTGATCCACGGTGCCGAAGGAAGATCGGAGGAGCCCACGCTGCTCGCCCTCACGGCGCCTCTCTACGGTGGCGGTCGCTCGCAACTCGAGGCAGCCAGGTGGCCAGAAAAGCCCTGCCAAGGCGACAACTTTGAACTCCTACTGCTCACGATTCAAAGCACGAGACTCCTTCAGAACACCACGGATTGGAAGATCCTATGAAGATCTATAATACTAGTTTTATACTTGTTTGGATTAGAGTTGTGGATTCGAAGAAAAAGGAGGATTTAATCTCGAGTTTTTCCGCCATTGACTTGTGAGGGCTGCAGCGTGCTTTTAAAACTAGGGTTATGATGAACGAGAGGTAAAAAATTAATTGGTTGTTATATATAGAATATTATATTTTAAATAATATATAATACCAAAAAGTTGTTTTTATATCCGATCTCCAAATCAAACCCAACGACTATCGCCCTAGCCACATACCCCCATTCCGAACTCAATGGGATATGTTACGTAAGCTAATTCGATCGTTTCGATTGGTTTTTCTTTAGATTAAAATATAATCATTATATATTCAATTTAAACAAATATTTTAATATACCGGGGCCACATATGGACTCTTAAAATTCTAGAAAAATCATTTCTAGCTTTGTATTGACTATACAGTCATAAAAAAACTAATTTCGTCAAATTTGGAGACCGTTTGAAAAATGACTATTTTCTGGTCGATCCAAATTGACTAAAACCGACAAAACACGTTTCCTTTTGCCATGCTCACATATTGATTCCAAAAATTATAAATTTTGGAATCTAGCAATAAATTGACACTACAGATCCAAAAAAGTGGTTTCGTCGAAAACGTAGATCGTTGGCAAAATTTCCATTTTTAACGGCAAAAATTCCATAGCGACTATTTTGAATTTTCAACTGGGCATAACTTTTTATTCCCATTATGAAATTTCAATTTTTCGGATTCGTTGGAAAGATATTTCCAAGTAGATTCTAATATTTTTGGTTTCGCTAAAATCCGTTTTATTATGAATCATGTACATTCATTTGAAATTTGAAATCGAATTTTCAAACTACCACGCCATTTTCTATTCCTTTTATAATTAAAATAAATACTTATATTCTAACGTCGATTCAAAAAAAATATACATTCTAATTCTATTCAAAATAATTTTTTCGTCGTTATTATTTAAAATAAATCATTTTAAATATTCAAAATTCATTAAAATTGTCAAAATAAAAAATTTAAATTGTTTTTACAATCTCCCCCACTTAAAATCTTTTTGTCCTCGAAAAAGAACGAAGCTGAAAGTTGTTTTACAAACCAACTTAACTTTCAGTTTGGCTTTCATTCTTCAACCTTTCAGTTTCTAAGAATTTCTAATTTTTCAAAAATTTGTCTCACTGTAATAACCCTGAAATCTGGGCCAATTTAAAAATTTTATTTTGGCAATTTTAGCAAATTTTGATTATTTAAAATGAATTATTTTAAATAATAACGACGAGAAATTTATTTTGAATAGAATTCAAACGTATATATTATATAGATCGTCGTTAGAATATAATTATTTATTTTAAATTATAAAAGGAATTGAAAATGGCGTGGTAGTTCGATAATTCGATTTCAAACTTCAATTGAACATACCGGAAGGAAAATAAACCGGATTTTAGTGAAACCAAAAATATTTGAATCTAATCTAGAATATCTTTCCAACGAATCCTAAAAGTTGAAATTTCATAGTGGGAATCAAAGGATATGTCCAGTTGAAAATTCGGAATAGTCGCTATAGAATTCAGGCCCTTAAAAATGGAAATTTTGCAAACGACCTCGGATTTCGACGAAACCACTTTTGTTAGATCCGGGATGTAAGGTTATTGCTAGATTCCAAATTTCATAATTTTTCGAATCAATATGTGAGCGTGGCAAAGGAAAACGCGTTTGACCAGTTTCAGTTGATTTTAATCGACTGGAAAATGGTCTTTTTTCAAACGGTCTCAGATTTCGACGAAATTAGTTTTCTTAGGACCGTATCGTCAATACGAAGCTAGAAAATATTTTTCTGGAATTTTTAGAGTTCGTATGTGACCCCGGTGAATTGAAATGCACATTCAAATTTAATATATAGAGTTATATGTTGATTTTGACGAAAACTGATCGAAACGATCGAATCAGCTTACGATACAAATCCCATTGAGATCGGAATGGGGGTAATTAGCTATGGACGACAGGCGGTGGGCCTCGTTTCGAGGTCGAAATAAAAGTCAACTTTTTTTTGAAATAAAATAATATAAAAAATTAAAACTTTCTCTCTCTCTCCCTATAACCCCTCGCCCCCCCTCGATTCTTTTCTAAATCGAAATCAAAAAAGAGAAGAAAAAAAGAAATCGCGTCAGGCGATCGTCGCGACCCCCCCCCAGGCGGTGCTCCCGCCGCGCTCCTCCCCCCTCCTGTCGCGCGACGCGCTAACCCCCCCCCCCCTCTCTCCTACAGCGCGACACCCCCCCTTCCTGCTGAGCGGCGTGACCCCCCCTCCTCCTGCTGCTGCGGCCGCCACTTCTTCTTCTTCCCTCCTTCCTCCTCCCCCCTTCGTTCAACAAAAGGTGAGTTTTTGCGGTTTATTTGATTAGTTAAATTTCTGATTTTTAATTAGTTAAATTACTGATTCTTCATTAGTTCAATTACTGATTTTTCATTAGTTAAATTTCTGATTTTTAATTAGTTAAAGAATTGATTTTTATAGCAAAAAGATTACATTTTTAAAATAGAAAGATTCGATTTTGATTAGAAGAAAAATATGAACTTTCTTATGAATGAAGCGATAGAATAAAAATATAATTTTTATCGTATATAGAAGAATATTAAAGTATGATCTTTATTGTGAAGTGAACAATATAAAAATATGATTTTTAATGCAAAGTAAAAATTCGATTTTTATATATTGAATAGCAAAGTAAAAATTCGATTTTTATATATTGAATAGCAAAGTAAGAATTCGATTTTTATATATTGAATAGCAAAGTAAAAATTCGATTTTTATATATTGAATAACGAAGTAAAAATTCGATTTTTATATATTGAATAGCGAAGTAAAAATTCGATTTTTATATATTGAATAGCGAAGTAAAATGTGATTTTTACATATGTAGTGAGTACGGGCAAAGAAAGTGACAAGAAGCCAGAACGGCGAAGGTTTCTACATAAGAAGAGTCGTGGGATTGGATTAGCTAATTTGTGAGAACTTCTCACTTTTGATTTTATTTTCTAGTTATAAAAATATATACTAGGATGCAGACGGTGTTTAGTAGCACCCGACACCCGTCGTCCACAGACCATGGACGGCTTGTATGCTTGTTTATTTGATTTTGATGTGTAGTTGATTGTGTGATGTGAAATGAAATAAAATATTTATATAGTTAAAAATATTTTATAGTTAAAAATAGAATTTTTAACGTGTATATGAAAGGAAATAAAAATAAACAAATCGGGCGATTTGTTTATATACACACATTTAACTGATATTGATTGGGACGATAAATTTTACACATCGCCCAACTGCACAAATAAAATCTGTGTTTGATTGTTTGAAACCCCACACGGGTATTGGGATGATATTTGACGTACACTAATCCCGATTGTTTAGTTGTATGTCGATCGATTGATTGACAGACTGTTATAAGCGTTAAATATTTGTATTCGATGCTTATACAGTGTAGAATGCACTTTGGATGATGGTTGATTATTCATCGTTGTTATTGTATACATGTGTTGTAAAAGAATCCATATAATTAACATTATATGGTAATTGATTGGGCCTCATTCCAGTTTCGATTAGAAGTTTTGAAATAGAAATGTTTGAAAAAGAAATGTTTGAAATAGAAATATTTGAAATAGAATATTTGAAAATAGAAATATATGAAGCCGTGTTGATTAGATTGACGCCATTTTGACGTGAACGGTATTTATATCGATTTTATTCATTTTTCAATGAATATTGAAATAGATTTGAAAATAATTAAATTGAATAGATTTGAAATTCGAATTATATTAAAATGAATTGAAATTCGAATTATATTTTAAGTGAATTGAAATTCGAATTAAACTGAATTGATTTGAAATTCGAAATACACTGATATGATTTGAAATTCGAATAGAATTGAAATCCGAATTAATTCGAATAGAATTGAATCCGAATTGAAATCGAATGGAATTGAATGGAAATTGAATTGAAACGAATTCAAATTGGAATTGAATGGAAATTGAATAGAAATGAATTCAAACTGGAATTGAATGGAAATTGAATATAAATGAATTCGAATTGAAATTGAATATAAATGAATTCGAATTGAAATTGAATAGAAATGAATTCGAATTGAAATTGAATAGAAATGAATTCGAATTGAAATTGAATAGAAATGAATTCGAATTGAAATTGAATAGAAATGAATTCAAATTGAAATTTAATAGAAATGAATTCGAATTGAAATTGAATATAAATGAATTCGAATGGAAATTGAATATAAATGAATTCGAATTGAAATCGATTTGAAATGAATTTAAAACGAACTTATATTGAAATCTTCAATTTTGATTTGAAATTGAATATGAAGTTGAAACCGTTTTGAAAACGAATTTAAAACGATTTATAAACTATGTTTTAAAAGGAAATCGACGAAGTATATATTATATATATAATATAATGGCCTGAATAGAACGCGCCGCGGCAGTTCGCGAATTTCGACCATTGACTTCGAATGGATATTACGGGAGATCCGACTGTCGGATTCTCTTAAAACCGGAACCGTTGGGTTCGTATCGAAAAGAGCTTTCTAACGAATATTAGAAATTTGAAATCTAACGGTTGGATTTGGAATTATGTCCAAATCAAATTTGGAAAAGGTCGCTATAAGTGCAGTTCGATGGCCGTTGATGGAAATCGACTGTACGGGCCTTGATAAAATCATTAAAAATATCAATAATTTGTGTAAAATCATAAGAAATGATTTGGAAAGAATTGGGATGAAAAACTCCATATTTGAAAAGATAAGAATAGATTTTTATCGAAATGAACTAGTTTTGAACTAGAATTAAAATTCTATTTGTTTTTAAATAAATAAATTGAATTTGAAAAGGGTTTTAAAAATAACTAGAATTTCCAATGATTACATTGGAATGGATTTGAATCGAAATTGTCTTCAGAATATTTCGATGTTGGATTTCGTGATTATACAGATGTTGTTATGGAAATTTGAAAGATATAGATATGTATATCGTTATTTCCAATACGATATCTGTTGGTCGTAGAATTTGATATTGAATATAAGCTGATATATTT
The DNA here is from genome assembly GCA_030737875.1 of Allium sativum. Classification (NCBI taxonomy): domain Eukaryota; kingdom Viridiplantae; phylum Streptophyta; class Magnoliopsida; order Asparagales; family Amaryllidaceae; genus Allium; species Allium sativum. The sequence goes on from CM060922.1 coordinate 1,043,799,095, forward strand.
TCTATTCAGAGCCTTGTATTTAATATCAAATGTGATTTGGGTTTGTCGTGAATGGTGTCTTGACTAACACTGTTCTTGAACCCAGTTGAGAAAAGATTAAATCTTTTTATTTAGATTTAATGAAGTGTACCAATTAAATAATATTTAATTGGAATTGAATTAAATTGATATTGATTTTTGGGTTTATCGTGGACAGTGTTTTAAATAACACTCGTTCTTTAACCCGATAATTAATGGAATGTGATTTTGGGTTTATCATGAACCGTGTTTTAAATGACACTGATTCTTTAACCCAGTTAACGATTAAAACTAAGTGGAGTTTTAATGAATCTTTAATTAGATTGAAAAGATCGAGAATGGAGTACCACCAGTTTTGCTCCAGGCGATAGTTAAATCTTTAATTAGATTTAAACGTGAAATGGTAATTGAATTTACCGATAACATCGTGGTGTTAGATGTGAAGTATTACCAGTTTTACTTCATGGGATGAATAGGTGGGGATTGGGAAATAAAATAAATGATTATTCCGATGTGATTCGCTAATCCCGACTAGTTTGAATTGATATTCAAAGAAGATTAAAAAATAAATTTAAAGAATTTATCTTTGATAAAATTAATGGGAACCTTTCCCAGAGTAGAAGAATATTTGAATAAATGAATATTCTGAATTGGAATGAGGCGTATGTTGTGTTTGTGTAACACTTATTTAAAGTATACGCGAGTTATTCGGGAAGACCGGGTTTATCCCATTCTGAATAACTGATACGACGATAAGTCGAAGATGAAGACGGTGGTCGAAGACCAGAGGTCTTCACGTCTTTTGGGTGATTACTAATGATCTTGATTGGGCTGTACACCCAAGGAGATGGAAACAGTTGGTGATCGTCCAGACGTACTTGGAGATCGATGGATATGCGGGGTACTAGGTGCCTCCGGTTTCGTTCAGACCCAGAACGAACTTGTAAATGGACTGTGTGTCTGACATTGGATTTTAGTCTGTGTGATTGATTTCTATTAAATATATATCTGTTTGGCGACGGAGAATTTATTCTCTTGCTTAACGCCCTTCTCTGAGACGTACGAGCTCAGGGGTTATATATTGATGGATATCAAACGCATGGAGTGAATTGCCTGTGTGGCATGCCTAAGTGGCAATTGATCAAGGCTTCTGTTGAAAAGCAAAGTCTTGTGGTGATGATCAAAGCACGACATGTGTGGCATAGCTTTGTGTAGCGTTGATTCGCGAGCCTCACACCCCGGTTGTGAACCAAAAACGAGAGAAGGATCCAGGGAGGGCATGCGTTTCTTTCTAGCTAGGGTGGTGTCAGTGACCTACCAGCCCTGACATTTATATACTTTTCACCTGTGTGGTTGTTGCTGTTGTGAGGCGCCTCGGTTTGATCGGACGATCCGGGTCCGATGGGGTCATTCATTGACTCATTTACGCCCCAAAGGGGGGGGAAACGCAGTGTTCAGGCATTTTAATCCACATCGGTGGACCGGCCCTGTGGCTCCTAGGTGCAGTTGCGGCTGTAGCCTGAGGCTCGGGCTAGAGAGTCTCGAATTCAATAGAGGACTATCTTTTGCCTCGGTTCATAGATGGAAATCCAATTTCCAAATACGTGACACTTGCGGTTTTGATTGTAGAGCCTAGTATGGCGACATGATATATGGTACCCATGCCGTCTATGATTAATATTTATGATTGAAATTGTTTTGACACTATACACTTATAATAGTATCAAATGGTTTGTTTTTAACGTATCAAGCATGCTTTGGCTATTATAAGGGAAAACCCTATCCTCCAGCTTGTGTTGCATTGTGTGATGGGACCTAGGTCTTATAACGGCTTCATTTTTCTTTATTTAGCATTGCGCTGTTGTATTTATGCACTGGTATTCTTGGGAGGAAACCCGTTCCGTGTTATACGGCGTGGTCCCTTGATTTACCGAACTTTAAAATAAAGATTATTAACTGTTTTTGTTCTCACACCAGTCCATGACTGACCCGGAGTTTATTGTTTTAACCTAAACTTTGGGTACCCTTATTTTGACACGGGCAGCTAGTAGTTTTGGTTTTGCAGATTTATATTCACAGGATCCTGGTTTACAGCTGGAACGATATCCGGAAAGCTTTGTATCCGTATATCTCTTCTAGTTGTGTATTGTATTATTTTCCGCTGCTATGTATTTAAATGTAATTTAAATCTCTGATATTTCTGTGTAATATTTATTCATTTATACTATGTATATTCTTGTAATCTGATGCATTGTTGTAATATACAATGAAATGTTCTTTCGTCTGCGTTCTATTTTGTCGTGTTCTCGAAACAATCAGGCGTTTCGAACGGTCTAGATCGGTTTAGCGACTGATTCGGATCGAGCGAAATTCCCGGTCGTCAAATTTGATATCAGAGCTTTGGTTTACAAAGCTCAGAGAACAAGACACATTAGAACCATACGAAAGAATTCATCAGAAACTGGATTAGTAATATCCAACGGGAATGACTCGTTAGAGATGGGATCAGTAGTATCCTAGAACGAGTGTGAAGAGTATATTTTTAAAGTGAAAACAAATTTTGTTTTAAAAATTTAAATCAATTATTCGTATTTGATTATTTATTTATATTGATTTGGACAGTCCAGTATATAAAGATTTTGCATATGCGCCTTGCAAACGTTTATTTGAAGTTTTAATATACTGGATATATATAGAATTACACTCTAATCGCCCGGAGATGATTTTGATGATGGAGCTCCATCATTAGAATTTATGTTCGAGTGACGAAAGTGGGCTTTCTATATATTTCCTATTGACTGGTGTGAGAACCAAAATTAGATAGGGCCTATTGTTGTGATTTGGCATCAATAATCTGATTTTTGACTATATATCAAAGTTATGCATTTGAAATGATAACCAACTAATGGATTGATGGTTGTGTTGTTGATTATTGGTTGATTAATTAAAATTTGAACCATATAGCCAATTTGAACCAAATATTGACTTGTATTGAAAATTGGTCGCATTTGCTTGTATATACATGTACTTACATTGAACAGGTCATAGCAAAGAGGCTAGAGCAGAAGAATAAAATTGTTTGCCCGACAAATAGGTACATGTTTACCATAATTTACTGTTTTGTTTGGGTGATGATGATTTTATGAGCCGATTGGCTTTTTCTTTTTCTTTTTGAGATTAGAAGGCCTATATGGCAATTTCGGGATTTTCCCGTGCTCCCGGTGCAGGGGAGGTTATGGCGAAATTTTTCGAAAATTTAGGGTGTTAGCCAAATTTTTGAAAAGTTCTTAGAAACTGAAAAGTTGAAGAACTTAAGCCATAGTGAAAATACAGAAAGTTGAGTTGATTTGTTAAACAACTTTCGGCTTCGTTCCTTTTCGGGGACGAAAAGTTTTAAGTGGGGGAGATTGTAGTAACCCGGAAATCTGGGCCAATTTAAAATTTTTATTTTGGCAATTTTAGCGAATTTTAATTATTTAAAATGAATTATTTTAAATAACAACGACGAGAAATTTATTTTGAATGGAATTCAAACGTATATATTATATAGATCGTCGTTAGAATATAATTTTTTATTTTAAATTATAAAAGGAATTGAAAATGACGTGGTAGTTCGATAATTCGATTTCAAACTTCAATTGAACATACCAGGTGCAAAATAAACCGGATTTTAGTGAAACCAAAAATATTTGAATCTAATCTAGAATATCTTTCCAACGAATCCGAAAAATTGAAATTTCAAAACGGGAATCAAAGGATATGTCCAGTAGAAAATTCTGAATAGTCGCTATAGAATTCAGGCCCTTAAAAATGGAAATTTTGCAAACGACCTCGGATTTCGATGAAACCACTTTTGTTAGATCCGGGATGTAAGGTTATTGCTAGATTCCAAATTTCATAATTTTTCGAATCAATATGTGAGCGTGGGAAAGGAAAACGCGTTTGGCCATTTTCAGTTGATTTTAACCCGGAAATCTGGGCCAATTTAAAAATTTTATTTTGGCAATTTTAGCGAATTTTGATTATTTAAAATGAATTATTTTAAATAATAACGACAAGAAATTTATTTTGAATAGAATTCAAACGTATATATTATATAGATCGTCGTTAGAATATAATTATTTATTTTAAATTATAAAAGGAATTGAAAATGGCGTGGTAGTTCGATAATTCGATTTCAAACTTCAATTGAACATATCGGGTGCAAAATAAACCGGATTTTAGTGAAACCAAAAATATTTGAATCTAATCTAGAATATATTTCCAACGAATCCGAAAAATTGAAATTTCATAGCGGGAATCAAAGGATATGTCCAGTTGAAAATTCTGAATAGTCGCTATAGAATTCAGGCCCTTAAAAATGGAAATTTTGCAAACGACCTCGGATTTCGACGAAACCACTTTTGTTAGATCCGGGATGTAAGGTTATTGCTAGATTCCAAATTTCATAATTTTTTGAATCAATATGTGAGCATGGCAAAGGAAAACGCGTTTGACCAGTTTTAGTTGATTTTAATCGACTGGAAAATGGCCATTTTTCAAACGATCTCAGATTTCGACGAAATTAGTTTTGTTAAGACCGTATCGTCAATACGAAGCTAGAAAATATTTTTCTGGAATTTTTAGAGTTCGTATGTGACCCCGGTGAATTGAAATGCGCATTCAAATTCAATATATAGAGTTATATGTTGATTTTGACGAAAACTGATCGAAACGATCGAATCGGCTTACGATACATATCCCATTGTGATCGGAATGGGGGAAATTAGCTATGGATGACAGGCGGTGGGCCTCGTTTCGAGGTCGAAATAAAAGTCAACAAAAGGTGAGTTTTTGTGGTCGAAGACCGGAGGTCTTCACGTCTTTTGGGTGATTACTGATGATCTTGATTGGGCTGTACACCCAAGGAGATGGAAACAGTTGGTGATCGTCCAGACGTACTTGGAGATCGATGGATATGCGGGGTACTAGGTGCCTCCGGTTTCGTTCAGACCCAGAACGAACTTGTAAATGGACTGTGTGTCTGACATTGGATTTTAGTCTGCGTGATTGATTTCTATTAAATATATATCTGTTTGGCGGCGGAGAATTTATTCTCTTGCTTAACACCCTTCTCTGAGACGTACGAGCTCAGGGGTTATATATTGATGGATATCAAACGCATGGAGTGAATTGCCTGTGTGGCATGCCTAAGTGGCAATTGATCAAGGCTTCTGTTGAAAAGCAAAGTCTTGTGGTGATGATCAAAGCATGGCCTGTGTGGCATAGCTTTGTGTAGCGTTGATTCGCGAGCCTCACACCCCGGTTGTGAACCAAAAACGGGAGAAGGATCCAGGGAGGGCATACGTTTCTTTCTAGCAAGGGTGGTGTCAATGACTTACCAGCCCTGACATTTATATACTTTTCACCTGTGTGGTTGTTGCTGTTGCGAGGCGCCTCAGTTTGATCGGAGGATCCGAGTCCGATGGGGTCATTCGTTGACTCATTTACGCCCCAAAGGGCGGGGAAACGCAGTGTTCAGGCATTTTAATCCACATCGGTGGACCGGCCCTGTGGCTCCTAGGTGCAGTTGCAGCTGTAGCCTGAGGCTCGGGCTAGAGAGTCTCGAATTCGGTAGAGGACTATCTTTTGCCTCTGTTCATAGATGGAAATCCAATTTCCAAATACGTGACACTTGCGGTTTGGATTGTAGAGCTAGTATGGCGACTTGATATATGGTACCCATGTCGTCTATGACTGATATTTATGATTGAAATTGTTTTGACACTATACACTTATAATAGTATCAAGTGATTTGTTTTAAACATATCAGGCATGCTTTGGCTATTATAAGGGAAAACCCTACCCTCCGGCTTGTGTTGCATTGTGTGATGGGACCTGGGTCTTATAATGGCTTCATTTTTCTTTATTTAGCATTGCGCTGTTGTATATATGCACTGGTATTCTTGGGAGGAAACCCGTTTCGTGTTATACGGCGTGGTCCCTTGATTTACCGAACTTTAAAATAAAGATTATTAACTGTTTTTGTTCTCACACCAGTCCCATGACTGACCTGGAGTTTATTGTTTTAACCTAAACTCTAGGTGCCCTTATTTTGACATGGGCAGCTAGTAGTTTTGGTTTTGCAGATTTATATTCACAGGATCCTGGTTTACAGCTGGAACGATATCCGGAAAGCTTTGTATCCGTATATCTCTTCTAGTTGTGTATTGTATTATTTTCCGCTGCTATGTATTTAAATGTAATTTAAATCTCTGATATTTCTGTGTAATATTTATTCATTTATACTCTGTATATTCTTGTAATCTGATGCATTGTTGTAATATACAATGAAATGTTCTTCCATCTGCGTTCTATTTTGTCGTGTTCTCGAAACAATCAGGCATTTCGAACGGTTTAGATCGGTTTAGCGACTGATTCGGATCGAGCGAAATTCCCGATCGTCACACTCACATCCTAAATTTTTGAAAAATTTCGCCATAACCTCCCTTACGGGAGCACCGGGAAAATCCCCAAACCGCCACGCAGGCTATCTCATCTCAAAAAGAAAAAGCCAAGGGGCTAGCCAATCGGCTCATAAAATCATCATCACCCAATAAATTAGTAAACATATACCTATTTGTCGGGCATACAATTTTATTCCTCTTCTCTAGCCTCCTTACAATGACCTGTTCAATGTATATACATGTACATGTATGCAAATGCGATAAATTTTCAATATAGTTCAATATTTGATACAATTTGGTTATATGTACCGTTCTTTCACATAATGGTTTTATTAGATAACAAATAATCATACAACACAACCATCAACCAATTAGTGAATTAACGTTTCAAATTCATAATTTTGACATATATACAGAAAATCATGTTTTTGATGCCAAGTCACAACAATATATTCTAACAATATTTTGGTTCTCACACTAGTCAATTGGAAATATACAGATATCCCACTTTCGACACTCGAATATAAACACTGATGATGGCGCGCCATCACCAGAATCAAACCCGGATGACCAGAATGTGATCCTATATCCATCCCGTATATTTGAGGCTTCAATACACGTGGATCAGATGTATATTAAAATCTCTGTATACCCGATAGTCCAAATCGATTTAAAATAAATATTCAAATACGTATAATCAGATTTAAATTTTCAAAATAAAATTCGTTTTCATTTTTATTTTAAAAATATCACTCTTCACACTCGTTCTAAGATTCTACTGATCCTATCTTTAACGAGTCATTCTCATTGGATATTACTAATCCAATCTCTAATGAATTCTTTCATTTGGTTCTAACGTGTCTTGTTCTCCAAACTCTGTAAACCAAAGCTCTGATACCACCTGAAACGACCCGAACTTCCCCGTGAAGGAAAGCCCGGATTGCTTTGAGGACAAGACGATTTAGAACACAAATGGAAGAACATTTCACTGTTATTACAACAATTTACATCAGAATACAAGAATATATAGAGTATGAATAAATATTACACATTTACCAAATATCAGAGATTTACAAGTTACAATGCAATGGAAAAAATAATACAAAATACAATTGAAAGAAATATACAGATACAGAGCTTTCCGAATATCATTCCAGCTGTAAACCAGGATCTTGTGAATATAAATCTGCAAAACCAAAACTACAAGCTGCACGTGTGGAATATAGGGGCACCCAGAGTTTAGGTTAAAACAATAAACTCCAGGTCAGTCATGTGACTAGTGTAAGAACTAAAACAGTTATTAATCTTTATTTTAAAGTTAGGTAAATCAGGGGACCACGCCGTATAACATGGAACAGGTTTTCTCCCAAGAATACCAGTGCATAAAAACAACAACGCAATGCTAAATAAAGAACAATGAAGCTATTATAAGACCCAGATTCCATCACACAATGCAACGCAAGCCGGAGGATTGGGTTTTTACCTTATAATAGCCAAAAATGCTTGGTACGTGAAATTTCATCTTTTATTATTACTATAAGTGTATAGTATCAAAACAATTTCAAATGTAAATGTATCGATCATAAACGGCATGAGTACCTCATCCCACTATGTCGCCATACTAGGCTCTACAATCAAAACCTCAAAATGTCGTATTGGAAGTTGGATTTTCATCTGTGAACCAAGGCAAGGGACCGTCCTTACCGCTTCGAGACAATCAAGACCATGTCTTAGGATCAGAACGCATAGACCCTTGGATCTTCAGGTTTGGCCCACACGGAGTGGATTAAAATTCCTGAACACTGCGTTTCCCCGCCCTACGGGGCGTAAACTGGTCATATCCCGACCAATCTATTGGACCCGGAACGACAAATATATCCGAAGCGCCCCGCTATCCATCATCCACATAAGTAAAATGCCAAGGCATGTAAAACCACTGACACCACTCCTAGCTAGAAGGAAACGCACGCTCTCCCTGCAGTCCTCTCCCGTTTCTGGTTCATACCGGGGTGTGTGGCTCGCAAATCAAAGCTATACACAAAGCTAGTTGTATTAAAGCCATGCTTTGATCATCAACCATTAGGCTCTGCTTTTCAACAAAAGCCTTGATCACAGCATCTCTGTATGCCACATTGTCAATCTACAACATCAGACACACATCCATTTACAAGTCTGTTCTGGGTCTGAACGAAACCGGAGGCACCTTATTTCTAATCCCATATGTCCAATACAGGAGAGAGGCCCTTGCATATCCGGTCGATCTCCAAGTACGTCTGGACAATCACCACTTATTACGTTGTCTTGGGTGTACAGCCCAACCAAGACATCAGTAATCATCCAAACGATGTGAAGACCTCCGGTCTTCAACCACCGTCTTCTTCCTCGACATATCGTCGAATCAGTTATTCAGAATGGGATAAACTCGGTCTTTCTGAATAACTCGTGTATATAATAAACAAGTGCTATAAAAACGCAACATACGCCTCATTCCAATCCAGAATATTCCTTTATTCAAATTTTCTTATACTTTGGGAAAGGTTCCCATTAATTTTATCAAAGATAAATTCTTTAAATTTATTCTTTAATCTTCCTTTGAATATCAATTCAAACCAAATTATGGTTTATCCAAACTAGTCGGGATTAGCGATCCTTACCGAAGTAATCATTTGTTTAATTTCCCAATCCCAACCTACTCATCCCATGAAGCAAAATTGGTAATACTTCATATCTAACACCACGGTGTTATTGGTAAACTCAATTACCCTTTTCACATTCAAATCTAATTAAAGATTTAACTATCACCTGGAGCAAAATAGGTGATACTCCATTCTCGATCATTTCTTGAATTTGATAATTTTAGTTATCAAATTCACCTTTCAATCTATTTAAAAAATCATTAAAACTCTAATTCAGTTTTAATTTCCAAAAATCATTACTTAATGATTTTTCAAAGTTAGTAAATAATTCTTATCTTTAACTGGGTTAAAGAACTAATGTCATTTAAAACACAACTCACAATAAACCCAAAATCACATTCCATTAACAATGGAATCTTCATGGAAAACAGATCAATATATATAATCGACATGAACTTCCATATCCAGCCGATACTATAAATGGAATAATGGCAAAGCCTCTTAAATTCCATATATAGTAATAGTCTTCCTCCATAGAAGTCCACTTCGATTATCACCAAATCGAATTCCATTCCATTCCAATTTATTTTATTAAATTGGAAAACTTCACTTTGGAAATTTTCCTTTTAAATCTTAACAAAAGATTTATAAATTCCAAATCACATTTCACTGTAAATCGGGTTAAAGAACGAATGTCGTTAAAAACACCCGTTCACGATAATCTTCCTTTGAATATCAATTCAAAACAAATTATGATTTATCCAAACTAGTTGGGATTAGCGATCCTTACCGAAGTAATCATTTGTTTAATTTCCCAATCCCAACCTATTCATCCCATGAAGAAAAACTGGTAATACTTCATATCTAACCCCATCGTGTTATTGGTAAATTCAATTACCCTTTTCACGTTCAAATCTAATTAAAGATTTAATAATCGCTTGGAGCAAAACTGGTAGTACTCCATTCTCGATCATTTCTTGAATTTGATAATTTTAGTTATCAAATTCACCTTTCAATCTATTTAAAGATTCATTGAAACTTTAATTCAGTTTTAATTTCCAAAAATCATTACTTATTGATTTTTCAAAGTTAGGAAATAATTCTTATCTTTAACTGGGTTAAGAACTAATGTCATTTAAAACACAGTTCACGATAAATCCAAAATCACATTCCATCAACAATGGAATCTTCATGGAAAACAGATCAATATATATAATCGATATGAACTTCCATATCCAACCGATACTATAAATGGAATAACGGCAAAGCCTCTTAAATTCCATATATAGTAACAGTCTTCCTCCACAGAAGTCCACTTCGATTATCACCAAATCGAATTCCGTTCCAATTTATTTTATTAAATTGGAAAACTTCACTTTGGAAATTTTCCTTTTAAACCTTAACGAAAGATTTATAAATTCCAAATCACATTTCAAAGTAAATCGGGTTAAAGAATGAATGTCGTTAAAAACACAGTTCATGATAAACCCAATTCACATTCCATCAGTCTCTAACCGTTAATTAATAAGAGAATAATTCCCTAAGTGTTAATCCCGAAGGCCGAAACCAACATCAGATCAATGCCCAGGAAACCATTCAACTTAGCTAATCTCTAGTTAGTTTCTAATTTTCTTAACACAACTGGGTTTAAGAATATTGTTACTGAAGACACCGTTCACGTTAAACCCAAAATCCCATTTGATATTAAATACAAGGCCCTGAATAGAAAATATATCGGCTTATATTCAATATGAAATCAACAAATATCGTATTGGAATAACGATATATATATATATATATGTCTTCCAAATTCCTCCACAATATCCGTATAATCACGGAATCAAATATCAAAACATTCCGAAGATAATTTCGATTCAAATCCATTCCAATTCATATATTGGAAATTCCGGTTATTTTTAAAACCATTTCAAATCCAATTTATTTATTTAAAAACATTGGATTATAATTCTAGTTCATAACTAGTTCATTTCGATAAAAATACATTTTTATCTTTTCAAATATGGAATTTTTCATCCCAATTCTTTCCAAATCATTTATTACGATTTCACTCAAATTATCAATATTTTTAATATTTTTATCAAGGCTCGTACAGTAGATTTCCATAAACGGCCATCGAACTGCACGTATAGCGACCTTTTCCAAACTTGATTTCGACATAATTCCAAATCCAACCGTTAGATTTCAAATCTCTAATAGTTTTTGGAAAGCTCTTTTCGATATGAACCCAACGGTTCTGGTTTTAGGAGAATCCGACGGTCGGATATCCCGTAATATCCATTTGAAGTCAATGGTCGAAATTCGCAAAATGCCGCAGCGCGGCGCGTTCTATTTAGGCCATTATATTATATATATAATATATGTAATATATATTTCGTCGATTTCCATTTAAAACGTATTTTATAATTCATTTTAAAATTCGTTTTCAAAACGATTTCAACTTCATAATCAATTTCAAATCAAAATTGAATATTCCATATCATTAATATATAAATGATAATATTTTCAAAACATTAGATTTTGAAATCAATTCCTTTTCGATATTCATTATAAAAATGAATAAAATCAATATAAATATTGTTCACGTGTAAATGGCGTTAATCTAATCAACTGGGATTTATATATTTAAATATATTCGTGTCCATCCCAAATCGAACATCAAAATCAAACTTTGATCTCTTACTGAATATTATTTTAAAATATTCGTTATTTTAAAATATTCCTTCTTTGTGAACTGGAATCAGACACAGCCAATTACCATATAATTTGATTATACGGATTTCACACAACAAATGTGTATATCAATAATCATAAACAATCAACCATCATCTAGAATGCATTCTACACTGTATAAGCATTAAATATAAATATTCAACGCTTACACAGCTTGTCAACCAATCGATTGACATACAACTAAATATTGGGATTAGTGTATGTCCAATATCACCCCAATACCCGTGTGGGGTTTCAATCAACAAATAATGTATTTTATTTGTGCAGTTGGGCGATGTGTAAAATTTATCCTACTCATATACACGTTAAAAATTATATTTTTAATGATAAAATATTTTATTTTCAACACTTGAATATTTTATTTATTTCATTCCAGATCACAAATTTTTTTACAATGCAATCAATCAAACAAACAAGTCGTCCATGGTCTGTGGACTACGGGTGTCGGGTGCTGCTAAGCACCGTCAGCATCCTAGTATATATTTTTAACTAGAAAGTAAATTAAAGTGAGAAGTTCTCACCTTTTGGGATTCACTCCTCCATTCTTTGATTGTGGATCTATTCGCATACCTACGTTAAAAATCATATTTTTGACCCATTAATAATTATTCTCTGTATGACTATTTTATAAATATTATACACAAGCTAAAAATCATATTTTTAACTTATAAAAAATATTTTCTTAGTTCTTGCCAGTTAAAAATCATATTTTTAACTTATAAAAATATATTTTCTTTAATATGATAAAACAAAGGAAATACATTTTTCGAATCAAAGAAAACGTAATTTTCAAATCAAATAAATCCCATTTTTCAATTCTAGAAAATCGTATATTTCAATTCAATGAAATCATATTTTTCATCGAACGCTACACAGATTAAAATTACTTTTTTCTAACATGATGTTTATATTTTGAATCGATGTTTATATTTTGAATATCACATTCTTATAACGCCATTTTCTATGTCTTTTATATAAAAATTACATTTTTATATTATGTTATTTATATAAAAAATCTCATTTTTAATCTACTCCATTCTCGTTTAAAAATTATATTTTTAGTTCCTGCTATTTTATATTTCCAAAGTCAAGTTCTAGTTTATATTTTCAAAATCAAGTTCTATTTTATATTTTCTAAACAAAGTATATGTATATTTTTCTAAACAATGTATATGTATATTTTTCTAAACAAAGTATATCTATATTGGATTACCTTGTTCACTCGATTAATCACGGGATTAAGGTCTTAAAACTCGTCCATAGCTCCTAGATCACGATCAAAATAAGTCCACCCCTTTCAACGACTAAGGTTCGTCATCGCAGGTGATCCATAGCGCCGGAGGAAGATCGGGGGGGGCCCACGCTGCTCGTCTTCACGGCGCCTCTGTACGGTGGCGGTCGCTCGGAACTCGAGGCAGCCTGGTGGCCGGAAAAGCCCTGCCAAGGCGACGACTTCGAGATCTTATTGCTCACGATTCAAAGCACGAGACTCCTTCAGAACACCACGGATTGGAAGATCCTATGAAGATCTATAATACTGGTTTTATACTTGTTTGGATTAGAGCTGTGGATTCGAAGAAAAAGGAGGATTTAATCTCGAGTTTTTCCGCCGTTGACTTGTGAGGGCTACAGCGTGTTATCAAAACTAGTGTTATGAACGAGAGGAAAAAAATGATTGGCTGTTATATATAGAATATTATATTTTTAATAATATATAATACTAAAAAGTTGTTTTTATATCTGATCTCCAAATCAAACCCAACGACTGTCACCCCTAACCAAATACCCCATTCCGAACTCAATGGGATATGTTTCGTAAGCTACTTTGATCGTTTCGATAGGTTTTTCTTTAAATTAAAATATAAATCATTATATATTCAATTTAGACATATATTTTAATTTACCGAGGACACATACGGACTCTAAAAATTCTAGAAAAATTATTTCTAGCTTCGTATTGATGATACGGTCCTAACAAAACTAATTTCGTCGAATTTGGAGACCGTTTGAAAATGGTCATTTTCTAGTCGATCCAAATTGACTAAAACCGACAAAACACGTTTCCTTTTGCCACGCTCACATATTGATTCCAAAAATTATGAATTTTGGAATCTAGCAATAATTTGACACTACGGATCCAACAAAAGTGGTTTCGTCGAAAACGGAGATCGTTTGCAAAATTTCCATTTTTAAGGACTAAAATTCCATAGCGACTATTTTGAATTTTCAGCTGGGAATCACTTTTTATTCCTGTTATGAAATTTCAATTTTTCAGATTCGTTGGAAAGATATTTCCAAGTAGATTCTAATATTTTTGGTTTCGCTAAAATCCGTTTTATTTTGAATCCTGTACATTCATTTGAAATTTGAAATCGAATTTTCAAACTACCGCGCCATTTTCAATTCCTTTTATAATTAAAATAAATATTTATTTTCTAACGTCGATTCAAAAAATATACATACGTTCTAATTCTATTCAAAATAAATTTCTCGTCGGTATTATTTAATATAAATCATTTTAAATATTCAAAATTCATTAAAATTGCCAAAATAAAAAAATTTAATTGGTTTTGATTTTTCGGATTGTTACATGCCTTGTCCTCTGCCCCTGTTGTTGGCAGCATAGTTAAGAGAATAATCAGTATCACTTGATTTCTTGTTGTCGGTTCTTGCCTCATGTGACACCAAAATTGCATGAACATCATCAAGGGGGTGTGTAACTTTTTGTGTTGTTATTATAACTACTACAGCTTCATATTCGTCACCTAAGCCATCGTAGAACTTGTTTTGATTCTTCAATATTACTCACTACAGCTTTCAGCATGTCACATATTTCTTGACTTTTGTCAAGTATTCTCTCATACCCATATTTTATTTCTTACAGTTCTGAAGTTGTCTCTTGTAAAATAATGCTTTTACTGCATATTGATTATTGAAAACTTTTTCAACTTTTGATCCTATTTCATTGGCATTTTTACGCCCTATTACATGAGGAAGTATTGTTGGAATCATAAAAGATAGTTGCCACACACTGATTAACCTTTCTTGCCTATGGTATGTTATATATTCTTTATTAATGATGATATTATTTGTTGCATTAGTTATGAACTATGGAGGAATTGGGAGTATTCCAAGAACGTACCCTTCTAAGCCATACGCCTGGATTGATGTCTCAACTTGCAGCCTCCAAAGTATATAGTTATTTTCTTTGAGATGAACATTGATCAATTGACTCTGTGGGCTTATGACAATCTTGATAAGTTGCTCTACACTGAAAGTTTGGGATATCCCCATGTTGACAGAGGATGCAGAATTATTGCTATTCTCCATTACAGCAAACGCAGTGATGAAGAATAATGGATAAACTAGAGGTAAACCTTTCTGAAACTCTTTACTTTGAATTGAGATCCACAAGAAATAGACATACAGTCAGTTAGACCACAAACAAATAGATTTATATGATGAAACCTAATTTTTCTTTTGAGTTTTCAAAAGAACCAGATTCTGATGTTGTTCGTGATTTGCTATCTTTCTTGATTGTTTGTTTTTCTTGTGTTTCTTGATCGGTAAGGATGCTTTCAAATGTGTTTAATCCCAATCTCAATGTTGTAACACAGATGCAGCCAGTGAAAGTTAGGCACGAAACTATGTTGTAGAAATTGAGAATAAAATCTCAAATGAAAATATCACATGTGACATTGGATGAGCCCGATTCAAATGACGAAATCTGATCTGATGAATCTGCTAATACAAATATCACCAATCGAGTTTGGATCGATCAGGCTACTTCTACTTAACTGATATTACTAATCTGCCATTTAAGACCCCTCCGGCGGACGCCTCATGTTACTATTTAACTGATGTTATGGTAGCAGACCTATGCCACTTAAGACTTCCCTTATACGATTTGTAAATTAAATTGCATGCTACGCGCCACATATTTAAAACATGTCCCTAGGTTGGCCCTCATAAAGCACCTAGAGGAAGTGGTCATTCCAGTAAACTGCCGCACTTTGTTATTGCCATGACTAAACCACTTTTTAGAGAAGGAGGACCCATAGACCACTTCACATCTAATAAGGAAGGGTCCCATGAATTTGGTCCAAATCCAAGGAGTAAACCTTCAAAACGGTCCTAGTTCTAACCGCTTAAGAACCAAACTAGATAAGAAGAGAGTCGGCTACTTAAGACTTTCCTAAGGCAGTAGTAAGCCTACCTATCTACACACATAATAGGTATATATACACACACTAGACCTCTCACGTGAAACCGTCTAATTGTAGATGTTGGATATGCCTGGCGGTTCCGGGCATATTTCTACTACAAGAGGGCTTAACCTCGTGTCATATTGCACCAAGTTTAATGGCCCATGACACCCAAACCCCTCACATTAACTTAACTCACTTGTGGTTGCTGGATTTGCTGGTTCGTTCCGGGCAGATTTCAACCACAAATGACAACTAACCTCATGTATGTGTGTCATTATTTAATATATATAAATAAGCCATTTATACACACACGCAAGCAACAATTCATATGTGGACATTTCAAATTCCTAACCTTATTCTAACGCATTTATTATGCTATTAATATGTTTGATTATGTTGATTGCGCTATATAAATATATAATTAAATATGTTCGATAAAGCTTATTTCTGTTCGAATTAAGAAACATTCTAATGGTGTGAATTTTCAATTATGTTCACATACAAGTCCAATTCCCATACTAAACTACTTAATTCATGGCATAATCAACAACAAGAAGCAAATGGGAAAAATAACATCATAACTATTCAAACTTGTATCCTAAGCTTGTTATAATAATTTAGGCAAGGGAACAGAAATAAGGTGTTAAATGCATACATATTTAACATATATACATATGTAAATGTGTATATATGTATAAAAACCTCTATTGAATCAGATTCACTCTTTTACTATGTTGCACATAAAAACATTAACATTCGATTATTCCAAAACTAAATGTTAGGTATGAGAATCACGGATCTTAAGGCAAAACTAACAATAGAGGGGGTGAACAGTGTTTTAAAGGATTTATAGAAAACTTAAACAATTAACAATTACTCAAATAACTATATAATCACAGAATGAATATCACAACAGAAACAATCACAAATATAGATATAATCAAAAGTAAAATGCAGAAAAGGAAAGAACACACCAGATTTTATACTGGTTCGGATTACTCCTACATCCAGTCCCAAGCAACGCTGGATTGCGCAAAGTTTTATTAATATCAGAATCTAATTACAGCCCCCTTGATTTCACGGCTACTAGGTTAAACACCGATTCGACACCCTTGGTTTCACGGCTACAAGGTTAACACTGCTCCTTTTCCTTGATTTATGGGCTACAAGGAACACACCCTTTCCTTAACAATTACAATAGCCCTGGAACTCTTGAATAGACATTCCAAACAGAGAGTATTTGATGGAGATTGAGAATAGAAAGATAATGATATAATTTGTATTGAAATCAGCAGAGTATAAGTGTATAAATCAAGAATTTAAAGTAGAATAATGGTGGTAAGAGAAAGGATGAAGAAGGAGAAGATTAGTTGTTTAAAATTTCAAAAATGAGGCCTTTATATAGTGTTCCAAAGGTCACAACAGTTCTGAAACATTTTAAAATGTGAAAAGGCACTACCTTTAGAATTAAAAAAATGTAACAGTTATATATCGACAGTAAGAAAGTGTATGTTGACATATATGTAAATTTCAAATTTTAAGTCATGTTCAAACTAATTAAATCAGTATATGTATATATTCTGGAAATTCCTAAATCAAAACTTGTTATTTAAAATATAATTCTTTAAGTATAAAAACATATTAAACATACGATATAAGAACTATACATATATAGATGATATAAAACTATATATTATAATTATAAACATATATATAATTATAAGACTTTATAATATATATAAACTATATAAGAAACTTACATATGTATTTGAAATCATAAAAAAATCTCTAAAAGATTTCAAAACATTTTGATAGGAATTTGATATAATTTGAAATCAATTTAAAAAGAATAATTTGAAAACCGAATTTTGAGAGTGCTAAT
The DNA here is from genome assembly GCA_030737875.1 of Allium sativum. Lineage (NCBI taxonomy): Eukaryota > Viridiplantae > Streptophyta > Magnoliopsida > Asparagales > Amaryllidaceae > Allium > Allium sativum. The sequence goes on from CM060922.1 coordinate 1,043,817,036, forward strand.
CTGAGTATTAACTTACTAACTAGACTATATTACTCTGATAATCTCGAACTCTTGATAATTTGATACTCATGAGTCTTGAATCTCCTTTGAAATCTTGAATCTCTTAAACTGTGTAGTCTTCAATATTTATTTCCTACATATAAAGCCTATATATACATACATATATATATATATACACATATTCTAGATAAAGGTGTTAGTATATATTTTATAATCAATAATGATTGAAACAAGGTTGTTGTCATCAAAAATCCATTCTCCAACAATCTCCCAATTTTTGATGATGACAACCTTGGTCTATAAAATATTCATATCTGATATTACCTGTTGATCTGATTCCTTGATTACTCCTCATTACACCATGAATTTCTTCTAACTCCCCCTTAAACTATGCCTACCTTAACTATGCCTTATTTTATATTTTCTCCCCCTTTGTCATCAACAAAAAGTATATCTAATGGTACTCCCCCTAAATCTATGCCATTAATGACTTATTCTAGATATATAACTTTCCTAAGACTATAATACTAAATCTAAAAGTTTATAACTCTCCATAAATTTTTGACTATACTAATGTAATTCTATCAAACATAAACAAGAGTATAAATAATTAATACAAGCAATCCAATCAGTCAAACCAAACATATTTACAAGAAAATCACACAATGGTAATTCGTATTTACGTACATTACAATCACACAAAATACGAAATTGTTAAACGTTTGGAATTTCTTAACAATCGGGGATTTGTGAATTGAACAGTAGGGTAAATAAAGACAAAATTCCCTACTTTTCTCTATCACATTCCCTTTTTGTCAAAACACACTTCGCCTATGTAAATTACTTATTCATCTTCTTCCATGTTTTAGTTTGGCATCTCTTCTTCCTCTTCTTCTTTCATTTCTTCTTCCCCTTCTTCTTCTCCTCCTCCTTCTTCTTCTTCATCTTCATCTTCCATGTATGTTTTTTGATTATCATCCTTGATGATAATCAGATTGGTTTGATTATCCGTTACAAACCATTGTATATTTCTTATTATCTTCCCTTGCTTCTCTTATTCTCTATTCATCCTTATTTGAAGTAGTTGAATTTTAATCAAAATTTGTAGCATATCCTTCATAAATTCCTCCGATTTCATGTCTCTCGCAAGTGTAGTACGTCGAAATGGAGCTTCGGATGGTCCGGGAAACGAAACAGGGTTGTTTTGGTTGATGTTAATAGAGGAGGAAACTGTTTATTTTATTTCATAATTTTTCCAAAGAGAAAATGAAGAGAAGAAGAAAGAATTTCGAAATATTGAGTTAAATATAGGTTGTAATTACCTTTTAGTGGGAATTAATTTTTGAAAAACTAGCAGTTATATGTTGACATGTACAAACTTGCATGTCGACATACATACATTTTTTTATTTTTATTTTAATTTTTATGATTTTATACTACATTAATATATTTAATTACTCTATTTCACTTAAAGAACAAATGCCTAATTCTCTTCTAAATTTAGTGAATGTTGCTTCATTTAACGGTTTGGTTAATATATAAGCTATTTGTTTTTCTATTTCTACGAAATCTAGTGAAATTTTCTCTTTACTTACATTATCTCTAAGGAAATGATGTCTTATATCAGTATGTTTAGTTCTCAAATGATGTGTTGGATTTTTAGATATACTTATAGCGCTTGTATTATCACAGTATATTGGTGATTTGTTTATATCTAATCCAAAATCTTTTAGAGTTCTTGAATATATATTACTTGTGAACAAGCCAAAGTAGTTGAGATATATTCTGCTTCATTTGTAGACAAGGATACTGTATTTTGCTTTTTTACTAAACCAGGAGACTAGCAAATGACCTAAGAAGGTGGCACGTTCCACTAGTGCTTTTACGATTTGATTTACATCCTACGTAATCAACATCACAATAGGATATTAAATCAAACGAGTCATTTTTAGAATAAAATAATCCAAAATCTAATGTATGTTTTACATAGCGAAGAATACATTTCACAGTTTTCAAGTGATTTTCTTTAGGTTGAGATTGAGATCTTGCATAAAGACATACACTATGCATTATATCTGGTCTACTAGTAGTTATATACAATCATTATCCTATAATTCCTCTATATAATTTTTGAACGACATCTTTTGATGTATCGTTTTTACTTAAGGCTATATTGATTGCCATAGTTGTAGGTCCATTTGTTGTATTTAAATTATATTTATTAATTAAATCTTTAGCATATTTTTCTTGATTAATAAATATTCCATTATTTAGTTGCCTTATTTGTAAGCCTAAGAAAAATGTAAGTTCACCCATATGACTCAACTCAAATTCTCGGGTCATAATATCTGAGAATTCTTTATTCATTTGATTATTCGTTGATCCAACAATTATATCATCAACAAAAAGTTGTACTAATTGGATATTTCTTTTACCTCTTTTAATAAAAAGTGTGTTATCTACTTTACTAATTTCGAAGTTAGATTGTAATAAATACGTCCTTAATCTATCATACTGAGATGACCCGAACCTCCCCGTGAAGGGAAGCCCGGATTGTGTTGAGAACAAGACCAATCAGAACACAAACAGAAGAACATTTCATTGCTTATTACAACAATTCCATCAGAATACAAGAATATAACAAAGTATGAATAAATAAAATACATTCGATAAATATCAGAGATTACAATATATTACATAGCAGCGGAAAATAATACAAAACACAACTGAAGGTGATATACGGACACAGAGCTTTCCGGATATCATTCCAGTTGTAAACCAGGATCCTATGAATATAAATCTCAAAAACCAAAACTACTAGCTGCCCGTGCAGAAATAGGGGCACCCAAAGTTTAGGTTAAAACAATAAACTCCAGGTCAGTCATGTGACTGGTGTGAGAACTAAAACAGTTATTTAAAACTTTACTTTAAAAGAGAGTAATTCAAGGGACCACGCTGTATAACATGGAACGGGTTTCCTCCCAAGAATACTTGTGCGTAAAATAAACAACGCAATGCTTTTTGGAAACATGAAGCTATTATAAGACCCAGGTCCCATCAAACATTGCAACACAAGCCGGAGGATAGGGTTTTACCTTATAATAGCCAAATAATGCTTGATACGTTTAAAACAATTCATTTGATACTATTATAAGTGCATAGTGTATAAAACAACTTCAAATATAAATGTATCGATCCTAGACGGCATGCATACCATATATCATGTCACCAATACTAGGCTCTACAATCAAAACCGCAAATGTCACATATTGGAAGTTGGATTTCCATCTGTGAACCAAGGCAAGGGATCGTCCTTACGGCTTCGAGACTCTCTAGCCCGAGCCTTAGGATCAGAATGCATCGACCCTTGGATCGTCAGGGCCAGTCCACACAATGTGGATTAAAATGCCTGAACACTACGTTTCCCCGCCATATGGGGCGTAAATGAGCCAAATGACTCCATCGGCCCTGGATCGACCGATATAACTGAGGCGCCTCGCTATCCATCATCCAAATAAGTAAAATGTCAGGGCGTGCAAAACGCTGACACCACTCCTAACTAGAAGGAAACGCATGCCCTCCCTGAAGTCCTCTCCCGTTTCTGGTTTACACCGGGGTGTGAGGCTCGCGAATTAATGCTACACAAAGCTACGCCACAAAGGTCGTGCTTTGATCATCAACCATAAGACTCTGCTTTTCAACAGAAGCCTTGATCATTTGCATCTCAGCATGCCACACAAGCAATTCACGCTATGCAACCGATGTCAATCAATCACACAGAATGAAATCCGATGTCAAACACACATCCATTTACAAGTTCGTTCTGGGTCTAAACGAAACCGAAGGCACCTTATTCCTCCCCCATATGTCCAATACAGGGGAGAGGCACTCGCATATCCGTCAATCTCCAAGTACGTCTGGACGATCACCACTTATTACCTCGCCTTGGGTGTACCGCCCAATCAAGACATCAGTAATCATCCAAACGATGTGAAGACCTCCGGTCTTCAACCACCATCTTCATCCTCGACATACCATCGAATCAGATATTTAGAATGGGATAAACCTGATCTTTCTGAATAACTCGCGTATATGATAAACAACTGCTATAAAAACACAACATACACCTCATTCCAATCCAGAATATTTCTTTATTCAAATATTCTTATACTTTAGGAAAGGTTCCCATTAATTTTATCAAAGATAAATTCTTTAAATTTATTCTTTAATCTTCCTTTGGATATCATTTCAATCTAATTAAAGATGCGTTAAAACTCCACTTGGTTTTAATCTTCCCAAAAATCAATATTAACGATTGTTTAACTTGTGAAATCATATCCTGTCTTTAACTGGGTTAAAGAACCAATGTCATTTAAATCATGGTTCATGATAAACCCAAAATCACATTCCATTTCTTCAGCCTCTAACCATAAAATAGCAAGTGAACAATCCCCTAAGTATTAACCCCGAAGGCCGAAACCAACATCAGATCAATACCCAGGAAACCATTCAACTTAACAAATCTCCAGTTAATTTCTGATTTTCTTAACTCCATTGGGTCTAAGAATAGTATTATTAAAGATACCATTCACAGCAACCCAAATCACATTCCATTAATTATGGAATCTTCACGAAAAAACAAATCAATATATATAATCGATATCAATTTCCATATCCGACCAATAATATAAATGGAATAACGGCAACGCCTCCTAAATTCCATATGTATTAACAGTCTTCCTCCACAGAAGTTCACTTCGATTATTATCAAATCGAATTCCATTCAATTCCAATTTAATATGTTAAATTGGAAAACTTTACTTTGGAAAATCTCCTTTAAATCTTAACAAAAGATTTATAAATTCCAAATCTCATTTCATTGTAAATCGGGTTAAAGAACGAATGTCGCTAAAACACAGTTCACGATAAACCCAATTCACATTCCATCAGTCTCTAACCGTAAATTAGTAAGAGAACAAATCCCTAAGTGTTAACATCGAAGGCCGAAACCAACATCAGATCAATACCAAGGAAACCATTTAACTTAACTAATCTCCAGTCAGTTTCTAATTTTATTAACTCCATTGGGTTCAGGAATAGTATTATTAAAGATACCATTCAAGACAAACCCAAAATCCAATTTGATATTAAATACAAGGCTCTGAATAGAAAATATATCGGCTTATATTCAATATCAAATTCTGAAATCAACAAATATCGTATTGGAAATAACGATATATATATATATATTTCAAATTTCCATAATAATATCTGTATAATCACGAAATTCAACATCGAAATATTCCAAAGACGATTTCGATTCAAATCCATTTCCAATTTATATATTGGAAATTCGGGTTATTTTTAAAACCATTTCAAAACCAATTTATTTATTTTAAAAATAATTGAATTATAATTCTAGTTCAAAACTGGTTCATTTCGATAAAAAATTATTTTTATCTTTTCAAATATGGAATTTTTCATCCCAATTCTTTCCAAATCACTTCTTATGATTTTACACTAATCAGTGATATTTTTAATAATTTTATCAAGGCCCGTACAGTCGATTTCCATAAACGGCCATCGAACCGCACTTACAACGACCTTTTACAAATTTGATTTGGACATAATTCCAAATCCACTCGTTAGATTTCTAACTTCTAATACTCGTTAGAAAACTCTTTTCGATACGAACCCAACGGTTCCGGTTTTAGTAGAATCCGACGGTCGGATCTCCCGTAATATCCATTCGAAGTCAATGGTCGAAATTCGCGAACTGCCGCAGCGTGGCGCGTTCTATTCAGGCCATTATATATATTATATATATTTCGTCGATTACCTTTCTAAACGTATTTTATAAATCGTTTTAAATTCATTTTCAAAACGATTTCAACTTCATATTCAATTTCTAATCAAAATTGAATATTCCATATCATCGATATATAAATGATAATATTTTCAAAACATTAGATTTTGAAACCAATTTCTTTTCGATATTCATTATATAAATGAATAAAATCGATATAAATATCGTTCATGTCAAAATGACGTCGATCTAATCAACACGGCTTCTTATGTTTATATATATTCGTGTCCATCCCAAATCGGACATCAAAATTAGATTTTGATTCTTTCACTGAATATTATTTGAAAATATTCGTTATTTTAAAATAATCGTTATTTTAAAATATTCATTCATTCTGAACTGGAATCAGACACAGTCAATTACCATATGATTTGATTATATGGTTTTCATACAATACATGTGTATAACAACAATGATAAACAATCAACCAACATCCAGAGTGCATTCTACACTGCATAAGCATCAAATATAAATATTTAATGCTTATAACAGAATGTCAACCAATCGATTGACATACTACTAATTATTGGGATTAGTGTACGTCCAATATCATCCTAATACCCGTGTAGGGTTTCAAACAATCAAACATAGGTTTTATTTGTGCAGTTGGGCGATGTGTAAAATTTATCGTCCCAATCAATATCAGCCAAATGTGTGTACATAAATAAATCGTCTGATTTGTTTATAAATATTTATTTTATTCATATACGCGTTAAAAATTACATTTTTAACTATAAAATATTTTCAACTATAAAATATTTTATTCCATTCCACATCACACAATCAATTTTCACAACATAACCAAACAAACAAACAAGTCGTCCATGATCTGTGGACAACGGGTGTCGGGTGCTGCTAAGCACTGTCTGCATACTAGTATATATTTTAACTAGAAAAAAAATAAAAAGTGAGAAGTTCTCACCTTTGGGATCCACTCCATCATTCTTTATTTCTGAACGGTTCAGATTTGGATTTGTTTTCCACCAGTTCCATCGCGATTCTTTTCATGCTGTTTATAGTAAAAATCATATTTTTATCGCTTTACAATAAATAAAAATCAGATTTTAATTTCTACTTCATATAATTTTACAACGCTTCTTTCTATATAAAAATTATATTTTTATATCTCTACTTATTATATAAAGATCAAATTTTCATTTCGCTTCATATATTTAAAAATCGCATTTTTATGAATCAATTTTCTATATAAAAATCGTATTTTTATATTTCTATATATATAATAAAATTCATACTTCCATATGGCTATTATATAAATAAAAATCAAAGTTTTATTCTCATGTCCTACATATAAAAATCACATATTTCTACTTGTAAAAATCACATCCTTATCATATCCTTATATATAAAATAGAATCTCGCCTTTTATATATTAAAAATCTCGCCTTCTATATATATATTAAAAATCCTAGCTTTTCCTAATCAAAGCTCTAAACTTTTCAAATCAAAATCTAATCTTTACTCTACTATTACTTTTTATAAAAACCATATTTTACTTTCAAAATAAAAACTCACTTTTCGTCGAACTCTGGCTGGAGGGACTGCAGTGGGGGGTGCGAACTCACGGAGGCGGAGCGACGGAGTTGTGGTGCTTCGATTTGGGTGGAGCATCGGGTTTAGGGGGCTTTCACGTTGAAGAGGAGAGGGAGGGGGAGAAGAAAGTGCTGAGGAGGAGGCACGGTGTCAGAGGGCGGCGCGACAGGGGGTGGGCGGCAGGCCAGTAGGTGGAGGCGGCGGTTTAAAGGGGGATTGGGGCTACGGCCTAGGGCTTTGTGAATTAGGGGCTGAGGAGGAAGGAGGGGAACGGAGGATAGTCGGAGGGGGTGATGGTGACAGTCTGGAGGCGGCGGTGGGCTAGGTGGATGGCCGCGACGAGGGAGGTAGGGGTGGCGGAAAAACTGTGGGCTTCTTTTTTTTCTGGTTTTGAATGAACGGTAGGGGAAGAGAGAGTATAAGGGGGGAGAGAGTTATTTTTTAGTTTAATTAATTAATATTTAATTTCTCCAGGAGTTGACTTTTAACTTCAAACTCCGAACGAGGCCCAACGATTGTCACCCCTAGCTAATTACCCCTATTCCGAACGCAATGAGATATGTTTCGTAAGCCAATTCGGCCGTTACGATAGGTTTTTCTTTAAATCAAAATACAAATCAATGTATATTGAATTTACATGTACATTTTAATTTACCGTGGCCACATACTAACACTAAAAATTCCAGAAAAAATATTTCTAGCTTCGTATTGACGTTACGGTCCTAACGAAACTAATTTCGTCAAATTTGAAGACCTTTTGAAAAATGGCCATTTTCTGGTCGATCCAAATTGACCGAAACTATCAAAACACGTTTTCTTTTGCCTCGCTCACATATTGATTCAGAAAATTACGAACTTTGGAATCTAGCAATAACTTGACATCCCGGATCCAACAAAAGTGGTTTCGTCAAAAACGGAGGTTGTTTGCAAAATTTCCATTTTTAAGGGCCAAAATTCCATAGCGACTATTCTGAATTTTCAACTGGACCTAACTTTTTATCCCCGCTATGAAATTTCAATTTTTCGGATTCTTTGGAAAGATATTTTCAAATAGTTTCTAATATTTTTTGTTTTGCTAAAATCCGGTTTATTTCGTATCCAGTACATTCATTTGAAATTTGAAATCGAATTTTCAAACTACCGCGCCATTTTCAATTCCTTTTGTAAATAAAAATAAATATTTATATTCTAATGACGATTCAAATAAATATATACATTCTAATTTTGTTCAAAATAAATTTCTTGTCGTTGTTATTTAAAATAATTCATTTTAAATATTCAAAATTCATCAAAATTGCCAAAATAAAAAATTTAAATTGGCTCGGATTTTTCCAGGTTGTTACAATCTCCCCTACTTAAAATCTTTTCGTCCTAAAAAAGGAACGGAGTTGAAAGTTGTTTTACTAATCAACTCAACTTTCAGTTTTCATTATGGCTTAAGTTCTTCAACTTTTCAGTTTCTAAGAACTTTTCAATTTTTTCAAAAATCTGGCTAACACCCTAAATTTTCGAAAAATTCCGCCATAACCTCCCCTGTACGGGAGCACCGGGAAAATCCCGAAATTTCCATACAGGCCTCTCCAATCCAAAAAAAAAAGAAATAGCTAAGCGGGTAGCCAATCGGCTCATAAAATCATCAAAAACCCCAAGAAATACAATAAACATGTACCTATTTGTCAGGAAAACAATTTTATTCCTCTGCTCTAGCCTCTTTGCAATGACCTGTTCACACATATATGTACATGCACGCATTTCCAAGCAATTTTCAATACAGTTTAAATTTGACTAAATTTGGCTCAAATTTTACCTTTCTTTCACATGTTGATTTAAATAAATAATCACACAAAACGATCATCAATCAATTAGTTGATTAGCTTTTCAAATTCATAACTTTGATACATATACAGAAAATCATGTTATTGATGCCAATTCACACAACAGCCCTATCTAGTTTTTGGTTCTCACACCATTCAATTGGAAATATATAGAAATCCCACTTTCGAAACTCGAACACAAGTGCTGATGATGACATGCCATCATCAGAACCATCTCCGGGCGACTAGAGTGTGATCCTATATCTATCCAGTATATTAAAATTTCGAATACACGTTTGCAAGGCATATATGCAAAATCTTTATATATTGGATTTTCCAAATTCAATACAAATAAAATATTCAAATACGTATAATAAAGTTTAAATTTTCAAAACCAACTTTGGTTTCATTTTTAAAAATATACTCTTCACACTCGTTCTAGGATACTACTGATCCCATCTCTAACGAGTCATTCTCATTGGATATTACTAATCCAATCTCTGATGAATTCATTCGCATGGTTCTAATGTGTCTTGTTCTCCAATCTCTGTAAACCAAAGCTCTGATACCAAACTGAGACGACCCGAACCTCCCCGTGAAGGGAAGCCTGGATTGAGTTGAGAACAAGACCAGTCAGAACACAAACAGAAGAACATTTCATTGCTTATTACAACAATTCCATCAGAATACAAGAATATAACAGAGTATAAATAAATAAAACGCATTTGATAAATATCAGAGATTACAATATATTACATAGCAGCGGAAAATAATACAAAACACAACTGAAGGTGATATACGGATACATAGTTTTCCGAATATCATTCCAGCTGTAAACCAGGATCCTGTGAATATAAATCTGCAAAACCAAAACTACTAGTTGCCCGTGCGGAAATAGGGGCACCAAGAGTTTAGGTTAAAACAATAAACTCTAGGTCAGTCATGTGACTGGTGTGAGAACTAAAACAGTTATTTAAAACTTTACTTTAAAAGAGAGTAATTCAAGGGACCACGCCGTATAACACGGAACGGGTTTCCTCCCAAGAATACTTGTGCATAAAATAAACAATGCAATGCTTTTTGGAAACATGAAGCTATTATAAGACCCAGGTCCCATCACACAATGCAACACAAGCCAGAGGATAGGTTTTTACCTTATAATAGCCAAATAATGCTTGATACGTTTAAAACAAATCATTTGATACTATTATAAGTGCGTAGTGTATAAAACAACTTCAAATATAATTGTATCAATCCTAGACGGCATGGGTACCATATATCATGTCGCCAATACTAGGCTCAATAATCAAAACCGCAAATGTCACGTATTGGAAGTTGGATTTCCATCTGTGAACCAAGGCAAGGGATCGTCCTTACCTCTTCGAGACTCTCTAGCCCGAGCCTTAGGATCAGAACGCATCGACCCTTGGATCGTCAGGGCCAGTCCACTCAATGTGGATTAAAATGCCTAAACACTACGTTTCCCCGCCCTATGGGGCGTAAATGAGCCAAATGACTCCATCGGCCCGGATCGACCGATATAACTGAGGCGCCTCGCTATCCATCATCCACATAAGTAAAATGTCAGGGCGTGCAAAATGCTGACACCACTCCTAACTAGAAGGAAACGCATGCCCTCCCTGAAGTCCTCTCCAGTTTCTGGTCCACACCGGGGTGTGAGGCTCGCGAATTAATGCTACACAAAGCTATGCCACAAAGGCCGTGCTTTGATCATCAACCACAAGACTCTACTTTTCAACAGAAGCCTTGATCATTTCCATCTCAGCATGCCACACAGGCAATTCAATCGATCACACAGAATGAAGATGTCAGACACACATCCATTTACAAGTTCGTTCTGGGTCTGAACGAAACTGAAGGCACCTTATTCCTTCCTCATATGTCCAATACAGGGGAGAGGCCCTCACATATCCGTCAATCTCCAAGTACGTCTTGACGATCACCACTTATTACCTCGCCTTGGGTGTACAGCCCAATCAAGACATCAGTAATCATCCAAACGATGTGAAGACCTCCGGTCTTCAACCACTGTCTTCATCCCCGACATATCGTCGAATTAGTTATTCAGAATGGGATAAACCCGGTCTTTCTGAATAACTCGCGTATATGATAAATAAGTGCTATAAAAACACAACATACGCCTCATTCCAATCCAGAATATTCCTTTATTCAAATATTCTTATACTTTGGGAAAGGTTCCCATTAATTTTATCAAAGATAAATTCTTTAAATTTATTCTTTAATCTTCCTTTGGATATCATTTCAATCTAATTAAAGATGCATTAAAACTCCACTTGGTTTTAATCTTCCCAAAAATCAATATTAACGATTGTTTAACTTGGGAAATCATATCCTCTCTTTAACTGGGTTAAAGAACATATGTCATTTAAAACATGGTTCACGATAAACCCAAAATCACATTCCATTTCTTCAGCCTCTAACCATAAAGTAGCAAGTGAATAATCCCTTAAGTATTAACCCCGAAGGCCGAAAACAACATCAGATCAATACCCAGAAAACCATTCAACTTAACTAATCTCCAGTTAGTTTCTGATTTTCTTAACTCCATTGGGTCTAAGAATAGTATTATTAAAGATACCATTCACGACAACCTAAATCACATTCCATTAATTATGGAATCTTCAACAAATCAATATATAATCAATATCAATTTCCATATCCGACCAATAATATAAATGGAATAATGGCAACGCCTCCTAAATTCCATATGTATTAACAGTCTTCCTCCAGAGAAGTTCACTTCAATTATTATCAAATCAAATTCCATTCAATTCCAATTTAATATGTTAAATTGGAAAACTTTAGTATGGAAAATCTCCTTTAAATCTTAACAAAAGATTTATAAATTCCAAATCCTATTTCACTGTAAATCGGGTTAAAGAACTAATGTCGCTAAAACACAGTTCACGATAAACCCAATTCACATTCCATCAGTCTCTAACCATAAATTAGTAAGAGAACAATTCCCTAAGTGTTAACCCCGAAGGCCAAAACCAACATTAGATCAATACCCAGGAAACCATTCAACTTAACTAATCTCCGGTCAGTTTCTAATTTTATTAACTCCGTTGGGTTCAAGAACAGTATTATTAAAGATACCTTTCACGACAAACCCAAAATCCAATTTGATATTAAATACAAGGCCCTGAATAGAAAATATATCGGCTTATATTCAATATCAAATTCTGAAATCAACAAATATCGTATTGGAAATAACGATATATATATATATATATATCTTTCAAATTTTCATAATAATATTTGTATAATCACGAAATTCAACATCGAAATATTCCGAAGATGATTTCGATTCAAATCCATTTCCAATTTATATATTGGAAACTCAGGTTATTTTTCAAACTATTTCAAAACCAATTTATTTATTTTAAAAATAATTGAATTATAATTCTAGTTCAAAACTAGTTCATTTCGATAAAAATATATTTTTATCTTTTCAAATATGGAATTTTTCATCCTAATTCTTTACAAATCACTTCTTATGATTTTACACTAATTATTGATATTTTTAATAATTTTATCAAGGCCCGTACAGTCGGTTACCATAAACGGCCATCGAACTGCACTTATAGCGACCTTTTCCAAATTTGATTTGGACATAATTCCAAATCCAACTGTTAGATTTCTAATTTCTAATATTCATTAGAAAGCTCTTTACGATACGAACCTAACGGTTTCGGTTTTAGGAGAATCCGACGGTCGGATCTCCCGTAATATCCATTCGAAGTCAATGGTCGAAATTCGCGAACTGCCGCAGCACAGCGCGTTCTATTCAGGCCATTATATATAATATATATATTATATATATTTCTTCGATTACCTTTCTAAACGTATTTTATAAATCGTTTTAAATTCATTTTCAAAACGATTTCAACTTCATATTCAATTTCTAATCAAAATTGAATATTCCATATCATCGATATATAAATGATAATATTTTCAAAACATTAGATTTTGAAATCAATTTCTTTTCGATATTCATTATATAAATGAATAAAATCGAATAAATATCTTTCACGTCAAAATGACGTCAATCTAATCAACACGGCTTCATATGTTTAAATATATTCGTGTCCATCCCAAATCGGACATCAAAATCAAATTTTGATTCTTTTACTGAATATTATTTGAAAATATTCGTTAGTTTAAAATAATCGTTATTTTAAAATATTCATTCCTTCTGAACTGGAATCAGACACAGTCAATTACCATATGATTTGATTATATGGTTTTCATACAATACATGTGTATAACAACAATGATAAACAATCATCCAACATCCAGAGTGCATTCTACACTACATAAGCATCAAATATAAATATTTAACGGTTATAACAGCCTGTCAACCAATCGATTGACATACTACTAATTATTGGGATTAGTGTATATCATCCCAATACCCGTGTGGGGTTTCAAACAATCAAACACAGGTTTTGTTTGTGTAGTTGGGCGATGTGTAAAATTTATCGTCCCAATCAATATCAGTCAAATGTGTGTACATAAACAAATCATCTGATTTGTTTATAAATATTTATTTTATTCATATACACGTTACAAATTATAGTTTTAACTATAAAATATTTTCAACTATAAAATATTTTATTCCATTCCACATCACACAATCAATTTTCACAGCATAACCAAACAAACAAACAAGTCGTTCATGGTCTGTGGACAACGGGTGTCGGGTGCTGCTAAGCCCCGTCTGCATCCTAGTATATATTTTAACTAGAAAATAATATAAAAAGTGAGAAGTTCTCACCTTTGGGATCCACTCCGTCATTATTTATTTCTGAACGGTTCAGATTTGGATTTGTTTTCCACCAGTTCCATCGCGATTCTTTTCACGCTGTTCATAGTAAAAATCATATTTTTATCGCTTTACAATAAATAAAAATCATATTTTTATTTCTACTTCATATAATTTTACAACGCTTCTTTCTATACAAAAATTATATTTTTATATCTCTACTTCTTCTATAAAGATCGAATTTTTATTTCGCTTCATATATTTAAAAATCGCATTTTTATGAATCGGTTTTCTATATAAAAATCGTATTTTTATATTGCTATATATGTAATAAAATTCATACTTGCATATGGCTGTTATATAAATAAAAATCAAAGTTTTATTCTCATGTCCTACATATAAAAATCACATATTTCTACTTGTAAATATCCCATCCTTATCACATCCTTATATATAAAAAAATCTCGCCTTATATATATATATATATATATATATATATATATATATTAAAAATCCTAGATTTTCCTAATCAAAGCTCTAAACTTTTCAAATCAAAATCTAATCTTTACTCTAATATTACTTTCTATAAAAACCATATTTTACTTTTAAAATAAAAACTCACTTTTCATCGAACTCTGGCTGGAGGGACTGCAGTGGGGGGTACGAACTCACGGAAGCACAGCGACGAAGTTGTGGTGCTTTGATTTGGGTGGAGCGTCGGGTTTAGGGGGCTTTCACGTTGAAGAGGAGAGGGGGGAGAAAGTGCTGAGGAGGAGGCATGGTGTCGGGGGGTGGCGCGACAGGGGGTGGGCGGTAGGCCAGTAAGTGGAGGCAGCGGTTTAAAGGGGGATTGGGGCTACAGCCTAGGGCTTCGTGAATTTGGGGTTGAGGGGAAGGAGGGGAACGGAGGATAATCGGAGGGGGTGATGGCGACAGTCTGGAGGCGGTGGTGGGCCAGGTGGATGGCGACGACCAGGGAGGTAGGGGCGGCGGAAAAACTGTGGGCTTCTTTTTTTTTCTGGTTTTGAACGAATGGTGGGGGAGAGAGTATAAGGGGGGAGAGAGTTATTTTATATTTTAATTAATTAATATTTAATTTCTCCAAGAGTTGACTTTTAACTTCAAACTCCGAACGAGGCCCAACGACTGCAACCCCTAGCTAATTACCCCCATTCCGAACGCAATGAGATATGTTTCGTAAGCCAATTTGGCCGTTACGATAGGTTTTTCTTTAAATTAATATACAAATTAGTGTATATTGAATTTACACATACATTTTAATTTACCGGGGCCACATACTGACTCTGAAAATTCCAGAAAAAATATTTCTAACTTCATATTGACGTTACGGTCCTAACAAAACTAATTTCATCAAATTTGAAGACCGTTTGAAAAATGGACACTTTCTGGTTGATCCAAATTGACCGAAACTATCAAAACACGTTTTCTTTTGCTATGCTCACATATTGATTTAGGAAATTACGAACTTTGGAATCTAGCAATAACTTGACATCCCGGATCCGACAAAAGTGGTTTCGTCGAAAACGGAGGTCGTTTGCAAAATTTCCATTTTTAAGGGCAAAAATTCCATAGCGATTATTCTGAATTTTCAACTGGACCTAACTCTTTATTCCCGCTATGAAATTTCAATTTTTCGGATTTGTTGGAAAGATATTTTCAAATAGATTCTAATATTTTTGGTTTCGCTAAAATCCGGTTTATTTCGAATCCTGTACATTCATTTGAATTCGAAATCGAATTTTCAAAGTATCGCGCCATTTTCGATTCCTTTTATAATTAAAAATAAATATTTATATTCTAACGACGATTCAAATAAATATGTACGTTCTAATTCTATCAAAATAAATTTCTCGTTGTTATTATTTAAATTAATTCATTTTAAATATTCAAAATTGCCAAAATAAAAAATTTAAATTGGCTCGGATTTTTCCGGGTTGTTACACATGCCATGCTTTAGAAGCTTGTTTTAACCTATATAATGCTTTCTTTAATTTACATACGTGGTTTGGAAGTTTTTCATCTTCAAAAAGAGGAGGTTGCTCTACATATATGTCTTCTTTAACATATCCATTTAAGAAAGTACTTTTAACGTCCATTTGAAATAATTTAAAATTATTATGATTAACGAAGGCTAGTGAAATTCTAATTGCTTCTAATCTTACTACAGGAGCAAAGGTTTCATCATAATCTATTCCTTCATTTTGACTATATCCTTGTGAAACTAGTCAAGCTTTATTTCTTACAATCTCACCTAGTTCGTTCGTTTTATTTTTATAAACCCATTTAGTTCCAATTACAGTCTTATCCTCTGGTCTAGGAACAAGTTCCCATACATCATTCCAGGTAAATGGATTCAATTCCTCTAGCATAGAAAGGATCCATGAATCATCGGAAGATGCTTCCATTGGATTCTTAGGTTCAATAGTTGAATTAAAAGCGGAGTTACTCATACTATTTAATTGGTTTGCAGTCCTAACAATAGATTCAATATCTCCTAAGATATTTTCTATAGGATGGTCTGTTAGTAGTTTTACTCTTTTATTTGGTTGATTAATTTCAATATTTATTTCATCGATCTCATTTTCGCTTTCATCTTTGTTATGTTGTGATGTATTTTATAATTTTCGTCAAAAGGTACATTCAAAGTTTCTTCTATAGTATTAGTTCTTAAATTAAAAACTCTATATGCCTTACTTCTCTCTGAGTATCCACAAAATATTCCTTTATTAGTTTTAGAGTCAAATTTGTCTAAATTTTCTTTGGTGTTAAGAATAAAACATTTACTTCCAAATATTTTAAAATATTATACTTTGGGTTTCTTATTATATAAAAAATTGTAAGGTGTTTTATGAGTTAAGGGTCTTATTAAAATTCTATTTAATATATAACAAGTTGTTGCCACTGCCTTAGCCCAAAAATTTCATGGTAAGTTACCGATGACTCCATAAAATGGTACAACACCCAAGAAATGAAATTGTAGAGAACAAATGAATACAAATAAATGAAAAATGAAGAGAAGAGCAATCACACGTAGGTGTATAGTGGTTTGATGTTAATGAGACTACGTTCACTTTATAATCTCTTATACATGAAATAAACTATTATCGATGAAATAATCACAGCAATAATACAACCATAGATTCGCCAAAAACCCCTTCTTCTAAGTCCAGAAGGTCTATATATAGGCGATACAACATTTAAACAAGTTGAGGCATGTGCTATCCGGTCCACGATTCTAGAAGATCCTGAAGATGCGTTCTTTTCGTGAAGGGCGACATGATTTGAATCAGTAGTGACAGGTGGTATCTGATCCGATCATTAAGGATGAGTAGGAGCGATCAAGTAGGAGTAAGACCAAACTTCAGGAGGATATTTTGTGTGGATTTAGGCTGGGCCTGACCTAGTCGATCTGAAGATTTTGGGCTCCAACTGGCCAGCATATCAGGTTCTTGTGTTTGACTTAGGTTTCAGGTTCGGATCGATACATCCATTGGTCGATCAGTCCATTAGCAGGATACTCAATCCTTCTCGTTATCTAGATCGAAGGCTATGTCATCAATGAATCTTAATGGCCTTGCCAAAAGGATGGTCAACACTCTGCACCCTAAAGCGTAACGTATTGAGAAGGGCACATGTTTTGTTTATTTACTCTGGATCATCTCAAGTCAGAAGAATAGGTTTGTACTAGCTTGAAGGTTTCTTCATGAATCACATGAGCTAAGGATCAGCCGGATGCCTTGGGAATTAACACTAGTCCGGGAAATGATTAATCTCTACCGTCATGCGTCTATTCGATCAAATTGGCTTGCTAATGGATTGACACGTTAGCCCTAGTGTCAGGTTCAGTAATCATGTCATCGAAAAACAAAGAGTCCCTTCGTTCCATTATAAAAGGTTGGCCTACCTCTTTTATTTACTTTTACTTTCTTCACTAATGCAGAACTTAATACTTTTCAAATTAATTGGAAAAATCTCCTTTGCCGAGGATTAAGATCATCTTCTCCGATTTCTCCACAAGTATGGATGACTGTTCTTTCCATCATTCTTAAACATATTTCGGTGTGACTTGCACATAAATCTCACCATTTTTCCTATCCCATTTCAATTCGTATTCCACGCAACCCATTATCTGAATCGCCAATGTCGAGCTCACCAGAATTGTGATCTAGTGGTAAGGTAGCGGTTACATATGTTTCTGGGAGAATGGCGACAATAATTTGTGGTGAAAGCGGAGTTGACCTTGTGAAAAGGTATGGAGATGAAGAGGTATTTCATTCTCCAATACATTTTAAATTTCGAGGCACCATCAATTCGGAGGACATGTGGCAGTGGGAGAAAAGGAATGATTGTACGGGCATGGTTAGGTAATGATGAGGGCTCTTGGTGTGGTTAGGTGGAAGGAGACAAAAGATGATTTTGAAACCGATGCTTGTGGGCTTGGCGCTGTAGAAAAATTGATTGTCTTTATAATACCCAAAAGTAATACCCAGTCTAAAATTTTCATTATCGTTCAAGTCTCTCTCAATTCTTTTCTAACATCTTATATTTATACATATCTTACAGTTAACTACATAATACTAAAACTATTAAAATAACTTTAGAAAATTATTATTCATTGGTTCGCCTAATAAATCACATCAAAATTAACTAAATTCATATTAATAAAATGTTAAAGAAAAATCAAATATGTAAACACATCAATCACATAACATAGATTATACATATAAATAACTATAACAAGTTCAAAGTTAAACTCTTTGCGTCAATATATTTGCCATGTATTACATTGTAATATTAATGTCCTGCATTTTAAAATTTATTTAGTTATTTACGAGACACTGCAAAATATCACTTGACATTGTACATTTAATTTAACATGTTTAAATTAATGGATATTTGTTTCGAGGACACATTATAAAGAAAAATCAAATCTATGGACAAACAACTTTTACTATGTAAACTAAGGACAATCTTCATGTTTTAATTAGAAAATTTTAAAATATTTTAAACTAAAGGCAAATTCACAATTAATAAAAAATTAGTATAAAAATGATTTTCTATGATTATAAGATTAAAACTAAACAAAAATTTATTAGCAAATGTTTTTTATTTTGTAAATATTAAAAAAGACGAATATTAAAAAATTCAAAAAGGAAAGCAAAATGCATATAGCTTTTTTGAGTATGAATGAGATTAGCATTAAAATGACTTAGTTCTATGTTTAGGTGATATGACATAAAGTTATTTTTTAAGTTATAATTCATTTAGCTTTCCTACCTGATTATTTTTATATATTTATAATAGCATCAATCTAATAAAATAATTTTGAAATCACTTTTTTCCTTTCAATTTTGAAGGTTGTTTATATTTTTTAATTAATTTAGTAATGATGAAAAATTCAAGTGAACTTCATGTTGATATTATGCAGTTTAATCTTTGTCCTTGATCTTATTGTTAAACTTGGTTGTCCCTAGATCTATTTTTTTTAAATGTGTCTTTAAAACCAAATACCATTTTAAATTAATTATGTGATTTTTAATTTAATAGATGGAGTCAATCAATAAATTATTGTTAATTTGTCTAACTAACTCTAAGGGTGACGTTTTAAAATGTACACCATGTTCATATCAATAAAAATGACAAAATTAGTTTTTCTTCCAAATATAAAGTTACATAAGTCACTTAGTTTAAATAATATATGTAAACAATAATAAAAAAACATAGTACGCTTATCTCGATAAATTTATCATAAATTAAAGAAATCAATTTTTGCTTTAAATATCTGCATTTTAACATTTCTATAATTATTTTCTGAACATTTTCAATTCCTTCGTGATATTTTATATTTCAAACCATATGTTTAAACTACTCATGAAATCTGAATTTGTAATTAGTTGGATAATCTAGAAGAGTATTTGGTTAATTTTTCTAGTAGCTTTTAAAAATATACATCAATGTTACTATGTATATTTATATTAAAAAATGTAATTTTTCATGCAACTATAAAAATGTATAAATCACTTTACATGAATTTTGTATATAAAAAAATGACAATGTTAATTTCTGAATTAGTTATAATTCATTTATCTCAAGAATTTATCATATACTATATCATAAAAAAATTGAACATCAATGACTCCACAAAAAATTTGTACTTTTTTTTTCAAATTTCTTTTCAATTCTTCTTACTATTTTATGCAGTTAAAATAACTTTGTAATTTTACATCTAACTTATTTAAACAAATTCTATTAAATAATATTTGCTAATTTATTGAATAAATTACTAACATACATCAATTTCAACATGTATGTGTATATTAGCCCAAATGATTAAAAAAAATCTCAAGTATGCACACATACATATTGTTTATGTAAGCTATATAACATAAATTACATACAAACAATAATAGTAATTTTTTTGGGAATAAATAAAATGTATAACAAAAAGGAGAATATAGCTGATCTCCAATTGAGCACAAAAACGGTATTGCGGTTTATAGCATACCAAAGAAATTGTACAAAAATGCGAAATACAACACAACAACAGCCCAACTAATGACAACCAAGATCTCTTGAATGGAAGGCAAGACGGGACCAACTAAACAATAGGGATCCATGACTATGGTGCCAAGCAAGACCAAGGCCTTCCTAAGAGCATAAAACCATGAATACTTTATCCATTCACGCAAACAGCACGTTCCTACGCTGCTCCAGTCCTAAAAAAGGAAGTCGGAACAGAGCTCAGATGAGCAGACAACACTCTAGCTCCTGCTAATCAAAGCATCTATGAAAACGAAACATGGAAACCAAAAGCTATAAGTCCACAAAGAAACAGCAAGCCTAAAACCTACACAAGGAAACAAGTAGGCAAGCCCGAGGGGATCTGTGAGGAAGACTAGATAAATGAAAAAAAATGAACACATACAAAGGAACCTGCACTCACTCAACAAAGAGAAAAAGTCAACAATACATGTACGGGTAGGAGAGCTCATCATAACATCGAAGAGTCGAGCCAATTCCCGTAAACGGTAACGAATGGTTCCCATGAACAACCTACCACGAAAAGCAAGTAAAACATGTCTCTTAACCCTGCGAATGATTGTAGACGAATCCATAGGAACCTCATTGAAAATTTACTTGTTCCATGAGCACCAAATATGCCAACAAATAAGACATGAAACTAGGAGGAAATGGATAGAACAAAGACTTTTACTAGAGATACCGACCGATCATAGGTGAAGCAAATCTGTAAGTGAAAGGGCATTTCCTTGGAGACCATCCAGGTTCCTGAAAAAATTACCAAACAACGATGGCACAAGAACCCTCGAAGAAAAATAAGCATTTTATTCCACAACTCCTGATCTACAACACCTTCATCGAGACAAGAAAGGGATACCTATCTACTAAGGTTATCGTCTAGCGGTTGAAACAATCCACCAGGAGTGGCCCTAATTTTCGATCCAAAAAAGGCCCATCAAAACTTAGAGCCACTCCAAACGGGTTGTTGGTTCTTATATGGAAATTACATTTGCACAGAGTAATAGGATGGTATAATGAAATGGAACTCACACAGCGGAACGAGAAAGTATAATAATAAAATAAGATGTACCATTTATTCAAAGTGAAAATAAGGCTCATGTCCCTAAAATGTTTCATAATTCAGACGACCTCCCCCTTAAAGATTCATGCAAAGCGGGTCCCTGTTTTCAGTCCTTCGCGTTTTTCAAAAAAAAATGGTGCTGACGTATAAAAAAGTTGCAAATATTCTCGAAAGCATTCTGGAGAAAAAAACCTTGAAATGCTGCAATCTGAAATGTTGCTGAAATGTCAGCAATAATTGTGTATAGTTGCTGAAATGTCAGGAACAATTTTAAACACTATGATGGATTATGAATACTTGCTGATATATCAGTAAGTATTGCATATATTTGCTGATATATCAGCTGTATTTGATTCTTTGATGTAAAGCTGAATTTACAAAGGGTGGATGAAATATTGCATCAAAAATTGCAACTATTGCATATTATTGTTGATATTTCAGCAAGAATATTGTAGTTGATGCGATTATTAAAATAGTTGCTGAAATTCCAGCAAAAATTGTAAATAATTGCAGTGTTTACTGCAATATACTAAAGCTTCATCATTTTTTATTTTTGATGCGTTGGTTTGCAGTTTTAATGCATGAATTTGATGACTATTATGTATTGAATTTAGTTATGAATTTTCGTGATTTTTTTGCTGATCTTCAAAAAATAGGGGCCTATTTATAAAATTTTAAGGGAGGGATGTGAGCTGAATTTCAAAACCTATTAGGGATGTAAGACAAACTTACCCTTATTCAAAAGTCACTGATCCAAATACAAAATAGCAAATACATTTGTTCATAACGGTACATCATATTACTCATTATCTAGAGTTTCCAATAATAAAAGGGTAATAATAGCTAATAGCAATATAATAGCCTCATTGCCTTCTTTAGGCTCTGTCATCATTTCGTCCATCAAGACGCCACCCCACCAACTAACCTTTTGGATATGTTAAAGAGAGGGGTCAGAACATAAAGTTCTGGTGACTGAAAATAATATGTGTTTAAAGACTATAATCTAGACTTGGCAAGTTATATTTCAAAGTATGTCTACGAAACACACACACACGCACATTCAAAGGAATATTTTAATTAATGAGGTGGATATTTGAGTCAATCTTTTAAGACCATCATTAATGCATTTAGGGAGGATCAGCGATCTTAAGACCCAACGAGGTGGACATTCTCGGTCACTTAAGGCCTATTCTAGTATTTTTATCAAGGGTGGATTCTCATGATCTGTTATGACCCTAAGGCGGACCCTAGTCACTTAAGGCCCCATCCTAGCACGTCAACGTCCTTATAGATATATATTCTCACAAGTAATATGAGAAGTAGTACCTCGCCGCTTAGTACCCGTTTAGGGTAGGCTCGAATATAACCATTTAAGATCCCTCAGGCGGACGCCTCACGTTACTACTTAACTGATATTACGGTAGTAGATCTATGTCGCTTAAGACTTCCCTTAGATGGTTTGTAAATTAAATTACATGCTACGCCCCACGTATACAAAACATGTCCTTAGGTTGGCCCTCACAAAGCACCTAAAGGAAGTGGATATTCCAGTAAACTGTCGTACTTCGTTATTTCCATGACTAAACCACTTTTTAGAGGAGGAACCATAGACCACTTCAACTATAATAAGGAAGGGTCCCATGACTTTGGTCCAAATCCAAGGAGTAAACCTTCAGAACGGTCCTACTTCAAACCACTTAAAACCCAAACTAGATAAGAAGAGAGTCAACTACTCAATACTTTCTTAAGGTGGTAGTAAGCCTACCTATTTACACACATAATAGGTATATATACACACACTAGACCTCTCACGTTAAACCATCTAATTGTAGATGCTGGATATGTCTGGCGGTTCCGGAAAGACTTCTACTACAAGAGGGCTTAACCTCGTGTCTTAGTGCACTAAGTTTAATGGCCCATGACACGTAGACCCCTCACATTAGCTTAACTCACTTGTGTTTGCTAGATTTGTCGGTTGGTTCTGGGCAGATTTCCAGCACAAATGACGACTAACCTCATGTCTGTGTGTCATTATTTAATATATATATAAATAAGTCATTTATACACACATGCAAGCAACAATTCATATGTGGACATTTCGAATTTATAACCTTATTCTAACGCATTTATTACGCTATTAATATGTTTGATTATGTTGATTACGCTATATAAATATATAATTAAATATATTCGATAAAGCTTATTTCTGTTCGAATTAAGAACCATTCTAATGGTGTAAATTGTCAATTATGTTCACATACAAGACATACAAGTCCAATTCCCATGCTAAACCACTTAATTCATGGCATAATCAACAACAAGAAGCAAATGGTGAAAATAACCTCATAACTATTCAAACTTGTATCCTAAGCTTGTTATAATAATTTAGGTAAGGGAATAGAAAAAAGGTGTTAAATGCATACATATTTAACATATATACATATATAAATGTATATATAAACCTCTATTGAATCAGATTCACTCTTTTTCCATGTTGCACATAAAAATATTAACATTTGATTATTTCAAAACTAAATGTTCGGGATAAGAATCACGGATCTTAAGGCGAACTAACACTAGAGGGGTGAATAGTGTTTTAAAGGATTTATAGAAAACTTGAACAATTAACAATTACTCAAATAACTACATGAATCACAAAATGAATATCACAACAGAAACAATCACAAATGTAGATATAATCAAAAGTAAAATGCAGAAAAGGAAAGAACAAATCGGATTTTATACTGATTTGGATTACTCCTACATCCAGTCTCATGCAACGTTGGATTGCACAAAGTTTTATTAATATCAGAATCCAATTCAACCCCCTTGATTTCACGGCTACTAGGTTAAACACTGATTCAACACCCTTGATTTCACGGCTACAAGGTTAACACTGCTCCTTTTCCTTGATTTATGGGCTACAAGCAACACGCCCTTTCCTTAACAGTTACAATATCCCTAGAAATCTTGAATAGAACTTCCAAACAGAGAGTATTTGACAGAGATTGAGAATAGAAAGATAATGACATAATTTGTATTGAAATCGGCAGAATATAAGTGTTGAAACCAAGAATTTAAAGTAGAGTAATGGTGGTAAGAGAAAGGATGAAGAATAAGAAGATTAGTTGTTTAAAATTCCAAAAATTAGGCCTTTATATAGTGTTCCAAAGGTCACAACAGTTCTGAAACATTTTAAAACATGAAAAACACCACCTTTAGAATTTAAAAAATGTAACGATTATATATCGACATGTAAGAAAGTGTATGTCGACATATATGTAAATTCCAAATTTTAAATCATGTTTAAACTAATTAAATCAATATATATTTATTCTGGAAATTCCTAAATCAAAACTTGTTATTTAAAATATAATTCTTTAAGTATAAAAACATATTAAACATATGATATAAGAACTATACATATATAAATGATATAAAACTATATATTTTAATTATAAACATATATATAATTATAAGACTTTATAATATATATATATAAACTATATAAGAAACTTATATATATTTGAAATCATGAAAAAATCTCTGAAAGATTTCAACACATTTTGTTAGGAGTTTGAAATAATTTGAAATCAATTTAAAAAAGAATAATTTGAAAACAGAATTTTGAGAGTGTTAATTTGAGTATTAACCTACTAACTAGACTATATTACTCTGATAATCTTGAACTTTTGAAATCTTGATACTCATAAGTCTTGAATCTCCTTTGAAATCTTAAATCTCTTAAATTGTACAGTCTTCAATTTTTATTTCCTACATATAAATCCAATATATATATATATATTCTAGATAAAGGTGTTAGTATATATTTTATAATCACTAATGATTGAAACAAGGTTGTTGTCATCAAAATTCCATTCTCCAACAATCTCCCCCTTTTTTATGATGACAACCTTGGTCTATAAAATATTCATATCTGATATTACCTGTTATCTGATTCCTTGATTACTCCCCCTTTCACCATGAATTTCTTCTAACTCCCCCTTAAACTATGCCTATCTTAACTATCCCCTATTTTATAATTTCTCCCCCTTTGTCATCAAACAAAAAGTATATCTAATGGTACTCCCCCTAAATCTATGCCATTAATGACTCATTCTAGATATATAACTTTCCTAAGACTATAATACTAAATCTAAAAGTCTATAACTCCCCCTAAATTTTTGATTATACTAATGTAATTCTATCAGACATAAACAAGAATATAAATAATTCATACAAGCAATCCAATCAGTTAAACCAAACATACTTATAAGCAAATCACACAATGGTAATTCATATTTACGTACATTAAAATCACACAAAATACGAAATCGTTAAACGTTTGGTATTTCTTAACAATCGGGGATTCGTGAATTGAACAATAGGGTTAATAAAGACAAAATTCCCCACTTTTCTCTATCACATTCCCTTTTTTGTCAAAAAACACTTCGCCTACGCAAATTATTTGTTCATCTTCTTCCATGTTTTCGTTTGGCATCTCTTCTTCCTCTTCTTCTTCTTCTTCCATTTCCTCTTCTTCTTCTTTTTCTTCTCCTTCTCCTTCTTCTTCTTCATCTTCTTCTTCCATGTGCGTTTTTTGATTATCATCCTCGATGATAATCAGATTGGTTTGATTATCCATTACAAACAATTGTATATTTCTTATTATCTTCCGTTCCTTCTCTTGTTCTCTATTCGTCCTTATTTGAAGTAGTTGAATTTCAATCAACATTTGCAGTGTATCCTTCATATATTCCTCCAATTTCATGACTCTTGCAAGTGTAGCACGTTGAAATGGACCTTTGGATGGTTTAGGAAACGAAGCGGGGTTGTTTTGGTTGATATTATTAGAGAAGGAAATTATTTATTTTATTTCAGAATTTTTCCAAAGAGAAAATAAAGAGAAGAAGAAAGAATTTCGAAATACGGAGTTTAAATATAGGTTGTAACTACCTTTTAGTGGGAATTAATTTTTGAAAAATAGCAGTTATATGTTGACATGTACAAACTTACATGTCGACATACATACATTTTTATTTTTATTTTTCTAATTTTACACTATATTAATATATTTAATTACTCTATTCACTTAAAGAAGAAATGCCTAATTCTCTTCTAAATTTAATGAATTTTCTTCACTTAACGGTTTGGTTAATATATCAGCGATTAATTTTTCTGTTTCTATGAAACCTAGTGAAATTTTCTCTTTACTTACGTTATCTCTAAGGAAATGATGTCTTATATCAGTATGTTTAGTTCTCGAATGATTGTTGGATTTTTAGATATATTTATAGCGCTTGTATTATCGCAGTATATTGGTGATTTATTTATATTTAATCCAAAATCTTTTAAAGTTTTTGCATATATATTACTTGTGAACAAGCCAAAGCAGCAAATATATATTCTGCTTTAGTTGTAGACATGGATACAGTATTTTTCTTTTTACTAAACCAGGAGACTAGCGATTGACCTAAGAAGGTGGCACGCTCCACTAGTGCTTTTACGATCTGATTTACATCTTGCGTAATCAATGTCACAATAGGATATTAAATCAAATGAGTCACTTTTAGAATAAAATAATCCAAAATCTAATGTATGTTTTACATAGCGAAGAATACGTTTCACAGCTTTCAAGTGATTTTCTTTAGGTTGAGATTGATATCTTGCACAAAGACATATACTATGCATTATATCTGGTCTACTAGATGTTATATACAATAATGATCTTATCATTCCTCTATATAATTTTTGAACGACATCTTTTGATGTATCGTCTTTACTTAAGGCAATATTAGTTGCCATAAGTGTAGGTCCATTTGTTGTAGTTAAATTGTATTTATTAATTAAATCTTTAGCATATTTTTCTTGATTAATAAATATTCCATTCTTTAGTTGTCTTCTTTGTAAGCCTAAGAAAAATGTAAGTTCACCTATATGACTCATCTCAAATTCTCGGGTCATATTATCTGAGAATTCTTTATTCATTTGATTATTCGTTAATCCAGAAATTATATCATCAACATAAATTTGTACTAATTGGATATCGTTTTTATATCTTTTAATAAAAAGTGTACTATCTACTTTACTAATTTCAAAGTTAGATTGTAATAAATACGTTCTTAATCTATATACCATGCTCTAGAAGCTTGTTTTAATCCATATAATGCTTTCTTTGATTTATATACGTGGTTTGAAAGTTTTTCGTCTTCAAAAAGAGGAGGTTGCTCTATATATATATATATCTTTTTAACATATCCATTTAAGAAAGCACTTTTAACATCCATTTGAAATTACTATGATTAGCGAAGGCTAGTAAAATTCTAATTGCTTCTAATCTTGCTACAGGAGCAAAGGTTTCATCATAGTATATTCCTTCTTTTTGACTATATCCTTGTGCAATTAGTTGAGCTTTATTTCTTACGACCTCACCAAGTTCGTTCGTTTTATTTTTATAAACCCATTTAGCTCCAATTACAGTTTTATCCTCTGGTCTAGGAACAAGTTCCCTGAAACACCCCACGTCTGTTAATGCCACTCACTAAGGTAATGCATTAAGTTTCGTGAAGCGCTATAGGTAAACAGACATAGAATAATTACAAGACAAATATAAATAAGGCAGCAGCGGAAAATTTAAACTTTTATTTCAAACATAAATCATAATACCGTGGTCCACAATTTCATAAGTCATAAAAACCCTTACAATAAAATAACTTCTGTCTTGCACCATCAGAGTACATAAGTAAATAAAAGCATCATTCCCTAAATAAAAAGAGTTAATCCATAGCAGAGACAAGAACTTGAGCCATACTTCAGAAGTAGCCCTAGCAAGATGATATATGATTCCTGATTAAGTCTGACTGTTTCCTCCCTAAGAACCTGGGAGGGAAACGGAAGAAAGAAGGAGAAACAACAGGGTCAGACATAAAGTCTGGCGAGTCTAGTTACTTTTAGCTAGTAGATAAATAAAAGCAACATGATAGGCATATAAAGTGGATAAGGGAGATCACTACATAAATGGCAGGTGTGACAAGGTAAGCAAGTTAAGGTGTATATGCCTCACTAATGATTACTCTGCATTATTACTAGTATAACTGAAATGATATGATCCCTTCCACTATGAGTTGGTAGGCTTAGGTCATATGTCCAAGTATACCCTGACCACTACCCTAATCGATCGGCTCCCTACCCTGTAGATATCATGTGTTGGCCCCACAGTAGGAGGTATCACTTCCTAAAGTGGCAACCCATGGTGTGCACAACCATATCTACTGGTGTCACGATCGTCTTAGCCCCCTCTGCCCGGCCCATGAATGCACATGTCCCCGGTCGGTTTTCGCCGCCCACACCATCCGTCTCGTTTGGATCTCCTACGATCAATCGGTAAGTGTGCCCCATCTCCGCCTAGTACGGAGTTCTTTACTTGATACCAACTCCGGGTTACTGACTGAAATGGGTCCCACACAATATGATACAAGCTCTTCCCCTTGTCTAGTATCCCTCACTAGGTTTTCCACTGACTCTGTATACCCTTAGGTGTCTTTAATTACATAGCCCTATACTAGTTACGCTTACCCTAAAGGGTGTCTTTAATTACATAACTTCATTACATTATATATCGGTTATGTATACCACTAGGTGTATTTAATTACATAACCCTATTACATTATCTACTGGTTATGTATACCACTAGGTCTCTTTAATTGTATAACCTTATTGGGTTAAGTTCGTGGGCCTATAAATACATATTACCCACCCCCTCTAATTTACTTAACCCACCACTACCCATCCAATTTTACTTAACCCTAACTTAAGTCCATTGTCATATTAAATTAGGTTAAGTAGTCCATTTCATTACCATGTCCAATTATGGTTATAAATGGGCTAGACCTCCCGCATTAGGCCTACAACATGTGGATGTTGGATATGCCAGTCGGGTCTGGGCAGTTTTATTCCAAAGTTGGGCATAACCTCGTGTCTTAGCCCGATTTGTATTTGCGTACTTAGACCTCCCACATTAGGTTCAACATTAGTGGCTGCTGGATATGCCGGTCGGGTCTGGGCAGACTTCCACCACTAATGTAACCTAACCTCATGTCATAAGTACAATTTACAATTCATAATTGTAAAATTACTAAACATTCCAAATTAATCCAAATCTACCTATGTCATTATAGGTGCCTCTTTCTATGTTCTCCCCATTTGAATTACATGTCCCATTTCACATAAACATTACTTAATTCATGCCAATTATAATCCCTTTTTCCCCGTTATTCTCTAACGTAATCGTACGTATTTTGGTGGCATCTAGGCTATAAAGTAGCCTAGCTATAACAATAAAAAAGGAGTATAACAAGGGTGATGGTTTCAACATGTCTTGGCATGAACATGAACATAAACTGGCATAATAACAAAGTGAATGGACATGTGATTAACATCATAATAAAGTGGACATCAAAGTGGTAACTTATGGCAATCACTATGATGTTCAAGCAAGCATAATGAGATCTAGATTAAACATTAGGTGTCCAATTACTTAGATCTAGCATAGTTAGGGTGACATAATAATATGTTTAGATCTAAAGGTGGATTCACATGATAAGTTTACAACATATCTCAATGTATCATAATATGATAGGTGAAAAGTGATTAACATAAAGATCTAGATCCAAGTAATGTCACAATTGTCCAAATTAATAGATGTACATCCACTATAACATGGTTACAAGTCAAGATCCACATAAGCATCATAATCGAATCACCACAATTTTATTAGATCTAGGAAAATAGGTCTATCATGACATAATATAGGATTTCACATTAATACAGAATCATACTTTACAACACATCCAACCCATAGTCTTTCAGAGTATACTTTTATTTATCTAAACTTAAAAGTAATCTAGAAACTCACAACGCTAGGTTTAGAGAATTTAGGAAGAACGGATCTAGAATTTCTGAATTGGATTTGTAGAATATGTTGTTTTAGAAAATGGTTCAGTTCGTACTCCAGCAGCATATGGCCTCCATGACTCCCAATGAAGAAAATATGACACATATATATAGCTGCCAGATCCCCTGAAACCAAGTGCCACCTCAGCCCTAGGGGTGTCGACACCACTGTGGGTGGGTCGACACCCCTCTAGGGGGGTCGCCCCCCTAGAGCGGGAATTTTGCCGCTCAGAGGAAGTTTTCAAATTTGAATTCTCTGGATAAATTTCTGACTCACCTCTGACTCATGCGTATATACAAAATATTTCTGTGCATATACAAACTTAAAACTCTCATAACTTCTTCATACAGTGTATGTTTTACGCAAACCAAATGTCTATCTTGACCAGAATTTCGAGACGGAGGCAATGATGCAGTCTGTTTCCTCAAATTCTGAATATTAAATTAATTATTATATAATTTATTCTCTTTTAATGTCATTAAAAATTCGGGGTGTTAGATTCCCGTACATCATTCCGGGTAAATGGATTCAATTCCTCTTGCATAGCAAGGATCCATGAATCATCGGAAGATGCTTCCATTGGATTCTTAGGTTCAATAGTTGAAATAGAGATGAATTACTCACATTATTTAATTGGTTTCTAGTCCTAACAACAGATTCAATATCTCTTAAGATATTTTCTACAAGATGGTCTCTTAGTAGTCTAACTCTTTTATTTGGTTGATTAATTTCAATATTTATTTCATCTATCTCATTTTCTCTTTCATCTTCATTATGTTGTGATGTATTTTTATAACTTTCATCAAAAGATACATTCGAAGTTTCTTGTATAGTATTAATTCATACATTAAAAACTCTATATGTTTTACTTCTCTCTGAATATCCACTAAATATTCCTTTATTAGATTTAGAGTAAAATTTGTCTAAATTTTCTTTGGTGTTAAGAATAAAACATTTACTTCCAAATGTTTTAAAATACGATACTTTAGGTTTCTTATTATATAAAAGTTTGTATGGTATTTTATGAGTTAAGGGTCTTATTAAAATTCTATTTAATATATAACAAGTTGTTGCCACTGCCTTAGCCCAAAAATTTCATGGTAAGTTACCGATGACACCATAAAATGGTACAACACCCAAGAAATGAAATTGTAGAGAATAAATGAATACAAATAAATGAAAAATGAAGAGAATAGAAATCACACATAGTTATATAGTGGTTCGGTGTTAATGAGCCTACGTCCACTTTATAATCTCTTATATATGAAATCTGTGACAACCCACGTCCGTTAATGTCACTCACTAACGGAATTTGTTAAATTTCGTGAAGCATTGTAGGTCAACAGACACTGAATATTACAAGACAGATATAAAAGCAACAGCAGAATTTCAAATTTTTATTTCAACATAAAACATAACATCGTGGTCTAAAATAGCATAAGTCTCAAAAACCATTACAATAATATAACTTCTGTCTCGCACCATCAGAGTACACAAATAAAAAGCATTATTCCCCAAAAAGAGCTAAGCCATAGTAGAGATAAGAACTTGGGCTATACTTCAAAAGCTGCTCTAACTAGATGATAACCGAGTCTTTACTAAGCCTGAGAATTCCCTCCCCACGAACCGAGGGAAGGGGGGAAGGAAAGAAAGAAGGAGAAACAAAAAGGTCAGACATAAAGTCTGGCGAGTCTAGTTACTTTTAGCAAGTAGATAAATAAAAGTAGCATGACAGGCATATAAAGTGGATAAGAGAGATTACTACATAAAAGATAGGTGTGACAAGGTAGATAGGATAAGGTGTGTACGCTTCCCTAATGATTACTCTGCACTATTACTAGTGTAACCAGAATGAGATGATCCTTTCCACTATAAGGTAGTAGACTTAGGCATACGTCCAAATGTATCCTAACAACTACCCTAATCGATCAGCTCCCTAATCTGCGTAAAAACTCTGTGTTGGGCCCACTATAGGATGTATCACGTCCTAAAATGGCAACCCCTCGCTGATATACACAGCCCCATATCTACAGTTGTCATGGTCATCTTGTCCCCTTCTGTCCGGCTCATGCACACACATGGCCCGGTCGGTTTGCGCCGCCCACACCGTCCTCCCCGTTTGGATCTCTTACAATCAGTCAAGTGAGCGTGCCCCTTCTCCGACCTAGTTTGGAGTACATGTTTGATACATACTCCAGGTTACTGGATGAAAAGGGTCCCACATAATATGATGCAAGCTCTTCCCTTTGTTTTATATCCCCTACTAGGTTTTCATAGGCTATGTATACCACTAGGTATCTTTAATTACATAACCCTATCATTTATACGAGTTATGCTTACCCTAGAAGGTGTCTTTAATTTCATAACTTTATTATTTCCACCGATTATGTATACCACTAGGTGTCTTTAATTACATAACCCCCTCCAATTGGTTAAGTTTCATGGGCCAATATTAGATATTACCCACCCATCACAGATATACTTAACTTAACCCTCTCATTGTTCAAGTTTACTTAACCCCTTATTCATGTTCATGTTCACACAATCCCTATGGATCCTACTAGGTTAAGTATTCCAATTTATTACCATGTTTTCATTTATGGTATGATGGGCTAGACCTCCCACATTAGGCCGACAACTTGTGGATGCTGGATATGCCAGTCGGGTCCGGGCAGACTTCTTCCAAAAGTTGGGCCTAACCTCATGTCTTAGCCCGATTCGTATTTATTCCCTTAGACTTCTCACATTAGGTTAGACATTAGCAGTTGCTGGATATGCCGGTCGCGTCCGGGAAGACTTCCACCACTAATGCAACCTAACCTCGCGTCATAAGTGCAATTACAATTTCTAATTGTAATCTTGGACATTTCATTATTATCAAATTTTCACCTATTTCTTTATAGGTGATTATGCCCCTTTTTCCCTATTTTGAATTATATGTCCAATTCATATAAAGATTATTAAAATTATGTCAATTCTAACCTTTTTCTCCCGTTCCCTAACTAGCGCATTCACATAATTCATGGCATGCCTAGGCTAGATAATTGCCTAGTCATAAACGATAAAAAGGGAAAAGTGATGG
The DNA here is from genome assembly GCA_030737875.1 of Allium sativum. NCBI lineage: Eukaryota > Viridiplantae > Streptophyta > Magnoliopsida > Asparagales > Amaryllidaceae > Allium > Allium sativum. The sequence goes on from CM060922.1 coordinate 1,043,850,733, forward strand.
AAATATGACAAAGGTGATTGTTCAGGCATAAACATAAACTAGCATGGTGATAAGGTGGTCATATAAGCATAAATCCGATGAACTTGTGGCAGTTAACTAATTCTAACATAACTACGATGTCATAATAAGCATAATAAGATCTAAATTAACAATTTAGATGTCCAACTAGTTCAGGTCTAATATGATAGGCACAAGGTGATAAACTAGATCTGGTTAATAATTTAGATGTCCACATAATTCAGATCCAATAGTTAAAAATAGATCTAACACGAATAAGGTCAAGATCCACTTCATAGAATATCATAGAAGTTACAATAGATCTGATAAGATAATGGTTGAGATCCAAATCCTAACCAATTCAGAATGTCATATATTCACATTTACAATGGATCTAGTATAATTTAGTCATATGAACAAATCCAAACTATAGTCATATCACGTTTACTTTTAAATATTTAAATCTAAAAGCAACTAGGAACTCACAGTGTTTGGATTAGAGAATAGAAGAAGAATGTATCTTGAATCTCTATTCTTTTAATTGCAGAAGAAGAAGAACAAAATCCTACTCAATCCAGACACTGACAGCATTTGGCCTCCGTTGATTTCTAGTGAAGAAAACAAGAGAAATGGACCCGTATATATAGCTGCCAGCCCCCTAAAATCGTCTGCCACCTCAGCCCTAGGGGTGTCAACACCCCTGTAGGAGGGTTTACCCCGGTGTCGACACCCCTCTAGGGGGGTCGACCCCCTAGAGTGGGAAAACTGCCACCATTTTTTTTCAATTTTGAACGATTTTGGATAAGGTTCTGACTCATATGTATATATATTTTTCTTCTACATGTATACAAACTTTAAACTCTCATATCCTCTTTATACGTTGTCCGTTTTACGTAAAACAAATGTCTATCTTGACCAGAATTTCAAGACGGACGCAATGATGTAGTCCGTTTCCTTTAATTCTGAATATTAAATTAATTATTATATAATTTATCCTCTTTTAATAATGTTAAAATTACGGGGTGTAACATTCTCCCCCACTAAAAGGATTTCGTCCGCGAAATCTCCAAGTTAAGAAGAATATATCCTACTATCCACATCCATCTACTCATCCACCAATCACAGACATCCATTATCCTTAAAGACTTCTAATGTGTATATGAACATATGCAAAGGTGTGTGCATATGTCCCAATACTAATGCGAAGATTACGCGGTCTACTGATCCAGTCGACCTCCTCAATGCAATGTATGTTAGCGCCATTAGTCCAATACGTATGCAAATAATCCTATTATAATATGTAATTTCTATAAGTGTGCACACTTATTCATCCAAGTGAAACATCCATTTGATAGTACATCCATTTCCATCCATTAAAAGAAAGAAAAATGCACACACATCCATATGTAGTTTAAGAGTAATTGAGCCGATCTAGTGCCTAATGTGTGTGTGTATGCATCCACGTGCAGCCACTAGCAAACACGTGTATCCACTTGCATCCATCAAATATAACATGTTTCAAACACATGTTTACATCCATAGGATTCCTATCTAAAGGTCGAAGATTCAATCGATAGGATATACTTAGATGATAGAAACAAGCATATATAAAAGCTTTGGAAAAAGGAGTTAAGAACATACCCTAAAAAAGAAAAGGGTATGAAACGAATCTTATCTTCGGCCTCCCAAGTTGCATCCTCTGGGTTGTTTCCCCACTGAACCTTCATCAACTTGATTTCCTTATAGCTTCTTAACTTCTAATCCAATAATACAGGTAGGAACTTGTCTAACTGTTGCCTCCTGTTCTACTTCCACCTCTTCTAGTATACTTGGCTCAACCACTTCTGTGGTATCATGTAAGCACCTCCGCGGATGAGAAACATGGAGAACATCGTGAACGCCAGATAATCTCTCGGGTAGCTTCATTCTATAGGCCATTTGGCCAATCCTTTCTATTATGGGAAACGACCCTATGAATCTCGGAACCAATTTCCCTACGGATCCAAAGCATACCACATTTCTTATGGGTGATACCTTAATCAAAACCATGTCTCCTACTTCAAACTCGATGTCAGTCCTTCTCTTGTCCGCATAGGATTTCTGCCTATCTTGAGCTGTCTTTATTCGTCATCGTATGAGATCAATATTCTCAGATGTTTCTCTAACCATATCGGGCCCAAGCAATAATCTTTCTGTAGATTCCTACCAACAAGTTGGTGATCTACATAGTCGTCCATATAAGGATTCAAAAGGTGTCATTCCAATGCTAGCTTGGCAACTGTTGTTGTAGGCGAACTCCACTAAAGAAAGATGCTCTTCCCAAATACCACCAAAGTCTAGAATACACAACCTCAAAAGATCCTCTAGAACTCTGTTCACCCTCTCCGTCTATCCATCGGTCTGAGGATGATAAGTGGTGCTTAGACATAACTGTGTTCCCAACGCTTCTTGCAAGCTCCTCCAAAATTCACTAGTAAAGATGGGGTCACGACCACTTATGATGCTGGAAGGTATTCCATGAAGATGAACTATCTCACGAACATAAAGTGCTACCAACCATGATGTCGTCCTCTTACTCTTAACTATAATGAAATGGATGCTCTTAGTAAGTCTATCGGCAAACCGTCTATGAAATCCATAGAGATGCTCTCCCATTTCCACTGCGGAACCTCCAAAGAATGAAGTAAACCATCGGGCTTCTTTTTCTCATCTTTAACTTGCTGGCAAATCAAACATTGACAAACAAACTCTGCCACATCTTTCTTTATCCCAGCCCAAAAGAAAATCATTTTCATGTCTTTGTACATCTTATCACCACCTGGATGAATAGTCATCTTAGAATGATGGGCTTCTTCTAGGACTGCCTTTATCAAGCTTCAAGTTTGAGGAACACAAAGCCTTCCATCTCGTCGCAACCACCCCTTTTCATCTATGGAATATCTAATGAGGTGACTAGAAGTCTCCCCTTTCTGGAGCTTATCCATGATGTCCAAAATATGCGGGTCATCTTGCGGCGAAGCTCCTATCTGATCCATAAGAGTTGGTCGTATCTCTAATGATGCAAACAAATCAGGCAAAATCTCGATGGAGGGTCTAAAATTAAAAGTTGAGATGAACTCCAAGCTCTTCCTCTCCATAAACAAAGGACAGTAAGCCATCCTCCACCTACTCAGTGTAGGATCTACAGCTATCCCTTCTTTGGGGACCACATGACCTAAGAATATCACCTCTTTTCTCCAAAAATGCCATTTAGAGAACTTTGCCTTAAGCTGGTGCACACAGAGATTTTTCAAAACTTCTCTCAAATGTTGGGCATGCACTTCTTCGCTTTTGGAGAAGATTAAGATATCATCAACAAAGGCCACGACAAATTTATTTAGAAACTCCCAAAACACCCTACTCATCAAATCAACAAAATAGGCAGGTGCATTCGTCAACCCAAAAGGCATGACTAGCCATTCGAAGAAACTATCCGGAGTTTTAAAAGCGGTCTTATCTATGCTGTCCGCAATCACCCGCAACTGATGAAACCCCGTGGCCAAGTCTAACTGAGAAAATACCGAGGTATAAACAAGTTGATCAAATAAATCATCAATCATTGGGAGCAGGTGCCTATTCTTTTTAGTGAGTTTATTCAACTCCCTATAGTCGACACACAAATGAAGCGAACCATCTGCCTTAGTTGCGAATACAACTGGAGCACCCCACTCAGATATGCTTCGCCTGATAAATCCTTTCTCAAGTAGCTCCCCTACTTGCTTACTCAACTCCCTCTTTTCCCTTGGAGCCATATGGCGCACTGGTAATGCAACTGGCTTTGCATTGTCCACCAACTATATGTGAAAATCGATCTCGTGCCTTGGGGTAAACCCCGAACATCATCAAAGACTTCATAATAATCTTGGATTACTGGAACAGATTGCAGATCTTCGATAATCTTGGATTACTGGAACAGATTCATAATAATCTTGGATTACTGGAACAGATTGCAGATCATCGATAGATGCATCAAGAGACTCTAGGAAACTAAGCATGACAGACCCTTTTGGGTCATAAGAAATTTCGAGGGTCCTCCCATGACAGGTCAAAAGCCTAACGACCCTCCTCTCACAATCTAGAATAGCACCATATGTGGTTTGCTAGTCCATTCCTAGAATCAACCCATAGCCCATGAACCCAAGCACATACGCGTCGCACTCAAACTCGACGCCTAACACAGATATTTTCAAACCCCGACAAATCATAGATAAATGAGCCGAACCACCAATTGGGTTTGAGACAACTATATGATCCATTACCATACTACTAATTAAGTGCAGAGAATATTCAACCACAGAACTAGATATAAATGAATATGAAGCGCCAGAATCAAAAAATGTTCTAATAGGATGGTTTAAAAGAGAAATTAAACCTTCCACCGAAATTTTTTCTACCTCTATCAGGAGCACTGATTGCGAAAGCATGCACCTGCCCTCCAGAAGTTCCTACACTTTGACCTTGTCCCTGTGATCCATGTTTCTTTGGGCACTCCCTAACAAAGTGTTCGACCTGTCCACAATTGAAGGAAGTGTTCTTCCTTCTTTTATAGTCTTTGACCAGGTGACCCTCTTTTCCACAACAGTGACATTTCCTCTTATCCTTAGCCTTGTCATTCTTTCCACCTTTCTTTTTTTTTGTTGCTGCTGTTGTCCCTTTTGGGCCACACCATCTTATTTTGCGTTGTTTTCTCAGCCTTTACTTCCTTCTTTTCGCCCTTGTCTTCCTCATGCATTAGGTCCATATCAACAAGTTTTTCAAAAGTGGCTCCCATTGGAATATGGGACATGTCTAACCCATGAAGGGGTTCATTTAGCCCTTTAGTAAACCGCAATGCCTTCTTATGCGAAGTATCCACCAGTTCCAATTCAAACCTTGCTAGCTAGTTGAATTTGTTCACATATTCTTTAACAGTCATATTCACTTGTTTGAGTGCCAAGAACCTCTCCATCTGCATGCTTTTCTCGGCTTGGGAAAGAAATTTCATTTCAATCTTTGTTTAAAATCTTCCTAAGTTTCCACTGGACGTCCAGCTTGGGTGATTTTCCACCAGAGTGAGGCTTCCTCTTTCAGTAGCCAAGCAACTAACTGAATCTTCCTTCAGTCTTCCACTTCAAAGATTAAAAACAAGTCCTCAGTCTTCTTGAGCCAATTCCTTACCTCTACGAACATTTCGGTTCCACGGAATGGCTTCCCTCCCATGGCATAGAAATATTTGTAGATCTTAGTGAAATTATCTGCTCTTAGAGGAGGAGGAGGAACGACAGGTGCAGCTGGGGGAGGAATGTTTCCTTGGCCTTCGGCAGGCGCCGTGGCCTCCAAATTCCTACAGAACCATCCGGGTATTGGAATGCCCTCTGGAATGTTGGGTTCCCCAGACATGCTGAAAAAGAAAAGGAAAGATATTCAGATAAGGGATCGAAAGATATTACTTATGGCTTTTTCGGGAATTTTTTTCGAAATAGACTTTTCTTTTTGAAAAATGCTTCTTAAAAATTCTTTTGGAAATAATTTTCAAAAGCTTTTATCTAATCTGGTAACCTTTAGCTCTGATACCAAGTGTGACACCCCACGTCTGTTAATGTCACTCACTAAGGGAATGCATTATGTTTCGTGAAGCGTTGTAGGTAAACGGAAACTGAATATAAGAAGATAGATATAAAAGCAACAGCGGAATTTCAAATTTTTATTTCAACATAAAACATAACATCGTGGTCCAAAATACCATAAGTCACAAAAACCATTACAATAATATAACTTCAATCTTGTACCATCAGAGTACATAAATAAAAAGCATAATTCCCCAAAAAGACTAAGCCATAGTAGAGATATGAACTTGAGTTGTACTTCGAAAGCAGCTCCAACTGGATAATAACTGAGTCTTTGCTAAGCCTAAGAATTCCCTCCCTGCGAACGTTGGGGGGGTGGGGAACGGAAGAAAGAAGGAGAAACAAAAAGGGTCATACATAAAGTTTGGCGAGTCTAGTTACTTTTAGCAAGTAAATAAATAAAAGTAGCATGACAGGCATATAAAGTGGATAAGAGGAATTACTACATAAAAGATAGGTGTGGCAAGGTAGACAGGATAAGGTGTCTATGCTTCCCTAATGATTACTCTGCGCTACTACTAGCATAACCAGAATGAGATGATCCCTTCCACTATAAGGTGGAAGACTTAGGTATATGTCCAAATGTATCCTAACTACTACCATAATCGATCGGCTCCCTAATCCTCATAAATACTCTATGCCGCCCCACCATAGGATGTATCACGTCCTAAAATGGCAACCCTTTACTGATATGCACAACCCCATATCTACAGGTGTCACGGTCATCTAATCCGCTTCTGCCCGGCTCATGCACGCACATGGCCCGGTCGGTTTGCGCCGCCCACACCGTCCTCCACATTTGGATCTCTTACAATAAGTTCAGTATGCATGCCCCTTCTCCGACCTAGTTCGGAGTACATGTTTGATACCTACTCCGGGTTACTGGATGAAATGGGTCCCACACAATATGATACAAGCTCTCCCCTTTGTCTTGTATCCCCCACTAGGTTTTCATTGGCTATGTATACCACTAGGTATCATTAATTACACAACCCTATCATTTCTACAAGTTATGCTTACCCTAGAAGGTGTCTTTAATTTCATAACTTTATTATTTCCACCGGTTATGTATACCACTAGGTGCCTTTAATTACATAACCTCCCCCCCCCAAATTGGTTAAGTTTCATGGGCCTATATTTAGATATTACCCACCCACCTCAGATATACTTAACTTAACCCTCCCATTGTTCAAGTTTACTTGACCTCTTATTCATGTTCATGTTCACACAATCCCTATGAATCCCACTAGGTTAAGTATTCCAATTTATTACCATATTTTCATTTATGGTTATAATGGGTTAAACCTCCCTTATTATGCCTACAATTTGTGGATGCTGGATATGTTGGTCGGGTCTGGACAGACTTCTTCCACAAGTTGGGCCTAACCTCGTGTCTTAGCCCGATTCCTATTTATTCCCTTAGATCTCTCACATTAGGTTCGACATTAGCGGTTGCTGGACATGCCGGTCGGGTCTAGGCAGACTTCCACCACTAATGCAACCTAACCTCGTGTCATAAGTGCAATTACAATTTCTAATTGTAATCTTAGACATTTCATTATTATCCAAATTTTTGCCTGTTTCTTTATAGGTGATTATGCCCCTTTTCCCCATTTTGAATTATATGTCCAATTCATATAAACATTATTAAAATTATGTCAATCCTAACCTTTTTCCCCCGTTCCCTAACTGGCGCATTCACATAATTCGCTGCATGCCTAGGCTAGATAATAGCCTAGTCATAAACGATAAAATGGGAAAAGTGATGGGAATATAACAAAGGTGATCGTTCTGGCATAAACATAAACCAGCATGGTCATAAGGTGGACATATAAGCATAAATCTGATGAACTTGTGGCAGTTAACTAATTCTAACATAACTATGATGTCATAATAAGCATAATAAGATCTAAATTAACAATTTAGATGTCCAACTGGTTCGGATCTAATATGATAGGCACAAGGTGATAAACTAGATCTGATTAATAATTTAGATGTCCACATAATTAAGATCCAATAGTTAAAAATAGATCTAACACAAATAAGGTCAAGATCCATATCATAGAATGTCACATAAGTTACAATAGATCTGATAAGATAAAGATTGAGATCCAAATCCTAACCAATTCAGAATGTCAAATATTCACAATTTACAATGGATCTGGTATAATTTAATCATATGAACAAATCCAAACTATAGTCATATCACGTTTACTTTTAAATATTTAAATCTAAAAGCAACTAGGAACTCACAGTGTTTGGATTAGAAAACAGAAGAAGAATGGATCTTGAATCTCTAATCTTTTAATTGTAGAAGAAGAAAAGAATCCTATTCAATCCAGACACTGACAGCATTTGGCCTCCATTGATTTCCAGTGAAGAAAACAAGAGAAATGGACCTGTACATATAGCTGTCGGCCCCTAAAATCGTCTGCCACCTCAACCCTAGGGGTGTCAACACCCCTATAGGGGGGTCAACCCTGGTGTCAGCACCCTTTACGGGGTGTCAACCCAAGGGTCGACACCCCCACTAAGGGGGTCGACCTCCTAGAGCGGGAAAACTACCACCATTTTTTTTCTTCAATTTTGAATGATTTTGGATAAGGTTCTGACTTATATGTATATATATTTTTCTTATGCACGTATACAAACTTTAAACTCTCATATCCTCTTCATACGGTGTCCATTTTACGCAAACCAAATGACTTGACCAGAATTTCGAGACAGACGCAATGGTGCAGTCTGTTTCCTTTAATTCTGAATATTAAATTAATTATTATTTAATTTATCCTCTTTTAATATTGTTAAAATTACAGGCTGTTACATAAACTATTATAGGTGAAATAATCACAGCAATAATATAACCAGAGATTCGCCGAAAACCCTTTCTTCTCAGTCCAGAAGGTCTATTTATAAGCATACAACATTTAAACGAGCTAAGGCATGTGCTATCTGGTCTACGATTCAAGGAGATCCTTAAGATGCGTTCCTTTCGTTATGATTTGAATCAGTAGTGACAGGTGGTATCTTATATGTTCGTTAAGGATGACTAGGAGCGATCAAGTAGGACTAAGACCAAACTTCAGGAGGATATTTTGTGTGGATTTAGCTTATATCTGAAGATCTTGGGCTCCAACTGGCTGCATATCAGGTTCTTATGTTCGGCTTAGGTTTCAGGTTCAGATCGATACATCCATTGGTCGATCAGTCCATTAGCAGGATACTTAGTCCTTCTCGTTATCTAAACCAAAGGCTATGTCGTCAATAAATCTTGATGCACTTGCCAAAAGGCTGGTCAAAACTCTGCCCCCTTAAGCATGTCGTATTGAGAACGGGGCATGTTTTGTATATTTACTCTGGATCATCTCAAGTCAGAAGAATATGTTTGTACTAGCTTAAAGTTTTCTGCGTGAAACATGTGAGCTAAGGATCAGCCGGATGCCTTGGGAATTAACACTAGTTCGGGAAATGTTTAATCCCTACAGTCATGTGTCTATTCGATGAAATTGGCTCACTAATGGATTGACACGTTAGCCCCAGTGTCAGGTTAAGTAATCATGTCATCGAAAAACAAAGTGTCCCTTCGTTCCATTATAAAATGCTGGCCCACCACTTTTATTTACATTTACTTTCTTTACTACTGCAGAATTTATTACTTTTCAAATTAATTAGAAAAATCTCCTTTGTCGAGGATTAAGATCGTCTTCTCCGATTTCTCCACAGGTATGGATGACTGTTCTTTCCATCATTCTTAAACATATTTCGATGTGACTTTTCACATAAATCTCCCCCATTTTCCTATCCTGTTTGAATTCGTATTCCATGTAACCCACTATCTGAATCGCCAGCGTCGAGCTCGCCGGAATTTTGATCTGGTGGTGAGGTGGCGGTCACAGGTGTTTTTGGTAGAATGGCGATGATAATTGGTGGTGAAAGCGGAGTTGCCCTTGTGAAGAGGTATGGAGATAAAGAGATATTTCGTTCTCCAATACATTTTAAATTGCGAGGCGCCATCAATTCTGAGGGCAGGTGGCAGTGGGAGAAAAGGAGTGATTGTATTGGCATGCTCAGGTAATGACGACGGCTCTTGGTGTGCTCAGGTGGAAGGAGACAAAAGATGATTTTGAAACCATGCTTGTGGGCTTGGCGCTGTAGAACAATTGATTGTCTTTATCATGCCCAAAAGTAATACCTAGTCTAGAATCGGTAAGATTACTAGTCGACTCCTTTGAAGTCGATTTGAAAGGGACAAACATCTTATAAGTGTTAGACCTTTTCTTGTACAAGATGGTCGACTCGATGCTTAGGGACACCCAAGAGTTTGAGGGGGGTGACTGGTTTCACCCGTTCTTTGTAGTTGGTGCTGAAATTCATGACGTTGAGCATGTCTTTGATCATTGCCTTTAATTTAAGTTATTACTTCACTTCTTCATACACATGTTGACACATATATTGATGGGTTATGATCTCACTAATCTGACTGATGGTTTTTTATGAACATAATAGTTTATGATGGTCGAATGGCGTGATACTTATAGCCATGGAACAGGAGTGGGTAAGGTCCTATCCACCCCTATAAACTTAGAGATTATTTCATCTTCTGGATCTCGGATCGATTCCAAAGTCGACCTTTACATCGACGCCTAGGATCGATTAAAAAATCCGCCTCCTACAATGGAAATAGGAGAATCAAGCGAGGTGGTAGCTACACCCGATACTCTCCCCAGGGCTACCTTTGTGATGGATCCTTCAGATATCTGGCCCGACACGATGAGTGAAAAACAACTGAGAAATTTGAGTGTGAAACATAAAATTCCATGGGTCAATATGCATTCCCCCTAATAGGGGGATCTTCCTCATAATACGCTAAGCGGCTATATGTGATTTCCCACCCGATGTGCACTGCCGGGGCTATCCCCTGTTTTTCTCTATTTGTAATTGACATTTTGAGGCAAATGAATCTAGCGTCGATGCAGCTTCGCCCGATCGCTTATGCCAACTTGTTGTATTTATATGTCATGTACGTGAAGTATTTATACCGACTCCCAACACCTGACGATATAGTGTTATTCTTCAACTTTAGGCATCATACGAAAGATTCTACTTCTTTTCTTTTCTTTGTGGTTGTTCGTAGCCGAAAAATCAATGAGGGCATCCCCAGAAAAATGGGAGATACAAAGCATGATTGGTTTTACATTAAGAAACAATCAGGATATGCCTGTTGTTGGCTTCAATGTAGTAAGTCTTTTATCTTAGTTGATTCAATCATAAGAAGGCTTCTCATGTGAATTGTTTCTTTATAGCAGATGAGCTAAAAAGACCCACAGGTAAAATGTTTCAAGAGTGTTTGAATGCCTTGGTTGCTCTTGATGTGAAACTTCAACACAACAAGAAGCTTTTGATCGATGCCAAACTACATCGTTATCATCTCCTGGATGAGGGGAGGACATTAGGACCCTCAGATGACCAAGCTTCTCCCTCGACCAGCGACTAGGATGGTGTGCTTCCATCTCAAAAGACATCGACCATTGTCAAGGCTGTGCCCCCAATCGGGGGGGTCGTCCATCCAATACTTGTCCGGAGGGAAAAAGAATGGTCGTCCCCAAGTGAGGGGGAAGAGGCCTACTTTGAAGATACTAGTTAGGGAGTCCGACGACTAAGAGTGCAGAAGAGTTTGGTTGGAGGTGCTCCGGGGAAGGTCCGGGTGGAAACAATTGAGGAGGAGCTTGTTGACCGTTGACTGGAAGACTTTGGTGCTAGAAGAGATTCCTCTCCTGTTCATGGTCCACAGGAGGAGGAAGTGACATCTCCCTTTCATAACTTACAAAATTTGGAAATGCCCGACCAAGTCATCTCTATTCAAAACTTGGACCTAGAAGCATTTTTCCATACTAAGTCTGGGGAAGATTTCATACCGGTCGTTCCAAAAGACATAGGAGATGCACACCAAGTTTCCAGATTAGGTTGGTTTAAGAGATCCACTTTAGAGAATACACAACACTAGCACTGCACGTCACAACACTATTTTCTCTTGTGTACATCACTGATTGTAGTTTTGTCATATTACAGGGATTATGGATACTGACTATTACCACGATAATTTTGATTCTCTTTTGAAGGGAGGTGGGCCTGTTAGGCCACCTTGCAGCAAGTCGGGCAAGACGGTGGTCACGAGGATGATAGCCGTTGAGAGAAAAAGAAAAAAGAGAGGAAAAAGAAACAAGAAAAAGAAATAACTTGAAAGAGAAAAAGGAAGGAGAAGGGAGATCAGGAATAACATAAGCGGAGGCATAAGGAGAAGGAAGTGAAAGGGAGCAAGTCTCATGAAAAAGGGGAGGAGCCTATGACTTCCAAGCATCGTTCTTCACCCCGTCTTTAATACAGATTCCCCAAGGGCGGTGACAAAACTGCTAATGAACATTCCCAAGCCATTCCAGGTCGTGCCAAACTTTCAGTCGACCCTTCACTCGAGATGCGGTCAGTCAAAATTCATGATCTTGACTCTACCCCTCCTCCCGATCGTCCTAGAAAAAGTCCCTAGGTATCAACCACTTCGGATAATTATAGGGCATCTGTCGATCGAGTCAAGAAACTGGAGGAGATTTTCCCGAATCTCTACTTTGCTGGAATTGAGCCTGCCCCCATGTTGCAACCGTTTCAACCAAGCTTTCATGATCGAATCAGATCTAGTATTGACTTTTCCCTAACCCAGTATGATGAGATGCATGCATATGCAAGTCAAGTATGTGAAGTGGTTAAGAATAAGACAATGGAGAATGAAGGCTTACGGAGGGAGCGGGACTCTGACAGGAAGGCCTTTGAGTTACTCCAGAAGAAAATGGAGGAATGTTAATCTCAGGTGGATATCCTTAAGGAAAAATGCATAAAAATCTTAGAAGGCTTAGAGGCCCATTTTCAGTCGATGATCCAGGAGTGTGCATCCTTGAGAACTGAAAATGAAACATTAAAGAATGACAAAATTCAACTAGATCGGGAGGTACAAGACCTCAAAGCCCGTCTTGATTCATCTGAGTTGGCTAGAAAACAGGTCAAGTACAATGCCACTGCTGCGATTGAAAACGCCAGCAATGCCCAGCTTCAACATGATATTGATGTCCATTCGATTAAATTCGAACATGTTGTTGAGAAAAGATAGATAAGAAAATGATTTGGTGCTAACGTTCTACTGATTTTCGCCTACGTCCTTCGTCATAGGAACCTATCTTAGATGGGAACCTATCGAGGCTGTGAAGGGCAACCCAGTTGATGAAGAAGCCTTAATGGACTAATATTTGCACAGTGATAAGCAGGAGGTGTTAGCCGAAGGTAAGAGGAAGTTAAAGGAATTAAGAGATGTTGAGCGATATAGGGCTAAAGGGAAGTCGGTCCCGGAGGGAGAGACTAGCGTGAGTAAGACGAAAGCATCTCTTCCTTTCCCTTCTACAAAAGCTATGGTTGGTCCATCCTCTATTCCTCCTTCTCCAAACTAGTCCTCTGGAGTAGTGGAGGAATACATTCCAGACGACCCTCTTCTTCCTTTGTCTAAGAAAAGTTCAGCTATTTCTGTTCTTGAAATAAACCTTCGGATCGACCGACGAAGTTTGCAACTGGAGGTAACTTACTCCTTCCTTTTTATTACCATCGAACATTCGTTCCTTCGATCATAACTTTTTCTATCATAAGTACACCATTGACGAAAGAAGTCACTAGGGCGGAGATTAAAGCGCCAAAGAAGGATCCCACTACTGTCCTCAACAAGGTTGAGAAAAATGACCGATGCTCCGAAGAAACCCGAGGCTAGTGATGTTCGGTTGGAGGATTATGACATAGAATTCGTGGGGGAGATCAAGAAGCCCGATCTTCCATCTATGACTGATATGAAGTTCAGGGATGAGAAAGAGGTCTCTTCTCTTAAGGTTGAGTTGACCGATGAACCCCTCAACATTCCTCCTCTCCAATACATTCCTCCAACTTTAATTTCGTATGTCAAAATGTCTCCTTCGATAGCTCCAATTAATCTGAGTAAGAGAAAGCATGATACACCAATGTTTGGTCGCTTTGTTTCTTTTGGTAGCACGCTAAAAAATCAAATCGCAGCTTGACCACCGAGGAAATGCAGAAGCTAATAAAGAAGAGAGAAGAGGATGAAATCGAGAAGTCTGGTGATAAGCCTCCCCAAGTGTAGAAGTCCTTTACTATGTGTCTATTTTAGGCCCTTTGAGAGTTGCTTGCGAATGCGGCCCTCGCATTTTGTGGACAAAGTTTGATGTATCTGTAAACAATGATATTTAGTAAGCAAAGCTTGATGTTTAGTAATGTCTAATTTCTTTCAAATACTTGTACTATTAATGTGTCCAAGTATTTGTGAAAGCCACAGGGGAGCAATCTTGATGTCCCCAACTTATTCGACTCTGAGGATCGTTTAAGTGAAATCCGTATTCGAACCACTCGTTTTTCCTCATGTCCCTAGTGTCGTGATGGATCGGTTCGGACGTTGAGTCTCCCTGTCGAATCCAAAATCGATTCGACCTGTCCGGAGGCTGAATGATTATGGTTAGGGATATGTAAGTCTTTTTATACCTTCCCTATAAACGTCAAGGGTTAGAGTTCTAGGGATCGAGCGGTCTTTTGTCGGGGTGCACCTTTTACACTCGTCCATAATTTTATACTCCTTCGCAAGTCGTGAGAATTGGAGTTGTTTAGACAGGTAGTCATGCTATTTGCATCGATGTCATCTACACTTTTAGTCTACAAAGTGTGGTCTGAAGGTTCGAGCGTCATCATCAAGCTCAAAATTAGTCGTCCCGTATTTCCTTCCAGTTCCTGGATGAGGTCGACTCATTAAGATATGGACCGGTAAGTTGGGGGATAGGCTTTTGCCTAATGTTGGTCGAATCACAACATATAGTCATTATAGTAATGAGATAGAGTAGGAAAGGAGCTTTTATTCATAGACTACTACATGTAATAAGACACACCTTATTACAATACTTAAATAAATAAAATAATAAAAAACAAAAGTCCTAAGAAAGATAATGTCCTAAATGCTCAACATTCCATGCTCTTTGAAAAGGTTCCATTATCTAACTTCTGTTGGATGACATAGGGCCCTTCCCACTTGGGGCCCATACGTACGATAGTAGGGAAGACCGGTTTTAGAACAAGGTCGCCAACATCGAAGGTCTTAGGTCAGACCCTTTTGTTGTAATATCGAGCGACCCTATGCCGATAAGCTTCAGAACGGAGGTTTGCTTCTTCTCTTTTTTTATGAATCATGTCCAATGATTCCAAGAGAAGGGTTTTGTTTGATAGTGGGTCATAGTATGTAGTCCTATGAGAAGGAACTTTGAGTTATATAGGAGTGACTATCTCCGAGTGGTAGGACAAGGCAAAAGGAGTATGACCTGTAGCTGTCTTATGGGTGGTTCAATAAGACCAAAGGGATAAAGGAAGCTCGTCTGCCCATTTGCCTATAGCTTGTTCCAATGGTTTCTACAGGATGGACATGATAATTTAGTTAACGGCTTCGACTTATCCATTGGATTGTGGATGTGCAATCGCTGTGTACTTTTTCTCGATGTGATACCTTTCGCAGAAGTCTATGAATTCCTAGCTATCAAACTGAGTCCCGTTATTGTTATGATAGTCCGAGGCAAACCAAATCAACATATGACATTCCTGACAATAAAATTGATGACTCCCTTTGTTGTAATCGTGGTTAACTGTTCGGCCTCCGCCCACTTGGTAAAGTAGTCTACAGCCACGATCGCATGTTTTGCACCCCCTTTTGATAATGGAAAACTTTCGATAATATCCATTCCCCAAACGAAGAACGGCCAATGGGCTAACCATTTGAGTGAGCTTTGTTGGTGGGGTTTGTTGAATCTAAGCAAACCTCTGACATTTATCACACCGTTTGGAATGATTGGTTGCGTTCTTACTAACGGTCGGCCAGAAGTACCCATATCGCAGCACTTTCTTAGCCAGAGTTTGTCCCCCGGTATGAGCACCACACTCTCCTTCGTGCACATCTTTCAATGTTGTCTTGATATTATCGTTAGCCACACATCGAAGCATTGGAACGGAGAAACCCCTTCTATAAAATTGGACTTTCTGGACGATGTATCTAGAAGCTTGTCGTACGAGGGCTCATCTGTCATTCCATTTTTCAGGGAGAGTGCCATGTGGGTGAGAATTCTTGATGGGAGTCATTGAAGGTTCCTTTTTAGGTTCGGTTTTTAATTGATCGACCTCCATCTGATCTATGCTCTGAATGTTCAAAGTCTCTATACGGACTAGCTCTGCTTCGCTCGGATTGTCAGAACTGGCAAGTTTTGCCAATCTGTCTACCTTCTGGTTTTCCTTTCTATAAATGTAGGATACGATATACTGGTCAAAACCATTCAGCAATTCTTCGACCATCTTGAGATAGGCGGTAAGTCGAACTACTTTAGTCTGATACTCTTTCCGAACCTAAAATAAAATAAGTTAATAATCACAGAAAATATTAAGCGATGTTATTCTCAAGTCCCTCGCGAGCTTGAGCCCGGCAATCAAGGCTTCGCACTCGGAATTGTTGTTAGTAGACAAGAAATTCATTCTCAGGGCATAATAAATCGACTGCCCTTCAGGATATAATAATACTATGCTGACGCTGGAACGTTAATTGTTGCGACCCATTTGTATATAACTTCCAGGTGTCCGATCTCAATTCGGTATTTGAAGGATTGTACTATCCTTCAAGCTGTCGTCTTATGGAGTGGTGAATTTAACTATGAAATCAGCCAGTGCTTGTCCTCGAATGGACTTCCGTGGGACAAAGGTTAGGTCGAATTGAATAAGGTTGGTATTCCATTTGAGGAGTCTCCCGCTTGCCTCAGGTCATTGCAAGACTTGTCGTAGTGGGTGGTTGGTTGGTGAACACCTTAATAGGGTGAGTCTGGAAGTAATGTTGGAGCTTTCGTGACGCAATCAACAAACTATAGGAGAGATTTTAAATCTTTGGATAGTTGCGGCCAGCCCCTGTTAGTTCTTGCTTACATAATAAATTGGCTATTGTACCCGATCTTCTTCATGGATTATGACCGAGTTGATTGCATGCGCGGATACTGCTAGATACACAAACATGTCTTCATGGTTGATTGATTTGGACAAGATAAGAGGTTTCTCAAGGTGGTCAAGTAAATTCTGAAAGGCCTCGACATAGTCAAGTGTCCAGGCGAAGTTTCGTTTCCCTCTTTTGATTAATTTAAAGAAGGGTAAGCATTTGTTAGTCGCTTTGGGTATGAATTGACCCATTGCTGTGACCTTACCTGCCAAGCTTTGTACGTCCTTGATTCTTCTAGGTTCCTGGATTTCCTTGATGGCTAAAATCTGATCGGGATTGATTTCAGTCCCTCGAGAGCTAACTATGAAACCAAAGAACTTTCCCGACGCTACTATGGAAGAACACTTTAAGGGATTGAGCTTCATCTCATATCTTCGGAGGATGTTGAACATCTCTAACATGTCTCTAACATGATCGAATGATTTCCTCGATTTCACCAACATATCGTCTACGTAAACCTCCGTCTTTCTTCCTATCTGGTCACGAAACATTCGATTGACTAGACGTTGATATGTCATCCCAGCATTCTTCAGTCTAAAGGACATGACCACATAATAATACAGTATGAGGTACATGATGAAGCTGGTATGTTCTTGGTCAGGGATATGCATTGCAATCTATTTTTACCCCGAGTAATCATCCATGAATGAATGGAGTTCATGCTCGGTGGTTGAGTCCACCAACTGATCGATCCTGCGCAATGTGAAACTCCTTAGGGAAGGCTTTATTCAAATCAGAAAAGTTGATACAAGTTCGCCACATCCCGTTGGCCTTCTTTACAAGCACCAGGTTCACTATCCATTTGGGATAAGTCGTGTCTCGAATAAACCCATTGGCTTGAAGCTTTCCAATTATTCCTTCAAAGTTATGGACCTCTCTGGACTGAGCATCCGTCTTTTATGCTTCACAGGGGTATACTTCGGGTCGATGCTAAATGAATGAGTTTCTATGGAGGGTGAAATCCCACACGTGTCAGCATCGGTTAGCATGGGTCCATGTCTTGGATCGATGTCCTCTCTTGGATCAATGTCCTCAAGTTGGCAGACGGACGATCCTGGCCGGGATGTTTTCTGTGGTTGTTATGCTTCCTTCCCCTCCACAGAGGAAGGATTATCTTTTGACTCTTTGCTATCTTTACTTTGCGGTTCTTTCCACTCTATGGAATAGCATGCTCGCCCCGTTACTTGGTCTCCACGCACCGTTTTGATCCCTCCATCGGTCGGGAATTTCAAGAGTAGGTACCAAGGAGCAATACAAGCTCTAAACTCGGCTAGGGTCGGTCGTCCTAAAAATACATTGTATTGGGAGTTTATATTTATTACAACAAACGGCAGGGTCTGTATTCTCTTACGGTCTCGGTCTCCGTCTCCTAACTCTACCGATAGGTCGATCAAACCGATCGGCTCAGTGGATAACCCATTGAAGCCATGTATCTGGCCCGTGCATGGCTTCAAGTCCTTCAATTCCAACTTTATCTTGTCATAAGCATGTGCGAATAAGATATTTATTGAACTTCCGTTGTCAATTAGAACCTTTCTTTCTGTGATCGAGACAATAATGGTCGTTATGACCAGCGGGTCGATACTCGGGGCTTCTACACCAATCGACTCTCGGCCACGGAAAATGATGCCATCGGCCATCTTCTTTCTTTGTTTTATGGGACTTGCAGCTACAGAGGTGATGGTCTCTGCAATACCCAGATGTTTTGCGGAGTTTACATACCGTTTCATAGTCCGAGCGCTATGCCCCGCTTGATGAGGTCCTCCAAATATGACATTGATCAGTTTCCCCTTCGCCTTTTCCTGGGTTGTGGCTTTAGGCGCCATCTGACTTTGCTTAGATGTCGAAGTCCCTTCTCCCTGTCCCTCGGGGCCGCCTTGTACTCATAGAGCTTTCCCTCTCGAACCATATTTTCATTCAAGTTCCGAAGGTGACGACATTCATTAGTCGCATGCCTATAAATCTCATGGAACAAACAAAGCTTCTCGGTCGCCTGTTCTTTTTCCATGGACTCACACAAGTGTGGCTAATTGTATTGAACTGTACTGCACGTGCCAAGATAGATATTTTCAAGCATGTCATTCAACGTTATATAACTTTCAAAGACTCGGAATCAAGGTCGCTTCCTGGAATTCCTACTTTGTCTAGGTTTTCCATTGGTTGCCTTCGGTTCGTTACCATTTCATTTGCCATGATTTCCAACATTCACTTCCGCCTTTCTGGAATTATCTCCAGACTGCTTGATTGTTACATTACTCTGAATAGGTTTGGTGGATACGTCTTTCGACCCATTTTCTTTATCCAATTATGCATCTTCCTGTCGTAATCGGATGTTGGCCTTTTCATAGAACATCTCAATTGTTGTAGGTGGCTTCCCGTTCAGATACTTCCTAAACTTCATTCTTTTGTCAATACCGTCTACTATGGCCATCAAGACTGTCTTAGGGTTAGGATTACTTACTTCGTTGGTGACCCGATTAAATCGACTGAGGTAGTTCCTTAGGGATTCACCCCGTCCTTGATTTATTACGGAAAGGGCCATAAAATGCTTCGACTTAGAGGCGTGGAGGCGGAACTGGTTCAGGAATTTCTCACTTAAGTCCTTGAAGTTTGGGATCGATCTTGGGGGAAGCCGAATGAACCACATAAGCGCTACCCTACTCAAGAAATTGGGAAAACTTTGCATTTGATAGTGTCTGGAGCTACAACTACCTCCATATGCCATGAATACCTCTTCAAATGTTGTTGCGGATCGGTGCTTCCATCATAATAGTTCATATGGGGCATATTAAATCTTCTAGGGAATTCTGCTTGCAAAATGTTATCTGTGAATGGCATATGGCTTCAGTCACTCCCCTAATCTTCATTCTTGTAATTCTTACTACCACTTATAATTTGGCATACCATGGAAGTCAAATCCGGAGGGATAAGTGCACATCGATCGGCTTCTTCAACCGACCGAACTCTTCCTTCTCCCTCTCCAGGCAACGTCGCCTGAGTCGCCGTCCGGGTGGAATTTCCTCGAACCTTGACATCCCGGTTGTGTACAGGACGTTTGATAGGAAGAGTGGGAGCTTGGGCTGTTTGAGAAGCATTCCAGTGAGCCGAACGAGAGGCACTTTGATCTTGTCAAGTTGCTGGATTGATGTCCTCTAGGTTGATCAGATCGACTTGAGCTTGATCAGCAGTTCCGAGCTGGTTTGTATGCCTTTCCAGTTGCAATTGCGGTATGTTTTCAGGTCTTTACAATGGGCATCTCGATTGAAGTCAATCTCTGCTTCCTTCAGATGATGATGAGCCTTCTGAATTTTGGTCCAGCAAGTGATGGGAAGATTGTTGCTTAATGAATTCTTCTAACTTCCTTAACATACGACCTATGTCCTCTCTCATAGCAGCACTTTCCCGAGCTTGAGCATTTAGCACCAACGTGGTATCCCTGACTTGATTCATTACAGTTATAAACTCATCACGAGTAGTAAAAGTTGAGAGGGAAGCTTGATCTGCTGCGGAAGGTTGCACCAAAGATGGCAATGTAAGCTGGTCCGTAGTAGTCCCCGGAATGGTCGACCCCCCGGCTGCGTCTGTTGATGTTGCAGCCTGTGGCTGCTTTCCGGTATTGCGAGAACTTGGCGATCATGGTTCAATGATACTGAAAAAGATGTAGGATCTCGTTCCGAACTTGGTGATCCGAAAGTGGAGCAAAATCCTCCAAATGTTGAGCATATCAACGCTCTCAATGAAAGCACCAAAGTGTTGACACCAAAAAATGGTACAACACCTAAGAAATGAAATTGTAGAGAATAAATGAAGATAAATAACTGAATAATGAAGAGAAGAGTAATCACACACAGGTTTATAATGGTCTGACGTTAATGAGCCTACGCCCACTTTGTAATCTCTTATGTATGAAATCAACTATTACAGGTGAAAAATCACAACAATATTATAATCAGAGATTCGCCCCAAAAAAAACCTTCTTCTGAGTCCAAAAGTCTATTTATAGACGATACAACATTTAAATGAGTTAAAACATGTGCTATTCAGTCCAAGATTTTAGGAGATCCTGAAGAGGCGTTCTTTTCGTGGAGAGTAGCATGATTTGAATCAGTAGTGACAAGTGGTATATTATCCGATCGTTAAGGATGACCAAGAGCAATCGAGTAGGAGTAAGACCAAACTTCAGGAGGATACCTTGTGTGGAGTTAGGTTGGGCCTGACCTGGTCGATCTGAAGATCTCGGGCTCCAACTGGCCTGTGTATCAGGTTCTTGTGTTCGGCTTAGGTTTCAGGTTCAGATCGATACATCCATCGGTCGATCAATCCATTAGCCGGATACTCAGTCCTTCTCATTATCTAGGTCAAAGCTATGTCGTCAGTGAATCTTGATGGCCTTGCCAAAAGGCTGGTCTAAATTTACTATCTGATAACATGGTTCTCACACACTCTTAAATAGACCTACTTTTACGTTCAACTACTTCGTTTTGTTGAGGGGTTATAGGGAAAGAAAAATTATGGGTTATCCCCTTTTTGTTAGATTTTTTTTAAATTTTCGTTTTCGAACTCTCCACTGTGATCACTATGTATTGTTTTAATTTTTAAAGATAATAAACTTTGAATTCTTTTAGCAAAGGTTTCAAATCAATCAAAAGCATCACTTTTATTTTTAAGAAATAAAGTCCAAGTAAATCTAGAAAAATCATCAGTTATTACATAAACATATCTATTATGATTTATCAATTGAATTTAGGATGGACTGAATATATCCATGTGGATTAATTCTAACAGTTTTGAGGTTGTCATTTCTTCTTTTGATTTAAATGAACTTCTTTTCAGTTTTCAAAACTGATAAGTGTCATGTAAATTATTTACTTTAAACTTCATTTTAGTTAAACCTCTAATTGAATCTAAATTTGAAATTCTAGAAATATGTTTAAAGTTTATATGACTGAATCTCTTATGCCAGATCCAAGGGTCACTTTTATTTATCGCTAGGAATTTTCATACTTAGTATATACATATTTTTCTTTCCATCTCCTTTGAATATTGTTTTTGAATTTTTATCTTTTATTAAGCATTTAGCTTTTTCAAAATTGATTTTATAGCCTCTATCACAAAGTTGACTTATACTTTATAAGTTATATTTTAAATTCCTAACTAATAAAAAATCAGAAATAGCAGGAGTTTTAGAATTACCGACATTGCGGATGCCAACCACATATCCTTTAATCACCTAAATTGACCATTCCTCCATCTTCATATACTAGATTGTTTAGTAATTCTGGATTTCCCGTCATATGTCTTGAACAACCACTATCCAATATCCATTTGTCATTTTTGATTTCCATCATTTGACCATCAAGATTTGAATTTTCAACAGCCATGTAACACACCTTTTCCCTAATAGAACAACAATTCAGTAGATAACTTGATTTTTTCAACAAAATGTAATGCAGACTCATCTAATATTGATGCAATGCATGAATTTAGACTGGTGTTATAAATCATTTCAAAATTTTCCATTTAATATTTCCAAAATTCAGATGATGAAATTTTGAAAACTTATGCTCTGATACCAATTGTTAGGGATGAGAATCACGGATCTTAAGGCAAAATTAACATAAGAGGGCGGTGAATAGTGTTTTAAAGGGTTTATAGAAAACTTAAACAATTAGCAATTACTCAAAAGACTATATGAATAAGAGAATGAATATCACAACAGAAACAATCAAAGATGTAGATATAATCAAAAGTAAAATGCAGAAAAGGAAAGGACACACTGGATTTTATACTGGTTCAGATTACTCGTACATCTAGTCCTACACAATGCCGGATTGCGCAGAGTTTTATTAATATCAGAATCCAATTACAACCCCCTTGATTTCATGGCTACAAGGTTAACACTGATTCAACAGCCTTGGTTTCACGTCTGCAAGGTTAACACCGTTCCTTTTCCTTGATTTATGGGCTGCAAGGAACACACCCTTTGCTTAACAATTACAATATCCCTAGAACTCTTGAATAGCACTTCCAAACATAGAGTATTTTTTAGAGATTGAGAATAGAAAGAGAATGATATAATAAGTATTGAAATCGGTAAAGTATAAGTGTAGATATCAAGAATTTTAAGTAGAATAATGGTGGTAAGAGAAAGGATGAAGAAGGAGAAGATTGGTTGTTTAAAAATTCGAAAATGAGGCCTTTATATAATGTTCCAAAGGTCATAACAGTTCTAAAATGTTTTAAAATATGAAAAGACACTTCCTTTTGAATTCAAAAAATGTGACGGTTATATGTCGACATGTAAGAAAGTGTATGTCGATATATATGTAAATTTCAAATTTTAAATCATGTTTAAACTATTTAAATCAATATATATATATATATAATAGAAATTCCTATTTCAAAACTAGTTGTTTAAAATATAATTCTTTAAGTACAAAAACATATCAAACATATGATATAAAACTATATATATAAATGATATAAAACTATATATTATAAATATAAACATATATATAATTATAAGACTTTATAACATATATAAACCACATAAGAAACTTAAACATAAAAACATCTTTGGAAGATTTTAAAACATTTTGAAAGGAGTTTGAAATAATTTGAAATCAATTTAAAAGGAATAATTTGAAAATAGAATTTTGAGAGTGCTAATCTGAGTTTTAACATACTAACTAGACTCTATTACACTGATAATTTTGAACTCTTGAAATATTGATAACTTGATACTCATGAGTCTTGAATCTCCTTTGAAATCTTGAATCTCTTAAACTGTACAGTCTTCAATATTTATTTCCAGCATATATATATATATATTCTAGATAAAGGTGTTTATATATATTTTATAATCAATAATGATTGAAACAAAGTTGTTGTCATCAAAATTTCATTCTCCGACACTAAATACGTTCAACATATCCATTTTAGAATGGAAATCTAAACCTATTCAAATAATGAAACCAAACCAAATCTAATCTTTTTTTCATTACAAACACTTTTTAAATAGATAGAGGTAAATCCAGTCAAACAAAAGTAAAATCACCAAACTATTCCTGAGCACAACCTAAACAATTCACAAACCCAAAATATTGATTGACAACGTTGTGATATATACAAAGTAGGAGATTTAGAGGTTTTACATAATGATGTTATCGTGAAACTAAACCTCCTTAGGTATACAAATCAATATTAAATCTACAAAATGCAGAATTTAGCCTAAACAAGTATTATTTTCACTCAAAGAGATTCTAGGAAAAGGAGATATTACCGATTTGAATGCTGAAATCGTCGTTCTTTGTTTCTTCTACGGATCTATATAAGAGAATCATATAGATTTGAATCTCATATATAAATTATAAAAATTCCATAATATAAATTAAATAGAAATATATTAGAAATGAAACAGATTAGGAATAGAAGAAGAAACCTATTCCAACCTAATTTCTGGAATATCAACAACAGAATGGAGGCACAGAGAATGGGAGGGTTTGGAGAATTGTGAGGTGAGTTAGATGGTATTTATAGGTGTGTAAACGAATGGTAACCATTAGATTAACATAGATTTAATGTAGGTTATTCATTTTCTATAAAACCAACCAAACTCACCATTCAAACCAGCCTCATTGGGCTCTGACCGCACCAGGATGTCAACAACCTCCTTAGGAGGGCGGTCGACACCCATTCTAGGGAGCGGTCGACCCCCTGGTCTCAAAAATGGCCAGTGGCCTGCGTTGATTGCTTGAAAGGATTATATTATTAAACTCACTTATTTTATTAATTCCTTTCCATTTAATCAATGTTCTTATCCCCTCTTATATGTATATGTATACACATAATTTTGAATTTAATGGAATATTCTAATCAACCATTAATTAGATACTTTTATCCTATATATTTATACTTTCAATTCATATTTCAAACGTTCATGTGTGTATGTATGTATATATATATATTAATGCACAACATTTTTAAATGTGAATCCCTCTGATTGTGACATATTATATATGAAGATGGATCCAAATTTCGCCACGAATACAACTATGATATTTTCATGGCCAAATTCCTAATTTTGTAAAATTCCATTTTTCAACCTACTAATATATTATTATATTATTTCAATTTATATTATCTTTAGTCTGTTTAGGTATATTTTACGGGGTGTTACATCGGTAAACCATCATGAAGGGTTTTCCATATAAATAGAGAAACCTTGGGAGGAATACAAGCATCCCAAATGAAAGCAAAAGCTGGAATCCTTGGAATTGGCGTTCTAGTTGAGCTCCAAGCCGCCTGCAACCAAAAAGGTCCACCATTCCACCCAACCCCACTTCAATGATAGTTAGAGAAAGACTTCATAGATTGCATTCGTTTGCACGTCCCACTGGCGTATGATGAGGTCCCAGAGAAATTTGTTGGTAAAAGGCTACGATACTTGGCATGAAGAAACAACGCCCACAGGGAGTTGTTTGAGCAAAATCGAACCAAAAGCTTCCATAAGCTATGCAAATGTCATGTAAATTTCAAAGGCCCAAGCCTCCCTCTCATTTGGGTCGACAAATGATGTCCCAAAATACCCAATTGTGTCTATTAGCATTGTCTTTTTCTCCCCGAAAAAAGATTATGCCAATGAATGATAAGAATGAAAAAAGAGGAAGTGAGAGCCATGGCAGCAAAGATGTGTGACCCAATAAAATCAAGAACAGATTTAATGAGAACCAGTCTGTCTGCTTGAGAAAGGAGAGTCGCGTTCCAATGGATAATCCTACCCCTTGCTTTGTCAGCAAGAGGATCAAATATAGCGTTAAGTTAACTACCTTTGTAAAGAACAATACTGAGGTAAGGCAATGAGAGAGAAGTTGCCTTGTAACTGGAGAAGGTTTTAATCCAAGAACCCTCTCCGGAGACCAATTCTTAGCAGGAACAGAAAAAATCCTAGAAGTGTTGACAAGATGAATCGAAAATCTCTCGTACTGGTGGATAAAGTCAATAAGGCGGTGGAATGAACAGTTGTTACTGTTAGAGAAAATGATAATGTCATCCGCAAAAGATAAAGACGAGAGTAACAAGCAACCACTCGGGATACTGAATCGATGAATCTGTCCCAAAATCATAAGCGAGCGAAAACCACGAATGAAATCCTCTGCAGCGATTACAAACAACGCTGAGGATATGGGATCGCCCTGACGAAGACCCCTACCCAACTTGAAATACCCGTTGACTGACCCATTGATTAGAACGGAAAACCAGTAGTTCGAGATGAGCCTCCAAACCAGATCAATTAGAGGCTTAGGATAACCAAAATCCCGAAGGACTTTAATGATGAAAAACTAAGACATGCGGTCATAAGCCTTAGACATATCGAGCTTGATAGCCACATTTGATCCCCAGACCTTACGATCAATTTGAGAAATCAACTCTTGAGATAAAAGTACATTGTCTATAATCAGGCAACCTTTTACAAAACCCTCTTGAGAAGAGGAAATAATATGATCCAAAAAAAGGTACTAGCCTAACAGACGGAACCTTTGATAAGACATTGTTAGAGAAATTGCACAGGATAATTAAACGAAAACCCAAGCACGAATGGGGATTTTCGCACTTGGGGATAAGGACCAAATTAGTGGAAGTCCAGCCTTTCGGTAGCTCTCCATCAGAGAAGAAATATTGGACAGCAAGGAAAAGGTTCGCGTGAATGATAGGCCATACACTTCGGAAAAAAAACCATGTTGAAACCGTCCGACCCACTCACACTATCCTTACTCAGCACAAACATGTAAGAACGAATTTCCTTCATATAAGGAGGGATGAAAAGATCAGCGCTCTCATTGGGAAGGGCAATCCTAGGGATAAAAGCTTACAAGGTCGGATCAGATGAGGAAACAAAGGGGTAACCAAGAAAAGACCGAAAGTGAGATAGGACAGACTCTTTGACTTCCACAGGAGTGGAAGCCAAGGATTGATCTGGATGAAGGATTTGGTGAATCGGTAAGAGGTTACTTTTCTTCTTGATAGACGAATGAAAGAATTTAGAGTTTGAATCTCCTTCCAAGATCCATCTAATTCTAGCCTTTTGGCAAAGGAATTCATTCTCAATACGAAGCTCAGATGAGAAGGCGATTTAGGGAAGGGCCCACGCTTCCTGTTATAAAAGGAAGGAACAACATCAAATGAAGACTCCGCTAAAATAAGAATCTCTTCTACCGCCCTGACAAGATCGTAGACATTCTTAAAGACTTGCACATTCCAAACTTTAAGACAAACATTGAGGTTCTTGAGTTCACGTGAGAAAATCGCAAAAGCATTTCCAGAAGCAGAACAAGACCAGGATTCTTCCACACCTGATGGAACGTGTGATGGGATATCTACATTGCCTGAAACCGGAAAGAAGACAGTCCTGACAAGGCGAAGGGAGAACATAAAATAATATTCGGAGTGTGATCAGAAAAAGTATGGTGAAGATGGGAAACATAAAAGGAGAAAGGGATGTTAAACCAAACCTCCGACCCGAACACTCTATCAAGTCGAGAGAGGATCCAGCTAGGACCAGCTTGGTTATTATACCAAGTAAAAGACGACTCTACAAAAGGCACCTCAGACAGACCAGAGTTGATGATGAACGAGTTGAAATCCCCAACTGCTGCCCGTTTAATATAGGATCCTTCCCCACTTTTCGGCCCGACACGAAAGGATGTTGAAGTCGCCTCCTACCACTGAAGCAATAAAGCCTAGATCAGATAGAGAGAGGATACCAGACTAAAGGTCCAACCTCTTGATCCTATGTCACTTAGCGTAAACCTTCAAGAATAGAAAAGAAGAGGAGAATGAAGAAATCGAGCAAACCACAGAAAGAAGCTGAGTAGAAAGGACGAACTACGTTGTCTCTAGATTAAAGTATCCAAATCTTATTGGATACATTGGCTAAAGACCCCCCAAAGCCTAGAGAAAGAACAATATTGGTAAACACCTCTGATCTCATAAATGGCTCCTGAAGTGCTACCAGACAAACAGAGTGCATCTTGATGATGCGTCTAAGCCTCACTAAAGAAGCATCATTGTTGATGCCAAGAACTTTCCAAAACAAATTTTTCGCTATATAAATAGGAAGTTGAAAGCTGACAGAAATAGAAGGAAAAACCGACCAACAGAGAGAGAAGAATGAACAAAGGAATGAAAGAAAGATAGAAAGAGACTACACTGACCACCCAACTCAACTAAGATAAAGAGTAAATCGAATAGATCTAACAGTCTACTCAGACGTCGCTATAGAGTGTGTACAAATGGTGCAGGGAGTGTGAGGAACGGATCTCGGTCTCCGATGCCAAGATCGAGAATGAAAGATAGATGTATGAGATGACACCTTCCGATTAGCGGAAGATACACTGATAGACTCAGGAAGCGGCAAACATGACACCCGACCTAGATGGGTAAGAATTCTTAGTTAGGTGAGGTAGTCGTTCGTTAATGATTGAAAGCTCCTCCTTGCTAAGAAGAGGGAAAGCATGCGAAGAAGAAGAAACGGAAACAACGAAGGAGTTGGGTAAGACTCCGAAGAAGCAGGAGTGGCAAGGCTCGGGACATATGTAGGACCGCTCGAAAAGCGCGACTCTAAATGCTATGAGGTTATTATCAAAGTCGAGTTGTCATCGAATTGACAACCCCGCGCTGGCTGCAGTGCCCTACTACTCATAGGGGACCCTAACCGAAGAAGATAGACAGACATAAAGGATTCCGAGAATCCCATGAAGGTAGCAAAAGGCTGAATCGACAACGGTTGGCAATCGCCGAGGTAGACCATAAAGAGAATAGCAACAACTTGCGCTTTACGGCCACGCCCCGGAGACCGCCCCACCGAAGTCGATGACAATCATGATACCAACCTCAAAGTCGAACACAAACCCCACGACCGACAAAGATAACCACATGTCTCTAACAACACATTATTGGTCCTGTAGTGACAATATATAACCAGTTGTAAAAAGAAGATGAATTCTGCACCTGCATTATCCTCGCAACGGAAAACAAAAGTCACAATAATCACTAAAGGAAAGCACCAAAAAATGAAACTGGTAGCAAACAAACTGAAAACCCAAAGTGGCACAAAGAGTCCGAAACCCATAGGCTGCCTAAGCAAAGCACTACCGACGAAGTCAAAATACTAACGAAAACCGGATCTATGCAGAACAACACTGACCATGTCGATTGCCAAAAAAGCAAAAAAGGAATAACCACACCCATAGGGAACACAGAACCAACACCAGAATAACCAGTCATCCAAGGGAGGATCCCAATGACTAGAAAATCAAGCCCAACAGGACCAGTTAAGGTAACATAATCATAGTTAAACCCGACATAAGAAAAAGGAAAAATAGAAGACATCCAAACCTGACGGTAGGTGAGAGAGCCAACCTGAAAGCACATGCAACCAAGAACCACTAAAACCTCATGACCCACTGATCCGATCTTCACTGCCACGCCTAATGCCGGACGCATTGGCTACATACATAGACACAACATATCCCGCCTCCAACAACTACCAATCTCACAGAGTCACGCCTCTGTCTGAACAAGGTTACAAGAAACCTAATTGCAGTTGAAATTGAAGCAACTACAACAACGCTGCTAGAATCTACCTTCGAACTAACACACTGAGGAATACGAGCACCAAATCCCATGCCAATAAGAATTGACGAAGGCGAATTCAAAGTTGCCACGCCATCTTCATCACGGAGAGGTTGTAGAATTAGTAGGGACATAAAATGATGAGCAAAGCCCCTCCCCATCCATGGCAAACTCAGAGGCAAGAGCTTCAAAGCAATTGGAGATGCACAAAGCAGGAGGAGCTTACTCGCCAGCACCGAACAAAGGACTGTTACTGTCAACCATCGGATGAAGGGCCGAAGGTAGCAAAGGAGAATCGACCTTAACGGCCCTCTTTGTGCGTCATGAAGCACGACGACGATGATTGGAAGGAGGTCTGCCACACTTCCCCTCCTTCGGTCTTGTCAATCCAAGCAGGGACAACTTAGGCAGTTTTCTAGGAAGGAATCAGATGGGGGCGTCAATTCCCCATCTCCTTCAACCCTCGAAGAGGACACTCCAGAAGCCAACGAACATGTCGACGAGCCACAACACACCGAGCCAACTTGGAAACAAGCTGACGAAACCATAGATCAACCTACCGAGTGCCCAAAGATCAACTGAGACACGAAAGGGGTGATGAAATCCCCTTTGCTAGGATCAACAACATGAACACCCCTAACTCCCAAACCAACCTGCGATGACGGGCAACACCTCTCCCCGAGGAATAAGGAAAGGGGTAACTAGTTCACCAGCGAAGGAAGGAACCAATTCCAAGAACAACCCTGAAACCACCAAGTACCAGTGCCTTGTCAAAGCCATAAAGTACTCCATTAACTCCAACCGAACAACAATAGACGAAACAGTGACAATAGCAACTACCGCTGGTCCTTCGTCGGACACATCTGAGATCACGGCGGAGATCAATCTCACATCAGGACAAGGCCCGAGGAAAGAACCTAAAACCAAGAAGCCGCCTCTACCTGAAACTGAATCCATAACCTTAATAACAAACTGGGCTAGTCAGAAAACCAGTGTTGCCTTGAAAGCAAAGAAAGGTTGTTAGAGCCAGGGGAGAATCTAGAATTTTTATTCAGGTAGGGCGAAAAATTTCAAAATTTTGTCCCACACCACATTTTTTTTTTATTCCTAGTATACATATACTAACATATGTTCTTTGCTTGCAAATGAAGCAAAACTCTAAGTCTAACTTGGCTGGAAGAGCAAATACTGGCTGCATCAAGCCCAGGTAGGGCATTTCCATCCAACTCACCTAGGGCATTCAACCCAAACCTGTAAAATTTTGGCAAACTTTTCACTTTTCAGGTAGGGCAGTGGCCCTTGCTGACCACTACCTAGATCCGCCTCTGGTTAGAGCGGATCGAAATCCGCAAAGAACAGAAGAAAAGAGAATAATCTGATCGCACGAAGCAGTAATAGAGAGAAATGAAGAAATTTTAGAAGACGGTCGTCATTAAATAAGCCGTTATCAGGCTGATAAACAACATGTTAAGCATTTAACATACATGTTAAAGCGGAAGTAATTTTGTTTTATAGTTTA
This sequence comes from Allium sativum, assembly GCA_030737875.1. NCBI lineage: Eukaryota > Viridiplantae > Streptophyta > Magnoliopsida > Asparagales > Amaryllidaceae > Allium > Allium sativum. The sequence continues at coordinate 1,043,881,634 of CM060922.1, forward strand.
TGTATTTAACATCAACATTTAACATATACTTTTATAAAAAAGTTCTCATTTTGATATTAATGTAATAAGTACTATTTTTAGTAATATTATTGTACGCAACTCACTGGTTACGCTATGCGTTTTTATCAAACAAAGGAGCAAAATTTGACGTGAGCATGCCACGCATGCATATGTAAACAGCCATGCATGTACCGTCTTCATTTAAATCCCATTTTATTGCGTGTTTTCCACACGCCTAGTATTAGTACTCAACTTCTCTTCCTGTGCCTAGTACGTGCAAAATTATTGAATACACATTCGTTCTTCAATGCCTAAAATATCGTTACATCATTCCTGTTCCCAGTGCGTAGATTCTGCATCTTTCATGTTTTAATAAACCATTGATATAATTCAAATCAACACAAGGAGATATCTTAAGTTTTACATGTGATCTACGTGGCATAGAAAATGGAGAACACGCGCTGGTTCATGCTCTCCCTCTCGTTTTTCTCCCCCTGCCACACTCCATCGTCTTCTTCTCATTTTCGTTTTCTTTTATTATACCGCAAATTTTTTTTTTGCTTTGTTCCGAAGTATTCGACTGTTTCCTAGTTTTCTTCATAAGCTCTGCAGTTTTTTGTGAGGTATGATCTTCTAATCGATTCTTATTTCAATTTGAGATCCATTTTTTTAAATTTGGGCGTCCGGATTTCCGTTGACTCAGATTTGGTGGTAAAGTCTGGTTCTGGATATCAAGGAATGATATTCTTAATATATCGGTTTCCATTTTGTCTTCTTAAACACAAAGAATTGAACTTTTAATATTTTTCTCCCTTTATTTTGGTATTGTGTAATTTTAATTGTGTCTACTGGAATTAGGATTGGATTATTTGTGTTCTTTTCCTATGTTATTGTTTTAATATTTTTATTTCATCTGCAGGTGTAATTCGATTATGGATTGTGCGACAAATGCGGTAGCTGAGCAACCCATGACTAGGTAAAGCATACAATAGATGATTCTGTTTCGTGATTTTTTTTGTAATGTCTGTTAGCTTCAAATTCAGACAGGAGTTAGTTTCCACTAATATTTTCACGAGGATCAGGTTTCTTTAGTTGTAATTTCCAGTGAATAACTAGTTGGTATGGTATTTCTTCACATGTACTGTAACTTGTAATTCATAAATACAATTTTTGTGATATATCTTCAAACATAATCCGAAGAGCAGGCTAGTATTTTAAACGTTTTGATGGTGAAATGAAATCACGTGCATTCGCTTCGTCCCTTATTATTATTATACTTACAAGCGATACGGCACGCTCTTCTCGTATGAGTTATTTGTTTACAAATCCTACATGTTTAACCGATTCAAAATAAAATGATTTACATATATATTTTTTGATGTTAAAATCATGTGTTTATTTATTTATTTTCATTTTAATGTTGCAGTATCTTATGATTTTTAAGTGTGAACCTTATATTGTTATTAATTTATGGAAAATGAATTTGTATAAAGATTAATTATTTGATCCTATATTTAAGCAATATTAAGACTTGTTAATATTTATAAAGAAATGTTTTGAATTTATAAATAAAGTTTATGTGTAAGATCCTGTTTTTAAAATGATATTGTGTTCTAATAATATTTGTAGATTGACATTTTGAATTAATAATTAAATTTTATTTGTAAGATCGTATATTTTAGTACTACGGGAATTTTTTGGTATTTACGTTTACACCAAAAAAGTGTGACGCCAAAGGTATTACAACTATTAATAAAGAAAGAAATAAAAAATGATGTTGTAAACATGGCTATTTGTTAGATTCTAATTTTAAGTGATGTTAAGGTTTGTCGATATGTGTAAAAATGCAGTTTGAATATGTCAAAAAGTTTAATTGTTAGATAATAGTTTTAAGTGGTATATAAAGCCAAACATATGTAAGGGTATTTTTGAAAGTTCGCGGTCGGACCGAAAATTTGCGCTTGCAAGACAACTATAGTTGTGAAAGGCGCGCGCCATAGCGCACGGCGAGGCGCGGCGTTTGCGCCATTTTTGCTTGCGGCGCATATGAAAAGGCACGCCAAATGGCGCAAATGGCATGTGGTGCATAAATGGCGCACATCGCAAAATGACGTGCCTTTTCTTGATTTTTTGTTTTTTTCGCATTTCAAATTGCAATAACTAGTATTACAAATACTATTACAATCCGTACAACCACCATCACTACTATTATTATCATAATGACTTGAAATGTGAATAACTTTGTTATTTTTTTCCTAGTTATATGGTAACATAATTACATCATTAGTATTTCCTATTCGATTATCATCAACGAGTTAATAACCTTACAATTATGTAATTGGCTGACCTTAGCATGCCGACATTTAGAACTGACATATGTTTTAATATCCAACATAGTTTAGATTCATTTTAATATTGTCATAAGTATATAATGTATAAAAGATCATAAGCTAAATATCCAAGTAGAAGAACATTCACTTCGAGAGGTTTCTTCGCACCTACTTCAGCCCCATTACATATTCACAAAGTAAAAACAGATCTTAATGAGGATGAGGAAGATGGTGAAGCTTATGAATCTGATGATACAGACATTGATTTGGAAAACATAATTGCTGGATTAGATTCAGATTTCTAGTTTATTAGTAATGTGTATTATCATTTTAGATTTGAAAACTATTGTGCTTGAAATTTTATGCTTTATGTTTTTTTGTAAAATGCACAGAAATCTTTGTTGTATATGTTTTAGCAAAAAATATTGATTTTATTTTTTAAAAATTGTTAAAATATTAAATTTATTAAAAAAATAAACATGCGCAGTAAATTAAAAAGGCGCGCGCCATTTTCCGTGCCGTGCGTCAAGGCTCCAAAAAGGGTTTGCGCCGTGCGCCGTTAATAACACTGAAGACAACTATAAATAAAGATTAATACTAGTACTAATACTAAGGCTGCTGCCACTATTATTATTATTTAAACATTGATAGGTTATCTAGCAAACAACACAAACCCAAGCAGTAATCTAGTTTCTTTTGTTCCTCCTAAATAATCCGCGCCTCATCTTCCACAAATCACATCCAATGTATTATCCATGTATTGCAAAACCCAGGCAGCGAATAGTTTTTGTACATTGAATGAATCGAGAGTTTGAGATTTTTTTTATTCATTTGGCTGGACATGCATTGGATTTTTTTTTTTTACACACTTGAATCATTGTTTAAGCATGTAGTACACAGACATAAATCATTCATTGCTATAAGTTATTCCATTGCTAGCAAATATTATTAAAAAAAATGTTTCTGTTGCTGTCAAAAAAGCACTTCAGAATGATTTTTGAATGAGTTATAAATTTATTTTGAATATCAAAAGTGTTGAACTATGATGATAAAAAAGAAGACGACAATGACCTGTTAAACAAAGATCACCTCGAATATATTATCTCAATGATCAGTGGTTGTTAGATTTTATTATAGCTTGAAGTTTTAATGAGAAAAGGTTGGTAAAAATCAAATAAGCATGAATTATCAAAAAAAAAAAGGAGGGGGGGGGGGGGGGGGGGGGGAGGGAATAAAAAAGAAGCAATACGTTAATAGTCCAGCTATTGAATAGAACATGTATTAAGCATTAGGCAATTTGATTACAATTGATTTCTGATTGTCTGAAAAGTATGAAAAAGTATATAACATATTGGGAAGAGCACTACTATAGCTTCTAAACTTTATCTTCCTTTTGTATATATGGGTCAGCATGTAGAAAATTGACCACGATGAGCCATAAAAAAGTTAGCTTAAAGGATATATATTTTTTCTCAATTAGCAATTGACTGTGATTGATTATTGGGCAATCTGTCCACATTTTCATCTAAATTTGTACTACATAGAACCGATTTTAATGTTTAAAGTTATGGGACATGTTTATAATGCCAACGTACATGATCATATTGCATGATATTGTAGGGACCATAAAATGGGATCTTAACATTGAAGGTAATTTGTTTGTGTAGTCCAGTATTGTAAATGTGCTGCAAAACTTCAATAAGTATAGATACATGGGATGCATATAGATTACTGTAAATATGCGAACGCTTAGTGTTTTAAGTGATTTAAGTACTTCTGTTTATTTTCACAGGCCTCTCTCTAACAAAAAGAACCAATTAAAAGTTCCAAAGAAGATACACAAGGCTGAGAGGGAGAAGCTGAAGCGTGATCAGCTAAATGACTTGTTTCTTGAGCTCGGCAATGCCCTTGGTAAATTAAGTTCTCAACAATTTTTATAATTTTTGTACAAAATGATATTCTTATCTTTAGGATGCCTATAGGACCTTATTTTCAGCATTTCATTGTTACATCATTAGCCATATGCATCATCCAAACATGTTTATCCTGGTTCTCAATTACTATTCAGTATCTTCTCACAAATCATATTACACACACTCACACTCACACACACAACACACACACACACACACACACACACACACACACACACACACACACACACACACGCTAAAAGGAGAAAATGCCTTTCAGATTTAAGTGAATGATATGCTTAATTTTATGCCATTATTATCAACTTTTACATCAAAGCCTTCAGGGACAGAATAAATCATGTTTTCTCAGTGCAATTTCTCTCTCTACCTGAAGTTAACTTGATGTGTTGCTGTAATTCAATATCTTTCATTATTGCAGAGCCAAGTCGGCAAAATAATGGCAAGGCTTCTATACTGGGAGATGCTACTCGCATTTTGAGGGACCTTATCCTACAAGTTCAATCCCTCAGGAAGCAAAATGTTGCATTAACAAAAGAATCCCATTATGTAAGATCTATATTTCCATTACTTTCTAAAATAAACTGTTTAAAATTAGAATAATGATTAATGTGCCAGTGAAGGCGAGTACATGGATAAGGGCCAAGTTGGTCTTATGCTTCCTTTATGTTTAACGTTCAATTCATCATTCGACAAACACTTGAATGAACTAACCTATATCCATCCACTGGTGAACAGGTTACGGTAGAGAAGAATGAGCTTGTAGATGAGACTGTTGCACTTGAATCAGACGTCACAAGACTCAACAACGAGCTCAAAGTGAAACAATCTGTTTTACCTGCTGCTGCACACATAAATCAATCCGACATCCCGCTTTCACATTCGGCTACTAATCCGTTCTTCATAGGCCCTTATGGTCAAAATCCTCAAATTTTGCCACCAGCTACACCCACCATTGAAGTGAAAAGACCTCATGCAAGATACCCGACACCGGATGATTCTTGGCCACAAAAGATTCTATCTGGAAACTCAGCTAACGTGTCAACCGATTAATTCATTTGTACCGTTTATTACTTGGGTTTATGAGTCAGTATTTAATGGTGGCTGTGGCTGTGTGTTGAGCTTAATGTTAAAGGTAGGCAAGTTTGAGTTCCTTTTCTTGAGTTTTATGGACATTTAAGTAGTTGTGTTGCTGATGTATCAGGGTTCTGGGATGAATTGGCTGAAAATGGCTAGAATAGGCAAAACTTGAACAAATGTGTAGTATGTTTTAGATTTGTATATATCACAGATACTATGGCGAATATAGTTATTGTTCTGGGACATGGTGACCATTGTTATGTTAATCGTGCCTATTTTGCATGAATCAAGGAGTATGATGCACATAATCTACAACAACTAAAAATGATAAAAGGATTGGCATTGATTGGGGTATCTTTGTAAAGAGGCTGCATGTCTGAATAATGTATAACATGGGAAGTTTGTATCGGGTGGAGAAAAGTTTAGGACTCCATCCAAAAAAAATTATAGCAGTTTTGATTGGTTTAAAAGTATTGTTATAATCAATCAATGCATATTTAAAAGTTTAACATGCACTGGTTTGAGAATTTTCCATTAAGGTAGAATTACATATATATATCCTTGTAATTATTTCCTATTTTTATGAAAATTAATTCTACAATATATTTAATGAGGGTGTAATTGGAAAAAATATATATTATAATTCATCAGAAAACTTCAAATTGATAAGTTGAAATTTGTCATTAAAATTACACTGCATCTGTTTTCATCGGATTTATAATAAACGATAACTGACGTGAAAAAAGAACTTGCAAGTGGCATTACGCTAACACCACAAATATAGAGCCGTCCAAAAACAGTGAAAACCGATGGGAAATAAACTCCCAAGTTGAGTTTGAGTATGTGACTTATTTGTTTGCACTTAGAGCATCTCGGGAAACAAGAAACAAGTCATATGTTGCAGCATGTAATCCTAAATAGTTGTGCAGTAGAACACAAAAATTATAATGTGTAGCAAATTCTATCAAAATGATCTCAAATTTGTAATTTGTTTGGACACTTGTTCAACATGTTCCAACTATTTGGTCACTTGTTAAATTATGACAACCCACACACTTTAACATACCCAAATCATGATTATATCGAAGAGTGTAGATCATGGGGTATAGTTAAATCATTCAAAGATAAAAATATCAACACATGACATAAAATAAGCATAACACAACGGAAGTAAATAATTTGTGCAAAAACTTTAGAAACATAACCAAATATAATGTCAAAATATCCAAGTCTTAAACCATCGTAATATTAGAATACGAAACATATTAAAATATCATCAAAGTTGAAAACAAAATAAAGATGGGATTACATAATAAGAGTGGAGAATCCTAATAATGCTTCGAACCTGCCAAGAATCAGCTACTTCCCTGCACATCTAAGGTAGGGGAAAAGAAAAGGAATGAGTCGGACATAAAAGTCAAATGAATGAGAAATAAACTAGTAGAAAGAAAAAGGTCAAGTACAAATAGTCTTAAATTCACGTTGGCTGTCATAAAGGTTCCGTGTTCGTATTTTCTTACTTAAAACGATCGTTTGCACCATAGCTTAGTGAAAATGTCATTCTCAATCTTCGTTTTTTTTTCTTTTGTACGTAGTATCAAAATGTCTCTTATTTCTAACATCGGTATTTTTTGCTTCGAACAAACATCGTTTGGACGGACCACCCAATATTGCGATATCTTATTTCCACATCCGAAGTCGTCCACAAATCCATTTTGACTGGCATCTACCTACTTAATACAAGAAAACTCAAAGAGTCTTATTTCCTACTTCGATGCCCGCACGTTCGAATATCGCTAGGAATCACTTCCTCAAGCTATCATTCTTTGTATGGCTACTTATTTTCATCTTTGGCATGTGTGTCTGTTCGTCTTTTGGACGGGATCCGAACAATAATTTTATTGCACTCTTACCTTAATTCTCACTGAATCAGTGTTCTTTTAAACTTTATTTTATAATGAAAACCTAAATTTTCCTTCTTAAACCTCTACCTATCGCGATGATAGTCATTATTTTCTATTATAATTTATGTTACAATTCACACGTTAAGTATTATACTTGGGTCATTGTCTTTCCATTATAATTCATACATCAAGCATTATGCTTGGGTCATTGTCCTTATAATTCATACATCAAGTATTAATATTTGAGTCATTCTATTGTAATTCATACATCAAGTATTATACGTGGGTCGTTGTCTTTCTATCATAACCTGAAATTTGAGTTATAGTGTCATTATCCTTTTTTTTCTTTTAACCATTCTTTAATTCATTCTACAAATCTAGATGCGTTACACACAGATTCAATTCGCAATAAAGGATTAAGTAATGTTTTACAGTTAAGTCCATGTCTTTCATTTAGACTCATACTTACATATAAGTCTTCCTATCATTATTTCCATATACACTTAAAAATATATAAAACTAAAAATTATAGTTAAGTCTATCATTTACATTTGAATCAATTTTATACATATAATTCAATCTAAATTAGAGATAACTTAATGCTAGTTGATTAAACTTCTTGATTTATAAACAAGTAAGCTTTTCACTCACATGCGGTCCTAAGCTTTTCTTTTTGGAATTTGAGGATCCTTCTTGTCCTATAACTATCTTTTCTCGATCTTAATAAACTTTTCAATCTTAATAAACTTTTTATTTATTTATCCCTTTTTAAAATATTTATTTTTAGTCTTCACGTCTAAAAAAATTCAGATAAGGGAAGTTGATTGGAGATGGAGGAAAAAAAAAGAGAAAAGATTTAGAATGAAATAATTGTGAACTGTAATTAAGCTTAGGCCCCATAATTATAGGTTTAGTGGAGAATCTAGGACCATTAGATGTATCCTAATTTAATCTAATACAACCATGCCAAATCTCTATCCCTAGCCATTCATTTGAGTTTTAAGTTTGGATTTACCCTTAATTTTTTTTATTTTTTTTTAATCTGACCGTATACGCAGGTTTGAGATTCAAATTTGAACCTCCAACATAGTTAATTTTTTAGATTTTAGTTTATCCACAAAAATTATTCTAATGTGTCATGTAGATGGACAAATTATCGTTCACGTAACATTAAGGGGCAAGCCCCCTCTAGCGACCCTTTTTTAATGATTGGATATTCGAATATTTTATTTAAATATCGATTGTTAATTATTTGAGTGTCAGTTCCAAATGTGACTTTTGACCTGCGATCAAAACAGAACTCAAGATCACTTCCAATGAGTCCAGATTATTCGTTACGAGAATAATAAGTATATGGATTTCGATATTTCGAGTTTGGACCAACTGGTGGCCATAACGGTCTTGGAATATGCATAAATTACCGCTTCTGGAGCACAGTGTAGGATTGCAATGGAACTCATGTTTAAGGAAGTATTGTAGTGAATTGTTGCACACCATCAAGTTTTGTAGGGATTGGGCATACCGTACGATCATGCGTAAATAAAATGCATGTCAATTTCTATAAGAAATTGTAATTGTATAATTCAAGTTTAAAGGCTAACTTATGTATACAATCAAGTTTGGTTTCAAAACAAGTTCCATTGTTCTCAGAAGATCTTTTTACATAGATAACGATATGCGACACGTCTTGATTGGGGTTCCTGGGCTTTTGAGCCTATATGTGAATAAGTGAATATAATATTATTTAATTAAAACCCCTCCCTCACTCTTTTGGTATGCTATAGTAACCTCCCCCAAATCATTCACAGTTCCATTGTGAAATTGGCTATATCATCAAAAACTCATTCCCTCTTCTTTAAAAATTAATATCTCATAAACCACTCCATTTAAAATCACGAAAGCAGTTCCCAAATTTATGAATCATGTTTCTCTACGTACCCATATCCTTTTCTTCGAGATTGGTGATAATTGTTGAGATGGCCGTGAATGGATGGAGGCCTAAAGTTGAGGATTGTTTGAGATCGAAGCAATGATTCATGAAATGGATAATACCATTGTATCTCCATTGTATCTCAAGAAGAGTCACATATTCACAAACTGTAGTCACGCCTGGGGTCTCACGCAAAATGCGTCCAACATAAGGGAGGGGCACGAGTTTGGGTCGCATTTCTATAAAGGGGTGCGAGTTTTACTTATAGGTGATGGTTGCGGAAAGCTTGCGTAGAGAAGAACGACAGATCTGACGGTTCGGGATTTTGCGGAATGTAGAGGGAGAAAAGAGGAGAGAATAAATGGAATCTTGGTGGGTTTCATTGCCTGTAGCTTGCATTTGGAAAAGATGCAGTTATGAAAGTGATTAGGAGGTAATTATATTAGTGAAGCAATAGTTAAGTTAATTTAATTACTTAAATAATTGTTAAACATATGACTTATGTAACTTAAACTTATATCTTATGTAACTTCTACGCACGAGATCGGATTTGGACGCCGTCTCTTCCGTTGTACTCGTATTGGTGAGTTCTACATTTTATAATTAGTTTAGTATGATTAGGTTAAGGTGAGTGATAATGTCTCTCACTGAACTGTAATTGTTTGTATAGTATAAATCTGAAATTTTAAATTGATTTCTAACTATAAAACGTAATATTTAGGGCAGCTGAACCCAGTAAATAATAAATGAAAACATTAAAAAGTGATTTATGTGGTTTTAACCTGATTATTACATTTCTACCTGTTTGCGTGCTATTACATACTACTTGACCATTTACGTGCTATAACGCACTGTCTTGACCGTGCTATTAGAATTAAGTTATTTAGACACATATTTTGCTTTGATTGCTATAGATATGTTCTATTTAATTTATTACTGCTATTATAGATGTTTGTATGCTAATGTAGGAATTTGTATGTCTATTGATTGCATAGTTGAATTGTTTGCTTAAAATTACATTTGTACGCAATCTAGTATCAGGAAATCACATTCGTTAGAGTTTAAGGTGCTTATCGATTGAACACACACATCAATGTATATTGACTGAGCGCACAAGGATGATAGGATCGAACATATGAGATAAATTCTTGAAGGAGCTTCAGAGTTCACGGATGAATTCAACGACGGAGCAACATTGGAGCAGGCAATAGATTTGAAGATGAAACGACATCAGAGCATTGTGGTTGATCGAAAGACAGAGGATCGACTCCATGACATGTTGGGTTTCACGTCAAATTCCTGACGTATTCCTTGGATGTGTACTTAACCAAGTTTAGTTAAGTATGCGATCCAGGTAGTCTGTAGTAACCCGCATTTTAGCTGTTGAATAATTAATTTATTTAATTATTAAATATTGATTTATCGATACCGAGAACGTGAATTAATTAATATTGAATATTTAATTAATAATTATAATATAATAAAAATCGAGCTTGAAACGACGCGGCAGTTCGCTAATTGGCAATTCAAACTTCAACTGAATGTACAGGATTCGTTTTAAGCTGGATTTCAGTGAAACAAGAAACGCGTGGAGCTGGTGGAGTATATTTTTCTAATGGAAGAGAAAAATCTGGATTTCGTCGTGTAGATTTTGATGTACGTCCAAATCAAATTTCAGAGAAAGTCGCTGTAGAATCCCTTTATAATTTGCGACGCTTTATATACGTTATAAATGGATTTTCAGTATAAACTGAATATCGAGATAATCTGGAATCTGAAATATCAAGCTGTAAATTCTGATATGATATTCTGGGGCTGTACGATATCATATGTGAAGATATACGATAATAATTAATTTTAAATAATTAATTCAATTATATTTAAATATATTTATATATTTAAATAGGCTATTTAGAGCGTTAAAAATAGCCACTTTTGCATACGAAGTCGGAATTAGACGAAACCAGTTTTGTTGGATCCGCAATGTCAAATAGTTGCTAGATTCCAAGTTTCGTGATTTTTAGAGTCAGTGTGTGACCGTAGGGATTTTTAGAGTGAGAAATAGTCAATATTTCGACGGTTAAAAATACGCTGTGTGAGCATACGAAGTCGGAATTCGACGAAACCAGTTTCGTTGGGACCGTAATGTCGAACTGAAGGTGCTTGTCCAGTTTTGGCAATTTTTAGATATCGTGTGTGATCACACGAAATTCTAGAAGGCAAAATGAATATATAAAACAAATTATCTACACAAATATCTAAATTTTATCTTCCTATAAATACCACAACTTAACGCCCTAACCCTAAAAACCCTTTTCTTTGGTCAACAGAAAAGCGCCGCAGCCTCTTCTTTCTAAAACTTGAAAATCCGATCTTCAAATAAATCTGTAGAAATCAGATTAAAATCCTAAAATCACTATATTGATATATATGGATTCCTACTCTCGTTCTCTTCAAAATAGGAGGGTTTTCATTGAACTCGATGGAGTTTTTGGTGCGGTATATTTTTCCAGCGAAGGGTATTTGCTCCTAGGGTTGATCGATTCGAGATGTGGGTGCATCGGATTGAAGTTTTGAAGTCGTAATGAAGTTCAGGAGGTTGAATGGAGTTTGCGTGTGGAGTGTGGGTGGATTTAGGGTTAAAAAGGGTCGCTGCCTTTGCTGGAGCAGCAGTAGAAAGCTCGACGATGGCTTTGAAAGGAGGGCGTCGGAAGCTGTGAGAAGGTGTTGGGGGGTGCGGAAATCGAAAAGGGGGTTGTCGGTGGTTGTTTGGGTGGATTTCATGGAGAATTGAATGTGCGGTGGAGCTCCAAAATCATGGAAATGGCGTGAGTGTTGTCCCTGATGCCACGATAATGGTTAGGGAAGATGGGTAAGGGTGGAGTGGGTTTAATTCAAATGGGCCGAAGTGTTTAGCCCAGGAAAGGGACAAAGAAATTATGAGGAGAAATAAAAGAATTTGTGTGAGGAGATGGAAGAACGATTTGGATGAGTTGCCGAAATGGCCACTGGTAGGAAGAAATTGTTCCAGTATATTTTTGAGGGAAGAAGATGATTTGTGCAGTGGGTCAGCACGCATGGTTTGGGCCAGATTTGAAATGGGCCTGGGGGGAGAGAAAAAAGTGAGTCCACTTAATTAAATTTAAGTTATTTTTATTTCATTAGTATCTAAACTTGTAAAGTTAATATCGGGGTCATACGATATCAGATTTACGAACCGTAAGTCGCGTTGGGATCGTATGGACGATGGCAACGTCATGGAGCTGACTGGGAGTGAATCCGAGCTCATTACAATTTATGGCGAAATAAATTGTTAGAATCAAATCAAAGACAGTTAATCGTTTTAACGATAACAGTCCAATGTGAGTAAATCTCACCAACTCTGAACAGTTTATAATTTCATGTTGTATTTTCGAACTGTTAAATATTGTCTGATTTACTGTGTGTTGATTGTTTGATTGAAATGCTAGCCAGTTAGTTAAAATTTCTACATTGATTCTGTTTAACAGAATATATCATATGGAACTGAAAATGATGTTATCTATATTGTCTAACATCTGTGATGCAGGGGAACAGGTTGGAGGAATCCGACTGGATTCCTCAACAGTTATTTTATTGTTTTTCATATATTTTGATATATGATGTGAAGTACAACCTGTTGTTGATTATGTGTGTATGGACTATATTGAACATCGTGATTTGATATGATTGAATACCATAACATGCCGAAATGTTGAAAAAGGGAATATTTTCAAAGTGATATTGAAAATAGAATATTTAGGAAATGGGATATTTATAAATAGGAGATATTTATAAATTTAAATATTTATAAATAAGGAATATTTATAAATTGGGATATTTATAAATAAGAGATATTCGAAAAGGAAATAAATTCAAAACATTTCTTTTTGAATGGAAAGGCCTGTGTGGCGAGTTTGGGGATTTTCCCGATGCTCCCGATACAAAGGAGGTTATGGCGAATTTTCCCGGGAATTTAAGGAGTTAGAATATTTCAAGAATAAATTTGAAAAGGAAATCATTTTTAAAGTGTAGAACCGTTATTTTAAAGTAAATCTTTTCAAATGAATAAAACGTTGTTAAAAAAAAGGAAATCTTTATAAAGTGAATAAAGTTAATCGAATATGGTATTCGAAGTAAGTTAATCGAATATGGTATTCGAAAGGAGAAATCGAATATGGTATTCGAAGAGTTAATCGAATATAGTTTATTCGAATAGAGTAAAGGAGTTAATCGAATATAGTTTATTCGAATAAAGAAAAAGAGTTAATCGAATATAGTTTATTCGACAGGAGTTAAGTGAATTAGTTAAGCTAAACTAAGTGAATTAGTTAAGTGAATTGGTTAAGTTAACCAAAGTGAATTAGTCGAGTTAATCAAAGTGATTAGTTCAGTTAATCGAGATAAGTAAATCAAGTTAGGTTAATCGAGTTGAATTAGTCAGTCGAGTTAATAAATTGAGTTAGTCAAACCAAGTAAAACAAGTTAAGTTAAATAAGTTGAGTTGATCAGGTGGTTCGATCAAGTTAGTCGAGCCTAGTTAATCGAATCGAATTGGTCGAACCAAGTAAGTCGAGTTAAGTTAGATCAAGTTAGTCGAGCCTAGTTAATCGAATCGAATTGGTCGAACCAAGTAAGTCGAGTTAGTCGAGTCAAGTTAAGTTAGTCGAGTTAAGTTCGTCGAGTTAAATAAATCGATGTTAATTTCATCGAAAGGAGTTATCGATGTTAGTTTCATCGAAAGGAGTTATCGATGTTAGTTTCATCGAAAGGAGTTATCAATGGTAGTTTCATCGAAAGGAGTTATCGATTATAGTTTGATCGAAGAAAGAGTTATCGAATATTAGTTATTCGAAAAGAGATTATCGAATATAGTTTATTCGAAAGTGAGATTTTCGAATATGAGATATTTGAGAAGAAAGAGTTATCGAATATTAGTTATTCGAAGAGAGATTATCGAATATCGTTTATTCGAGAAGGAGTAATCAAATATAGTATATTCGAAAGGAAGGAATTAATCGAATATAGGTTATTCGAAGAAGAGTTAATCAAATAGAGATTTCTCGAAGAGAGTTAATCGGCGAATTCGTTTATATCAAATTCGGGAAAGTACTTATACTTTCCAGTGTTTAAATAGAGATTTAATTATTTATAAATAAATAAGTGTTAGGTTAATTATTCACTAATAAGAATAGAAGTTATAATTAAAGTTAGATAATTCGAAAGGAGGGATTATAACGTTATCGTTATAACCAATGTTTTAAATATAGAAGTGGATTAGTAAAATTGGATCCGAGAAAGGCGTAAAGAAGTTGTTAAAGATTAAAAGATAAACTTTGACCATTTCGAAGTTATAACGTTGTTCAGTTAAGGTCTGAGAGGTAATTATACCCCAACTTGAGTGACTTCCTTCTTAACTAAGAAATGGTAAGGTTTGATCGTAAAGGAGTTTTGGAAATGTTTTCCAAACGAGAATCAGAAATGTTTTCTGATAAAAGAAAATAAGAATCTAGAATATAGGGAAACAGGAGATAAGTAAATAAATGAACTAAAGAGATTAATGTTAAATGATGTTTGTTCGATATAATTTCCATCTGGGAATAATATCGTTGTTTGCACACTTGTTTTTCTTTGATAGTTAAATCACAGACTATCGAAGTTTTGACCATTTTAACGTTGTTAATATGGAGAGACCGGTTGGATTATTATCCATAGAACCACTCTGTATTGGCATAAGCGTCGCGAATCATATATGTCAAAGATAATTGAAGACGGAGTAAAATGCAAGGGCTATCCTGTTTACAGAATAGTGCCTTCGGTTTGTCCAGTCCCAGGACAACTTGTATGGACGAAGGTCTGACAGAGTATATCCAATGGATTGCGTAAGTTGATCTGTTCAAACGTATTCACGTTTGGTGGCGGAGGAATTCGTTTCTCTTAGCTGTATACCCGTGTTATTTTTGGATAAGTCAATTTGTGATTTGGCGGGTATGACGATGTGACATTCTAAGTGAATGAGGATGACTTGTATGAATGAATGTCTAACAGAGTATTTCCAGAAGGGTCACGTACATTGATTTCTTCAACCGTACCAAGAGTGGAAGCGGAGAAGGAAAACTTCTTTTAGCTGACACGTAATGTATTGTTGTAGACGTCAATTAGTGATTTTCGATGGATCTGTAACACCCCACCTCCGCCAGGGTAACTCTTGCAAGCACTCTGACTTTGGAGGGGCGTTTGAATCAGGTAAACATGCATAATGATATATCAAGGCAGAACAAGAACATATGTATATATGTAAACGAAGTAAATAACATAGATAAAACAGCGGAATATTTTAAACCATTTCAAAACAAGTCTGGTACAACATAATATCAACTTTCCAAATAAACAAGTCTAGATAAAACAACATCATCTGAAAACTGAAATACATAAGTGCTATCCCCAAAATAAATGATAACCATAGCTAGCTTCATGTCAAGACTGTACATGAGCTAATCCCACAAGCAAGCGATCAGAAATCCAGCTAAGCTCCAATATTCCCTCCCTGAGAACCTGGGGGGGAAACGGAAGAAAAGAGGCGAAAGAAAACAGGTCAGTCAAAAAGACTGAGTAAGCCCTACTACAATCAATGTAAACTGATAAAGTTAACTGGCATGAGCAGCAGGGATGAACATAAGGATAACAACATACTAGCATGATGATTAACTAACAAGGTAGATAAAGGTGTCATCGCATAATCAGGTTTAAGGTTTTGCACCACAGGTGTATCAGCATTCTAACATGTCATGTATAATCAAGAATTTATCCCTTGGCCTAAACTTGGCCCAGTATCAGGTGTTTGACTCAAATCAAGATCCAACTTCTTGGTACCAATCCTAGTATAACAGGATTAGGTGTTACCCCAATGTTCACATCGAAACAGGACGGAACAGAATGGTCCATACAGAAATAGAGCTTGGGAAAAATGGTCTCTTACCATCCCAACAGATAAAGTACAGAAACGGAATGCTAACAATAATGGGCCTTAACCACCCTAACAGATAAAGTACAGAAACGGAATACTAACTATAATGGGCCTTTACCACCCTAACAGAACGGTACCACGCAGAAACAGACGGGTGTTGCCACCCAACAGAACAGACGGTACCAACAGAATCAGACAGAACTAAGTGTACCCTAAATCCTACCCAAGCGATCGGCTCCCTAATACATAAATACCCTGTGTCGGCCCCACGATAGGGTGTATCACCCCCTAAAGTGGCAACCAATTGGCACAGGCATATTTATAGATGTCACGGCGTCTTACATCCTCAGAGGCAGACCGGGATCCATGCACGCACATGACCCGGTTGGAACGCACCATCAACACCCATCGCCATTATCAGAATGAACCACTTATAATTAGTTCAGTAAGCGTGCCCGGACCCTACCTACAGTTGGGTCAAAGTTTTGATACCAGAAAGGGTTACTGACTAATATGGGTCCCAAACAACAGATGACACAAGTATTCCCCCTTGTGTCCCCAGACTATCAGATTCAGATTAACTTATTAACAGAGTTCAGACATACAAAGTTCAAACGATTAGTTTTCAGACTAACGGATCAGATAACAGATTTACAAACCTGCCTAACTTAGTGTGGGTCCTACAGATCCGCAAAGCAGGTTCGTTTAACTTATCAATCAAGTTAGTTTATCCAGACCAGGTATCAAATCGGTTCTCAGCCTTATCAAATTACTGAGTTGGATTGGTATAGTTCAACTTAACCCCGTGAAATTACCGAGTTCAGATTGGTTAAGTGTAGGTTAACTCAACCCCGTTAATCTACCAAGCCCAAATTGGTTAAGTATTAAATGGACCATGACTTAACCCTAATCATGAGGCATTAATTAATTAATGCGCCTTAACCTCTCACATTAGACTTTGTTGTGGTTACTAGTTAGGCCGGGCGGGTCCGGGTAGCTTTACACCACAACTTGGTCTAACCTCGGGTCCAAGGTACAACATGACCAACTTCTCACATTGGGTCCTATCGTTTGTAGCAACTAGTTAGGCCGGTCGGTTCCGGGTAGGTTTACGCTACAAACTCAACCCAACCTCGAGTTGGCCACACCTATCTTTTCTAAGTGTCATGTCCATCATGTTTCCAAAACATGTTACAAATTTTCAAGCAATTGGGTAGACCTAACTTAATAGGTAAATTCCCAATGGGTAGACCTAACTTAATAGGTAAATTCCCAAGCTTATGTTTTTATGTCTTTTAAGTTTACCCAACCCCAAACGCAATCCCATCGCTTACATATCGCAATAGCGCATAAAGGATAGAAAGAGGGAACTTGGCATAATCATGACATAAAAATGTTAAAGCCACAAGTTCAACATGGTGGCATATGAAAGGTTCATGTGTTCATACACTTGCATATTACATTTTTAGGCCCAAAAAGCATGCATAAAACCAAACTTGGCATATTCATGATACATGGTGCTAAATGACATGTAAGAATGGCCACAAGTTCGCATTTAGCCTCACATGCAAGTTATCATAAGTGATATGATAACTTACATGTTGCCAAAATGCAACCTTTGGCATAAAGCTTGAAGCTTTATGTTCACATACTCAAAATAAGCTTGCATAACATGATAACATGAACCATATGACCATCCCCAAACTTGCATAACATACTTGCATATCATATGACACTTGCATAAAAAACTTGCATAATAAAACTTGCATAATATATGACAACTTGCATATCAAACTTGCATAAACAAACTTGCATAACATATGACAACTTGCATATCATACTTGCATAAACAAACTTGCATAACATATGACAACTTGCATATCATACTTGCATAAACAAACTTGCATAACATATGATAACTTGCATATCATACATTTAACTTTAGAGTTTAAGTATGAAAGGAATAGGGCTTACAATGCTTATGCGGACTCAAATGAGTATAGCAAATGTAAGAAAACCCTTATGCAACCAATTAAACCCCAAAATGCAAGCAAAATAGATCAAAACTCTCTCTTTATGATGCAAAGATAGAAACTTGACTTGAATGCAAGCTAATGATGATCATACAAGTCTAAAAACACTTGTATGCATGGAAAATCTCATAAGAATTTGTTTAGGAATTTATGAAGAGAGTGGAGGCCATGAGAGGATTGATTTTGCCATAGTTTAGTTGCTAGAATGAATAATGATGATTTAGAGTAGGTTAGGGTCTTATTTATAGATTAGGCAAGTGTTTTAGGCCATAGGATTAACCCTAGATTCAATCCAATCCATCAAAGCATGTCTTGGGGAAGAAGTCAAGTGTAGGAACCATCTAGGGCCTTTAGATTAAAGATGGACCATGAGAACCATTCAAATGCAAAATCTGCATTTGAGCGAATCGGCCCACGGGTTGACAGCCAAACACCCTGGATTAACCCCTAGTCGACCCAGCGGGCTCGGGTCGACCTCAAAAATCGGCCGGTTCGGTTATTCCCCTCTCCCAATTCGCTGTTTTGAACATTTTTGCATATTTATTTATTAAATTTTCAATTATATATATATATATATCAATATATATATATTTCTCTGCGCAACCCATTTCACTTAATTAAGTATACTTTAATTAGGGAATTTTTCGTGAAACTTCGCGAGGCCATATCTTGGTCATACGGACTCCGATTTTCAAAAACTCGGACTCTATTTCGCGTATTTTTCCGAAACGAACGCAATGGCATAGCCCGTTTCCCTTGATTCAGATTTTACAGTTTAATTCTGCCTCCATTTATGTTATAACATGTTATTCAAAAATACGGATTGTTACATTCCTCCCTCCTTAAAGGATTTCGTCCCCGAAATCTCCAAGTTAGGAAGAACGTATCCTACCATCCACTCATCCATCTACTCAAAACATCACCCACGAGCAATCATTGTCCTTACAAGATTCTAATGCGGTATGAACATATGCAAAAGGTGTGTGTATATGTTCTTATCTAATGCAAAGATCATCAATGCAAAGTATGTCAGTGAAATGAATCCATTATGTATGCAAATAGTCCTAATCATATAATACTATATGTGTGCACAAACATTCATCCATATGCAACATCCATGTGCCGCATTAACCATCTTGCAACCATAAGAATTGAAAATATACACACGTCCATATGCAATATGAGAGTGTATTTCAAGCCGATCTAGTGCCTAGTGTGTGTTTATGCATCCACGAGCAACCACTAGCAACCACTTGCATCCACTTGCAACCATCAAACATAACATGTCTCAAACACATGTTTACATCCATAGGATTCCTATCTTAACAAGACACGGTCGAGTGATGGAAGCGAGTACAGATAAAACAAAAACTTGGTACATATACTTACAGACTACTAGTACATATCAGATTTTCCCCAAATGATTCTTAGGAAACTAAGCATGGTAGAAACCCAGAATGTATTCGTCATAGTCACCCTCATGCCCAACACAGATACTCTCAAATCCCAATTTATCACAAATAGATGAGTTATAACTCTCAGGGAGTTTGAGACTATTACCAGATCAGAAGCAAGACTAGCATTAAAGTACTGAGTTTCCATTTCAGAATCAAAATACCAGAAAAAGAGTTTCAAACTGAAAATTAGACAAGGAAAATTAAACATCCTACAGACAAATTATTCTAGCCCTAACCTATTCACCCGCCATGCGAGTATTCACCGTTCCTTCCGATGTAGTCCCTTTCTTCTTCGGGCAGTCCCTAGTGAAGTGTCCCATCTCTCCACAGTTAAAGCAAGTGCCCTTCCTCTTTCTGCAATCCTTGTTTAGATGGGTTGAGCTTCCACAAGTAAAGCACTTCTTTTCCTTCTTATCTTCAGACTTCTCCTCCTTCTTTTGCATTTCCTTTTTGGGCCCCGTTTTCTTGTTTTGAGACTCATTCACCTTGACCTCCTTCTTTGCACTCTTGTTCTCTTCATGGAGTAGGGCCATATCTACCAAACTCTCAAACGTGGCCCCCATGGGCACATGAGACATAGCTAACTCCTGTAACGGCTCATTCAATCCTCTAGCAAAACGAAGAGCCTTCTTCTGAGTAGTACTCACCATATCCAAGCCAAAACGAGCTAACTGATTGAACTTGTTCACATATTCTTTAACAGACATGTCTCCTTGCTTCAAAGCAATAAACCTTTCCATTTGCAAGTTCTCTTCAGTAGAAGACATAAACTTAAGCCCGAATCTTGTCCTGAAATCGACCCATGTCTCAACGGGCCTAGTCGCGGTGGTGATCTCCCACCAATAAGCGGCTTCATCCTTCATAAGCCAAACCGCCAACAAGATCTTTCTCTGATCATCTAATCCAAAGATAGCGAATAAATCCTCGGTCTCTTTCAACCAATTTCTGGCCTCTACAAAGGTCTCAGTGCCTTGAAAGTTCTTGCCACCCATTGCTTTGAAATCCTTGCAAGTCTTTGCGAAGTCAGCCTGAGGATGCTGAGGGGGAGGAGGAAGAGGAACCTCAGCGACAGGAGGAGGAGGAACATTAGCGACATGAGGAGGAATATTAACTACTGGAGGAGGAGGAGGAGGGACATCTGCGGGGCCGGCTTCGGTCGCCCTAGCCTCCAAAAGTCTCCTATACCAAACAGGTACGTGTACTCCCTCCGGAATAGCAAGGTTATCGGCCATACCGAAAACGAAGAAAAAGACAGATTCAGAATAGAGAAAAACGAAGGGATTTTTGCTAATGGCTTTTTGGGGAATAGCCTTCAAAATAAACTAGACTTTTCTTTGGAAAATACTTTATACTTGGTTTTGAAAATAGGTTTCTAAAAGTTTTCTAAAAACCTTTTTGTTCCTTCTCGTAAACCTGGCTCTGATACCAAATGTAACACCCCACCTCCGCCAGGGTAACTCTTGCAAGCACTCTGACTTTGGAGGGGCGTTTGAATCAGGTAAACATGCATAATGATATATCAAGGCAGAACAAGAACATATGTATATATGTAAACAGAGTAAATAACATAGATAAAACAGCGGAAGATTTTAAACCATTTCAAAACAAGTCTGGTACAACATAATATCAACTTTCCAAATAAACAAGTCTAGATAAAACAACATCATCTGAAAACTGAAATACATAAGTGCTATCCCCAAAATAAATGATAACCATAGCTAGCTTCATGTCAAGACTGTACATGAGCTAATCCCACAAGCAAGCGATCAGAAATCCAGCTAAGCTCCAATATTCCCTCCCTGAGAACCTGGGGGGGGGGGGGGAAACGGAAGAAAAGAGGCGAAAGAAAACAGGTCAGTCAAAAAGACTGAGTAAGCCCTACTACAATCAATGTAAACTGATAAAGTTAACTGGCATGAGCAGCAGGGATGAACATAAGGATAACAACATACTAGCATGATGATTAACTAACAAGGTAGATAAAGGTGTCATCGCATAATCAGGTTTAAGGTTTTGCACCACAGGTGTATCAGCATTCTAACATGTCATGTATAATCAAGAATTTATCCCTTGGCCTAAACTTGGCCCAGTATCAGGTGTTTGACTCAAATCAAGATCCAACTTCTTGGTACCAATCCTAGTATAACAGGATTAGGTGTTACCCCAATGTTCACATCGAAACAGGACGGAACAGAATGGTCCATACAGAAATAGAGCTTGGGAAAAATGGTCTCTTACCATCCCAACAGATAAAGTACAGAAACGGAATGCTAACAATAATGGGCCTTAACCACCCTAACAGATAAAGTACAGAAACGGAATACTAACTATAATGGGCCTTTACCACCCTAACAGAACGGTACCACGCAGAAACAGACGGGTGTTGCCACCCAACAGAACAGACGGTACCAACAGAATCAGACAGAACTAAGTGTACCCTAAATCCTACCCAAGCGATCGGCTCCCTAATACATAAATACCCTGTGTCGGCCCCACGATAGGGTGTATCACCCCCTAAAGTGGCAACCAATTGGAACAGGCATATTTATAGATGTCACGGCGTCTTACATCCTCAGAGGCAGACCGGGATCCATGCACGCACATGACCCGGTTGGAACGCACCATCAACACCCATCGCCATTATCAGAATGAACCACTTATAATTAGTTCAGTAAGCGTGCCCGGACCCTACCTACAGTTGGGTCAAAGTTTTGATACCAGAAAGGGTTACTGACTAATATGGGTCCCAAACAACAGATGACACAAGTATTCCCCCTTGTGTCCCCAGACTATCAGATTCAGATTAACTTATTAACAGAGTTCAGACATACAAAGTTCAGACGATTAGTTTTCAGACTAACGGATCAGATAACAGATTTACAAACCTGCCTAACTTAGTGTGGGTCCTACAGATCCGCAAAGCAGGTTCGTTTAACTTATCAATCAAGTTAGTTTATCCAGACCAGGTATCAAATCGGTTCTCAGCCTTATCAAATTACTGAGTTGGATTGGTATAGTTCAACTTAACCCCGTGAAATTACCGAGTTCAGATTGGTTAAGTGTAGGTTAACTCAACCCCGTTAATCTACCAAGCCCAAATTGGTTAAGTATTAAATGGACCATGACTTAACCCTAATCATGAGGCATTAATTAATTAATGCGCCTTAACCTCTCACATTAGACTTTGTTGTGGTTACTAGTTAGGCCGGGCGGGTCCGGGTAGCTTTACACCACAACTTGGTCTAACCTCGGGTCCAAGGTACAACATGACCAACTTCTCACATTGGGTCCTATCGTTTGTAGCAACTAGTTAGGCCGGTCGGTTCCGGGTAGGTTTACGCTACAAACTCAACCCAACCTCGAGTTGGCCACACCTATCTTTTCTAAGTGTCATGTCCATCATGTTTCCAAAACATGTTACAAATTTTCAAGCAATTGGGTAGACCTAACTTAATAGGTAAATTCCCAATGGGTAGACCTAACTTAATAGGTAAATTCCCAAGCTTATGTTTTTATGTCTTTTAAGTTTACCCAACCCCAAACGCAATCCCATCGCTTACATATCGCAATAGCGCATAAAGGATAGAAAGAGGGAACTTGGCATAATCATGACATAAAAATGTTAAAGCCACAAGTTCAACATGGTGGCATATGAAAGGTTCATGTGTTCATACACTTGCATATTACATTTTTAGGCCCAAAAAGCATGCATAAAACCAAACTTGGCATATTCATGATACATGGTGCTAAATGACATGTAAGAATGGCCACAAGTTCGCATTTAGCCTCACATGCAAGTTATCATAAGTGATATGATAACTTACATGTTGCCAAAATGCAACCTTTGGCATAAAGCTTGAAGCTTTATGTTCACATACTCAAAATAAGCTTGCATAACATGATAACATGAACCATATGACCATCCCCAAACTTGCATAACATACTTGCATATCATATGACACTTGCATAACAAACTTGCATAATAAAACTTGCATAATATATGACAACTTGCATATCAAACTTGCATAAACAAACTTGCATAACATATGACAACTTGCATATCATACTTGCATAAACAAACTTGCATAACATATGACAACTTGCATATCATACTTGCATAACATATGATAACTTGCATATCATACATTTAACTTTAGAGTTTAAGTATGAAAGGAATAGGGCTTACAATGCTTATGCGGACTCAAATGAGTATAGCAAATGTAAGAAAACCCTTATGCAACCAATTAAACCCCAAAATGCAAGCAAAATAGATCAAAACTCTCTCTTTATGATGCAAAGATAGAAACTTGACTTGAATGCAAGCTAATGATGATCATACAAGTCTAAAAACACTTGTATGCATGGAAAATCTCATAAGAATTTGTTTAGGAATTTATGAAGAGAGTGGAGGCCATGAGAGGATTGATTTTGCCATAGTTTAGTTGCTAGAATGAATAATGATGATTTAGAGTAGGTTAGGGTCTTATTTATAGATTAGGCAAGTGTTTTAGGCCATAGGATTAACCCTAGATTCAATCCAATCCATCAAAGCATGTCTTGGGGAAGAAGTCAAGTGTAGGAACCATCTAGGGCCTTTAGATTAAAGATGGACCATGAGAACCATTCAAATGCAAAATCTGCATTTGAGCGAATCAGCCCACGGGTTGACAGCCAAACACCCTGGATTAACCCCTAGTCGACCCAGCAGGCTCGGGTCGACCTCAAAAATCGGCCGGTTCGGTTATTCCCCTCTCCCAATTCGTTGTTTTGAACATTTTTGCATATTTATTTATTAAATTTTCAATTATATATATATATATATCAATATATATATATTTCTCTGCGCAACCCATTTCACTTAATTAAGTATACTTTAATTAGGGAATTTTTCGTGAAACTTCGCGAGGCCATATCTTGGTCATACGGACTCCGATTTTCGAAAACTCGGACTCTATTTCGCGTATTTTTCCGAAACGAACGCAATGGCATAGCCCGTTTCCCTTGATTCAGATTTTACAGTTTAATTCTGCCTCCATTTATGTTATAACATGTTATTCAAAAATACGGGTTGTTACAGGATCTGACAATGTGGCATTCGAAGTGAATCTATTGTGATGACAAAGCGTAGCTTCTAGCCTCACATCCGGTAAATGACAGAAATCGGGCAGGCAGCATGGCTAAGTCGGTCGCACCGAAGTAGGGTGTATAATCACCTATCTGGTGAATATTCATTTGTTTCTTAAATCTATCAATGATGTCCCATATATATACGGGAACGGTTGCTGATCCCAACCGTTGGTGATGTACATTCGATACACTCAAGCGAAATGAGTGGTCGGTCATGTGTGGCTGAGTTGCAAGATGTTCTTGTTGAACTCCAGTGTATCGTTCCTAGAGTACACTGATCGGAAGGTGGTTCCATACCTTGTCATAGTTGGAAATCCAATCATCCAATACGTGCATGCGACTTTGATTGTATACTATATATGTAGTAACGTGAGATGCAAGCGTTTCTGCTAGATTGATATTTATTTGTACTTAGACATTATTATAATATCAGAATGATATTGCTTTGAAAAGTTATTTGGATTCTCATAAGGGAAAAACCCGTTCCGTATTCACGGCGTGGTCTTATGAGATATCATATACCTGTTTAAATGATTTGAGTTTATTCACACCAGTCCATGTTGCTTAAGTGGTCGTCTGATAGGGGGTTCTCGCTTCGCGGTTTGGTGGCGAACGGGAGACTCTTA
This sequence comes from Allium sativum, assembly GCA_030737875.1. Taxonomy (NCBI): domain Eukaryota; kingdom Viridiplantae; phylum Streptophyta; class Magnoliopsida; order Asparagales; family Amaryllidaceae; genus Allium; species Allium sativum. Next base: position 1,043,907,037 of record CM060922.1, read on the forward strand.
CCCCTACAGGTCCTGCGTACAGGTTGGTCGAGTCGAGAGGCTGGCCGTAAAGCATGGTGTCTGGGGTACCAATGTATGCCACGGGGGGATTATAGCCCTCTACCTTCGGGTCACTACAGTTGGTATCAGAGCATTGGTTTAGTTATTACCTTGGCTCTGTGGCGTGATTCAGTAGAGATGGGATTAGTAATATCCTAGACTGAGTTTGAGTGTATATATACGAGTGAACGTATTTGTTAGTTAATATAAAATGATTTTATATTGTGGAGTTTTATTGGTTGAGTTGTTTGTGAATTCTGGTCGATCGGTTTGATCCACTGTATCGATAGGGGTTACCAGACACTCGAATACGATGAACCGACATGGTATGTTTTGAAAATAATATAGTATATTGGTTGTGTTGGTTGTTATTATAATCGAGTAAGATTATAAAAAGGTAAAATGATTTTAAATGACTAATCAGAATTCATATAAATAAAGTATATGAAATAAAATGAAGAAAAATCTGAATTTAAATCAGATTGGAATTAAAATAAGGAAATTTTAAGTTCCTGGGAGATTTTGAAAACGTTTTTCAAACTGAAAGTGATATAGTATTGAACTCACTTCGATAGCTGGAAAATAGATTCTGATGATGAATCGCGACATCATCAGTGTTCATTTTCGAGTTCTAAGTGACGGACTACTACCAAAGGTTTTGTTTTTGAATTGTTTTGAGAAAACAAGCTGTTTAGAAATTCAAAGGTTTTAAATTGGTATTATGATTTCAAATTGATTTGAAATAGACCCAGGAAATTAAGTTTCGGAATTTAATTTTAACTTATGAAGTTAAATAGAATAAGATAGTAGAAATAAATTGAAATATTAACTTGAACTGAGTTAAATAGAATTGAATTGGATTAGAGAATAATCTGTTATGGAATTGGGTTGATGAGTTAAGAATTTGAAATTTGATATTCGGGTTCGAATGAAATTCGATTTGGTTTTGAGGATATGAACTGATTGGAATTCGATTGAGATAACACTGTTATATGCTGAGTTGATTGCATATGGAAGTGATAGAGTTGATATTCCCGACAAAAAGGTACCAGTTTATATTATATATGGATATGAGATTTATGAGCCGAATTGGCAAGCCGCTTGGCTGTTTGATTTTCTTTTGGGTTAAAGAAGGCCCAGAGAGGCGAGTTGGAGTTTGAGATATTGACCAGTACAAAGGAGGTGCTGGCAAAAAATTTCGAAAAGTTAAGGTGTTAGAAAATTTAGTTAGTCGGAATAAATTAATATTTTAGTCGATATTAATTGGTTTAGTTGAAACCAGAGATAAGAGGTAAACAGATAAATTTTTACCCAAAAGATAGGGTCGTCCCCTAGCTTAGCAATTTCGAGGACGAAATTTTATTAAGGGGGGAAGATTGTAGTAACCCGCATTTTAGCTGTTGAATAATTAATTTATTTAATTATTAAATATTGATTTATCGATACCGAGAACGTGAATTAATTAATATTGAATATTTAATTAATAATTATAATATAATAAAAATCGAGCTTGAAACGACGCGGCAGTTCGCTAATTGGCAATTCAAACTTCAACTGAATGTACAGGATTCGTTTTAAGCTGGATTTCAGTGAAACAAGAAACGCGTGGAGCTGGTGGAGTATATTTTTCTAATGGAAGAGAAAAATCTGGATTTCGTCGTGTAGATTTTGATGTACGTCCAAATCAAATTTCAGAGAAAATCGCTGTAGAATCCCTTTATAATTTGCGACGCTTTATATACGTTATAAATGGATTTTCAGTATAAACTGAATATCGAGATAATCTGGAATCTGAAATATCAAGCTGTAAATTCTGATATGATATTCTGGGGCTGTACGATATCATATGTGAAGATATACGATAATAATTAATTTTAAATAATTAATTCAATTATATTTAAATATATTTATATATTTAAATAGGCTATTTAGAGCGTTAAAAATAGCCACTTTTGCATACGAAGTCGGAATTAGACGAAACCAGTTTTGTTGTATCCGCAATGTCAAATAGTTGCTAGATTCCAAGTTTCGTGATTTTTAGAGTCAGTGTGTGACCGTAGGGATTTTTAGAGTGAGAAATAGTCAATATTTCGACGGTTAAAAATACGCTGTGTGAGCATACGAAGTCGGAATTCGACGAAACCAGTTTCGTTGGGACCGTAATGTCGAACTGAAGGTGCTTGTCCAGTTTTGGCAATTTTTAGATATTGTGTGTGATCACACGAAATTCTAGAAGGCAAAATGAATATATAAAACAAATTATCTACACAAATATCTAAATTTTATCTTCCTATAAATATCACAACTTAACACCCTAACCCTAAAAACCCTTTTCTTTGGTCAACAGAAAAGCGCCGCAGCCTCTTCTTTCTAAAACTTGAAAATCCGATCTTCAAATAAATCTGTAGAAATCAGATTAAAATCCTAAAATCACTATATTGATATATATGGATTCCTACTCTCGTTCTCTTCAAAATAGGAGGGTTTTCATTGAACTCGATGGAGTTTTTGGTGCGGTATATTTTTCCAACGAAGGGTATTTGCTCCTAGGGTTGATCGATTCGAGATGTGGGTGCATCGGATTGAAGTTTTGAAGTCGTAATAAAGTTCAGGAGGTTGAATGGAGTTTGCGTGTGGAGTGTGGGTGGATTTAGGGTTAAAAAGGGTCGCTGCCTTTGCTGGAGCAGCAGTAGAAAGCTCAACGACGGCTTTGAAAGGAGGGCGTCGGAAGCTGTGAGAAGGTGTTGGGGGGTGCGAAAATCGAAAAGGGGGTTGTCGGTGGTTGTTTGGGTGAATTTCATGGAGAATTGAATGTGCGGTGGAGCTCCAAAATCATGGAAATGGCGTGAGTGTTGTCCCTGATGCCACGATAATGGTTGGGGAAGAAGGGTAAGGGTGGAGCGGGTTTAATTCAAATGGGCCGAAGTGTTTAGCCCAGGAAAGGGAAAAAGAAATTATGAGGAGAAATAAAAGAATTTGTGTGAGGAGATGGAAGAACGATTTGGATGAGTTGCCGAAATGGCCACTGGTAGGAAGAAATTGTTCCAGTATATTTTTGAGGGAAGAAGATGATTTGTGCAGTGGGTCAGCACGCATGGTTTGGGCCAGATTTGAAATGGGCCTCGGGGGAGAGAAAAAAGTGAGTCCACTTAATTAAATTTAAGTTATTTTTATTTTATTAGTATCTAAACTTGTAAAGTTAATATCGGGGTCATACGATATCAGATTTACGAACCGTAAATCGCGTTGGGATCGTATGGACGATGGCAACGTCATGGAGCTGACTGGGAGTGAATCCGAGCTCGTTACAATTTATGGCGAAATAAATTGTTAGAATCAAATCAAAGACAGTTAATCGTTTTAACGATAACAGTCCAATGTGAGTAAATCTCACCAACTCTGAACAGTTTATAATTTCATGTTGTATTTTCGAACTGTTAAATATTGTCTGATTTACTGTGTGTTGATTGTTTGATTGAACTGCTAGTCAGTTAGTTAAAATTTCTACATTGATTCTGTTTAACAGAATATATCATATGGAACTGAAAATGATGTTATCTATATTGTCTAACATCTGTGATGCAGGGGAACAGGTTGGAGGAATCCGACTGGATTCCTCAACAGTTATTTTATTGTTTTTCATATATTTTGATATATGATGTGAAGTACAACCTGTTGTTGATTATGTGTGTATGGACTATATTGAACATCGTGATTTGATATGATTGAATACCATAACATGCCGAAATGTTGAAAAAGGGAATATTTTCAAAGTGATATTGAAAATAGAATATTTAGGAAATGGGATATTTATAAATAGGAGATATTTATAAATTTAAATATTTATAAATAAGGAATATTTATAAATTGGGATATTTATAAATAAGAGATATTCGAAAAGGAAATAAATTCAAAACATTTCTTTTTGAATGGAAAGGCCTGTGTGGCGAGTTTGGGGATTTTCCCGATGCTCCCGATACAAAGGAGGTTATGGCGAATTTTCCCGGGAATTTAAGGAGTTAGAATATTTCAAGAATAAATTTGAAAAGGAAATCATTTTTAAAGTGTAGAACCGTTATTTTAAAGTAAATCTTTTCAAATGAATAAAACGTTGTTAAAAAAAAAGGAAATCTTTATAAAGTGAATAAAGTTAATCGAATATGGTATTCGAAGTAAGTTAATCGAATATGGTATTCAAAAGGAGAAATCGAATATGGTATTCGAAGAGTTAATCGAATATAGTTTATTCGAATAGAGTAAAGGAGTTAATCGAATATAGTTTATTCGAATAAAGAAAAAGAGTTAATCGAATATAGTTTATTCGACAGGAGTTAAGTGAATTAGTTAAGCTAAACTAAGTGAATTAGTTAAGTGAATTGGTTAAGTTAACCAAAGTGAATTAGTCGAGTTAATCAAAGTGATTAGTTCAGTTAATCGAGATAAGTAAATCAAGTTAGGTTAATCGAGTTGAATTAGTCAGTCGAGTTAATAAATTGAGTTAGTCAAACCAAGTAAAACAAGTTAAGTTAAATAAGTTGAGTTGATCAGGTGGTTCGATCAAGTTAGTCGAGCCTAGTTAATCGAATCGAATTGGTCGAACCAAGTAAGTCGAGTTAAGTTAGATCAAGTTAGTCGAGCCTAGTTAATCGAATCGAATTGGTCGAACCAAGTAAGTCGAGTTAGTCGAGTCAAGTTAAGTTAGTCGAGTTAAGTTCGTCGAGTTAAATAAATCGATGTTAATTTCATCGAAAGGAGTTATCGATGTTAGTTTCATCGAAAGGAGTTATCGATGTTAGTTTCATCGAAAGGAGTTATCGATGGTAGTTTCATCGAAAGGAGTTATCGATGGTAGTTTGATCGAAGAAAGAGTTATCGAATATTAGTTATTCGAAAAGAGATTATCGAATATAGTTTATTCGAAAGTGAGATTTTCAAATATGAGATATTTGAGAAGAAAGAGTTATCGAATATTAGTTATTCGAAGAGAGATTATCGAATATCGTTTATTCGAGAAGGAGTAATCAAATATAGTATATTCGAAAGGAAGGAATTAATCGAATATAGGTTATTCGAAGAAGAGTTAATCAAATAGAGATTTCTCGAAGAGAGTTAATCGGCGAATTCGTTTATATCGAATTCGGGAAAGTACTTATACTTTCCAGTGTTTAAATAAAGATTTAATTATTTATAAATGAATAAGTGTTAGGTTAATTATTCACTAATAAGAATAGAAGTTATAATTAAAGTTAGATAATTCGAAAGGAGGGATTATAACGTTATCGTTATAACCAATGTTTTAAATATAGAAGTGGATTAGTAAAATTGGATCCGAGAAAGGCGTAAAGAAGTTGTTAAAGATTAAAAGATAAACTTTGACCATTTCGAAGTTATAACGTTGTTCAGTTAAGGTCTGAGAGGTAATTATACCCCAACTTGAGTGACTTCCTTCTTAACTAAGAAATGGTAAGGTTTGATCGTAAAGGAGTTTTGGAAATGTTTTCCAAACGAGAATCATAAATGTTTTCTGATAAAAGAAAATAAGAATCTAGAATATAGGGAAACAGGAGATAAGTAAATAAATGAACTAAAGAGATTAATGTTAAATGATGTTTGTTCGATATAATTTCCATCTGGGAATAATATCGTTGTTTGCACACTTGTTTTTCTTTGATAGTTAAATCACAGACTATCGAAGTTTTGACCATTTTAACGTTGTTAATATGGAGAGACCGGTTGGATTATTATCCATAGAACCACTCTGTATTGGCATAAGCGTCGCGAATCATATATGTCAAAGATAATTGAAGACAGAGTAAAATGCAAGGGCTATCCTGTTTACAGAATAGTGCCTTCGGTTTGTCCAGTCCCAGGACAACTTGTATGGACGAAGGTCTGACAGAGTATATCCAATGGATTGCGTAAGTTGATCTGTTCAAACGTATTCACGTTTGGTGGCGGAGGAATTCGTTTCTCTTAGCTGTATACCCGTGTTATTTTTGGATAAGTCAATTTGTGATTTGGCGGGTATGACGATGTGACATTCTAAGTGAATGAGGATGACTTGTATGAATGAATATCTAACAGAGTATTTCCAGAAGGGTCACGTACATTGATTTCTTCAACCGTACCAAGAGTGGAAGCGGAGAAGGAAAACTTCTTTTAGCTGACACGTAATGTATTGTTGTAGACGTCAATTAGTGATTTTCGATGGATCTGACAATGTGGCATTCGAAGTGAATCTATTGTGATGACAAAGCGTAGCTTCTAGCCTCACATCCGGTAAATGACAGAAATCGGGCAGGCAGCATGGCTAAGTCGGTCGCACCGAAGTAGGGTGTATAATCACCTATCTGGTGAATATTCATTTGTTTCTTAAATCTATCAATGCTGTCCCATATATATACGGGAACGGTTGCTGATCCCAACCGTTGGTGATGTACATTCGATACACTCAAGCGAAATGAGTGGTCGGTCATGTGTGGCTGAGTTGCAAGATGTTCTTGTTGAACTCCAGTGTATCGTTCCTAGAGTACACTGATCGGAAGGTGGTTCCATACCTTGTCATAGTTGGAAATCCAATCATCCAATACGTGCTTGCGACTTTGATTGTATACTATATATGTAGTAACGTGAGATGCAAGCGTTTCTGCTAGATTGATATTTATTTGTACTTAGACATTATTATAATATCAGAATGATATTGCTTTGAAAAGTTATTTGGATTCTCATAAGGGAAAAACCCGTTCCGTATTCACGGCGTGGTCTTATGAGATATCATATACCTGTTTAAATGATTTGAGTTTATTCACACCAGTCCCATGACTGACCCGGAGTTTATTTTGTTGTTTTCCCTAAACTCTTGGGTGCCTAAATTTGTACGGGCAGTCAAGTAGTCAGGATTTACAGGTATACTTGAAGAGCTGGAGCAGGAGGCTTCTGGATCATATAGCTATAGTTATTTCCGCTGTGTTGTAAGTGCTGTACTCTGATAAGTGCTATTGTATACATAACTGTTATATTTCAAAGTTATGTTATCTATTATATGTTATTCGTTCCGCTGTGAGGTTCGTGTCACTCTGATGTTGTGTTCTTCTTCTACTTCTTCTATTCTAAGTTTCTATCTTATCTATACTCACCTTCTAATTTCTTTCATTAATTACCGGGATTTTTCGATGGTTTGGTTATCGACGTCGTGCTTACGTCGATAACCAAAGTCGCTCAAAATCCGGGTCACTACATAGTCTTTATTGATTACTATGCAGTGCTCCATATCGACTACTATTGTTATTGGTCACTTTGGTCAATTTGACATCGATGATGATGCAATTTCGAGGAGCATGATATGATGGTTCATTAGACGGTAATTTTGACATGTTGACTCTCCCACCAGTGCTTTTGCATGAGGCAAGGATGTGATGCTTCTAGTAAGTGATTCATCATTCGACAATGTTGATTCCAAGGTGGAAAGTAAGGCTATTGTAATTTATAGTTTTTCTCCGAGGTGCAAAAAATACGACATTCAGTCGTATTGATATGACTGTCTAAATGGGATAAGCTATCACTTACAGTCTGTGACGCTATGATGTAGCGATAGTTTGGTAGGGTTTGTCGATGTTATAACCTGCCAATGATTTAATCGATTGAGAAGATGAATTCAGATGAAAGTCTTATGGACAGTCCAGAGACGGGTTTTGCGGTGGAGAATGTGTGCAAAGGGATAATCGATATGCACAGTTTTAATGATTACTTGTAAAGATGAGGTAGTGGGTGTGATGTCCATTCGATACCACGTTCGGTTCCTTATCTTCACGTCCTAAGGTTTATAGCAGTCACTGGGACAGGATCGTTAACCTATATCCTGACTGATTGAGTGACATGGATTCAAATATCACGGAAACTGAGTGTTATTGTATGTCCAATGCACTAAGTGAGTTAATGTGAGGATGGATAATGGATACTATGTTTGCCTAGCTAATCATTTGTCACTTTAGAGGGTGTCATGTGATGAGGATATCATCGATTTGGATATTCGTTCATCCCTAGTACTCTGATGTAGGATACATTCATACTTATTATCATATATTACTCTCTCTATATATATATATATATATACACACACAAACACATTCATACGTGCTGATTTTTTGAGCATAAGGGAAGGATAAATATGATTATGCATACCTTCTGTGCCTTATACTATTACAAAATTTATAGTTTGTTTAGATTTACTTATCGCTCGCTCACACCAGACTGTTGACTCAAGGTTTTATTTGTCTCTTATTACCTTAGGTGCTCATTGACAATGCTAATGAGAAGACCAAATGACATGTATTAGTACTATCTGGAGCTATACAGTTGGACTAGCAGACGACGACATATTTTCATACTTATACTTGTATTATCTTTATTTATTATGTTGTGTGACACTGTGGAGCCTTGATAACATTATGTATTCTTTTTAGAGACAATTTATCAGTTGGGTTTATTTATCTCTTATATAAATTCTACTGCTATTCTATATAACTGTATGAGCATGTATACTCTGATTATATGGTTTGTATAGTTATCATTATCTCACCTGTTTTATATCTATGACTGTTATATTATATGTTATCTGATGCGCTTTAAGATGTATGTTAGGTCTTGATATTATGTTTGTGTTCTGTTTGTTTTATTCCTATTCTTTTCTTTCTCTTTTCTTCTATTTCTTTCTCCTGACAACTGTTTACAACGATCAGGTGCTTGAACAGTGCATTAGAGGGTAATATGAGCACCTATGATGTATGTCGGTTGTCTCACTTGGTATCAAAGCTTAGGTTGTGTTGTTTAACCTAAGCAGTATTGAAAACGAGAGTTAATATATACGAGAGATTACATTTTTCTATATATTTTGGTTTTCAAATATATATAATGGTAATATATATGGTGTAGGTTGCTATGCACACAAGTTCCATCAAAATAGTTTTCTTTATTAGCAACTGATCATTCAAACCACTTATTTTGGATGATCTAGCGTACGGGGGGTACTTACTTCATCTCTAGAGTTGAAAATCAGGAAAAATCGAGAACTACTAGCATCGATCCTCGATTTATAGTTTTGTTTCCAGTAATGGTACGAATCATAATCTGGGATGCTTTGATATCTCTGCTTGGTTATGGCGCTCAAGTGCAACGAGTCTACTATGAGGCGCTGTGTGGGCACTAACGTGTCCATGTGCCAAAACTTTCCCTGGAACGACGTCGAATTTTGTGCTATGAGAACTGTTTAGGTTCTCGCAAGGAGTTCTTTGATGGCTTGGAGTTAGATAATGAGAAGGAACTGGATTTCACTCCTTTGGACTTCTTGGTTGTGCCTGAATTGTTCGGCAGCTTTTACCGCTTCGGGTTTCTAAAGACGATTTGTTAGAGACCGGTTCAGAGTTCACTTCGAAGAGATTTGAATCAGATTCTCAGAAGTTGGTGAGGAGTTCATTGATTTAGGAAACATATTTGTATTAAACAGTGTGGCCAAATTTGATATTCTATCGAAAAACGATTATTCTCTCCATTGTCACCCCAAAGTCTGGAGTTTGTGACTGGTTTGGATGACTAACTCAAAAGGTGGTTGATTTCATTTGATGAGTGAATGATGGCTTGAAGGAGTTAATGTAGAAAGCTCACAATACTCGAGCTTGCATCCAATATAGAATTTATCCTGCTTTCTAAGGAAAAATCATGGAGACATAGGTATTGATCATCATTTTTTTTTCACTGAGTGCTCCCTCGATGAAAGAAGGGAACAATATCATCAATCTGTATATGTTCTCCACCAATGGTATTCCCATACGTGTTTTAATTTGAGTTCGAGATTTCATTTTTTTTCATCCGATATTACGGTTTGATAGACGGAATGGGTAGGACTCATGATAATTAGTTTTTTTTTCTTGATTGTGACTTAGCATGTTAAGGGCTCAGTTAGATTATGTATGTAACATCCCATATTTGATCGCTAGAAATTAATAGTGTGGATGATTGTAGTTTAAATAGTGATTAATTTCGGGCCTCGAGATGAAGGAGTGTTATGACATAGCTAGTGTATACTTGGCAGTGTACATGGTTCGTTGAAAACTGAAATCTCATAGAGTCTTGTTTACATGTTTGCCAAATTGTTTGCTTTTTGTTAATTTTTGAGCTTCATTAAACTATATATTTGAGTCCAGTAGTTACCATGCTGGGAGGATACAGAATATTAGCGGTAGTAATAGGTTGTTGGTGATGATAGTGAGCTAGAAAATGTTCTTCAGTAGTGAGTCGTCTCTAATTTAGCGATAGTGGACTGAGATTTAGATCTTCAGTAGGCGAGTCGCTTATGATCGGATGATAGCGGGCAAAGATAGTTTTCTAGTAGCGAGTCATCACCTGATCTTGTAGCTTGAAAGTATATAGACACATTTGATGAGATGACCAGATTGCTACCATGTTTGAGTCGAGTTCTGTATCGATCCTATTATAGTATTAAACTAGCAGTTGTGCCTTTAATGCATATGGCACCTTAGGAAAGAGAAGCGAGCGAGCATCTATTCTCGTTGATTGGTGGCTTGTTTGATTGGCTCTAGGGTGCAAGGATGTTTTTTGGTTGGGAATTCCAAAGGGATTTTATTGTTTATAGGTCGTTGTAAGATGTATGTTGATTATAGTGTAACACCCCGTTCCCTAAGACTGGAAGCACAACCCTATAGATACTGCAATCATCTCTAGTGTCGGCTTTCGATGGTAGAAAGCCGGGTGTTAATAAAACATACCATCAAAAGACTCAGGAGTATGAAAACATCACAAAACATTCATTGATAATAATTTCATTCATAAACTGCTTTCGAATAATCCATTCATAGAAAATATAAACTATTACAAAATATACTTCGAGGGAAATATATGAAGTCGTCCCCTCAGGTGACTAGAGTCTATATATATAGGCAATTACAATAGTGATGCGTACATCAAATGACGAAACAAAACAGTGGAACTCCTAATATATATAATCTCCTACTCTCCTACGGAAGCTTGCTCGAAGAAGGTGCTTGAAAGACCTTAACCCTCAGTCTACTCAAATATGAACCTAAAAGTTTAAGGAGAAGCAAAACTTCGGTTCAGTCAACAGATTGGTGTAGGTAATAATCTATTTTATCCAACACATAGATAGCTAGCAAGACTATGTCGCATAGCAGAACGGTCCCCCCCCCTCCACATGCTAATATCATGTCACCTTCAGAAACCTTCCGGAACCAACCTTGTTCTCCTGCACTTAAATGGTTATAACGAAAGCCACAAAAACATAATGATGATACAAATGTGTAATATGCAACACATAATGGATTCCCCATCCCCGTTACCCACCTTAACAATTTTTAAATAATCACCCATCATTTTACTTTTTTAAATGATTAACCATTATTTTAGTCCTTTCTCTCAATTACCCTCCCAGGCATCGCAAGGTAACCCCCGCTAACATTTGAAACTGAAGCACCTCCTAGGCTGCGCAAAACATCGGGTCCCGATGCATTTTCTTTAGGTTGAATTGGTAACCCAAATACCTTTCTTATTGGTATCCGTTGAGCACAACTCAAGGTAACCCCTTGCTAGAAAATTATACCCTTCTGATCCCCTTCCATGCTTCGCAGGGTAACCCCCTCTCCCAGCTAACAATGGAACCCAAAGCCTTTAATTTAGTTATTTAATTGGTACCCCCAATTATTTCACCCATTGGTAGCCCCAAATGATCGCATAAATGCAGATGTCATGTCCATGGTTACCCATCAATAACATGTGCAACATTCGATGATGTACTACTAAGTTAAACAATCAATCATTTCCTAGAAATCCAAAAGGTAACCCCCTCTGACTATCTTCAAAAGGTATCTCTTGGATGAATAAGACAAGCAGGCATTTACTCTGAAGGCAACCCCTCCGGCTCCATTTAATTTCTCCCGAAAGGTAACTCCTTCTGGATTCATGCAAAAAACAATCAATCAAGACATGGCGTCAATCATCTCTGAAAGGTAACCCCTTCCGATTTTATAATAATTAGGACTCCCTTCTAGTTCCCTCGAAAAGTGTAAAAGTCCTTATTCAAAACAATTATTTCATATAAAGGACACCCCTTCGTCCATGCTGAAAGAGTAGAGGAAAAAGCCTCTAGTGGAGTAGTTACTTTTAAAACACATAAGTGACAGAGCCGAGTCTTAACCAGAAGGTAAGAGGCAAAATATTGAATACTTCCTATACCTTTCCCTGTGATATTTCAAGTATCCAGTGCCACCGAAGGATGGCTTCCGAAAGTGTCGGAACGTCTTCTCCGGAAATGGTAGTGGCACTGACACTAAATCTGAAAATGCAGACTTATTTCCTTTAAAAGTAACTTTATACCCACTCCATCATGTTTGTCCAATTCTTATTACCTTATGAAATAAAATATTGTCTGTGTACAATATTTTTATAGTACTTTTGTACCAATCATGTATAAAATAATTATACGGATATATTTAGCATTTTAATTTATGCGAAAGCTTTTTCTTAAGCAATCAAAACTTAGAAAATTCATAACTGATTCATACAAGCATGAAAAATTGTGAAACTTGAAACCCATCTCCAAAATCATGTAAAAAACATCATACAAAAATTCCATTTGGAGATTTCTAACTATAGGTTCTACCTTAAAACCTATCTTTTTTCATGTAAATATTAACCATATTAACATATCAAACGTAGCCAGTGATTAACCATCAATTAACATCATTTCTATCATAAATCCACATAACACTTCCAGATATTTACTCAATTACTGAAACATAAAGGTAAGAGTCTTATTCACCTTGATTATAAGAGTTATGAAATTTGTTGGTGTTGCTTCCAAGCTAAAAATCATAGCTTTAATTTCTTCTTCTTATTTCCAAGTTTTAATGGTCGGCCACCTTATGTTCTTTAGATTTTTAGAAAATAAATGAAAAGTGAAATAAAATGGTAGGATGCATGATATGTATAAGGGCAGAAAGCTTACCACTTTTCCTCTCTCATATACCCTTCCCTAGGCGGTCTTTAGTTAATCTGTTTCTAGGGCCAATCTACTAGTTAACTTATTAAACAAAAATCTCATTTTCCTCCTCATGCTTGTTATTTCCATTTAATAAACCAGTTAAATTCATGAGTAATGCTATCAAATTTAGGGATATTGCATCCTCCCTTTCATAAAATAATTTTGTCCTCGAAATTCAGTCAAGGGATAAAAAAAAAAGCAATCATAATAACTTAGAAAGCAATGCTATCAAAACATGTACATGTATACCCACTAATAACTAATCTATAATACAATATAAATCTTACCAAAAGCAAATTTGGAAAATCTCCTCTAATCCTTTATTATATCCCCCAAGTACAATCCCTTTTGTTACCGCTCCACTAAACTTTCACCAAATTAACTGTCTTGGTTCTCAATTTCTTTTCGTCCACATCTACGATATGGATCGGTTGCCTCACGATAGTCAAATCAGGTTCCACTACCAACTCTTCCAATGCCTTTGGATCAATGGTAGCATCAGGATCGTATACATATTTCTGCAACTGTGATACTTGAAACACATTATGTACTCCCGCAAGTCTATCCAGTAGCTCCATCCGATTGGCATGCTTTCCAATACTTGGAAAGGTCCAACAAACCTTGGAGCAAGCTTCTTACTTTTTCAAAATGGAACACACCTTTCATTGATGACATATTGATGAAAACTATTTCTCTAATTGAGAATTCCAAGTCGTTATGCCTTCTTATGTAACTCTTTTGCCTGGATTGAGCTTCCTTCATTAGACCTTGAATGATATTAATCTTGTCTATTTCTTCCTTCACTACTTCTAGATCAATAACTAGCCTATCGTCTGCCTCTAACCAGCACCAAGGCAATTTACACGATCTTCCGTATAAAGCTTCAAAAGACCTCATTCTTATAGTAAACTAAAAGCTATTATTATCGTAAAATTCTACCAATTGCAGATGATCCTCCCATGAACTAGAGGAATCCATGACACAAGCTCTTAATAGATCTTCTAGTATCTTATTCACCCTTTCGGTTTACCCATCCGTCCGAGGATGATAAGTTGTACTCATCTTGAGCTTCGTCCCCGTTGCCTTTTGTGAACTCTCCAAAAATCACTCATAAATAAAGGATCCCGATTGCATACAATTCTGATAGGAATTCCATGAAGTCTCTCTATATTCTTCATGAACAAATTAGCTAAAACCGTTGTCTATTAATCTCCTAGGAATTGATTTTGATGACAACAACCATATAAACATTACTACTAACATATCTTTGAGTTGTGCAGTTACATCAAATATATTATGGATACATGTATAGAGATAAACAAGAGTACAAAAGAAGAATTATAAAAGAAGGTTAATCAGAACAATGAAAGAATAACAGAGGAAGGATAATCAGAACAATTGAAGACCAAAACCTATTGGAGAAGAATGCGGAAGGACAGAGGCGTTTGAAGCAATAAGGAGTTGGTTAAACCTTAGAATATCTTGTTAAAGATCTCATGGCAATTATACTTGAAGGTTATCTATCATTGACCTCAATTGAATCACAAAAATTCACATATATAGGAAAATTGATACCAGACCAGAGACATATAGACATTGGAGGGTTACACATGTTGATACAGGTACTAGATGCATGCCGACATGGGGGTTTGGCATGTCGACATGGTGACCTTTTTTCAGAATTTGAATTTCAAATTTCCCTTTATCCCTTCACATCTCTTCACCTAAAGACATATCTCTTCAACCACTATTTAAAGGCTTATGGAAATAAATATTTTTTTCCACTTTCTCCTACTTCTTCTTCTCCATATATTTGCATAAAAAACCATTGAATATTTTCCAATTATCTTTGAAAATCGACTTTCTTTCACTCTAATTCTTCAAGGATTTGCAAACCACACAATATCAGAGAGTTGTACTTGAATTCACATCAGTCTCTCTCTGAGTTCATCCTATTTCCTCAAAGAATTAAAAGATATATTGCCACCGAAGGTCTATAGGATCATTGTACCAAATCAACAAGAATCGGTATGACTACTTCTCATAGCTTGTTGTTGTTAATAAGGAGAAGGTGTAACTTGTAACCCGTGAAATCAAGATTGTAAAGGAACTCTTTCCACCCGAGGTAATCAAGCGATTATAGTGAAATTCTGCACGGTGAAGTGCAAGGCTGGATGTAGGATTGGTTAAATCGAACTAGTATAAAAATACTAGTGTTATTTACTTTATTGAATTTCATTATTTATTTCTTTCTATTTGAAATTTGAATAGATATAGTACTAAATTCATAAGTCAGTTTATAGACTTGAAATATACTCTTAACCCCCTCTAGTGTCTGAATAGCCTTAAGATCCATCTAACACTGTTGTAGACACCTAAGATTCCTAACAATTGGTATCAAAGCACTGTTTTTAAAAATTAATCAACTAGTTTTTGAAAAGTATAAATGGCTAAAGACGCCAGTAACACATTTTTTAACACTTTTATAGAAGGGAAATCTACCACTAGACCTTCTCTATTTGATGACATCTATTATGCTTATTGGGCTTATAGGATGAAATTTTATTTATAGTCTAATGGTTTAGATATTTGGAACATTACATAAATAGAATACATAGAGCCTCAAACTGAATATTCAAAATGGGCACTAGACCAGAAGACATGAGCACTTAATAATTCTAAGGCCATGGACATTTTTTTTACTCCTTAGATAGAAATGAATTTATTCGAGTGCCTATTTGTAATTTTGCATATGAAATTTGGAGAACATTGCAAGTCACACATGAAAGCACCAGTAAAGTAAAACAGACAAAGATATGTATGCTAACTCAATAGTTTCAATTCTTTCAAATGAAACCAAATGGGTCTATTTTTGATATGTACTCTTGATTTCAATATATAGTACATGCCTTAATATCATTAGGAAAGAATATTACTAAACAAGACCAAGTCAGAAAGATTTTGACACTTCCTAGTGAATGGGAATAGAAGACTCTGCCAATCGAAGAATCCAATGATATTAGTACTATGGCAACAAAAGAATTAATTGGTAATCTAATGTCTTACAAAGTAAAATTTCAGATTAGAAAAGAGAATCAGGGAAATGAGAAGAAATAACTGGCACTTAATGCTTTGATTGTCAATGATGAACCAGATGATGATCTCGAGTTTATTACTAAGAAGATCAAGAAAATCTTGAAGTATTAGATAACGAGAAAACTTCGGAAAACTAACAACAATAATTCCAGAATTGGAAATCTTGTTAAATGTTTCAAATGTGATAAACCTGGTCATTTGAAAAGAGGTCATCCTAACCTGAAGAAACCAAAGGACACTTCAAATACTTTCAATAAGGAGAGGAAATAAGCATTCACTGCAACACGGGATGATTCAGATACATCGTCAAGTGATAATGATTCAGAAGATGCCACCTGGCAATGGATGACTAGGTATGGACTTTGAATAAAAAAAATTACTAATGTTTTAAATGATATGCATCAGGAATATAAAATACTTGGAAAGAGTACAATGATGGTTTGGTAGAAATAGATAGATTAAAAATGTCTAATGAAAAGTTAACCAAAGAAAAACAATGTCTAGCAAACGAAATTGAAAGACTTAATGGGTATAATGATAAAAAGGATTTAATACTCGGAAGTTTTAAGAAACTCAAAAGTAAAAATGAGTCCTTAAAATCAGAAAACCTTTCAATGAATTCGCAGATCACTGATTTGAATGTGAAAATAACATCCCCAGACAATGATATTCTTAACCATAGTAAGGACTTTGAGAAAATGAAAACTTATATTGATAAATTTAACGAAGGGAAATATAATCTAGAAAAATTATTATTTACATCTAAATGCACTAGAAATAAACTTGGACTTGGATACATCCTTAAGGCAAAATCAAAGAAAAATAGTGCTCAAAGTACTAATTTGTTAATGCTACCAAGTTCAAACCTGAACCCAAGAAATTAAAGTTAAATCCTCCAAATGAGTTCATTAACTTATAGGTTCCAAAATGGTTAGATAATATTGAAAAAGAATAATATATTGATAATTTTATTAATAAGGTTCATTCATATAATGATTACATTTTGAAAGGGTACCCAAACTCCATATGGGTTTGACATCCTAGAACTTAACCCCATGAACCCTAACATAAAGGGTACTAGTGTGTATATTTTTATAAATTTTCAGGTACCAAATAAAAGATGCTCAAAGCATATGACGAGAAATCTATTGAACATCGGAAAAATATAAAAAAGATTTGTTATTGGCATCGACAAGGTTGGTGACTCTAAAACTCATATAATTATTTGATATAATTTATTTCATATTTTGAATTTATTTGATTTCCCCTTTTGTGTTTTATTTATATGCATATACATACTCTACATATTGTCTAGCAGTAAATTAAATAATTCTTTTACTCTTTTTATTGATGACAAAGGAGGAGAAAAGGTATAAATATACTAGAAAAAATGGTATAGGTAGTGCACAGAATTAGGGGGAGTCAAATATAAAAGTATGATATTTTATCTCTTAGATATTTATATGGTTGTCATGGGGGAGATTGTTAATACCCTAGTTATTAATTTTGACGACAACAGCCATATAAACATTACTAGTAATCTATCTTTGAGTTGTGCAGTTACATCAGATATATTATGGAGACATTTTTAGAGATAAACAAGAGCACAAAAGAAGAATTATAAAAGAAGGTTAATCAGAACAGTGGAAGAATAACAAATGAAGGATAATCAGAACAATTGAATACCAAAACCTATAAGAGAAGAATGTTGAAGGACAAAGGTGTTTGAAGTGATAAGGAGTTGGTTAAACCTTAGAATATCTTGTTAAATATCCCATCACAATTATACTTGAAGCTCATCTATCATTGATCTCAAACGAATCACCAAAAACCACATATACAGGAAAATTGATACCAGAGGCATGTTGACATAGGGGGTTACCCATGTTGACATGGGTACTAGAGGCATGTTGACATGGGTACTGGAGCCACGTCGACATGGTGGATTTGGCATGTCAATATGGTGACCGTTTTTCAAAATTTTGAATTTTAAATTTCGCTCTATCCCTTCGCATCCCTTCACCAAAAGACCCATCTCTTCAACCACTATTTAAAGGCTTTTGGAAACGAATTTTAACATCATTTTTTTATTTTCTCATACTGCTTCTGTTAGGGAATGCGGAATGGATCGTTAAGGCAAAGCAAACACTAGAGGGGGGTGAATAGTGTTTGTAAGAATTTAAACAAAATCCAAAACTAATGTGAACTATGGGATGAATCAAAACACCACAAACACAATCATATATACGGATTCGAACACAAATGCAAAATAAATAGAAAAAAAGATGCAGAAAAGGAAAGAACACACCGGATTTTATACTGGTTCGGATTGCCCCTACGTCTAGTCCCGCACAACGCTGCATTGCACAGAGCTTTATTACTATTTCCAATAGTCAAGTACAACCTCCTTGATTTCATGGCTCACAAGGAGACACATATTCCTACTTCCTTGATTTCACGACTCACAAGGACACATCGACTCCTATTTCCTTGATTTCACGGGTACAAGGGCACACCGATTCCTCTTCGATTTAACACAAATAATGTTTACTCAACATAAGCAATTACAAGCAGGCCTAGAACTCTTCAAAAGCACTTGATTCATAGTGTAGAGAGAAGAAGTTTGATCAAAACAAAATTGAATTCGGCAGAGTATAAGTGTAAAAACCATAAAAATGATTAAGAATAATGGTGTAGAGAAAGAGGATGAAGTTAGAAAGAAGAGATGATAAAAAAAAAATCAGTTTTAACCCCTTTTTATAAAGTATGAAAGGTTGCAACAGTTCTAAATCGTTTCAAATAGTGAAAAGACACTTCCTTTCAAAATTGGAAAAAGTGACAGTTGTATGTCGACATGGTGTTTTTGGTATGTCGACATACCCTTGTATATTTTTGATTTTCAAAGCAATTTTCAAGTTTTTTGATATGAAAATAATTCTGAAAATTCTTGAGTAAAAATCTAGTGTTGTAAATTAATATTATACGATAGAGGAACATTTGAAAGCATAAATCAAAACTTTATAAATATATTTATAAGGTTTTAAACTATATAAATATAAAGTATAAGAATATAAAATATAAAGTATATATAAAACTTAAGTTTGAAAAACAAAGAAGAATAAAAATAGAAACAAATAGAAAAATAAAATAGACAGGATTAAGTATAGAACGGAAATCAGAATTTGAAAATTAAAATTTGAATTTGAAGCTGGAGTGCTATTTAGAGTCTTACAAAATCTAGACTTTATAACTGTATTAATCTTGAACTCTTGAAATCTTGATTACTCATGAGTCTTGAATTTTCTCTGATCTTTGAATCTCTATTATCTTTATAACTGTACTGTCTTCAGTAATATTTCCTGTATATAATTCCTGCACATATATGCATATATATTCTATACAAAAAGTGTTAGCATATATTTTATAATCAATGATAATTGAAATAAGTTTGTTGTCATCAAAACTCCATTCTCCAACAATCTCCTCCTTTTTCATGATGAGAACCTTAGTTTATAAAATATCATACCTGTATATACCTGTTGTTGATGATCCTTCTAATACTCCCCCTTTCTCTATGAATCCTGTAAACTATGTCTATATTTTATAGTTCTCCCCCTTTGGCATTATCAAAAAGAAATTCTAAAACTACTCCCCCTAATTTGTATAACTATCTAAATAATTCCTAAATCAAAGTAAAATACTCCCCCTAAATTTATGCTATAAATGTTTCTATTATATTTATCCCTGATTCTATAATATCCTTATATCCTTATATTTCCTTCTAACTCTATGATTCTAAACCTAAAATATTATAACTCCCCCTAAAATTATGACTATACTAGTCTAATAAACTAAATAAAGGATAATAAACTAAGTAAAACCAACCAGATTGTATAATCAATTCAAGCAATCAATCCAAACAAGAAATTTAAGCAAGCAATTCAAACAAGCAATTCAAGCAATCAACCAAATTAACCAATTTAAATAATATATGTTAATAAACACTTCTTGAACCTTCAACTATCCTAGAAACTATAAAACTCCCTCTTAATCTAATACCCTTAATACAAGACTAAATCTATACTAAACTCTAATTCCCTTAAAACTATAATAAGACTTTAATCTAGACTAAGAGTTAACTAAGATATCCTTAAAATAAGTATTTTCTAACAAACCTATCAACCACTAATGAAATTTAACCATGTCAGGTAAGTCAATCAAGTTATTCAAGTCAAACAAATAAAATAAACCAAACAAGTCAATAAATCCAATAAATTCAACTTATTCAACCAAGTCAAACAAGTCAATCAAGTTAATCAAGACAAAGTAAATATGTTATATGTTTAATAATCCTATGTATTTCTAAGACAATAATTCCCCATATAGTATACTTATTATATATGGAGTTAAAGGTTAATATGTAATGCAGTGTGTTGGTAATAATGCAGTATGACATATGCAAAACAATATGAAGTGGTATATTGAATGAAATGCAATTTATGATGTAAGTGATTCTAATTTGAGATGAACTTTAATGATGTATGATATGAAATAAGATGGGCAATGATAATATGCAGAATGATTTGATGATTATATCTATTTTGGTAAAAGATATTCAAAATTCTACATATATTATAAATTATTTCAATCAAACAACAGTAATATTAATTTCTAGACTTAAGTTAATGATGTTAATGAAAGAAATTAAGAGTTTATTAAATTCATGATAGGTAGAAAAATATTTAAAATAATTATGGAGTTAAATAATATTAGCAAGGTAAATATAGTAAAAAGATCTTTTTAAAGAGAATATAAAATTATATAAAGTAGACTAAAAACATATATTCGTAATAGTATATAAAGGCTAATTTTGAAAAGAACTTAAAATTTATTATGAGATATACAATAATCTTCTTGATATAAATTAATTTTAAATTCAAACTTTTAGAAACCAAACATATTTATTTGCTAAAGAACAATTTATATGTTAAAACTTTTAAAAGAAATCTATAGTTATAACAAAATTACTTTAATGAAAAATGATAATATGAAGTAATATATAAAGACATAATTTTTTATGTTTAAACTATATTTTTAAGACATAAAAATCATACATATACATTTCTTTATACCAAAATATTAAGTTAAATATACTAATCAAAATTAGTACGAAGTTACAAATAATATTTATTATAATGTAACCCAAAATTGTTATGAAATCATATTAATAATATATAAGTTAAACTATGTATGTTTAAACTATATAAAAGACAAATAAATTTATATATTTTACCAATATATATATTATATAATAACTTTGTATATCATATCAACATGTTCATATAATTTTATTAACTTAAATACTTATAATATATATAATTTTTGAAACAAGATAAAAGAAAATAAGTATACAGATAAATTTAATAACTAAAATTTTAATTGGCGTTTTCTAATTGAAAAAGATGAAGGGAAGTTTGAAAATTTAAACCTTTGAGATATAAAATTTGAATTTCATTCTGTAGGCTGATATGTTAACATATAGATGTATGTATGTTGACATATATGTATTATTTCAAAAAGAATATTATTTTGTGACTTTGATTTTAAAATATTGATTTATATTTCAGGTTTAACTATTTCCTAAAATAATATTAATCCTAACAAACATCCAAAATTTATTTTATTATTATATTTATTTTATTATAATTATTTTTGAATTTTAAATTTCAAATTTCAAAATTGAATTTTAATGTTTAAATTTCAAATTTAAAACAAAGCAAAGCAAACAAAACATCCATTCAACCAAAAGTTCAAAAATTAATTAAGGCGTACCCGTTTTTAGATCCATTTCTCGATATTCTCTGAATTCTGAATTGATCTTCTAGAATTTGATGCTGAAATCTGCTCTACTGCGACAGGCTCGTTTTTTTTTATCAGGATAGTATATTCATTTGCTGAATTTGAAAATCGTATGAGAAAGATATTGAAGATTTAGTAGTTCAACCAACTTGGCACCAAAATTTGAATTTGAATTTTGAATTTTGAATGAATGGACACTTCTATTACTATATAAAGGCCCAAAAGTCATGTCTCTTCATAACCACTTCTCTTCTTTTTTCATTTTCAATCAAACTTTCAAGAGGCGTAACTTCTTTGTTTTTTGACGGAATTGGACGAAATCAGTGTCAAATCGAAGAGGAATTCGAGGACTATGATCTAGTAGCAGGTTGGGGTTGAATTTGGATGCTATTGGGGTGCAGAAAGTCAAAACAGTAAGAGGTATGCATGAAATCCCGTAATAATTTTTCAGTTTTGAATCACCAATTTCAAACTGCCATATCTCACTCAATTTTGATTGGAATTTGACGATCTACCCATCAAATCGACCGCGAGAAGGATAAATACAATCTAAAAAAGAATTTGGACAAAATAGTATAACCTATGGATGCATTTTGAAGATAACCATCGACAGTTTTGGTTTCCTTCTCTCTTTATTCACCAAAACTTCATTTGATCATTACTTGGTCAATTCTTGATGGAATCTCACGAAATCAGCGAATTTACGAAGAAAATGAAGAGAAGTACAACATGAAGATAAGTTGTAGATGAAAATATAAAGTTGTAATTTGATCTGGTACCCATTTTTTTTATTTACATTATATATATCCATTTCTTCTTGATGTCTCTTCACCAACCGTCGTTATTCCTCTTTTTGATTTCTTTTCAGAATTTGAATTTTCAATAGCCACCATTTCGGAATTTGAATTGTCAACAGCCACATCACCCACCTTTTCAGAGTTTAAATATCCAATAGCCATATAACACATCTTATTGTAAAACAACACAACTTTTCAAATAATCAAATAACTTTTCAAGTAATACAAATGTCTTTTCAAATATTCAAATGACTTTTCAAATAATCAAATGACTTTTCAAAATAACTAATTACAATAATATCGTGAAGGTTTCGTAACATATCCACAGATCAAAAATTTCAAATTTTCAAAAATCAAATCATAGTAACTTAATTTTACAATAAAATTGAATGCAGACTCATCTAATACTTGATGCAATACATGAATTAAAATTAGTGTTCAAAATTTACCATTTAACATTTTCAAAAATCAGATTATGAACTTTTTGAAAAACCTTGCTCTATACCAATTGTTAGGGAATGCGGAATGGATCGTTATGGCAAAGCAAACACTAGAGGGGGTGAATAGTGTTTGTAAGAATTTAAACAAAATCTAAAACTAATGTGAATTACGGGATGAATCAAAACACCACAAACACAATTGCAGACACAGATTCAAACATAAATGCAAAATAAACAGAAATAATGATGCAGAAAAGGAAAGAACACACCGGATTTTATACTGGTTCAGATTGCTCCTATGTCTAGTCCCGCACAACGCTGGATTACATAGAGTTTTATTACTATTTCCAATAGTCAAGTACAACCTCCTTGATTTTACGGCTCACAAGGAGACACCGATTCCTACTTCCTTGATTTCATGGCTCACAAGGACACAATGACTCCTATTTCCTTGATTTCGCGGCTCAGAAGGACACACCGACTCTTATTTCCTTGATTTCACGGCTACAAGGACACACCGATTCCTCTTTGATTCAACACAAACAATTTTTATTAACCCAAGCAATTACAAACAGCCCTATAACTCTTCAATGGCACTTGATTCAGAGAGTAGAGAGTAGAGGGTGTAGAGAGAAGAAGTTTGATCAAAACAGAATTGAATTCGGCAGAGTATAAGTGTAAAAACCATAAAAATGATTAAGAATAATGGTGTAGAGAAAGAGGATGAAGTTAGAGAAGAAGAGATGATGAATAATTCAGTTTTAACCCCTTTTTATAGAGTATGAAAGGTTGCAACGGTTCTGAATCGTTTCAAATAGTGAAAAGACACTTCCTTTCAAAATTGGAAAAAGTGACAGTTGTATGTCGACATGGTGCTTTTGGTATGTCGACATACCCTTGTATATTTTTGATTTTCAAAGCATTTTCAAGTGTTTTGATATGAAAATAATTCTGAAAATTTTTGAGTAAAAATCTAGTGTTGTAAATTAATATTATATGATAGAAAAACATATGAAAACATAAATTAAAACTTTATAAATATATTTATAAGGTTTTAAACTATATAAATATAAAGTATAAGAATATAAAATATAAAGTATAAGAATATAAAATATAAAGTATATATAAAACTTAAGTTTGAAAAACAAAGAAGAATAAAAATAGAAAAAAAATAGAAAAATAAAATAGAGAGGATTGAGGATAGAATTGAAAATCAAAATTTGAAAATTAGAATTTGAATTTGAACCTGGAGCGCTATTTAGAGTGTTAAAAAATCTAGACTCTATTACTATATTAATCTTGAACTCTTGAAATCTTGATTACTCATGAGTCTTGAAGTTTCTCTGATCTTTGAATCTCTATTATCTTTATAACTGTACAGTCTTCAGTAATATTTCTTGTATATAATTCCTACACATACATATATATATATATATATATATATATGTGTGTGTGTGTGTGTGTATATATATATATATTCTATACAAAAGTGTTAGCATATATTTTTAATCAATGATAATTGAAATAAGGTTGTTGTCATAACAACTCCATTCTCCAACACCCACTTCTCTATACATTTGCATAACAAATCTATTGAATATTTTTCAACTATCTTTGCAAATCCACTTTCTTTCACACCAATTCTTCAAGGATTTGCAAACCAGACAATATCAGAGAGTTGTACTTTAATTCACATCATTCTCACTCCGATTTCATCTTATTTACTCAAATAATTCAAAGATATATTGTCATTGGAGGTATATAGGATCATTGTACTGAATCTGCAGGAATCTGTATTAAAGGTATGACTACTTACCATAGTTTATTGCTGTTGATAAGGAGAAGGGGTATCTTGCAGCCTGTGAAATCAAGATTGTAAAGGTGTTCTTGCAACCCGTGGAAAGCAGGTGATTATAGTGAAATTCTACACGGTGAAGTGCAGGCTGGATGTAGAATTGGTTAATCTGAACAAGTATAAAAATCCTAATATTATTTACTTTATTGCATTTCATTTCATTACTTATTTATTTCTATTTGAAATTTGAATAGATATAGTATTAAATTCATAAGTTAGTCTAAAGATTTGAAATATACTCTTCAACCCCTTTGGTGTCTGAATAGCCTTAAGATACATCCAACACTATTGTAGACACCCCAAGTTCCTAATAGTGTCATCCTATAATAAAATGATCACTCTTGGTTTGTCTATCTACGACAACCTGAGTGCTTTCATTCCCCTTCTTGATCTCGGCAGTCCATTGATGAAATCCGTGGATATTGAATTCCATTTTCAAACGGTAATATCTAATGGTTGTAACAAACCACTAGGCTTTTGGTGTTCTACTTTCACTTGCTGGCAGTTCACACACGGCTACACCCATATGCCAACATCCTTCTTCCTTGCTTCCCAGAAGAAGCTTCTCTTCATGTCGTGGTGCATCTTAGTTCCTCCAGGATGTATCGTGAATTTAGAACAGATGACATTCTCTTAGAACTTCATTTCTCAGATCAACAAATTTCGAAACACGTACCCTTCTGTTCCTCTGTAACTAACCTTTTCGGCCAAGTGAGAACTTACCCAAGCTATTCCTTTTCATTCCGACTTTAAGCTCTCTGATACTTCCAGCCAATGAAAGATCCTTTTTTTTCTAGAAGCAATCTTCTCTATCAAAGCTGGTCGAACCTCTAAACACGACACCATCGATGTGCTTCCACAAGGATCGTCTATCGGTTGATCCACACATTACATGTGACCAATGCTTCTAAGTCTTTCCATTCGTTCAGCATAGCCAACACCATCCCTTGGTGTTTCCTACCAGGGGTATCTGCAACCTTATTTTCTTTCTTAGGAGTATACTATGAAAAAATCATAAGTTGCTAAGAACACAAATGAGACGACCGGGAATTTCGCTCGATCCGAATCAGTCGCTAAACCGATCTAGACCGTTCGAAACGCCAGATTGTTTTGAGAACACGACAAAACAGAACGCAGACGGAAGAACATTTCATTGTATATTACAACAATTCCATCAGAATACAAGAATATACAGAGTATAAATGAATATTACATTCGATAAATATCAGAGATTACAACACATTACATAGTAGCGGAAAATAATACAATACACAACTAGAAGAGATATACGGATACAAAGCTTTCCGGATATCGTTCCAGCTGTAAACCAGGATCCTGTGAATATAAATCTGCAAAACCAAAACTACTAGCTGCCCGTGTCGAAAATAAGGGCACCCAGAGTTTAGGTTAAAACAATAAACTCCAGGTCAGTCATGGGACTAGTGTGAGAACTAAAACAGTTATTAATCTTTATTTTTAAAGTTAGGCAAATCAAGGGACCACGCCGTATAACACGGAACGGGTTTCCTCCCAAGAACACCAGTGCATAAACAAACAGCGCAATGCTAAATAAAGAAAAATGAAGCTATTATAAGACCCAGTTCCCATCACACAATGCAACGCAAGCCGGAGGATAGGGTTTTTACCTTATATTAACCAAGAATGCTTGATACGTTTAAAACAAATCATTTGATACTATTATAAGTGCATAGTGTGTAAAACAGCTTCACATCATAAGTATCAATCATAGACGGCATAAGCGCCCCATCCCACTATGTCGCCATACTAGGCTCTACAAATAAAACCGCAAATGTCACGTATTTGGAAATTGGACTTCCGTCTGTGAACCGAGGCAAAAGATAGTCCTCACCGACTTTGAGGCTCTCTAGCCCGAGCCTCACGGTCAGAGCGCATCGACCCTTGGATCGTCAGGGCCGGTCCACCGATGTGGATTAAAATGCCTGAACACTGCGTTTCCCCGCCCTTTGGGGGCGTAAATGAGCCAACGAATGACTCCATCGGACCCGGATCGTCCGATCTAGCCGAGGCGCCTCGCAACAGCAACAACCACATAAGTCAAACTCGTCAGGGCGTGTAAAACCACTGACGCCACTTCTAACTAGAAAGAAACGCATGTCCTCCCTGAGGTCCTCTCCCGTTTTTGGTTCACAACCGGGGTGTGAGGCTCGCGAATCAACGTTACACAAAGCTATGCCACACAGGCCGTGCTTTGATCATCACCACAAGACTTTGCTTTTCAACAGAAGCCTTGATCAATTTCCACTTAGGCATGCCACACAGGCAATTCACTCCATGCGTTTGATATCTATCAACATATAACCCCTGAGCTCGTGCGTCTCAGAGAAGGGCGTTAAGCAAGAGAATAAATTATCCGCCGCCAAACAGATATATATTTAATAGAAATCAATCACACAGACTAAAATCCAATGTCAGACACACAGTCCATTTACAAGTCCGTTCTGAGTCTGAACGAAACCGGAGGCACCTAGTACCCTGCATATCCATCGATCTCCAAGTACGTCTAGACGATCACCATCTGTTTCCATCTTCTTGGGTGTACATCCCAATCAAGATCATCAGTAATCACCCAAACGACGTGAAGACCTCCGGTCTTCGACCACCGTCTTCATCTTCGACTTATCGTCATATCAGTTATTCAGAATGGGATAAACCCGGTCTTTCTGAACAACTCGCGTATATATATAATAAACACGTGTTACACAAACACAACATACGCCTCATTCCACTTCAGAATATTCTTTTATTCAAATATTCTTATATTTTGGGAAAGGTTCCCATTAATTTTATCAAAGATAAATTCTTTAAATTTATTCTTTAATCTTCTTTGAATATCAATTCAAACTAGTCGGGATTAGAGAATCACACCGGAATAATCATTCATTTTATTTCCCAATTCCCACCTATTCATCCCATGAAGTAAAACTGGTCATACTTCATATCTAACACCACGGTGTTATCGGTAAATTCAATTACCAGTTCACGTTCAAATCTAATTAAAGAATTAACAATCGCCCGGAGTAAAACTGGTGATACCCCATTCTCGATCTTTTCAATTTGATTGAAGATTCATTAAAACTCCACTTACTTTTAATCTTTAACTGGGTTAAAGAATCAGTGTCATTTAAAACACGGTTCACGATAAACCCAAAATCACATTCCATTAATTATCGGGTTAAAGAACAAGTGTTATTTAAAACACTGTTCACGATAAACCCAAAAATCAATACCAATTCAACTCCAATTAAATATTACTTAATTGGTGCACTTCATTAAATCTAAATAAAAAGATTTAATCCTTTTCTCAACTGGGTTTAAGAACAGTGTTAATGAAGACACCATTCACGACAAACCCAAATCACATTCGATATTAAATACAAGGCTCTGAATAGAAAATATATCGGCTTATATTCAATATCAAATTCTACGACCAACAAATATCGTATTGGAAATAACGATATGTATATATATATATATATCTTTCAAATTTCCATAACAACATCTGTATAATCACGAAATCCAACATCAAAATATTCCGAAGACAATTTCGATTCAAATCCATTCCAATGCAATTATTGGAAATTCTGGTTATTTTCAAAACCATTTTCAAATCCAATTTATTTATTTAAAAATAAATAGA
Source organism: Allium sativum (assembly GCA_030737875.1). NCBI lineage: Eukaryota > Viridiplantae > Streptophyta > Magnoliopsida > Asparagales > Amaryllidaceae > Allium > Allium sativum. The sequence continues at coordinate 1,043,935,871 of CM060922.1, forward strand.
ATTATAATTCTAGTTCAAAACTAGTTCATTTCGATAAAAATCTATTTTTATCTTTTCAAATATGGAGTTTTTCATCCCAATTCTTCCCAAATCATTTCTTATGATTTTAAACAAATTATTACTATTTTTAATAATTTTATCAAGGCCCGTACAGTCGATTTCCATCAATGGCCATCGAACTGCACTTACAACGACCTTTTCCAAATTTGATTTGGACATAATTCCAAATCCAACCGTTAGATTTCTAATTTCTAATATTCGTAAGAAAGCTCTTTTCGATACGAACCCAACGGTTCCGATTTTAGGAGAATCCGACGGTCAGATCTCCCGCAATATCCATTCGAAGTCAATGGTCGAAATTCCCGAACTGCCGCGGCGCGGCGCGTTCTATTCAGGCCATTATATTATATATAATATATATAATATATACTTCATCGATTTCCTTTTTAAAACAAATTTTATAAATCGTTTTAAATTCGTTTTCAAAACGATTTCAACTTCATATTCAATTTCAAATCAAAATTGAATATTCCAATATAAATTCGTTTTAAATTCATTTCAAATTGATTTCAATTCAATTTCAATTTAATTCGAATGCAATTCCTTTCGATTTCAATTCGATTTCAATTCAATTCGAATTCATTTCTATTCAATTTCAATTCGAATTCACTTCTACTCAATTTCAGTTTGAATTCATTTCTATTCAATTTAATTCGAATTTCAATTCTTTTCAAAATTTCAGATTTTGAAATCACTTTCGTTATTCGTTATAAAATGAATAAAATCGATATAAATATCGTTCATGTCAAAATGGCGTAAATCTAATCAACACAGCTTCATATATTTCTATTTTTATCTTTTCAAATATTTCTATTCAAATATTTCTTTTTCAAAACTGGAATGAGGCCCAATCAATTACCATATAATGTTAATTATATGGATTTTCTACAACACATGTATACAATAACAACGATGAATAATCAACCAGCATCCAAAGTGCATTCTACACTGTATAAGTATCAAATATAAATATTCAACGCTTATAACAGCCTGTCAATCAATCGATCAACATACAACTAAACAATCGGGATTAGTGTACGTCAAATATCATCCCAATACCCGTGTGGGGTTTCAAACAATCAAACACAGATTTTATTTGTGCAGTTGGGCGATGTGTAAAATTTATCGTCCCAATCAATATCAGTCAAATGTGTGTATATAAACAAATCGTCCGATTTGTTTATTTTTATTTCATTTCATATACACGTTAAAATTCTATATTCAACTATAAAATATTTTCAACTATATAAATATTTTATTTCATTTCACATCACATCACACAATCAACTACACATCAAAATCAAACAATCAAGCATACAAGCCGTCCATGGTCTGTGGACGACGGGTGTCGGGTGCTACTAAACACCGTCTGCATCCTAGTATATATTTTAACTAAAAATAAAGAGTTAAGGTGAGAAGTTCTCATAGATTTGCTAATCCAATCCCATGACTCTTCTTATGTAGAAATTTTTGCCGTTCTTGCCTCTTGTCACATTCTTTGCCCGTATTCTCTACATATGTAAAAATCACATTTTTACTTCGCTATTCAATATATAAAAATCACATTTTTACTTTGCTATTCAATATATAAAAATCACATTTTTACTTTGCTATTCAATATATAAAAATCACATTTTTACTTCGCTATTCAATATATAAAAATCATATTTTTACTATGCTATTCAATATATAAAAATCATATTTTTACTTCGCTATTAAATATATAAAAATCATATTTTTACTTCGCTATTCAATATATAAAAATCATATTTTTACTTCGCTATTCAATATATAAAAATCATTTTTTTACTTAAGGTTTTAAATAAATTTCTAAAAATAAAACTAGGCTTGTTTATATAATAAAAATCGTATTAAAACCCAGTACTCTAATATAAAAGGAGATACAAAAGAAAACGACTCACTGTGTTCGGCTTTGGGGGTGGTCTGTGCGTCGGTGAACTGAAGGAAAGGGGGAGGCGCTCGAGGTGGCCGAACTGCGGTGGAGGAGGAAAGGAGTGGAGGAGGCGCGGTGCTCCAGTGGGCGGAGTGTGGCTGAACTCGAACGGGGCGTCGCGTTGGGGGTTTGAGGGAAGCGGGTTCGCGATGGAAGGGGAGCGCCGTCGCGCGGAGGAGGGGAGGAGAAGGCCGTCGTCGATCGTCAGGGGGGGGGGGGTGTGGCTGGTTTTTTTTCTTTTCAGATCAATTTGGGAACGATAGGAAATGAATTAGGTTTTATATATATATATATTATATAATTTATTAATATTTTATTCCATGAGAGTTGACTTTACATTTGCACTCTAAACGAGACCCAACGACTGTCGTCCCTAGCTAATTACCCCCATTCCGAACCCAATGGGATATGTATCGTAAGCTGATTCGGCCGTTACGATCAGTTTTCGTCAAATTTACATTTAAATCACTATATTGAATTTTAAACGCACATTTCAATTTACCGGGGCCACATACGAACTCGAAAAATTCCAGAAAAATATTTCCTAGCTTCGTATTGATGATACGTTCTTAACAAAACTAGTTTCATCGGATTCTGAGACCGTTTGAAAAATGGCCATTTTCCAGTCGATTAAAATCAACTGAAACTGGTCAAACGCGTTTTCCTTTGCCACGCTCACATATTGATTCAAAAAATTATGAAATTTGAAACCTAGCAATACCTTGACATCGCGGATCCAACAAAAGTGGTTTCGTCGAAATCCGAGGTCGTTTGCAAAATGGCCATTTTTAAGGGCCTGAATTCCATAGCGACTATTCAGAATTTTCAACTGGACATATCTTTTGATTCCCGCTATGAAATTTTGATTTTTCAGATTCGTTGGAAAGATATTATCAATTAGATTCAAATATTTTTGGTTTCACTAAAATCCGGTTTATTTTGCACCCGGTACATTCAATTGAAGTTTGAAATCGAATTATCGAACTACCGCGCCATTTTCAATTCCTTTTATATATATAAATAAATATTTATATTCTAACGACGATTCAAACGAATATATACGTTCGAATTCTATTCAAAATAAATTTCTCGTCGATATTATTTAAAATAATTCATTTTAAATAATCAAAATTCGCTAAAATTACCAAAATAAATTTTTTAAACTGGCCCAGATTTCCGGGTTATTACAACAAACGACCTATATTGTCGCATGATCATTTCCTTTCGAGAAAACAAATACCTCAAGAACTTATGGTCCATGAACAATGCGAACCTTTCCTTGATTTCAGGGCTATAAGGAACGCACCTTTTCCCTAAACACTTACCAAAAGATTATAACAGCCTTATAACTCTTCAATGGCGCTTCAATTAAGAGAGTAATGGATAAAGAGTGAGAAAAGAAGAAGTTTTATATAATTAGAATAGAAATCGGCAAAGTAGAAGTGTAGAAATCAATAAAATATGAAATATTAATTGTGGGATGAAGAGGGGTGAAGATGGAGAAGAAGACTGATGAAAAATTTCGAAACTAACCCATATTTATAGGATTTGAAAGGTTGCAACGCTTCTTGAATGTTACAAATAGTGAAAAGACACTTGTTTGAAATCATAAGTAAGATGGAATAATTAGAAAATAGAATTTTAATTTTGAAAACAAAATTTGAATTTAAAAATTAGAATTTGAATTTGAACCTGGAGTGTTATTCAGAGTCTTACATATAAACTAGACTCTATTACTATATTTTCTTGAACTCTTGATAACTTGATTACTCATGAGTCTTGAATCTCCTCTGAATTCTGAATCTCTTGAAACTCTAAAACTGTACAGTCTTCAGTATTTAAGTCCTATATACAGATCCTGCATATTTGTATGTATATTCTAGATAGAGATGTTAGTATATATTGTATAATCAATGATAATTGACATAAGGTTGTTGTCATTAAAACTCCATTCTCCAGTAGTCTCCCCCTTTTTGATGATGACAACCTTGATTTATAAAATATTCATACCTGTATTTACTTGTTTGTTTGAATCTTTGATAACTTCCCCTTACATCATGATCTCCTCCTTGCTCCCCCTTAAACCATACCATACTCCCCCTTAATCTATGCCTATTTTACAATTTCTCCCCCTTTTTATCAACAAAAACAATATCCCTATATAATACTCCCCTTAAAACTATCCTTAACACTTATTCTAATGCAAAAACTATATAACTCCCCCTTACTCTAAGACTACACTTAAAACTTGAACTAGAACACACATGAAAACTCATCTTGCCAATCAAACCAATCAACACACAATAAGTCAAACAAATCATTTGAGTCAATTAAGCCAAACAATTCAACTATGTTAATCAAGCCAAATAATTCATCTATGTCAACCAAGCCAGACAATTCAAACATGTCAATCAAAACAAAGTCAACCAATTCAAGAAAAATAATCAAGTCAAGCAAAACATGCAAAATCAATCCAAAACTAATAATCCTACACTATCCCTAAATAAAATATACTTTTAATGTGTGGGGTTAAGATGAATATGTAATGCAAAACAGCATGTATGCAATATGTAGCTTAAAATGCAGCATTAACTAATCATGAAATGCAACATGTAAAACAAGTTATTGTGATATGTTATGAACTATAATGTATGATATATATATATATATATATATATATATATATATATATATATTGTAATATGAAATGTAATATGGTATCTAATATGATGATAATCATGTAGAATGATATGGTTATGATATATACTATTCTAAGAGACATTCAAGGTTTTTGATAAAAAAGAGTGATGTGTAATATATAATAAATCATTTATTTCAACTGCACAAAGTTATACACGGATTCCTAGACTTAGACTAAGGAAACTAGTAATGATAATAAAGGTGTAGGGAAGACAATTATTAAGGTGATAAATATAGTTTAAGAGTCAAATTTTGGTAAAAACATTTGTAATTTTTAGGCTTTTGAAGGACTAAAAGAAATATGATAAGTTATATACAAGTGGTAATTTTAATTAGTTAAGGAAATATATAAATGGGAGGGTTTCTTTTTAGTCCATTTAATCAAGATTCCATGAAATTATGTTGTTAAATACTTATCTATAATTAGTGAGAAATAAGAGAGAATCAAAATCAATGTCTGAAGAGATGGTACTATGAAAAAGGTATATTCTCAATAAATGATTGCTTAATTTGTTCTCAGAATTAAATTTCTTTATGAAGTTTTGTAGAAAGAATTTTAATTAACTATAAAGAGATAATTTCTTTTAAAGTGATTTTAACTTTAGAAATCCATGTTGGTTGTTGAACTGCCTGTTCATATTAATCAAAGTAATTGAAAGTGTAACATTAATATAAAGTATTCAAAAATATAAATCCAGTTATGTATACTAATTGTATTTTAGAAAATAATTTTATTTATTAAAAACTTTTGTAGAAAAATGCTTTGCCAAAACAAAACTTTTGTAGAAAAAATTATAAAAATTGAATATTTCGATTATTTGCTTTATAAAAAATGGTTGTTATAATCATTAAGTAATGAATTATATAAAAATAATAAAATATCAAATCTTCGATTTTTGACTTGAAATTTTTGTGAAGATATATAAATGTACTTAGTTTGATGAGATTTTTTTTTGAGAAATAATAATTTAATTTAATATTTTTGAAATTTTATACTAAATTATTATGTCTATTTGATATTAAAATAAAGAATATAGTCTTAATCAAAATTATAAAAATGTTATCTTATTTAAAGTGCATTCATAATTTTTGTATAGTTAAACGTATCAATTGTAATCAATAGGAAATTTTTATTATAGAAAAATAAATTGATTAAAAGATTTCTAAAATTTTTGGCTCCAAAATTTGAAAATATAGTTGTTGTAACTTGTAACTAACCAAGTGTTTATTTATTCAAAAACAATAAAATAGTTAAATTTTGAATTTTGCCTTCAAATTTTTTTACACAACCACCTGTATCTCTCTACTGTATATATAAATAGCAAATTATTTATTTATATTTTCGTGGATTTAAAACATTCTACTTCATTTTATATTTTCTGCCTTGTTTTCAAATTGTATAGTTTGTAAATCTTCAATAGATTTGCAAACTTTAATTTTAGTTACTACATTCTTTTCCAAACATTCAATACTTAATATTAATTATTATTATTTAATATTTGAATAATTTGGATTATATATTAGATAAAATACTTAAATATTTAGGTGGCTTTTTAGTTAAAAAACCAGCCGTTATTTTTGGAAGGAAAATTTTCTAACATATTTTTTGTATGAATTTAAAAAACTAGCCGTTATTTCTGAATTTAAGATTCAAATTTCAAATGGTGATTTTGAATTATAAAATTCAAGGAATTTCAAACTATCAAGCAAACAAAAACCAATCAAGCAAACAATTTCAACTAATATATTATAAATGCGTACCTCTTTTTTCAATCCATCTTTCTAACTTCGTAGTTTTTCCATTATCATGAATAAATCTTTCATATCCTTAAGAATTTATGATAATATCTTCTTTATTGTGATGGGCTTGATTTTTTTATTAGCGTGGTATATTTATTTGCTGCATTTGAAGACTGTATGAGAAAGATACTGATGAATTAGTAGTTTAACTAACTTGGCATCAAATCCTTGAGTTTGAATTTGAATTTCAAATGAATGGACACTTCATTCTTTTATAAATAGGCCCAACGACCACTTCCTTTCATAAACTCTCTCTTCTTCCTCTTTTTCTTTTTCTTTCAATCTTTCAAAAGCTATATCTCCCTCATTTTTCAACGAAATTGGATTAAAGTAGGCCATATAAATAGAATGTATCCGTATACAGATAAATCAATTCTTATCCAAAACTATCAAATTATGGCAAATAATTTGAGTGAAAATCTTGAAGAAACTTCGAATTCTTTCAAGAACAACCTATCCATTATACTACGTAATCAGCGTCATCTAGAATTAATTCAGATGAGAATGGTTGAATATTGAGAAAAACACTTTGATGTAATTCGATGGACAATCTCTTCCCATTTCAGAGATAAGAACAACAAAGCACCACTCACCAATGAAGAGGACTGGAAGGACATCAAGAAAGACCCAATCTCTAGAAAAGATGGGTGGTAGTCCCAAGAGATGTTTGATTTGAAATTGTTTGGTATGATTTGTTTGATTTAAGTATGTTTGAATTTGTTTGAACATTGTCTGTAAATATTGATTGGATTGGTTTGCTTGGATTTAAAACTTGTATATGGATTGTTACAATTGTAATATTAAACACTTGGTCATAAATTTAGGGGGAGTACGTTACTTAGTATAATAATAGGATTTGTATAGTTAGATATAGGATTTAGGGGGAGTATGTTTGGAATTTCTTTTTGATAATGACAATGGGGGAGAAATTATAAAATAAAGCGAGAGTATGTAGGATTCATGATGACAAGGGGAGTATAGAAGGATAAGAATCCACGGGTATGAATATTTTATAAATCAAGGTTGTCATCATCAAAAAGGGGAGATTGTTGGAGAATGGAGTTTTGATGACAACAACCTTATTTCAATTATCATTTATTATAAAATATATATTAACATCTCTGTCTGGAATAGATATATACATATATATGCAGGATTTATATACAGGATTCAAATACTAAAGATCGTACAGTTTTAGAGTTTCAAGAGATTCAGAATTCAGAAGAGACTCAAGACTCATGAGTAATCAAGCTATCAAGAGTTCAAAAGTTCAAGAATTTAAGACAAATATAGTAATAGAGTCTAGTTTATATGTAAGACTCTGAATAGTACTCCGGGTTCAAATTCTGATTTTCAAAATTCAAATTTTAAATTCAAATTGTTTTTCTATCTTACTTTTGATTTCAAATTTAAGTTTTAAATTTAAGTTTATATATAATTTTATATTTTTATAGTTATATAGTTTTAAACTTTATAAATTTATAAATATGTTTATATAAAATATATTTATGTTTTCATATGATTTTATACTTTTGAATACTCATTATATCGCTAAGTTTTAATTCAACAATTTCCGGAATAATATATACAATTAAACAATTGAAAAATAGTTTTAAAAATATTTTGTATATACATATGTCGACATACATATATGTCTATGTCGACATATAACTGTCACAGTTTCAATTTTCAAAGGAAGTGTCTTTTCATATTTGAATGATTCATAAACGTTGTAAGCTTTCAAATCTTATAAATAGAGGTTAATTTCGAATTTTTGATCATTCTTCTTCTCCATCTTTACCCCTCTTCATCCCACCATTAATATTTCATATTTTATTGATTTCTACACTTCTACTTTGCCGATTTCTATTCTAATTACATAAAACTTCTTCTTTTCTCACTCTCTACTCATTACTCTCTGAGTTGAAGTGCTATTGAAAAGTTATAGGATTGTTGTAATCATTTTAGGAAGTGTTTGGGGAAAGGTGTGTTCCTTATAGCCTTGAAATCAAGGAAAGAGAGCGGTGCTAATCTTATAGCCGTGAAATCAAGAGTGGTTGGAGCGGTGTTAACCTTGTAGCTGTTAAATCAAGGGGAATGTACTTATGTAGTGATATTAATAAAACTCTGCGCAATCCAGCGTTGCGTGAGACTAGACGTAGGAGTAATCCAAACCAGTATAAAATCCGGTGCGTTCTTTCCTTTTTTGCATTTTATATTTATCTGTTTCTGTGTTTGAATTTGATTCTGTGTTTGTGATCATCCCTGTTGTGTGCGATTCATATAGTAGATCGATTAAATTTAAGATTTTTATAAATTCCTTAGAAACACTATTCACCTCCCCTCTAGTGTTATTATTGGCTTAAGATCCGCATTCCCTAACAATTATTGTTAGGGAATGCCGATCTTAAGGCGAAACAAACACTAGAGGGGGTGAATATTGTTTATGAAGAATTTATGAAAATTTAAAACTTATATGATCTGCTATATGAATCACACACAACAAAGATGATCATAGACACAGAATGTAATAACCCGAATTTTTACAACACGTTAAATCAAGAATCAAGGCAGGATTTAATTTTAAATTCTGAATCAAGTAAAACGGGCTATGCCATTGCGTTCGTCTCGGAAAAATACGCGAAATAGAGTCCGAGTTTTCGAGAATCGGAGTCCGTATGACCCGTTAAAGGCCCAAAGAAGATTTCTGAAAATTTGAATTTCGGAAACAGTTTTGGAAAGCAGATCTGGGGCTAGGCGGGAAAGTTCCCCGCCTAGGCCATGTCGACAGGGCTGTCGACAGGCCTGTCGACTTGGGCCCAGACCAAGTCGACAGCCCTGTCGACTTGCCTATCGACAGGGGGTGGCCGGGGCAAGCTGCCTGGTGCACCTGCTTGGCTCACCTGGTCTTGTTCTTGGGCTGGTTCTGGAAGCTTCCGAGATCTGATGGTCCTAATCTATCCTAGGGTTAATCTAAGGGCCTAAAACTATCCTAATCTCTATAAAAACACCCCTAAGCCCCCCCTAAACCCTCATAACTCACCCTCTCCACGAAGTGCTGCCCAAATGCAAGGTGATCATGGCCTCCATCTCAAATCACTAGAGCCTATGCATTCAAATCGGGTTCAAATCAAAGGATGCAAGCTTGCTACACCAAATAGAGGCCAAATCAACATTTCTATGCGGGTTTTGTGATGGTTCTTCATCAAAGGAGCCACCTTTCTTCGTCATAATGATGCATGATCCCTTTCCTAAGCCTTGCCTAGGTATGTTCTAGCTACTTTTAGATGGAACGGTAGTTTTGATAATGACATGGGATAAAATGAGGCTAAACATGATTATGCGAACTTATATGAACCTTACCTCGCCCCTTGTGTTCATGGTTATGATTTTAGGCCATGTGAGTGACTTAATCATGCCTCTCATGCTATGCATAGCCTAGTTTAACTTGCAAGTTTGGATCTTTATGCATGAAATGCTAGCATGAACCTTTAGGAACCACTTATGTGTGAAACATTGGCTAAGACAAGATTTTGGGGCTTATGCATGTTTATGAACCCAAACCCCTTATGTTATCATGCAAGTTTGTGGCCAAATCCTTTATGAGATTATGCATGCTTATGGCCAATCCCCTCTTTTAAGTTGTGCATGTTTATGGCCAAACTCTTTTTGATAATATGCATGTTGTGGCCGAATTCCCTTGTGACATTTTGTGTGTTTATGGCCAAAACCCTTTTTATGACACTATGCATGTTCGAGGCTAATTTGTAGTCATAGTATTCCCACTATGTTGACTCGTCTATACTTACGTTGGAAACACGTTTTGGGGTTAGGTTAGACGAGCGTGAATATACATGAGAAACTTAACTTGAAGTTCCATGAAATATGATGTGAAACATGATTTGGGTCAAATGGGTATAACATGACAACATGCAACATTGAATATAGCATGTAAGTTAACATGTAAATATGCATAATCATAAGCTTGGGAATTTACCTATTAAGTTAGGTCTACCCATTGGGAATTTACCTATTAAGTTAGGTCTACCCAATTGCTTGAAAACTTGACTATGAACATGACACTAGACTAAACATGAAAGTGGCCAACTCGAGGTTGGGTTGAGTTTGCAACGTAAAACTACCCGGAACCGACTGGCCTAACTAGTAGTTGAAAACAATAGGACTCAATGTGAGAAGTTGGTCATGTTGTGCTTGAACCCGAGGTTAGACCAAGTTGTGGTGTAAATCTACCCGGACCCGCCCGGCTTAACTAGTAACCACCACAAAGTCTAATGTGAGAGGTTGGGGTGCATTAAATAATTAATGCCACATAGTAGGGTTAAGTTAATTTGATTAATGAGGCTTAACCAAATAGGACATGGACAAGTGGGTTAAGTAATTTGATTAGGCTAATGATACTTAACAAAACATGACAGGGTTGGGTAGGTTAAGTAACTTGATTTGTCTAACGACACTTGACCATTTTTATACGACGAGGGGACGGGATTAAGTTAACCAACACTTAATCAATCCAATACGATAACTTGATAAGGTTAAGTAAATTTTCTTATTGACACTTAACCGTATAATACAGTTAATGGATGAGGTTAAGATTAGACTTAACTAATCTAAACATGGTAATCGGATGGGGTTAAGTTAGCCTAGACTTAATTAATCCAACTTGGTAATTTAATGGGGTTAAGATAAACACTTAACTAATTTAACACGATGATTTGATGAGGTTAAGTTAACCTATACTTAACCAATCTAACGTAAAAACATGATAAGGCTAAGTCACGAATCGTTTTGAATACGCTTGACTGATTTGACTCGGTAATTTGATAGGGTCAAATTAATATATATACTTAACCAATCTAAAATGATAATTAGACGAGGTTAAGTCATGGATTGCTTGATATACTTATCCAACTTGACACATGGTCTATAGGGTTAAGTCTTGGACTCGGACACTTAGCCAGTTTCGACATGTTTTGTAGACGGGTTAAGTTGTGAACTTAAGTGACACTTAACCCATTAGATAAACCCTAATTCGGAGGATTAGGTAAATAACCATAGTTAACAAGGATAATGGAAATAAGGCTAAGTGGTAAACCTTAGTTAAGGGAAACTAAGTAATAATTCTTAGTCAAAGACATTTGGACCACTTCTGAGATAGATTAGTAACCCGATACGTTAGGTCAACATTTAAGTATGCGTGTAGGAGCAGGCTATCTGATTTAGATAAAGGCTCCAACGAACTGGGTAACGAAGCAGCGGCTTCGGGGAACGTGAGGATATTCTTGGGATCCCTTTGTGAGCTGCCAGGTCATTATACTAGGCTCACGAGAGGTTGAGGTCTGCGGTAGAAGAACCAAGAATATGCCTTGGTTGCTATGCGAGCGACCTAAAGACTGGGGTGGATAGCAGTGAGCCGGCGAATACATAAGATGCCCGAGATAGCAAGTTCGTCGATCATCTACCATCTTGAGTCAAGCGTGTACGTACGGAAAGGCAGGGAACACCCAACAGACCATAATTGCTATCTAATTATGGGTGAGGTAGGCCGTAGGATGTGGGCTGGCCGGAGTGTAGTTCTCATGCAAGATTTTCTCTTGTGTTGCCTTTCACTAGTTGAGGGAGGGGTCTCGTGGGACCATAGCCACGTGTAGAAAAGCAGACCTTAGTATCTGCATCGGCAGATAAATCTAAAGCTCCCGACCGAGTCCTGTATTTCTTGTTTGCCCTGTGACAGGACTCGGATGGCACGATGTGATACATGTGCATACAGTTATAGAAAAACGATTCACAGTGATTGCGTGGGAAAAAGGGCGCGGTTGAGGGTTAGCGTAATCCCTAGTGGCCTAGGTGGTTTAACCCAAACCAAAATACGAAAGCGTGCAATAGGTAAGCGTAATCCCTAGTGGTGCTAGGTGGCGTAAGTCCTAGTAGTTCAAACGATGATTCATATGGAAGAGCCTAGCTAGAACAAGGGTGACAGTCCAAACGATTTCTAGGATAATACGACATGAGGAAGCCCGTACGAGGTACGGCAAAGGACTGAACTTATATACATGGAAAGAAACATATGATTTGAATAACCTATATATGCGATATATTAGGTTGACATGGACCATTACACGACTTTGAGTAAGGGACATTCATGGTTAACACATAACAAGGCTGGGATACTAGTACGGAGGGTGCAGAGCAAATATACATGTTAGATCTAAAATACATAATAGATACCGTGGGATGATAGACGGGGCAGATACCTTGGGATAATGTACTCGATAGAAATCTGACGATGTGATACTTTGACTTATCATAACACCGTAGTTTATCATGATACCTTAGTTTACCTTGCCACGGTAGTTAAACCGGCTAGCCCGGTTTAGTTTATCTATCTTGTAGTTATCCTTATGTTTACTTTCAGTTTATGCATGTCATGTTACCTTTACCTGTTTTTATACTGGAAGTAGATAGGACTTACTCAGTCTTTTTGACTGACCCGTTTTGTTTCGCCTCTTTTCTTCCGTTTCCCCCCCAGGTTACAGGGAGGAAACAATGCAGTTTAGTTCGGATTTCTTCTGCTTGAAGGTCATCATGGATGGCTTGGACTTCTCTTGGCTATGGCTACTTTACTGTTTTTACTTGGGGAATAACTTATTAAAAAGTCTTTATGCTTCTTTACTATTGCAAGACAGGTTTTGTTGTACTCTGATGTAAAAGGCTTTAGACCTTATTTATTCATGTTATGAAAGTTTGATTTTACTTCCGCTATTTTATATGTTCGGTCTTGTGATATTTCTGTGCATGTTTACCAATAATGCCCCTCTAAAGCTAGTGCATTCCTTTGCGAGTGACCCTAGCGGAGGTGGGGTGTTACATTTGGTATCAGAGCAAGGTTACCAGACTGGGCAAAAGTTTTTAAAGACCTTCTGAAAACTATTTGAAAATCGTTTATAAAGAAGCATTTTTCAAGAAAATTTTCTTTTAAAAAGAAAAAGGCTATTCCCCAAAGGCCATTAGCATTATCCTTGTTTCCTTGATTGAATCTCTTTTCCTTTCTTTCCTCCATCTGTAGTCACAGTGGTTTTGACTGCGACTAGTCTTTCTAGCTGCGTATGTGTTTCCCGTACGATGGAGGTGGTTCTCGAGAGACCGTTGCAGAGTTATGCATGAAAGGATAGTAAGAACAAGGATAAAGGATACGAGCTCAGGGATAAGCAACATGTTGGTATGGCTGAGTCCTAAAAGGAGGGAGAAAGATGAACAATGAAACCCATGACGAGAGAGTACCTTTGGCATGGTGAAACGGGACGGATAGTTAAGTATCATGGAACAGGGACAAGATCATTCGGAGGGCAATAGTATGCTCTCATTTCTAGGATACCTCAGAAGGAGGGTAACGATCTTGTTAAAGGTTTAGCTTTTCTTCTCTATCATCCTGTCGGGACTTTGTTTTGATCACCGCATCTTTTAAGTCCGCTTCGATAGTTGAGTCTCTGCACCTTAGTACTAGCGTAGTAGAGGATCCCGTTTTTGTCTCAAGTCCTATTGGAAGATTGGTCCATTTACTCATGGCTTGTTTGGATTTGAGAATGTCTATATCAAGTGTTGAGCTTGGAAATAATGCTTATGTTTATAAGTTGTGGATGGATTCTAGGGATGAAGTGGTTATCCAGTAAGGGGTGCCACTCTCGATTTTAGAAGAAGGGTAGTTAGACTATTGGCTTGTTTTGGTAATACCCTTGAAGTATCGCGTAACCTTTTGGGTTCTGTCATGATTAGTTACTTAGAATCCCTAGAAGCCTTTGTTGGAAATTAGAAACCCGATCGAATGGTGTTCGCTAATAAGACGGATGGTTTACTTCGATTATGTATGAGTTATGGGAATTACCCTAGTAAGTGCGCACGGTAACTTGTTTACTTTCAAGAGAAAGTTTTTCTACGTGGAATACCTTATGGTACAAGGTCCAGGATTCACTAGTGAATTTTGAGGGCTCGCATGGAATAATGTGTACGCAGTCCTGTTTGCGCCAAGCATTCTAGAAGGAGAATAAGTGCAAGTGGAACGAGAGGCGACGAGGAAATGAGTTCCAACTCATGATATGGAAACAAGAAATAAGAAGCTGCGAAATCGTGAAGAAAAAGGGGCGGTCAAGGCACGATGGAACTAAGCTCAAGGTAATGCGACTCAAGAGACTGAAGACTAAATACGTGCATGATATCTCTTTTGGGAATATATCCTCGATCCCTGTTTTTCTGTTGAGCTTGCTTGTAGGCTATCTTTTATGGATATCCTCTCGGTCCTGTCTCTGTTACAAACCCCGTACGGAGTTTGTTTTGTTTATCTTCTCGACCCTGTTTCAGGGAATCTTAGGTAGAACCCTGTGGATGTAAACATGTATTTGAAACATGTTATGGTTGATATGGTTGCAAATGGTTGCAAGTGGTTGCTCGTGGATGCGCGAATTTACGTTAGACAGTAGCTCGACTCGGTCACATTTCATATTGCATATGCACGAGTATTTGTTTATGGATGAAATTGAATGTGTTATCATGCGGATGTTGCATATGGTTGAATGTTTGTGCACGCATATAGTGTATATGATTAGGACTATTTGCATACATGATGGATTCTTAGCACTAAACATGTTTTTGCATTCAAAAGATTTTCAGGCCTGATCATTAGCATTAGCTAAGGAACATGTACACACACGTTTTGCATATATTCATATGGCATTAGAAATCATCTAAGGACAATGGTTGCTTGTGGATGATGTTTTGAGTAGATGGATGATGGATGGTAGGATATGTTCTTCCTAACTTGGAGATTTCGGGGACGAAATCCTAAAAGATGGGGAGAATGTAATAACCCGAATTTTTACAACACGTTAAATCAAGAATCAAGGCAGGATTTAATTTTAAATTCTGAATCAAGTAAAACGGGCTATGCCATTGCGTTCGTCTCGGAAAAATACGCGAAATAGAGTCCGAGTTTTCGAGAATCGGAGTCCGTATGACCCGTTAAAGGCCCAAAGAAGATTTCTGAAAATTTGAATTTCGTAAACAGTTTTGGAAAGCAGATCTGGGGCTAGGCGGGAAAGTTCCCCGCCTAGGCCATGTCGACAGGGCTGTCGACAGGCCTGTCGACTTGGGCCCAGACCAAGTCGACAGCCCTGTCGACTTGCCTGTCGACAGGGGGTGGCCGGGGCAAGCTGCCTGGTGCACCTGCTTGGCTCACCTGGTCTTGTTCTTGGGCTGGTTCTGGAAGCTTCCGAGATCTGATGGTCCTAATCTATCCTAGGGTTAATCTAAGGGCCTAAAACTATCCTAATCTCTATAAAAACACCCCTAAGCCCCCCCTAAACCCTCATAACTCACCCTCTCCACGAAGTGCTGCCCAAATGCAAGGTGATCATGGCCTCCATCTCAAATCACTAGAGCCTATGCATTCAAATCGGGTTCAAATCAAAGGATGCAAGCTTGCTACACCAAATAGAGGCCAAATCAACATTTCTATGCGGGTTTTGTGATGGTTCTTCATCAAAGGAGCCACCTTTCTTCGTCATAATGATGCATGATCCCTTTCCTAAGCCTTTCCTAGGTAAGTTCTAGCTACTTTTAGATGGAACGGTAGTTTTGATAATGACATGGGATAAAATGAGGCTAAACATGATTATGCGAACTTATATGAACCTTACCTCGCCCCTTGTGTTCATGGTTATGATTTTAGGCCATGTGAGTGACTTAATCATGCCTCTCATGCTATGCATAGCCTAGTTTAACTTGCAAGTTTGGATCTTTATGCATGAAATGCTAGCATGAACCTTTAGGAACCACTTATGTGTGAAACATTGGCTAAGACAAGATTTTGGGGCTTATGCATGTTTATGAACCCAAACCCCTTATGTTATCATGCAAGTTTGTGGCCAAATCCTTTATGAGATTATGCATGCTTATGGCCAATCCCCTCTTTTAAGTTGTGCATGTTTATGGCCAAACTCTTTTTGATAATATGCATGTTGTGGCCGAATTCCCTTGTGACATTTTGTGTGTTTATGGCCAAAACCCTTTTTATGACACTATGCATGTTCGAGGCTAATTTGTAGTCATAGTATTCCCACTATGTTGACTCGTCTATACTTACGTTGGAAACACGTTTTGGGGTTAGGTTAGACGAGCGTGAATATACATGAGAAACTTAACTTGAAGTTCCATGAAATATGATGTGAAACATAATTTGGGTCAAATGGGTATAACATGACAACATGCAACATTGAATATAGCATGTAAGTTAACATGTAAATATGCATAATCATAAGCTTGGGAATTTACCTATTAAGTTAGGTCTACCCATTGGGAATTTACCTATTAAGTTAGGTCTACCCAATTGCTTGAAAACTTGACTATGAACATGACACTAGACTAAACATGAAAGTGGCCAACTCGAGGTTGGGTTGAGTTTGCAACGTAAAACTACCCGGAACCGACCGGCCTAACTAGTAGTTGCAAACAATAGGACTCAATGTGAGAAGTTGGTCATGTTGTGCTTGAACCCGAGGTTAGACCAAGTTGTGGTGTAAATCTACCCGGACCCGCCCGGCTTAACTAGTAACCACCACAAAGTCTAATGTGAGAGGTTGGGGTGCATTAAATAATTAATGCCACATAGTAGGGTTAAGTTAATTTGATTAATGAGGCTTAACCAAATAGGACATGGACAAGTGGGTTAAGTAATTTGATTAGGCTAATGATACTTAACAAAACATGACAGGGTTGGGTAGGTTAAGTAACTTGATTTGTCTAACGACACTTGACCATTTTTATACGACGAGGGGACGGGATTAAGTTAACCAACACTTAATCAATCCAATACGATAACTTGATAAGGTTAAGTAAATTTTCTTATTGACACTTAACCGTATAATACAGTTAGTGGATGAGGTTAAGATTAGACTTAACTAATCTAAACATGGTAATCGGATGGGGTTAAGTTAGCCTAGACTTAATTAATCCAACTTGGTAATTTAATGGGGTTAAGATAAACACTTAACTAATTTAACACGATGATTTGATGAGGTTAAGTTAACCTATACTTAACCAATCTAACGTAAAAACATGATAAGGCTAAGTCACGAATCGTTTTGAATACGCTTGACCGATTTGACTCGGTAATTTGATAGGGTCAAATTAATATATATACTTAACCAATCTAAAATGATAATTAGACGAGGTTAAGTCATGGATTGCTTGATATACTTAACCAACTTGACACATGGTCTGTAGGGTTAAGTCTTGGACTCGGACACTTAGCCAGTTTCGACATGTTTTGTAGACGGGTTAAGTTGTGAACTTAAGTGACACTTAACCCATTAGATAAACCCTAATTCGGAGGATTAGGTAAATAACCATAGTTAACAAGGATAATGGAAATAAGGCTAAGTGGTAAACCTTAGTTAAGGGAAACTAAGTAATAATTCTTAGTCAAAGACATTTGGACCACTTCTGAGATAGATTAGTAACCCGATACGTTAGGTCAACATTTAAGTATGCGTGTAGGAGCAGGCTATCTGATTTAGATAAAGGCTCCAACGAACTGGGTAACGAAGCAGCGGCTTCGGGGAACGTGAGGATATTCTTGGGATCCCTCTGTGAGCTGCCAGGTCATTATACTAGGCTCACGAGAGGTTGAGGTCTGCGGTAGAAGAACCAAGAATATGCCTTGGTTGCTATGCGAGCGACCTAAAGACTGGGGTGGATAGCAGTGAGCCGGCGAATACATAAGATGCCCGAGATAGCAAGTTCGTCGATCATCTACCATCTTGAGTCAAGCGTGTACGTACGGAAAGGCAGGGAACACCCAACAGACCATAATTGCTATCTAATTATGGGTGAGGTAGGCCGTAGGATGTGGGCTGGCCGGAGTGTAGTTCTCATGCAAGATTTTCTCTTGTGTTGCCTTTCACTAGTTGAGGGAGGGGTCTCGTGGGACCATAGCCACGTGTAGAAAAGCAGACCTTAGTATCTGCATCGGCAGATAAATCTAAAGCTCCCGACCGAGTCCTGTATTTCTTGTTTGCCCTGTGACAGGACTCGGATGGCACGATGTGATACATGTGCATACAGTTATAGAAAAACGATTCACGGTGATTGCGTGGGAAAAAGGGCGCGGTTGAGGGTTAGCGTAATCCCTAGTGGCCTAGGTGGTTTAACCCAAACCAAAATACGAAAGCGTGTAATAGGTAAGTGTAATCCCTAGTGGTGCTAGGTGGCGTAAGTCCTAGTAGTTCAAACGATGATTCATATGGAAGAGCCTAGCTAGAACAAGGGTGACAGTCCAAACGATTTCTAGGATAATACGACATGAGGAAGCCCGTACGAGGTACGGCAAAGGACTGAACTTATATACATGGAAAGAAACATATGATTTGAATAACCTATATATGCGATATATTAGGTTGACATGGACCATTACACGACTTTGAGTAAGGGACATTCATGGTTAACACATAACAAGGCTGGGATACTAGTACGGAGGGTGCAGAGCAAATATACATGTTAGATCTAAAATACATAATAGATACCGTGGGATGATAGACGGGGCAGATACCTTGGGATAATGTACTCGATAGAAATCTGACGATGTGATACTTTGACTTATCATAACACCGTAGTTTATCATGATACCTTAGTTTACCTTGCCACAGTAGTTAAACCGGCTAGCCCGGTTTAGTTTATCTATCTTGTAGTTATCCTTATGTTTACTTTCAGTTTATGCATGTCATGTTACCTTTACCTGTTTTTATACTGGAAGTAGATAGGACTTACTCAGTCTTTTTGACTGACCCGTTTTGTTTCGCCTCTTTTCTTCCGTTTCCCCCCAGGTTACAGGGAGGAAACAATGCAGTTTAGTTCGGATTTCTTCTGCTTGAAGGTCATCATGGATGGCTTGGACTTCTCTTGGCTATGGCTACTTTACTGTTTTTACTTGGGGAATAACTTATTAAAAAGTCTTTATGCTTCTTTACTATTGCAAGACAGGTTTTGTTGTACTCTGATGTAAAAGGCTTTAGACCTTATTTATTCATGTTATGAAAGTTTGATTTTACTTCCGCTATTTTATATGTTCGGTCTTGTGATATTTCTGTGCATGTTTACCAATAATGCCCCTCTAAAGCTAGTGCATTCCTTTGCGAGTGACCCTAGCGGAGGTGGGGTGTTACACAGAATCAAAGACAAACATGGAAACATATAAGTATAAAATGAAGAAAAAGAAAAGAAAACTGGATTTTATACCGGTTTGGATTACTCCTACGTCCAGTCCCACGCAACGCTGGATTGCGCGGAATTTTATTATTATCAATATCCAAGTACAGTCCCCTTGATTTCATGGCTACAAGGTTAAGACCGCTCCAAACACCCTTGATTTCACGGCTATAAGGTTACCACCGCTCCCTTTCCTTGATTTCAAGCTACAAGGAACACACCCTTTCCCAAACACTTCCCAAAAGATTATAACAGCCCTATATCTCTTCAATATCACTTCAATTCAGAGGGTAATGGATAGAGAGTGAGAAAAGAAGAAGTTTTATATAATTAGAATAAAATCGGCAAAGTCGAAGTGTAGAAATCAATTAAATATGAAATATTAATGGTGGGATGAAGAGGGGTGAAGATGGAGAAGAAGAATAATGAAAAATTTGAAATTAACCCCTATTTATAAGATTTGAAAGGTTTCAATGCTTTTGTATTATTACGAATAGTGAAAAGACATTTCCTTTGAAAATTGAATTTCTGACAGTTGTATGTCGACATACCCATATATGTATGTCGACATATACATATAATTTTTATTTTTAAAAACGTTTTTCAATTGTTTGATCATATATATTATTCTGAAAATTCTTGAATTAAAACTTAATGATATAAATGAGTACTCTAAAATGTAAAATCATATAAAAACATATATATATATGTATATATATATTATATGAACATATTTATAAAATTATAAGATTCAAAACTATAAAATCATAAGATTATAAAACTATATATATATAAACTTATATATATATTTAAAACTTTAAACTTGTTTGAAATCGTAAGCAAGATAGAATAATTTGAAAATAGAATTTGAATTTGAACCTAGATTGCTATTCAGAGTCTTACATGTACATTAGACTCTATTACTATATTTTTCTTGAACTCTTGGTAAATTGATTACTCATGAGTCTTGAATCTCCTCTAAATTCTGAACCTTTTGAAACTCTAATCCTGTACCGTCTTCAGTATTAAATCCTGTATACAATTCCTACATATATGTATTTATATTCTAGATAGAGATGTTAGTATATATTTTATAATCAATAATAATTGACATAAGGTTGTTGTCAACAAAACTCCATTCTTCAACACCAAACGTACATGGCAACATGATGATAAAACAATTTAAGCCTATCCTAGCATGCGGGATACTAAACGAGAAAACTAATAATGTCACAAATGATTATTTTAGATTGATGTATTAAAGTTTACCAAGTAAAGAGTTATGGATAAACATCCTCATGCCTTCCTTACTCTCCCAAGTACAAGCACTCTCATTTTCGCTCCATCGAACTTTAATAAGCCTTACAGTCTTGCTCCTAAGCCGCTTTGTATCGTACCCAACGATACGAATAGGTCTAAGGGGTCTAGCGACTTTTGGTTCCACCTCGATGTCATCGAACTGATTTGGCAATACTGTTATATTGGAATAATATACGAACTTCCTCAAATGTGATACATGAAACACATTGTGTACCCCAACCATCTTGTGTGACAGCTCAACTCGATATGCTAGATTTCCTATCCGTTCGAGGATTGGAAAAGGTCCAATAAATCCCGAGGCTAATTTTCCCTTACTGCCGAACCAGATCACACTTTTTAATGGTGAAGTCATGACAAACACCACATCAACAACGAATTCCAATTCTCTGCGCCTATTGTCAGCGTAACTCTTCTGTCTATCTTGAGCATCCTTCATTATCTGCCGTACATTCACAATTTTCTCAAAGGTTTATTCGATCATATCTGGCCAAAATATCAGTTTTTCGTCCACTTTAAACCAACATGAAGGGGCGTTGCATGTCCTCCCATGCAGAGCTTCATATGGAGTCATTCCAATGTTTGACTGATAGCTATTATTGTATGTAAATTAGACGAGATGCAAATGGTCGTCCCACGACACTCTAAAGTCCAGGACACAAGCCCATAGAGATCTTACAATATACGGTTTATCCTCACGGTCTGACCATCAATTTAAGGATGGTAAGAAGTACTAAGATCGCCTAATGCTCCTTGTAAGCTCTTCCAAAACCCATTAGTAAACAAACGGGTCTCAGCCACTCACTATTCC
Organism: Allium sativum; assembly: GCA_030737875.1. Classification (NCBI taxonomy): domain Eukaryota; kingdom Viridiplantae; phylum Streptophyta; class Magnoliopsida; order Asparagales; family Amaryllidaceae; genus Allium; species Allium sativum. Next base: position 1,043,957,785 of record CM060922.1, read on the forward strand.
CTTTGGAATTTCATGGAACTTCACAATCCACTTAACATGTAATTCAGTTAACTTAGTCGTTGTTCTATTCGACTTGGCCGGTATAAATCGACTGAACTTGGTCAATCTATCCACAATGACCTAAATACTATCATGCCTCGCTCGGGTCATCGGTAAACCATCAATGAAGTCCATCAAAAATATCTCCCATTTCCATTCGGGTATTTCCAACGGTTACAACAAGGCTTCTTCTGTTCGGCTTTGACTAATTTGCAATTCATGAACTTGGAGACAAATTTCCCAATGTCCTTCTTCATACCTTCCCAGTAGTATGTTTGTCTCATGTCTCTATACATTTTATTATCGTCGGGATGTATGGTCATCTTTGAGTGATGACACTCCTCATGTACTTCATATCTTAACCTGTTGAAGTCGGGTATAACCAATCTCCCACCTTTCCAAAGCCAACCCTCACGATTGTGTTCGTACATGCCCTTAACCTCATCATCTTCACCAGCTTTCAATTTGGCGATGGTCTCTAATAATTTAGGATCGTTCCTTTGACTAGAACAAATAGGTCGACCAAAGCTGGTATAATTATTAAGATTGCCAACATCTCTGACTCTAACTCACATCTAGGTTTAAATTCATAACCAACGATATATTCTAGTTGCTTACATTCTAAGAAGATAGACCCTAACCAGGCATGTCTCTTACTTAATGCATCAGCAACCGCATTATCCTTTCCCGAGGTGTATGCGATATTAAGATCATAGGAAGCCAAGAATTCCAACGATCGCTATTGATGCAGATTTAAATCTTTCTGAGAGGAAAGATACTTCAATGACTTTTGATCAGTAAACAATTAGAATCTTTCCCCCAAAAGATAATGTCTCTACATCTTCAATGCAAACACAATCGTAGCCAATTACAAATCATGTGTAGGGTATCTCTTCTCATTTGGTTTTAGTTGCCAACTACAATAAGAAACGACTTTAGCTTATCGCATTAACACTGCACCTAATTCAATACCATAGGCATCGGTGTATACCGTCATATACTCATTCCCTTTTGGAATATATAACACTGGAGCACTCGTCACCCTTTCCTTTAGACTCCCAAATGCATGCTCGCATCTTTCGTCCCAGACAAAAGCCTGATTTTTCTTAGTCAATCGAGTTAACGGTGATATTATCTTGGAAAAGTCCCGGATAAATTTATGACAATATCCTGCTAGCCCTAAGAAACTTCTCAAATCAGTTGCATTCTTGGGCATAGACCAATCTTGTACCATCACTATTTTCGCAGGATCCATAACAATACCATTCTTAAAAACAACATGGCCCAAGAACCTCACTTCTCTCCTCCTAAAATGACATTTAGAAAATTTGTCCTTAAGTTGGTGTTTCCTCAACACCCCCATTGCAATTTCAAATGTTCCTTGTGTTCTTCCTTAGTTCGTGAGTATACCAAAATATCAGTAACGAACACAAGTACAAACCTATTAAGTTGATCCCTGAATAATTGGTTCATGAAATATAGAAGTATGCTGGTGCATTAGTCAACTTGAATGGCATAACCAACCACTCATATAAACCTGACGGTGTTCGAAATGCAATTTGGGTACACTATCATTTGCTACCTGTAACTGATGGAAACCCATCGCAAGGTCAAGCCGAGAAAATATCTTAACACTATTGGGCTGATCAAACAAATCATTGGTACGCGGAAAATGATATTTGTTCTTCCTAGTCACCTATTCAGCTTACAGTAATCAGCACATAACCGAAGTGAACCATCCACCTTGATGTAGAATACTATCGATTCTCCCCACTCAGGTATACTTCGCTGAATAAATCCCTTCTTCAAAAGATCATTGACTTGCACTTCGAGTTCCCACTATTCTCTTGGTGTCATGCTCCTAAGAGGCATCACTATTGGTTTAACATCTTTCACTAAGTCGATAGAAAACTCGATTTCTCTATGTTGTGTAAGTCCGGTCAATTCCTCGCAGATGTTCGGATACTCCCGAGCAATAGGTACACTGGATAACTCATCGTGCGAAATATCAAGTGAATATATAAAACTGGCCATCACCTCATCACTAGGTAGATAACGCAACACCACTCTCCACCCATCATCTGCCCCGATAGTCACCAAATACTTCTCATAGTTCACCACCTTCTTGTCTTTCGGGGGTTCTGGGCAATCCTTCCTGAAGTTCCCTTCTTTACCACAGTTGAAGCATGTTGTTCCCTTAGATTTAGACCTATAGTCTTTAATATAGTGGACAGTAACTTCAAACTTAAGTTACTTCTTCTGTCCATCCTTATGCTGAAATGGTTTTCTCTTACTAGGGAACTTTTTCTTCTTGATTCCATTGCCCTCCTGCGGTTTTGGCTCCTCCTTTAGGGCAGCAACAGAAACTTTAGTTTTTGACTTAGGATAAAGGCTTTCTGACCTCAAATCTTTTCCAATGATGGTCTCAAAAGTCCCATCATTATGATTTATATGCCTTTCCCCTAAGTAATCATCTAATGCCATGATGAATTTTTCATTTTTCTTCTCAACAGTATCATTAAAAGACATTCGATAAAGCGTCGAACTTAGCAACATACTCAGAAATGGTCCTACCATTATTGCTTAAGCTCTGCAAACTTTCGAAACAACTCCGGATTCTAAGTAGCCGGAATAAATTTCTCATAAAATCAGGCCTTGAATTGATCCCAAATAAACTGGTCCTCGGGAGTAGCAGCTTAAACAACATTCCACCAGTTCATAGCCCTGCCCTAAAGCTGATGTGAAGCTAACCTCTTTTTTCATGGCATCACCGAGCCTAAGATCCTCAAAGATAAGTTCACAAGTATCATCCCCAATCTCGAACCTCCACATCTGACTCTGTTCCTTAGAACGGTTTACCACCCAGACTGGTGAAATCCTTATTCAACTTAGCAAAGTTGGTTCTAGGCACCTGCACAAGTGCAGCACCACCATCACCAACATTTAGAGAAATTCCATGAGTGTTTCTAAGCATTTCCCTTATGAAAGAAGTAAATATCGTCTGCATTCTAGGAGTATTAACATTATTGGCTCCCGAGCCTGCTCCTTCCTCAATTCTCGAAGCAAAATTCCTAGTAGCATTCCTTGCTTGACGACTCATCACTCAATCTTTAAAGAAGTTGATTAATTTTCTTTCCAACGAACCCTACTTAGCAGTGCATATGCAGTGCGACTTTCCTTAAATATACCAATAGTAATATATATAGGTATAGTTTTGAAAACCAAAATACCACAAATACGCGCTCTTGTGTACGTATACTCTTCCCCTTGACATCACCCACTTAGGTTAACTACGCAACCTAAGCTCTGATACTAAATGTGACGACTACCTCATAGGAGCCGACACCCAACGAGTTACGCTGTGGTAGTGCTCGACTAGGATAAGAATATCACCAAAGTTTAAATAAAAAGAACCCAAATAATTTGTCATATATCTCACGGCGCATGGAATAAAATTTAATACTAACATAAGACATGATATAAAACACGCGAGATAGTATAAACTAGACGAATCACAACTCAGAATAGCATATTCATATCACAACATAAGTACCAAAATAGACAAATATAGGTACATCTCCAAAATACTGTATCTAAAGTAAATACACTACTAATGCCCAAAGTAGTGATCAATGGAGATAAACAAGGATAAGAGTATATCTAATACGTGGGAGCCTCATGCTCGTCTTCAGTCAGTTACTTGGCACACCAACCTGTCTGTAGTCTGCTTATTTATGAGCACCAAGAGTAATAAGAAGCAATGCATAAAACCCCAAGTCAGATAAAGTCTGGTGTGAGCGATAATAATCTCAATCACTATTTAGGATAACACAATAGGTATGATAAATCATATATGACCTGACCCTTCATCAAAAGGGTTAGCACATATAATCATGTGCACTGCTCTATGGTAATCACAATACTGGGTGCAAATGGAAATGTAAATGGAAGTGTGCGTGTCACAATAATGGAAAATATCAATCTTAGCTTGATATACCGACTGTCCTTCTTTCAAAATCACAAGACCAAGTAATTTCATTTTTCTCTCCCAAAGATGACACTTAAAAAACTTGGCCTTCAATTGGTGCTTTCGCATAGTCTGCAGTACTGTCTGAATGTGAATCTTATGCTCTTCCGCATCCTTTGAATACACTAACATATCATCTATGAAAACCTACACAAATCTGTTTAAGTATTCTTGAAATATTCGGTTCATCAAATCCCTAAAGAAAGTTGGCGTGTTCATTAATCCAAATGGCATAACCATTAATTTGTATGATCCATATCTGGTGCGAAACATGGTCAACGAAACACTATATTCTTCTACCCTCAGCTAGTAAACCCAATAGCCAAGTCCAACTGAGAAAACACCTTCGCTCCACTCAAGTAATGGACGGATCATCAACACGAAACAAAAAATACTTATTCTTCTATTGAATCTCCGGTAATCAATGTACATTCTCAACGATCCATCAGGCTTCTTCAGAAAAATTGTTGATGCTCCCCAAGGCAAATTGCTCATATGAATGAAGGGTTTACCTTCCAGCTCGACAAGTTACTCCTTCGACTCTGAACGAGTCATCCGGATTGGTGATCTACTCATTGGCTCCACTCCCGGCTCGAGGTTAATCCCGAACTCGATAGCTTTTCTCAGTTGCATCCCTTCCACTAGTTTCAAGACGTCAGCGAATACCTTAACAACTGGAATACTACTTTTCTCTTCCTTTAATTCCAAAGCACTTATCCACGAAGATATTTGTAGAAATACTCTTTCCACCAAGAACACAGTTCTCTTGCTGTTACCATAATGCTTCAGTGATACTTCTGCATTATCAGATTCGTAACAACTCAACCAATCCAAACCCAAAATAATTTTTAAACTCTCAAAATCAAACACATACAAGTTACAAACAAATGTAAAGCCTAGCAATTGAAATTATTGGTTATCGCATCTCAACCACAGAGTTGCGTACCCTCCGATAGGATTAACCACCCTAAAGGAAGTAACAAGGATGATGTTCTAAAGACAATCTATCTACTACACATCTAGAGATATGAATGTGATGCACCAATATTGAACAAAACTCTAATAAATATGCTATGAAATGAAAGCGTACTTTCCAACACTGTCTCCCCTTTGTCTACAATAGTATGCCTGGAAGAAAATGGTTCCACAACCATCACTTTTCCCTTAGCTGCCTCCGGACATCTGTCCTTATAGTGCCTAAGTTGGTAACAATTAAAGCACCTAACATTCGACCTCCCGGTAGTGGCCTTAACTTATACTGCCTTGCACTCTATCGAATGGTGGCCCTTCTGGTGACACTTAAAGCAAATAATTTATTCCTCATTCCTTTTGGGATTTCCTACTTTCTGAGCTTTCTCACACTTAGAGAATTTTCTTCTATTTTCATGATAGCCCTGGTTTTGATCTTCTATAAGCATCTCTTCATTATGAATGGTCATCTCCACCACCACATCAATGGTCTTGCAAATGAGGCATTATTGGTTTCAAAATATCAAATCTTAGCCTCTTGATGAACATTTCATTCCTCAATACAACAATATCAATTGCCATTTTGGCATAACTAGATAATTCGTCAAACCTGGTGACATAATCAACCACTGTCATATCTCCTTGCTTCAAATTAGCAAATCTTTTCATCATCATGGACTGAGCTGCTTCCGACATAAAGCTTGCCCTAATCTTCCTCCAAAATTCTTCCCAAGTGATTTCTCCTTCCGATGTCATAAATGTAACACTATTCTTGCAATGCAAAACATCGCTTTGTAGTTGTCTCGGAGCCAATCTTCTCTTCTGCTCATCAGTCAATCCTAAATTTCTAAAGATTCTTTCACAATGTAAAAACCAGATATCCACAAGAGTAGCATCCCCCATTCCCAGAAACGACTTTCCTCACAAGCAAGTGTAATCTTAACTTTGCATAGTTATTTCCAACTTGCGCTTTGGGATTACCTTCTTCAGGACTAGCAGCGGCTCTGGCTTTCAACACTTGGATAAAAGTCTAGAAACCCGTTGATGTGCTTGCAACACCTTGGTCTCATTGGCCCTTTGGCTCTCTCCTCCCATCATAGGTGGAACATTTCCATTAGTAGTAGCGGTTCCGCCATCAATATCTGGTTTTGCACTCCTTCTCTTCATATAATACTTCGTTTTTCTACAGATAAACCTTAGTAAGATACTGAAGGTTGACCATAAGAATATGGGATATATATATGTACTTATATAATACAAATATAAATATGCTATAGTTTCGTTATCCCATCTCTTAATATATTTTTCTATTCTTTGGATTTTAATTGAAATCCTTGTAAAGAAAACATTCTTTTAAATTGCATAAACCTACGTTGTGATACCAAATTTGTAGTGCACAGATCCCTAAGACCGAAAGCTAACACCAGAGATGACTGCGGCATCAAAAGGGTTGTGATTATAGTATTGGGGAATGGGGTGTTACAATAGGGTTTCACACTTTTATTTAATTTTGATTGGTTGGTTTTTCCATTTTGGGATAACTAGCAAGTCGACATACTTTATTGATTTCCTAGATCGTACTCCAAGATATCACTTGGAAGAGTTATACTTGTGTTATTTGATTTTATTTTTGTTTTCCTATGAACAAAATGAGAGCACAAGTCAGAGTTCGATTGTGTAGTGGGCGTTGGAAAAACACCAATTATTAGTTAGCATGTTGAAGTTTCACTTATCGGTGAGACAAGCGAAGTGCTTGGTTCATGTAATTTCGAGTAGGATGTCGCTATGAGTCCAACGAGAGTCTTGGTGGTTTGGAAGTTGAAGTTGACCCTTAGGTGTATCGTTTATTCGTTTCTAGTAGGAACGATGAGCCGATATGACACACTTAGTCATGTGGATGGTTTAAGTACAGTGTGTTTTTTAAGTCAAGGTTGTCACGTTTTAGTCGATAGCTAGAACCGCATGAGAAGGAGCACTACACTCTCTATTTGGAGTCAATGACGATATAATTCACTTTGGGGGATAGGAGGCACTAATTATTAGCGAGGGGTTGGAGTCATTTAATGATGTCATATCACTGTGATTTCTCTTTCTGAGAGCTGTCCAACCTTTGCTAGTAGCAACAATCGAAATTCTTAGCCTCCTACGATTTTGTTACTTCCGTATGTGCATATGGGTAGTGCAGTTGTTTATGTCTTGAGTTGAAGGCATACCGGTATAGAAGCGATATTCCATTAGTGAGCATCACTTATGTTCATTATTGATTACAATTTCATAATTCAAGATAATGTGATGCAAACCTGACTGAGTTGGTTAGTTTTATATAATGAGGTATTGCTTGTTCTTGGCATCATTAGAAGAGGTTGGTTGCACATGCATTTCATGTTGAATGCAATATCAGTTTGCCATAGCTGAATGGGATAAATCGAATAGTTATATATAATTATACGAGGTTTTCAAATAGATGTAGGGATGATTGTTGATGGTTTCTATCGACAAGTTGCCATAGATTGAGGATAGTAAGATAGCACTCAAGCCACACACAATTCATTGATGAGTGATGCTAGATTAATATTCCTTATTTTTGGAATAGAGAAGTGTCAAGTCATATATGGATTATATATTATATTGGATGTATCTTATTAGATAGATTAGTATTCTGCAAGTTGGAATAAACATGGATGTTTTTTTTTATGATTTCTATTGTTTTTCCATGCATGTTTGATTATTGATGTTTGACATGATTTATGCACATATTGTTGTCAGGCATGTAAGATAGGTATATTATTAAATAGCCTTTTACTTGAGTTAAAACCCACATATGATTTGACATGCTTATGTTAGTCAATTCTATTTATTTTAATTATTTTCCTTATTTCTATTTCAACTATTGTGTCTAATCCTCATTGTTGAGTACATGCCCAGGTAAAACTGTAACACCCCACCTCCGCTAGGGTCACTCACAAGGGGAATGCACTAGCTTTGGTGGAGCATTATCTAGGTAAACATACACAGAAATATTACAAAACAGAACATATATAAAACAGCGGAAGAAAAACCAAATTTCATTTCTTTAAAATCTAGTAAGGTCTAAAGCCTTTTACATCAAAATGCCATTAAATCCATTACATCGAAATCTGTCTTGCAATAGTAAAGAAGCATAAAACCATAATCATAAATCATTCCCCAAGTAAAACAGTAAAGCAGCCATAGCCAAGAAAGGTCCAAGCCATATATGATGATCTTGAAGCAGAAAGAAGTCCAAACTAAGTAGTAGTGCTTCCTCCCTGAGAACCTGGGTTGGGGGGGGACGGAAGAAAAAGATGCGAAACAAAACGGGTTAGTCATACAGGCTGGTAAGTCCTAGTGACTTTCAGCATAGAAACAAGTAAAGGTAACATGACATGTATAAACTGAAAGTAAACATAAGGATGATGACAAGATAGGCCAGTTGAACTAAGATAACAAGATAAACTACGGTAACAAGATAAACTAAGGTAACAAGATAAGCTACGTATAGCATCGCATGTTTAACATTCTCTGCACCAACTGTACTAGTGCCCAAACCCGTATCATCCTTTCCATGTATATGTACAGTCCCTTGCCGTATACCGTACGGGTTTCATCACGTAATTCTATACTACTTCAACGTAGTGCCACCATTCTTGAAATCGTTTGGACTGCCACCCTTGTTCTGGCTAGGTTTCCTTATCATGAACTATCGCGTGTTCAACTAGGATTTATGATACCTAGGACCACAAGGGATTATGCTACCTATTGAGCGTTTTCTAGATTCGATTAGGGTTTATGCCACCTAGGACCACTAGGGATTATGCTACCTAACGAACAACACCCTTTTTCCACGTACGATATATTAATCGATCGGCTCCCTACTAGTCCTAGCTCGTTCATGTGTCTGTGTCATACGACCCAATCACGAAATGTAGTCACCTGTGCTAGGTCCACCATAGGGTGTATCAAGCCCTAGGGTGCCAACCACCGATACGAATCAAGCACGCACAGTGTAAACCTACCGGTGCCCAATGACTGCTTTTTCAACTCCGGACTACGTGCACGACCATAGTCCGCCTGAACCTACAATGGCGCACCAACTCAGTCGTCGTTCTGGTCGCGTACAATCATCCCAATAATCGTGCCCCACCCTGCTTAGTTCCAGGGTACCGTGATACATCTAGTGGGTTACTGCTGAAAAGGACCGCGTAACTAGGGTTTCCGTCCAGTAGGTTAAGTGTTGTCATTTAAATTCGAGACTTAACCCCATCAGTCTAGCATGTCAAGTTGGTTAAGTGTTGTCATTCAAGTTCGTGACTTAACCCTCCTACATGTCATGTCAAATTGGCTAAGTGTTGTCGTTCAAGTTCATGACTTAGCCTTACGAATCATGTGTCAAGTTGGTTAAGTATATTCAAGCGGTTCATGACTTAACCCTATCAAATCATCGTGTCAAATTGGTTATGTATATTCAAGCGGTTCATGACTTAACCCTATCAAATCATCGTGTCAAATTGGTTAAGTATATTCAAGCGGTTCATGACTTAACCCTATCAAATCATCGTGTCAAATTGGTTAAGTATATTCAAGCGGTTCATGACTTAACCCTATCAAATCATCGTGTCAAATTAGTTAAGTATATTCAAGCGGTTCATGACTTAACCCTATCATGTGGCATTAATTCATTAATGCACCCCAACCTCTCACATCAGACCTGTTGTTGTGGTCACTGGATATGCCGGGCGGTTCCGGGCAGAATTACACCACAACTCAGTCTGACCTCGGGTTTTCAAGTGCGATATGACCAACTACCCACATTGGATCATATTGGTTGCAGTAACTGGATTTGTCGGGCGGTTCCGGGCAGAATTACACTGCAAACTCAACCCAACCTCGAGTTGGCCATTTTCAATTCATTCTAAGTGTCATGTCCATGTCAAGTTTTATGTCAAGTTTGTGTCAAGTTTCATGGCGAGTTTCATGTCCATATCCAGGTTCAGGTTATAACAGCGTTCATGTTTCAAGTTTTGCCTTTTATCAAGTTCATAATTCATGTTCATAACCAATTCATGTTTTGCCTATGCTACCCAAATCGTGTTCCCATCGCATGTAAACGTGATCAATCCATACTACAAATAAATCCAAATCTCAGAATAACATCAAAACTATGATAGGCAAGAGGGACGAGCATAAAGCGAAAAAAGGGGTTACAAGACTAGCATGACATAAATTGGTTACAACATCACTAGCATATAGGATTCCAAATCTAGCAAGATAAGGCGATAGTCATGGTAAACGCTGACATAAAAGAACAGGCATGCAAAAGCGAGCCAAATACAAGGATAATGGATCCAATGGTTTTGGTGTACCTAATAGCGAATAAACTAAGCAAGTCACACCCTAGGTATACGATCCAACAAAATGCCAATTCGGTGCACAACATGGTTTTCAACTATAGTGTTATGGGCATGAACAATCAACTATAACAGTCTTAGGCAATTAACCCCAATAGTCATAGGTAGAAATCTCATAGTTATGAATCATAAGCGACTCATCACAATAATCATGGATAATTATCAAAAATAGTTCTAGGCAAATAGTCATAGGCAATTAACAGTAATAGTTTCAAAGTCATGGTCATAGATAATGGCCTTATGTTCATAATCATAGGTAATAATTCTCATAGTCAAGAGTCATAGGTGATTAGCCACAATTGTCCTCGTCATAGTCATAGGCATAGTCTTATGTTCACAGTCATAGGCATAGTCTTATGTTCTTAGTTATAGGCATAGGCATAGTCTTATGTTCATCGTCATAGTCATAGGCATATTAAGGTTATAGACATGAAAGAATTTGATTTACAATATGAATAGGCCCCAAATAGAAATATTCCCACAAGTCAAGATCCAAGAATTTATGTTACAATCTAGCGTTTGAATAATAAACTAGGTCCAACAACATGAATGGGCATGATCCAGTCGATAAGAAATAATCCCAAAATCATAGATTCAAGAGGAGACAAGAACAGATCCAAATAGATAATCAAGCTTAGGTCCAATTTCATTTTATTCCATGTCCATATCAAATTTAATAAGTTTCAATCTCAAAGTAACTAGAACTTACAGAGTGCGGATCGAGAATTAGAGTGCAAAGATTTGATTCTTGAAACGGTTGTTGCAATTGTTGAATCTCTATTTGTTTAGTCTTGTTCTAGTTGAAAACCCCCAATTTGCAATTCCTAGATATTGTCTTGACGAAGAAGAAGTAGCCATTCTCTCCTTAATTTAATTATTTCAGAAGCAGCATAAGGACAGAATGAAATGGTGTGGAGAGAATGAGGCTAGGGGTGAGTTTATATAAGATTAGACTCACGAGTCTGGTCATGAAACAAGTCTAAATACATCAGAATGCATCTGGTTCAGGAAATAGGTTCGGGAGGCAGGTCGACCCCCAGGTCGACTCCCCAGTCGATCTGGTCATGGGGAGGTCGACACCCCAGTCGACTCCCCAGTCGACCTGGTTGGGGGGGTAGGTCGACTCCCCAGTCAACCTGGGTATATGGGCGGGAATTTTCCCGCCAGCCTTCTCTGGGTTTGAATTTCGAATTTTCTGGCTTTATTTTCGAGCTGTTTTATTTTATTCAAATTCCCGAAACTTCTGAAGGTCATACCTTGGTCATACGAACTCCGATTTTCGAAAACTCGGACTCGATTTCATGCAGAATTTCGAGACGAACGCAATGGCACAACCCGTTTCCCTTGGTTCTTATTTTAAAATTTAATTCTGCCTTGATTTATGGTTATAACATGTTATTAAAATACGGGTTGTTACATTCTCCCCTCCTTAAAGGATTTCGTCTCCGAAATCTCTAAGTTAGGAAGGATGTATCCTAGCATCCATCATCCATCTACTCAAAACATCATCCACAAGAAATCATTGTCCTTAAAAGATTCCTAATGATGTATGTACATATGCGGAAAGTGTGTGTATATGTACTTATCTAATGCAAAAGATCAGGCGGTTACTGATTCAGTAAACCTCCTTAATGCAAAGTATGCTAGTGTGATGAGTCCAACATGTATGCAAATTCCTATTACATTTCACAATTTCTACATGAGTGCTCAAACATTCATTCATATGCAACATCCAAACGATATCATATCAAGTTTCCATCCATATACAAGTATAAACATTCATGCATATGCAATATGAAAATGTGACTGAGCCGATCTAGTGCCTAATGTGTGTTATGCAACCACGAGCAACCACGAGCAACCACTTGCAACCATTTGCAAACATCAACCATAACATGTCTCAAACAGATGTTTACACCCAATTGTTCCTACCTAAAGATATAGTCGAACGATAGGAGCAAGTAAAAATTTTGTGCCCATTAGGCAATGTCAAAACTGGAAATCTATGTCACATATATACTGATTAGGAGAAGAACTCCCTAGGAACCACCCCGAAGACCGAAATCAACATCAGGCTGACACCCAAAGAATTACTCAACCCAGCGAACACCCTCAAGCCCCAACTTGTATTACTAACAGATGATCCCTATGGCGTTTTGCAACAGAAATAGGATTGAGAATAGGACCGAGAGGTTATACTTAAAAGATAGCATGCAAATAAGCTCTACAGGAAAAGAGGGATCAAGGATATACTCTTAAAAAGAGATATGATGCGCGTGTCTAGTCTTCAATCTTCTAAGTCGCATTTCCTTGAGCTTAACTCCATTGTGCTTTGATCGTATTTAACTTCACATTTCATAGCTTCTTAATTCCTATTTCCAAAATATGAGTTGGAACTCATTTCACTGTCGCCTCTCGTTCCACTTTCACTTATTCTTTTTCTAGTACATTCAGCTTAAACATAACTGCGTACTCATGGTTTCGTGCAAGCTCTCCAAAATTCACTAGTGAATCTTGGATCTCATTCACTTACTAGAAGGTATTCCAAAATGAATTATCTCTTGAAAATAAACAAATGCCAACCATGTTGCCAAATGTACTTACTAAGGTAATTTTCTATAACTCATGCATAAGCGAAATGAACCATCCGTCTTAGTGGCGAACACTACTCGAGCGGATCAACAAATGTATCAAGAGATTCTAAGTAACCAAGCTTGACAAAACCCTAAGGGTTGCACTAGACTTCGAGGGCATTACCAAGGAAAGTCAAGAGTCTAACTACCATGGAACTGGTACAAACAAGTCATGAATATACACTTAGCATAGACATTCTCAAATCCAAACAAGTCACGAATAAATGAGCCGATTCCCCAACAGGATTTGAGACACAAAAATGGGATCCTTTACTTCGCTAGTACTAAGGTGCAGAGACTCAACTATCGAAGCGGAATTAAAAGGATGCGATGAACAAAAACAAAGTTCTAACGGGGTGAAACTAAACCTTCAACAAAAACATTACCACCTCCCTTAGGTATGCTAGTAATGAGAGCATACAATTGCCCTCTCGACGATCTTGTTCTTTGCCCTTGTCCTATAACACTTAACTACATGTCCCTTTTTACCATACTAACGATACTCTTTCTTTTCATGGGTTTTATTATTCTTTCACTTTGGCCTCTTCCTTTTCATTTTTTCCTCCTTCGTGGATTAAGCCATATCAACAAGTTTATTATCCTTAGGCTTGTGTTCTTTTATCCTCGTTCTTACTATCCTTGTATAGCTTGTTGACAAGTTTCTCGAAATCTACTTCCATCACACGGCAACCCTACAAAGCTTGAAATAATATTAGGCGCAGATGGAACTACTGCGGCTACTGATGGATGTTGGGCACTCCTTTGCCCTCCGACAAGTGTCGTATGCCTACAAACTATGATGAAAAAGAAAGAGAGAAGAGACTCAAGGAGAGAATCAAAAGATAGTGCATATGGCTTTGGGGAATATGCCTTTAAAATAAACAAAACTTTTCTTAAAAAAAATTGCTTCTTTGTAAATGTTTCGAAAATAATTTCAGAAGGTTTTTAAAAGCTTTTACCCAGTCTGGTAACCTTCTGCTCTGATACCAAATGTAAAACCCCACCTCCGCTAGGGTCACTCACAAGGGGAATGCACTAGCTTTGGTGGAGCATTATCTAGGTAAACATACACAGAAATATTACAAGACAGAACATATATAAAACAGCGGAAGAAAAACCAAATTTCATTTCTTTAAAATCTAGTAAGGTCTAAAGCCTTTTACATCAAAATGCCATTAAATCCATTACATTGAAATATGTCTTGCAATAGTAAAGAAGCATAAAACCATAATCATAAATCATTCCCTAAGTAAAACAGTAAAGCAGCCATAGCCAAGAAAGGTCCAAGCCATATATGATGATCTTGAAGCAGAAAGAAGTCCAAACTAAGTAGTAGTGCTTCCTCCCTGAGAACCGGGGGGGACGGAAGAAAAAGAGGCGAAACAAAACGGGTCAGTCATACAGACTGGTAAGTCCTAGTGACTTTCAGCATAGAAACAAGTAAAGGTAACATGACATGTATAAACTGAAAGTAAACATAAGGATGATGACAAGATAGGCCAGTTGAACTAAGATAACAAGATAAACTACGGTAACAAGATAAACTAAGGTAACAAGATAAGCTACGTATAGCATCGCATGTTTAACATTCTCTGTATCAACTGTACTAGTACCCCAACCCGTATCATCCTTTCCATGTATATGTACAATCCCTTACCGTATACCGTACGAGTTTTATCACGTAATTCTATACTACTTCAACGAAGTGCCACCATTCTTGAAATCGTTTGGACTGCCACCCTTGTTCTGGCTAGGTTTCCTTATCATGAACTATCGCGTGTTCAACTAGGATTTATGCCACCTAGACCACTAGGGATTATGCTACCTATTGAACGTTTTCTAGATTCGATTAGGGTTTATGCCACCTAGGACCACTAGGGATTATGCTACCTAACGAACAACACCCTTTTTCCACGTACGATCTATTAATCGATCGGCTCCCTACAAGTCCTAGCTCGTTCATGTGTCTGTGTCATACGGCCCAATCATGAAATGTAGTCACCTGTGCTAGGTCCACCATATGGTGTATCAAGCCCTAGGGTGCCAACCACCGACACGAATCAAGCACGCACAGTGTAAACCTACCGGTGCCCAATGCCTGCTTTTTCAACTCCGAACTACGTGCACGACCATAGTCCGCCTGAACCTACAATGGCGCACCAACTCAGCCATCGTTCTGGTCGCTTACAATCAGCCCAGTAATCGTGCCACACCCTGCCTAGTTCCAGGGTACTGTGATACATCTAGTGGGTTACTGCTGAAAAGGACCGCGTAACTAGGGTTTCCGTCCAGTAGGTTAAGTGTTGTCATTTAAATTCGAGACTTAACCCCATCAGTCTAGCATGTCAAGTTGGTTAAGTGTTGTCATTCAAGTTCGTGACTTAACCCGCCTACGTGTCATGTCAAATTGGCTAAGTGTTGTCGTTCAAGTTCATGACTTAGCCCTACGAATCATGTGTCAAGTTGGTTAAGTATATTCAAGCGGTTCATGACTTAACCCTATCAAATCATCGTGTCAAATTGGTGATGTATATTCAAGCGGTTCATGACTTAACCCTATCAAATCATCGTGTCAAATTGGTTAAGTATATTCAAGCGGTTCATGACTTAACCCTATCAAATCATCGTGTCAAATTGGTTAAGTATATTCAAGCGGTTCATGACTTAACCCTATCATGTGG
The DNA here is from genome assembly GCA_030737875.1 of Allium sativum. Lineage (NCBI taxonomy): Eukaryota > Viridiplantae > Streptophyta > Magnoliopsida > Asparagales > Amaryllidaceae > Allium > Allium sativum. The sequence goes on from CM060922.1 coordinate 1,043,973,560, forward strand.
CATTAATTCATTAATGCACCCCAACCTCTCACATCAGACCTGTTGTTGTGGTCACTGGATATGCCGGGCGGTTCCGGGCAGAATTACACCACAACTCAGTCTGACCTCGGGTTTTCAAGTGCGATATGACCAACTACCCACATTGGATCATATTGGTTGCAGTAACTGGATTTGTCGGGCGGTTCCGGGCAGAATTACACTGCAAACTCAACCCAACCTCGAGTTGGCCATTTTCAAGTTCATTCTAAGTGTCATGTCCATGTTCAAGTTTTATGTCAAGTTCATGTCAAGTTTCATGGCGAGTTTCATGTCCATATCCAGGTTCAGGTTATAACAGCGTTCATGTTTCAAGTTTTTCCTTTTATCAAGTTCATAATTCATGTTCATAACCAATTCATGTTTTGCCTGTTCTACCCAAATCGTGTTCCCATCGCATGTAAACGTGATCAATCCATACTACAAATAAATCCAAATCTCAGAATAACATCAAAACTATGATAGGCAAGAGGGACGAGCATAAAGCGATAAAAGGGTTTACAAGACTAGCATGACATAAATTGGTTACAACTTCACTGGCATATAGGATTCCAAATCTAGCAAGATAAGGCGATAGTCATGGTAAACGCTGACATAAAAGAATAGGCATGCAAAAGCAAGCCAAATACAATGATAATGGATCCAATGGTTTTGGTGTACCTAATAGCAAATAAACTAAGCAAGTCACACCCTAGGTATACGATCCAACAAAATGCCAATTCGGTGCACAACATGGTTTTCAACTATAGTGTTATGGGCATGAACAATCAACTATAAAAGTCTTAGGCAATTAACCCCAATAGTCATAGGTAGAAATCTTATAGTTATGAATCATAAGCGACTCATCACAATAATCATGGATAATTATCAAAAATAGTTCTAGGCAAATAGTCATAGGCAATTAACAGTAATAGTTTCAAAGTCATGGTCATAGATAATGGCCTTATGTTCATAATCATAGGTAATAATTCTCATAGTCAAGAGTCATAGGTGATCAGCCACAATTGTCCTCGTCATAGTCATAGGCATAGTCTTATGTTCACAGTCATAGACATAGTCTTATGTTCTTAGTCATAGGCATAGTCTTATGTTCATCATCATAGTCATAGGCATACTAAGGTTATAGACATGAAAGAATTTGATTTACAACATGAATAGGCCCCAAATAGAAATATTCCCATAAGTCAAGATCCAAGAATTTATGTTACAATCTAGCGTTTGAATAATAAACTAGGTCTAACAACATGAATGGGCATGATCCAGTCGATAAGAAATAATCCCAAAATCATATATTCAAGAGGAGACAAGAACAGATCCAAATAGATAATCAAGCTTAGGTCCAATGTCATTTTATTCCATGTCCATATCAAATTTAACAAGTTTCAATCTCAAAGTAACTAGAACTTACAGAGCGCAGATCGAGAATTAGAGTGCAGAGATTTGGTTCTAGAAACGGTTGTTGCAGTTGTTGAATCTCTATTTGTTTAGTCTTGTTCTAGTTGAAAACCCCTAATTTGCAATTCCTAGATATTGTCTTGACGAAGAAGTAGCAGCCATTCTCTCCTTAATTTAATTATTTCAGAAGCAGCATAAGGACAGAATGAAATGGTGTGGAGAGAATGAGGCTAGGGGTGAGTTTATATAGGATTAGAGTCACGAATCTGGTCACGAAACAAGTCTAAATATATCAGAATGCATCTGGTTCAGGAAATAGCTTCGGGAGGCAGGTCGACTCCCCAATCGACCTGGTCATGGGGAGGTCGACACCCCAGTCGACTCCCCAGTCGACCTGGTTGGGGGGAGGTCGACTCCCCAGTCGACCTGGGTATATGGGCGGGAATTTTCCCGCCAGCCTTCTCTGGGTTTGAATTTCGAATTTTCTGGCTTTATTTTCGAGTTGTTTTATTTTATTCAAATTCCTGAAACTTCTGAAGGTCATAACTTGGTCATACGAACTCCAATTTTCAAAAACTCGGACTCGATTTCATGCAGAATTTCGAGACGAACGCAATGGAGCAACCCGTTTCCCTTGGTTCTTATTTTAAAATTTAATTCTGCCTTGATTTATGGTTATAACATGTTATTAAAATCCGGGTTGTTACAAAAACGAAGCAAGATTTGGTTGTTTGGATGCTAGTTTGCTTTTATTTTCATTTAAATGCTAAGCTTAATTAAAATGAGGTATACGGTACATGTAGAGTCATGGTTTTTTCCATTTGGTGATTTCATGCCCATATATGGGTAGCTACTTTTGGGCTTTTGTTATTTTTGGTTGGGAAGAGCCATATTAGTGAGTTGTAGTTTTTTTTGGATCAAGCCACGCAAAGAAGGCATTGTTGAAATTTTAAGTAAAATTTTCCAAATTTGGAAAGAAATTCCATATGCGATGCTAGATTGAATTATCTTCCAACTAATGAGTTATCACTCTTATCTTCCATTATCCATTCGTCTGGAAAATAAGTGTACGACGTAGATAATTTGCTTAGCTACATCAATCCCGAGTTTGATTGGGTTGTACATAGGAATGATAATATTAGCTCTATACCAAATTCTGAGTCTATTTCCTTTGCTATGATCGCTATATTGGTTGTTGTTGAGGGCGTCAAGTGACGATTCCTTTTGTGTCGTCGCATACGAGAGTGTTAATGTGATGACCACCCCGTACCTCTTGCACAAAACTAAGGAGAAGTGCGTTGTATGATGTGTCAAGTCGATATGGGACGATCATCAGGGTAGAATAATTTGAAAACAAAACTTGTCGAATAACTCACAGCGCATAGACATCATATAATAATAAAATATACAATATGAAATAGTAATGAAGCACAACTGAATAGACAATCAAATTTCCTTACACCATATAATCTTGGGTACAATGCTCTGGCACATGAATCTCTAATTACAATATGCCTCACTACGTCCCTAAGAGTCTCAATAACATTAACATATAGTGGAAATAGAAAAGGAATAGCTGAATAGTAGATAATAATATGCCAGCCTCCTGCTCGTCACCACATAGCAACATCGGCACCAAACCTGCTACCTGCTACTTAGTCTTCCCACCATCAAATTGGTGAACAACCCAAGATAATAAGAGGGAAACATCAAACCATGAGTCCGACAACATGAGTATAGGAGGATCAACCAACCGAACTGCCTAGCAACCAACAAGTTAACACGTGAAGATCATCCATTACATGTCATATCAGAAATAGGAAAGAACTACCCCTAATCCCGCTTCTCTTCAACATCCTATAGTGATGGCTTACCCAGAGAAAATAGCGAAGAAAGCACAAAATCAACCATAGCATCCAATGTCCTAGCCATCAACGACTACAGCCGCGAATTCATCAGTTATCGAACTTTCGTTTCACCAATAAAAAAGGCTAATGGAAAACCCAATTCTAGCCAAACTACCATATGATATCATGACTCATATTTTTGCCTTCTACATGAGACAGCTAAATCACTCCTACTTGAGCGATCCAAGGTACTCGATCCTACCTGATCATGTTGGGCATCCCCACAATATCTCTGCTTTAAGTCTGCTAGAACACTTCGACAACCAACGATTCCTTGGCGCATCAAATTTGTCAAGCCTTTCTCCTTGGCGACAATAATCCTTTAGTCAAGCTGCTTCTTGAACTAATTCCATTATCATCCTTGGTTAACTCCTACATGAGTCAACCCCTCACCACACTATATCATATACCATCTCACGACCAGTATCGTATCGACTTAGCTTCGACCACTCCTGCCTAAGTTCACAATCGAAGCACCATTCATTTTTGAGTTGCGCATCAATCATATGAAGTCTGTTTCAATCCAAACTTCACCTGCAACCTTAGGAAGCCAAGACAAACAATCCCCCCAAAATATCACCTTCCCCAGGCCGACCCTCATGGGTCGATGCCCACCCTCATGGGTCGGTACCGACCCATCCACTTAGCTAATTTTGGCTAAGTGGTTGCCCATATTCATCCTTGCCTTGAGCATGTTCCTCCGGTCCGATCTTTAATCAATTCGATGCTCGTTTTTAAAGCTTCTACTTATCCATTTCCATCTCGAGAAATCAACCTTCGACCCATTCAAAACACATCCGATTGATTTGGAAATTCACCAGTAGTTTTGACTCACCAACCTAATGCCACGTACAAAATTTCAAAGCCCCACGACCAATCCTCATGGGTCGGTGCCGACCTTCATGGGTCGGTGCCGACCTTCATGGGTCGGTGCCGACCCATGCACTTAGTGCATATGGGTTATAATTTTTTCCCTTCCTTCGTCTTCTAGAGCGCCTCCACCAAGTTTCATCTAAATCTGATCATCTGAACCTCTAATTTGCTATGTTTTTCAATCCTATGATTTTATGACAAACAATCTAACATACAACTCAAACAATGCAATCAAAACAAACATCAATCCATGCAGCAATGGTCATACAAACATGAACAATCCCTAAACATAGCATAAACATGAGATCTAGCATGATTTGGGTCTAAACATATGAATAAACATGATTATCTAACTGTTATCCTGTTAATATGATCAAATTTGGTTTTCCTAGGGTTTCTGGGTCTAAGTTAAACATATACGATCAGATCTAAGGTGATTTTAACATGAAACATTAGAATATGATCCTAATTTACCTATACAATCCATAACTTCCGTGTAAGAGATATCTATCACTCACCAATTTCTAGATTTGATGTAGATTCAATTAGATCAAGTCAGGACAACACTGAAACTCCTTGAATTTAATGCAATTTGATGTGATCAAACCCTGTTTGATCATGATCTACACTTCCCAGATGATGATTTATCTTTTAGATACAATTTACAATGAATTTGATTGAAGAGAATGGAGAAATAGGGTTTTAGGTTGAACCGGGAGAATCACAAAAGCCCAACCTAAAACTTGGAATGAAGAGAGTAACCCTAGTTCTCTCCCCAAGTCCCCCTATTTATATCTACTGGTCATAGGTCTAATGGGTTTGGCTAACCAGCCCATTAGCTACTGGCCAGTCCGCCTAAACACAAGTTGAAACTTAAAACAACGATTTCTCCCAAACTGCTGAACTAAGTCCTTCATGTGACCACTCTACGAAACTATAAACCACCATTACAATCTAATGGAATCGGTCTCATCACCTGATTCGATTCCTATTTTAAATTATAGCCCAAACAGTAAACTCAAGGGCAAAAATGTCATATTTGAACTCGGTAAAAATCATGGACATGTCTACATCCCCATGAATGACATATTAAAAATTTGAGAATGATCCAATCACTAGGGAATAAAATATAATTATTTTACGATCAGTCGATACATAAAATACAGGTCATTACATTCTACTCCTTTTTGGAATTTTGCCCCCGAAATCCCAAGCAAACACGAGCAAACATAATATCCTGCATGCCTATCATCGACGAGTTGCCAATCTGCCATGCAATCTAGCATTCACCAATCCATGCAATCAAAATCCTATCATAGCATGCAGAATTCTAATAGCACAAGACACAATTGCATAAGTAAGATATGATATATGGGACATACCATTCGAAGAGTTCTGGATGAGTCAACTTCATTCTCTCTTCCGTTTCCTACGTGAAATTTTCATTATTCTCACTCCATTGTACAATGACTAGCTTAACAACCTTCCTCCTAAGTTGTTTCGTGTCATTCCTTATGACGCGAAGCGGCTTACGAGGTCTATAAACTTCAGGTTTGACTTCAAAATCTTGAAGTTGATTAAGAAATATTGTAACATTCGAGTCATGCACGAACTTCCATAGAAACGATCCATGAAACACATTATGCAAACTAGCCATCTTCTCAGGTAAATCCAATCTTTAGGCAAGCTTTCCAATACGCTCGATAATCGAAAATGTCCCAACAAAGCTTGGTGCCAACATTACTTTCTTCCCAAAACAAACGATATTCCATAGAGGTGAAATATTAACAAACACTATATATACAAATGAGAATTCCAAATCCTTTTGTTGCTTATCGGCATATTTTATAACGATCTTGGGTCATTTTCCTTTGTTGCCGAATGACTTCAATACTATCCATCGTTTCTCTTATCATCTCAGGCCCGTGTAACAACTTTTCGCCAGTTTCCAGCCAACAAGATGGAGAATCACATGATCTTCCGTACAATGCCTCATACAATGTCATTCCAATACTCGCTTGGTAACTGTTTTATAAGAAAACTCGACTAAATGCATATGATCTTCACACGGTCCTCCAGAATCCAATACACAAGCTCTCAGTATATCTTCTAATACTCGATTAACCCTTTCAATTTGATTGTCTGTCTAGGATGATATGTCGTGCTCAAACATAGCTCGGTTCCTAGAGTCTCTTGCAAACTCTTCCGAAATCCACTGGTAAATAGCGGATCTCGATCGCTAGCTATGCTCTTCGGAATCCCATGGAATCAGACTATCCATTTAAGATATAAGTCAACCATCTTTGATGCCATCCTAGTTGATCTGATAGGAATAAACCTCGCGGGCTTAGTCAAGCGATCCGCAACAACCCAAATACTATCACTTCCTGCCCTCATCCTAGGTAATCCATCCATGAAATCCATCGATACTCGCTCCCATTTCCATGTAGGAACTTGTAATGGTTGTAACTATCCACTCGGCTTCTTCTGCTCAACTTTAACCAACTGACAGTTCATACAATTTGAGATAAATCTCTCAACATCCCGTTTCATACGTTCCCAGTAGTAAACTCGCCTCATATCTCGATACATCTTATTACCACCTGGATGTAACGGCAAACCTCATCTCTCAATCCATTTATGTCAGAAACAACCAGTCGTCCGTTCTTACGAAGCCAACCATCTCGATCGACGTCGAAATCCTTAGTCTCTTCTGGTTCTACTCTCAGCTCTAACCTTCGAACGATATCCGTAATCTTATCGTCTCACTTTTGGCTTACGCCAATCCGTTCGATGAGAGTCGGTTTAATCAATAAGCTAGCTAACATCTTCGGTTCTAACTCACAATAAGGTCTAAAATTAAATCCAGCCAAATACTCGAGGTGCTTCCATTCCGAAAACATAGCTCCCAAATTAGCATGTCTTCTACTTAACGTGTCGGCCACTGCGTTACCTTTTCCTGGAGTATTGGCTGTTCCAAAATTGTATGATGCCGAAGACTCTAACCATCGTTGCTTCTGAAAACTCAAAACCTTCTGGGGGAAAGATACTTCAATGACTTATGATCCATAAACAACTCGAACTTAACTCCCAACAAATAATGCCTCCAAATCTTAAGAGTAAACACTATTATCACTAACTCTAAATCGTGAGTCGGGTAATTTCTTTCATGCGGCTTCAGTTGTCGGCTTGCATAAGCCACAACCCTATCCTTATTCATTAGCATCGCTCCAAGCCCAGTGCCACATGAATCGGTATATAGTACCATCTCTTCATTCCCATTTGGAATAGTCAATACAAAAGCACTTGTCAATCTTTCCTTTAAAATTCCAAAGGCTTGCTCACACTTCGCATCCCACGCGAAGACTTGATTTTTTCTTCGTCAATCCAATTAATGGTACAGCTATCTTAGAGAAATTCTTGATAAATCATCGATAATATCCAGTTAAACCAAGGAAATTTCTCACATCTGTCGCATTCTTGGTTCAATTCCAATCTTGGATTGCTGCTACCTTAGAGGGATCCATCGTTATTCCCTGTCTAGATATGACATGACCCAAGAACCTCACCTCCTTCTTCCAGAAGTGACATTTCAAAAACTTTGCCCTCGGCTAATGTTTTCGCAGTATTCCCCAAATAATCCTCAAGTGTGTCTTATGTTCTTCCTCATCCTTTAAGTAATCTAATATGTCATCAATGATCACAAGTACAGATTTGTTCAGCTTATCTCTGAAAAATTGATTCATAAGATCCACAAAATATGTTGGCGTGTTAGTCAATCAAAATTGCATTACCAACCACTCCTAAAATCCAGATGGTGTCCTAAAAGCATTTTTCGACACATTATCCCTAACCACTCTCAATTGATGAAATCCCGTTGCCAAATCCATTTGGGAAAACATCTTGGCTTCGTGAAGATGATCAAATAAGTCATATATTCTTGGCAATGGATATTTGTTCTTCTTGGTCATCTTATTTTGCTAACAATAATCCACACACAATCGCAATGATCATCAGACTTGGTTGCAAATACAATTGGTGCTTCCCATTCGGATACGCTTCTCTGAATGAATCCTTTACTCAGAAGATCGTTCACTTACACATCTAACTCTCGTTGTTCCTTAGGCGCCATCCACCTAAGAGGCATAACAATAGGTCTGGCTCCATCCACTAAATCAATCCTGAATTTGATCTCTCGCTGCGGCGGCAATACTCTGACTTCGTCAAACACATTAGAAAACTCTCGTACGATTGGCACCGATGATAACCCATCCCGTGGAATCACAAGCGAACATAAAAAGCTAACCAGAACTCCATCCTTTGGTAGACAATGTATCACAATCGTTCGCCCTTCCACATTCCTGACTGTCACCTTGAGCCTTTCACAATCAACAATAGCTGCGTACTTCTTGATCCAGTCCATACCCAAAATAATCCCAAACCCAGCGAAGTTTAAAACAATCACACACAGAAGAGCAACCATGACTCGATAAAACTAGATCATGACAAAGCGTATAAAGACTAGACGAACCCAATACTGGATTAGTCACAGCTAATGGTATGTCAATGATTTCAGGTTCAAAACCTAATTTGCAAACAAGCTCATTATAAATAAAAGAATGTGATGCTCCAGTATCAAACAAAACTTGAAATGAAATGTCTCTAACAGAAAGCGTACCTTGCACCACAACATTCTTTCCCTTCTCCTCCGCAGTCGGACCCCTTGAAGAAGATGGAACAACATCCAAAGCATATCCTTCACAATATGCTTATCTTTTAGTGATTCTAGATAGTTCTTCCTCATGTGCCCAGGTTTATCACAGTATAACACCTTCCCTCCACCTTAGGGTTCTTACACTCACTGGAATAATGTCCCTTCTGCTAACAATTAAAACAAGTAATCCCGCCTTTAGGCTTCTTCTAGCCATTCTTTCTTTCCTGTTGTTTCCGTTTTCCATTCCACTTCTTCTTATTACCACAGCATGGTTACGAATCCTCCTTTTTGTTTTCAATAATAGCCTCAACCTTTTGCGGAAACGGGCTCTCCTTCCTTAATGCCTTCTCGGCCAATTTCTCAAAAGAGTCAACAATATGATCGATCAATTGCTTCGCAATATTTTCATATTATCCCAAGATAAATTTCTCATTCTTATAATAAGGAGCCTCAATATACGAACGAGCATACTTGGATAAAGCTTTGAATGCGGCCACAGACTCAGACACTGGTTGACCTCCTTGCTTAAGCTCAGCAAACTTCTTAAAAAAATCGATTTTTGAACTATAGAAATAAATTTCTCTTCAAATTTAGTTCTAAACCGATCCCAAGTGTTTTGATTTTCCGGTGTCTCCAAAATAATAGAATTCCACCAATCCATCACTCGTCCTTGCAGCTGCCTCGATGCAAGCTCTCGCTTATTTGCATCGTTGATTCTCAAATCTCCAAAAATTCAAACACAAGCATCCATCCAATTCTGAATCTTAACAGTAGGTTCCATACCAATAAACGGTTTTCCACCCAGAGAAGTGTAGTCCTTGCAGATCTTCGTAAAATCAACAACCCTAGGCGCTTGCACAAGAACACCTTGCTCTACTGCCACTCCTGGAGTGGGCGTCCTCCACATGATCGCTATCATCATGGCCTCGAACATAGCAGTATAATCGAGCATGTGACACCCCATGTCCGTTAATGTCACTCACTAAGGGAATGCGTTAAGTTTCGTGAAGCATTATAGGTAAACAAACACAGAATAATTACAAGACAGATATAAATAAGATAGCAGCGGAAATTTTAAATTTTTATTTCAAACATAAATCATAATGTCGTGGTCCATAATACCATAAGTCACAAAAACCATTACAATAAAACAACTTCTGTCTTGCATTTTCAGGATACATAAGAATATGAAAAACATAATTCCCCAATTAAAAAACTTAAGCCATAGTAGAGACAAGAACTTGAGTCATACTTCAGAAGTAGCTCCTAGCAAGATGATATTAGAGTCTTGACTAAGCCTGAGTGTTTCCTCCCTGAGAACTTGGGGGGTGAACAGAAGAAAGAAGGAGGAACAAAAGGGTCAGACATAAAGTCTGGCGAGTCTAGTTACTTTTAGCCAGTAAATAAATAAAAGTAACATGATAGGCATATAAAGTGGATAAAAGAGAGATCACTACAAAAATGGCAGGTGTGACAAGGTAAGCAAGATAAGGTGTATATGCCTCACTAATGATTACTCTGCACTATTATTAGTATAACTAAAATGAGATGATCCCATCCACTATAAGTTGGTAGACTTAGGGCATACGTCCGAGTGTACCCTAATCACTACCCTAATCGATCGGCTCCCTACCCCATAGATATCTTGTGCTGGCCCCACAGTAGGAGGTATCACTTCCTAAAGTGGCAACCATTAAGGTGTGCACAACCATACCTACTGGTGTCACGGTCGTCTTATCCCCTTCTGCCCGGCTCATGCATGCACATGGCCCAGTCGGTTTGCGCCGCCTACACCATCCGTCTCGTTTGGATCTCTTATAATCAATCAGTAACCGTGCCCCTTCTCCGCCTAGTACAGAGTTCTTTTCTTGGTACAAGCTCCAGGTTACTGACTAAAATGGGTCCCACACAATATGATACAAGCTCTCCCCTTTGTCTTGTATCCCCACTAGGTTTTTCACTGACTATGTACACCCTTAAGTGTCTTTAATTACATAGTCCTATGTCAGTTATGCTTAACCTAAAAGGGTGTCTTTAATTACATAACTTTATTATATTTTTCCACCGGACCACTAGGTGTCTTTAATTACATAACCTTATTGGGTTAAGTTCGTGGGCCTATATGTAAATATTACCCACCCCCTCTAATTTACTTAACCCACCCACTACCCATCCAATTTTACTTAACCCTAACTTAAGTTCATAATCATACAGCCCTTATGGATTAAATATGGTTAAGTAGTACAATTCAATACCATGTCCAATTATGGTTATAATGGGCTAGACCTCCCATATTAGGCCTACAACGTGTGGATGCTGGATATGCCGGTCGGGTCCGAGCAGTCTTATTCCACAGTTGGGCCTAACCTCGTGTCCTAGCCCGATTCGTATTTGCGCACTTAGACCTCTCACATTAGGTTCAACATTAGTGGCTGCTGGATATGCCGGTCGGGTCCGGGCAGACTTCCGCCACTAGTGCAACCTAACCTCGTGTCGTAAGTGCAATTACAATTCCTAATCGTAATTACTAAATATTCCATTTTTATCCAAATATACCTATGTCATTATAGGTGATTATTTCTATGTTTCCCCATTTGAATTATGTGTCCAATTCATATACAATATTACATAAACTATGCCAATTATAAATCCCTTTTCCCTGTTTCCTAACTAACGTATTCACACGTATTTTGGCGGCATCTAGGCTATAAAGTATCATGGCCATAACAATTAAAAAGGGAATGTGACAAAGGTGATAGTTTCAACATATCTTGGCATAAACTAGCATGATAACAAGGTGAATGGATATGAAATTAACATCGTCGCAAGGTGGACATAAACTGATAACTTGTGGCAATTACTACGATGTCAAAGCAAGCATAATGAGATCTAAATTAACCATTTTAGGTGTCCAACTATTTAGATCTAGCATAATTAGGGTGACATAGTAACATGTTTAGATCTAAAGATGGCTTCACATGTCAAGTTTACAACGTATCTAGATTGATCACAATATGACAAGTGAAAAAGGGGATTTACATAAAGAACTATATCTAGCCAATGTTACAACTGTCCAATTTAATAGATGTACATTCACCACAATACAGTTACAAGTCAAGATACACATAGACAACATAATAAAATAACCACAATTATATTAGATCTAGAGAAACATATCTTATCATGACATAGTATAGGATATAACACTTGTACAGAATCATACTTTACAACATATCCAATTTACAGTCTTTCACAATTTACTTTTATTTATCTAAACCTAAAAGCAATCTAGAAACTCACAGCGTTAGGTTTAGAGAATTGAGAAAGAACGGATCATGAACTCTAAATTTGATTTAAAAAGTATGTTGTTGTAGAAAACGGTCATGTCTCATTTCGTATCCCGACAGCATATGGCTCCCATAATTTCCAATGAAGAAATAGGAGATTTGAGCACATATTTATAGTTACAGAACCCTCTGAAACCGACTACCACCTCAGCCTTAGGGATGTCGACACCCCTGTGGGTGGGTCGACCCATAGGTCGACACCCCTTAAGGGGGGTCGACTCCTTGGTTGACACCCCTCTAGTGTTCGAGCCCCTAGAGCGGGAATTTTGCCGCTCTAACGAATTTTTCAAATTCAAATCGTTTTGGATAAAATTCTGACTCATCTCTGACTCATGTGTATATATATAACTTTTCTATGCGTATACAAACTTAAAACCCTCATGACTTCCTCATACGGTGTCCGTTTTATGCAAACCAACTGTCTATCTTGACCAGAATTTCGAGACGGACGCAATGGTGTAGTCTGTTTCCTCTAATTCTGTATATTAAATTAATGATTATTTAATTTATCCTCTTTTAGTGTCGGTACAAATTCGGGGTGTTACATTCTCCTATACTTATAGGATTTCGTCTCGAAATCTCTAAGTTAAGAAGAATGCATATCCTACCATCCATCATCCATCTACTCATCCACCAACCACTGGCATCCATTGTCCTTAAAGATTTCTATTGCTTATATGAATTTATGCGAGGGTGTGTGTATATGTCCCAATACTAATGCGAAGATCAAGCGTTCTACTGATTCAGTTGGCCTCCTTAATGCAATGCATGTTAGTGCCATGAATCCAATATGTATGCGATTAATCCTATTATATCATGTGAGTTCTATATGTGTGCACATTCATTCGTCCAAATGCAACATCCATATGCTAACTCGTCCATTTCCATCCATAAAAGAAAAGAAAATGCACACACATCCATATGCTGTATGAGAGTGATTGAGCTGATCTTAGTGCCTAATGTGTGTATATGCGTCAGCAGGCAACCACTAGCAAACACTTGCATCCACTTGCATCCATCAATCATAACATGTTTCAAACACATGTTTCAAACACATGTTTACATCCATAGGATTCCTATTTAAAGATCGAAAATACTATGGATAAGATATACTCTATTGACAGAAACAAGCACTGATAGACTTAAGGAGTTAAGAACATACCCTCGAAAAGAAAAGGGTATGAAGCACGAATCTTGTCTTCGGTCTCCCAAGTCGCATCTTCTGGGTTATTACCCCCATTGAACCTTTAGCAGCTTGATCTCCTTATTGCGCAACTTCTTAACTTCTGATCCAAGAGTACGGGTAAGGACTCGTCTGACTGTCGCCTCCGGTTCCACTTCGACTTCTTCCAACATACTTAGCTCAACAACTTCTGCGATGTCATGCAGGCACTTCCGCAGATGAGAGACATGGAAAACGTCATGAACACCGGATAGATTTTCTGGGAGCTTTACTCAGTAGGCCATTTGGCCAATCCTCTCGATTATGGGAAATGGTCCCATAAACCTAGGTGCCAACTTCCCTAATGATCCAAAGCGAACCACATTCCTTAAAGGTGATACTTTGACAAAAAGCAAGTCTCCCACTTTGAATTCGATGTCAGTCCTTCTCTTGTCTGCATAGGGCTTCTGCCTATCTTGGGCTGTCTTTATCCATCGTCGAATAAGGTCAATCTTTTCAAACATTTCCCTAACCATATCTGGTCCAAGTAATAATCTTTCTGTAGATTCTCACCAACAAGTTGGCGATCTGCAGAGTCGCCCATACAATGCTTTGAATGGTTCCATGCCGATGCTAGCTTGATAACTGTTATTATAAGCAAACTCTATCAGAGGAAGATACTCTTCCCAAGTCCCTCCGAAGTCTAGGATATACAGCCTTAAAAGATCTTCAAGAATCCTGTTCACCCTCTCTGTCTGTCCGTCGGTATGAGGATGATAAGCAATGCTCAAACACAACTATGTACCTAATGCTTCTTGCAATCTCCTCCAAAATTCGCTAGTAAAGATGGAGTCACGATCGATTACGATGCTGGAAGGTACTCCATGAAGACGAACTATCTCATGAACATAAATTACTGCCAACCATGATGCCGTCCTCTTACTCTTAACTGGAATAAAATGAGCGCTCTTAGTGAGTCTATCCACTACAACCCAAATATTCGGTCTAGGCAAACCATATATGAAATCCATAGAGAAGCTCTCCCATTTCAACCGCGGAACCAATGGATGAAGTAATCCACCGGGCTTCTTTTGCCCAGCTTTGACTTGCTGGCAAACTAAACATTGAGAAACAAATTCAGCTACATCTTTCTTCATCCCAGTCCAAAAGAAAACCCTCTTCATGTCCCTGTACATCTTATCACCACTTGGATGAATAGTCATCTTAGAATGGTGGGCTTCTTCTAGGACTTCCTTTATCAAGCTTCCAGTTTGAGGAACACAAAGCCTTCCATCTCGTCGCAACCACCACTTTTCATCTATGGCATATCTACTGAGGTGACTACAAGTCTCCCCTCTTCTGAGCTTATCCATGATGTCTAGAATCTGTGGGTTACCTTGTTGCGAAGCTCCTATCTGGTCCATAAGGGTCAGTCGTAACTCCAAGGATGCAAACAAATCAGGCAAAACCTCGATGGAGGGTCTGAAATCAAAAACTGATATGAACTCCAAGTTCTTTCTTTCCACAAACAGAGGACTCAGGGCCACCCTCTACCCACTTAGTGTGTCTGCTACCACATTACCCTTGCCAGGGGTATAAGCAATCTCAAAATCATATGAAGCTAAGAACTCCATCCACCGTTGTTGCCTTAAGTTGAGATCCTTCTGTGAGAATATATACTTGAGAGATTTATGGTGTATAATTCGAACTTTTCTCCAAGAAAATAATGATGCCACGTCTTTAACGTGAATGCTATGGCAGCTAGCTCTCGATCATGGGTGGGGTAGTTCTCCTCATGAACTCACAACTGTTTACCCCAATAACATATTACTTTCCCTTCTTGCATCAGAACTGCACCAAGCCCTGTACCACACTTTACTTCCATCAGGCAAGGTCAAGACTGGGGATGTTGTCAGAGCCGTCTTCAGTCATTGGAAAGCAGTGTCATAGTCTATGTCCCATGAAAATGCCAAATTCTTCTTTGTCAGCCGGATAAGAGGGGCTGATATTTTCGCAAAGTCCTTGATGAACTTCCTATAATAACCTGCCAACCCAAGAAAGCTTCTCACCTCAATTGCATTTTTAGGAATCTGCCAATCTTGCACTGCAACCACCTTAGCGGGATCTACAACTATCCCTTCTTTGGAGACTACGTTCCCTAAGAATCTGACCTCTTTTCTCTAAAATTGCATTTGGAGAACTTTGCCTTAAGCTGATGGTCACGGAGAGTTTTCAAAACTTCTCTCAAATGTTGGGCATGCTCTTCTTCATTTTTGGAGAAGATCAAAATATCATCAACAAAGACTACGACATATTTGCTTAGGAACTCCCTAAACACCCTACTCATCAAATCAACAAAATAGGCAGGTGCATTTGTCAACCCAAAAGGCATAACTAGCCATTTAAAGAAACCATCCAGAGTTCTGAAAGCGGTCTTATCTATGCTGTCCTCAGCCACCCTCGACTGATGGAACCTCGTAGCCAAGTCCAGCTGAGAAAATACCGTGGCACCAACAAGATGATCAAATAAATCATCAATCCTTGTAAGTGGGTGCCTATTCTTCTTGGTGAACTTATTTGATTCTCTATAGTCAACACACAAACAAAGTGAACCATCCGCTTTAGTTGCGAATACTATTGGAGAACCCCATTCAAACATGCTTCGTCTGATAAATCCTTTCTCAAGTAGCTCCCCTACTTGCTTACTCGGCTCCGTCCTTTCCCTTGGAGCCATGTGGCGCACTGGTAATGCAACTGGCTTTGCATTGTCCACCAGATATATGCGGAAGTCAATCTCGCGCCCTGGAGGTAAACCCCGTACCTCATCAAAAACATCGGAATAATCTCGAACCACTGGAACAGATTGCAAATCATCTATGGGTGCATCTAGAGATTCTAGGAAGCTAAGCATAACAGACCATTGGGGGTCACAAGAAACTTCGAGGGTATTCCCATGACAAGTCGGGAGTCTAACAACCCTCCTCTCACAATCCAGAATGGCCCTATATGTGGTAAGCCAATCCATTCCTAGAATCAACCTGTAGCCCAAAAACTCGAGCACATACGCGTTGCATTCAAACTCGATGCCTAACACAGATATTTTCAAACGTCGACAAATCATCGATAAATGAGCCGAACCACCAATGACTAGATGGTTTGAAAGAGAAACTAAACTTTCTACGGAAATTTTTCTACCTCTTTCAGGGGCACTGATCGCGACAGCATGCACCTGCCCTCCAGAAGTCCCTACTCTTTGACCTTGTCCCTGCGATCTGTAACACCCCACCTCCGCTAGGGTCACTCACAAAGGGAATGCACTAGTTTTGGAGAGGTATTATCGAGATAACATCACAGAATTATCATAAGACAGAACATAAATAAATAATTAAGTAAACAGCGGAAGAATTTATGAGCAAAACAGAACTTCATTTCATTCCATATCTTTTACAAACATTTCAAATAACTTCATTACAACTGTCTTGTAATAATAGCCAAAGAAGCAATAACTTAAAAACAGAAAAACAGCTTATTCCCCAAGTGCAGTAAAATGAAGCAGCCATAGCAAACCATACATGCTGAGCCAAAGCAAGTGATATCCAAGCTAAGAGCTAGTGTTTCCTCCCTGAGAACCTGGGGGGGGGGGAACGAAAGAAAAAGAGGCGAAAGGAAAAGGGTCAGTCATAAAGACTGAGTAAGTCCTAGTGACTTTCAGTGTAAAAACGGTTAAAACAACCTGTCATGTATGAACTGGAACTAAACTTAAGAATGGTGTCAAGGTGAACAAGATAGACTAAGGTGATCAGGATAAGTAAAGACAAGTCAAGTAAAGCATCACATGTTCGAGATTCGTTGCATCGACTGTACTAGTATACTATGCCCATATCACAAGTTAATCATGAAATAAATCCCACGGCCCAATATCTTGAAATGACCCTGGTCTGACCCAAGTACGGGGTCCTACGGAGCGATTATCTAGTCGATCGGCTCCCTACAAGTTCTAGCTCGTCAAGTGTCCGTGTCATACGGCTAATCACGAATGTAGTCACCTGTGCTGGGTCCACCTTCGGGTGTATCAACCCTAGGGTGTCAACCCCTGACACGATTCAAGATGCACAGATAAATCTACGGATACCCAGTGCCTGCCCCGGAATACGTGCACGACCGTAGCCCACCGAACCTGCACCGGCGTACCCCACTGCCGTCGTTCACCTCTTACAATCAGCCCAGTAATCGTGCCCCACCCGGCCTAGCCCCAGGGTACCTTGATACATCTAGAGGGTTACTGCTGAAAGGGGTCGTGTCTAGGGTTTCGCCTAACAGATTAGGTCATGTAATTCGTGACTTAACCCGCCTAACCGATTAAGTCATGTAATTCGTGACCTAATCCTTTTCCAGTCTAGTCGTGACAAGATGGTTAAGTATGTCATTTAAATTCGTGACTTAACCCGCCTACGTGTCATATCAAGTTGGCTAAGTGTTGTCGTTTCAAGTTCATGACTTAGCCCTACAAATCGTGTTCAAGTTGGTTAAGTTTTCTTTTCATGTTCATGATTTAACCCTAATTGGCATTAATTGATTCGTTAATGCACCAAACCACTCACATTGGATCCTATTGTTCGTAGCCACTGGATTTGCCGGGCGGTTCCGGGCAGGTTTACGCTACGAACTCAACCCAACCTCGGGTTTCAAGCGCGATGTGACCAACTACCCACATTGGATCCTATTGTTTGTAGCAACTGGATTTGCCGGGCGGTTCCGGGCAGGTTTACACTACAAACTCAACCCAACCTCGAGTTGGCCACTTTCTTGTTTTCTAAAGTCATGCCCATGTTCTTATCAGATTCGTGCTATTTTCATAGCATGCTCATATGTCAATTTCGTGCCCAACTAAGTCATGTTTCAAGTCAAGTCATAGAATATTCAAGTCAAGTTTTTCGTGCCATATTTCATGTTCTACTTATGCCAAATTTCATGGTTTATGATTATAACCAATTCAAGTTTTGCCTATTCTACCCAATCGTATCCCCAACGCATATAAACGTACTTCGTTCATAAGCATAAACAATTCAAGAGATAAAGGGGAATAACACCAAACATGTGATAGGCATATGTGACAATTCCACCATCACTTGCATAATAAACAGGCTATAACATATCATATGGTTTCAATACTAGCATGATGATAACTTTGCATAGTAATGGTTCCAACTTAGTTCAACATGATGAATTCAACTTTACGTCATAGGCATAATAATCATTGCGGGCATAATAATAATTTTATTACAAACATGAAACATTAAAGGCATGTTAATTCTAATAGGCATAGTGGATTCCAATTTAGTATTTTTAACATAATGATTCTCATCTAGCATAATGATTCCAACTTTTCATCATAACCTAGCGATTCCCAATTTAACATGATAGGTATATTAACATCACAGGCATAGTTTCATTAATATCATAGACATGGTTTAATTAGCATCATAGGCATGGTTTAATCAACATGAGGATTTCAATGAACATAATGATTCCATGGACATGTATTTGTACAACTTGCAATAAAATTAAGCCCAAGTGATTCATAACAACATCAACATCATGATAAGTTTAACTTGCAACATTAACATAGCAATATTCCCAAATTTTGATTCAAAGTTAAACAATATAAACATGGATTAATAATAGTTCTTAAATCCAGTTTCAACTCATAGCATGTCCATGTTATTTTAGCGTTTTTGCCTAAAAAGTGACATAGAACTTACAATATGAAGCAAGCAATCCAAATCAAAACTTTAAATCAAATAGCCCCAAATCCGTTGTCTAAAGCGTCGTAGTTGTTGTAGCTTCTAGTTGTAGCCTTCAAGAATCATCCTTCGTCTTCTTTAATTTTGTTCTTTGTATTTTTAATTTAGAGTTCTAGGTTTAATGGCGGCTGCATGAGGCTAAAATGAAATAGTATGATTTAAGCTAGGTCTTAGGGTCTTTTTATAGTTGTAGGAAATTGATTTCAGCCTTTAGATTAACCCTAGAATGGGTCTGAGCCATCCAAAATCGTCACAAGCCACTAAAACAAGACCCAGGAGCCAAAACAGGTGCACCAGAAAAACTGGTCCGACCGGGGGGGGGTCGACCCCTGGGTCGACATGGGTGTCGACCCATGGGTCGACATGGGTGTCCACCCATGGGTCGACATGGGTGTCGACCCATTGGGGGGGGGGTGGTCGACACTGGTGTCGACCCTGCCTGGGGCGGGATTTTTCCCGCCTACCCTGAATTCTGAAAATTTGAATCTGCTTTTGAATTTGAATTTTTCGTGAAACTTTGCGAGGCCATATCTTGATCATACGGACTCCGATTTACGAAATTTCGGACTCTATTTCGCGTATTTTTCCGAGACGAACGCAATGGCACAACCCGTTTTTCCCTGATTTAGATTTTAACATTTAATTCTGCCTTGATCCTTGTCTTAACACGTTGTTAAAATACGGGTTGTTACATTCTCCCCTCCTTAAAGGATTTCGTCCTCGAAATCTCCAAGTTAGGGAGGATGTGTCCTACCATCCAATCATCCATCTACTCAAAACATCATCCACAAGCAACCATGGTCCTTAAAAGACTTCTAATGTTTTATGAACACATGCAAAGAGTGTGTGCATATGTTCCTTAGCTAATGCTAATGATCAGGCCTGATTGATCTTCTAAATGCAGAATATGTTTAGTGAAATGAATCCAATATGTATGCAAAATTTTCCTATTATAATTCATAATTTCTACATGAGTGCACAAACATTCAATCATTTGCAACAACCAAATGATAGTACAACCAAGTTTCCAAAATAAACACTCATGCATATGCAAGTATGAAACTGTGACTGAGCCGATCTAGTGCCTAATGTGTATTCATGCATCCACGAGCAACCACTTGCGACCACTTGCAACCATTTCGCAATCATAACATGTTTCAATTACATGTTTACATCCAAAAAGATTCTACCTATGGTTCTTAAGATAGGATCGAGGAGATAACAAGATAAAACAAAGCATCTAGAAAAAGAAGTTAACGATGTACCCCCAGAAGGTCCGGTCTGCTTTTTAGGTCAGTCCTTGCTGATGTGTCCAGTCTCCCCACAATGAAAACATTCACCTTGCTTTCTCTTCCTCTTTCTACAATCCTTGGCTATGTGCCCTTCCGTACCACAGAAATTGCATTTCCTTTTATCACGTGAGTTGTCGTTCTTGCCTCCTTTCTCGGGGTCTACCTTCTTATTCTGAGAATCGTTGGGCTTGACCTCTTTCTTGCCCTTCTTATCTTCCTCATACAGTAGGGCCATATCCACCAAGCTTTCAAAGGTCGCCCCCATGGGCACATGAGACATGGCCAAACCATGTAGTGGCTCGTTCAAGCCTCGTGCAAAACGTAGCGCCTTTTTCTGAGCAGTGTTGACCAACTCCAATCCGAAGCGAGCAAGCTGATTGAAACGGTTCACGTATTCTTTAACTGTCATATTTCCTTATTTAAGGGCCAGAAACCGTTCCATTTGGAGACTCTCCTCTGCCGATGACAAGAACTTAAGCCCAAATCTCCCTCTAAAGTCCGCCCAAGTCTCAATGGGCCTAGTAGCGTTGGTGACTTCCCACCAATAAGAAGCTTCCTCTTTCATGAGCCACGCCGCCAACTGTACTTTCCTATTGTCCTCTACCTCAAAGATAACAAACAAGTCTTCGGTTTCCTTCAACCAATTCCGTGCCTCAACAAAAGTCTCAGTTCCTAGGAAATCCTTTCCGCCCATGGCCTTAAAGTCCTTGCATATCTTTGAAAAAGCGGTTTCTCGCGGGGGTTGAGGAGGATGAGGAGGAGGATTGGCTGGGCCTGCCACATTAGCCCGAGCCTCGAGGAAACGACGGAACCAAGTGGGTATATTGACCCCCTCGGGAAGATTAAGGTCGTCGGCCATGATAAGCTGAAAACAAAAAAGGAAAAGATTCAAACGAGGAAACAAAGATAGTGCTAATGGCTTTGGGGAATATACCTTTTAATCAAAAAAAAAAATTCTTGAAAATTTGCTTCTTTGTAAATGGTTTTGAAAAAAAATTCAAAAGGTTTTCAAAACTTTTGCCCAGTCTTGGTAACCTTCTGCTCTGATACCAAGTGTAACACCCCACCTCCGCTAGGGTCACTCACAAAGGGAATGCACTAGTTTTGGAGAGGTATTATCGAGATAACATCACAAAATTATCACAAGACAGAACATAAATAAATAATTAAGTAAACAGCGGAAGAATTTATGAGCAAAACAGAACTTCATTTCATTCCATGTCTTTTACAAACATTTCAAATAACTTCATTACAACTGTCTTGTAATAATAGCCAAAGAAGCAATAACTTAAAAACAGAAAAACAGCTTATTCCCCAAGTGAAGTAAAATGAAGCAGCCATAGCAAACCATACATGCTGAGCCAAAGCAAGTGATATCCAAGCTAAGAGCTAGTGCTTCCTCCCTGAGAACCTTGGGGGGGGGACGAAAGGAAAAGGGTCAGTCATAAAGACTGAGTAAGTCCTAGTGACTTTCAGTGTAAAAACGGTTAAAACAACCTGTCATGTATGAACTGGAACTAAACTTAAGAATGGTGTCAAGGTGAACAAGATAGACTAAGGTGATCAGGATAAGTCAAGACAAGTCAAGTAAAGCATCACATGTTCGAGATTCGTTGCATCGACTATACTAGTATACTAAGCCCATATCACAAGTTAATCATGAAATAAATCCCATGGCCCAATATCCTGAAATGACCCTGAAACGGGGTCTGACCCAAGTACGGGGTCCTACGGAGCGATTATCTAGTCGATCGGCTCCCTACAAGTTCTAGCTCGTCAAGTGTCCGTGTCATACGGCTAATCACGAATGTAGTCACCTGTGCTGGGTCCACCTTCGGGTGTATCAGCCGTAGGGTGTCAACCCCTGACACGATTCAAGATGCACAGATAAATCTACGGATACCCAGTGCCTGCCCCGGAATACGTGCACGACCGTAGCCCACCGAACCTGCACCGGCGTACCCCACTGCCGTCGTTCACCTCTTACAATCAGCCCAGTAATCGTGCCCCACCCGGCCTAGCCCCAGGGTACCTTGATACATCTAGAGGGTTACTGCTGAAAGGGGTCGTGTCTAGGGTTTCGCCTAACAGATTAGGTCATGTAATTCGTGACCTAACCCGCCTAACCGATTAAGTCATGTAATTCGTGACCTAATCCTTTTCCAGTCTAGTCGTGTCAAGATGGTTAAGTATGTCATTTAAATTCGTGACTTAACCCGCCTACGTGTCATATCAAATTGGCTAAGTGTTGTCGTTTCAAGTTCATGACTTAGCCCTACAAATCGTGTTCAAGTTGGTTAAGTTTTCTTTTCATGTTCATGACTTAACCCTAATTGGCATTAATTGATTCGTTAATGCACCGAACCACTCACATTGGATCCTATTGTTCGTAGCCACCGGATTTGCCGGGCGGTTCCGGGCAGGTTTACGCTACGAACTCAACCCAACCTCGGGTTTCAAGCGCGATGTGACCAACTACCCACATTGGATCCTATTGTTTGTAGCAACTGGATTTGCCGGGCGGTTCCGGGCAGGTTTACACTACAAACTCAACCCAACCTCGAGTTGGCCACTTTCTTGTTTTCTAAAGTCATGCCCATGTTCTTATCAGATTCGTGCTATTTTCATAGCATGCTCATATGTCAATTTCGTGCCCAACTAAGGCATGTTTCAAGTCAAGTCATAGAATATTCAAGTCAAGTTTTTCGTGCCATATTTCATGTTCTACTTATGCCAAATTTCATGGTTTATGATTATAACCAATTCAAGTTTTGCCTATTCTACCCAATCGTATCCCCAATGCATATAAACGTACTTCGTTCATAAGCATAAACAATTCAAGAGATAAAGGGGAATAACACCAAACATATGATAGGCATATGTGACAATTCCACCATCACTTGCATAATAAACAGGCTATAACATATCATATGGTTTCAATACTAGCATGATGATAACTTTGCATAGTAATGGTTCCAACTTAGTTCAACATGATGAATTCAACTTTACGTCATAGGCATAATAATCATTGCGGGCATAATAATAATTTTATTACAAACATGAAACATTAAAGGCATGTTAATTCTAATAGGCATAGTGGATTCCAATTTAGTATTTTTAACATAATGATTCTCATCTAGCATAATGATTCCAACTTTTCATCATAACCTAGCGATTCCCAATTTAACATGATAGGTATATTAACATCACAGGCATAGTTTCATTAATATCATAGACATGGTTTAATTAGCATCATAGGCATGGTTTAATCAACATGAGGATTTCAATGAACATAATGATTCCATGGACATGTATTTGTACAACTTGCAATAAAATTAAGCCCAAGTGATTCATAACAACATCAACATCATGATAAGTTTAACTTGCAACATTAACATAGCAATATTCCCAAATTTTGATTCAAAGTTAAACAATATAAACATGGATTAATAATAGTTCTTAAATCCGGTTTCAACTCATAGCATGTCCATGTTATTTTAGCGTTTTTGCCTAAAAAGTGACATAGAACTTACAATATGAAGCAAGCAATCCAAATCAAAACTTTAAATCAAATAGCCCCAAATCCGTTGTCTAAAGCGTCGTAGTTGTTGTAGCTTCTAGTTGTAGCCTTCAAGAATCATCCTTCATCTTCTTTAATTTTGTTCTTTGTATTTTTAATTTAGAGTTCTAGGTTTAATGGCGGCTGCATGAGGCTAAAATGAAATAGTATGATTTAAGCTAGGTCTTAGGGTCTTTTTATAGTTGTAGGAAATTGATTACAGCCTTTAGATTAACCCTAGAATGGGTCTGAGCCATCCAAAATCGTCACAAGCCCCTAAAACAAGACCCAGGAGCCAAAACAGGTGCACCAGAAAAACTGGTCCGACCGGGGGGGTCGACCCCTGGGTCGACATGGGTGTCGACCCATGGGTCGACATGGGTGTCGACCCTGCCTGGGGCGGGATTTTTCCCGCCTACCCTGAATTCTGAAAATTTGAATCTGCTTTTGAATTTGAATTTTTCGTAAAACTTTGCGAGGCCATATCTTGATCATACGGACTCCGATTTACGAAATTTCGGACTCTATTTCGCGTATTTTTCCGAGACGAACGCAATGGCGCAACCCTTTTTTCCCTGATTTAGATTTTAACATTTAATTCTGCCTTGATCCTTGTCTTAACACGTTGTTAAAATACGGGTTGTTACACGATCACTGTTTCTTCAGTCACTCTTTAGAGAAGTGTCTGACCTCTCCACAATTAAAGCAATTAGCCTTCCTTATCTTACAATCTTTGATCAAGTGACCCTCCTTTCCACAATTGTGACATTTTCTCTTATCCTTGCCTTTATCATCTTTCCCTCCTTTCTTTTGCTATTGTTGCTGCCCCTTCTTGGGCCACACCTTCTTATTATGCGATGTCCCCTCAGATTTTGTTTCCTTCTTTTCTCCCTTGTCCTCCTCATGCATTAGGGCCATATCAACAAGCTTTTCAAAGGTGGCCCCCATTGGAATATGGGACATAGCTAAACCATGCAGAGGCTCATTGATCCCTTTAGCAAACCACAAAGCCTTTTTGTGTGGTATATCCACCAACTCTAACCCGAACCTTGCCAGTTGGTTGAACTTGTTCACATACTCCTTTACCGTCAAGTTTCCTTGTTTGAGTGCTAAGAACCGCTCCATCTGTATGCTTCTCTCAACTTGAGAAAGAAATTTCATTTCGAACCTCTATCTAAAATCTTCCCAAGTTTCCACCGGACGTCCAGCTTAGGTAATTTCCCACCAAAATAAGGCTTCATCCTTTAACAACCAAGCAGCTAACTGAATCTTTCTTCGGTCCTCCACTTCAAAGATTATGAATAAGTCCTCAGTCTCCTTAAGCCAGTTCTAAGCTTCCACAAATGTCTCATTCCCATGGAATGGCCTTCCTCCCATAGCCTGGAAGTCTTTGCGGATTTTTGCAAAGTTGTCAGCTCTTGGAGGGGGAGGAGGAGGAATAACTGGTGCAGATGGGGGAGAAACGTTTCTTTGGCCATCGGCTGGCGCCGTGGCCTCCAAATACCTACGGAACCATCCGGGTATTGTGGCGCCCTCTGGGATATTAGGGATGTTTTGTTCCCCAGACATGCTGAAAAAAGGGGAAAGGAAGAAATTTAGATAAAGGACCGAAGGATACTACATATGGATTTTTGGGGATTGTTTTTCACAATAAACTTTTCTTTTGAAAATACTTTCTTTTAAAACCTTTTTGAAAATGATTTCCAAAAACTTTTATCTAATCTGGTAACCTTCAGCTTTGGTACCAAGTGTGACACCCCACGTCTTTTAATGTCACTCACTAAGGGAATGCATTAAGTTTCGTGAAGCGTTATAGGTAAACAGACACAGAATAATTACAAGACAGATATAAATAAGATAACAGCAAAAAATTTAAATTTTTATTTCAAACATTAATCATAATGTTGTGTTCCATAATACCATAAGTCACAAAAACTATTACAATAAAACAACTTCTGTCTTGCATTATCAAAGTACATAAGAATACGGAAAACATAATTCCCCAATTAAAAGACTTAAGCCATAGTAGAGACAAGAACTTGAGCCATACTTCAGAAGTAGCTCCTAACAAGATGATATCTGAGTCCTGACTAAGCCTGAGTGTTTCCTCCTTGAGTACCTGGGGGGAGGGGGGAAACGGAAGAAAGAAGGAGAAACAAAAGGGTCAGACATAAAGTCTGGCGAGTCTAGTTACTTTTAGCCAGTAAATAAATAAAAGTAACATGATAGGCATATAAAGTGGATAAAAGTGGGATCACTACAAAAATGGTAGGTGTGACAAGGTAAGCAAGATAAGGTGTATGTGCCTCACTAATGATTACTCTACACTATTACTAGTAGACTTAGGGCATACGTCCGAGTGTACCCTAATCGATCGGCTCCCTACCCCATAGATATCATGTACTGGCCCACAGTATGAGGTATCACTTCTTAAAGTGGCAACCATTGAGGTGTGCACAACCATACCTACTGGTGTCACGGTCGTCTTATCCACCTCTGCCCGGCTCATGCACGCACATGGCCTGGTCGGTTTGCGCCGCCCACACCATCCGTCTTGTTTGGATATCTTATAATCAATTAGTAAGCGTGCCCCTGATCCACCTAGTACAGAGTTCTTTACTTGATACCAACTTCGGGTTACTGACTGAAATGGGTCCCACACAATATGATACGAGCTCTCCCCTTTGTCTTGTATCCCCACTAGGTTTTTTACTGACTATGTATACCCTTAGGTGTCTTTAATTACATAGCCCTATGTTAGTTATGCTTACCTTAAAAGGGTGTCTTTAATAACATAACTTTATTATATTTTTCCACCGGTTATGTATACCACTAGGTTTAATTACATAACCTTATTGGGTTAAGTTCGTGGGCCTATATGTAAATATTACCCACGCACTCTAATTTACTTAACCCACCCACTACCCATCCAATTTTACTTAACCCTAACTTAAGTTCATAATCATACAGTCCTTATGGATTTAATTAGGTTATGTAGTCCAATTCAATACCATGTCCAATTATGGTTATAATGGGCTAGACCTACCACATTAGGCCTACAATATGTGGATGTTGGATATGCCGGTCGGGTCCGGGCAATCTTATTACCCAATTGGGCCTAACATTGTGTCTTAGCCCGATTCGTATTTGTGCACTTAGACCTCTCACAATAGGTTCGGCATTAGTGGCTGCTGGATATGCCGGTTAGTTCCGGGCAGACTTCCGCCACTAATGCAACCTAACCTCGTGTCATAAGTGCAATTACAATTCCTAATAGTAATTACTAAATATTCAATTTTTATCCAAATCTACCTATGTCATTATAGGTGATAATTTCTATGCTTCCCCATTTGAATTATGTGTCCAGTTCATATACAATATTACATAAATTATGCCAATTATAAATCCCTTCTCCCCGTTTCCTAACTAACATATTCACACGTATTTTGGTGGCATCTAGGCTATAAAGTAGCCTAGACATCACAATGAAAAAGGGAATATGATAAAGGTGATAGTTTCAACATATCTTGGCATAAACTAGCATGATAACAAGGTGAATGGATATGTAATTAACAACATCGTAAGGTGGACATAAACTGATAACCTGTGGCAATTACTACGATGTCAAAGCAAGCATAATGAGATCTAAATTAACCATTTAGGTATCCAACAATTTAGATCTAGCATAATTAGGGTGACATAGTAACATGTTTAGATCTAAAGATGGCTTCACTTGTCAAGTTTACAACATATCTAGATTGATCACAATATGACAAGTGAAAAAGGGGATTTACATAAAGAACTAGATTTAGCCAATGTTACAACTGTCCAATTTAATAGATGTACATTCACCAAAATATAGTTACAAGTCAAGATCCACATAGACAAAATAATATAATAATCACAATTATACTAGATCTAGAGAAACAGATCTTATTATGACATAGTATAGGATATAACACTTGCACAGAATCATACTTTACAACATATCCAATTTATAGTCTTTCACAATTCACTTTTATTTATCTAAACCTAAAAGCAATCTAGAAACTCATAGGGTTAGGTTTAGAGAATTGAGAAAGAACGGATCTTGAATTTTGAATTTGATTTGCAAAGTATGTTGTTGTAGAAAACGGTCATGTCTCAGTTCGTGTCTCGGCAGCATATAGCTCCCATAATTTCTAATGAAGAAATAGGAGATTTAAGCACATATTTATAGTTGCAGAACCCTCTGAAACCGACTGCCACCTCAGCCGTAAGGGTGTTGACACCCCTGTGGGTGGGTCGACCCACAGGTCGACCACCCTTGAGGGGGGTCGACCCCTAGGTCGACACCCCTCTAGAGGGGTCGACCCCCTAGAGCGAGAATTTTGCCGCTCTGATGAATTTTTCAAATTTGAATCGTTCTGGATAAAATTCGGACTCACCTCTGACTCATGCATTTTTTTTTTCTGTAAACTTAAAACCCTCATAACTTCCTTATACGGTGTCCGTTTTGCGCAAACCAAGTGTCTATCTTGACCAGAATTTTGAGACGGACACAATGGTGCAGTCCGTTTCCTCTAATTATATATATTAAATTAATTATAATTTTAATTTATTGAGACGACCCCAAACCCCGTACTGACGGCGGCAAGGGTAATCCGTGGAATATAACACAGAAACCGATAATAGCAGAACAGAAATAAATAAATACACCAGATAATGAACAATAGAATATACTGGATAAAAGTAATCATCAGAGTTACACAGTATACAGGATCTTACTTAGTACAAATACAGTTCAGCTATACATAAATGTCTACAGCGGAAAACAAACAAAATATGTACAATAGGAGCTGAACAGCATAAAAAGAGATAAATGATAGAATCCATCTTCAGCTCCAGCTATCCAGAAAGAACCAGCTAAACCTGAATACAAGGCTGCCCATGTAGAA
This sequence comes from Allium sativum, assembly GCA_030737875.1. Lineage (NCBI taxonomy): Eukaryota > Viridiplantae > Streptophyta > Magnoliopsida > Asparagales > Amaryllidaceae > Allium > Allium sativum. The sequence continues at coordinate 1,044,002,586 of CM060922.1, forward strand.
AAAGGGGGCACCCGAGTTTGAAAGTGAACAAACTACGAGTCAGTCATGGGACTGGTATGAGAAATCTACTCAACACATATATAATATGGCCAATCACAGGACCACGCCACTTTCGTGGAACGGGTTTACTCCATTGGATTGCCAGTGCTTTAAAACAAATCTTTCTTTTAAACAACGCAATGTATTTTATAAAAAAATGAAGCCATTATAAGACTCAGTTCCCATCACACAATGCAACGCAAACCGGAGGATAGAGTTTTACCTTATAATGGCCAAATTATGATTGATACGAATAAAACAAAAGCAATTGATATTATTACTAGTGTTTACATGTTCAAAACAACTTCGAATCATAACTATCAATCATAGACGGCATGGGTACCATATATCATGTCGCCATATATATATACAATCAAAACCGCACAGTTACGTATTTGGAAATTGGATTTCCGTCATGAACCAAGGCAAAAGATAGTCCTTACCGAATTCGAGACGCTCTAGCCCGTGTCTCAGGATCAGAACGCATCGACCCTTGGAGCGACTGGGCCGGTCCACCGATGTGGATTAAAAATGCCTGAACACTACGTTTCCCCGCCCTTTGGGGCGTAAACGAGCCAACGAATGACTCCATCAGACCCGGATCGTCCGATCTAACCGAGGCGCCTCGCAACAGCAACAACCACACAGGTGAAAAGTATATAAATGTCAGGGCTGGTAGGTCACTGACACCACCCTAGCTAGAAAGAAACGCATGCCCTCCCTGAGGTCCTTCTCCCGTTTCTGGTTCATACCGGGGTGTGAGGCTCGCGAATTCACATTATACACAAAGCTACGCCACACAGGCGGTGCTTTGATCATCACCACAAGACTTTGCTTTTCAACAGAAGCCCTGATCATTTGCCACTTAGGCATGTCACACTAGCAATTCATGCCATGCGACCGATGTCCATCGATATACAACCTCTGAGCTCGTGCGTTTCAGAGAAGGGCGTTAAGCAAAAGAATAAATTCTCCACCGCCAAACAGATGTATATTTAATAGAGATCAATCAACATAGAATAAAATCCAATGTCAGACACACAGTCCATTTACAAGTCCGTTCTGGGTCTGAACGAAACCGGAGGCACTAAATACCTCGCAAACCCATCGATCACCACGTACGTCTGGACGATCACCACTCATTATCCATATTTCGGGATGCCTCCCAATCAGGACCTCGGTTACCATCCAAACGAGGTGAAGATCTCCGGTCTTCGACCACCGTCTTCATCTTCGACTTTCAATCGTCGGTCAATTATTTGAAATGAGAATTAACTCGGCCTTTTCAAATAATTCACATATATTTAGAATTTTAAATCAATTTATTTCAATGGTTAAATCATTCGACAACACCAATTTTGTTCTTTAATGTAATTTTCACACCAAATACATTCAACCATCAAATACCACATAAATCGAGCAAATTCAGTTTATTTCCATTCCATATCGTTTACGATATTTTATAACGATTTATCGCTATTTTTATTTATTTTAAAATAGTCAATTTATTCAAAACGACGCTTCGGGCCATAACGCGGCCGTGGCGTTGTTTTTCTTCAGATTTGATTTACACATATCTGAAAATCTAACCGTTGGATCTTCACAAAATTTACATCATTAGAAAGGTCTTTTCAAAACGAATCCAACGGTTCCAGTTTCGGGAAAATCCGACGGTCGGATCTCCCGGTACAATCGTTTGAAGTTTCGATTTCAAAATACGAACTGCAGCATCGTTATTCGATTAAATATAATTATATATATATATATATAGTCGTTTCTGGCGTTGTTTTTCTTCAGATTTGAATTAAACATTCCAGACAATCCAACCGTTGGATTTTTACAAAGTTGGTGCCGTTGGAAAGATTTCTCCAAAGCGAACCCAACGGTTGCGATTTCAGAAAAATCCAATGGTCGGATTCCCCGCACTAGTTGTTTGAAATCACGGTTTCAAAACACGAACTGCACGGCCACGTTTCGTTTTAATTTCATTTATATTTATATATTTATATAAATATTTTCATTCAACAATTTCAATATCGTTTTCACTTCAAATATTTCACTAACGCCTTTAAATTTTGGAAAATTTCGCCATAACCTCCTTTGTACGGGAGGGGCTGGGAAAATTCCCAAATAGCCACACGGGCGTCTCATGTCAAAAAGAAAAAGAAAAAGCCAAGCGGCTAGCCAACAGGCTCATAAAATCATCACCCAAACAAAACAGTAAATGTGTACCTATTTGTCGGGCACAAAATTTTATTCCTCTTCTCTAGCCCCTTTGCTATAACCTGTTCAAATAAATATGCATGTACAGATATACAGTTCTTATCACTTATCCTTTTCCATTCAACTTCATATTTGATTCCATTTGGGTTAAAAGCACCATTCATTCTAATGTTGCATGCATAGGTAAAAATCACGTCATTAGCTAATTAATGAATATTTCAACTAATGCATATTTATTTGAACGAGTTGCTATTTTTAACACTTCACATTTCAACAATTCATGTATATAATAAAAATGTGATTTTTATATTGTAAAACAATTCATTTCAAAACACTATTATTTTATATAGTTTATATAGGTGATAAAAATAGGATTTTTATTATAAAACAATTTCTTTTAAAACGAGATTATTTTACATAGTCCATATAGTTGATAAAAGGTGATTTTTATTATGAAACAATTTATTTCAAAATATGAATACCATTCAACACATGAATTTCAATTCAACGAATGAATATCGATTCAACACATGAAGGTTTTCTATAGTTTCTATATATAGATAAAAATGTGATTTTTATATTTAAAACACGAATACTATTCAACACATGAATTTCAAATCAACGAATGAATATCAATTCAACACATGAAGGTTTTCTATTCAACGAATAAATATAGTTTCGGCAAATGAAAATAATTCAAACACATGAATATTATTCAAAATTTCGGCAGCATAACGGTAGGGTAGTTAAAACCGGGACCGTCCCTAGTACGGCTCCTCGCTCTACCTTAAAACCTCGCGGTTTTTGACAATGGGGATCATGCATCTAGTTCGCACGCAGGCGGCATGTATATATTTATTTCATTTCCACAAACTAATCCTATGTGGTTTCAACCAAATATTTCTCAACCACAAATGGGTATTTTTCAACCACAATCAATCAATATCAACCACAGACAATCCCAAACAACCATTCGCTATCAATCAATTTTCACCCCAATCACAACCAATAAATATCGTCCATGGTTTGTGGACGAGGGGCGTATATATATATATATATATATATATATATATATATTTATATATAGCAATTCACTTCTATTTCAACACATATATAATTTTTACAACGCATATATAACTTATACATCGAACATACAACTTATACAACGCTTATACACGAGGTGTACAATGCTTATATAACTCATACATCTACTATATAATTTATACATCGTCGTTTTCCATATTGTTTATGATATTAGAAATCTCACATTGGGTTCCACTCCACCAAAAATAGCAGAAGGCTCAGAAAAATATGCGGTCTCTTCTAAAATGTAGAAGACGTCCACACGGTCACGCTGTTTCCTGTTTCATCGAATTTCGTTAACATAGCAAAAAGATATGATTTTTCGAAGTTTGCAACGGTTTTAAACTGTTAAAATCAGTTTTAAATTAAAACAGCCGATACCTTTCAGAAATCTTCAAAACTAGGTTTGAATTTTTCGATCAATCCGTGCAATGGTTCCACGATCGGGTTGCGCAGGGTCGAAGACCTACGTGAGGCGCACGTGCGCCAGGGAGGAGGGCCAACTCGGTGGGCCCCAGCGGTCGTGGCGGCGGTTTCAACGTCGAAACTTCACGGAGGTGATTCGGCCGATTTACACAACTATAATTGCTGCTCCTTATATGGATTTGAAGATCTCTCCGAGCTCTACAAAATCCTCAACAGGAGGAAGGCATAATTTTGCTTGTAGGAGGAGGAACGGAGGAGAGAAGGCACGAGCGGTTTTCCGCCGTGAATCGATATCGGGGAGAGAGAAGCGGGGGGGGGTCTGACGTGGACAAATAGGTTTTTTTTATTTATAAAGTTTTAAAATCCGAAAATACCCCTTGCCTCCTGCGAACCCCAATCCAAACCCAACGACTGTCGTCCCTAGCGTTTTACCCCCATTCCGAACACAATGGGATATGTTTCGTAGGCCCATTCGACTGTTTCAGTCAGTTTTCCTTCAAATTAAAATATAAAACATTCAATATTTGATTTGAACGTGCATTTCAATTTGCCAGGGCCACAAACTAATTCGAAAAATTCCAGAAAAATAAATCTAGCTATGTTTTGACGATACGGTACCAACAAAACTAGTTTCGTCGAATTCTGAGACCGTTTGCAAAAAGGCCCATTTCTGGTCGATCCAATTTAACTGTAATTGACCAAAACACATTTTCCTTTGCCACGCTCACATATTAGCTTCAAAAATTATGAAATTTGAAACCTAGCAATAACTTCACATCTCGGATCCAACAAAAGTGGTTTCGACGAATTCCGGGGTCGTATGCAAAATGGCCAATTTCACGGGCTATATAAATTTCATAGCGACCTTTCTGAAAATTCATTCGGCCATAACTTTTGCTTTCCGCTATGAAAATTCGATTTTTCAGATTCGTTAGAAAGGTATTCACTAACAGATTTAAATATTTTTGGTTTCACTAAAATCCGTTTTGTTTTGCACCTGGTACAGTCCGACAAAGTTTGAATTCAATTTTTGAAACTGCAGCGCCATTTCAGGCCTTGTTTATAATTATAATTAATTATATTCGTTTTCAATTGTCGATTCAAATCACTTTTCATCTCTATTATTTAAAATATTTATTTTAAATATTTAAAATCCATTATTTTAGCCAATTTAAAATTTTTAAATTGGTTCAGATTTTCTGGGTCGTTACATTTATCCTCTTTTAGTGTTGGTACAAATTTAGGGTGTTGCAGAGCATAGCGGTTGCAGCTTCTGACTGACTATCGTCGCCTACCCATCCAGTTGCAGATTCATCCCTAGCAGCATGTCTCAAAGTTCATCAACTCATACTTACTCTAAAACGAGAGTCAATTGACATTAGAGAAAGTCGCATAGGTTCTCAAGTGCTTACTAACCTACTATACTATATACGTATAATATAGAAATCATAAATTATAAATATGTCTCTCATACGTTTAAACGCTCGCGAACATTGGGTAAAATCAATTAACCTCGCTTTGATACCAAATGTGACGATTGCCCTATACCTCCTGCACAAAACCAAGGAAAAGTGCACAGTATGACATGCCAGGCCCAGATGATCATCTATGTAGAATAATCCGAAAACAGAACCTACCATATAACTCACAGCGCATGGACAACATATAATAATAAAATATACACCAAGAAATAGAAATGAAGCATAACTGAATAGAGAATCAAATTTCCATAAAACAATATAATCTTGGGTACAATGCTCTCGATACATGATTCTCTGCTACATCCCTCAGAGTCTAAATAACATCAACATACAGCGAAAATAGAAAAGGAATAGCTAAATAGTAGATATGTAATAATACGCCAGCCTCATGCCCATCACAACACCGACACCAAACCTGCTACCTGCTACTCAGTCTGCCCACCATCAAATTGGTGAACAACCCAAGGTAATAAGAAGGAAATATAAAACCTTGAGTCAGACAACAGTCTCAGCGAGCGATAAAAACACTAACAACAATTACACACGATAATACGAGTGTAGGTGGATCAACCAGCCGATCAGCCCAGCAATCAATAAGTTAACACGTGAAGATCATCCATTACATGTCATATCAGAGATAGGAAAGGGCTACCCCCAATCACGCTTCTCTTCAACATCCTACGGTGATGGCCTACCTAGAGAAAATAGAGAAAAAAGCACAAAATAAACCATAGCATCCAATGTCCTAGCCATCACCGACTACAGCCGTGAATTCATTATCGAACTTGTGTTTCACCGATAAAAAGGACTAATGGAAGACCGCAGTTATAGCTAAACTACCATACGCCATCATGACTCGTATGTTTGCCTCCTACCTAAGACAACTAGATGACTCCAACCTGAGCGACCCAAGGTACTCAATCCTACCTGATTCTTGTGGGAATACTCACGATACCCCTGCTTTGAGTCCGCTAGGACACTTCAATAACCAACGATTCCTTGGTGCATCAAATTTGTCGAGCCTTTCTGCTTGGCTACATCACTCCTTTAGTCAATCTTCCTCTTGAACTAATTCCATTATCATCCCCGGTTAACTCCTACCTGAGTCAACCCCTCACCACACTATATCATATACCTTCTCACGACCAGTATCATATCAACATAGGTTCGACTACTCCTGTGATGGCCACCCCGTACCATCAGACATTTCCTCGAAATGTGATGTGCCAATGTCCGTCTAGCACGGGACGATCGTCAAAAAGGGTTGGAACAATGAACTTCCAAAAACTTGTAGTATAAATCACAGCGCATGGAATAAAATATAATAATAACATACTTGATATAAAACAGACGAGAGAGTGCATAAGCTGAAAACTAAACCATATCCATCAGAGTAGCGAAATCCCAAAATACAGCTTATGATCCAAACCATTATTACAACTTCAAAATATTGTCTCTAAAAAGGAAATAAAAGAGGTACACTACTAATACCCAAGCAGTGACCAACAGCAACACAGGGAGAATATATGTATATAGTACGTGGAATCCTCCTGCTCGTCTCCGGACAACTACTTGTACATAACCACCTAACCTGTCTCTAGTTTGCTCGTTTAGGAGCACCCAGAGTAATAACAAGAGACATTAAACTCTGGGTCATACGAAAGTCTGGTATGAGCGATAACAAATCTGTACCACTAAATAGAGAAATAACATGTATAAGAAATCATACCTGACCTGGACCTACAACCAAAGAGTTAGCACAACAAGATGTACAATACTCTAAAGTAACACTAACATATAGTGTAAAAATGGGAGTGTGCATGTCATGGTGATAACAAACGTCAAACATAGCAACCATCCTCACATCTCTCACTCAGTGCGTAAAGCATACGATATCCACCGCTTTGATCACCGGATCCATTAGGGCCATGATGGAGTTCAACTCCGTACAACTATCGCTATGACCACTTTGCCCTTTGGGGCTCTGACGGAGTCTCACTCTATACAACTTCTGACCCCACTGCACTGATCCATAGTCAACAATCCTATCGGGTCAACCAGTCCACATAGCCCTGGTCCTGGTTCGTCTACATACCCCTTCTCTCAATGGTGAACCAAAGTTATGGATATCGATAACTCCTTTGCACACGTCTCGCAACAAAGCCCAACTCTAGAAGTTAACTCCCTACTTCCTATCTGGATCCTGAGTAATAACTTCTCACTTGGACCTATTTTGCATCTCATGTTTTAGTTGAATTGGAGTTGATCTTTAGAACAGTTCACAATCGTCGTTCGTGGTAGAATTCAAATCCAGTTCAGTTCGTGGTGCTCCATCTGGTCGGTTCGTGACCCTCTCCTAGTGGCGGTTCGTGACCCTCTCCCGGTGGTTGTTTGTGACCCTCTCGGTGGCGGTTCGTGAACCCGGTTCCTGACCCTCTCCTGAGGGTGGTTCGTGACCCTCTCCTGGTAGCGGTTCATGACCCTGATTCGTGACCCTCTCCTGGTGGCAATTCGTGACCCTCTCCTGGGGGCGGTTCGTGACCCTCTCCTGGTGGTGGTTCGTGACCCTCTCCTGGTGGCGGTTCGTGACCCCGGTTCGTGACCCTCTCCCGGGGGCGGTTCGTGAGGCATACCCCCTTCAGGAACCGAAATCCTATAGTTTTTCCAACAAGCTAATTTTGCCAAACAACGGTGTGTTCAACCATTCTTACTTTCCTGTGACATCAAAAAAACATGCCAAACAGTAGTAGCAAGATATAGAATCAATCAAAAACATTAAAACATCAATTACCTAGGCTATTGTAGATCAAACATACCCCAAATCTAGGATTTTCCCCTTAACCATGTTTAACCATATCTAACTATAGGATTATCAAACTTAATCTAAATTAAGCCAAATTCATACCGGTGACATAAATAATATTTTAGAACTTCTACATATTTTTTCCGAATTTTAGATGCATAATTTCACTAATTATCATTAGTCACCCCTAATTAGCCATAATTAGTGTATAGACATGCAAATCACTTGCCTTAGCCACAAATGAATATTAGATCTGAAACTTATGTTGATTTGGCACGGATTCTGTGCAGCAGCTCCAACTCTGATTTGGTGCTAATCCAACTTGATTTGACGTAGATTTGATCAATTAGTGATTAGAAAGCAATTAGAGAGAGATTTGGGAGACGGAGGCCACGATTAGGGTTAGAGGAATGTTTGTGGCGGCTGAAAAAATGAAAGGGAATGTTTCTCTAAACCCTTTCAGCCCTCCCATAATCCTAATCCCAAAATGAGTTATGGGCCTAGCTACTAATCACCCTATTATGCCCGATTAAGCTGTTTTCCATCTTCCAAACCTTACACTACACCAAATACACAAATTTGAAACATATGATATTTTTTATTGAAAACACTATTTTTAGTTTCTAGGCTTGAAACCGTTACCTAGTGTTGCTATATGTACTAAAGTTTTTCCACTCTTTTTTGATTATTTTAAATATATAATTTTACGTTCAAAGAAGTTAGTGCTTTCTTAACAACTCCTCTGCAAAACTACCGTTCCAGTCACAAAGCACCCTATAGTTCCCTTCTTCATCTGTGATTTCAAAAGGATAAAAATTAGGCCGCATTCCTCTTTATCTCCCCAAACTCCTTTTCATGCGATTCCCCCAGATCTCCCACACTAGTCGCTTTCTCAGATCTTCCATTCAACACTCGTCGCTTTCTCAGATCTCCTATTCTCCAAAGGTAATTCCCGATTAAATAGTCAAATATCTATCATATGCGTGAAAGTATATGTGAGCAGGGTCGAAATTAGTTCTCCTACCGAGCCTAATATTTAACCTATTTTATTTATACTCTTAATCAAACTAAATTGTTGTATTTATTGTTTGTCAATTTCAATAATTTTTGATCAATTTTTCTAAACTGATTCGGTAAAATTAATTAATTTTGAAGTTTCCATGGATGGATTTCTTTGCTGAACTAGTTCTATTCAGCGATTAATATGTTAAATGGAAAAGTATAGTTATTAGGTATATGTTAATAATTGTACATGGAAAATAAACTGATAGGTTTGACTATTTTTTATTGTTGACTTCTACCTGGCTGTTCACTAGTTTTTGTCCATTGCTTCAATCATTTGCTATTGTATTTCATAACTAATACTGCAGTCGCTAGTTGTAATATAATATTGCAATATTAGGTCCCATTCAATTTCTAAATTCCTGGACATGTTGTTTTTGCTAGTTTTATTCATCAATTTGCAACAAAGAGGGAAGAGAGCACTACACTTAAAAAATAAGTGCCCGCAGCTTTCATTCCTAATAACCCAAGAGACACAAACTCCATCATAGTTCATCCGTATTTTATCAAAATGTCCCTAGTAAGCAATGTTGACTTTACTTCTTTCCACATCATTAAATTGTTCAATGGCGCTGAGAGCCCATTCCATGTTATTTTCATCCAAATGCATTCAGGTAAATTGTCGTTGCAAACTAAATCATTGTATATTGCGGCAATAGAGCGAGGCTTGTCACACCATTTTACTGATTCGACAACCTCAACAATTCAATAGTAATTTAGTTGTTTACTGCTGGGCGGTTGCTGCTAATGGATAAATTAGGGGAGTGGCATTGTTATAGATGTTCAGAAGGAAAACTAGAAAATGCAAAATACGTTTGTTCATTCATATCATGTGTGATGTTATGTTAAATGCATCGCAGATTGGCAATAAAAGAGAAAAAAATATTATTTTTACATAATACAACAATTTAATAAACAAATCATGTAAGCCCAAAAAAAATCAAATTGAATTATGAAACATCAAAATGTACATTAACAAATTCAGTACAAAAAAACTCCTATGATCTTGTAATATCCTTAGTAACCTGCAAGTGACAAAAATCAAAATATTAGCAACATTTAATAGAATATATTTCACGCATAGACATATTATGAATTATAATACATATTCTTTAACCCTACGATTCACGATTTGAATTCCATTTCGATTCAAACTCTAAACTTCGCGATTTACAATATGAATCTCATATTGAAATCATTGGACATGATAACTTCTTGTCATATTCGGGCCCTGGTTTTCTTGCATCAGTTTCTTATATTGATCGCGCAAATTGTAAGTATAAGTTCATTACCATATATTTTCAATTGTTGGTGTTTATTATGTTTGTATAATCATGTATGTATCATTTATTTGGTTGTCAAAATTATTCTTGAATGTTATTGAGCTACAACAGACCTGCAATCTAGTGCACAATATAAGTATGTGGTGTGTCTCTATCTATTCCTTTTTATTTTATTTATTTTTGTATATAATTATTCTTATAAAATTTGGTAATTATATTGGGATAATTTGTCAGCTTTTGTGGATATTAGAGTGGCCTCCTTTTCTGCTTTCATTATCCAGTCTCTTGCTGTTAGATTGCAGATGATCACAGGTACCAGCAAAATATGATTTACTTAAAATTTATGTTTCCCATAGTAACTAATACATTAGTACTAGTTATTTATTTAGCAATACGGTACATCTTATTTAGCAATATGATACAGAAGGAACCCTCAGGTCAGTACTCATGTAAATGTTCAGTCCTCTCCAAAAGTTCATTTTCGGGGTTTTGGTTAATTTTGATTTGCTTGTTTTTTTAGATGTGGACAGATTTGATAAATAAGGCAAAAAATAGGGGCTTAGATATCATTCAGAGTCTTCAGAAGTGTACTCGAATGGGCATAAGCCTGCTCAGGGATAGGAACCGTTTTCCAATTTTTCGTAAATTTGTCAGATTGATCTATAACACTTCTCTTGTTCTTATGGGTAGTACTACTCTAAGGACAGGTATGATTTGGTTAAGTTCAAGCTTGTGCATAGCGCTAGTCTTTATGTTAATTATGGCATTGGACCTTAAAGAGACATTGAAATAGAAATTACACTTCTATGCATTATGTAAGATAGAATTCAAAATTGATCATAATGTGAATCCTAAGTGCAGAAAAATTAATTATGCTAGTATAGATCTGTGCAATGTAAACTTACGGACAGTACATATTATAAGAAAGCAAAAGTCATGTTTAATTTAATAATTCATTTATAATTTAATGATTTAATACCATGCAAGGATGATTTTTTTTTTTTATAAAAATAAGACAAATAGCCCATATATCATATATGCAGTCAATGATTTTAAATACTATACTGCTTTCAATACTCAAGTGTTTATTATGGTGTAGGTGATGTAGGCATTGGTGTAAGCGTAGGTGGTCTACGAGTAGGGGTAGATACTAATATGACTTAATATGATTTTAACAACTTCCATTATCAAGCCATTAACCATTATATAGACGTACCAAGGACGTTGGCACTATGGTCGAACAAAGAAAATATCCACACCGCACTGTCTTCATTGTTAGGGCTGGGCTACCATGGCTGGTACAAGAGATTCGACTGAAAGAAATTAGTGTATCTGTGACATTTGTACCATAAAACATTTCAGGAAAATGGATGCAAAGAATTGCATAATGAAGCAACTCATCATCAATATCAATCACGGCCACAAATGGGTTATATGTGAATATGTTAAGATTCATCGTTGGCTTTAACACCATCGAGCAAGCAATCTCTTTATGAATCTCGAGGGCATTTTCTCTACAGGCATAAACATCGGAAAAAGGAAAACAACCACTAACATTGAAAAAGGAAAACAGTCAATAAATCCCCAGTATTTAGGGTTATGGAGTCGGTTACCTAAATTTTTAGCAGGAATCACGTCAAGCATTTAGGTTGAGTTCAGGGTTTAGAATAAGTTTATCAGAATAACGAGAAGATGGTGAGTGAAGATCTTAAGAAAAGGGAGTTGAAAACACAGGAGTGCATGTAGTAGTAAAAAAGAATGCACAGGAAATAAAAAGGTGAGAACAATCTGTGTGTTTAACTAAGTCTTCCTATTCTGACAATATTGTTTTACTATTGCAGTATTAGCAACATGAGAACATTCTATGTGTTTTACTAAGTCTTCCTATTCTGACATGCTAATCAAGTGGTACACAACGTAGAGTTGGTTACCTTAAGGATACTAAGTATACTATTAGGTGATTACTTTGACAGTATATCATGCAGTTGACTTAGAGACAGCTAGGATATTTGCTTTCTACGTGATGTAAATTTTCTTCTCCAACACGACCACTATAGTGCAATTAGGACATATTGGAGTGGTTACCGACTTTGACCTTTGTTTCTCCATTCTTTACGATTAAATAACGACTATCATAGACTAATTGTATAGGTCTCACTGGATTTGTAGTGTGCGGTGACTGCACATAATGAATCATTATTTGGGTTTTGGGAGGTTCTATGGTTTTGGTGATATGGGTAACCCACGGTCTTTCTCATCCTAATACAGGCCACCAACTGTTGATATTTCCTCGATCACCTAAGAATAGGTAAAGTGTTCATTGTGAGGACGCCATACTTTTGATGCTACCGGTAACCCACAATCAGATTGAGCTATACCGTACACGCTCTGATATTACCTGTACTCTATTTGATGAATCACTATACAAATACATACAATAGCACCACACACACATTTATTTTGGCTATACATGATTTCCACCTATTTCATCTCCTCTTACAGTAGGTTGCATGTAAGAAATGCACAGGAGATATGCATGCAGCATGCACAATGCCAAATTATTTTATAAGCAACTTCTCCAATCTTTTGATTATTTTACATGGGCCATAATATTTTGAACAGAGATTTGATGCTTTTGTTTTGCTAACTGAAATTTGTCTATAAGGTTGTAGCTTTAAGTACTGAACCGTTAACAGAATAATATCATTCTGTTCTTTTATTATTTGTGAATTTCTACATTCTTTCTTGAGCAAGCTTAAAACTATCCTCCAAAATTTGCACGGTGATATTTCTAAGGAATAAATGTTGTTCAAGTTGCTGAACTTTGTAGTATTAGGCACATAAGACAGATGTGCTGGTCAGATTTTGCCATATAGGATTTCATATGGTGTCATTCCTGTTTATTATTTCAAAGAGACGTTGAACCATAACTCTGCTAGAATAAGCCTATTGTTTGATTCACTTGTTACAACGACAAGACATCTCAAGTAAGTTTCTATAACTTTATTTGTACTTTCGGTTTGGCAGTCATATTAAATTATGATACGATTTTAATATGATTTCAATGCTCAAGTGTTTATTATGGTGTAGCTGGTATTTGTTTTCCTGTTTCAGTTCATAGTAATATGTCAAATCATATTGTGTTTTGTTCCACTTTTCTTTCACAGGACTGATAAACAAATCATCATCTTTAACCCCTACCCAGTAAGTAGAGAAAGAAGAGCATCTGCTTTTGATTCTTTCAATTAAACACAAACAGAAATACAGGTTTTTAATTTAAAATCTAATCGTAAGATTACTAGCATTTTTTTCCATCTGTTCCTACTACGTCAAATTTTGGTTGCAGGGTGTGAAGAGGATTTGACTGGACGGTAGAAGATAATAGAGCGAGTTCACTCACAAACATACGTCTGATTTGCCAGCAAGTCAAATCCGAGGAAAAGAAGCCCGGTGGTTTACTTCATCCTTTGGAGGTTCCTCAGTGAAAATGGGAGAGCGTCTCTATGGATTTCATAGATGGTTTGCCTAGATCGAAGAAAGGCAACTCCAGTATCTGGGTTGTGGTAGATAGACTCACTAAGAGAGGTTACTTTATTCCAGTTAAGAGTAAGAGGACAACACCATGGTTGGCAACAATTTATGTCCGAGAGATAGTTGGTCTTCATGGAGTACCTCCCAGCATCGTGAGCGACCGCGACCCCATCTTCACTAGTGAATTTTGGAGGAGCTTGCAAGAAGCATATCGATGAACTGGTACGGTGTGAGGAGAGGCCTATTCTCAATAATGAGCAAGATGATGCAGCTCTAGTTGTTAGAGTATTGACTACCTTGGACGTGGACGCTGCAGGAATAGATCCAGGGGCGAATAGAAAAGGAGTTCAGAGGATCTGAAGAATCGAGGTCATTTATCAATAATATACTGGGGTCTCTTACTACGGATCCCAATTTTTATACTGGCTGCAAGTTACTTCCTTTCTGAAATCTCCGACATAACATAAATAAGAGTCAATTGCATCGCAGTGAATTATAAGATCTTGTATCTTTCATTACCAACATTTACATTCTATCCACTTATTTCTAGTTTCTTTCAAGGTACTTGGTTGTTGAAAACAAAGAGAACATGTAGCGTAGCTCTAACAAGGGAGTAACTGATCAATTTACTGTTGGAGTTCTTAAGCATATCTTTTTCCATTATTAGTTCTATCTTCTAGGTGGACAAAGGCATCAATCTAAACTATAATCCCTATTGCTTGGGAATAAATGCTTCCCTAGCAGCTTGTCGGAGAAAAACGAAGCCTTAGAAATTGTAAATGAATCCCTAAAAGTGGATAAAGGCTTAAACCTATTCATCTATCCATTATTTACTAGTGGGTTTTGGAAGAGCTAACAAGAGGCTTTAATTGATGCTTTACTACTATAGGGGTAAAGGTTGCTTCCAAGAGAGAAAAGGGTTGCGCGAAAAGAAGTTTCTATAGGTTATCAGCGATGTGACATGACAACCGGGGAGACAGGAAGCAAGAAAAGTCTACAGCTAGTCGCTGCTCACCCCTTGCTTGTTCGATCGGGGAAAGAGTACCAAATAATCCGTACCATGATTTCGGGGAATACTTGAAGAAGGAAAAGCTTCCTTAGCGAAGCGGGAAGGGAAGTCTCGAGAATATGGCTCCTAAACTAGTCAACTTTTGATTCCCACTTTAGCTGACAGCTATGCGGTGTGGAACAGCCAATTCCCTGCTTGGAACTAACGATTTGCCCCTTGAATATGGGCACTCTTGCTTCCCTCTGACTGATGGGATAGTTTTAGTAGCTGAATGAATTCTCCGATTCACCGCTAGGGACTGTCCTTTCTCTGATTTCCCGATGCACCACTTTCATCACTACATTCATTAACTCCGCTAATTCAAGTTCTGTTCACTATCGCTATGCACCTGAGAACTATAAGAAAATAATTCGCTACCTCCCACTCATAATTAATATACTGGCACCTTGTTCTCTATGCCATTCATTCCCCTGGTAAATAATTCTACGAGATCGATGCTTATACTAGGCCCAATCGTAGTCCGACATCTGAGTTTAATCCTGGCTAAGAAGGAACGCTAGCGTTATGCTTAACACATGCAAGTCAAACACCGATAGTAACTGATCAACACTGTTGGAGTTTTTAAGCATATCTTTTTCCATTATTAGTTCTATCTTCCGGGTGGGCTAAGGCATCAATCTAAACTATAAGCCCTATCGCTTGGGAATAAATGCTTCCCTAGCAGTTTGCCGAAGAAAAACGAAGCCTTAGAAATTGTAAATGAATCCCTAAAAGCGGATAAAGGCTTAAACCTATTCATCTATACTATCCCTCGCTTGACTCTTCTCGGAAAAGGTTCTCGTTCCCAAGAATCTTGATCTGCCTCCTGGCATTGATAGTGATTGATCGAATTCCTACTCTGGTTTGAGAAGCTTTTCTGTTTTCCTTACCTCTCGTGAAGTAAGAATATCCCGTGAAGTAAGAACTGTCCTGACTGAAAAGAATGAAAAATACATCTATTTTTTACTAAATAAACCGCCTTCACTGGCTAATCCCTATGTTTTGGTACTCTAACGAAGGTATCCGGTATTAATAATAAGGCGAAGTGCGAAGCATATATTAATTGGGATGGGGAAGCAACTTGAATAAGTCGGGGTACGTGTAGCGAACTAATGAACTACTGCATAGCTGTATTTGTACTAACTTGAGGTAGACCAACGGAGGGACTTGAGGTAGTATCAACGGGAGATGGAACAAACAAGGGCTACGATGGCCTACTCAATAAGGGGATGACCAATTCACCACAGCCCTAAGAATTTGGTAAGCAACGGAGGGTGCAGGTGCATAGCGAGTCTCCCCTAGCACTTAGTCATATCACGTGTTTGACCCTTTGGCTTGCTTTGGCTTTGGCGCATTTCATGTAACAGGCTTTTATGGTCTTGGAATATGGGTGTCTGATCCTTATGGACTAACTAAAAAAGTACAATTTGTAAGTCCAGCGTGGGGCGCGGAAGATTTTGATCCTTTTGTTCCTGGCGGAATCACCTCTCATCAATAAGTATAATAAATCATCACGGATAGTATACTTGCCGGAGGATCCCTTTCTCTTTCGATCCCAAACCCCTATAAAGAAAGTATGATTAAGTACTGGACTCTTCCCGATCTGGTTATTCCCAATCCATTTCCAGTATATTAATTGGCCCGAACCCAAATATTCATTGGATTCTACTTCCCGATCCGGAGCCCAAATGAACTTAAAACAGGTCTCCCACAGTGAATATCTGGGGCCCCTATTAGAGACAAGCAATGTAATACTCCTAGACTAGTCTGATGTTTTTTTTGTTTTTTTTTTGACACATGGAAGCTCTTTCCGCACATTTCTATTAAGGAAAGTGGCTTGCCTGCTCACTCATGAATGAAATCTTCCACCGATCACCCGTACTATTTGAAAGTGAATTCTACCACTAATCTTTGATATGAAACTTCCTCAGTGGATAGGCTAGGTAGCCAGTGCGCACGACCGATAGCTCCTTCTTCTATTGAAATGAGAGGGCACAATCAAGTTCCTATATCTCAAACCTCCAAAAATGAGGTCGGATGCGTGATTAGACCTCAAAAGTCTTCAAAGTAGGATTTCGAAGAGGTCCCCTGGTAAATGACTCCACTGGGACTGCTGCACACCAATTTATTCCTTAGCTGGTTCGGAATCTGGTAGATCGAGACAAATTCATAGTTGTTTTGGCACCTTGACTCCCGGAGGATTTAGCTGCTTCAAGACTTCGTTATACTTTTGCTTTTTACCCGATCCCGGCATAGCGCTTTGCTTTTGGTTCTTCGAGGGTGACCTTGTTCAAAAATGGTTTGGTGCGCCCTTTCCTATGGTGTCTCTTCTGTGTTAGCTAGTATAAGTCTTGGTGC
Organism: Allium sativum; assembly: GCA_030737875.1. Classification (NCBI taxonomy): domain Eukaryota; kingdom Viridiplantae; phylum Streptophyta; class Magnoliopsida; order Asparagales; family Amaryllidaceae; genus Allium; species Allium sativum. The sequence goes on from CM060922.1 coordinate 1,044,019,923, forward strand.
TTTTGTTTTAGTAAGGCCAATAGGAGAGGAGTAAGCTGGTAGGATCGTGCAATCAGAATAATCCTTGAACCTTCTTCGGTCTCTTTCAGCGGCGGGGAGCTTTCTCTCTTAAAGAGGGTCTTCGTTTATCCTCAGACTGATGGACAGACGGAAAGGGTGAACAGATTTCTTGAAGATCTTTTAAGGCTGTGTATCCTAGACTTTGGAGGGACTTGGGAAGAGCATCTTCCTTTAGTAGAGTTTTCCTATAATAACAGTTATCAATCTAGCATCGGCATGGTACCCTTCGAAGAATTGTACGGATGACCCTGTAGATCACCAACTTATTGGTGTTGATCTACAGAAAGATTATTACTTGGACCAGATATGGTTAGAGAAACGTCCGAAAAGATTGACCTTATTCGACGGTGGATGAAGACAGCTCAAGATAGGCAGAAATCCTATGCAGACAAGAGAAGGACTGACATCGAATTTGAAGTGGGCGACTTAGTTTTTATCAAAGTATCACCTCTGAGGAATGTGGTGCGCTTTGGGTCAGTAGGGAAGTTGGCGCCTAGGTTTGTGGGACCATTTCCCATAACCGAGAGGATTGGCCAAATGGCCTATAGAGTAAAACTCCAAGAAAATCTGTTCGGCGTACATGATGTTTTTAACGTTTCTCATCTACGGAAGTGCTTGCATGACACCGCGAAAGTTGTTAAGCCGAGTATATTAGAAGAGGTAGAAGTGGAACGGGAGGCGACAGTGAGGCGAGTTCCTTCCCGTATTCTTGGATCAGAAGTTAAGAAGTTACGCAATAAAGAGCTCAAGTTCCTAAAGTTTCAATGGGGAGATAACCCAGAGGATACGACTTGGGAGGCCTAAGTCAAGATTCGTGCTTTGTACCCTTTCCTTTTCGAGGGTATGTTTTTAACTCCTTTTTCCAAAGCTTTTTATTCGTACTTTTTTCTATCATTCGTCTGTATCATATCGATCGAATCTTTGACCTTTAGATAGGAAACCCATGGATGTAAACATGTGATTGAGACGTGTTATGTTTGATGGATGCAAGTGTCTGCTGGTGGTTGCCTGTGGATGCATATACACACACATTAGGCACTAGATCGGCTCAATCACTCTCATACTGCATATGGATGTGTGTGCATTTTTCTTTTCTTTAATCGATGAAAATGGATGTATCATCATATGGATGTTGCATTTGGACGGATGATTGTGCACACATATAGAACTTACATGTTATAATAGGATTATTTGCATACATATTGGATACATGGCACTAACATACATTGCATTTAGAAGGTCAACTGAATCAGTAGACCACCTGATTGGTGGATGAGTTGATGGATGATGGATGGTAGGATACGTTCTTTTCAACTTATAGATTTGGGGACGAAATCCTTTGAGTAGGGGAGAATGTAACACCCTGAATTTTTAATGACACTAACAAAGGATAAATTAAAGAATAATTAATTTAATACTAAGAATTAAGGGAAACATACTACGTCATTATTTCCATCTCGAAATTCTGGTCAAGATAGACACCTGGTTTGCGTAAAACGGATAACATATGAAGAAGTTATGGACGATAGAAGTTTGACAATTAAACCAAGGAAAACTGGCGCACTTCACAGTTGCACCAAAGAAATTTTGCACTGGCGCACTTATAAAATGCGCCCATAGTATTTTTTGGGTATCCGGGCCTTTTTCCAAGGGGGTGACGACCCATGACCTAATTCACACTAGGGCGGAAGTGGCATTCAAATTCTGGAGGCTGACAGCTATAAATATATCTTCATTTCTCTAGTTTTCTCATATGAAAAACAATAGAGGCCAAATGCCGTCAGTGCTTGAACTGAATCTAACCCTTTTTCTTCTTCTACAAATCAAATAGATCTGAGATTCAAATCTCAGTTTTCTCCTTCAATTCCCATAGATCTAATCATTGTGAGTATAGTTATTTTTAGATTTAAATGACTAAAAGTAATTTGTGATATGACTATGCTTTGGACAAGTTGTAAATTGCAAATCTATGATGTTCTTGGATCCTAAACCTTATCATTCTAGATCTATTTTTCTAGATCTAATTCATTACGGTTAACATATCATGTTATCTTTATGGATCTCTATCTTTATCCATGTTGTGCTTAATTTATCCTGTCATCTTTCTGGATATGAACCTTTATCTAGGATTGTGGTTAACTTGGAATTATCGATAATTGGATAGTTAAATCTTTTCCTAGACCTAGATCATCATGTTGTGATTAATTAAGAACTATCATTTTGGACATTCTATGATGTATATCTTAATCCTTATTTGTGTTAGATCTACTTATACCCCTTTAGATCTGAATTATGTGGATATTCTATGATGTTGATCTTAATCCTTATTTATGTAAGATCTACTTTTACCCCTTTAGATCTGAATTATGTGGACATTATATGATGTAGATCTAAATCCTTATTTGTGTTAGATCTACTTTTTCCCATTAGATCTGAATTATGTGGACACCTAAATTATTAATCAGATTTGGTTTATGATTTTGCATCCCCTTGTGCTTATCATATTAGATCTGAACCTGTTGTACATCTAAATTAATATTTAGATCTTGTCATCTTATCACCTTTTCTATGTTACAACTAGTTAACTGCCACAAGTTCATTAGATCTATGCTTATATGTTTACCATATTACTATATGTTTATACTAGTTATGTTAAGAACATTCATCTTTACCATATTTCCATTACCTTCCCTTTTATCGTTTATGATTAGGCCAATATTTAGCCTATACATGTTGTAAATTATGTGAACACGCTAGTTAGGGAACTGGGAGGTAAAAAGGATAATACTGGAATAATTTAAATATAAACATGAGTTGGACGTATAATTCAATCTTGGGTAAATGGGCATAAATACCTAATAACGCATAAGTATAATTAATTGGATATATAATTCAAAAAGGGGGAAAGTGGGGACATAATTACCTATAAAGACATAGGTAAGAATTGGATAAAAATGGAATGTTTAATAGTTACAATTAGAAATTGTAATTGCACTTATGACACAAGGTTAGGTTGCATTAGTGGTGTAAGTCTGCCCGGACCCGACCGGCATATCCAGCAGCCACAAATGTTGAACCTAATGTGAGAGGTCTAAGTGCGTGAATACGAATTGGGCTAAGAAATAAGGTTAGGCCCAACTTGTGGAATAAGACTGCCCGGACCCGACCGGCATATCCAGCATCCACAAGTTGTAGGCCTAATGTGGGAGGTCTAGCCCATTATAAACCATATATGGACATGGTAATAAATTGGACTACTTAATCTAATCCATAAGGGATTGTATGAATATGAACTAAAGTTAGGGTTAAGTAAAATTTATTAGACAGTGGATGGGTTAAGCAAATCTAGAGGGGGTGGGTAATATTTACATATAGGCCCACAAACTTAACCCGATAAGGTTATATAGTGGTATACATAACTGGAAGGAATAGTAAAGTTATGTAATTAAAGACAACCTTTAGGGTAAGCATAACTGATAGAAATGAATAGGGCTTTGTAATTAAAGACACCAAGTGGTATACATAGTTAGTGAAAACCTAGTGGGGGATACAAGACAACGGGGAGAGCTTGCATCATATTGTGTGGGACCCATTTCAGTCAGTAACCCGGAGTATGTATCAAACAAAGTACTCCGTACTAGGAGGAGAAAGGGCATGCTTACTAACTGATTGTAAGATATCCAAACGTGGAGGACAGTGTGGGCGGCGCAAACCGACCGGGTCATGTGCGTGCATGAGCCGGGCAGAGGGGGATAAGACGACCGTGACACCTGTAGATATGGGGCTGTGCATATCAGTGAGGGGTTGCCACTTTAGGACGTGATACATCCTACTGTGGGGCCGGCATAGAGTATCTACGGAGTAGGCCGCCGATCGATTAGGGTAGTGGTTAGGGTACATTTGGATGTATGCCTAAGTCTACCACCTTATAATTGAAGGGATCATCTCATTCTGGTTATAGTAGTAATAGTCCACAGTAATCATTAAACGCATATACACCTTATCCTGTCTACCTTGTCACACCTGCCATTTATGTAGTGATCTCTCTTATCCACTTTATATGCATGTTATGCTACTTTTATTTATTTACTTGCTAAAAGTCACTAGACTCGCCAGACTTTATGTCTGACCCTTTTTGTTTCTCCTTCTTTCTTCCGTTTCTCCCCCTCTTCCCCCCTTCCAGGTTCTCAGGGAGGAAACACTCAGGCTTGACCGTGATTCTACTTATTTTGCTGGAGTTGCTGATATGTATGGCTCAAGCTCCTATCCTTGTTGTTATGGCTACAATTTGTTCTTGGGGAATTTCACTTCTTTTATGTACTCTGATATTTTTGAAGTACAAGACAATAACTTTTATGTTGTAATGGGCTTTTTATGTTTCAGACATGTGATGTTTTTGGACCACGGTATCTTATGATAATTAAAGTTTTTATTCCGGTGTTATTCTATATAACTGTCTTGTAATATTCTACGTCTGTTACCTATAAAGCTTCATGAAACTTAATGCATTCCCTTTGTGAGTGACATTAACGGACGTGGGGTGTCACACTTGGTATCAGAGCTGAAGGTTACCAGATTGGATAAAGTTTTTGAAAATTATTTTCAAAAAGGTTTTAAAAGGAAGCATTTCCAAAAAGAAAAGTCTGTTTTGAAAAACATATTCCCGAAAGCTATATGTAATATCTCTCGATTCTCTGCTTGATTCCTTTTTCTCTGGGGAACCGATTCTTCCCGAAAGGTGTCCGCATTCCAGCATAATGTCATAGGTATGTTTAAACTGCGGCACATGTCGAAGGGCAATGAAGTGCCTAACCTCCATCTTCAGCCGCAGTAGTTTCACCTGCGGCTAATTTTCTCGAGCTTCATAAGGATTTCCGTGCGATGGAGGAAGCTTTCGAGAGACTAGTTAGCTTGTTACACAAATATGGTAAAAAGGAGAATAAGGGAGTTAGGACTAAGGAGCACACCCCAAGGATGTGAAAAATGATGGCTCGGCAAGGGAACATAGATAAAGTTCAAATAAAGGTGAAAAGGAAAAAGTTAGGGTTGAGGAAACACAAAATAAAAAGGTATGGCCCAAGAAAGGACGACAACAACAACAACAGAAGAAAGGCGGAAAGAATGACAAGGCTAAGGGTAAGAGGAAGTGCCATAGTTGCGGGCGACAGGGTCACTTGGCCCAGGACTGCAGGAATGGGAAGAATGCTTGCTTCGTTTGTGAAGAGGTTAGACATTATTTTAGGGAGCGCCCAAGGAAGCAAGGGCAAGGTCAAAGGATAGGAACCTCTGGAGGGCAAGCGAATGCTCTCGTGGCTAGTGCACCAGATAGAGGTAGGAAAGTTTCCATGGAAGGTTTGATTTCTCTTTTCAATCTTCCTATAAGAAATCTTTCTGATTCTAGCACTTCGCATTCGTTTATATCTAGTTCTGTAGTTGAATCTCTGAACTTAATTACTAGTATTATAGTGGATCACATAGTTATCTCAAACCCCATTAGTGGTTCGGCTCATTCATCTATGATTTATCAAGGTTTGAGAATATCTGTGTTAGGCGTCGAGTTTGAGTGCGACACACATCTTGTTTCATGGGCTATGGTTTGATTCTAGGGATAGGTTGGCTAGCCATGTATGGTGCCATTCTAGATTGTAAGAGGAGGGTCGTTAGACTGTTGATTTGCTAAGGGAGAACACTCAAGATTTCTTGTGACCCCAAGGGGTCTGTTATATTGAGATACCTAGAGTCACTTGACGCATCTATCGATGATCTAAAATATGTTCCAGTAGTCCATGAGTATCCTGATGTCTTTGATAAAGTTCGGGGTTTACCCCCAAGGCGTGAGATCGATTTCAGCATATATTTGGTGGACAATGCAAAGCCAGTTGCATAGCCCATGTACCATATGGCTCCAAGAGAAAGAAGGGAGCTCAGCAAACAAGTAGGGGAACTACTAGAGAAAGGTTTTTCTTTTGGGATGGGATGAAGAAAGATGTAGTAGAGTGTTTCTCAATGTCTGATTTGCCAGCAAGTCAAAGCTGAGGAAAAGAAGCCCGGTGGTTTACTTCATCCTTTGGAGGTTCCTCAGTGGAAATGGGAGAGCATCTCTATGGATTTTATAGATGGTTTGCCTAGATCGAAGAAAGGAAACCCCAGTATCTGGGTTGTGGTAGATAGGCTCACTAAGAGCACTTACTTTATTCCAGTTAAGAGTAAGAGGACAACACCATGGTTGGCAGCAATTTATATCCGAGAGATAGTTCGTCCTCATGGAGTACCTTCCAGCATCGTGAGCGACCGCGACCCCATCTTCACCAGTGAATTTTGGAGGAGCTTGCAAGAAGCATTAGGTACACAGTTGTGTTTAAGCACCTCTTATCATCCTCAGACTGATGGACATGCGGAGAGGGTAAACACCTTGAAGATCTTTTAAGGCTGTGTATCCTAGACTTCATAGGGACTTGGGAAGAGCATCTTCCTGAAGTACGGTTTTCCTATAATAATAGTTATCAAGCTAGCATCGGCATGGCACCCTTCGAAGCATTGTACGGACGACCCTGTAGATCACCAACTTATTGGTGGGAATCTACAGAAAGATTAATACTTGGACCAGATATGGTTAGAGAAAAGTCCGAAAAGATTGACCTTATTCGACGGCGAATGAAGAAAACTTAAAATAGGTAGAAATCCTATGCAGACAAGAGAAGGATTGACATCGAATTTGAAGTAAGAGACTTAGTTTTTATCAAAGTATCACCTCTGAGGAATTTGGTTCGCTTTGGGTCAGTAGGGAAGTTGGCGCCTAGGTTTGTGGGACCATTTCCCATAGCCGAGAGGATTGGCCAAATGGCCTATAGCGTAAAACTCCCAGAAAATCTGTCTGGCATTCATGATGTTTTTCACATTTCTAATCTGCGGAAGTTCTTGCGTGACACCGCGAAATTTGTTGAGCCAGGTATATTGGAAGAGGTAGAAGTAGAAAGGGAGGCAACAGTCAGACGAGTTCCTTCCAGTATTGTTGGATCAGAAGTTAAGAAGTTATGCAATAAAGAGATCAAGTTGCTAAAGTTTCAATGGGGAGATAACCTAGAGGATACGACTTGGGAGACTGAAGACAAGATTCGTGCTTCGTACCCTTTCCTTTTCGAGGGTATGTTATAAACTCCTTTTCCCAAAGCTTTTTATTCGTACTTGTTTCAATCATTCTTCTGTATCATATCGATCAAATCTTTGACCTTTAGGTAGGGAACCCATGGATGTAAATATGTGTTTGAGTTTGATGGATGCAAGTGTTTTCTAGTGGTTGCCTATGGATGCATATACACACACATTAGGCACTAGATCGTCTCAATCACTCTCATACTACATATGGATGTGTGTGCATTTTTCTTTTCTTTAATGGATGAAAATGGATGTATCATCATATGGATGTTGCATTTGGACGGATGGTTGTGCACACATATATAACTTACATGTTATAATAGGATTATTTGCATACATATTGGATACATGGCACTAACATACATTGCATTAAGGAGGTCAACCGAATCAGTAGACCGCCTGATTTTTGCATTAGTACTGGGTCATATACGCACACCTTTACATACGTTCATATAAGAATTAGAAAATTTTAAGGACAATGGATGCCAGTGATTGGTGGATGAGTAGATGGATGATGGATGGTAGGATACATTCTTTTCAACTTAGAGATTTCAGGGACGAAATCCTTTGATTAGGGGAGAATGTAACACCCTGAATTTTTAACGACACTAAAATAGGATAAATTAAAGAATAATTAATTTAATATTAAGAATTAAGGGAAACAGACTACGTCATTACGTCCGTCTCGAAATTCTGGTCAAGATAGACACCTGGTTTGCGTAAAATGGATAACATATGAAGAAGTTATGGGCGATAGAAGTTTGATAATCAAACCAGGGATAACTGGCGCACTTCACAAGTGCGCCAAGGAAATTTTACACTGGCGCACCTGTAAAGTGCGCCCATAGTATTTTTTTGGCTATCCGGGCCCTTTTCCAAGTGGGTGACGACCCATGACCTGATTCACCCTAGGGCCGAGGTGGCATTCGAATTCCGGAGGCTAGCAGCTATAAATATATCTTCATTTCTCTTGTTTTCTCATATGAAAAACAATCAAGGCCAGATGCCGTCAGTGCTTGAACCGAATCTAACCCTTTTTCTTCTTCTACAAATCAAGCACCTCAAGTATAGATCTAAGATTCAAATCTTAGTTTTCTCCTTCTATTCCAATAGATCTGATCCTTGTGAGTATATTTAAATGACTAAAAGTAATTTGTGATATGACTATGATTTGGACAAGTTGTAAATTGCAAATCTATGATGTTCTTGGATCCTAAACCTTATCATTCTAGATCTACTTTTCTAGATCTAATTCATTACGATTAATGTATCATGTAATCTTTGCGGATCTTGCTCTTTATCCATGTTGTGGTTAATTTATCCTGTCATCTTTCTGGATATGAACATTTATCTAGGATTGTGGTTAACTTGGAATTATCATTAACTGGAAAGTTAATCTTTGCCTAGACCTAGATCATCATGTTGTGATTAATTAAGATCTATCATTTTGGACATTCTATGATGTAGAACTTAATCCTTATTTGCGTTAGATCTACTTACACCCCTTTAGATCTGAATTATGTGGACATTCGATGATGTAGATCTTAATCCTTATTTGTGTAAGATCTACTTTTACCCCTTTAGATCTGAATTATGTGGACATTATATGATGTAGATCTTAATCCTTATTTGTGTTAGATCTACTTTTGCCCATTAGATCTGAATTACGCGGACACCTAAATTATTAATCAGATTTGGTTTATTATTTAGACCTCCTTGTGCTTATCATATTAGATCTGAACTTGTTGTACATCTAAATTAATATTTAGATCTTTTCATCTTATCACCTTTTCTGTGTTACAACTAGTTAACTGCCACAAGTTCATTAGATCTATGCTTATATGTTCACCATCTTAGTATATGTTTATACTAGTTATGTTAAGAACATTCATCTTTGCCATATTTCCATGACCTTCCCTTTTTATCGTTCATGATTAGGCTATTATTTAGCCTATACATGTTGTAAATTATGTGAACACGCTAGTTAGGGAACTGGGAGGGAAAAAGGTTAATACTGGCATAATTTGAATACAAACATGAGTTGGACGTATAATTCAATCTTGGGTAAATGGGCATAAATACCTAATAACGCTATAATTAATTGGACATATAATTCAAAACGGGGGAAAATGGGGACATAATTACCTATAAATACATAGGTAAGAATTGGATAAAAATGGAATGTTTGATAGTTACAATTAGAAATTGTAATTGCACTTATGACACGAGGTTAGGTTGCATTAGTGGTGGAAGTATGCCCGGACCCGACCGGCATATCCAACAGTCACTAATGTTGAACCTAATGTGAGAGGTCTAAGTGCGTGAATACGAATTAGGCTAAGACATAAGGTTAGGCCCAACTTGTGGAATAAGACTGCTTGGACCCGACTGGCATATCCAGCATCCACAAGTTGCAGGCCTAATGTGGGAGGTCTAGCCCATTATAAACCATAAATGGACATGGTAATAAACTAGACTACTTAACCTAATCTAATCCATAAGGGATTGTATGAATATGAACTAAAGTTAGGGTTAAGTAAAATTGATTGGACAGTGGATGGGTTAAGCAAATCTGGAGGGGGTGGGTAATATTTACATATAGGCCCACAAACTTAACCCGATAAGGTTATGTAATTAAAGACACCTAGTGGTATACATAACCGGAAGGAATAATAAAGTTATGTAATTAAAGACACCTTTTAGGGTAAGCATAACTGATAGAAATGAATACGACTATGTAATTAAAGACACCTAGTGGTATACATATTCTGTGAAAACCTAGTGGGGGATACAAGACAAAGGGGAGAGCTTGTATCATATTGTGTGGGACCTATTTCAGTCAGTAACCCGGAGTAGGTATCAAACAACGTACTCCGTACTAGGCGGAGAAGGGGCACGCTTACTGACCGATTGTAAGAGATCCAAACGTGGAGGACGGTGTGGGCGACGCAAACCGACTGGGGCATGTGCGTGCATGAGCCGGGAAGAGGGGGATAAGATGACCGTGACATCTGTAGATATGGGGCTGTGCATATCAGTGAGGGGTTGCCACTTTAGGACGTGATACATCCTTCTATGGGGCCGGCACAGAGTATCTACGGAGTAGGGAGCCGATCGATTAGGGTAGTGGTTAGGGTACATTTGGACGGATGCCTAAGTCTACCACCTTATAGTGGAAGGGATCATCTCATTCTGGTTATACTAGTAATAGTGCAGAGTAATCATTAGAAGCATATACACCTTATCCTGTCTAGTCGCACCTGCCGTTTATGTAGTGATCTCTCTTATCCACTTTATATGTCTGTCATGCTACTTTTATTTATTTACTTGCTAAAAGTCACTAGAATCGCCAGACTTTATGTCTGGCCTTTTTTGTTTCTCCTTCTTTCTTCCATTTCCCACCCCCTCTCCCCCAGGTTCTCAGGGAGGAAACACTCAGGCTTGACCGTGATTCTGCTTATTTTGCTAGAGCTGCTGATATGTATGGCTCAAGCTCCTACCCTTGTTGCTATGACTATATTTTGTTCTTGGGGAATTTCACTTCTTTTATGTACTCTGATATTTTTGAAGTACAAGACAGTAACTTTTTTTTATTGTAATGGGCTTTTTATGTTTCAGACATGTGATGCTTTTGGACCACGGTATCTTATGATAAATAAAAAATTTATTCTGCTGTTATTCTATATATTTGTCTTGTAATAATCTGTGTCTGTTTACCTATAACACTTCACGAAACTTAATGCATTCCTTTTGTGAGTGACATTAACGGACGTGGGGTGTCACAAGTTACCACTTCAATTTTGTTTATTCATATGTTAGTACGACCTTTTCTTTTTACAGCTTTACTATTTCCAAGTGCAAAGATTGTAAAAACTTGACAGCTCTACAAAAAAGCATACTTGCACCCGATCAATCTCTATTTTCGTGCATCCTGCAGGTTCAGTATTACAAGAAAATAGTATTGTATGTTACTGCTTGTTTGACTATAACATGATAAGCACAATACATCTGACTACCAGCTGTTTTGCAATTGTCGGTTTGAAGTTTAATCTTGGTATGTTCACATTTTACCAGTGTTTTTTTCTCTGCTGTAAATTACCTATTAAGTTTAGCTGTTTATTGTTTGCATATTCTTCCGTCTTTGGTCAAAATTAGGCATAGAAATAGATGATAAAGTTAGGCATATTGCTTAACGTTTAATTTGAATTTAGTTTCAAGTATTCACGCTTCAAGACAAGTAGTCATACGTTCTTAATTATTCAAAACAAGTATTCACGCTTAACTGTCAGTAATATGATTTTTTCCTACTTTAGTTCCGAAATGATAATATTGTCTTAATATACATATTTCCCTTTATGATTTACCTTTACTGTTAGAAGAAAATCTATTACTATCAGTAATATACATATTTCCCTTTTAGTTCTGGAACTACTTTAATCTGTCGCTGCTTCACTCTTGTATTAATATACAGAAGTGGAGTTACGGAACTAAAGTAGGAAAAAGTAACAGATATAACTCATGTATTGAAAGTTTAATTCAATGCGGAGTGCGGACCTGAACATTAATCATTTAATTCCAAATAAAGGTATAAAGAATAAACTTTCACTTCACATACTGCCTATATGAATTATTGAGAACAATACGGAGTGCGGACTTGAACGTTAACAAGGCTAGTACAATGCAAAAGTAGGATAGTAGGTTAGCATATCCTGTCTTTTGCAAAAATATTCTCTATATTCACTGCAAAGAGAATCTATTTCTTCATTATGGACAAACACATGTTATTTTACAGTTGCCTTTTACACATGCAGAACAACAAAAGGTGTACTTGTTTCTTGTTTATTAAACAAGGCATTTGCTAAGCATATAAATTATGAAGTATAAACCTTGAATGTTCAGCAAGGGTCTATTTATTCATTTTATTTTTGGAAAATCTGACAGGTTGAATTTAAGTGTTATTTTCCATCTGTTTTAAGATAACATTCATAAACAATCAGCACACAACCTAAGTTTGAGTTCCGGAACTACCTTTATGGTATGGTTTTCTATGCGTTATTGAGAGTTTTGCCCATATATTGACAGTCTATTTTCATGTGCCGACAGTTTGTGTGTTTATGTGCCGATGATCCTAATTATATTGACAGTTTGTGTGTTTATGTGCTAATAGATCCTAATTATATTGACAGTTTATATTTATGTGCTGATAGATCCTAATTATATTGATAGCTTGTGGGTTTATTGTTATTCTAAATTTTTACTATTTGATTGACTTGCAGGTGTAGAGATTATCATTTGATTACTCTCACATGTTTAGAGCCCAGAGGCACTTGGTTATCTATTGAATCATTGGCTATATCTGTATGTTTTATTAAAGTGCTTGAACATAGTAGATTATCATTAGGTCCTTTTTTAATAGAAGACATTACTTGGTAACTCATTGTTGTGTATTGATATTGACCAGCTTAGTTTGAACTCTCTTTTCCATTAAAAACGATCCAACTTCTTCGTTAGTGTTATATGCATCAATCTGTGGTATTCATATTGTTTTGAGATTTATTAATTTGTTGTTTTGGCAACTAAAATTTGATTATATTACATATTATGTTGCAAATTTATGGTTATGGTTACTGGCTATGGTTACTGAAAGTATCAATTGCATGTTTATGGTTGAAACACTCATCGAGTATCGCAGATTGTGAACTTGAAACACTCATCGAGTATTGCAGATTATCAAATTGGAACATTCACTGAGTGTTGCAGATTATCAAACTGAAACACTCATCGAGTGTTGCAGATAGTCAACTTGAAACACTCACCGGGTGTTGCAGATTATCAAAATGAAACACTCACTTAGTGTTGCAAATTATGAACTTGAAACACTCATCGAGTGTTGCAGATTATCAATTTGAAACACTCATTGAGTGTTGCAGATTATCAGACTGAAACACCTGCTAAGTGTTTCAAAAATCTGCAACACCTAAAAATTATTTCTAAAATTTTTAGCAACATTTTATTACCGTTTCAAATTGACCATTTTGGTGTTGTGTTATTTCAACCATATCTCCCAAACGGTAAGTCCGTTTGATTAATGTGACCAAATCTACGGAATGTGAAACCATCATTCGAATCCAATGGAAGTGGTTTCAGGTCAAAACTCCTTACTAATCAAAAGTTATAGGTGAAACAAGATTCGCTAGGGCCAAAATAGTCATTTAAAATTCGGTAAAAATCGTGAATGTGGGAAATGACCCCAATAGTCGTTTCCTGAAGTTACACGACCGTATAACTTCGTACGAGAATAAATAAATATTTTGTGATCCTCCAATACGTAGAATGCAGGTCGTTACACTCTCCCTCCCTTAAGAAATTTTGCCCCTGAAATTCTTTAACCCAGAAAACATACAATGGTGCCCCACATGCCTATTGGCCATTTACAAAAAATCAAGCATACATAATAACACAACAAGCCTATCCTAGCATGCGGTTTACTAATAAGGGAGTAACTATATCGCGATTAAAATCTTACCAAGTAAAGAGCTCTTAATATGACTCCCTTATGCTCTCCTCAGTTTCCCAAGTACAGTCATTCTCATTATCACCCCACTGGACCTTAACCAGTTTCACCGTCTCCCTCTGAAGTTGCTTCGTATCGTGTCCGATAATACGAACAAGTCTGTGGTTTCCAACTGTCTCCGGTTCTATCTCGATATCGTCTAACTGATCTGGTGAAATAGTCATATCAGAATCGTGTGCAAACTTCCTTATCTGGGAAACATGAAATACGTTGTGCACTTCCGCCATCTTGTCAGGTAATCCAACTTTATACACTAAGTTCCCAGCTTGTTCGAGAACTGGAAATAGACCAACAAAACTTGGTGCTATTTACCCCTTCTACCAAAACGAATCATACTCTTTAATGGAGAAATCTTGACGAATACCAAGACACTCATGGAGAATTTCAAATCTCTTCGTCTTTTATCAACATAACTCTTCTGCCTATCTTGGGTAGCCTTCATTCGCTGTTGAATAACCTTGATCTTACCTGAAGTTTCTCTTATTGCATCTGGCCCAAGCACAAATTTCTCACCGGTTTCTAACCAACATGATGGTGAGTTGCACGGTCTTCCGTACAAAGCTTCAAATGGAGCCATACCAATACTGGACTTATAGCTATTATTATATGCGAACTCAACCAGATGCAAATGGTCATCCCATGAACCCCCAAAATCCAATATACAAGCTCACAAGAGATCCTCTAATAAACGATTCACCCTCTCTATTTAACCGTCGGTTTGAGGATGGTACGCTGTACTGAGATGTAATTCTGACCCTAAAGCCTCTTGTAAGCTCTTCCGAAACCCACTAGTAAATAATGGATCTCGGTCACTCACAATACCTTTAGGTACTCCATGAAATCTCACTACCCACTTCATATATAGTTCCACTAACTTAGTTGTCGTTATATTCGACTTGACCGGTATAAACCTTGCACTTTTGGTCAATCGATCCACAATCACCCAAATACTATCGTGACCCGATCTAGTCCTGGTAAACCATAAATGAAATCAATTGAGACTTGTTCACATTTCCATTCGGGGATTTACAATGGTTGTAACAAACCACTGGGCTTCTTTTGCTCATCTTTAATTAACTGGCAGTTCATGCACTTGGATATCAACTTCCCAACATCTTTCTTCATCCCTTCCCAGTAGTAGGTCTGCTTTAGGTCTCGATACATTTTGTTACCACCCGGATTTATAGTCAGTTTCGAGTGATGACACTCTCTAAGCACTTCATCTCTCAATCCAACGACATTGGGTATAACCAATCTCCCATTCCTTCGAATCCATCCTTCTCGATCAAAGTCCATACTTGTTCATCTCCTCACCATCGATACCCATCTCTACCTTGGAGATGATTTCCAAGAGGTTAGGATCATCCCTCTAATTGGAACCAATCCACTCAATCAAAGTTGGTCTGGTCGTTAAACTTGCTAACATCTCAGGATCCAATTCACACTTAGGTCTAAAATCATATCCCGAGATATACTCCAGTTGCTTCCATTCCAGAAACATAGCCCCCATACTGGCATGTCTCCTACTGAATGCATCAGCTACTGCATTTCCCTTCCCAGGTGCGTATGCGATATTGAAATCATATGAAGCCAAGAATTCTAACCATCTTTGCTGACGAAGATTTAAATCCTTTTGAGAGAAAAGATACTTAAGACTTATGATCGGTAAACAATTCAAATCTTTCTCCCAAGAGATAGTGTCTCCACGTATTCAATGCGAACACGATCGCCGCCAATTCTAAATCATGAGTAGGATACCATTTCTCATGTGGTTTCAGTTGCCGACTAGCATAAGCTACAACCCTACCTCCTTGCATCAGTACAGCACCTATTCTGGTACCACATGCATCCGTGTATACCGTCATCTCTTCGTTCCCCTTATGAATAACTAACACTGGCGCACACATTAACTTCTCCTTTAGACTCTTAAATGCATTCTCACACCTTCCGTCCCAAGCAAAATATTGATTCTTCTTAGTTAACAGAGTTAACGGTGTTGCCATCTTAGAGAAGTCTTGAATAAATTTGCGATAGTATCCAACTAACCCCAAGAAACTTCTCACGTCCATTGCATTCATGGGCATAGACCAATATTGCACCGTAACCACCATCGCAGGGTCCACGGCAATACCATCCTCTAAAACAATATGGGCCAAGAACCTCACTACCCTCCTCTAGAAGTGACACTTAGAAAATTTCGCTTTCAATCGGTATTTCCTCAACACCTCCATTACTGTCCTCAAATGTTCCTTGTGTTCTTCCGCTGTCCTCGAGTAAACCAAGATATCATCCACAAACACAAGAACAAACTTATTTAATTGATCCCTAGAAACCCTATTCATAAGATTCACAAAATATGCGGGTGCATTGGTCAACCCGAATGGCATGACCAACCACTCATAAAATCCAAACGGCGTCCGAAATGTCGTTTTAGGTATACTTTCAGTTGCTACTCGGAGTTGATGAAAACCTGTCGTGAGATCCAACTGGGAAAACACTCTTGCTCCATTCAATTGATCAAACAAATCATCTATTCGTGGGAGAGGAAACTTATTCTTCCTAGTCACCTTGTTCAACTCGCGGTAGTCCACACATAAGCTAAGGGAAACATCGGCCTTAGTAGCAAATACAACAGGTGCTCCCCACTTGGAAATACTTCTTCGGATAAATCCCTTCTTCAAAAGATTGCCTACTTGCACCTCGAGCTCTCGCTGCTCCCTTGGCTCCATATGACGAGGTGGCATCACTATAGGTCTGGCATCTTTCACAAAATCAATCCGAAACTCGATCTCCCATTGTGGTGGAAGTCCGGTCACTTCCCCGAAGATATCCGAATACTCGCCAGCAATAGGCACATCTGATAACTCATCATGCGGGATGTCGAGAGAATTAAGAAAACTAGCCATCACCCCATCACTAGGTAGGCAACCCAATACCACCCTCCGTCCATCATCCGCTCTAATGGTCACCGAAGACCCCCCACAGTCTACCACCACCCCATACCTTTAGAGCCAATCGACTCCCAAGATAATGCCAAACCCAATAAAGCCCAAAACAAAGCAATCACAAGCAAACAAACATCCATGATTTGATAAGACCAAATTATGAAAAATCATAAAAAGGCTAGTCGAGCCACCGATCGGGTTCGTCACCACTAAAGGTCTATCGACAATCTCGGGTTCCAGTTCCAACCTATCTACCAGGTCACTAGACACGAAGGAATGGGAAGCCCCGGTATAAAACAGTACTCGAATAGGAACATCATAAATAGAAAGCATACCTTGGATAACGACACCCTTTCCCTTCTCCGCCACTATTGGGGCATTCGACGAAGAAGGAACAACGCTGATAGCATATGCTTTCACGATCTACTCCTCCTTAGGAGGTTGTGGGCATTTATCCTTATGATGTCCCACTTGTCCGCAATTGAAGCACTTCCTGTCCTCTCGCTTTTCTCGACTATCTCTGGTATAGTGTCCCTTCTTGCCAAAGCTAAAGCACTCGATATCTTTCTTATTCTTCTTTTTCTAACCATCCTTGGTTGGGTTATGTTTTCTCTTATTCTGAGAATTCTTATTGCCTTCACCGCTTGCCAGCGGTTTCGGCTCCTCTACAGATGTAACAACGATCTCAGACTTTGGCTTAGGGTAAAGGCTCTCCGACCTCAATGCCTTTCTCATAACAGATTCGAATGTTTCATCGATACGGTTTATAAGTCTTTCCCCCAAGTACCCATCTAGGACAGTTATGAACTTCTCCTTCTTCTTCTCGGCAGTATCGATAAGAGATAATCCATTTATCGATAAAGTATCGAATTCAGCAATATATTCCGAGACTGCCCTACCATTCTACTTAAGTGCCAAAAACTTCCTAAAAAACATGATTTCGGAGCAGATGGAATAAACTTGTCACTGAAGCGAGTCTTAAACTGATTCCAAATAACTTGATCCTCGGGAGTAGCCGTTTTAATGGCATTTTACCAATTCATTGTCCGTCCTTCAAGCTGATGCGATGCTAACTTTCTCTTCATGGCATCATTGATCCCCAAATCCTCGAAGATGCGCTCACAACTATCAACCCAATCCTGAACTTTCGTAGTCGATTCTGTTCCATGGAACGGCTTCCCACCAATAATAGTATAATCCTTGTTAAGCTTGGCGAAATCGGCCCTAGGCGCCTGCACTACTGCACCACCACCGTTAGCAGCACTAGGAACTGCTCCCTGAGCATCCCTAAGCATCCCTAAGCCTCTCTCGCATGAAGGCAGTAAACATCGTTCTTATGTAAGTGACATTCCCATTGTTGGCTTCTGAACCCGTACTTCTCGTACTTCGTCTCATCGCTCAATCTGTAAAGAGAAAATGATTAACCATCTCCTTAGTGGTGCCCATGCAGTGCGACTTCATCCTTAGATGTACTAATAGTATATATATATAGTTTTTGAAAACCAAAATATCACAAATACGTGTTCTCATATACGTATACTATCTCTCCCTGATATCTTCCCCTAGGTTAGACTATGCAACCTGGCTTTGATACCAAGTATGACGGGCGCCCTGTACCATTAAACATTTTTCCGACACTCGTTGTGCCAATGTCCGACTAGCACGGGACGATCGTCAAAAAGGGTTGAAGCAATGAACTTCCAAAAACCTATAGTATATCTCATAGGGCATGGAATAAAATATGATAATAACATACTTAATATAAAACAGGTGAGACAATGCATAACCTAAAAACTAAACCATATCCATCAGAGTAACGAAATCCCAAAATACAGCTTATGATCCAAACCATTATTATAACTTCAAAATGTTGCCTTTAAAAAGGTAATAAAAGAGGTACACTTCCTATGCCCAAGCAGTGACTAACAACAACACAGGGAGAGTATATGTATATAGTACGTGGAAGCCTCCTTCTTGTCTCCGGACAGCTACTCGTGCATAACCACCTAACATGTCTCTAGTCTGCTCGTTTAAGAGCACCCAGAGTAATAAGAAGAGACATAAAACTCTGGGTCAGACGAAAGTCTGGTATGAGCGATAGCAAATCTATACCACTAAATAGAGCAATAACAAGTATAAGAAATCATACCTGATCTAGACCTACAACCAAAGAGTTAGCACAACAAGATGTACAATACTCTAAGGTAACACTAACATATAGTGTAAAAATGGGAGTGTGCGTGTCATGATGATAGCAAACATCAAACATAGCAATCATTCCCACATCTCTCACTCAATGCGTAAAGCATACGATATCCACTGCTTTGATCACCAGATCCATTGGGGCCATGACGGAGTCCAACTTCGTACAACTATCGCTGAGATCGCTTTGCCCTTTGGGGCCTTGATGGAGTCCCACTTCATACAACCTCTGACCCCATTGCACTGGTCCATAGTCAATAACCCTATCGGGTCAACTAGTCAACATAGCCCAGCTCCTGGTTCGTCTACATACCCCCTCTCTCAATGGTGAACCAAAGTTATGGATATCAATAACCCCTTTGCACGTCTCGCAGCAAAGCCAAACTCTAGAAGTTAACTCGTTGGTTCCCATCTGGATCCTGAGTAATAACTTCTCACTTGGACTTCCTTTGTATCTCAGGTTTTTGTTGAATTGGAGTTGATCTTCAAAAGAGTTCACAATCGTCGTCGCGTGGTAGAAATTCAAATCCAGTTCGGTTCGTGGTGCTCTATCTGGTCGATTCATGACCCTCTCCTGGTGGCGGTTCATGACCCTCTCCTGGTGGTGGTTCGTGAGCTCTCGTGGGGAGGTTCGTGGCCCCGGTTTGTGACCCTCTTCTGGGGGCGGTTCGTGGCCCCGGTTCATGACCCTCTCATGGTGGCGGTTCGTGACCCCGGTTCGTAAGCCTCTCGTGGGGGCGGTTCATGACCCCGGTTCTTGACCCTCTCCTGGGGGTGGTTCATGACCCTTCAATCAGAAACATTAAAACATCAATTACCTAGGCTATTGCAGATCAAACATACCCTAAATCTAAGATTTTCCCCTTAACCATGTTTAACAATATCTAAATATAGGATTAGCAAACTTAATCAAAATTAACCCAAATTCATACCAGCGACATAAAATAATATTTTAGAATTTATACATATTTTTCTAGAATTTTTAGATGTATAATTTCGCTAATTATCACTAATCACCCCTAATTAGCCATAATTAGTGTATAAACATGCAAATCACTCACCTTAGCCACAAAAGAATGTTAGATCTGAAACTTATATTGATTTGGCATGGATTCTTATGTAGTGCAATAACTACAACTCGGATTTGGTGTTAATCCGACTTGATTTGACGTAGATATGATCAATTAGTGATTAGAAAGCAATTGGAGAGAGATTTGGAAGATGAAGGCAATGATTAGGGTTAGAGGAATGTTTGTGGCGGCTGGAAAAATGAAAGGAAATGTTTCTCCAAACCCTTTCAGCCCTCCCATAACCCTAATCCCTAAATGGGTTATGGGCCTAGCTGTTAATCACCTTATTAAGCCCGATTAAGCTGTTTTCCATCTTCGAACCTTATTTCAGCCATATCTCCCAAACGGTAAGTTCATTTGATTAATGTGACCACTTTACGGAATGGGAAACCATCATCCAAATCCAATGGAAGTGGTTTCAGGCCAAACTCCTTATTATAGGTGAAACAAGATTCGCCAGGGGCAAAACGGTCATTTAAAATTCGGCAAAAATCGTGAATGTAGGAAATGACCCTAATAGTCGTTTCCCGAAGTTACACGACCATATGACTTCGTATGAGAATAAAATAAATATTCTACAATCCTCCGATACGTGGAATGCGGGTCATTACAACTCCTGCTTGAGTTCACAATCAAAGCACCATTCATCTTTGAGTTGCGCATCAATCATATGAAGTCCATTTCAATCCAAACTTTACCAGCAACCTCAGGAAGCCAGGATAAACAATCCCCCAAAGTCTCACCTTCTCGGGGCCCAACTTCATGGGTCGGTGTCGACCCTCATGGGTCTGTGCCGACCCATCCACTTAGCCAATTTTGGCTATGGTTGGCCCATATTCGTCCCTGCCTCGAGCATGTTCCTCTGGTCCGATCTTTAATCATTTTGACGCTCGTTTTCAGAGCTTCTGCCAATCCATTTACATTTCTAGAAATCAACCTTCGACCCATCCAAAACACATTCGATTGACCTGGAAATTCATCAGTAGCTTCGACTCACCAACCTGATGCCATAAACAAAATTTCAAAGCCCCACGACCAATCCTCATGGGTCGGTGCCGACCTTTGTAACACCCCACCTCCGCTAGGGTCACTCACAAAGGGAATGCACTAGGTTTGGTGAAGTATTATCGAGGTAAACATGCACAGAAATATTACAAGACAGAACATATATAAAACAGCGGAAGTAAAACAAATTTCATTACCTTATAGAATAAGGTCTAAAGCCTTTTTCATCAGAATACATCAAAACCTGCCTTGCAATAGTAAAGAAGCATAAAACTTTTTCATAAATTATTTCCCAAAATAAAGCGGTGAAGCAGCCATAGCCAAGAGAAGACCAAGCTATACATGATGACCTTCAAGCATAAGAGGTCCGAACTAAACAACAGCATTTCCTCCTTGAAAACCTGGGGGGGGGGAACGGAAGACAAAGAGGCGAAAGGAAACGGGGTCAGTCATAAAGACTGGTAAGTCCTATCTACTTCCAGCATAAAAACAGGTAAAGGTAACATGACATGCATAAACTGAAAATAAACATAAGGATGACGACAAGATAGATAAACTAAACCAAGATAACAGGGTGAACTACGGTATCAAGATAAACTAAGGTATCATGATAAACTACGGTGTCAAGGTAAATCAAAGTATCACATCGTCAGGTTTCTATCAAGTATAATATCCCAAGGTATCTATCATGTATATTTGCTCTGCACCTCCCGTACTAGTATCCCAACCCGTGTCATGAGTTAACTATAAAATGTCCCTTGACCAAAGTCATGAAATGGTCCATGTCAACCTAATATATCGCGTACATAGGTTTTCCTAACTCGTATGTTTCTTTCCATGCATAAGTTCAGTCCTTTGCCGTAGGCCGTACGAGCTTCCTCACTACTTCAACGTAGTACCATTTGATCCTTGAAACCGTTTGGACTGTCATCTTTTATCTAACTATGTTTTCTTATCAAGAACTATCGCGTGTTCAACTAAGATTTATGCCACCCAAGAGCACTGGGAATTATGCTACCTAATGAACGTTTCGTATCTTGATTTGGGTTTTAGCCACCTAGGGCTACTAGGGATTATGCTACCCGTCAACCGCCCCTTTATCCCACGTATGAATCGTGAATCGTTTTCCATGTCTAGACGCACATGTATCTCAATGTGCCATCCGAGTTCCGTGCCAGGGAAAATCAAGAAATACGGAACTCGGTCGGGAGCTTTAAGTCATCTGCCGATGCAGATATCAAGGTCTGTTTTTGTATCCGTGGCTATGGTCCCACGCGACCCCTCCCTCAACTACTGAAAGGCAAAACAAGAAAAGTCATGTATGAGAACTACACTAAGGCCATCGATGCCCCCTTCCCGGACGGCCAACCTCACCCATACCTAGATAGCGAGTATGGTCGGTTGGGTGTTCTCTGCCTTTCCGTACGTACACGATTGACTAAAGATGGTAGGTGGCCGACGATGTGCTATCTAGGGCTACCGTAAAAATATCGCCGACCCCACGCTAATCCACCCCAGTCTTTAGGTTGCTCGCACGGCAACCAAGGCATACCCTTGGATCTTCTACCGCAGACCTTAACCTCTGTGAGGCCAGGTTTCATGGACCATCTGCCACCTCACAGAGGGATACCAAGAGTACCCTCACGTCCCCCGAAGCTACCGCTTCGTCACCCAGTTCGCTGGAGCTTTTTATCCAAGTCAGATAAGTTGCTCCTCCTCGTATACTAAGCGATGACCTACCGTATCAGGTTACTCATCTATTTATGAACTAGTCCCATGTCCTTGGCTAAGAATTATTACTTAGTTATTCTTAACTAAGGTTTACCACTTAGCTTCTTTTCCCGTTATCCTTGATTAACTACGATTTTCTACCTAGTTCCTCTAACTAGGGTTTTGTCTATTGGGTTAAGTGTTGTTATTCAAGTCCATGACTTAACCCGCCTACCAACCATGTCATGATCGGCTAAGTGTTCAAGTTCAAGGCTTAGCCCTACAACCCGTATGTCAAATTGGCTAAGTATATCAAACGGTTTACGACTTAACCTTATCCACTTATCATTTTAGATTGGTTAAGTATAGATTTATTTAACCTCATCAATTTATCGAGTTAAATCGGTTAAGTGTATTTAAGTGGTTCGTGACTTAGCCATATCAAGTTACTATGTTAGATTGTTTAAGTATAGATTAATTTAACCCCATCCAATTACCGTGATAGATTGGTTAAGTATAGGTCGACTTAACCCCATCAAGTTATCGAGTCGGATTGGTTAAGCATAGGTTAGCTTAACCCTATCCACTAATCGTATTAGAATGGTTAAGTATATTCATTGGGACTTAACCCTATTAAGTTATCATGTTAGATCGGTTAAGTGTAGGTTACTTAACCTCATCACCTTACCGTGTTAGATTAGTTAAGTCTAGGTTACTTAACCCCATCTAATTACCGTGTTTAGATTAGTTAAGTGTGGATTACTTAACCCCATCGAATTTACCGTGTTAGATTAGTTAAGTATGGATTACTCAACCCCATTGAATTTACCGTGTTAGATTAGTTAAGTCTAGGTTACTTAACCCCATCTAAGTACCGTGTTTAGATTAGTTAAGTGTAAATTACTTAACCCCATCCCCTAATTGTCTTATATGGTTAAGTGTCATTAAGAAATCAAGTCTGGTTCCACTTAACCTACCCATTCGTGTCATATCGGTTAAGTGTCATTAGTCAAAATTACTTAACCTTTTCATGTGGCATTAATTAGATTAATGCACCCCAACCTCTCACATTAGACTTTGTTGTGGTTACTAGTTAAGCCGGGCGGGTCCGGGTAGCTTTACACCACAACCTAGTCTAACCTCGGGTTTTAAGTGCTATATGACCCACTACTCACATTTGGTCCTATTGTTTGTAGCCACTAGTTAAGCCGGGCGGGTCCGGGTAGATTTATGCTACAAACTTGAGACGACCCGAACTTCCCCGGTCTCCGAAGAGAACAGAAAGGTCGAATTGTTTTGAGAACACGACAAATCAGAACGCAGAAGGGAGAACATTTCATTGTATATTACAACAATCCATCAGATTACAAGGATATACAGAGTATAAATGAATATTACACAGAAATATCAGAGATTTAAATTACATTTAAATAAATTGCAGCGGAAAATAATACAATACGCAACTAGAAGTAGATATACGGATACAAAGCTTTCCGGATATCGTTCCAGCTGTAAACCAGGATCCTATGAATATAAATCTACAAAACCAAAACTACTAGCTGCCCATGTCAAAATAAGGGCACCCAGAGTTTAGGTTAAAACAATAAACTCCAGGTCAGTCATGGGACTGGTGTGAGAACTAAAACAGTTATTAATCTTTATTTTAAAGTTCGGTAAATCAAGGGACCACGCCGTATAACACGGAATGGGTTTCCTCCCAAGAATACCAGTGCATAAAACAAACAACGCAATGCTAAATAAAGAAAAATGAAGCTGTTATAAGACCCAGGTCCTTTCACACAATGCAACGCAAGCCGGGGGATAGGGTTTTCCCTTATAACAGCCAAAGAATGCTTGATACGTTTAAAAACAAATCATTTGATACTATAATAAGTGTACAGTGTTTAAAACAATTTCAATCATAAATATCAATCATAGGCGACATGAGCGTCCCATGCCACTATGTCGCCATATATAGGTTCACAAATAAAACCGCAAATGTCACGTATTTGGAAATTGGATTTCCATCTATGAACCGAGGCAAAAGATAGTCCTCAACCGATTCGAGACTCTCTAGCCCGAGCCTCAGGCAAGTACTCAGTCAAGCCTTTGGATCGTCAGGGCCGGTCCACCGATGTGGATTAAAATGCCTGAACACTGCGTTTCCCCGCCCTTTGGGGCGTAAATGAGCCAACGAATGGCTCCATCGGACCCGGATCGTCCGATCTAACCGAGGCGCCTCGCAACAGCAACAACCACACAGGTGAAAAGTATATAAATGTCAGGGCTGGTAGGTCACTGACACCACCCTAGCTAGAAAGAAATGCATGCCCTTCCTGAGGTCCGTCTCCCGTTTTTGGTTCACAACCGGGGTGTGAGGCTCACGAATTCACGTTACACAAAGTTGTGCTTTGATCATCACCACAAAACTTTGCTTTTCAACAGAAGCCTCGATCAATTGCATCTTAGCATGCCACACAGGCAAACCACTCTATGCAACCGATATCAGTCACACAGAACGAAATCCAATGTCAGACACACAGTCCATTTACAAGTCCGTTCTGGGTCTGAACGAAACCGGAGGCACTTTCCTCGCATATCCATCGATCTCCAAGCACATCTGGACGACCACCGATTGATTCCCTCATCTTGGGTGTACAGCCCAATCAAGATCATCAGTAATCACCCAAACGATGTGAAGACTTCCGGTCTTCAACCACCGTCTTCATCTTCGACTTATCGTCGTATCAGTTATTCAGAATGGGATAAACCCGGTCTTTCCGAATAACTCGCGTATATTTTAAATAAGTGTTACACAAACACAACATACGCCTCATTCCAATTCATCAGTCACTAACCGTAAATTAATCAAGAGAATAATTTCCCAAATATTAACCTCGAAGGCCGAAACCAACATCAGATCAATATCCAGAAAACCATTCTGCTTGGCTAACCGACAGTTAGTTTCTAAATTTCACATTCATAGGGAAAGGTTCCCATTAATTTTATCCAAGATAAATTCCTTGAATTTATTCTCTAATCTTCTTTTGAATTTCGATTCAACTAGTCGGGATTAACGAACCTTACCGAAGTAATCATTTGTTTTAATTTCCCAATCCCAACCTATTCATCCCATGAAGTAAAACTGGTTATACTTCATATCTAACACCACGGTGTTATCGGTAAATTCAATTACCATTTCACGTTCAAATCTAATTAAAGATTTAACTAACGCCTGGAGCAAAACTGGTGATACTCCATCCTCGATCTTTTCAATCTAATTAAAGATTCATTAAAACTCCACTTAGTTTTAATCTGTGACTGGGTTAAAGAATCAGTGTCATTTGAAACACGGTTCACGATAAACCCAAAATCCCATTCCATTAATTATCGGGTTAAAGAACAAGTGTTATTTAAAAACACTGTTCACGATAAACCCAAAAATCAATATCAATTCAATTCCAATTAAATATTATTTAATTGGTACACTTCATTAAATCTAAATAAAAAGATTTAATCTTTTCTCAACTGGGTTCAAGAACAATGTTAATGAAGACACCATTCACGACAAACCCAAATCACATTTGATATTAAATACAAGGCTCTGAATAGAAAATATATCGGCTTATATTCAATATCAAATTCTACGACCAACAGATATCGTATTGGAAATAACGATATATATATCTATATCTTTCAAATTTCCATAACAACATCTGTATAATCACGAAATCCAACATCGAAATATTCCAAAGACAATTTCGATTCAAATCCATTCCAATGCAATCATTGGAAATTCTGGTTATTTTCAAAACCATTTCAAATTCAATTTATTTATTTAAAAATAAATAGAATTATAATTCTAGTTCAAAACTAGTTCATTTCGATAAAAATCTATTTTTATCTTTTCAAATATGGAGTTTTTCATCCCAATTCTTTCTAATTCATTTCTTATGATTTTACACAAATTATTACGATTTTTAATAATTTTATCAAGGCCTGTACAATCGATTTCCATCAACGGCCATCGAACTGCACTTACAGCGACCTTTTCCAAATTTGATTTGGACATAATTCCAAATCCTACTGTTAGATTTCTAATTTCTAATATTCGTTAGAAAGCTCTTTCCGATACGAACCCAACGGTTCCGGTTTTAGGAGAATCCGACGGTCGGATCTCCCGTAATATCCGTTCGAAGTCAATGGTCGAAATTCGCGAACTGTCGCGGCGCGGTGCGTTCTATTCAGGCCATTGTATTATATATATAATATATACTTCGTCGATTTCCTTTTAAAACGTGCTTTATAAATCGTTTTAAATTCGTTTTCAAAACGTTTTCAACTTCATTTTCAAATTCAAATCAAAACTGAATTTTCCAATCTAAATTCATTTTAAATTCATTTCAAATTGATTTCAATTCAAATTGATTTCTAATTCAATTTCAGTTCGTTTTCAATTCAATTCAATTTCAATTCGAATTCATTTCTATTCCATTTCAATTCGAATTCATTTATATTCAATTTAAATTCGAATTCATTTCTATTCAATTTCAATTCGAATTCGTTTATATTCAATTTCAATTCGAATTTATTTATATTCAATTTCAATTCGAATTTATTTATATTCAATTTCCATTCGAATTTATTTATATTCAATTCCAATTCGAATTCGTTTATATTCAATTTCAATTCGAATATATTTATATTCAATTCCAATTCGAATTCTTTTATATTCAATTCCAATTCGAATTTATTTATATTCAATTCCAATTTGAATTTATTTATATTCAATTCCAATTCGAATTCGTTTATATTCAATTTCAATTCGAATTTTTTATATTCAATTCCAATTCGAATTCTTTTATATTCAATTCCAATTCGAATTCTTTTATATTCAATTCCAATTCGAATTTATTTATATTCAATTCTAATTCGAATTCGTTTATATTCAATTTCCATTCGAATTTATTTATATTCAATTCCAATTCGAATTCGTTTATATTCAATTTCAATTCGAATTTATTTATATTTAATTCCAATTCGAATTCTTTTATATTCAATTCCAATTCGAATTTATTTATATTCAATTCTTTTCAAAATATCAGATTTTGAAATCACTTTTGATATTCATTATAAATTGAATAAAATCGATATAAATATCGTTCACGTCAAAATGGCGTCAATCTAATCCATACGGCTTCATATATTCCTATTTTCAAATATTCTATTTCAAATATTTCTTTTTCAAATATTTCTATTTTAAAACTGGAATGAGGCCCAATCAATTACCATATAATGTTAGTTATATGGATTTTCTACAACACATGTATATATCAACAACGATGAATAATCAACCATCATCCAAAGTGCATTCTACACTGTATAAGCATCAAATATAAATATTCAACGCTTATAACAGCCTGTCAATCAATCGATCGACATACAACTAAACAATCGGGATTAGTGTACGTCAAATATCATCCCAATACCCGTGTGGGGTTTCAAGAAATCAAACACAGATTTTTATTTGTGCAGTTGGGCGATGTATAAAATTTATCGTCCCAATCAATGTCCTTCAAATAGGTGTACATAAACAAACTGTCCGGTTTGTAAATAAATATTTATTTATTCACATTCACGTTAAAAAATATATTTTTAACGATCAAACTATTTTATTCAACCTATGAATATTCTATTCGGTTCATTTATTAAATAAAATGTTATCTTTATTTTTCTAACTTATTTTTAGAAAATTTCGGCGGCATAACGGCACGATACTAGAAACGGGACAAGGCCTAGCCTTATCCCCGGTCTAGTGAAGGCCCACGCCATTCACACATCAATCAAATCAATTTCATTTCACCAAACAATTCAATTCAAACCAAATAATCTAACCAACTACACAACCAAACAATTAAACAAACAAGTCATCCATGGTCTGTAGATGACGGGTGTCGGGTGCTGCTAAGCACCGTCTGCATCCTAGTATATATATAACTAGAAAAAGAAATTGAAGAGTGAGAAGTTCTCACCGATAGCTATCCCAACTTCACGACAGTTCATTTATAGAAATCTTCGCCGTTCTCGCCTTTCGTCACTTTCGTTGCCCGTAGCCACTACATATGTAAAAATCGAATTTTTACTTTGCTATTCAATATATAAAAATGGAATTTTTACTTCGTTGTTCAATATATAAAAATCGAATTTTTACTTTGCTATTCAATATATAAAAATCGAATTTTTACTTCGTTATTCAATATATAAAAATCGAATTTTTACTTTGCTATTCAATATATAAAAATCGAATTTTTACTTCGCTATTCAATATATAAAAATCATACCTTTTTAATTTATAAAAATCGTACCTTTTTAATTTATAAAAATCGTACCTTTTTAATTTATAAAAATCTAAACTAAAAAATGAAAATCATATAAGAACTTACATCGTTTTCCAAGCGAAAGGAGAGGTTTTGCTGAGTTCGCCGGAGGTGGCTTCAACGTTGAACTCGACATCGAATTGAGGAGAAGGAACTCGCGAAGGAGGGGAAAGGTCGGGTCAGTGGGGCTGGCGATGGGGTGGAGTCGCGCTCGCGGTGGAAGAAGTGGAGGAGGGTGGCTTGGGGTCGGTAAGTGGTGGCGCAGGGGGTTGGGGGAGTATCGCGTCGCAGTGGTGAGAGAGGGGGGGTATCGCGTCGCAGTGGAAAGAGGGGGGGCGGTATCGCGTCGGCGCTGGAGGAGGGGGGGCTGTCGGTGGTGGCGCGCCACCTGTAGCAGGCGCGAGCGATTTTTTCTTCTTCTTCTTTTTCTAATTGAAAACCCACGGTGAGAATAAGGAGGAAGAGAGAGTGTGTATAGGGGTAAGGGAATATATATATTTATATATTTTATTTTATATTTTTATTTTATTTCAAAAAGTTGACTTTCACATATGACCTCTAAACGAGGCCCACCGCCTGTCGTCCATAGCGTATTACCCCCATTATGAACACAATGGGATATGTATCGTAAGCTGATTCGGCTGTTACAATTAGTTTTCGTCAAAATCAACATATAACTCTATATATTGAATTTGAACGCGCATTTCATTTTACCGGGGTCACATACTAACTCTATAAATCCCAAAAAAATATTTTATGGCTTCGTATTGACAATATGGTCCTAACAAAACTAGTTTCGTCGAATTCCGAGAACGTTGGAAAAATGGCCATTTTCCAGTCGATTAAAATCAACTGAAACTGGTCAAACGCATTTTCCTTTGCCACGCTCACATATTGATTCGAAAAATTATGAATTTTGAAACCTAGCAATAACTTGACATCCCGGATCCAACAAAAGTGGTTTCGTCGAAATCTGAGGTCGTTTGCACAATGGCTATTTTTAAGGGCCTGAATTCCATAGCGACTATTCAGAATTTTCAACTGGACATATCTTTTGATTCCCGCTATGAAATTTCGATCTTTCGGATTCGTTGGAAAGATGGTCATAATTAGATTCCATTATTTTTGGTTTCACTAAAATCCGGTTTATTTTGCACCCGGTACATTCAATTGAAGTTTGAAATCGAATTATCGAACTACCGCGCCATTTTCAATTCCTTTTATAAATATATATAATTATTTATATTCTAACGACGATCTATATAACTATATACGTTCTAATTATATTCAAAATAAATTTTCGTCGATATTATTTAAAATAATTCTTTTTAAATAATCAAAATTCGCTAAAATTGCCAAAATAAAAATTTTAAACTGGCCCAGATTTTCGGGTTGTTACAATCTCCCCCACTTAAAACTTTTCGTCCCCGAAAAGGAACAAAGTCGAAAGTGGTTTGATTAATCAACTCTACGTTCGATCTGGCTTCCATTCTCCAACTTTTCAGTTTCTGAGAATTTTCAAATTCTTCAAAAATTTGGCTAACACCCTAAATTTTTGAAAAATTTCGCTATAACCTCCCCTGCACCGGGAGCCACGGGAAAATCCCGAAATTGCGATATAGGCCTTCTGATCTCAAAAAGAAAAAGAAAAAGCCAAGCGGCTAGCCAATAGGCTCATAAAACCATCATCACCCAAACAAAACAGTAAATTATAGTAAACATGTACCTATTTGTCGGGCAAACAAATTTTATTCTCTGCTCTAGCCTCCTTGCTATGACCTGTTCAATGTAAGTATATGTATATGCAAGCAAATGCGACCAAATTTCAATACAATTCACTATTTGACCAATTTGGTTAAAGTTTCCACATTTAATTATTCAAACAATAATCAAACAACACAACCATCAATCAATTAGTGAATTATCATTTCAAATTCATAACTTTGATATATAGTCAAAAATCTCATTTTTGGTGCCAATTCACAACAATAAGCCCTATCTAATTTTGGTTCTCACACCAGTCTAATGGAAATATATAGAAATCCCACATTCGAAACTCGAACATAAATGTTGATGATGCGATCGCTATCATCAATATCATCTCCGGGCGACTAGAGTGTGATGCTATATCTATCCAATATATTAAAACTTTGAATATACGTTTGCAAGGCGTATATGCAAATTCTTTATATACTGAATTGTCCAAAATCAATATAAATAAATTATTCAAATACGTGTAAAACGATTTAAATTTCAAAACAGAATTGTTTTCATTTGAAAAATATACTCTTCACACTCGTTCTAGGATACTACTGATCCCATCTCTAACGAGTCATTCCATTGGATATTACTAATCCAATATCTGATGAATTCTTTCGTATGGTTCTAATGTGCCTTGTTCTCTGAGCTTTGTAAACCAAAGCTCTGATACCACGCTGAGACGACCCGAACTTCCCCGGTCTCCGAAGAGAAGAGAAAGGTCGAATTGTTTTGAGAACACGACAAATCAGAACGCAGACGGGAGAACATTTCATTGTATATTACAACAATCCATCAGATTTCAAGAATATACAGAGTATAAATGAATAATACACAGAAATATCAGAGATTTAAATTACATTTAAATAAATTGCAGCGGAAAATAATACAATACGCAACTAGAAGTAGATATACGGATACAAAGCTTTCCGGATATCGTTCCAGCTATAAACCAGGATCCTGTGAATATAAATCTGCAAAACCAAAACTACTAGCTGCCCGTGTCAAAATAAGGGCACCCAGAGTTTAGGTTAAAACAATAAACTCCAGGTCAGTCATGGGACTGGTGTGAGAACTAAAACAGTTATTAATCTTTATTTTAAAGTTCGGTAAATCAAGGGACCACGCCGTATAACACAGAACGGGTTTCCTCCCAAGAATACCAGTGCATAAAACAAACAACGCAATGCTAAATAAAGAAAAATGAAGCTGTTATAAGACCCAGGTCCTATCACACAATGCAACGCAAGCCGGAGGATAGGGTTTTCCCTTATAACAGCCAAAGAATGCTTGATACGTTTAAAAACAAATCATTTGATACTATAATAAGTGTACAGTGTTTAAAACAATTTCAATCATAAATATCAATCATAGGCGACATGAGCGTCCCATGCCACAATGTCGCCATATATAGGTTCACAAATAAAACCGCAAATGTCACGTATTTGGAAATTGGATTTCCATCTATGAACCGAGGCAAAAGATAGTCCTCAACCGATTCGAGACTCTCTAGCCCGAGCCTCAGGCAAGTACTCAGTCAAGCCTTTGGATCGTCAGGACCGGTCCACCGATGTGGATTAAAATGCCTGAACACTGCGTTTCCCCGCCCTTTGGGGCGTAAATGAGCCAACGAATGGCTCCATCGGACCCGGATCGTCCGATCTAACCGAGGCGCCTCGCAACAGCAACAACCACACAGGTGAAAAGTATATAAATGTCAGGGCTGGTAGGTCACTGACACCACCCTAGCTAGAAAGAAACGCATGCCCTTCCTGAGGTCCGTCTCCCCTTTTTGGTTCACAACCAGGGTGTGAGGCTCGCGAATTCACGTTACACAAAGCTGTGCCACACAGGCTGTGCTTTGATCATCACCACAAAACTTTGCTTTTCAATAGAAGCCTCGATCAATTGCATCTTAGCATGCCACACAGGCAAACCACTCTATGCAACCGATATCAGTCACACAGAACGAAATCCAATGTCAGACACACAGTCCATTTACAAGTCCGTTCTGGGTCTGAACGAAACCGGAGGCACTTTCCTCGCATATCCATCGATCTCCAAGCACATCTGGACGACCACCGATTGATTCCCTCATCTTGGGTGTACAGCACAATCAAGATCATCAGTAATCACCCAAACGATGTGAAGACTTCCGGTCTTCAACCACCGTCTTCATCTTCGACTTATCGTCGTATCAGTTATTCAGAATGGGATAAACCCGGTCTTTCCAAATAACTCGCGTATATTTTAAATAAGTATTACACAAACACAACATACGCCTCATTCCAATTCATCAGTCACTAACCGTAAATTAATCAAGAGAATAATTTCCCAAATATTAACCCCGAAGGCCGAAACCAACATCAGATCAATATCCAGAAAACCATTCTGCTTGGCTAACCGACAGTTAGTTTCTAAATTTCACATTCATAGGGAAAGGTTCCCATTAATTTTATCCAAGATAAATTCCTTGAATTTATTCTCTAATCTTCTTTTGAATTTCGATTCAACTTGTCGGGATTAACGAACCTTACCGAAGTAATCATTTGTTTTAATTTCCCAATCCCAACCTATTCATCCCATGAAGTAAAACTGGTTATACTTCATATCTAACACCACGGTGTTATCGGTAAATTCAATTACCATTTCACGTTCAAATCTAATTAAAGATTTAACTAACGCCTGGAGCAAAACTGGTGATACTCCATCCTCGATCTTTTCAATCTAATTAAAGATTCATTAAAACTCCACTTAGTTTTAATCTGTTACTGGGTTAAAGAATCAGTGTCATTTGAAACACGCTTCACGATAAACCCAAAATCCCATTCCATTAATTATCGGGTTAAAGAACAAGTGCTATTTAAAAACACTGTTCACGATAAACCCAAAAATCAATATCAATTCCAATTAAATATTATTTAATTGGTACACTTCATTAAATCTAAATAAAAAGATTTAATCTTTTCTCAGCTGGGTTCAAGAACAGTGTTAATGAAGACACCATTCACGACAAACCCAAATCACATTTGATATTAAATACAAGGCTCTGAATAGAAAATATATCGGCTTATATTCAATATCAAATTCTACGACCAACAAATATCGTATTGGAAATAACGATATATATATCTATATCTTTCAAATTTCCATAACAACATCTGTATAATCACGAAATCCAACATCGAAATATTCCGAAGACAATTTCGATTCAAATCCATTCCAATGCAATCATTGGAAATTCTGGTTATTTTCAAAACCATTTCAAATTCAATTTATTTATTTAAAAATAAATAGAATTATAATTCTAGTTCAAAACTAGTTCATTTCGATAAAAATCTATTTTTATCTTTTCAAATATGGAGTTTTTCATCCCAATTCTTTCTAAATCATTTCTTATGATTTTACACAAATTATTACTATTTTTAATAATTTTATCAAGACCTGTACAATCGATTTCCATCAACGGCCATCGAACTGCACTTACAACGACCTTTTCCAAATTTGATTTGGACATAATTCCAAATCCAACCGTTAGATTTCTAATTTCTAATATTCGATTGAAAGCTCTTTCCGATACAAACCCAACGGTTCCGGTTTTAGGAGAATCCGACGGTCAGATCTCCCGTAATATCCGTTCGAAGTCAATGGTCGAAATTCGCGAACTGCCGCGGCGCGGCGCATTCTATTCAGGCCATTATATTATATATATAATATATATAATATATACTTCGTCGATTTCCTTTTAAAACGTGCTTTATAAATCGTTTTAAATTCGTTTTCAAAACGTTTTCAACTTCATTTTCAAATTCAAATCAAAACTGAATTTTCCAATTTAAATTCATTTTAAATTCATTTCAAATTGATTTCAATTCAAATTGATTTCTAATTCAATTTCAGTTCGTTTTCAATTCAATTTCAATTCGAATTCATTTCTATTCCATTTCAATTCGAATTCATTTATATTCAATTTAAATTCGAATTCATTTCTATTCAATTTCAATTCGAATTCGTTTATATTCAATTTCAATTCGAATTTATTTATATTCAATTTCAATTCGAATTTATTTATATTCAATTTCCATTCGAATTTATTTATATTCAATTCCAATTCGAATTTGTTTTTATTCAATTTCAACTCGAATTTTTTTATATTCAATTCCAATTCGAATTCTTTTCTATTCAATTCCAATTCGAATTTATTTATATTCAATTCCAATTCGAATTTATTTATATTCAATTCCAATTCGAATTCGTTTATATTCAATTTCAATTCGAATTTATTTATATTCAATTCCAATTCGAATTCTTTTATATTCAATTCCAATTCGAATTCTTTTATATTCAATTCCAATTTGAGTTTATTTATATTCAATTCTAATTCGAATTCGTTTATATTCAATTTCCATTCGAATTTATTTATATTCAATTCCAATTCGAATTCGTTTATATTCAATTTCAATTCGAATTTATTTATATTCAATTCCAATTCGAATTCTTTTATATTCAATTCCAATTCGAATTTATTTATATTCAATTCTTTTCAAAATATCAGATTTTGAAATCACTTTCGATATTCATTATAAATTGAATAAAATCGATATAAATATCGTTCACGTCAAAATGGTGTCAATCTAATCCATACGGCTTCATATATTCCTATTTTCAAATATTCTATTTCAAATATTTCTTTTTCAAATATTTCTATTTTAAAACTGGAATGAGGCCCAATCAATTACCATATAATGTTAATTATATGGATTTTCTACAACACATGTATATATCAACAACGATGAATAATCAACCATCATCCAAAGTGCATTCTACACTGTATAAGCATCAAATATAAATATTCAATGCTTATAATAGCCTGTCAATCAATCGATCGACATACAACTAAACAATCGGGATTAGTGTACGTCAAATATCATCCCAATACCCGTGTGGGGTTTCAAGAAATCAAACACAGATTTTTATTTGTGCAGTTGGGCGATGTGTAAAATTTATCGTCCCAATCAATGTCCTTCAAATAGGTGTACATAAACAAACCGTCTGGTTTGTAAATGAATATTTATTTATTCACATTCACGTTAAAAATTATATTTTTAACGATCAAACTATTTTATTCAACCTATGAATATTCTATTCGGTTCATTTATTAAATAAAATGTTATCTTTATTTTTCTAACTTATTT
Organism: Allium sativum; assembly: GCA_030737875.1. Taxonomy (NCBI): domain Eukaryota; kingdom Viridiplantae; phylum Streptophyta; class Magnoliopsida; order Asparagales; family Amaryllidaceae; genus Allium; species Allium sativum. The sequence goes on from CM060922.1 coordinate 1,044,055,974, forward strand.
TTAGAAAAATTCGGCGGCATAATGGCACGATACTAGAAACGGGACAAGGCCTAGCCTTATCCCCGGTCTAGTGAAGGCCCACGCCATTCACACATCAATCAAATCAATTTCATTTCACCAAACAATTCAATTCAAACCAAATAATCTAACCAACTACACAACCAAACAATTAAACAAACAAGTCATCCATGGTCTGTGGATGACGGGTGTCGGGTGCTGCTAAGCACCGTCTGCATCCTAGTATATATATAACTAGAAAAAGAAATTGAAGAGTGAGAAGTTCTCACCGATAGTTATCCCAACTTCACGACACTTCATTTATAGAAATCTTCGCCGTTCTCGCCTTTCGTCACTTTCGTTGCCCGTAGCCACTACATATGTAAAAATCGAATTTTTACTTTGCTATTCAATATATAAAAATGGAATTTTTACTTCGTTGTTCAATATATAAAAATCGAATTTTTACTTTACTATTCAATATATAAAAATCGAATTTTTACTTCGTTATTCAATATATAAAAATCGAATTTTTACTTTGCTATTCAATATATAAAAATCGAATTTTTACTTCGCTATTCAATATATAAAAATCATACCTTTTTAATTTATAAAAATCGTACCTTTTTAATTTATAAAAATCGTACCTTTTTAATTTATAAAAATCGTACCTTTTAAATTTATAAAAATCTAAACTAAAAAATGAAAATCATATAACAACTTACATCGTTTTCCAAGCGAAAGGAGAGGTTTTGCTGAGTTCGCTGGAGGTGGCTTCAACGTTGAACTCGACATCGAATTGAGGAGAAGGAACTCGCGAAGGAGGGGAAAGGTCGGGTCAGTGGGGCTGGCGATGGGGTGGAGTCGCGCTCGCGGTGGAAGAAGTGGAGGAGGGTGGCTTGGGGTCGGTAAGTGGTGGCGCAGGGGGTTGGGGGGGTATCGCGTCGCAGTGGTGAGAGAGGGGGGGTATCACGTCGCAGTGGAAAGAGGGGGGTATCGCGTCGGCGCTGGAGGAGGGGGGGCTGTCGGTGGTGGCACGCCACCTGTAGCAGGCGCAAGCGATTTTTTTTCTTTTTCTAATTGAAAACCCACGGTGAGAATAAGGAGGAAGAGAGAGAGAGTGTGTATAGGGGTAAGGGAATATATATATTTATATATTTTATTTTATATTTTTATTTTATTTCAAAAAGTTGACTTTCACATATGACCTCTAAACGAGGCCCACCGCCTGTCGTCCATAGCGTATTACCCCCATTCTGAACACAATGGGATATGTATCGTAAGCTGATTCGGCTTTTACAATTAGTTTTCGTCAAAATCAACATATAACTCTGTATATTGAATTTGAACGCGCATTTCATTTTACCGGGGTCACATACTAACTCTATAAATCCCAGAAAAATATTTTATGGCTTCGTATTGACAATACGGTCCTAACAAAACTAGTTTCGTCGAATTCCGAGACCGTTGGGAAAATGGCCATTTTCCAGTCGATTAAAATCAACTGAAACTGGTCAAACGCGTTTTCCTTTGCCATGCTCACATATTGATTCGAAAAATTATGAATTTTGAAACCTAGCAATAACTTGACATCCCGGATCCAACAAAAGTGGTTTCGTCGAAATCCGAGGTCGTTTGCAAAATGGTTATTTTTAAGGGCCTGAATTCCATAGCGACTTTTCAGAATTTTCAACTGGACATATCTTTTGATTCCCGCTATGAAATTTCGATCTTTCAGATTCGTTGGAAAGATAGTCACAATTAGATTCCATTATTTTTGATTTCACTAAAATCCGGTTTATTTTGCACCCGGTACATTCAATTGAAGTTTGAAATCGAATTATCGAACTACCGCGCCATTTTCAATTCCTTTTATAAATATATATAATTATTTATATTCTAACGACGATCTATATAACTATATACGTTCTAATTATATTCAAAATAAATTTTCGTCAATATTATTTAAAATAATTCTTTTTAAATAATCAAAATTCACTAAAATTGCCAAAATAAAAATTTTAAACTGGCCCAGATTTTCGGGTTGTTACAAAACTCAACCCAACCTCGAGTTGGCCACTTTCATGTTTGGTCTAGTGTCATATTACACTTACAACCCATACGTGTCTAGTTTCAAGTCCCATGTTTACCCCACATGTCATGTCCACATTTAGGTGTATCATGAGTGTCATATTTTCATGAAATCCCATGTCAAATTATCATGTCATAATCACGTTCGTCTAACCTACCCCAAATCGTGTTTCCAACCCAAGTAAAAGCGAGTCAACATAGTAAGGATACTATGCTACATATTGGCCTCAAAACATGCACGATGTCAAAAAGAGATTGGCCACAAACATGCATGGTATCATAAGGGGTTTGGCCTCAAAATATGCATAGCATCATAAGGGGTTTTTGGCCTCAAACATGCATAATGTCACAACGGGATTAGCCACAAACATGCATGATATCATAAGGGGGTTTGGGTTCATTTACATGCATAAGCCCCAAGTCATATTCATGTGCATATTTCACAAGTCAAAGTGGTTTCAAGTATTCATGCCAACATTCCGCAAGTAAAGGTTCAATCTTTCATGATGGACTAAGTTAAACATAACATAAGTGGCATGATTTAGTCACTAAGCATAGCCAAAAGTCATAGGTTCAAGCAAAAGAGGCATGACAAGGTTCATATAGGCTAGCATACTTGGTTTAATCTCGTTTTATTCCATGCCATCATTAAAACTACCGTTTAGATCTAGAAGTAGCTAGAACTTACATAGCGTGGCAAGAGGGCTAGGAGCATGAATCGTCTTGACGAAGAAAGGTGGCTCCTTTGTTGAAGAATCGTCATGAAATTTGCGTAGCAACGTTGATCTACCCTCGATTTGATGTAGAAAGCTTGCACCTTTTGATTTGAACCCGATTTGAATGCATAAGCCCTTGGAGTTGGAGATGGAGGCCATGATCAAGATAGATTTTGGCAGCACTTAGTTGCTAGAATGATTTTTAGTGATTTAGGTTAGGTCCTAGGGTGTTTTTATAGAGATTAGGAGTAGTTTAGGCCCTTAGATTAACCCTAGGATAGATCTGAACCCTCAAAACCCGTCACAGGCCATCAGAACAGAGCACAAGGTCAAGCAGGTGCGCCCAGGCCAAAGTGGTCGGACCACCCAGGTCGACACCCGTGTCGACTGGGCAGTCGACCTGCCCCCTGGGCGTGTCGACTCCCCAGTCGACACCCCAGTCGACCTAGGGCTTGGGCGGGAATTTTCCCGCCCAGTTCGTTTGGCTCCAGATTTGAATTTCGAACTGCTTTTGAACTTGAATTTTTCTGAAAACTTTGACGGGCCATATCTGGGTCATACGGACTCCGATTTTCGAAAACTCGGACTCTATTTCGCGTATTTTTCCGAGACGAACGCAATAGCGCAACCCGTTTCTCCTGATTCAGATGTTATAATTAAATTCTGCCTTGATTCTTGTCTTAGCATGTTGTAAAAATCCGGGTTGTCACATTCTCCCCAACTTAAAGGATTTCGTCCCCGAAATCTCCAAGTTAGGAAGAACGTATCCTACCATCCATCATCCATCTACTCAAAACATCATCCACAGGCAACCATGGTCCTTAAAACACTCCTAATGCTTTATGAACACATGCAGAACGTGTGTGTATATGCTACTTAGCTAATGCTAATGATCAGGCCTGAATGATCTTTCTAATGCAAAATATGTTTAGTGCCATGAGTCCAACATGTATGCAAATAGTACTAGTCATATAAACACTATATGTGTGCACAAACATTCATTCATATGCAACATCCGCATGACAACACATTCAATTTCATCCATAAACAAGTATAAATACTCGTGCATATGCAACATGAAACGTGACCGCGTCAATCTAGTATCTAATGTGTATTCGCGCATCCACGAGCAACCACTTGCAACCATTTGCAACCATATCAATCATAACATGTTTCAAATACATGTTTACATCCATAGAGTTCTATCTGAGGTTCCCAAGATAAGATCGAGGAGATAAACAAGGCAAACTCCTTACGGGGTTTGTAACAGAAACAGGACCGAGAGGATATCCACCAAGCGATAGCATGCAAGTAAGCTCTACAGGTGAACCAGGGATCAACGATATACTCTTAAAAAGAGACATGATGCACGCGTCTAAGCCACATTTCCATGAGCTTAATTCCATTGTGCCTTGACCGCCTTTGACTTCATGATTTCGTAGCTCCTTGATTCCTATTTCCAAGGTATGAGTCGGAACTCGTTTCACTGTCGCCTCTCGTTCCTTTTTCACTTATTCTTTCCTAGAATACTTGGCTCAACCATAACTGCGTACTCATGGTTTCATGCAAGCTTTCCAACAATTCACTAGCGAATCTTGGATCTCGTTTACCTACTAAGAGGTATTCCACGCAGAAGAGCTTTCCCTTGAAAACAACCGATGACAGCCATGTTGCCCCGTGTACTTACTAGGGTGATTCCTACAGCCCATGCTTAAGCAGAATGAACCATCCGCCTTATTGGCGAACATTACTCGATCGGATCCGAGATTTCCGATAATTGCATCAAGAGATTCTAGGTAACTAACCATGACAGAACCCAAAAGGTTACACGAGACTTTGAGGGTATTACCAAAGCAAGCCAAGAGTCTGACTACCCTCTTTTCAAAACCGAGGATGGTATCCCTTACTGGATAACCACTTTACCCCTAGAATCCATCCATAGCCCAACAAGTCTTGAATAAATGGACCGATCTTCCAACAAGATTTGGGACAAAAATGGGATCCTCTACCATGCTAGTACTAAGGTGCAGAGACTCAACTATCGAAGCAGGCTTAAATGATATGATCAAAACAAAGTCTGGATAGGATGATAGAAAAGAAAGGCTAAACCTTTAACAGAAACGGTACCACTTCCCTTAGGTACGCTAGTGATGGCATACGATTGCCTTCTTTCTGATCTCGTCCTTGTCTTCCTTTGTGGATCAAGCCATACCAACAAGTTGCTTATCCCTAAGTCCGTGTCCTTTATCCTTGCTCTTATTATCCTTTCTTATAGCACAGCAACAGGTCTCTCGAGGACTCCCTCCATCGTACGGAAAACTCTCACTTAGCTGGACAAGGATTAGTCGCAGTTAAAACTACTGTGACTACGGATGAGGGAAGGAACGGAAAAGAGACTCGATCAAGGAAACAAAGGATAGTGCTAATGGCTTTTGGGGAATAGCCCTTAAAAAAAACTTTTCTTGAAAAATGCTTCTTTGTAAACGATTTCTCAAATAGTTTTCATAAGGTTTTAAAAACTTTTGCCCAGTCTGGTAACCTGGCTCTGATACCAAATGTAACACCCCACCTCTGCTAGGGTCACTCACAAAGGGAATGCACTAGGTTTGGTGAAGTATTATCGAGGTAAACATGCACAGAAATATGACAAGACAGAACATATATAAAACAGCGGAAGTAAAACAAATTTCATTACCTTATAGAATAAGGTCTAAAGCCTTTTTCATCAGAATACATCAAAACCTGCCTTGCAATAGTAAAGAAGCATAAAACTTTTTTATAAATTATTTCCCAAAATAAAGCGGTGAAGCAGCCATAGCCAAGAGAAGACCAAGCTATACATGATGACCTTCAAGCATAAGAGGTCCGAACTAAACAACAGCATTTCCTCCCTGAAAACCTGGGGGGAACGGAAGACAAAGAGGCGAAAGGAAACGGGGTCAGTCATAAAGACTAGTAAGTCCTATCTACTTCCAACATAAAAACAGGTAAAGGTAACATGACATGCATAAACTGAAAATAAACATAAGGATGACGACAAGATAGATAAACTAAACCAAGATAACAGGGTGAACTACGGTATCAAGATAAACTAAGGTATCATGATAAACTACGGTGTCAAGGTAAATCAAAGTATCACATCGTCAGGTTTCTATCAAGTATAATATCCCAAGGTATCTATCATGTATATTTGCTCTGCACCTCCCGTACTAGTATCCCAACCCATGTCATGAGTTAACTATAAAATGTCCCTTGACCAAAGTCATGAAATGGTCCATGTCAACCTAATATATCGCGTACATAGGTTTTCCTAACTCGTATGTTTCTTTCCATGCATAAGTTCAGTCCTTTGCCGTAGGCCGTACGGGCTTCCTCACTACTTCAACGTAGTACCATTTGATCCTTGAAACCGTTTGGACTGTCATCTTTTATCTAACTATGTTTTCTTATCAAGAACTATCGCGTGTTCAACTAAGATTTTTGCCACCCAGGACCACTGGGAATTATGCTACCTAATGAACGATTCGTTTCTCGATTTGGGTTTTAGCCACCTAGGGCTACTAGGGATTATGCTACCCGTCAACCGCCCCTTTATCCCACGTATGAATCGTGAATCGTTTTCCATGTCTAGACGCACATGTATCTCAATGTGCCATCCGAGTTCCGTGCCAGGGCAAATCAAGAAATACGGAACTCAGTCGGGAGCTTTAAGTCATCTGCCGATGCAGATATCAAGGTCTGTTTTTGTATCCATGGCTATGGTCCCACGCGACTCCTCCCTCAACTACTGAAAGGCAAAACAAGAAAAAGTCATGTATGAGAACTACACTAAGGCCATCGATGCCCCCTTCCCGGACGGCCAACCTCACCCATACCTAGATAGCGAGTATGGTCTGTTGGGTGTTCTCTGCCTTTCCGTATGTACACGATTGACTAAAGATGGTAGGTGGCCGACGATGTGCTATCTAAAGCTACCGTAAAAATATCGCCGACCCCACGCTAATCCACCCCAGTCTTTAGGTTGCTCGCACAGCAACCAAGGCATACCCTTGGCTCTTCTACCGCAGACCTTAACCTCTGTGAGGCCAGGTTTCATGGACCATCTGCCACCTCACAGAGGGATACCAAGAGTACCCTCACGTCCCCCGAAGCTACCGCTTCGTCACCCAGTTCGCTGGAGCTTTTTATCCAAGTCAGATAAGTTGCTCCTCCTCGTATACTAAGCGATGACCTACCGTATCAGGTTACTCATCTATTTACGAACTAGTCCCATGTCCTTGGCTAAGAATTATTACTTAGTTATTCTTAACTAACGTTTACCACTTAGCTTCTTTTCCCGTTATCCTTGATTAACTACGATTTTCTACCTAGTTCCTCTAACTAGGGTTTTGTCTATTGGGTTAAGTGTTGTTATTCAAGCCCATGACTTAACCCGCCTACCAACCATGTCATAATCGGCTAAGTGTTCAAGTTCAAGGCTTAGCCCTACAACCCGTATGTCAAATTGGCTAAGTATATCAAACGGTTTACGACTTAACCTTATCCACTTATCATTTTAGATTGGTTAAGTATAGATTTATTTAACCTCATCAATTTATCGAGTTAAATCGGTTAAGTGTACTTAAGTGGTTCGTGACTTAGCCTTATCAAGTTACTATGTTAGATTGGTTAAGTATAGATTAATTTAACCCCATCCAATTACCGTGATAGATTGGTTAAGTATAGGTCGACTTAACCCCATCAAGTTATCGAGTCGGATTGGTTAAGCATAGGTTAGCTTAACCCTATCCACTAATCGTATTAGAATGGTTAAGTATATTCATTGGGACTTAACCCTATTAAGTTATCATGTTAGATCGGTTAAGTGTAGGTTACTTAACCTCATCACCTTACCGTGTTAGATTAGTTAAGTCTAGGTTACTTAACCCCATCTAATTACCGTGTTTAGATTAGTTAAGTGTGGATTACTTAACCCCATCGAATTTACCGTGTTAGATTAGTTAAGTATGGATTACTCAACCCCATTGAATTTACCGTGTTAGATTAGTTAAGTCTAGGTTACTTAACCCCATCTAAGTACCGTGTTTAGATTAGTTAAGTGTAAATTACTTAACCCCATCCCCTAATTGTCTTATATGGTTAAGTGTCATTAAGAAATCAAGTCCGGTTCCACTTAACCTACCCATTCGTGTCATATCGGTTAAGTGTCATTAGTCAAAATTACTTAACCTTTTCATGTGGCAATAATTAGATTAATGCACCCCAACCTCTCACATTAGACTTTGTTGTGGTTACTAGTTAAGCCAGGCGGGTCCGGGTAGCTTTACACCACAACCTAGTCTAACCTCGGGTTTTAAGTGCTATATGACCAACTACTCACATTGGGTCCTATTGTTTGTAGCCACTAGTTAAGCCGGGCGGGTCCGGGTAGATTTATGCTACAAACTTAACCCAACCTCGAGTTGGCCACTTTCATGTTTGGTCTAGTGTCATATTACACTTACAACCCATACGTGTCTAGTTTCAAGTCCCATGTTTACCCCACATGTCATGTCCACATTTAGGTGTATCATGAGTGTCATATTTTCATAAAATCCCATGTCAAATTATCATGTCATAATCACGTTCGTCTAACCTACCCCAAATCGTGTTTCCAACCCAAGTAAAAGCGAGTCAACATAGTAAGGATACTATGCTACATATTGGCCTCAAAACATGCACGATGTCAAAAAGAGATTGGCCACAAACATGCATGGTATCATAAGGGGTTTGGCCTCAAAATATGCATAGCATCATAAGGGGTTTTTGGCCTCAAACATGCATAATGTCACAACGGGATTAGCCACAAACATGCATGATATCGTAAGGGGGTTTGGGTTCATTTACATGCATAAACCCCAAGTCATATTCATGTGCATATTTCACAAGTCAAAGTGGTTTCAAGTATTCATGCCAACATTCCGCAAGTAAAGGTTCAATCTTTCATGATGGACTAAGTTAAACATAACATAAGTGGCATGATTTAGTCACTAAGCATAGACAAAAGTCATAGGTTCAAGCAAAAGAGGCATGACAAGGTTCATATAGGCTAGCATACTTGGTTTAATCTCGTTTTATTCCATGCCATCATTAAAACTACCGTTTAGATCTAGAAGTAGCTAGAACTTACATAGCGTGGCAAGAGGGCTAGGAGCATGAATCGTCTTGACGAAGAAAGGCGGCTCCTTTGTTGAAGAATCGTCATGAAATTTGCGTAGCAACGTTGATCTACCCTCGATTTGATGTAGAAAGCTTGCACCTTTTGATTTGAACCCGATTTGAATGCATAAGCCCTTGGAGTTGGAGATGGAGGCCATGATCAAGATAGATTTTGGCAGCACTTAGTTGCTAGAATGATTTTTAGTGATTTAGGTTAGGTCCTAGGGTGTTTTTATAGAGATTAGGAGTAGTTTAGGCCATTAGATTAACCCTAGGATAGATCTGAACCCTCAAAACCCGTCACAGGCCATCAGAACAGAGCACAAGGTCAAGCAGGTGCACCCAGGCCAAAGTGGTCGGACCACCCAGGTCGACACCCGTGTCGACTGGGCAGTCGACCTGCCCCCTGGGCGTGTCGACTCCCCAGTCGACACCCCAGTCGACTTGGGGCTTGGGCGGGAATTTTCCCGCCCAGTTCGTTTGGCTCCAGATTTGAATTTCGAACTGTTTTTTAACTTGAATTTTTCTGAAAACTTTGACGGGCCATATCTGGGTCATACGGACTCCGATTTTCGAAAACTCGGACTCTATTTCGCGTATTTTTCTGAGACGAACGCAATGGCGCAACCCGTTTCTCCTGATTCAGATGTTATAATTAAATTCTGCCTTGATTCTTGTCTTAGAATGTTGTAAAAATCCGGGTTGTCACAACCTTCATGGGTCAGTGATGACCCATGCACTTAGTGCATATGGGATTTAAAATTTTTGTGTCCCCTTCCGCCATCTTCCAGAGCGCCTCCGCCAAGTTTCAGCTGAATCCGATCATCCGAACCTCTAATTTGCTCGGTTCTTCAATCCTGTGATTCTATGACAAACAATCTAACATACAACTCAAGCAATGAAATCAAAATAAACATCAATCCATGCATCAATGATCATACAAACATGAATAATCCCTAAACATAGCATAAACATATCATAAACATGAGATCAAGCATGATTTGGGTCTAAACATTTGAATAAACATGATTAGTCTTATAGTTATCTGTTTAATATGATCAAATTTGGTTTTCCTAGGGTTTTTGGGTCTGAGTGAAACATATATGATCAGATCTAAGGTGATCCTAATTTACCCATACAATCCGTAGCTTCCGTGTGAGAGATATCTATCACTTACCAATTTTTAGATTCGATGTAGATTCAATGAGTTCAGGTCTGGACAATGATGAAACCCCTTGAATTTGATGTGATCTAACCCTCTTTGATGATGATTTACTCTTCACTAATGATGATTTGTCTTCTAGATACAATCTATAATGAATTTAATTGAGGAGAATGAAGAAATAGGGTTTTAGGCTGAACCTGGAGAATCACAAACGCCCAACCTAAAACTTAGAATGAAGAGAGTAACCCTAGTTCTCTCCCCAAGTCCCCCCATTTATATCTGCTGGTCATAGGTCTAATGGGCCTGGCTAACCAGCCCATTAACTGCTGACCAGTCTGCCTAAACATAAGATGAAACCTAAAATAGTGATTCCTCTCAAAACGGTGAACCAAATCCTTCATGTGACCACTCTACGAAATTGCGAACCACCATTCTGATCCAATGGAATCAATCTTATCAAATGATTCGATCCACATCTTAAGTTATTGCCCAAATAGTAAACTCAAGAGCAAAATGGTCATATTTGAAATCGGTAAAAATCATGGACTTGTCTAACTTCCCCATGAACGATGTATTAAAATCTGAGAATGATCTTATCACTAGGGAATGAAATATAATTATTTTACGATCGATTGATACGTAAAATACGGGTCGTTACAGTTGAGTTGCATTGTTCAGTCATTTAGGATTTAGAGGATGAATTCCTTTAAGGATGGGAGAATGTAATGATCCAATTTTTTTAAGGATTGGATATTTGATTATTTTGTTTAAATATCGATCTTTAATTATTTGAGTGACGATTCCAGAATTGAATTTCGACATACGACCAGATTAGGATTCCAGGTCACTTCCGTTGAGTTCGAATTATTCGTTACATGAACAATAAGTATATGGATTGCTATATTTAGAGTTCAGACCGACTGGTGGTCATACCAGTCTCGATATACGCGTAAATAATCGCTTCGGAAGAACAATGTCATATTGTGATGAATTCATATTTTTGGAATCACCGTGGTGAGTTGTTGCACACCGTCAAGTTTCATAGCGATTGGACGTCCATTTGATCACACATAAATAAAATGCATGTCAATTTCTATAAGAAACGGTAACCGTATAATTTGAGTATAAAGGCTAAATTATGTATACAATCGAATTAGGTCTTGAAATAAGTTCCATTATCGTCAAAAGGCCTTTTTACATAGATAAAGATAGGCGACATGTCTCGATTGGGGTTGCGAATTTTTGGGCCTATAATTGAATAAGTGAATATAATATTATTTAATTAAAACTCCTCCTTCACTCTTTTGGTATGCTACAATATCCTCCCTAAATCGTTATTGGGTCCATTTTGAAAATGGCTGACAACTTCAAAAACTCATTCCCTCTTCTTTAAAAATTAATATCTCATAAACACTCCACCTAAAGTCACGAAACCAGTTCCTAAATTCATGAATCATGTTTCTTTACGAACTCATATCCTTTTCTTCGAGTTTAGTGATGATTGTTGAGATGGACGTGAATGGATGGAGGCCTAGGGTTGAGTATTAATGGAGACTGAAGCAACAATTTCATGAAATGTATAATACCATTGTATTTCTCTCAAGGACGAGCACCTACTCACAAACTTTGGTCACGTCTGGGGGTTTCGGATTCGGGTCACTTTTCAGCATAGGGCTGCGAGTTTTACTTATATGTGATGGTTATGGTGAGTTTGCATAGAGAGAACGATGGATCTGACGGTTTGGCATTTCACGGAATGTGGAGGGAGAAAAGAGAAGAGAAGGGATTGGAGCTTGGTGGGTTTCATTGCCTGTAGTTTGTGTTTGGAAAAGATGTAATTATGAAAGCGACGTGGAGATAATTTTGTTAGTTAAGTGGTAGTTAGGCTAATTTTATTTATCAAATAATTATCAAATTATATCTTATGTAACTTTTGCATACAAGGTCGAATTTGGACGCCGTTTTTTCCTTTGGACTCGTATTGACGAGTTCTACGTTTTAGAGTTGGTTTAGTATGATTTGGTTAAGGTAAGTGATAATGTCTCTCACTGAACTGTAGTTGTTTGTATAATATAAGTTTGACGTTTTAAACTAATTTTTAACTATAAAACATAATATTCAATGTAGTTGAATAATAAATGAAAAGATTAAAAAGTGATTTAATTAGTTTTAACCTTATTATTATATTTTTACCTATTTGCACATTGTTAGTGCTACTTGACCATTTGCGTACTATTTTGACCTACTGCTAGATTGTCATTTGGACACATATTTCGCTTTGATTGCTATAGATAGGTTCCATTTAATTTATCAGTGGTATTATGGATGTTTGTATGTTAGTTTAGAAATTTGTATGACTATTGGTTTCATGATTGTATTGCTTGGTTAGTTTAGCTTAAAACGACGTTCGTAGGTGATGTAGTATTAGGAAATCTCATTTGTTAGAGTTTGGTGTGTTTATCGATTAAATGCACACGTCAGTGTATATTGATTGACAACACAAGGATGATAGACTCCAACGTATGAGATGAATTCTTGAAAGAGCTTCAGATCACATGGATAAATTCAACGATGGATCAACATTGGAGCTTGGCGTCAGACAGAAGATGAAACAACATTGGAGCTTGGTGGTCGATCTAAAGATGGAGGATGGACTCGAATATATGCTGGATTTCACCAAAAGTGCTGACGTATTCCTTCAATGTGTACCTAACCAATTTTAGTTAAATACGTGATCCAAATAGTCGTTATAGATTACTATAGAGTGGTCGATATCAACTACTTTTGCTATTGGTCACTTTGGCCAATTTGACGTCGACGACGATGCGATTTTAAGGAGCATCATATGATGGTTCATTTGATGGTGATCTTCAATCAATGGACTTTGGATGAGGCAAGGAAATGTTTCTTCTAGGCAGTGATTCATCATTCATCGACGTTGATTCCATGATGGAAAGCAAGGCTGCTGCGACTGATGGTTATTCTCCGAGATGCAGAAAAGACAATATTCAGTCATATTAATGTGACTGTCTAAAGGGGATAAGCTATCACTTACAGTCAGTGATGCTATGATGTAGTGATAGCTTGGAAGGGTTTGTCAATGTTATAACCTACAACAATTTGATGGATTGAGAAGAGACGTAAGAAGGAAGTCTATGGACAGTCCAGAGACGGGTTCAACTGTAGAAAAAGTGTGCGAAAAGATTATCGGTACACACAGTTTTAGAGGTTACTCGTAAAGAGGAGGCATGGGTGTGATGTCCATTTGGTACCACTTCAAGTTTCTTATCTTCACATCGAAAGATTTATGGAATTCACCTGGACGGGGTACTTACCTTGGGTTATGCACGTCGGTGCAACCTACATCCTAGATGACTGAGTGACATGGATTCGAGTGTCATGGAAACTAAGCGTTATTGTATAGCAAACACACTAAGTTAGTGAATGATGGATGCTATGTTTGCTTAATCATTTATTACTTTAGGGTGTCATGTGATGAAGATATCATTGATTTTGATATTTGAACATCCCTAGTATTCTGATGTAGGATACATTCATGCTTATTATCATAGAACTGCATATATATATATATATATATATATTCTTATATGTGTTGACTTTGTGGGTGAAGGGGAAGAACATGTATAGTTTTGCATACCCTATGTGCCTTATACTATTATGACTTTTATATTATGTTTAGATTTACTTATCGTTTACACCAGACTATTGTCTGACCTAAGATTTTATTTCTCTCTTATTACCTAATGTGTTAATCGACGATTTAGATTTTATTTCTCTCATATTACCTTAGGTGTTAATCGATGATGTGATGAGTAGACCGGGTGACATGTATGAGTAATACTTAGAGCTATACAGTTTAACTAGCAGGAGCTGATGTCTTTTTATATTTATACTTGTATTATATTTATTTATTTCGTTGTGTGACACTGTGGAGGCTTGACAGTGTTATGTATTCTTTTAAGAGACAGTTTATTGGTTGGGTTTATTTATCTCTTGTATAAACTCTATTGCTTATAATTGTGCAAGCCTGTATACTCTGATTATATGCTTTGTATTTTAATTATTGTCTTAACTATTTTATATCTGTGACTGTTACTAATATATGTTAACTAATGTGATGTGAGATATATGATAGGTCCTTTGATCATGTTTGTGTTCTATCTAGTTTATTCCTGCTCTTTTCTTCTTTTTATTTTCTTCTCTTCTATTTTTTTCTTTTCTTTATTTTTTTCCTTTTTTCTACTATTTCTTTATCCTGACAATCATTTTCCACCCATCGGGTCCTTGTACGATGCGTTGTACGGTATGTGAGCATGATGGTGTATGGAGGTTGTCTCACCTAGCCATGTCAAACGGGCGGGGCGACACGGGTAGTAACACCCCATCATCTACCGCATTAGGTAATTTTTTTCCGTGCCCGCCCCGTACACGCATGGGTACCCATTAAACAGATTATAAACGAGTTTCGGGTATTCATGGGTATTCGCGAGTATCCATGATATTTTATTCAATTTATTTTTTAACCATCTATTGAACTTGTTTAAAAATACATACATTTGGTATAAAAAAACTAGACCAGGCATGAACTTTGGCAACACGTTGCTTGGATTTGGCAATGTGTTGATATAAACTAGTGAGGAAGTGTGAAGCAAGAACTTTGGAAGGATGTGTTGAATTTACTAAAGAGAGCAGAAGGTTTGGAGAAAAGAAAAGACGTGTTGCTTGCTGGATTAGAATTTGAAACAATAAATGAGAAATTTGAGAATTTCTAACTAGGTATATATAAGGTTTCAATTAGCAGCATGCACATTTATTACAAATATCAACAACCGCTTATATACTGTTAAATAAAAGTATACGCACAAATACCCAACAGCCAACAACAATTATTTTTGTATTAGCAATAAATCACACTCAATACGGGCACGGGTACCCGTGGACATGGATATCATAATATTCATACCCGCCCCATTAATTAACGAGTATTAAAAAACACGTTTGTTTTACCCACATGTACCCATTTAGCTATTCGTTTCATCCGTGGGTAATCTTGGTTATGGATTTTTTTATCATCCCTAGTCTCACCCCCTTAGGTGGTCGATCGTCGCTAAGGGCAGTCGACCTATGTTACTATTTTTCTAAGTCTTGAATTTGAATTTGAATCCTCTATCGCTCACAACTTCTCCATTCTAACTCAGATCATAAATAGTTATATATGAAAATTGTCCAGAAAATTATCAAGGACAAAATAGTGTAGTTTCCCTAGCCAACTTTGGTCAACTGCAGAAGTTTTAAGTTTTAGTTCATTTATTATTATAAATATTTAAGGCATTATATAATCCCCTCCTTAAAGGTTTGGTCCTCGAAATCTTCAAGGATAGATAAATGTTATATGCAGTCACATTCAAAGTCTATAACCATCTACTTGGTCATCATCTATATCAACCGCTGCCCTTAATATTTTTTATGTTATCATGTAATTGTGAAATGCATATGTCCTTATTTAATACAAAAGTTTAGGAGGTCCACTAATTCAGTTGAACTCATGTTTGTGCAAATATACTTATTCCATGTATCCAATTGAATGCAAAATGTTAGGGAATGCAAAATGGATCGTTAAGACAAAACTAACACTAGAGGGGGATGAATAGTGTTTTCAAGGAATTTAGGAAAAACTAAAACTAATATGATCTACTATATGAATCACACACCACAGAGATGATCACAGACGTAGAATCTAACACAAACACAGAAATAAATAAAAAATAAAATGCAGAAAAGGAAAGAACACACTGGATTTTATACTGGTTCAGATTACTCGTTCGTCCAGTCCCATGCAACGCTGGATCGCGCGTAGTTTTATTACTATATCAATATCCAAGTATAACACCCTTGATTTCACGTCTACATGGTTACCACTGTTTCCACCACCCTTGATTTCCCGGTTACAAGGTTAATATTGTTTCCTTCCTTGATTTCACGGCTACAAGGAACACACCATTTCCAAGACTATCCCAAAAAATTCCTAAATGATTATAGCAGCCCTATAACTCTTCAATAGCACTTCAATTCAGATAGTAATGAGTAGAGAGTGAGAAGAAGTTTTATGTATTTGGAACAAAAATCGGTAGAGTATAAGTGTAGAAGTCATAAAAATATGAAAGAATAATGGAGGAAAGAAAAGGGATGAAGATAGAGAAGAAGAATGAACAAAAAAAATTCGAAATCAGCCCCTATTTATAAGATTTGAAACGTTGCAACGCTTCTGGAACGTTACAAATGGTGAAAAGACACTTCCTTTCAAAACTGAAAATATGACAATTGTATGTCGACATAAGGGTTTGAAAATTTGAAATTTGAGTGTTTTTCAAATTTTTTGATATATATATATATATATGTATATGTATATATATGTATATAATTTTAGGAATTCTTGAATTAAAACATAGTGATATAAATGAGTATTATAAAGTAGAAAATCTTACGAAATCATAAATATAAATTATATAAACATATTTATAAAATTATAAAGTTTAAAACTATATAAATATAAAAGTATATAACTATATACATATAAACTTTAAAACTTAAGTTTAAAATCAAAAGTAAGATAGCAACACTTAATTAGAATATGAATTTTGAAAATAAAATTTGAAAATAAAATTTGAAATTTGAAAATCAGGATTTGAAAATTAGAATTTGAACATGGAGTGCTATTTAGAGTCTTACATAAACTAGACTCTATTACTATATTTATCTTGAACTCTTGATTTCTTGATTACTCATGAGTCTTGAATCTTCTCTGAATTCTAAATCTCTTCTAAAAATGTATAGTCTTCAGTATTATTCCTATATACAAATCCTACATATATGTCTATATATATATATATATTCTAGATAGAGATGTTAGTATATATTTTATAATCAATTAATATTAAAATAAGGTTGTTGTCATCAAAACTCCATTCTCCAACACAAAAATCTTAGTGTTAATTGATAATTTTTATATGCATGTTTCATCCACCACACCATATGCAACATTTATATGCTAGTTACTCATGTACAAAACAAACATATAACATGTAAAATGAATGAGAACGAACATCCATATGTATATGCTTGTGCAAATACCTAGTTGATTGATGTACCTGTACAGTGCTTATCTAGTGTGTGTAAATGTAACCATTCGCATCCACTTGCATCCATTGTGCATAACATGTCATAATGGCATGTTTACATTCATTCCTACCATCTGTAGACTTAATCCTGAAGCTCTACCAATCAATAAGCTATAAAAGAAAGATCCTAACTAAAGAAAAAGCTTAAGATGGAATATTCAAAGCGCACCCTCAAAAAGGTTAGATACGAAGCACGAATATTCTCTTATGGCTCTCAAGTTGCTTCTTAGGAATATTCTCCCCAATGGACTTTGCCGAGCTAAATATCATTGTCGTGGTGTCGCTTGACGTCCTGTTATGCATTATGGGTAAGTACATGATGAATTAAGGATTCATGCTCTACATCCAATTATTCTAATTGACTGGCTCTACGACAATAGCCAAGTCATGAAAACAATTTCTCAAGTGTAAGAAATTAAAAATATCGTGACCTCTTCAAAATCTCTAACTTATGGGCCATCTTTCCGACTCTTAAAATTATGGTAAAGGGTCCCACAACCCTTGGAGCAAGCTTTCCTATTGATGTGAACCACACAACATGCCTTAATGGCGAGACCTTAATGAACATTAAATATCCCATTACAAACTATGAATTAGATCTCCTCTTATCAACATAAAATTTATATCATTCTTGGGCTATCTTTATCCTTATCTGAATTAAGTCCACCATTTCTAAAATATTTCTCACCATATTCGTCCTAAGTATAAGTCTATCTGTGGTAACCCACCAATAAGAAGGTGATTTACATGGCATTCCATAAAGGGCTGCAAATGGATCCATTCAAGTGCTAGCCTGATAATATAATTATAAGCGAATCCTTTGATGGTAGATGCTCATGTCCCAACAAGTCTAAGATGCACATATAAAACAAATCTTCTAGGATCATGTTCACCCTTTCTATTTCCTACCTATTTGAGAATGATAAGATGTGTTAAGATTCATCTGGATAGCCAAATCTTCTTGGATACTCCTTCAAAACTCAATAGTGACAAGTAGGTCTCAATCGCTGACTATGCTTAAGGAGACTCCGTGTAGTCAACAATCTATCTAACATAAAAAAAACTATCAAAGGTGTTGTCGTCCTTTTACTCTAGATGGAAATAAAATAAGCATAATTGATCAGCCTATCGATTATAACTCAGATGCTTGTATTTCCTTTCCTCGATTGGGTAAGCCATCCAAAAAATTTGTGGTATGTCTACTAGATGGAGAATTCCTTCCGGCTTCTTCTTCTCTGCTTTTGCCTTTGACAAGTAATACACCTAGAAACAAACTCTGCTACTTGTATTTTCCACCAAGACAAAAGAATACCTTCTTCATGTCCCGATACATTTTGTCTCCAAAGGAGTGAATGGTCATCTTTGATCGACAAGCCTCTACTAGCATCATATTAGTCAAGTTTGTTGTGTGGGATACTAGTAATTAAGTGCCCGCCTCAACTATCCTTTATAATTTGTAGAATAGTGTTAGAGATGCCATGATTCTCTTCTCTTTTAATCCTATTTGTAATATTCGCCAACTCTTTATCTTCGTTCCATTTAAGACCACATTGCTATAAAAGAGTTGGCTAAACCTCCAAAGATGCGAATAATCCAAGCCAAAGATTGTGGATGGATCGAAATCAAATATGACTATATATTCCAAGTGCTTCCACTCTACGAATAAAGAACCCAAAGCCACTTTTTTTTTCTACTCAGTTCATTCGCTATAGCATTCCCCTTATTAAGGGTATATGAAATCTTGAAATCTTATTATGCTAAAACTCCATCCATCTATGCTATCTTAAGTTCAAATCTCTTTGAGAGAAAAAAATACTTTAATGACTTATGGTCTATGAACAACTCAAACCTTATTTCTAATAAGAAATGCCTTTAAGACTCAAGGGAAATGACGATGGAGGCTAACTTAAGGTCGTGTGTAGGGTAGTTCTTTTTAAGGGTCTTAAGCTACCTACTAGCATAACATGCTACCCTACCTTCTTGCATCAATGTCGCTCTCAGTCCAGTACCACATGCATGGTGTAGGCAGTAAAAGGCATAGCACCATTGAGAAGAACTAACATTAGTGAACTAGTTAGTGCTCTCTTCAATCTCCTAGAAATTTCTTCACATTTCTTATCTAAGAGAAAGCTATGTTCTTCTCGATGAGGCGAGTCTAGGGCATTGAACTCTTAATGAAGTCTCTAATGAACTTCCTGTAGTAACTCGCAAGACCAAAGAGAATTTTGACTTCTATAGCATTCTTGGGAACTTGCTAATTTTGTACTCCTGCTACTTAGCTGGATCAACAGCTAATATGTACTCAGAAACTATATTTCAAACAATGGATTTCGTCTCTACAAATGTGGAATTTTGAAATTTTGACAATGAGTCTATTTGATTAGAGAGTGCTAAGAACCTTCTCCAAATGCAAAGCATGATCCTCCTCACTCTTTCAAAAGATCAAAATATCATCAACAAATATTATTGTAACTTAGAACATCTCGAAAGATCCGACTCATCAAGCCAATAAATAGGCTGGAGCAATGGTCAGTCCAAAGGGAAAGACTGATCATTCATAAAAAAATTCAAGTGTTCTAAAAGCGATCTTATCTATATTGTATTATGCTACCTTAACTGGTGAAAACCAATGACAAGATCTAGCTAAAAGAAAATCTTGTCTTCTACCGACTGACCGAAGAGATCGACATGCAATGGATAACGGTTCTTCTTCGTTAACTTATTCAACTCTCCGTAATCAATACAAATCCTAAGAGAACCATCTGCCTTCGTAGCGAAGACGACAAATACCCCCCATTCTGAGATACTTTGTCTAATAAAACCCTTCTCTAAAAGTTCCTTGATCGACTTACTTAGCTCTTTCCTTTCCATTAGAGCCATATGTCTTATCTATAATGTTATGTGTCTAGCATTGTTAATGAGATATATCTTAAATTATATTGATCTCTTAGATGGAAGTCCAGTGACCTCCTCAAATACATCTGGAAAGTCCATAACAATAGGTATGAATTCAAATCACCAAAAGATTGGTCTAAGGAGTAAAGATAGTTTAGCGTTTTTACCCTCTTGGATCATAAGAAATCTCTAAGCTACATCAACCATAAGTGCCTACAAGGATGACGCTCTTGTCGCAATTAAGGACAGCTCCATACATAGCTAACAAATTCATCTCCATAATCAACCTGTGCTCAAAAAGTCCAAAACATAAGCATTACAATCAAATTCCACATTTAAGATTATTAGTTTCGAACCCTGACATATCATATATAAATTATTATTCTTATTTTCCACCACAATATCTAGTTCCCTTCTAATGATGACATCTCCTTAGGAAAGAGCACCACTTGGATTGTTAGCTCCCCACCAGCGAAGGTTATATTATTATTTCCCTCTATGGTTGCAAAACCACCACTAGGTTTGCTAGTCTTTCTCTTTAAAGGCATCTTATCCCCCATTTAGTAGATAATTTGAAAACTCATGTAACAACCCGCATTCTACACATCGGAGGATTGTAGAATATTTATTTTTTTCCCATATGAAGTCGTATGGTCATGTAACTTTGGGAAACAATCATTAGAGTCATTTCCTATGTTCATGATTTTTGTCGATTTTTAACTGACCGTTTTGCCCCTAGCTGATCTTGTTTTGGCCATAACTTTTGACTGGAAAGGAATTTTGACCTGAAACCACTTCCATTAGATTCGTTTGATGGTTTACCTTTCCGTAGAGTGGTCATAATAGCCAAACGGACTCACTGTTTGGGAGATATGGCTGAAATAAGGTTTGGAAGGTGAAAAACTGCTTAACCGGGCCAAATAGGGTGATTAGTGAATGGGCCCATAACCCATTTCGGGATTAGGGTTATGGGGAGGCTGAAAAGAGTTAGAGATTCATTCCATTTCAGTTTTCTAGCCTCCACTTACCTCTTAAAAACCCTAAAAATGGCCTCCAACCTCTAAATCACCTCCAAATCACTTTCTACTTGAAGATTGGGCTTAGCAACATCAAAACAAAAGAGATCAACACCAAATCAACGTTAGAGCTGCTGTTCAGCATTGGGATTCGCACCAAATCAGAGATTTATTTCAGATCTAAGTTTTATTTGTGGCTAAGGTGAGTGATTTGCATAGTTCCTCACTAATTATGGCTAATTAAGGGTAATTAGTGTTAATTAGCGAATTTAAATATGATAAAATTCTGGAAAAATACTTATAAATCCTTAAATGATGTTTTAGACCTCTGATATGAATTTGGGCTAATTTGGTTAAGTTTTGCTAATCATATCATTAGTTTCACCTAAACATGCTTAAGGGAAAATATAGGGTTTTGGCTAGATTTGATCCACTTTAACCTATTATATTGTTGTTTTGATGTTTGTGGTTGATTACACATGTTGCTATGACTGTATGGTATGCTTTGTGATTGATTAGAATAGTTGGAATGGTCGAAAACGTCGTCGAGTGGCGTAAACTACTTGTTGGAAAAAGTGCAGGAAGACACCCGAACCGGATCGGATCGGTTAGGAGGACCCGATCCGCTCTCACACTTCACACTTCGATCCACTTGCACTTCTCGTGGCATGCATCATCCGATCCGACCCGCCTGGTGTTCTCCGACCCGATCCGCCATGGTGCCCCGACCCGAACCGATGTACTACGACTGGACTTGGAGACTACGACCCGACCCGGGGTGCTTTAGAAGAGGCCGATCCAAACCGTGGCAAGCTCGAGAATCCGACCCGATCCAGTGAAGGGAAGCATTCCGAACCGAACTAGTGATTAGGGGAAGATCCGAACCGATCCGGTGATGACCTATAACCCGAGATGCAAAGGTAGTCCAAATGGAAGTTAGAGCTCAGGATCCAGTTGGGAGCCAATGAGTTCACTTCATGGTTGGACTTTGCTGCGGGACGTGTGCTAAGGAGTTGTCGACGTTCATAACTTCGATTCACCACTGAAAATGGATGATGGGCTACTTAACAGTGCAGTAGAGTCACTATGACTCGAGGGGCAAGGTGATGGTAGCAAGACTACGTTATCAGTGCAGTAGAGTCATTATGACTTGAGGGGCAAAGTGATGCGTAGTAAGACTATGAGCCAGTGCAGTGGGGTCATTGTGACTCCATGGGGCAGAGTGGACATAATAAAGGATTAGTAAGGCTATGAGCCAGTGCAGTGAGGTCATTGCGACTCCATGGGGCAAAGTGGACACAGCAAAGGATTAGTGGCTATGTATCAGTGCAGTGAAGCCATTTATGACTTCATGGGGCAAAGTGATCATAGCAAGGTATGTTGGGTGATCGAAGTGGTGAATATCGTATTCTTTACGCACTGAGCGAGAGATGTGAGGATGGATGCTATGTTTGATTGTTTGCCATCACTATGACATGCACACCCCCACCCCCGTTATCTTTACACCTTTTGAAATGGCACCTTAGAGTGTTGTACAGTATGTAGTGCTAACTCTTTGGTTGCAGGTCCAGGTTCAGGTATGGTTTGGTCTACCTGTTTAGATGCTTATCGCTCATACCAGGCTTTATGTCTGACCCAGAGTTTTATGTCTCTTCTTATTACTCTGGGTGCTCACACGAGCAGACTAGAGACAGGTTAGCTGGTGATGCGCGAGTAGCCGATTCGGAGGGAGCAGGAGGCTTCCACGTATGATATATAGATATTCTCCTTGTGTCGTTGGTGGTCGCTACTTGGGCATTAGTAGTGTACCTCCCTTATCTTACTTTTTCTTTTTGAGACAATTTGAAAAGTTGTAATAATGTTAACTTTGGATCATAAGCTATACTTGGATTTTCCGCTGCTATGTTAGTTTGTTTTCAGCTTATGCACTGTCTCACCTGTTTTATGTCAAGTATGTTGCTATTATATTTTGTACCATGCGCTGTGAGACATTTTACAGGTTCCTTGTTAGTTCATTTCCTTCTTTCCTTTCCTTCTGACGACCATCCCGTGCTAACTGGACATGTGTACAACGCACTTTTGGAGTAAATGTCGGTTGGTGCGGGGCGGACCGTCACATTTGGTATCAGAGCACTAGGTTGCGTCGTTAACCTAGGGAAAGACACTAGGGAGAGATAGTACGTATATGAGAGCGTGTATTTGTGATTACTTTGGTTTTCAAAAGCTATCTATATGTATATACTATTAGTAGTATAAAGATGAAGTCGCACTGCACTAGCACCACTATGGGGTCGTTGATCGTTTTCTCTTTACAGATTGAACGATGAGCCGATACGCAAAAGGTGCTGGTAGAGGGACCAACAATGGAAATGCTCCTGACATAAGGACGATGTTCACTAACTTTATGAGGGAGATGCTCAGGGATGTTCAAGGGGCAGTTCCCAATCTCGGAAATGGTGGTGGTCTAGTAGTGCAGGCGCCTAGGGTCGATTTCGCCAAGTTGTGCAAGGATTACACTAACCTTGGTGGAAAGCCGTTCCACGGAACGGAGTCGGCCACAGATGTTCAGGATTGGTTGGATAGCTGTGATCGTATCTTCGACGATTTAGGTATCGAGGAGGCGATGAAGAGAAGGCTAGCGTCTCGTCAGCTACAAGGGCGAGCGATGAATTGGTGGAATGCCATTGGAACAGCTACTCCAGAAGATCAGGTTACTTGGGATCAGTTCAAGGCTCGCTTTAGCGAGAAGTTTATTCCAGCTGCCCAGAAGTCAGTGTTGTTTAAGAGATTCTTGGAACTCAAGCAGAATGGTAGGGCAGTCTCTGACTATATTGCTGAATTCGACACTTTGTCGAAGTATGGACTATCTCTTATCGATACTCCTGAGAAGAAGAATGAGAAGTTCATTACTGGGTTGGATGGATACTTGGGGGAAAGGCTTATCAACCACATCGATGAGACTTTTGAATTGATTGTAGGGAAAGCTTTGAGATCAGAGAGTCTTTACCCTAAGCCAAAGATTGAGGCTGCATCTGCAGAAGGGCTGAAACCGCAAGCGGGCGGTGGAGGCAAGAATAACTCTCAGAATAAGAGGAAACAGAACCAATCTAAGGATGGCTAGAAAAAGAACAAGAAAGATGTTGAGTGCTTCAGCTATGGTAAGAAGGGCCATTATGCTAAAGAATGTCGGGCCAAGCCAGCGGATAGGAAGTGCTACAACTGTGGCCAAGTGGGACATCATAAGGATAAGTGTCCACAGCCTCTTAAAGAGAAACAGATTGTGAAAGCATATGTTATCGATGTTGTTCTTTCTTCGTCGAATGCCCCAACTGTGGCGGAGAAAGGAAAGAATGTCATCATTCAAGGTACGCTTTCTATTTATGATGTACCAGTTCGAGTTTTGTTTGATACTAGGGCTTCCCGTTCCTTCATATCTAGTGACCTGGTGGATAGGTTGGGACTGGAACCCGAGATAGTCGATAGGCCGTTGGTTGTGACGAACCCGATTGGTGGTTCAACTAACCTTAGTATGATTTTCCGAAATTTGGTCTTATCGAGTCATGGATGTATGTTTGTTTGTGATTGCTTTGTTTTGGGCTTTACTGGGTATGGCATTATATTGGGGGTCGATTGGCTCCAAAGATACGGGGTGGTGGTAGACTGTGAGGGCTTTTTGGTGACAGTTAGGGCGGATGATGGGCAGAGGGTAGTGTTTGGTAGTCTACCTAGTGATGGGGTAATGGCTAGTTTTATAAATTCCCTCGACATCCGCATGATGAGTTGTCAGATGTGCCCGTGGTTGGCCAGTATCCGGACGTCTTCGAGGAGGTGACCGGGCTTCCACCACACCGAGAGATTGAGTTCCGTATTGATTTAGTGAAAGATGCCAGACCTGTAGTGATGCCACTTCGTCGTATGGCACCAAGGGAGCAGCGAGAGCTCAGGGTGCAAGTCAGCAATCTTTCGAAGAAGGGGTTTATTAGAAGAAGTGTCTCTGAGTGGGGAGCACCAGTTGTGTTTGCCACTAAGGCAGATGGTTCCCTTCGTTTGTGTGTGGACTATAGCGAGTTGAATAAGGTAACGAGGAAGAATAAGTATCCTCTACCGCGGATAGATGATTTGTTTGATCAACTGGAAGGAGCAAGAGTGTTCTCCCAGTTGGACCTCGCGACAGGATTTCATCAGCTCCGAGTAGCGGATGAGAGTGTTCTGATAATGGCATTTAGGACGCCGTCTGGATTCTATGAGTGGTTGGTTATGCCATTTGGGTTGACCAATGCACCAGCCTACTTCGTGGATCTTATGAATCGAGTATTCAGAGATCAGTTGAATAAGTTTGTTCTTGTGTTCGTATACGACATCCTTGTTTACCCGAGGACAGAGGAGGAACACAAGGGACACTTGAGGATAGTGTTGAGGAAACACCAATTGAAAGCGAAATTCTCTAAGTGTCACTTCAGGAGGAGGGAAGTGAGATTCTTGGGCCATGTTGTTTCATAGAATGGTATTGCCGTGGACCCTGTGAAGGTGGCTACGGTACAGGATTGGCCTACGCCCAAGAATGCAACAGATGTAAGAAGTTTCTTGGGGTTAGCTGGATATTATCGTAAGTTTATCCAGGACTTCTCCAAGGTAGCAGCACCGTTGACTCAGTTGACTAAGAAGAATCAGGCCTTCGTCTGGGACGGAGTGTGTGAGAATGCATTCAGGAGTCTAAAGGAAAAGTTGACGCGTGCACCGGTGCTAGTCATTCCTAAAGGGAATGAAGAGATGACGGTATACACGGATGCTTGTGGTACCGGACTAGGTGCTGTATTGATGCAAGGAGGTAGGGTTGTAGCTTATGCTAGTCGGCAATTAAAGCCGCATGAGAAAAAGTATCCTACCCATGATTTGGAACTAGCAGCGATTGTGTTCGCATTGAAGATGTGGAGACATTATCTCTTGGGAGAGAGATTTGAGTTGTTTACCGATCATAAATCGTTAAAGTATCTCTTCTCCCAGAAGGATCTGAATCTCCGTCAGCAGAGATGCTTAGAGTTCTTGGCTTCGTATGATTTTGATATCGCATACACACCTGGGAAAGGTAATGCGGTAGCCGATGCCTTGAGTAGGAGACATGCCAGTTTAAGGGCTATGATTCTTTAATGGAAGCAACTGGAGTATATCGCATGATTTGATTTCAGACCAAAGTGCGAATTGGATCCAAAAATGCTAGCTAGTTTGGCGATCAGACCCACTTTGATAGAGCGGATTGGTTCCAGCCAGAGGGACGATCCTAATCTATTGGAAATCATCTCCAAGTTAGAGATGAATATCGACGGTGAGGAGATGAATTTGTATGGGCTTGATCGAGATGGATGGCTTAGAAAGAATGGAAGACTAGTTGTACCCAACGTGAATGGTTTGAGAGATGAAGTGCTTAGAGAATGTCATCACTCAAAACTGACTATACATCCCGGTGGTAATAAGATGTATCGAGACATGAGACAGACTTACTACTGGGAAGGGATGAAAAGAGACGTTGGGAAGTTTATATCCAAATGCATGAATTGCCAGCTAGTTAAAGCCGAGCAAAAGAAGCCTAGTGGGTTGTTACAACCATTAGAAATTCCCGAATGGAAATGGGAGCAAGTCTCGATGGATTTCATCGATGGTTTACCAAGGACTAGAACGGGACATGATAGCATTTGGGTAATTGTGGATCGATTGACTAAGAGTGCAAGATTTATACCAGTCAAATCGACCAGAACGGCAGCTAAGTTAGCAGAATTGTATATGAAGTGGGTAGTGAGATTTCATGGAGTACCTAAAAACATTGTGAGTGACCGAGACCCGTTGTTTACTAGTGGGTTTTGGAAGAGCTTACAAGAGGCTCTAGGGTCAGAATTACATCTCAGTACCGCGTATCATCCTCAGACCGACGGTCAGACGGAGAGGGTGAATCGTATATTGGAAGATCTCTTGAGAGCTTGTATATTGGATTTTGGTGGATCGTGGGATGTCCATTTGCATCTAGTAGAGTTTGCATATAATAATAGCTACCAATCCACTATCGGTATGGCTCCATATGAAGCTTTGTACGGAAGACCGTGCAACTCACTATCATGTTGGATAGAGACTGGCGAGAAGTTTATGCTTGGACCAGATGTGGTGAGGGAAACTTCAGATAAGATTAAGATCATTCAACAAGAGTGAAAGCTGCCCAAGATAGGCAGAAGAGTTATGCTGATAAGAGGAGAAGAGATTTAAAATTCTCCGTTGGTGACTTGGTGTTTGTCAAGGTTTCTCCGTTGAAGAGCGTGATACGATTTGGCAGGAGAGGCAAGTTGGCACCAAGATTTGTTGGCCTATTCCCAGTTCTTGAACTAGTTGGGAATTTGGCATATAGAGTTGACTTACCCAAGAAGATAGCGGGAGTTCACAACGTATTTCATGTTTCCCAGTTAAGGAAGTTCGTGCACGACCCAGATATGACTATTTCACCTGATCAGTTAGAGGACTTCGAAGTGGAACCCGAGGCGGTTGGGAACCGCAAGCCGATTCGTATTGTCGAGCACGATACGAAGCAACTTCGAAGGAAGGCGGTGAAGCTAGTCAAGGTTCAGTGGGGCGAGAACGAAAATGACTGTACTTGGGAGACAGAGGAGAGCATTAGGAAGACGTATCCAGAACTCTTCGCCTGGTAAGATTTACTTTGCGATTTAGTTATTCCGCATGCTAGGATAGACTTGTTTTGCATGTTTGGTTGTTGTTTTATGACTGATAGGCATGCGGGACCCTTGTGTGTTTTGATTAGGAAATTTCAGGGGCGAAATTTCTTAAGGGGGGGGGGGGAGAATGTAACAACCCGCATTCTATACAACGGAGGATTGTAGAATATTTATTTCTTTCCCATATGAAGTCGTATGGTCATGTAACTTTGGGAAACAATCATTAGAGTCATTTCCTATGTTCATGATTTTTGTTGATTTTTAAATGACCGTTTTACCCCTAGTTGATCTTGTTTTGGCCATAACTTTTGACTGAAAAGGAATTTTAACCTGAAACCACTTCCATTAGATTCGTTTGATGGTTTACCTTTCCGTAGAGTGGTCATAATAGCCAAACGGACTCACCGTTTGGGAGATCTGGCTGAAATAAAGTTTGGAAGGTGAAAAACTGCTTAACCGGGCCAAATAGGGTGATTAGTGAATGGGCCCATAACCCATTTCGGTATTAGGGTTATGGGAAGGCTGAAAAGAGTTAGAGATTCATTCCATTTCAGTTTTCTAGCCTCCACTTACCTCTTAGAAACCCTAAAAATGACCTCCAACCTCTAAATCACCTCCAAATCACTTTCTACTTGAAGATTGGGCTTAGCAACATCAAATCAAGAGAGATCAACACCAAATCAACGTTAGAGCTACTGTTCAGCATTGGGATTCGCACCAAATCAGAGATTTATTTCAGATCTAAGTTTTATTTGTGGCTAAGGTGAGTGATTTGCATAGTTCCTCACTAATTATGGCTAATTAAGGGTAATTAGTGTTAGTTAGCGAATTTAAATATGATAAAATTCTGGAAAAATACTTATAAATCCTTAAATGATGTTTTAGACCTCTGATATGAATTTGGGTTAATTTGGTTAAGTTTTGCTAATCATATCATTAGTTTCACCTAAACATTCTTAAGGGAAAATATGGGGTTTTGGCTAGATTTGACCCACTTTAACCTATTATATTGTTGTTTTGATGTTTGTGGTTGATTACACATGTTGCTATGACTATATGGTATGCTTTGTGATTGATTAGAATAGTTGGAATGGTCGAAAACGTCGTCGAGTGGCGTAAACTGCTTGTTGGAAAACGTGCAGGAAGACACCCGAACCGGATCGGTTAGGAGGACCCAATCCGCTCTCACACTTCACACTTCGATCCACTCGCACTTCTCGTGGCATGCATCATCCGATCCGACCCGCCTGGTGTTCTCCGACCCGATCCGCCATGGTGCCCCGACCCGAACCGATGTACTACGACTGGACTTGGAGACTACGACCCGACCCGGGGTGCTTTAGAAGAGGTCGATCCGAACCATGGCAAGCTCGAGAATCCGATCCAGTGAAGGGAAGCATTCCGATCCGAACCGAACTAGTGATTAGGGGAAGATCCGGACCGATCCGGTGATGACCTATAACCCGAGATGCAAAGGTAGTCCAAATGGAAGTTAGAGCTCAGGATCCAGTTGGGAGCCAATGAGTTCACTTCATGGTTGGACTTTGCTGCGGGACGTGTGCTAAGGAGTTGTCGACGTTCATAACTTCGATTCACCACTGAAAATGGATGATGGGCTACTTAACAGTGCAGTAGAGTCACTATGACTCGAGGGGCAAGGTGATGGTAGCAAGACTACGTTATCAGTGCAGTAGAGTCATTATGACTCGAGGGGCAAAGTGATGCGTAGTAAGACTATGAGCCAGTGCAGTGGGGTCATTGTGACTCCATGGGGCAGAGTGGACATAGTAAAGGATTAGTAAGGCTATGAGCCAGTGCAGTGAGGTCATTGCGACTCCATGGGGCAAAGTGGACATAACAAAGGATTAGTGGCTATGTATCAGTGCAGTGAAGCCATTTATGACTTCATGGGGCAAAGTGATCATAACAAGGTATGTTGGGTGATCAAAGTGGTGAATATCGTATGCTTTACGCACTGAGCGAGAGATGTGAGGATGGATGCTATGTTTGATTGTTTTCCATCACTATGACATGCACACCCCCACCCCCGTTATCTTTACACCTTTTGAAATGGCACCTTAGAGTGTTGTACAGTATGTAGTGCTAACTCTTTGGTTGTAGGTCCAGGTTCAGGTATGGTTTGGTCTACCTGTTATTGTTCTGTTTAGATGTTTATCGCTCATACCAGGCTTTATGTCTGACCCAGAGTTTTATGTCTCTTCTTATTACTCTGGGTGCTCACACGAGCAGACTAGAGACAGGTTAGCTGGTGATGCGCGAGTAGCCGATTCGGAGGCGAGCAGGAGGCTTCCACGTATGATATATAGATATTCTCCCTGTGTCGTTGGTGGTCGCTACTTGGGCATTAGTAGTGTACCTCCCTTATCTTACTTTTGCTTTTTGAGACAGTTTGAAAAGTTGTAATAATGTTAACTTTGGATCATAAGCTGTACTTGGATTTTCCGCTGCTATGTTAGTTTGTTTTGAGCTTATGCACTGTCTCACCTGTTTTATGTCAAGTATGTTGCTATTATATTTTGTACCATGCGCTGTGATACATTTTACAGGTTCCTTGTTAGTTCATTTCCTTCTTTCCTTTCCTTCTGACGACCGTCCCGTGCTAACTGGACATGTGTACAGCGCACTTTTTGAGTAAATGTCGGTTGGTGCGGGGCGGACCGTCACAACTCAAAGCTTTGATGATAGATCTATCCTTTAGACCTTGGAGATCTACAGTAGATAGCCCAGATCTCTTCATTTGTTTGGGCTTTCAATGAAAACACTAAATGTTAATGCCAAAAATAACACAAATCTCAGATTTATGTAAAAGCATCAACCCTTTTTGGGAAACGAAGTCCGATTTTGCGTAAATCAAACCCATATAACTAAAATAAATGAAAATGAAAGAAATAATGAAGAGGATAAGGTCACACAAAGTTTATAGTGGTTTGGCTATTAACTTAGCCTACATCCACTTTTAAAAGATTAGCTTTATTCTTCACTGCTTATTACAAGTATATTTAGTATAAGTGATTGAATATATGTCCTAAAATGATAAAACTTTTATCACAAGTACAAAAATTATGAGGATAGATCACAACAGCCTTCTTGGTGACTAGTTGTGACTTTCCTTGAAGAAGAAATGTATTGGAGAAGCATTTTGACAGCACGTATGCTTGGAGAATCCCCTCGTTTGCATATATGAGGTTGGTTTGTACTTATAAGAGTTTGAAGTTGAACTGGTCTAATATGTCACATCAGTAGGTATGTCTTAGGGGTAGGAAGCCACGCTTGAGAAATCACCCAATCGAGATAAGTTTGATGGATCAGTATGTCTCAATAGTCTATGAATCAATGTGGATCCATAGCTTATGAATCGGTACTGGTCCACAGATTTAGACTATTTTCTATCTTCATCAATTCCTCTTGCGTTTTTAGTGCCCTTGTACAAGTTTCGTAAGATTTGGACTTTGTTCGGTTGTACTTTACCATCGAACCATGTTGAACCGTTTCCCAAAGTGTACGATGCATTAAATATCTTGAGCTAGTTACATCGATTGCAACCAAGCTCGGAGGAAAGTCTAATAAGAAGATAAGAAGAATGATGATGGGGTCCGCCATGTATCATACATGATCCTTATTGGTCAATATCGATCCATAAAATTAGCTTATTTTGAAATGATTTTTTTGTGGGTCCCCTACTAGTCCTCCCCTGAGCCTTTTGGCTGGATTTCAAGTAATTCTGACTCTAACTTAACTTCTAACTTCTACAAGTTTTCATTTAAGCTAAAAACCGGGTTAGGACGCATGTTTAGTAGATTAAATATACCAATTCAATCGACTATCCAAATACAATCAACTAAATAGAAATTCAATCTATTAAAATCCAACTTTAATCGACTAAATAAAAAATTCAGTCGATTCGACGTGCCTATTTTTAACTAGTTATTTCCTGGTTCAAAACTTGATTTCAGGGCCAAATTAAGTCGACCACCTTATTGAATTCAGTTGAATGAATTTATGTAATTATGTTTTTGTTAAGGATGCGGAATGCGGATCTTAAGGTAGAATCAACACTAGAGGGAGAGTGAATAGTGTTTATGAAGAATTTATTGAAATCTTAAACTAACTTGAATTACTATATGAATAACACAATGATCATCACACCAGAAATGATCACAAACAATGAAACAATCACAGACAAAAAAAAAAGTAAATATAAAATGCAGAAAATGAAAGAATACACCAAGTTTTATACTGGTTTGGACTACTCCTACATCCAGTCCTACGCAACACTGAATTGCACAGATTTTTATTATAATCAATATCCAAGTACAACACCCTTGATTTCACAACTACAAGGCTGACATTGATTCCACCACCCTTGATTTCATGGCTACAAGGTTAACACCGCTCCCTTTCCTTGATTTCAGGGCTACAAGGAACACACTCTTTCCCAAACAATTACAACAGCCCTAGAACCCTTCAATTAACACTTCAAACAAAGAGTAGATGACAAAGAATAAGAATAAGATTGATATAATTTGAGTAGAATTTGGCAGAGTATAAGTGATGAAATAATGAAAATAAGTTAAAATAATGGTGGTATGAAATAGGATGAAGATGGAGAAGAAGACTTGATAAAAAAATTCGAATTTAAACCCTATTTATAGTATGTGTAAGGTTGTAACGTTTTTGAAGCATTTCAAATATGAAAAGACACTTCCTTTGAAAATTGAAAAATGTAACAACCCGAAAATCTGGGCCAGTTTAAAATTTTTATTTTGGCCATTTTAGCGAATTTTGATTATTTAAAATGAATTATTTTAAATAATAATCGACGAGAAATTTATTTTGAATATAATTCGACGTATATATTTATATACGTCGTCGTTAGAATATAAATATTTATATATATTTATAAATAGAATTGAAAATGGCGCGGTAGTTCGATAATTCGATTTCAAACTTCAATTGAATGTACCGGGTGCAAAACAATCCGGATTTTAGTGAAACCAAAAACATTAGGATCTAATTGATAATATCTTTCCAACGAATCCGAATAATTAAGATTTCATAGCGGGAATCAAAAGATATGTCCAGTTGAAAATTCTGAATAGTCGCTATGGAATTCAGGCCCTTAAAAATGGACATTTTGCAAACGACCTCGGATTTCGACGAAACCACTTTTGTTGGATCCGCAGTGTAAAGTTATTGCTAGGTTTCAAATTTCATAATTTTTCGAATCAATATGTGAGCGTGGCAAAGGAAAACGCGTTTGACCAGTTTCAGTTGATTTTAATCGACTTGAAATTGGCCATTTTTCCAACGGTCTCAGAATTCGACGAAACTAGTTTTGTTAGGACCGTATCGTCAATACGAAGCTAGAAAATATTCTTATGGGATTTATAGAGTTAGTATGTGACCCCGGTAATTTGAAATGTACGTTTAAAATTCAATATAGTGATTTAAATGTAAATTAAACGGAAACTGATTCAAATGGTCGAATCAGCTTGCGATACATATCCCATTGTGTTCGGAATGGGGGTAAAACGCTATGGACGACAGTCGGTGGGCTTGATTTCGGGTTTGAAATAAAAGTCAACCTTTTGGAATAAAAATAGAATAAATATATATATATATATAAAAGTTGTTGTAATATACAATGAAATGTTCTTGTATATGCGTTCTGTTGTGGCTTGTTCTCGAACTATCCGACACTTTCCTTTACGGGGAAGTTACGGGTCTTCACAGTTGGTATCAGAGCTTTGGTTTACAAAGCTCGAGAATAAGACACATTAGAACCATACGAAAGAATTCATCAGATATTGGATTAGCAATATCCAATGGAATGACTCGTTAGAGATAGGATCAGTAGTATCCTAGAACGAGTGTGAAGAGTATATTTTTAAAATGAAAACAAAATTTGTTTTGAAAATTTAAATCAACTATTCGTATTTGATTATTTATTTTAATGAATTTGGACAATCCAGTATATATAGATTTTGCGTATACGTCTGATCCGCGTGTATTCGAAGTTTTGATATACTGGGTAGATATAGAATCACCTTCTAAGTCGCCCGGAGAGAACTCTGATGATTGATGCATCATCATCAGAATTTATGTTCGAGTGACATAAGGGAGATTTCTATATACTTCCTATTGACTGGTGTGAGAACCAAAATTAGATAGGGCCTATTGTTGTGATTTGGCATCAAAAATCTGATTTTTGACTATGCATCAAAGTTATCAATTTGAAACTCTAATTCACTAATTGATTGATGTTTTGGTTGTTTGTTTATTGGTTTGCTAATTCTTAGCCATTTAGCCTAATTGAATCACATATTGAATTATATTGAAAATTGGTTGCGTTTGCTTGCATATACTTGCACTTACATTGAACAGGTCATAGCAAGGAGGCTAGAGCAGAGAATAAAATTTGTTTGCCCGACAAATAGGTACATGTTTACTACATAATTTCCTGTTTTGTTTGGGTGATGATGATTTTATGAGCCTATTGGCTAGCCGCTTGGCTTTTTCTTTTTGAGATTAGAAGGACCGGGGAAGCTATTTGAAATTCCCCGATGCTCCCATTGCAGGGGAGGTTATGGCGGAATTTTTCGAAAATTTAGGGTGTTAGCCAAATTTTTGAAATTTTGAAAATTTGAAAATTCTCAGAAACTAAAGAGTTGGAGAATGGAAGTCAGATCGAGCGTAGAGTTGATTAATCAAACCACTTTCGACTTTGTTCCTTTTCGGGGACGAAAAGTTTTAAGTGGGGGAGATTGTAACAACCCGAAAATCTGGGCCAGTTTAAAATTTTTATTTTGGCCATTTTAGCGAATTTTGATTATTTAAAATGAATTATTTTAAATAATAATCGACGAGAAATTTATTTTGAATATAATTCGACGTATATATTTATATACGTCGTCGTTAGAATATAAATATTTATATATATTTATAAATAGAATTGAAAATGGCGCGGTAGTTCGATAATTCGATTTCAAACTTCAATTGAATGTACCGGGTGCAAAACAATCCGGATTTTAGTGAAACCAAAAACATTAGGATCTAATTGATAATATCTTTCCAACGAATCCGAATAATTAAGATTTCATAGCGGGAATCAAAAGATATGTCCAGTTGAAAATTCTGAATAGTCGCTATGGAATTCAGGCCCTTAAAAATGGACATTTTGCAAACGACCTCGGATTTCGACGAAACCACTTTTGTTGGATCCGCAGTGTAAAGTTATTGCTAGGTTTCAAATTTCATAATTTTTCGAATCAATATGTGAGCGTGGCAAAGGAAAACGCGTTTGACCAGTTTCAGTTGATTTTAATCGACTTGAAATTGGCCATTTTTCCAACGGTCTCAGAATTCGACGAAACTAGTTTTGTTAGGACCGTATCGTCAATACGAAGCTAGAAAATATTCTTATGGGATTTATAGAGTTAGTATGTGACCCCGGTAATTTGAAATGTACGTTTAAAATTCAATATAGTGATTTAAATGTAAATTAAACGGAAACTGATTCAAATGGTCGAATCAGCTTGCGATACATATCCCATTGTGTTCGGAATGGGGGTAAAACGCTATGGACGACAGTCGGTGGGCTTGATTTCGGGTTTGAAATAAAAGTCAACCTTTTGGAATAAAAATAGAATAAATATATATATATATATAAAAGTTGTTGTAATATACAATGAAATGTTCTTGTATATGCGTTCTGTTGTGGCTTGTTCTCGAACTATCCGACACTTTCCTTTACGGGGAAGTTACGGGTCTTCACAGTTGGTATCAGAGCTTTGGTTTACAAAGCTCGAGAATAAGACACATTAGAACCATACGAAAGAATTCATCAGATATTGGATTAGCAATATCCAATGGAATGACTCGTTAGAGATAGGATCAGTAGTATCCTAGAACGAGTGTGAAGAGTATATTTTTAAAATGAAAACAAAATTTGTTTTGAAAATTTAAATCAACTATTCGTATTTGATTATTTATTTTAATGAATTTGGACAATCCAGTATATATAGATTTTGCGTATACGTCTGATCCGCGTGTATTCGAAGTTTTGATATACTGGGTAGATATAGAATCACCTTCTAAGTCGCCCGGAGAGAACTCTGATGATTGATGCATCATCATCAGAATTTATGTTCGAGTGACATAAGGGAGATTTCTATATACTTCCTATTGACTGGTGTGAGAACCAAAATTAGATAGGGCCTATTGTTGTGATTTGGCATCAAAAATCTGATTTTTGACTATGCATCAAAGTTATCAATTTGAAACTCTAATTCACTAATTGATTGATGTTTTGGTTGTTTGTTTATTGGTTTGCTAATTCTTAGCCATTTAGCCTAATTGAATCACATATTGAATTATATTGAAAATTGGTTGCGTTTGCTTGCATATACTTGCACTTACATTGAACAGGTCATAGCAAGGAGGCTAGAGCAGAGAATAAAATTTGTTTGCCCGACAAATAGGTACATGTTTACTACATAATTTCCTGTTTTGTTTGGGTGATGATGATTTTATGAGCCTATTGGCTAGCCGCTTGGCTTTTTCTTTTTGAGATTAGAAGGACCGGGGAAGCTATTTGAAATTCCCCGATGCTCCCATTGCAGGGGAGGTTATGGCGGAATTTTTCGAAAATTTAGGGTGTTAGCCAAATTTTTGAAATTTTGAAAATTTGAAAATTCTCAGAAACTAAAGAGTTGGAGAATGGAAGTCAGATCGAGCGTAGAGTTGATTAATCAAACCACTTTCGACTTTGTTCCTTTTCGGGGACGAAAAGTTTTAAGTGGGGGAGATTGTAACAACCCGAAAATCTGGGCCAGTTTAAAATTTTTATTTTGGCCATTTTAGCGAATTTTGATTATTTAAAATGAATTATTTTAAATAATAATCGACGAGAAATTTATTTTGAATATAATTCGACGTATATATTTATATACGTCGTCGTTAGAATATAAATATTTATATATATTTATAAATAGAATTGAAAATGGCGCGGTAGTTCGATAATTCGATTTCAAACTTCAATTGAATGTACCGGGTGCAAAACAATCCGGATTTTAGTGAAACCAAAAACATTAGGATCTAATTGATAATATCTTTCCAACGAATCCGAATAATTAAGATTTCATAGCGGGAATCAAAAGATATGTCCAGTTGAAAATTCTGAATAGTCGCTATGGAATTCAGGCCCTTAAAAATGGACATTTTGCAAACGACCTCGGATTTCGACGAAACCACTTTTGTTGGATCCGCAGTGTAAAGTTATTGCTAGGTTTCAAATTTCATAATTTTTCGAATCAATATGTGAGCGTGGCAAAGGAAAACGCGTTTGACCAGTTTCAGTTGATTTTAATCGACTTGAAATTGGCCATTTTTCCAACGGTCTCAGAATTCGACGAAACTAGTTTTGTTAGGAC
The DNA here is from genome assembly GCA_030737875.1 of Allium sativum. NCBI lineage: Eukaryota > Viridiplantae > Streptophyta > Magnoliopsida > Asparagales > Amaryllidaceae > Allium > Allium sativum. The sequence goes on from CM060922.1 coordinate 1,044,093,416, forward strand.
CGTATCGTCAATACGAAGCTAGAAAATATTCTTATGGGATTTATAGAGTTAGTATGTGACCCCGGTAATTTGAAATGTACGTTTAAAATTCAATATAGTGATTTAAATGTAAATTAAACGGAAACTGATTCAAATGGTCGAATCAGCTTGCGATACATATCCCATTGTGTTCGGAATGGGGGTAAAACGCTATGGACGACAGTCGGTGGGCTTGATTTCGGGTTTGAAATAAAAGTCAACCTTTTGGAATAAAAATAGAATAAATATATATATATATATTATATTACCCTCTCTATTCTCTCTCCCTTACCGTACAATTCAAATCGAAGAAATAAAAAAAAAAAAAAGCTCGAGACCGCATCGCTGGCGCCTGCGCTGCGTTCGTCGCCATCGCTCCCCCCCTTTTCCACATCTCCTCCGCCCAACCGCCCTCCGACCAAGCTGCCGGAGCTGACCTCGAACCCCCTCCTCTAGCTCCCCCTCGCGTCGCCATTCCTCTCAATCCCCCAAACCAGAAATCCCCAATCGAAGCCACTGTGAACCCGAAGCCCTGAAGGCCGCCAGCCCCGACGAGCTCCGCCGCCCCAAGGCCAACCGCCACCTCCAGCAGTCCCCTTCCCCCTTCAATCGACGGTGGTAGACCCCCCCCCCCTTAAAAGAAAGGTCAAATTTAATTTATTTATTTCAGTTTTTTTTTATTATGTATTTTCTATAAAAACTGGAAATTTAAGTGATGATTTTTAATAAGGAAGCGATTTTTTTATATGCTGCAATCAGTTTTTATTTATATATATATAAAAAAAAAGTATAAAAATCTAATTTTTGGTTAGAGATAAAATGTAATTTTTAGTTGGTAGAAAAGTATGGTTTATAAATTAGAAAAACTAAATTTTTAAAAATGGAAAGCTTATATTTTTAACACCATAAAGGTGATATTTTTAAAAACTAGTAAAAGACGAGATTTATAATTTATAAAAGGTCGAATCTTTAAATAGAATAAGGCGATATAAAAATATAATCTTTTCTGTTTATTGAGTGAAGTGAATATTAAAATATGATTTTTAAATTGAAAGTGAATAAATAAAAATGTGATTTTTATTTTAAAGACATCAGCGAATATAAAAATGTGTGATTTTTATATATGTAGTGACTACGAGCAACGAAGATGACGAAGATGCGATAGCAATGAAGATTTCTATCAATGAAGTGCCGTGGAGCTAGGATAGCTATCTGTGAGAATTTCTCACCTTTCAATTTCTTTTTCTAGTTATATATATATATATACTAGGATGCAGACGGTGCTTAGTAGCACCCGACACAATCGTCCACAGACCATGGACTTGTTTGTTTGATTGCAAAAATAAGTTAGATTATTTGATTTGAAATTGAATGGTTTGGTGAAATGAATGGATTTGATTGATGTGTGAATGGCGTGGGCCTTCACTAGACCGGGGATAAGGCTAGGCCTCGTCCCGTTTCTAGTATCGTGTCGTTATGCCGCCGAAATTTTCTAAAATATGTTAGAAAAACAAAAATATCATTTTATTGAATAAATGAACTGAATAGAAATTCATATGTTGAAATAAAATGTTTTACCGTTAAAAATATAATTTTTAACGTGAATGTGAATAAATAAATATTCATTTACAAACCGGACGGTTTGTTTATGTACACCTATTTAAGGGACATTGATTGGGATGATAAATTTTACACATCGCCCAACTGCACAAATAAAATATGTGTTTGATTGTTTGAAACCCCACACGGGTGTTAGGATGAAATCTGAAGTTCACTCATCCTGATTGATTAAATATGTCGATCGATCGATTGACAGGCTGTTATAAGCGTTGAATATCTATATTTGATGCTTATACAGTGTAGTGCACTTTGGTTGATGGTTGATTATTTTTCAATGCTATTATATACATGTGTTGTATGAAAATCCATATAATTAACTTTATATGGTAATTGATTGGGCCTCATTCCAATTTGAAAAATAAAGAATATCCATTGAGATTGGTCATGTGTTGAACGAAATATTTTAATAATAAAATTTACATCTTTATTAATATAAAATAAAGGTTCATGTGTTGACAGTACTCATCCATTGAGATTGGTCATGTGTTGAACGAAATATTTTGATAATAACAACTATTTTGAAAAAGAAATATTTGAAATAGAATATTTGAAAATAGAAATTTATTAAGCCGTATTGATTAGATTGACGCCATTTCGACGTGAACGATATTTATATCGATTTTAACGATTTCGAAATGAATTGAATTGAAAACGATTTCGAAATGAAATGAATTGAAAACGATTTCGAAATGAAATGAATTGAAAACGATTTCGAAATGAATTGAATTGAAAACCATTTCGAAATGAAATGAATTGAAAACGATTTCGAAATGAAATGAATTGAAAACGATTTCGAAATGAAATGAATTGAAAACGATTTCGAAATGAAATGAATTGAAAACGATTTCGAAATGAATTAAATTGAAAACGATTTCGAAATGAATTGAATTGAAAACGATTTCGAAATGAATTGAATTGAAAACGATTTCGAAATGAAATGAATTGAAAACGATTTCGAAATGAAATGAATTGAAAACGATTTCGAAATGAATTGAATTGAAAACGATTTCGAAATGAAATGAATTGAAAACGATTTCGAAATGAATTGAATTGAAAACGATTTCGAAATGAATTGAATTGAAAACCATTTCGAAATGAAATGAATTGAAAACGATTTCGAAATGAATTGAATTGAAAACGATTTCGAAATGAATTGAATTGAAAACCATTTCGAAATGAAATGAATTGAAAACGATTTCGAAATGAAATGAATTGAAAACGAATTGAAATGAATTCAAATTGAATTGAAATTTAAATTGAATAGAAATGAATTTTAAAACGAATTTATAAAGAAGAATTCAATTTTGATTTGAATTGAAATGGAAGTTGAAATTGCTTTTGAAACGAATTTTAAAACTATTTATATAATTCGTTTTAAATAGAAATCGACGAAATATATATTATATATATACTATATATATAATATAATGGCCTGAATAGAACGCGCCGCGCCGCGGCAGTTCGTGAATTTCGACCATTTATTTCAAACGGACATTACGGGAGATCCGACCGTCGGATTCTCCTGAAACCGGAACCATTGGGTTCGTATCGAAAAGAGCTTTCTAACGAATATTTGAAATTTGAAATCTAATGGTTGGATTTGGAATTATGTCCAAATCAATTTTGAAAAAGGTCGCTATAAGTGCAGTTCGATGGCCGTTGATGGAAATCGACTGTACAGGCCTTGATAAAATTATTAAAAATAGTAATAATTTGTGTAAAATCATAAGAAATGATTTAGAAAGATTTGGGATGAAAAACTCCATATTTGAAAAGATAAAATTAGATTTTTATCGAAATGAACTAGTTTTGAACTAGAATTATAATTCTATTTATTTTTAAATAAATAAATTGAATTTGAAATGGTTTTGAAAATAACCAAAATTTCCAATGATTGCATTGGAATGGATTTGAATCGAAATTGTCTTCGGAATATTTCGATGTTGGATTTCGTGATTATACAAATGTTGTTATGGAAATTTGAAAGATATATATATATATATCGTTATTTCCAATGCGATGTTTGTTAGTCGTAGAATTTGATATTGAATATAAGCCGGTATATTTTCTATTCAGAGCCTTGTATTGAATATCAAATGTGATTTGGGTTTGTCGTGAATGGTGTCTTCACTAACACTGTTCTTGAACCCAGTTGAGAAAAGATTAAATCTTTTTGTTTAGATTTAACGAAGTGTACCAATTAAATAATATTTAATTGGAATTGAATCGATATTGATTTTTGGGTTTATCGTGAACAGTGTTTTAAATAACACTCGTTCTTTAACCCGATAATTAATGGAATGTGACTTTGGGTTTATCGCGAACCGTGTTTTTAAATGACACTGATTCTTTAACCCAGTTAACGATTAAAACTAAGTGGAGTTTTAATGAATCTTTAATTAGATTGAAATAATCGAAATGGAGTATCACCAGTTTTGCTCCAGGCGATAGTTAAATCTTTAATTAGATTTGAACGTGAAATGGTAATTGAAATTACCGATAACACTGTGGTGTTAGATATGAAGTATTACCAGTTTTACTTCATGGGGATAAATAGGTTGGGATGGGGAAATTAAAATAAATGATTACTTCGGTAAGATTCGCTAATCCCGACTAGTTTGAATTGAGATTCAAAAATAGAATAAAGAATAAATTCAAGGAATTTATCTTGGATAAAATTAATGGGAACCTTTCCCTATGAATGTGAAATTTAGAAACTAACTGTCGGTTAGCCAAGCAGAATGGTTTTCTGAATATTGATCTGATGTTGGTTTCGGCCTTCGGGGTTAATATTTGGGGAATTATTCTCTTGATTAATTTACGGTTAGTGACTAATGAATTGGAATGAGGCGTATGTTGTGTTTGTGTAACACTTATTTAAAATATACGCGAGTTATTCGGAAAGACCGGGTTTATCCCATTCTGAATAACTGATACGACGATAAGTCGAAGATGAAGACGATGGTCGAAGACCGGAGGTCTTCACGTCGTTTGGGTAATTACTGATGATCTTGATTGGGTTGTACACCCAAGAAGATGGAAACAGTTAGTGATCGTCCAGACGTACTTGGAGATCGATGGATATGCGGGGTACTAGGTGCCCCCGGTTTCGTTCAGCCCCAGAACGGACTTGTAAATGGACTGTGTGTCTGACATTGGATTTTAGTCCGTGTGATTGATCTCTATTAAATATATATCTGTTTGGCGGCGGAGAATTTATTCTCTTGCTTAACGCCCTTCTCTGAGACGTACGAGCTCAGGGGTTATATATTGATGGATATCAATCGCATGGAGTGAATTGCCTGTGTGGCATGCTAAGAGGCAAATGATCAAGGCTTCTGTTGAAAAGCAAAGTCTTGTGGTTGATGATCGAAGCACGGCCTTTGTGGCGTAGCTTTGTGTAACGTTGATTCGCGAGTATCACACCCGGTATGAATCAAAAACGGGAGACGGACATCAGGGAGGACCTACGTTTCTTTCTAGTTATGAGTGGCGTCAGTGCTTGAACTGGCTGACGAGTTTGACTCATGTGGATGTTACTTATTATTACTTGCTGAAAAGCGAGGCGCCTCGTGATATCGGTTTCGGCCGATGCTTCTGGTCGGCTGACGGGCCAGGCTTACGCCCCAAAGGGAGGGAAAACGTAGTGTTCAGGCATAATAATCCACATCGGTGGACCGGCCCTGACGATCCATGGGGCAGTTGCGGCTGTTCCTGAGACATGGGCTAGATTGTCTCGAATCGGTTGAGGATCTTGCCCCTAGCCTCGGTTCATACCATAAATGATAACCCAACTTCCAATACGACATTTGCGGTTTTGATTGTAAACTTATATATGGCGACATAGTGTTATGGGCCATTCATGCCGCCTATGATTGATACTTATGATTTGAAGTTGTTTTATACACTATGCACTTATAGTAGTATCAAATGATTTGTTTTAAACGTATCAAGCATTCTTTGGCTGTTATAAGGGAAAACCCTATCCTCGGCTGCGTTGCATTGTGTGATGGGACCTGGGTCTTATAACAGCTTCATTTTTCTTTATTTAGCATTGCGCTGTTTGTTTTATGCACTGGTATTCTTGGGAGGAAACCCGTTCCGTGTTATACGGCGTGGTCCCTTGATTTACCTAATGATTTAAAATAAAGATTAATAACTGTTTTAGTTCTCACACCAGTCACATGACTGACCTGGAGTTTATTGTTTTAACCTAAACTCTGGGTGCCCTTATTTTGACACGGGCAGCTAGTAGTTTTGGTTTTTGCAGATTTATATTCACAGGATCCTGGTTTACAGCTGGAACGATATCCGGAAAGCTTTGTATCCGTATATCTCTTTCTAGTTGTGTATTGTATTATTTTCCGCTGCTATGTATTGAAATGTAATTTAAATCTCTGATATTTCTGTGTAATATTCTTTTATACTCTGTATATTCTTGTAATCTGGTGCATTGTTGTAATATACAATGAAATGTTCTTGTATATGCGTTCTGTTGTGGCTTGTTCTCGAACTATCCGACACTTTCCTTTACGGGGAAGTTACGGGTCTTCACAAAAAATCTAACAGTTATATGTCGACATGTCATTATGGGTATGTTGACATATGTTTTATAATTTTATTTTTAAAATCAAATTTCAAGTGTTTCAATTAATATATATTCTGGAAATTCATGAATCAAAACTAATGTTTCAAAATGAGTTTTTCAAAGTACAAAAACATATAAGAATTTAATATAAACATATTTATAAAATTATATGATATAATAATATAAAACATATATTATAAAACTTTATAAACTGTAAATATGTTTGAAATTATTAAGTAAAATACATATAATAATTAGAAATCATTTAGAAAAGAAATTTAATAATAATTTGAAAGGGAAATTAAAAAAAGGAAACTGAAAACAGAATTTGAAATCATAATTTGAAAGTGCCAACTAGAATTTTACATATAAACTAGACTCTATTTACTTAATAATCTTGAGCTCTTGAAATCCTGATATCTTGATACTTATGAGTCTTGAATCTTGAATCTCTTGAAACTCTAAAACTGTACAGGCTTCAGTATTTAAATCCTGTATACAAATCTTGTATATATATATATATATATATATATATTCTAGATAAAGATGTTAGTATATAATTTATAATCAATTAATAATGATGATTGAAATAAGGTTGTTGTCATAAATAGTTTCCCCATTTTTGATGATGACAACCTTGATTTGTAAAATATTCATACCTGTTAATTCTTGTTGATATGATTCTTCAAATACTCCCCCTTTCACCATGAATCCTACATACTCCCCCTTAATCTAAGACTAACTAATCCCTATTTCATAACTTCTCCTCCTTTGTCATCAACAAAAAGTGACTAACTTATAGTATACTATACTACACTTCTGCTAAATCTATATAAATGATTTAATCTAATTAACTCCCCCTAAATCTATGAACCTAATGACTTACCATATATATAATTCTATTTTATAATCTTGATAAAAACTTATGATTCATGTATATATTATTCTAATACTAATAAAGGGTATAAATAAATCAAACAATTCAAGCATTTCAGTCAATATTTACAAGTATTTCAATTAATCATATACAAGTTTCAAACAATCAAATAAAGCAATATCTTCAAGCAAATTCAAACAAATCAAACAAATTTAAATCAAACAAATCAAATCATACCAACCAATTCAAATAAATCCAAATTTATTTTTGAACTTCCACCCATCTGTCTCCTCCAAAGATTTGATCCTTCTTGACGACTTCTCAATCTTCATCTTCTTTTGTGGATGGTGCTTTAGCGAGGTTATTGTCTTCGTCTCTGAAAAGAGAAGATATTAGCCAACGAATGGCATCAAAGTGCTTCTCTTGATGTTCAACCATTATTATTTGACTCAATTCGAGATGACGCTAATTACGAAGTATTATAGATAGGATATTCTTGAATGAATTGAGCGTATCTTCAAGATTCTCACTCAGATTGTGAATAGGATTTTCCATAATTTGATATTATAGAAAAGGAATGACTGGAGAAGATGGAGAAAGTTTAGAATAAGTTTTTCTGGAAGAAAGAGGTATTTACAAGGTCTGGAATTTGTTTAAAATGAAGAGACACTAGTTGGTTATTCAAATTTTGAACAAATTTGTATTTATTACAGTTATATGTCGACATGTGCATTCTTACATGTCGACATACCCTAGTTATTTCTGGGTATTTTGAATTTTTACTCAATTTAAAGTTAGTTCTTATATTATTATTTTAATTTATTTGATTCTAATGTGTTTTTATAGTAAATTAAAAATTGTTTTGACAAAAATAAAACACCATCCATTACTACTTGAAAGCAAATACATTTAAATGATACGAGATACTAAATATGAGATTCGAAAGCAAATACAAGCAAATATGAAAGATAACATAGACTAGATAAGCTTAGACTTCAATGGATGATGATAGACCAAGTTTTCTTCCTACTTTGCCAAAGAACTTGTTCATTTTACAAGACATTTGGGTAAGAGTCTTCCTGATCTTCTTTTGGTTCTTGGCTAACTTAACTTGGTTTTGGACAAGTGTTTCTTTGGTTATGGATCTAGTATTTGTTGAACATTCAAAACTTTCCAAAGAGGATTCTTCTTCGTCGATTTCCATTGGATTTTCTTCTTGTTGTTGCATGCGAGCTTGTTTATCCTCAAAAGTTTTATAAGGCTTAAAAATGATTGGAATTTGCATAAGATGTATATTTCCCAAGTTAAAGACCCTTCTTTGTACAAATTCCTCTCCTTTGAGATCCACTCCAAAATATTTAAAGATACGGGTAAGATAAACTCTATGATAAAGAGTATTTTCTTTGGTGGACATCTCTTTGGGCTTATATTCTTTTAAAATCATATTGGGCCAATTAATATCATAAACACCAAAAATTGCCAAAAGAGCTTTTTAGACTTTGAGGGTAGGGTTGTTGAAATTTCGGGATCGAGGTGTGAGAGTATGTTGGAGGAGGAGGTTGACGATTCTTGCTTTTGGGCCAAAAACGCGATTTTTAAATTTCAAATGATCATCGCTTTAAAATATGCGATGAAAGGTTTCCAAATCCATTTCGTCAATTTCGAATTCCGAAAAAAAATCTGAGCACATACACTTACAATTTAAAATAGTACCCAAAATTTCACAATCTAAAACGATTTGAGTGCCTTTTACGCTACTCCATATTCTCATTTCCTTCGTAAAATCCACGACCCAAATTTGCATAAAACATTTTGACGAGATTTGGGTAACATACTTTATCGTTATCCCGAGCGTCAATCAAGCTTAGAACTTCATTTTGACGAAAAAGAGAATGAAGATCATAAGAAGGAAATTCTTCGAAGATAGCGAAAGCTCCCATGTTGACTTTTCCATTTGTCATATAGTCAACATTGGCTTGAATAGCTTCATTATCATTATAGAGATGACCTTTGAGGGTTTTGGTCAATCTTATGGTTTTTGGTGTGCTAGAGGAAGCCGTTGAAGATATGTTTTGAAGAGAATAGATATGAAAAAAATTGTTTGAATTTTGAATAAGTAGTAGAGAGAATATGATTGAATAGATAAATAAATAGAGATTGAATGAGCACAACTTTTCTCTAATTAAAGACACCTTTTCAAACCATGGGAGTTGGTGAAAAATTGGAGGGAAGTTTGAAAGTTCACACACTTTTGAAATTCAAAATTTGAACTTCATTTTCTAGCACATATGTCGACATGTTTGTTTGGGTATGTCGACATATAGGTGTATTTTGAAAAGACATGTTTCTATTTGACTTTGTTTTACTATATTAACATTTTACGTTTGAGGTTTATTATTTCCTAAGATAATATTAATCCTAACAATCATTCAAAAATTATTATTTATTATTATTATTATTATGAATTTCAAAATTCAAATTTGAATTGTGAAGTTCAAGTCTGAATTTTAAAATTTAAATTTGAAATTCAAACAAGGCAAACAAACAAAACAACCATTCATCCAAATCAACCAAAAATTAAAAATTAATTAAGGTGTACCTGGTTTTTAGATCCATTTCTTCGACATTTTTTGAATTCTGAATCGTTGTGGAACACATATTTGGATTTCTGGTTTCTGGCTCTTCATCACTTAATGATGAATCTGAATCATCTAAAGTTGTTGCATATGTCATCTTTCTCTTCTTTGACGAATCACTATTGTTTGTTTGTTGACTTGATTTATCTGGATATGGACACATTCTCTTTATATGACCTAATTTATTGCAGTTATAACATCTATCATCATTTCTTCCCGAACTCCCTTGATTATTTCTCTTAAAATTGTTTCCCCTTTTATATCTAAGAAATTTTCTAAAATTTCTTGTCATTAAAGCAATTTCTTCAACGTCCTCACTGCTTGAATCAGAACCATTTATTGGTGCTTTGAATGCTATAGATTTCTTTTTTGTGGGTTTATTTTCCTTTCTTTTATGTAATTGAACTTCGAACGACATCATATTCCCTATTAACTCCTCGATCTTCATTTCACTGAAATTATTGGCTTCTTCAATTGCTAGTGTTTTCTGATCCTATTCTGGTGTTAATGAACTAAGTATTTTTCTGACTTGGTCTTCTTCTGAATAATTTTTTTTCCAGAGCCATTAATGAATGCACGATTTCCAGGAATCTTCAATACATATCAGAGATAGATTCATTCTCATTCATTTTAAATAACTCAAATTGATTAATGAGCATTAATATCTTTGTCTGTTTAACTTTATTTGTTCCTTCAACAGTAACTTGCAATATTGTCCATATTTCATAAGCAAATTTACAAACTGGTACTCTATTAAATTCATTTCTATCTAATGAACAAAATAACATATTCATGTCCTTAGAATTACTTTGTGCAACAGCATTTTGTTCATTAGTCCATTGTGCAGAATTAGTAATGAGTTCAACATATTCAGTCTGTGTGCTATTCCATGTGTTTAATCGTACTGATTGTAAATATATTTCCATTCTACATGCCTAGTATGAATAATTACTGCCATTAAATAGTGGTGGTCTAACAGTGGACTGACCCTCCACAAAAGAACTATTATTACCAGTGTTGGTTGCCATTTAATATTTTTGAAAATCAGATTATGAACTTTTTGAAAACCTATGCTCTGATACCAATTGTTAAGAGAATGCAGATCTTAAGGCATAATCAACACTAGAGGGGGAGGGGGTGAATAGTGTTTATGAAGAATTTATAGTAATAACTTGAATTACTATATGAATCACACAATGATTATCACACCAGAAATGATCACAAACACAGAAACAATCACATATGCATAAATAAGCAAATATAAAATGCAGAAAAGGAAAGAACACACCGGATTTTATACTGGTTTGGATTACTCCTACGTCCAGTCCCACGCAACGCTGGATTGTGCAGAGTTTTATTATAATCAATATCCAAGTACACACCTTTGATTTCACGGATACAAGGTTAATACCGATTCCACCACCCATGATTTCATGGCTACAAGGTTAACACCATTTCGTTTCTTTGATTTCAGGGCTACAAGAAACATACCCTTTCCCAAAAACTTACCAAACAATTACAACAACTCTCGAACTCTTCAATTAGCACTTCAAACAGAGAGTAGATGACAGAGAATGAGAGGAGAAGAAGTTTGATATATTTTGAGTAGAAATCGATAGAGTATAAGTGTAGAATTAAAGAAAATAAGTTAGAATAATGGTGGTTTGAAATAGGATAAAGATGGAGAAGTAGAATTGATAAAAAAAATCCAAATTTAACTCCTATTTATAGTGTGTGAAAGGTTGCAACGTTTCTGAAGCGTTTCAAATATGAAAAGACACTTCCTTTGAAAATTGAAAAATCTAACAGTTATATGTCGACATATGTATTATACTTTTATTTTTAAAATCAAATTTCAAGTGTTTAAATTTATATATATATATATATTCTGGAAATTTTTGAATCAGAGCTAATGTTTCAAAATGAAATTTTCAAAGTATAAAAACATATAAGAATATAATACAAACATATTTATAAAATTATATGATATAAGAATATATAAAACACATATTATAAAACTTTATAAACTGTAAATATATTTGAAATCATTAAGTAAAATACTTATAATAATTCGAAATCATTTAGAAAAGAAATTTAAGAATAATTTGAAAGGGAATTTAAAAAAGGAATTTGAAATTAGAATTTGAAAGTGCTAACCCGAGTTTTACATATAAACTAGACTCTATTACTTAATAATCTTGAGCTCTTGAAATCTTAATATCTTGATACTCACGAGTCTTGAATCTCTTGGAACTCTAAAACTATACAGTCTTCAATATTTAAATCCTCTATACAAATCCTATATATATATATATATATATTCTAGATAAAGATGTTAGTATATATTTTATAATCAATTAATAATGATGATTGAAATAAGGTTGTTGTCATCAAAGCTCCATTCTCCAACAGTTTTTTGAATTTATATTGGCATCTTCTTCAACGAAGAGATGCTTATCTACGTTAATGGTTGCAATCAGTACTTTCGTCATTACTTTTCATCGGAGGTTGCGACCATATAATTCTTACATAAAGCAAATAATTTCAATAATAGGACTGGCAATTAGAACCGAGAACTGAAACCCGAATCGAACCGACTCGACGCGACCCGACAAGACCCGAATTCTAACCGAACCCGATAGGTCTAGGGTCTGGTCTAGGTGATGAAAAATACAATTTAGACCGATCAAACCCTACCCGAATTGACTCGACCCGAAAGACCCGACTAAAAAACATTGAAATATATTTATTTTTAGTGTTACCATTCAACCGAACCCGAACCGACCCGTACCGAAGCTCGGGTCGAGTCTAAATTTTAGAAATGTATAGTTTAGATCCGACAAAACCCGACCCACCTAGAACCGAGACCCGCTGGGTCGGGTCTAATTGTCACCTCTAAAACAATTCTATTATCTAACTCTTTGATCTTGCTTTTTGAATTTAAACATGCATTCAAATATATGAATTTCTTTCAAACCGGTCGCTTGTACATTCTATTCTTATATCCTCGTGATCAGTTGTCTTTTATATCTTCACGAATACACAATCATACCTCTCAAGAAGAAGATTATAGCAAGTGTGTACTAAAATGACTCACTTGTGTTATACAATAGCATAAGAAATCAATTACCACTTTTACTTCTATATTTGAAGTCCTGTTCAGTTCCTCAGGCTAGGTTTGAATTCTTGTTCTACTACCCAGGCGCATTCCTATTCGGTTGCATTGGCAAGTGTACCGAAATCATGTTCGACTGCTCAGGCGTCTATTCCTATGACGAAGTGAGGTATTATTAGTGAAAATTTAAAAGGAATCTAAGACTGAACCAAAATAAAATTGATTGTATCATTTATATTTTTTGCTGCTATTACATTTATATCACTGCTGATGTGATTCCTACGCTTCAATTCCGCACGTATATATTTAGACTAATAATCGACGCTACATCAACTTTTTCAGTATGAATTGCACTAGCATTGGCATTGACATCGACAATGTATTGGACATTTCGTCTGGCAATTCTGTTGGATCGTGGTGGTATTTCGACATATTAGTAAAAAATTCATTGGTGTTGTTCTTCTATGTCCTGATAAAACAGTCAATCACATAACATCGTGATATGTAAAAAAGAGGAATTCATTGATGCTATTCTTCTATGTCCTGTAAGATAGTCAATCACGACACGTGGATTTTTATACATTCTTCAAATAAAACCTTCACTATAAACGTAAATGTACTTTCATGGAAAATTCCTTAGCCAAGCACACTGAAAACACACTGGAACAGAGACAACAGAGAAATCGAGACCATTTCCACAGCAAGTAGAATGAGACATCAGGTTTGAGCTCCAAAACAAAACGTAGCATTGAAGATATGCATTTGAAGATGCTTTTAGAATAGATGGTACCTTTGTTTTATTTGGTTACACACAAAACGACACGTTGAATGACATATATTAGTTCAATTATTTTTCTTAACATACAAAAATAATTATATTGTTCTGCCAACTGCGAATAATATTTAGTTGCATGTGTACCTATGAATGAAACCTGTAATTAAAAACCGTTCATTAGAAAATTATGACAAATGAATTGCAGATACACTAACCGAACCAAAAGCAAACGGCTGACCTAACACGTTAGCCGCATGAAAATAAACAATACAAACTGATATCGCGACATGTGGCGAGCATATGACGAATATCTCACATTTATTACACTGTTGAAAGAATTTATCAAAAACTTATTTTGGTCTCACTTACATTTAGGCCCTATTTTGGATTCAACACGATCCGGCCCATAACTAGTTACTATATCTACCATGTTCTTCTCTGTCACTAGATAAACGAAGGTATTCTACTTTTTCTCCCTATAACAACAATAAAGTGAAGTCTTTAGATAACTCGACACTCGAAAGCAGGAGAAAATGAGTTCCGAGTCATTCATTAAAGTGGTGCTAAAAAACTTTGATGTTTTAGCGGCGTAAGATATAATCCTTTCATCGAGTTGAATACTTAATTTTAATTGCTTATATTTTTTCCTACTGTTTAGGGTTGGTTTCATCTCCATATCTTCTTGTTTGCAAATAGATTAGCTTACTTTTTGTGATCGTAGTACATGAATTAGTTCAGTTTAGCAGAGTAGCATGTTGAATTTTGTAGGTGAAATTAGAAAAGCTGGGGAAGCACCGAGGTTGATTGATTTTTGATTGGTGGATTTTGATTAGATTATGCAACACTAATTATGAGTGAATTTGTTTTGATATAGTATAATTCCAGTTGAGCATATGTGTTGCATTGTTTTTATTAAGGTTTTCAACTCCAATCAGCAGGAAAAACCAGTTCCAAGATTACAATAATGGGGATAAATCAACAAATTTTCAACTATCAGAACAGCCACATATTGAAATGTTGACAGAAACCAGTGATAAAAATTATCTGGGGAAGCGATCAGATAATTTTCCCCTTTACCATTCCATTCCCTATTCATGTTTTCAGGATTAGTTTTTTGAGCAGGCTCTTTTTATCACAATACACGTGCATTTTGGCCATTTAGTATGTTTTACGCATTTCATTTTGGCGTATGTTATGATTTGCTAATTAAGTGTGTTTACATATTCGGATCAAGAAAGAAGAAATAGCGGTAATCCAAGAAAAAGAAGCAACTTCATTTCTTTTATATTAAATCCACAAAATTCTTTATTATAAAATTTGCTTGGGTTCTTCACTTTCTATTTTCGCTTTATTTTCCTCATAGAATTCTCCTTCAATTTGTTTTTTTCTTCTCAATTTAATTCTCCTTGAGCTTTCCCTCCATTTATTGGTTCAGTTTTTCTATTGAGTTTCATATTCACCAAACAATAATCACCTAATTCTTAGGGGCTGGAAACCATAGTTTCAAAAATCAAACCGTGTGCAGTCAAAGGTTCTAATGGTTCAATTGGGCAGGCCATAAGAATTGCATTAGTCATTATTTTCTATTTTTTTGAGTTAAATGTTAAACTAATTATTAAAATTTATCCAATTATAGTTATTTTATGGACCGTTAAAACAATTATTTTTAAAAATTTGATAACAAATATTAATTAAAATAATTTTATAAGAAAATTTTCAATGCAAAATCGTAATTTTATTTTATTTTTTAAGGATAAAAG
Source organism: Allium sativum (assembly GCA_030737875.1). NCBI lineage: Eukaryota > Viridiplantae > Streptophyta > Magnoliopsida > Asparagales > Amaryllidaceae > Allium > Allium sativum. Next base: position 1,044,108,805 of record CM060922.1, read on the forward strand.
AGGTTCAGTTGAACAATGGTTTGAAAAATGTACCGTAATAATGCATTATGTCATTCAAGTTTATAAGATAATCCAATAATATGGTGGCTAAGGTTCTGAAAATGTTTGTTAACTTGAATATGCAAAAAAAAAAAAAAAAAAAAAAAGTTGAATTGTGAAGGGATATTTTTTCTTCAAATTTGAAGAATCATGTCATTCAGAGAAGTTAGTATAAAGGTTTTCTTTTAAGATTTTGATGTTAGATTGCGGGTTCATGCACACGCGATGTTATTTCATTTTCAAAACTGTAATGCTCCACAATTAAAGGTTAACCATGGTCGAACTATGAGTGGGTTGGACTTAAAAAAACTGTTTTAAAACCATGTTTTTAAGCTATAATGAAGATGTTATTCTTAGTCTTGATTACTCAACATTAATATCTCCAAATTAAGAAATATTTGTCATATTTGATAAGCATTGTCTTGTTACAGATAAGATCTCATGTTATGTAGGGGAAAGTAATTTTCCCTTCCATTCAACTTATGGAAACCATTGCACAAATTTTAGTATGGGGTTTGATTGTGGTGTATTCTACTATAGATAGAGAAACCTACATTCAAATTATGCTTTAAAGATGGTTTATTTTTATTTTTATTTTTATTTTGTGATTCCTGATGTGTTTTTCCTTCATTTTCTGAACACACACACACCTCTATACATACAAGCATACGTAATAAAGAAACAAAATTAGAGCTGATTTAGTTTGATATTAGTTTACTTATACTCATTTTCATTCTTGGGAAACTATTTTGCTATACGATATATTGAAGTATATTTATATGTTATTATCATTTATAATTAAAATTTTATATGTTAGTATTAATTACCAGTGATTTTTTCATTATATATATATATGTGTGTGTGTGTCTGTATATATATATATATATCTATATATATATATGTATATATATGTACATATATACCATTGTTTTAAAAAACCCGCCTCAAGGCTCGCCTCGAGGAAATAAGAGATAAAACGCCTTGAGGCTTATTCCAAAAGGTTTTTTACCTCTAAAGCTTACGCCTCAATAACTTAAGGCATACAAAGCGCGTAAAGCTTACGCCTCGCACGCCTCAAACACTGAGGCATACGACTTAAAAACCTTTTAATCTTTAGTTGCAGATATTAACACAAATAAATGTCATTGAACTTTAATTATTTAATAGAAATTAAAAAAGACAAAATTTAAGAAAATAAAAATTAGTATTTTTTTACTTTTCAATTTCAATATCGGCACAATCAAGTAAAATTGTTTATGAAATAATGATCATGAGCAATATAATGAATTTTCTTATTGTTATTTAAAGAATGTTTTTCAATAAACTTTGTTAAATCTCGAAATAAATTTTGCAAATCGATTTGAATTGATGGAACATATCAAAATTGTAGTTTGACGTAATCTCCAAATAGTTTTAAGAAATCAAAATTTGAATCTTTTGCACAAGGAGGAAGATATTATTTGATCTTTTGCATTTTATATTAAATGTGCAAGAATGATTGTATTTTGTTTGAATTGCTTTGAATGCTTTATGGGTTTTACTTAGTATTTGACGCTTAATGTTATTCAATATTAAAAATTAAGTTATGTGTTGCGTTTTTTTTTTACCTGAAAGGCTTACGCCTCAACGCTTCGAGGCTTACGCCTCGCCTCACGGACCCAAAAACGCCTCGCGTGCGCCTTTTGCGTTTTAAAACATTGATATATACACACATATATATATACATACATTATATATATATATATATATATATATATATATATATATATATATATATATTCATTGTTCGATTTGATTTCTGCACAATTTAGCATGAACTTTGGTTCCTGATTTAAACCATGTTTGTTGCCAAGCTCCTCAGATTTCCTTATCCAGGTTACATTTTCTCATAACTTTGAATTATAGTGCCCCTTTCAAATGGAAGCCTAAATTTAAGTCATGTTAAATGGAGAAATTTTGTATTTTTTATGGAGTAGTAGCTTAACCGCTTTTCATATTTTTCTTGAAATAAAATAAAAATAATTGAGGCAGAAATAATTATGGTAGTGTGGCGGGAATAAAAAAATACTTACGACAATTTCTATTTATGCGTTTAGTATTTAGTAAAAAAACATTATGTATGTGTATCATAACTTCTTGATATGATAGTAGTTACCGTAGTTAGAAAGTATAAACTGTTCATAAATCTTAAATTTCAATAATTTTCTTCTTAATTTATTGAATATCTTCAATTGTACCATCTTTTTTGTTTTTTCTTTACTATAGAATATGATTTTGTGGAGATTAAAATTGAAAAACCCTTGCTTGTTGGATTTAACCTTTTCTGAATTTTGAAAATAACTTATATAGTGAACTCCCTTTCTTTGGCAAATGCCCGATTTTGCCCCTCGAAGCCTTCATAAACAAACACACCAAACCTAGGCCATTTAGTTATCTTGCAGCGAGTCAGATGTCTGACCAATACCCTCAAATGTCTAAATTCAACAATTCAATATGCAAGTTATAGGCATTCAAACCATGTTAGACGTCTGGTGCAAGATTTGGGAGCACTTTCGTGCTTCTCAAACGTCTGCCATTTTCAGCCAGACGTATGAGTCAATTTTGGCTGCAATAAACCTTCTGGTCAAACATCCGAGGACTATTTCTTGATGCTTGACTTGCCATGCCTTTTCCTATGAGCGTGCCAGCTTCGACTTGTGACAACTTGAGCTTTCGTGCTTCGATTCATGATTGTTTTCGCCTTAGTCAAGTTATTCTTGATCTCTTCAATTTACCATATAGTGTCGATAAAATTCAACACCAAAAAGTAGTATTTTATTGCAAACACATATTTAGTACGAAGATATATTATTAGGATGTACTACTAAATTTCAGTTACTTCCAAAATTAGTTTTTCATTATATATGTATATATATATATATATAAAATTTGCTGAAGTTGTTTCATCACAAACAAACATATACCAAAAAAACTTATTTGAACTGTTATATTAGTACAGTTACATACAACATATTTTCATTTTGAAATTGATATGTCAATTAGATGCTTTCTCATCAACAAAGTTTGTTTTTGTTAAATTTGACATTCATTTCAATGAAAGGCGATGAATATTTATATTCTATTTATGAAAAATAATAAATATTATTAGTTATATGTTTTTGTAGAAATGTTAAATTTTAGTTATTTATCTTTATTAATAGTTGTAATAGTACATTTGATGTCACAATTTTTGGTGTTAGCGTCTGATCTGTGGACATTATCAAATCTTATTTTCACCTAAATTTTGATCAAACAAATAAACTTTCTTTACAATTTGTTCTTATTAGTTAATAATATGAATATAACTTTAGACTAGCAAAAAAATTAGACATTCTAGATTACAAATAATGAAATTTTTTTTTTTTTTTTTTTTTTGGATTTTTCTAAAAGGGCAAGTTAATTTGTGCTTTATATCAGAACAATGCATGTTGCTTTGCATTTTTCGGTTTCTTCAAAGTATTGATGAGATCCGGTGCTTTAGTGTTGGTATGATCGCACCGAAAAATATGTATATAATTTACATGTTTATTTTTATAAGGATTTTTTTTGCATAAGAAATATAGACTTGGTTTGCGAAGCTACTAATTGTAATTATGGTCAGATTAATCATAATAGTTATTATTTAGGGACGGTTTGACTCGGGTCCAGTTTATGTTTCAAAATACAAAAAAAAACCCATGTCTAATTTTTTTATAAATTAGGTCTTTGTTTTTCAAAAATCATAAAAAAAAACATAAAAATTTGCCAAACTTCGAAATTTAATTCAGTACGTAATCATCCTCGAATTCATGCAAGAAAAAAATGATTTAAAAGCAAATAAATAAAAAAAATTCACGTAACAACGAATTTCAGCAATTTTTCGTAAAATTGCATGTTGTTCGCAGACGGATATTCTATCACTTAAAAAACCATCGCACGAAATATTATAATAAAATCGCAAGCGCTCAGCGTCTAATTGTTATTACGGGGGCGAGTACGGATCGATCCACAAGGAAAGAAGTAATTTCAATCTTACTCAATCAAATTAAACCAAACTTTGGATTGTTTTACTAACAAAATCTAATGAAAACTAGAAACTAAGTTGAGAGCTAAATATGAGATTAGAGAGCAATTTAGAAGTAAATCCCCTCTCATATCTATCTAAATTAACAAACATACAATCTGTGATCTCTATTTTTAATATTAAGTGACATAAATGTTGCATTTATCATAAGTGTACTTTATTTATGCTATTAGTTAACATAACATAAACTATCAAACTATAACACAACAAGTAAGCCACTCATTGTTCTCATGAAAATGAAAGCAAAGCAAAATCTATTTTAAGTATGATCTATTCACTATTGTAATTAGTGGCATAGATCATCAAATTTTGATCTTGTTTTTATTTCAACATCAAAAACCACCACTTAGTAAATATTGATGTAATTTGTGTTTACATTGAATAAGAATAGCTTATTTGCATATGCAATATAAACTATTAAACCCACTTGTATAAACTTACACCAAAATTCACTACCATTAAGCACAAATTAGAGAGATTACAAATCATACAAATGTTGAACTTACATAAAATTAGAGAGCTTCATTACCTCTAAATTTAGGGGCTTAGCTAGTAATATGTGTTATCATATTAACACATGTAAGTTTCAATATTGGAAAGGAAAACAAAATGAAAAAAAATCTAAATAGAACAAGAAAAGAATTAAACTAAGTGCGTGTAAATAAATCTAAACTATGAACATAAAGTGCAGAGCATATAAATAAATCTGAACTATGAACATAAAATAGAGAGCATAGAAATTAAAAGAGACATAAGATAGACATAAAAGAAATAGGCTTGGAAGCCATTTTTATTTATTTGATCACTTACACTTTCATTTGCTAAAAAGGAGATCCAAAATATATGAAACAAAGGGGTATATATACATGATCTAAAACCCTAAAACCCTAATCACTCTTCTTGGGTATTCCTCAAAATGCTCTTTCATGAAGCTTCCAATTGTCATTAGCCACTAATAAGTCATGTAGAATGCATGAGGCCTTTTGTCTCATCCAGTTAGTCTTTAGTATGAAGCTTAAGAATAAGGTGGGCTAGTTGAAAGGTGGGGGCCTCCACTATCCATAGAATGAATTATTTTTTTGCCTTCTCTTGTGTATATGCATGTTTTCCTTCATCTCTTCATGTGTATACTTCATTTTAGCTCCTAAATTTCTACAAGAGATAATTACAAGAAACAAGTAAAAGATTTCGCAAATTAAAACATGTACAAGTGACCATTTTTCCCTAAAATGAGTGATGATTTTGAAAATATTTAAAACATGGTTTGATGATCATATAAAATACAAAAAAATGTTCATTTATTCAACTAAACAAGAATAAATATATGAATATAAATGTGCATTTTTACGTGCACATCACATATATTGCAGCAATTATTTCAAAACCTTGTAGGTTTCTATGCAATTTTTGCTAATTTCCTTCAAAATTTTAAATTCAAAACCTACACTTGTTTAAATATCGAAGTATAACAGAAAAATCATCAGAAAAATTATTAAAATTGCATACAAATGAAATATTATTCATCTCCAGTAAATTGCTGAAAAATATGCAATCATTTGCAATATTTGTAGGGATATCTGCAATATTTTCACATAGTACACTATACTATATAAAAGAGTTGCAACAATGTCTGCAATTATTTATAATAATTGCAAATATTGCTGCAACTATTCTTCCTTCTTTTAATACATGCAGTACACTGTGAATAATTGCAGAATAGTCCGCAATTATTCACAAAAATTGCTAATATTTCTGCATTTTTTTGTAGAATTCTTCCGTGAATATTTACAATTTTTTTTATATAGTAGCGCGAAAAATCAAAAAAATGCGTTGCTATAGAAAATAGGGGCTCGCTTTACATGCGAAGTTAGACAAGGATGCACATTGAATAAAGTTTGAAAATAGGGATGCCTCCCTAATTTCCACTATTATTTATCTGGTTGGTATCTAATAAAAAATTATCTATTTGAATTAAATTTAAAAAATGTAATGACAATGGTAGTTAAATGTTTTTATTAACTTCCATAAAATTAAATTTTAAAAGAATTATTTTTTTATGCACTCTATGACCCTCACGTACTATTGCATATTTTATATTCTGTTGTTTTAATTTCTACTATGTGGATTTTTGAATATGATAATTTTAGACATGTTATATGAAAGGATGTTCATTTAAAAATTGAAAATTGAAGAATCAACGTATAGTGGCAAGCTAATTGTATTGAAGACCCCCCCTCCCCGGTTTGCTTTCATATGTTTTAACATAACACATATTTGTTTTGTTATGCTTGACCAAGGTCAGTTTCCCATTTAAAAATTGTTAAATAATAGTACAACAAAAGAATTTTACCTTCTTAATAACTTTAGAAATATTATCCTCTTCCTTTGTACTATCTAGATATTTATTATTTAACTGATAAGAGTCTCAAATGGTTTTACATACATTTGGTTATTTCTACAATTATGTAACAACATTTACGTATTTCTATGATTATTGATACAATCGTCATTAGTTTTATCCTATTGTGTTACAAAAGTCCATATATATATATTTCCAAAAGTAGCATTTTATTGCAAACACACATATTTATTACAAAGATATATTATTAGAGTGTTCTGCTAGTTTTCATTTATTTGCCTTACCAATTTTTTTTTCATTTCAAAATCAGTATCATCAAAAAGATGCATGTTATTTACTAAATTTATTTCATTACAAACAAGCATAAAAAAAATCTTATTGAAACTTTTATATTATTACAACCATACTTTTTTTTTCATTTTGAAGTCGATACATCAATTTGATTCTTTGTCATCAACAAAATTTATTTTTGTTAAATTTGACATTCATTTTAATTAAAGTTATGAATATTTGTACTTCCTATTTTTGAAAAATAATTAAATATTGTTAGTTAAATAATTTTGTACAAATGTTAAATTTATGTTATATATTTTTATCAGTAGTTGTAATATGTTTGATGTAATACTTTTTTTTGGTTAGCGTGAACTACAAAAGTGCTAATTAACTAATATCACCTAATCTTATTATCACTTACAATATGATCTAACAATTTTTTTTTCAATTATTGTTTTTATAAATATAAGGTGGTGCCTGGCGCAACGGTAAGGTTACCCGGTTGGTAATCTGGAGCGCGCAGGTTCGAGTCCCGGTCTCTTCACATATGTGAGGGGAAGGCTGTGCGCACTAATCGACCACCTCCAAAGTCCGGAAAACCGTGAGAATAGTACCAGGATGGGAGACTGACCTGGGAAGTTCTCTTGCGCTTGAGTATGGGAGCCTTTGGCACCGGGTATCCACCTATTGTTTTTATAAATATAAATTTGAAATAACAAAAAAATAAACATTGTTACTTAGAAATAAAAGTCTTTAATAATAGTTATAATATCATTGGTGTCATACATTTTTTATGTTGCCGTGAACTACTAGAAACACCCTTTCTTATCACTTAAAATATGATCTAACAAATAAACTCCATTTACCAATTCATTTTTTGTTAATGAATAATACAAATATCAAAATATTTGATGTTGCAGTGAGAATAAGAATTCAAACTAACTAAACATTTTGATAATAAATATTTTATTTTTTCTATTTTCAAAATAAATATTAATTATCTTTGATTTTTTGTTATAAATTCAAGTAATATAAAGTTAAATTAGATTTAAATTATCGAGGAGTGAAACAATGCTTTAAATATCAAGTTATTTCTTTTACATGATTGAAGTGATAATTTTATTTATAACGTTCCAAGTTTAAATTTCACTTTAACATTTTGTTGGTTGTTAAATAAATAATCAGTTTTATCTTTTCAATAATATCATACTCTCATTTTTTGTTGTAAAATTTTAAAATTGGTTTTAGATAGTGAGATATGTTTTTAAAGAAGAAGAAGAAGGAAATTTAGTCCCACTTTGAAGAATATAAGAAAATATATTTATTTAAATAAAGTTTCCTCAAAGATGGTTGGCCTCTTTGGGTACCCCAAATATTTTCTCTATTGTGACCTGTGGGTAGTGAAGCCATGCATGAACACCACAGGTGCTTCATCGCCGTCTAGCCGATCGAACCGGGTCGTCTTCGGGTTGGTTTGGTCATGCATGAACACCACAGGCGCGTCGTCGTTGTCTAACCGAAGCCATGCATGAACACCACAGGTGTGTCATCGCCGTCCAACCGAAGCCATGCATGAACACCATAGGTGCGTCATCGCCGTCTAGCCGATCAAACCGGGCCGTGTTCGGGTTTGGTTTTGGTCCAAACATTATTCTAGGATAGAATTATCTTGTTCAAACGGGTCGAATTCGAATTTATATTTAAATGTGCACAGTTAGCGGGAGATGTGACCGTTGAGAATAATGGGAGATTGGGTTGTTGCAAACGGACGGAAAACGCAACCGCATGCTTGAAAAAGAAATCATTATAAAGTGATTCTTGGCTGGATCAGACTCGTACAAACATTGAACTTTAATCGCTGTTTCAAGGCTTCATTGAGTAGTCAATACTTTCACAACTTGTTTGTATCTGTTGATTTGAACTATTGTTAAAAGAATCTACATAGTAGATCGTTGATGTTAGAAGTACGACAACTTTCTCATCCTCATACTCGAATCATCAATCTTTTTTTTTTTAATTTATTATTTATTTGCTGACGTCAAAAAATGGTATTTTGGCAATCAATCCTCAAATGCACAAACCGTACGTAAATCACATATAATCAGTTTAACGTTCCAAGTTTAAATTTATAACGTTCCAAGTTTAAATTTCACTTTAACATTTTGTTGGTTGTTAAATAAATAATCAGTTTTATCTTTTCAATAATATCATACTCTCATTTTTTGTTGTAAAATTTTAAAATTGGTTTTAGATAGTGAGATATGTTTTTAAAGAAGAAGAAGAAGGAAATTTAGTCCCACTTTGAAGAATATAAGAAAATATATTTATTTAAATAAAGTTTCCTCAAAGATGGTTGGCCTCTTTGGGTACCCCAAATATTTTCTCTATTGTGACCTGTGGGTAGTGAAGCCATGCATGAACACCACAGGTGCTTCATCGCCGTCTAGCCGATCGAACCGGGTCGTCTTCGGGTTGGTTTGGTCATGCATGAACACCACAGGCGCGTCGTCGTTGTCTAACCGAAGCCATGCATGAACACCACAGGTGTGTCATCGCCGTCCAACCGAAGCCATGCATGAACACCATAGGTGCGTCATCGCCGTCTAGCCGATCAAACCGGGCCGTGTTCGGGTTTGGTTTTGGTCCAAACATTATTCTAGGATAGAATTATCTTGTTCAAACGGGTCGAATTCGAATTTATATTTAAATGTGCACAGTTAGCGGGAGATGTGACCGTTGAGAATAATGGGAGATTGGGTTGTTGCAAACGGACGGAAAACGCAACCGCATGCTTGAAAAAGAAATCATTATAAAGTGATTCTTGGCTGGATCAGACTCGTACAAACATTGAACTTTAATCGCTGTTTCAAGGCTTCATTGAGTAGTCAATACTTTCACAACTTGTTTGTATCTGTTGATTTGAACTATTGTTAAAAGAATCTACATAGTAGATCGTTGATGTTAGAAGTACGACAACTTTCTCATCCTCATACTCGAATCATCAATCTTTTTTTTTTTAATTTATTATTTATTTGCTGACGTCAAAAAATGGTATTTTGGCAATCAATCCTCAAATGCACAAACCGTACGTAAATCACATATAATCACAGTCACAGAAAACAGTAAAATAAAGAGAACACGCAGAATTTTTATAGTGGTTCGGCAATCCAGTCTGCACCCACTTTATAATCTATGGCTTATACTGTCAGATTACAGTAATACAGTCCAGTTCAATGTAAGAAAAGTGGAGACAATAAGTGATTTTCCCAACACAATGTCCTTGCGTTGAGGAAATGAAGATTGATTTCCCTCTGTGCAAAGTCCTTGCGTGTAGAGTGTTAGGAAAGAATTCGATCCCTCAAAATGTCTAGAAATGATGTATTTATAGGTGGTGGTCTTCTCGGCTCGAACAACACACGTGACGGTCGATCCGACCATCTAGGGAGTAAGGAGACCTCTTCTTTAGCTAGTGGGAGATATCCTCTCCGGTTCGATCAGTGCACGTGTCCATCGATCCGAAGTTGTAGGAGTAGTTGACCACGTTTGTAGGAGGTAAACTCGGTCAAATATCCATGGCAGTTCCCAGTTAACATAGTCGAATCGACCTTGGTTCGATATGTTCGACCCGAGGCTTGCCGACCGGAGGAGGATCCTTCCTATTTCATGCCTTCAATTCCAAAAGATATAGTACACCGGGCCGGGTGTGTTGATCCGGAAATACCGAACCGGTGATGTTCGATCCGAAGTGAAGCATTACTGGGGCAGGCCGAACCGACCTTTACCGAACCGAAATTATTTGTCTACAATATTACTGTGCAATGTGCAGTGCATAGTTACACACTACTTAAGAAATAGCTATCATTCCATCTTTGCAAAATTTGATGGTAGTTTTCCATTATATTATAGCCAATACATCAACTGTCTAATGTTACGACAACAACACTACGTCTTCTTCTTTTACTTCAAACACGGTAATATAATTAGACATTTATATATAATAACTGTTGACCAACTTATTGTTTTTCTCTCCTGTCATGCTTAGATATTTCTTGAGAACTAATATTAGCTCAAACAGGAATATGGCCAATCAAACATGTCATTGTTAATAGTGCTTAATTCAATGCTTTGGATAATTGTGCCATCGAGCCTTAACCATTATTCGAACAGAGTTTGTTACCACAGTTATGACATCATTATATTGTAATTTGTGTTGCATATTGAAATATTTGGTCTCGTTTGACCATGAAAATGTAATGAATACATTCTTCTCTTCATTGTTGGATTGAAGTCTTCAACTTCTATCTTTTTATTTCGACCAATGGATTTTGTTGGTGTTGTATAAATGGTAGTTTGTGAATGTTACATTCGAATCTGTCATCCTTCCATCGCTTCCAACAGCAGAATAGGTGATTCATTCCTCTGCAGTGCACAGATGTTTCCATAATTTTTAGACTGTTGGAATAAACTTTTTTTTTTGTTACCAAATCATGTGAGATATCCCGTCAGTAAATTAGAGGGGTATGTTTACAAACTTACTGGAACAAGCATTGCAGGCTTGCTGCTTTCCTTAACCTACGTTTTGCAAGTTTTAAATTTGTTTGTATAATTGTATTGCCCCACCATTCAACTGTTGTTGAATAAATGAGTTATTTGTGTACGGAGTCTTTGGGTAAAGTAAAAATATTTATAAAGTCTTACCAGACAAAGGGTTGACATTTTTTACTCCATACAAATGCACCACTGATGATTACGAGGATAAGTAAGCTTCAAAACTTGAAGGTTACCTAAACCCAAGTTTTGCATGGAACAACTAAATCTTGATTCTGGCTTAGTGCAAGCTGGGCTCAAGCATTGAGCAAAACATCTATAATAGGGTAACATAAATTTTCTTATAGCCCACTTTTTACCATTTTCAAGTATCTGTTATAGCTTAATGCATTGTTTGCAAAAGCCTTAAAAATCCTGTGGTTTGAATCTTGTTTTATATCTAATCTCTTTCTTTAAGATTCAATTTTCATTCCGATTCAAACCTAGTTAGCAAATGAGAAAAATATATTCAATACATATTTATGTAATAAATGTTTTTCTAAACAAAATAGAAATATGTTTAGAGAGAAAATTGAATCTTCGGTTTAGAAGAAGTTCAAACTCAAAAATAAACTTCAAAGTGTAAATGAACCTAAAAATATGGATCTTTTGAATCTACATTCAAGTCTCATTTGGACTTAAACTTCGAACCTTGTGATTTGAATTTTGTTTTAGAAACCTTGGTCTAATTTTTGTTGTGGCCCAAACCAAACCATCACACATATAATAAATTAGCCCAAACTAAGTCATGATGTATGTTAATACATTGACCTTATGATCTGAATGTAGAACACAATGAACTTTGATACAGAACTTTTTAGTGTAGTGCACAAGCTTCTTTACAAAACTTAGTAAAAGGAACGTGTGGGACAATTTTGATAAAAATATTTGTTCGGCAAAAAGAACTATACGACTGCAACTGTTCTCAAAGAAGATTCCTTTAAAAAAAAAAAAAAATTTGTAACCTGAGGCATGAGAGCTTACTTGAGTGCTCACCAATATATCACTGGGTGCTTGGTCTGTCCTCAATTGTGACCGACCGCCACGATCTTTCCAAACTCCCGAATCTTCTTTGATTCACCGCTTTTAACCAATGATGATCTCCAAATTACAGGACTGCTGCTATATGATCAAAGCACTCATCGTGTCTATCCAGTGTTTTAAATATTGGATTTCGGTCAAATTTCATTTTGGTTTTTTCATACTAATTATCTCCGGAGCAAATCTCAGACAAGATAAGTGCATCTGGGATGTACATCTTGGATCAATATCTTAGATCACGAAGTACATCTTGGAAATATCTTGGAGTAATCATAAAAGTGACTTATGTGTCTAAAATTGATGCTATGATCCAGTAGCAAATGCAGGTACGTGCATTTAATGTCCATTAATATATATCCATGCATCTCACATGTTATTATATGCGTTGTAAGTGCAAAGGCTTCGGTGGTAATCACACTTTTATTTCAAATTGTTTTGTCCGTAGTGTCAGTAACAAATTGTTAGTAAAATTTCGTCTAAGTGTAGTCGGAAAGGAGATAGGGGTGGATGTTGCAAATTGATGGCAATATATCATTGATGGATGAGGTTATTTTATAAATTTCAAAATGACGCCGAGTAAATCCTATTGATTAGAATCTCTTTATTAGTAGTAGAGATTTGATTGGAATTTTTCAAAGTAACAAAGAAAAATCATAACATATTTGATTTCCATAGGAAAAAAGAATTGAAATTAATGTTTTGAAGAAGAGTGGTAGCTAAAATTGCTTAATTTATTTGGTAATGATCGAATAATACTCTCTTATTTTTACATTAAAAAACGAAGTCATTTGTGGTGACTCATCAAAACAAGAAGTAAAAAAAACATGTTAAATTATTTTGTTAATTGTAATTTGATTTAGTTTCTTTTATATATATATATATATATATATATGTATATGAAAATAAAATAAAATAAATAATGTAAAAGAACAAAAATATATAATTTTGGTTGAGATCTCAGGTTGAATTTTGATCTATATTTCATGCGAGATTTGAATATTTCGGATGAGATGAGTGTCAAAGAAGATTTGATGCATCGTTTCGTCTAAGTGTGATAAGGAGATTCCGAAGATCTCAGACGAGACAGTAGATTTAAAACAATGGGCCTGTCTTCTGTAGTTTTTCCTTTTTAAAACGAGCAAGTCAGAATATTTTCACGTCTTAGTAATCCCTGAATCCAAAGATTGGCGCACAACCATATATGGGGACTCAAATTTAGAAAATAATATAGTGATTCACTAGGAGATAATGGGTCTCAAGCCTAGATTGTATGAACGATTAAGGGCTTTAGACTCACTTGGGCACAAATAACTTGTTGATTTCATCGTACATTCCATGCAGTAAAACAAATATGTATGTAACTAACAGGAAGGTTGTTACAATTGACCTGTAAGAATTTGTCTTATGGAAATAAGGAAGGCACATATGTCTAGGTTACATGAACGCCTTTATCTTTAAGAGAAAGTGGCGTGTTTGTAACTATATAGTGTTTTCTCAATTCAAAATGCTAGTCATCTGGATATTTTTGTCTTGTTTTCTCTTAATGCGTGCACACATTTCTTTGTCCTCGTCATAGAGTGTAATAGTGAATTCCAACACTGCCTTTGTATGCAATTATAAAATCATCAGTTTGTGTTTTTTTCCCCTTTGCGTGTGGCTGTTGTGCACACACATCAGAGTTTGGCTTAAGTGGCTTCTCAAAGCAACAGTGATACATACATGTATCAGTGTATTACTCATGGGCATAACACCTCTTCAACCCCCCCCCCCCCCCCCCACCCCCCAAAAAAAACAAAAAAAAAGAACACACAGACACACGCAAACCACCAAAAAAAACCACTCCCCCCCATAAACCAAAAAAAGGAAACAGCAAACAACCAAAAATACATATGTATGTATATGCAAACACCACCTTTTTTTTATAATGCCCCTTAAGCACCCCTTCAACTCTTTAGTTACGCTATCTAAAACAATATATTTTATTTTGATATTTTGTATAGAAACAACGAGACTATTTCAAAGCTTTTAGTTCCCCAACGTTACAAGTCGTTAACTGTTAAACATATATGTTTACCCATTTGTTTCAAATATCAATTTCATTGTGCTAGTGATACTCGATTGAGACCTAATTTTACGAAGATGGTTAAGTATGATATGACAAACCCATCAAATTTTGTAGCATTTGAGATAGTGGAACTTAAAGGAATGGGAATTTTGTGCACTTAGTGTCATCTTTTTAAAAACTCAAAATATGATAGAGATGTTAAAGGCCTGTCATGGAGCCATCTTCGCACATTTCTGATATCGGTTGATTGCACATTAGCTTTACATCTCATTCTAAACAAGTTGGACCATAAAATCTTTTTATGCAGATCTGATCACTAAAACTTTCAGAGAAAACATTCATGTTTTGAGTTGCAAAATTAAAAAAATTTAATTTTGATTTTAGTTGCAATACTGATTGCAATCACTATTTATTCAATGTCTAAAGGAAGTTTTATTGGCAATTTGCAGGCCTGTTATAACACTTGTTTACCCTCTGTAAGTGTGTTTCCTGTCAATTATATAATTTTCTATTTGTCTAAATTGTTTTGTAAGAACAATAAACTGAACTTGATATGAACTGTGATATTTGTTACAACCAGGTATGCTTCGGTGAAGGCAATTGAAACAAAATCTCCTGTGGATGATCAACAGTGGCTTACTTATTGGGTGCTGTATTCTCTAATAACACTCTTTGAGCTCACTTTTGCCAAAGTTATTGAGTGGTAATTTTTTATATCTTTTATTTAAAATAATAATAATCTATAACACACACGCAAAGCTATTGATATATGAATGCTGGGTCTATGGATGGCTAGGTGCATGCATGCTTGCCACATAATCTTTCCACTACTAAGCTTAAGTGTGCACCTTTGGCAGTTAAAGGCCAATGCTAGTTATCATTGTAATGTTTTTTTAGACCAACTGGTACCAAAAATTATACATAATCATTGGTAGCTAGTACATCCAGCCAGATCAACTTGTGGGATAATGGATTGACATATCTTTGTAAAAATAATACAGGCATTTAGCATAACTTATATATGAAAAATACAAGCAAATCAATCTAAGGAAAATATAAGGAGCGGACAAAAGATATGCATTGTGTTACTCATAAGGCATGTATACCTGAATGATATACTTGTGGAGATGCTGAATTTAAAATCTCCTAAGTTTAAAAATTGTAATATAAAAGTCATTAATATAACATAAGATAACTCAGATGTACAATTTGTTGCAGGCTTCCTTTTTGGCCTTATGCCAAACTAGCCCTAAACTGCTGGCTAGTCTTGCCTTACTTCAGTGGTGCATCTTATGTCTATCAGCATTATATAAGGCCAGTGTTCGTGAACCATCAGATTATAAATACTTGGCACTCCCCCCAAAGTAGAACTGTCTCTAATCGACCAGATGATATTCTATTGGCTGCTGAAAAGTATATCGAAGAGCATGGACCTGAAGCATTTGAAAGGCTTATAAATAAGGTAATTTAGATAATTATAAAACTCGTATGCTGCATGTTTAACTTTGATGTGCCAAACTCATACGGCATTGCTATCACATTCATTATGAATAAGAACACGATCCATTATGAATAAGAACACGATCTTGTGTTGTGTCAATCACTGTAATACCATTGGCAAGTTTATTTGCTTGCTGAACTTGGCCTAGCTCGCTGAATTTCAAAACCAATGAGCGTAGATTCAGTTTCATGATTTCACATTACATTGTTTATGGTGATACTAACTCTCTGTGTGCGTGCGCGTGCGTGCGCGTGCGTGCTCATAAGTTCATTAATTTTTTAATCATAAATAATGATTTGTTTGATAAGCTCAAAAGTGTGCAAATTGAAAGTCTACAATTTGAAGCAAGTCTTCTTTTGTTCTTTGTTATTTCTTTTACTTTATACACAATAATAATATATTAGATATTGCCAATTATCATAGAGATATAGTTTACATTTGAAGGTGCAATTAGGATTTGAGTCTTAATGGACGCACCAGGATTCAAATCGTATAGGAACACACAGTGCTAATGGTTGGAACCTTGAGTAATGATTTCTAATTTACCTGTCCATGTAGTATTATTATTTTTCAACTTTAAGGAAAAAACAGGGTAAGTGGTTTAGTTTTGTTACTTTTAGATGTTTCTTCCTACATTACCAAACCATAATTTACAGCCTACCTTATGCTTACAAACAATTTTTATGAACATCACTTTTTGCCACACCATTATTTATTAAAGAACTGTCCAAAGGATCCACTTGAGAAGAAAATTTGATTATTTATTAAAGAACAATAGTTCAACGATTGATGACCGTGTAAAACGGTGTTGTTCGGCGATTGTTTGTCATGCAGAATGATTTTGCACGGTGGTTGATTGCCGTGTGAATTGCTTGTGGTATTAGGAATACATAAAATTTATTATGCTTATTATTTTTATTTGTAGTATTAGAAAGAGAAAAATGGGGTGCCTTATCATACTTGAATTATATATGGTCACATACACTGGTATCAACGATACCATTAAATTAACTTACCCTAGTTTCAGGCTAATGATTTATTTCTCTATGCTTATTTTATATATGTTAATTTCAGACTCGGAAGACATCGAAATACTCAACGACGAACTACGGAAGTGGTGTTTATGCCGAGGACGAAATTCTATCAGCATCTTGGGCTGACACCTGGAGCTAGAAACTCTCAAAATATGTTAGCAGTAAGATCTGTTATGATCATGTTTATGCAATCTCTCTAACTCATTTGTTATGCCCTGTAATTAATTATGTGTTGCCCTTTTCTTTGGGCAGGGTCCAATAAAAATGCCTGCCTACTGGAAAAAAATTCAGCTCTATTAATATAGTATGTTATGATAAGAGGTATATTACGAGTATATATGTAGACTTTTATTTTATTTTTTCTGGTTAATAAAAGCACCTTTGAAAAAAAGGTTTTACATATGTGGGTGTATACGGTCAAAGGTTTTACATATGTGATTTTTGTTTGATATGTTTATATGTCTCTGAGTTTAATCCAAGTTTGTGCCCGTTTCAACGTAATATTTGAGCTTGTGTATCTTTGATTGTTTGAGAGCTTTACCCCTTGGACTTCCCCCCTAGGACTTCCTTTTCCTTTGTAGATATTGACTGTTGGAATGATATAAGAACAAAAGGATAAAATCGGTTGCCCTGATAAGCGTGGTTCATTCATTTTGAAAAGCGGGCTAAAATGAGTGGGACTTAATTATTCTAATCTTAGAAGATTGCCAGTACCGATGAGTAGGGAGTGGTGTTCGCCTCTATCGTAAAAGAAATCCATCTGAATCCCAGTGAAGTACTTGAGTGGCAGTTTTATACGAAAAGAGAAATGTGGTTTTTACACTGCGAGTTTGTTGACATCTTTTTTGAAAATGTGAACATAACACTTTCCCCTGATTGGTGGAAATCAAGGATTCATATGAGCCTCTCTGATTTTCACCAATCAGGACCGAGAATTATGTTCATTTACCTTAAAAAGTGTGAACAAACTTGAATTCTGTTTTTTACCTATAAAGAGTGTGGAATGTATGTTGATTACATTCAAAATATATAGTAAAATGCACAATTTGGTAGTGTAAAATTCAAAATATAAAATGCACAACAATCTGGTTTGAGCAATAAACAAATATCGAAGTAATGTAAAAGTCGTAATAGTCTACGCAGAAGGTATGAAGAATTATACCTGATCCATGTTTGCATCTACGGAGTAGCACGTACAAGAATATATACTACTATATGATGATCATCATAGGTATGTCATACACAATAATAATATGGATGTCTAGATATTTGCATCATATGACATTCTTAAGATGATAAATAATTAAGTAAACATCGCATTCATCATTCATCTCCACACTCACTATGTGCGTATGATGTACCATATCTGCATGATTATCCCATAATCAAGGATGACACTAAGTCTCGGTTTCCGATTTCTTTAGTCCTCGAATTCTGCCCCTCAAATGGATGGAACTAGACAATCTAGTAGTTCAGAGAACTAGACTGTTCCATAGTCCGGTACTATCCCATAGTCCATTCATACCTCGCTTTATGAGTATACTTGGACCTATGAATACCGAGAATCCCTTTGCACAGGTCCTTTGTGGCATAGCTCATCTTAGAACCATCTCTTTAACTTTTTGAAAGTCGTTGTGGCGACTTTTCCAAAGTCGTTGCGGTTGGAAAACATTAAAACAGCGTGTAATAGCGCGTAAATGAGAGAAATGCGATAGTTGAGTTTAATCTAATCAAACTACTTTTACATTCTTTTGTTCATTAATAACTAGATTCAACCACTCTAGAAAATAATGTTTTATAATTAAAAGTTACTTTGGAACGTCAATTTTATACTGCACAAAAAATTACAGTTTAGTAGAGGATAATATCATTCACCTTAACTAATTAATCAGTCCAACCAACCTCAAAGCGTAGAGCTTTCCAATACGAGTCCAACAAAAGAAACCACATCTAAAAGGAATATCGTATGAAAAGCTATGCTAGTTTAGAAGATTTGAAATTCAAACTGAAATTAAAAATAGCTCAAACCTCACCCACCCAATCATGTTGCATCACTTCACCAAAAAGGCGAATTTAAGATCACATGTATCACTCTAAATCTGAAATCACGTGCACACCTTTCATTCATGCGTGAAACACGCGTTCGAACCCCTTCACATTTCAGATTTGAAAACCGGTCTTTGACCCGACTTTGACCCATCGTCGCACTCGTCTCTGACCTCTGGCTAACCCGACCCACTACCGCTAGAACTGCCTTGCCTAGGCACATCTTCTCCAGTATGGTCGACATCTAGTGAAGCTTTGACCATCGTGGAGCGGCAGTTGAACGAAAATTGATTTATTAACCATAATTTTTTCATTTGACCTCCAATCACCACCACACTATCGCCAAAATCTTCGTCTCTCTCATCTACACTTCTTCTCTAGATGGTATTAGCTAATTCTCAACAATGTGGTCGTAGTTCATTAAAAGCCTAAACTAGACAGACGCCACTCAAAACGAGATTCTAGCCAGCTCGTTGCTCCAATCTCATGGATGAGTCTATATTGATGATACAAACAAATTCCATGTTGAGAGTTTCAGCTAAAAGTTGACGACTTGAGGGAAGAAAGTGAACCATTGAATGTAGAATTTTCATGGCGAATGGAGTTAAGGTTTGAGAATAAAATAATATTATTCACGAAGTACAAGCCTGTATTTATAATGGATGATCCAAAATGAACCAAATTGACAGACTCCGAAGGAGATGCGACGATAGAGGATTCAAACCTTGGAAAACCTTCTGAACGCAATGGAATATGTTTTGAAAAAATTCCTATCATTTGTGGCACTTAACCTTATTTTCGAACACTCAATTTCCACAATTAAAATTGATACGCGTCTACTATTCATACGACTAAATAGTACATCTGATTGTCACAAAGCACGTCTGTGTGCATTACCTCACTCTACGACTCCAATAATATAAATTATATTGAAATCCAACATTGCATCCTGAAGCGATGATTTTTGCGCGTATCGAGACCATTTTGACCTTGGAACGTTCGTGTAACAACCTGGAATTTTGGCAATAAATTAGTTATTTAATAAAAATCTCAAAAATAGTAATTTCTGGAAATGATGGAATTTGATCATGAAACTTTAACCGATGCGTTCTTCTCGGAATTCTGGTCAATTTTCATGTTTGGAGTTTCGCGGACGGAGACTGTATGAAAATTTATTGACGAAATACGAAATACGAAAAACGGATGAAAATAAATAAATAAAATAATTAATATATATCTTTCCCTCTTTGACCAGCCCAGTGACGGCTCGGTTTTGAGGACAATTTCGTTATATTATATAATATAAACGGACGGATGTCTATTTAAATAAACCTAACGGTTCATGACCAATTCCACTCCTATAAATCAAGGGGAAAGACCTTATTCTTTTCCACACAAATCTGTAGGCAACAGCAAAGCTCTGCCATTTCCCTTTTTCTTCCAATCAAATTTCATAATCAAAATTATATTCATATACAATCAATCAAATATAAATCATATAGAACTGAAAGGGATTATGAGGGATTATCAGATCTAAATGGAAAAGAACATGAATTGACGGCTAAGCTATTCTACATCAAATCCTCACCTTTTTTCATATTTTCTTCTACAGATCCGAAAGTATTCCCTTTTCAGACTAATTGTAGATTTATAAGAATTTGGGAATTGTCGGCGTATAAGGTTACTCAGATTTCAGATTTGGATGCTTTCAGGTGAGTGAGAAATTTACATACAAAGTTATAATAGTCTATTTATCTCGTTTGAATTATATCTCAAAACATATGTCTATTATCATCAGATCTATTCATAATATTATTGAATTTGAATCGGCACCTATCATATTTGTTAATAAATATTGTCAAAACGTGGAAATTGTGAATTGTGGTTAGGAATAATATTAATTGTAGGTTTAATTAAATTGTGTATACATATTACCTACAATTATGTTGTAATTATGTTGTGATTGTTGCAAAACACTGTAGATTTGGAAATCAGTCCCATAAACACCGTTTAGATGTAATTTTATTCTAAATCTTTAGTTTCAGCGTTAAAACGATAAATTATGTGATTTTAATTAAAAAAAGCAATGTTGAATTATGTGATTTTAATTAAAAAAGACACATGCGTATTTGAGTTCAATGTTGTTGAGATTTTGGTTTAGTTATTGTAAATATGTCGTTTTCCTCTTTTTGAATAAAAAGACATTACTTTGAATTCACAAGAGATATGTCAAAATGATTGAAAAAGAGAAAAATGGTACAAATATACATATATATATATATATACACACACACATATTTGTGCATAATTTGCATCAACTATTTCAATATATATATATATATATTTCTTGTGTTTTGAAATATGTCTATTCCACTAATCATACATAATTTACAATAATTATAGCTAATGGTGTTTTTGTAAGATTTGATACCTTATGGCAAGATTGTATACAAAAAGGAATGTTTGGTTATTGATTAAACAAAATTATTAAAGTTTAAATAAATAATAATAAAGAAAGATAACTACGTTGACCGCACAAAAATATAATATAAATATATATTTATCATCCGTCCGAATCTACGTAAACAAAGAAATATATGTACAAAAATGAATGTTTGAATGTTTGAATGGTGCTCATTTTGTGGAAACATACACATGAATGTAATCCATATTAAATGAATATATTGTGGTGACCATTGCAGCAATTAATATAATTTATTGCTACAAATAGGGCCGCAAATAAATAAATAACAATTGTAACGGACGTTGATTGGGGGAAAGATGGATTTGACAAAGTAATGGTTACAATTGCTAAATTAACTAGGATTAATGTTGTAAACCCCAATTCGAAAATTTGAATTATAACCGCATTAAGACAACGAGGTTAAGTTCAACTTGTGGTAGAAGTCTGTCCGTAACCGCCCGGCGAATCCAGCATCCACAGGTGGGAAGCTTAATGTGAGGGGTCTAATGCGCAAATATAGTTATACTAAGACACGAGGTTAAGTTCAACTTGTGGTAGAAATCTGCTCGGAACCGACTGACAAATCAAGCATCCACAAATGGTCAACTTAATGTGAGAGGTCTAGTGCAACATGCAATAAATAAGAATAGTAAAGTCTATTGGGGTACAACAAATAGATACTTCGGGACTGACAAGATAAGGATATCCATTGTTAATTAACGTCTTAGGAAAATTATGGCCGTTAGGCTCATAAGTGACATTAATTGAAATTAATGGAAATAAAAGGAAATCAAAGATATATTGTTGCCTTAGGAAAATATGACCGTTACGGTTATAAAGGGCAATAAACATATGAACATAGGACGAAATAAAAGGGGATAAATGGGTATTGATTGTTGTTTAAATACTAAGTCCAATTAGTGAAATAATCAAATAAACATCCTAGGGTAAGGATGATATAACTTTCCTTATTTATAATAGTTAATATAGAACTTATAATTAAAAGTTAGAATTGGGCTTTGTAGGT
The DNA here is from genome assembly GCA_030737875.1 of Allium sativum. Lineage (NCBI taxonomy): Eukaryota > Viridiplantae > Streptophyta > Magnoliopsida > Asparagales > Amaryllidaceae > Allium > Allium sativum. The sequence continues at coordinate 1,044,131,343 of CM060922.1, forward strand.
TAATGATATGAAACATTATTAATCATAGGAACCCGTGACGATAATTAATTATGTACGTATAGTATTTCCATAAAGTGAAACTAAACGGGAATGACTCAGTAACGTAGCCCACTTCATTCTCATAAGAAGAGGTATTAAAGGCTAATGAGACACGGACTTGATAATCTTCACGTATAGTCCACTTCCTTGGGTCTTAAGTGGCTTAGGTCGAAGAGTCCACCGGGAGTAGGTCTTTCAGTTTAGGGGTCTTAAATGACGTGTGTGTGTGTATGGGGTCTACCCAAGCCTGGGAACTAAAAACGTTAGTTATGGCTACCTATCCTACGGGAAGTAGTAAGCAACTAAGGAGATTATCCAATAAGGCCAGCTAGATGGTATAGCGAGCGATAAAGTATCATCTCTCACCTTACACGGGGTATGGGTTAATGCGTGAATGAGGAAGCCTTAACTAGTAGGGCCCGTAGCTAGTGCCCTCTAGTTTATGTTAACATTGAATAAATCATCGAGGAATAGTAAGTGACCAAAAGGGCCGCCTAGGGTCTTAAGTTATCAGGGAGAATCCACCCTATCTATTATTAATAGTGAGGCGTTAAATAATAAAGGATGAGCGAATGAATATATATATATAAACTTCGTAATTAGGGGTCTACCCTCGATTAAATAACTAGCCATGTTCTGGTATAAAGGCTTCAAAAATATGTGCGTAAACATTCTATCTCGGTATTATAATTTGAGAATACTACTTTGGGAAGAGTAGTAGAATCGTACGTAAATATCTACAAGGTTGAGCTAGAATCACTAACCTTGGTAGGCATACATCTTGGGTTGAACCAAACTGGATACATCTGTATATTATAAGTTGTGTTGTACATTTCTAGTTCACCAGAATCTTGTTGTTCTGACCCTCCTCCTCATTACAACCTCCCAGGTTTCTAGAGAAGGTTGGGTTCTCACAGGTTTTTTAGTTTGGCTTTTAGTTCTTGTTCTCTCTCATGCTCGGTATTGGCAAAGTGAGTTACAATAAAAGAGGTAGTTACTTGAGTTAATACCAATCTGTCCTATTTTTTTTCGCTATGATTTATCATATTGTACTCTGATTATGCTCATGCTCATTTATTTGCAGCTACCAGATTTACACACTCCATGCTTGGATGTGTTCGAGTTTGCACAGAAAGGTGTGGGGTATTACATTTGGTATCAAAGCATAGGTTAAACGATTAGAGGAATTAGTCAAATTAGGATTCATGCGAGAACATAATTCGGTTGTCTTTTCTGTTTTTCTTCCTCTTTCTTACTCGATTTAAATTTATTTTGATGATGAATTAATTGTAGGCCTAATTATATAAAATGGGCTTTAAGCTATACTAAAAGTAATAGTGTATACAAGAGATAAATAAACTTAATTGGAAAACCGTCTCTAGTGAATAAATAGTCAACACTATTAATGCTTCACAGTGGCACACAGAAGAATAAATAATAATGGTACAAGTATAAATATGAGAAGCCATCACCTTCCGGAAATTCACTTACATAGTTTTGAATAATGCTTACACATGTTACATAGCCTTATCATCATGGTCATCGATGAATACACAAGGTAACTAGAGAAAATACAAAACCTTGGGTTAAACAATAGTTCGGTATGAGCAATAAACAAACCATAAAATACTGTAAAACTCGTAATAATATAAGGCACATAAAGAATGAAGATCCATACCTGATCTATCCCTATATCCACGGAGTTAGCACATATAAGAATATATAATATTCTATGATGATCATCATGGGAGTATCCTGCAACAGGATACAAAGAGTGTTTAGATATCAACATCAGTGACATCTGCATCATATAACATGGATAAATGATTCAGCATAACATCCATTATTCATCTTCACATTCTGAAACGACCAAGATTTTTTGGTCATTTGAATTTGAATATTCAAATCTGTTTTAAATATTATATTTGGAATATTAATGGTTTTTAATATTGAATTCATTTATTAAAACGAAGGTTGAATGTTAAACTTATATTCAATATGAAATGAGCTCGAAATGGCATGGTAGTTTGTAACACCCCGTATATTCTATAACAGTGAAATTCATAAATTAAAGTATAATTAATTCTAATGAAAGAATTAAGGGAAATGGCTTACGCCATTGCGTTCGTCTCGGAATTCTGGTTGAGATAGAGTCTGAGTTTGCGTGAAACGGACTCCGTATGAAGGAGTTATGATCTCCGGAAGTTTCAGAATAAATTTGAAATTCAAAAACAGCTCAGAACAGGTTTAAAATTCGAATTCGAGTTCAAACTGGGCTGGGCGGGAAAATTCCCGCCCAGTGACCAGGTCGACACAAGTGTCGACTGGGCAGTCGACCTGGCCCCCCCAAGTCGACTGCGCAGTCGACTTGGGTGTCAACCTGCAGGTCGACTTGCCTGGTCGGCCTGACCAGGTGGGTCTGACCCTGGTTCGACTCTGGTGTGCTGTACGGTCTGATTTCCCTCCCTGTTTGCATCTGACGGCTCAAATTAACTTGAAAACTCTATAAATACACACTAAGACTCAACTAATTCACATAAGAAAATAAGAGAAGAGTCGTCATGCTGTCTGGAAGGAGTTGATCGTAGCCGCCAAGAATCAAACTAAGAAGCAAATTAAGGTCTAATCAAATCAATCAACAAATTGCTACCCAAAGGAGAGCATCTCCAAATTCAGAAAACAGAAATCAGAAAACAAGATCTCGTCAAACGTTGTAAGTATAGTGGTCTTTCAGAATTTGAATAAAATTATGATGTGATACGATGTAATTGGGAATAGAATTGTGTCATTATAATGATGTAGATCTTGTGTATTGTAATGTTTCTATCATGACTGTTTTTGGTGTATTGAAATGTGGCATAAATGGATCGATGCAAGTTTATTATACGTTTGTATATGAAAGTAATGGTAGTTGCAAGTTTGTGGCAAAGTCTATGATGAGATCCCTCTCATGTTTATGTGAATATCCCCTCTATGTTTATGTTGATATCATGGGCCATATACTTATGTAAACACACCCTAGATCTGAGATCCTTTATGCTACATGACTCAGAACTTATGTATACATCTTAGATCCATTACAAGTATGATTAGAACTATGTTAAATGTAGTTTGGGCTACATAAACTATGCAAGTTCATGTAGAAATAGACTATATATTAGATTTGGACATTTTGGGTTAATTTACAACATGCTAGTTTTGTGTTCGGCGTTATGCCAAGTTAATATGTTAAAACCCAAGTTTGCATAAGTCTACATATTCCATCCTATGTGACACCCATTTAGTTGTATGCCAATTTTGAATGCAAGTTCACATGCTCCAATGTTTATGTTAACGCCAATTTGCAAGTTCATGCGCTACACCTTCTATGTATCATAGAAATATTATATGTTCTGAATTTCCCCTTTTCCTCACGTTTATCAAGTTGGGCTGAATTGTGTCGAGCCCAGCGTTAGTACGTACAAACGGGGGTAATAGCGTTGGGTGTAAAACATGATATAAATAAATATGTTGGCATGTTTGGCACGTGCCAACGACTGTGACATTTTTGCGGTATATATTGTTATACCCAAATTAAAAGACGACATGACATTTACATAAATAATGAAATATGTAAACCTAGAAAAGACGACATGTTTGACCCGAGGTTGGATTGAGTTGTGACATAAACCTGCCCGGACCCGCCCGGCTGTCCAGTAGTCACAACAATACCTATCCAATGTGGGTGGTTAAACATTGAGCCCAATAAAGACCCGAGGTTAGACTGAACTACGGTGTAAACCTGCCCGGAACCAACCGGCACATCCAGTAACCGTAGTGATATCTGTCTAATGTGAGTGGTCGGTGCTCTAAAAGGCTAAGGACAGGTGGTATGGTTAAGTCAACTGAAAACACTTAACCAAAGATTCAACATGTTAACAAATACTGATGGGTGAGGGTTAGATATATACATACACTTAACCACTTAACATGTTTGACTAGAAAACCCTGGTAACGTAGGGACCCGTTTCAGCAGTAACTCAATTTAGGTATCAACGGTACCCTAAAACTAGGCAGGGTGGGGCACGATTACTGGGCTGATTGTAAGCGGTCAAATAACGACAATGTTAGGTGCACAGTGTAGGTCTAATGGTGTGCGGTCGTGCACGCACTCCGGAGCAGACAAGCAGGGCACTGGGGGCACCAGTAGTATATCCTATGCCTTCTAGTAATTGTGTCGGGGCCGCCACCATGGGTCTTGATACACCCCATGGTGGGACCAGCATAGGTATCTACACTTCTTGGGGTAGCCGTAAGACACACGTACGAGTAGGAGCCGATCTTTAGAAAACAAAAAGGATCACTTCGCCCTCAACATGGGGTGCCGGTTAGAGTAATACAAGTAAATGCAGAGATATGGTGTGGGTTCGATAGTATATTCGATTCTAGACTACACTCCCTTAGTTATGATACTATCCTGTTTTCAGTTTACGTCTATCATATCCTTTTCTTATTCACATACTGAAAAGTCACTAGATTTACTCAGGCTTTATGTCTGACTCCGTTTTTCTTTTCGTCTTCTTTTCTTTCGTTTCCCCCCCAGGTCCACATGGAGGAAACAACTCAGCCTAGTCAGACTCTTTTGCAAGCTTGAAGACAGTAGATGTACGGTTTGGATCTCTTTGGCTGGGATCATGGCTTTGGATATCATTATGGGGATTTTTTTGCTTTACTTTATGTTTTATGCTTCTTTGTTAATCAAGACAGTTATGGAAATGTAATGTTTTTGGAAGTATTGTAAGACAATTATGGTGTGGTTTGTGTAACACGTATTTTGATGAAATAAAAGTTGCTGTTGTTTTTGCTGTTTAAAAATATGTGTATTTATATCTGTCTTGTATATCTGTGACTTATACTTATAAACCTCCACCAAAATTAGGGCATTCCCTTTGTGAGTGACCCTAACGGAGGTGGGGTGTTTCACTTGGTATCAGAGCATAGGTTTACCAGATAAGATAAGGTTTTTGATATTATTTTCAAAAGAAAGTTTAAAAGAAGCATTTTTTTTAGAAAAAGTGTTATATTTTAAAAGGCATGATCCCCCAAAGCCATGTGTACTATCTCCCTCTATCCTTCATTTTGAATCTTTCATTTCTGTTTCAGCATGTCTGGAGACCTTAACATTCCTGAAGGAGTACCGATACCCGGTTGGTTTAGAAGGTTCTTAGAAGCTAGGGCCGCAAATGGCGCGGGCCCGGCAGATATCCTTCCTCCCCCAGTAGCACCAGTTCCTCCTCCTCCTGCTCCTCCCCTTAGAAATGCTTTTTCCAAAACATGTAGAGACTTCAAATCTATGGGTGGAAAGGACTTCCATGGAACTGAGCCTTTTATAGGAGCAAGAAATTGGCTAAAGGAGACGGAGGATCTGTTTGACATCTTCGGAGTTGATGACAGGCGAAAGATACAGCTAGCAGTGTGGTTACTCAAAGATGAGGCCTCCTATTGGTGGGAGATCACTAATGCTCAGAGGGCAGTGGAAACTTAGGATGATTTTAGGACAAGGTTCGAGTTGAAATTCCTCTCCCAAGCTGAAAGGAGCCTGCAAATAGAGAAGTTCTTGAATCTTAAACAGGGAAGCATGACGGTCAGGGAGTACGTCAATCAGTTTAATCAGTTAGCCAGATTCGGGCTGGACTTAGTAAATACCCAACACAAGAAGGCGCTTCGCTTCGTCAAAGGTCTGAATGAGCCTATACACAGTCTTGCCATGACCCATGTGTCCACGGGAGCGACTTATGAAAGTTTGGTGGACATGGCGTTGCTACATGAGGAAGACCACGTCAAGAAGGAGACTAAGACTGAGGAAAAGAAAGAAGGTTTACAGGCTAAGAAGACATACTTTAAGAAAGGAGGAAAGAACAAGAAGTCCCGTGAGAAGAGAAAGTGCCATTTCTGTGGCATAGTTGGACATATAGACAAAGACTGTCGGAAGAAGAAGGTAAAGATGGGTGGTTGCTTTCATTGCGGAGAGACTGGGCACCAAGCTAAGGACTGCCCGAAGAAGAAAGGACAGGGATAGAAAGCTGGATCTACTTCAGGGGGTCAAGTTCATGCTCTGACAGCACCTTCACAGGAGCGAGGTAGTAATATTTCTGTAGAAAGTGTAGTCTGTCTTTATGATCATCCAGTTCGCACACTTTTTGACTCTGGTGCATCACACTCCTTTATTTCATCTGCTTTAGTAGAATCTCTGCATCTAGACACTAGTATGGTTGAGGATCCCTTAGTAGTTTCAAATCCAATTGGGGGCTCCGCTTACTTGTCAATGGTTTGTTTGGGTTTGAAAATCTCTATTCTCAGTGTTGAATTTAGTTGTAATGCCTTTGTTCTGGCTTCTCGAGATATGGTTTGATCTTAGGCATGGACTGGTTATCCAATAACGGTGCCATTCTTGATTATGAGAAAAGAGTAGTTAGACTCTTGACTCGGCTTGGTAACACTCTAGAAATTTCTTGTAATCCTTTGAATGCTGTTATGCTTAGTTATCTAGAGTCGCTTGATGCTTCTGACGAGAATTTGCAGTCGGTTAGAGTAGTTCGGGAATATCCGGATGTCTTCGAGGAAGTGAAAGGCTTACCTCTGAAGCTGGAAATAGACTTTCGAATCTATCTTGTGGATAACGCAAAGCCCTTAGCTTTACCTGTTAGACATATGGCTCCAAAAGAGAGAAAGGAGCTCAGTAAGCAGGTTAAAGAACTTCTTGAGAAGGGGTTCATTCGAAGGAGCATTTCAGAATGGGGTGCTCCAGTGGTGTTCGCAACCAAAGCAGACGGTTCGCTTCGTCTCTGTGTTGACTATAGGGAGTTAAACAAGTTGACCAAGAAAAATAGGAATCCTCTTCCCCGAATCGACGATTTGTTTGATCAACTTGTAGGCGCGTCGGTTTTCTCCCAACTTGATCTAGCAACTGGGTTTCATCAGCTAAGAGTGGCTGAAGATAGTATTGATAAAACGGCGTTCAGAACCCCAGACGGTTTCTTTGAGTGGCTTGTCATGCCTTTCGGCCTGACAAATGCACCCGCTTATTTCGTGGACCTAATGAGCAGAGTGTTCAGAGAATTCCTCAACAAGTTTGTGGTTGTCTTCGTGGACGATATCTTGATCTTTTCAAAGAGTGAGGAAGAGAATGCTCAACATCTGAAGGAAATCATGGATACTCTCCGAGCACATCAGCTAAAGGCAAAATTTTCAAAATGCCACTTTTGGAGAGAAGAAGTAAGGTTTCTTGGGCATGTAGTATCTAAAGAAGGGCTGGCCGTAGACCCCGCGAAGGTAGTTGCGGTGCAAGACTGGAAGACACCAAAGAATGCAACTGAGGTCCGAAGTTTTCTAGGACTAGCAGGTTTCTACCGAAAATTCATAAGGGATTTTGCGAAAATCTCAGCTCCACTCACAAGGCTGACAAAGAAGAATCTAGTGTTCAATTGGGATTTGGATTGCGAGTTGGATTTCCAACGCCTAAAAAGGGCTCTTACAACAGCCCCACTCCTGACTCTGCCAGACGGAAGCAAGATGTTCACAGTTTATACAGATGCTTGTGGGACAGGGCTAGGCGATGTCTTGATGCAAGAAGGGAGGGTAGTAGCTTATGGTGGAAGGCAATTGAAAGTTCATGAAAAGAACTACCCGACCCACGATCTTGAGTTAGCCGTCATCGTCTTTGCACTTAAGTCTTGGCGACATTATCTCCTAGGTGAGAAGTTCGAACTTTACACTGACCATAAATCGTTGAAATATCTTTTCTCGCAGAAAGATCTTAACTTGAGGCAACATAGATGGATGGAGTTTCTTGCCTCGTATGACTTTGAGATTTCCTATACTCCGGGCAAGGGCAATGTGGTGGTAGACGCCTTGAGTAGAAATAAACTGACCCTAAGCCCACTCTTTGTAGAAAGGCAAAGCCTAGAGTATATAGCCAGTTTTAACTTTAGGCCCTCCTCTGATTTCGTACCGGGTTTGTTAGCATCTCTTGAGGTGCGCCCTACTCTTTTGGACACAATAGGGACGGTACAACGTGAGGACCCTCAGCTAGTCGAAGTGGTTGATAAACTAATTAGGGGTGAGACTTCTAGTCACCTCAGTAGATACTCTATTGATGATAAAGGCTGGCTGAGACGCGACGGAAGACTATGCGTTCCACAAGCAAAGGAGTTGATAAAGAAGGTTCTCGAGGAAGCACATCGTTCCAAGATGACAATACATCCAGGCGGAGACAAAATGTACAAGGACATGAAAAGAGTTTTCTTTTGGAACGGCATGAAGAAGGACGTGGCAGATTTCATTTCTAAGTGTATGGTATGCCAACAAGTTAAAGCGGAACAGAAAAAGCCTGGAGGACTGCTTCATCCCCTAGAGGTCCCACAGTGGAAGTGGGATAGCATTTCAATGGACTTCGTTGATGGGCTACCTAGGTCGAGAAGGGGCAATACTAGCATTTGGGTAATAGTGGATAGGCTTACAAAGAGCGCCCACTTTTTACCTGTCAAGAGTAGAAGGACCACCTCATCCCTAGCGTCTCTTTACATCAAGGAGATAGTTCGACTCCATGGGATACCCTCCAGCATTGTTAGTGACCGAGACCCTATCTTCACAAGCGAGTTTTGGCGAAGTTTGCAAGAAGCTGTAGGCACACGGTTATGTTTGAGCACGGCCTATCACCCCCAGACCGATGGACAGACGGAAAGGGTGAATAGAGTTTTAGAGAATCTTTTGAGACTTTGCGTTCTAGACTTTGGAGGGACATGGGAGGATCACCTTCCCTTAGTGGAGTTTGCTTACAACAATAGCTTCCAAGCTACCATAGGCATGACACCCTTCGAAGCATTGTATGGAAGACCGTGCAAGTCACCAACTTGTTGGTGGGAGTCTACAGATAAGGTTAAGGTTATTCTTGGTCCAGACATGATCAGAGAAACTTCAGAAAAAGTGGACTTGATTCGAAGAAGGATGAAGACGGCCCAAGATAGACAGAAATCCTACGCCGACAAGAGAAGGACCGACCTTGAGTTTGAGGTTGGGGACAGAGTTTTTCTTAAGGTATCCCCTCTAAGGAACGTTGTTCGTTTTGGATCCACTGGAAAGCTAGCACCAAGATTTGTAGGACCATTTCCTATCATCGAGAAGGTTGGGAAGATGGCCTATAGATTAGAGCTACCCGAAAAACTGGCCGGAGTTCACAACGTCTTTCATGTTTCTCACCTCCGGAAGTGTTTACACGAGTCTGCTGAAATAGTAGAGCCTAGCATTCTAGAAGAAGCCGAAGTGGAACGTGAAGCAACTGTGAGAAGAGTTCCAACACGCATCTTAGGAACTAAAGTGAAAAAGCTACACAACCGCGAAGTCAAGCTCGTCAAAGTTCAGTGGAGTGACGCCGAGGAAGACACGACTTGGGAAACTGAGGCTAGAATACGCGCAGCCTACCCTTTTCTTTTCGAGGGTACATCTTTGATCTCTCTTCTTCCTTAAGTTATGCTTTATCTATCTTTTAGGCATATTTCCTCGACCCTTTTCCCTTAACTACTTAAGTAGAAAACAAATGGATGCAAACATGTATTTGAAAACATGTTATGGATTATGGCTGCAAGTGGTAAATTGCAAGTGATTGCTAGTGGTTGCTCGTGGATGTATATACACACACACCCTAGGTTTTAGATCGGCTCAGTCACTTCATACTGCATATGCATATATGTATTCTCGTTCATATGTGGTTGAAATTTTATATGTTATCATATGGTTATCGCATTTGTATGAATTGTTGTGCACTCATGTAGAATTATGAGTAGGAAAAAATTGCATACATAATGGATTCATGACACTTACATGATTCGCATTTAGGAGGTCAACTGAATCAGTCGACCGCCTAATTTCTGCATTAGATAGGGACATTTACACACACAATGCATATGATCATAAAGCATTAGAAGTCTTTAAGGACAATGGACACCTATGTTTGTTGGTTGAGTTGATGGACGATTGGATGGTAGGATATACATTCTTCCTAAAACTTGAAGATTTCGGGGACGAAATCCTTTTTAGTGGGGGAGAATGTAACACCCCGTATATTCTATAACAATGAAATTTATAAATTAAAGTATAATTAATTCTAATGAAAGAATTAAGGGAAATGGCTTACGCCATTGCGTTCGTCTCGGAATTCTGGTTGAGATAGAGTCCGAGTTTGCGTGAAACGGACTCCGTATAAAGGAGTTATGATCTCCAGAAGTTTCAGAATAAATTTGAAATTCAAAAACAGCTCAGAACAGGTTTAAAATTCGAATTAGAGTTCAAACTGGGCTGGGCGGGAAAATTCCCGCCCAGTGACCAGGTCGACACTAATGTCGACTGGGTAGTCGACCTGGCCCCTCCAAGTCGACTACGCAGTCGACTTGGGTGTCGACCTGCAGGTCGACTTGCCTGGTCGGCCTGACCAGGTGGGTCTGAACCTGGTTCGACTCTGGTGTGCTGTATGGTCTGATTTCCCTCCCTGTTTGCATCTGACGGCTCAAATTAACTTGAAAACTTTATAAATACACACTAAGACTCAACTAATTCACATAAGAAAATAAGAGAAGAGTCGTCATGCTGTCTGGAAGGAGTTGATCGTAGCCGCCAATAATCAAACTAAGAAGCAAATTAAGGTCTAATCAAATCAATCAACAAAATGCTACCCAAAGGAGAGCATCTCCAAATTCAGAAAACAGAAATCAGAAAACAAGATCTCGTCACACGTTGTAAGTATAGTGGTCTTTCATAATTTGAATGAAATTATGATGTGATACGATGTAATTGGGAATAGAATTGTGTCATTATAATGATGTAGATCTTGTGTATTGTAATGTTTCTATCGTGATTGTTTTTGGTGTATTGATTTGTGGCATAAATGGATCGATGCAAGTTTATTATACGTTTGTATATGAAAGTAATGGTAGTTGCAAGTTTGTGGCAAAGTCTATGATTAGATCCCTCTCATGTTTATGTGAATATCCCCTCTATGTTTATGTTGATATCATGGGCCATATACTTATGTAAACACACCCTAGATCTGAGATCCTTTATGCTACATGACTCAGAACTTATGTATACATCTTAGATCCATTACAAGTATGATTAGAACTATGTTAAATGTAGTTTGGGCTGCATAAACTATGCAAGTTCATGTGGAAATAGACTATATATTAGATTTGGACATTTTGGGTTAATTTACAACATGCTAGTTTTGTGTTCGGCGTTATGCCAAGTTAATATGTTAAAACCCAAGTTTGCATAAGTCTATATATGCCATCCTATGTGACATCCATTTAGTTGTATGCCAATTTTGAATGCAAGTTCACATGCTCCAATGTTTATGTTAACGCCAATTTGCAAGTTCATGCGCTACACCTTCTATGTATCATAGAAATATTATATGTTCTGAATTTCCCCTTTCCTCACGTTTATCAAGTTGGGCTGAATTGTGTCGAGCCCAGCGTTAGTACGTACAAAAGGGGGTAATAGCGTTGGGTGTAAAACATGATATAAATAAATATGTTGGCATGTTTGGCACGTGCCAACGACTGTGACATTTTTGCGGTATAAATTGTTATACCCAAATTAAAAGACGACATGACATTTACATAAATAATGAAATATGTAAACCTAGAAAAGACGACATGTTTGACCCGAGGTTGGATTGAGTTGTGACATAAACCTGCCTGGACCCACCCGGCTGTCCAGTAGTTACAACAATACCTATCCAATGTGGGTGGTTAAACATTGAGCCCAATAAAGACCCGAGGTTAGACTGAACTACGGTGTAAACCTGCCCGGAACCAACCGGCACATCCAGTAACCGTAGTGATATCTGTCTAATGTGAGTGGTCGGTGCTCTAAAAGGCTAAGGACAGGTGGTAAGGTTAAGTCAACTGAAAACACTTAACCAAAGATTCAACATGTTAACAAATACTGATGGGTGGGGGTTAGGTATATACATACACTTAACCACTTAACATGTTTGACTAGAAAACCCTGGTAACGTAGGGACCCGTTTCAGCAGTAACCCAATTTAGGTATCAACGGTACCCTGAAACTAGGCAGGGTGGGGCACGATTACTGGGCTGATTGTAAGCGGTCAAATAACGGCAATGTTAGGTGCACAGTGTAGGTCTAACGGCGTGCGGTCGTGCACGCACTCCGGAGCAGACAAGCAGGGCACTGGGGGCACCAGTAGTATATCCTATGCCTTCTAGTAATTGTGTTGGGGCCGCCACCATGGGTCTTGATACACCCCATGGTGGGACCAGCATAGGTATCTACACTTCTTGGGGTAGCCGTAAGACACACGTACGAGTAGGAGCCGATCTTTAGAAAACAAAAAGGATCACTTCACCCTCAACATGGGGTGCCGGTTAGAGTAATACAAGTAAATGCAGAGATATGATGTGGGTTCGATAGTATATTCGATTCTAGACTACACTCCCTTAGTTATGATACTATCATGTTTTCAGTTTATGTCTATCATATCCTTTTCTTATTCACATACTGAAAAGTCACTAGATTTACTCAGGCTTTATGTCTGACTCCGTTTTTCTTTTCGTCTTCTTTTCTTTCGTTCCCCCCAGGTCCACAGGGAGGAAACAACTCAGCCTAGTCAGACTCTTTTGCAAGCTTGAAGACAGTAGATGTACGGTTTGGATCTCTTTGGCTTGGTGTAACACCCCACCTCCGTTAAGGTCACTCACAAGGGAATGCCTTAACTTTGGTGGAGCATTTTAGTAAACAGAACAGTACTTGAAAAATTTATAACTTTATTTCAACAGAAGCTTGGTTACATCCTTTCAAATCAGAATTCAAGTACAAAATATCAATCTTGTACAAAAGCCTTCAGAATGCATAGTTTAAAATCATAATCCCCACAGAAGAAGACAAGCCATACTTTAAGCACTGCAAGCGGAAGAAATCTGGATCAAGCTAGAGTATTCCCTTCTACAAAACCTGGGGGGGGGGAACGGAAGAAAGGAGGCGAAACAACAAGGGTCAGACAAAAGTCTGGCAAGTCCAGTGATTTTCAGTTATGAACAGATAATAATAACATGACATGAAAATAAAACTGGATGAGAGATAACTGTAACAGATGTAGCAGATATAACGGAAGAACAGAATGATATAAGCTATTGCTTTACACTTCTCTGCACTAATACCAGTATAACAGAATTAAGTGTTACCCTAATGTCTAAACTGAAACAGAAACAGGTACAGAATGATTTAACAGAAACAGGATGCTAATAATGGGCCTTTACTACCCGATCAGAAACAGACAGAAGTAGAAACATATTAATCCCTACGGAAACAGAATGTAGAATTAGGTGTACACTAGTAATGGGCCTTTACCACCCGAACAGACGGTACCACGCAGAAACAGACAGGTGTTACCACCCAACAGAAACAGACGGTACCAACAGAAACAGACAGAACTAAATGTACCCTAAAACCCTACCCCAAGCGATCGGCTCCCTAATACATAAATATCCTGTGTCGGCCCCACAGTAGGGTGTATCACTCCCTAAAGCGACAACTAATTGTCACAGACCTATTTACAGATGTCACGGCGTCTTACATCCTCAGAGGCAGACCGGGATCCATGCACGCACATGACCCGGTTGGAACGCACCATCAACACCCCTCGCCATTATCAGAATGAACCGCTTATAATTAGTTCAGTAAGCGTGCCCGGACCCTACTTACTGTTGGGTCAAAGTTTTGATACCAGAAAGGGTTACTGACTAATATGGGTCCCAAACAACAGATGACACAAGTAATTCCCCTCCTAACCTTGTGTCCCCAGACTAAAAGATTTCAGTTTAACTTGTCTACAAGTTTCAGACATACCAAATTTAGATTAACTAGTTCACAGATCAGACAATCAAGTTAACAGGTTTTCAGACTAACGGATCAGATGTTCGGAGTAACAGGCTTATAGATTAACTGGTTCCAGATTATCTAACTTTGTATTGGGCCTACGGATTCACGAAACGGGTTTATCAGATTCATTGGTCCAATTGGTTTAACCTTACCCAACACGTTTTAGACATCATAATTATCTCAGATTTTCATTAATTAAATATTAATGCCCAAACCTCTCACATTAGACTGACAGATTGCGGCTACTGGTTAGGCTGGTTGGTTCCGGGCAGGTTTCTGTCGCAAACTGAGTCTAACCTCGGGTTTCAAGCACGTTATGACTAACTTCTCACATTAGAACCTATTGTTTGCGACCACTGGAATATGCCGGGCGGTTCCGGGCAGAATTACGCCACAAACTCATTCTAACCTCGAGTCAGCCATGTTTATCTTTGCGGCCAATTAATTATTAATTTACCATTTATTCCCATGCCTAATATACATGTCAATTTTTCATAACTATAGCCAATTCAGATTATGTCAATAACAGACTAAATATATCAACTCAACAGATATGGCAGATAACAGATTTAGCAGATTAGGCGACTTAACGGATTCAGCAGATTATGATTCACATTATCATATTATCAATAGATTATGATTCACATTATCAACAGACTAAATAGTTGTCATGATTCACATTATGATCATATACCCCACGTTTGCATTGAATTTACATGGCACAGATTATGGTCATAATTTACCATATAACACACGTCTCAAATTTAGTTAAACTTGCCTAGTACAAAAGATTCACATATAAATTATACCAAATATAGCCATCGATTTCAATGCATGTCATATATTCAAAAATCTCCCACTTAGGTGTTATTCACATTTAATAGTTATCAAATCTTAACATAAATCTTCACACCTAAGTTATATTCCCTTTTTATCCCAAATCATGAATTTCTATATAAACAATATGCCCAACAATCTAGAACTTTAAATTATAACAGATCTTTAATTCAAAAATATGCGTTATGTCCAATGTCTCAAGTCACATGTTAATATACAATGGTTCCTCTTCTTCCAATTCACAGAATATGCATAGATCTAAATCTAGTTTACAAGCTATGTCCTTTTAGTCACAGATTAGCCATGTCCAATTATGCCATCATTCATTATTTGTCCCAAAGTTTAACGTTCGTGCGTTAATCTCTTATGAGATTTGGCGCAGGCTCGGGGTAGCCTGGCTATAGAACAGAAAGAAGAAAGAGATATAGAATAAAATAGATCAGAACAGAACATACGCAATCTCAAATTCAGATTTACAATCATGTCACAATTACAATTAAAGTTTATATCGGAAAATAACTGCACTTGCCTTGGTTGGATTCTAAAAGAAAAAGGTGTTGTAGCTGTTCTCTTTTAATCCTAATCAGAATTGGAGGAAGAAGAAGCACAAGTCCTAGCTTAGGTTTCAGCAGAGTAGAGACGCCATTGATTTATTTATTTTTAGAGAGGAAGAGAGCAATGGAGGCTAGAGAATTGTATATGAGATTTAGGTTAGGGATGTATATATAGGTGTAGGAAGTTATTTAGGACCATTAGATTAACCCTGAATCATGAGAACCATTCAAATGCAAAATCTGCATTTGAGCGAATCGGCCCACGGGATGACAGCCAAACACCCTGGATTAACCCCTAGTCGACCCAGCGGAGCTCGGGTCGACCTCAAAAATGGGTCGGTTCGGTTATTCCCCCTCCCAATTCGCTGTTTTGAACATTTTTTGCATGTTTATTTATTTAATTTTTATATATATCTATATATATTTCTCTCATATGCATACAAACTTCAAGGCTTAATAACTTCTTCATAATTAACCATTTTTTTATATTCTCAGAAAATACGGGGTGTTACATCCTCCCCTCCTTAAAGGATTTCGTCCCCGAAATCTTCAAGTTAAGAAGAATGTATCCTAACATCCAACATCCGTCTACTCAACCATTCAATCACAAGCATCCATTGTCCTTAAAAGATTTCTAATGCCGTATGAACATATGCAAAGTTTGTGTATATGTTTCTTATCTAATGCAAAATCAGGCGGTCTACTGATCCAGTTGACCTCCTTAATGCGAATCATGTTAGTGTCATGAGTCCAAATATGTATGCAAGAAATCCTATTTGATACACATCATTTCTATATGAGTGCATAACCATTCATCCAAATGCAACATCCATGTGAGGAGTCAATCATTCTGCATCCACAAAAATTGAAAAATGCACACACATCCATATGCAACATGAGAGTGTTTTTAAGCCGATCTAGTGCCTAGAGTGTGTATATGCATCCACGAGCAACCACTAGCAACCACTTGCATCCACTTGCAACCATCAAACATAACATGTCTCAAATACATGTTTACACCCATTAGTTTCTACCTAAAGTTTGAAGATTCGATCGGTAGGATACAGTCGAATGATGGAAGCGAGTACAGATAAGACAAAGACTTGGTTCCCATTAGACATTGGTTGAGAAAATAATTCCCCTAAGTATCAACCCCGAAGACCGAAATCAACATCAGATTGACACCCAGAGGATTACCTCCTTTAGACAATGTCAAAACTGGAAAGCAGAATTATTCAAATATTTATAGACTACTGGTACAGATCAGGTTCCCTAATGATTCTTAGGAAGCTAAGCATGATAAAATCATATCCCACAAAAACTCAGAATGTATGTGTCATACTTGACGTCTAACACAG
This sequence comes from Allium sativum, assembly GCA_030737875.1. Lineage (NCBI taxonomy): Eukaryota > Viridiplantae > Streptophyta > Magnoliopsida > Asparagales > Amaryllidaceae > Allium > Allium sativum. The sequence goes on from CM060922.1 coordinate 1,044,148,066, forward strand.
ATATCCCTCAAACCCCAATCTATCATAAACAGATGAGTCATAACCCTTATAGGTTTGAGTCTACAACGGAATCAGAAACAATACTAGTATTAAAGTGCAGAGTATCAATTACAAAATCAAAATACCAGAATCAGAAAGAGTCTTAACTCCATAATCAGATAAAGAAATTAAACCTACTATAGGAATTTTCCTACTTCTATCCTAGCCACTAGCCTCAAGAGTGTTCGCCTGCCCTCCTTGTCCTCGTCTCTTCGGGCAGTCCCTAGTGAAGTGTCCCATCTCCCCACAGTTGAAGCAAGCGCCCTTCCTTTTTCTGCAATCCTTGTTCAGATGAGTCGAGCTTCCACAAGTAAAGCACTTTTTCCCCTTCTTATCTTCAGACTTCTCATCCTTCCTTTGCGTTTCCTTTTTGGGCCCTGCTTTCTTATTCTGTGGTTCTTCCTTCTTTGTCTCTTTCGGGCCTTTGTCTTCCTCGTGCAGTAGTGCCATGTCCACCAATCTCTCGTAAGTCGCTCCCATGGGTACATGAGTCATGGCTAGGCTGTGCAGTGGCTCGTTCAATCCTTTAACAAAGCGGAGAGCCTTTTTATGCTGAGTGTTGACTGAATCCAATCCGAACCTAGCTAGTTGGTTGAACTGGTTGACGTATTCCTTGACCGTCATACTTCCTTGCTTAAGAGACAAGAACTTTTCCAATTGTAAACTTCGTTCAGTTTGCGAGAGGAATTTTGTCTCAAACCTTGTTCTGAAATCCATCCATGTCTCAACCAGCCTCTCGGCGTTAGTGACTTCCCACCAGTAGGAAGCTTCATCTTTGAGCAGCCATACTGCCAACTGTACCTTCTGCCTATCGTCCACCTCGAAGATAACGAATAGATCCTCGGTTTCTTTGAGCCAGTTCCTCGCTTCTACGAATGATTCAGTTCCTTTGAAATCCTTCCCACCCATGGCCCTAAAATCTCTACAAATCTTTGAAAAAGTAATTGCACGAGGAGGGGGTGGAGGAGGAGGATCATTTGCTAGACCTGCGGCGGTGGTCCTAGCCTCAAGATATTGACGAAACCAACCGGGTACGTGAACACCCTCTGGTATCTCAGATGCTTCAGACATGCTGAAACGAAAAAAAGGAAAGATTCAATACAAAAAAAGACTGAAGGAAAGATATATGGCTCTTGGGGATCATGTTTATCAAAATAAGCTTTATTTTTAAAAATACTTCCTTTCAAAACCTTTTTGAAAATAGTTTTCAAAAACTTTACCCAATCTGGTAACCTTCGGCTCTGATACCAAGTGTAACACCCCACCTCCGTTAAGGTCACTCACAAGGGAATGCCTTAACTTTGGTGGAGCATTTTAGTGTTGTATATAACGGTGTTGTATACACAATTATATGATTTTTGTTTGATGATAACAACCAAATATATTTTATAAATGTGTTTGTTACTGTACTGTTCTATATTTACATCATAGACATGAATGTAATATTTATATTTAAATAAAATACATCTGTACAGAAAATCAAATATTTACTGTATTTTATTTAAAATATAAATATTATATTTCTAACATTCAAACAGTACATCTATTTTAACTCCACTATTTAATCACTTCACATATTTGTACTTATAAATAAACAGAATAGAATAGACAAGTCTGTTTGACAACAATGAAACAATATTTTTTTCAAACAAATTTTGTTTATTACAAGTAATCAGTACAATCATATTAGCTCCTCACTATCTCACTGCAACATTCACTCAATTTACATTTCAATATACAGATTTTTTTTGACACATTCATACTGACTTCTATACTTTCTCCAACACTGTCCTTTCTGCCTTCTATCTTCTTGTCTTCTATTTTTTACAGCTTTCAGTCCAGTCACTTCAGTCCAGTCATCATCACCTGTCACATGAAACAGAAACACACAGTACACTGCAATAGAAATAAAACTGTATACATGCAAATATAAATTTTATTTTAAATATATATATATATATATATATATTTGCCTCAGTTTTCTGGTGTGTTTCTCATCATTTTTCTGACTTGATCTGATTTGTTAATCCGACTGTGTCTAGACAGTATATAGTACAGGGATAGGAAAATTCGTCTGTTGGCTGCATATACACACGTGTATGAATATACACGTGTGCACTGCCTCGCCAATCCAGTGTGCAACTGAGGAGTAGCCACGTGGACCTTCTTGACTCAGTGCACATGGAGCCAAAGTCAACATGAAGCCAAAAATCAGCAAAGTCAACATGGAACCAAAATCAACATAAAGCCAAATATTAAAAGTGAAATGGCCGAGCACAACATTGTAAACATGTTTGCACAAGGCGACTCAGCGCCTGACAAAACACAAATGAATCAGTACAAATGACCGAGCATATATGGTGATAAGTTTATGGGCAATATCATGCAGTTCAAACAAGTGTACAACATTTTTAAGTGGTCGAGCAAAAGGTCAAAGCTGCTCAAATTTTTCAAGACTGGTTCATCAACAAATTTCATGATTCAAGCCATTTCAAGTCAATGTATAATAAAGCAGCAAATTCATGCTCAAAGCAAATGATCCAAGGAAGTACTTGCATGCACAAGTATGGTCAGTTCAGACTCAAGTTCAAGTCAGTCAGCAAAGCGATGAAACTCAGGTGTTTCACAAAGTTCAAAGTCACAAAAACATACTTGTTTGGTGCACAAAACCGTACAGCATAGATATGGTCGGCAGTTTACAATGGACAAGGCAATGTGCAGATAGATGGTCAAGCAGCAATGGTAAAAGTGCATGTGCACAATATGTTCATGAAAGTTTTCTGCATGTTTAATGCGGTGAACATTGTCAAAGTTCAAAGTCAAGTTTATAGGACAAAGCAAATTCAGGGCAAGAGAACAATCGGGTTTAAAGGGTTTCACAATCACAGTTTTGGAAAAATATTTTATCAGAGCAAGTGATTAATCTGCCAAACAGATTTCCAAAAAAAAAAATATTACTCTATTGATTTATGGCAATAAGAATTCTTCACTTCCTTCCTGAAAATGGAAAATGTATTTTTGGTATCTCTTGAACAAGGATGGAGTCAATATCATTCAAATGTTTCCTGAAATCGCCCAAGAGTTCACACGTGCAAAATATTTCCAGAAATCATGATATATTTTTTTAAAACCAGAAACAAATCAATGCCTGTTTAAAACTTTCTGGAAATGATCATCAAGCTTTCCAAGGGACCACAAAATAAACAATGCGCAAGAATTCCAGGAATCATATTCCTCAAATCACACAAGACTACAATCATGGCAACATTCATTGGAGCAAAGCAAAAATGGAAAGCAACAAAAATCAGCCGCAACAAAATCATGCAGAAAAATTTCGATTTAAAGCCAATTTAAATTAAGTCAGACAAAAGGGGAAATATTTCAGCAAATCATTCCAGTTTTGCAATGGTTCAAGGCAGAGCAAATATCACGCAAGGACAAATTAACATTTCCAGAATTCATCAAGACAATCAAGGCAGAAGAGTTCAAATTAAATCGAGGGCAAACAAAAAGGGGAAACCGCAATTTCAGATCGAAGTCATTATCACGAAATCAGAGTATTTTTTAGGATTTTCTAATCCTATTTAACACGCGTTACATCATTGGCAAATGGAATCGAATATCCACGCAACAATTCAAAGAGATATCATCGAAAATCCACACATTCAAATTCAAGCAAACAATTTCAAATCAGAGAACTCACAAGGGATTCGATCGCCAGAGAGAAAGAGACAAGCCCAAATCGGAGAGGAGCATTAATCGACCAGCATTAACTAAAGTGAATTGTCAGAGATTCAAAATATTTCAAGCAATCAATTTGATTTGGGGATTCAAAGAAACCCTAGTGCAAGCCGCCGCCATTTTAATTTTTTTTTCCAGAGAAAAAGGGAATGGGTCACAAATGAAGATGGGCCGGCCAAGTGAACTTAACAAAAAAAAAGGGGGATGACCCTTTTTAACTCCTTTATCTACAAGGCTTTTAAGTTTTGTTTTTTTTATTTTGTATTGTATTTTATTTTGTTGTGTAAAACCGTTTGAACAGTTTTCTAGTGTCTGAAAAAACTAGGGGAATCAGTCAGGGTGTTGACTGACAGTTGACAGAGTCTGTAAAATCTGGGTTACGGATTACAGGGTTGTGATTTGGGAAAATCTGATCGAGGGGATATCGATCAGTCTAGGGATTTGAGCGTAGGGTTAGGACAGGAGCAGTATTTGCAAGTGTACATGATCTTGTATGCGGAATCTGTTCTATCACCTAGTAGAAACCTTAGAAATGCAGCAGTAGGCAGGGTTTTGCCGAAGCTGAGTATATCTGTGTGTGATTTATTTTCTTCATTTCTGTTTCTGCTATATTCTGTGATCTGTTTATTATTATTTATCTTGTTTGATTTTTAATTCAGTTAAAAACTGTGATAAATCCTATTCACCCCCCTCTAGGGTTAATCTAGATCCAACAAGTGGTATCAGAGCAGGTTTTCTGTTAACTCTAGAGTAATGGTGTAACAACCCGAATTTTTACAACACGTTAAATCAAGAATCAAGACAGAATTAAATTATAAATTCTGAATCAAGTGAAACGGTCTGTGCCATTGCGTTCGTCTCGGAAAAATACGCGAAATAGAGTCCGAGTTTTCGAGAATCGGAGTCCGTATGACCCGTAAAAGGCCCAAAGAAGGTTTCTGGAAATTTGAATTTCGGAAACAGTTTTGGAAATCAGATCTGGGGGCTAGGCGGGCAGCTTCCCGCCTAGGCCATGTCGACAGGCCTGTCGACTTGGGCCCAGACCAAGTCGACAGCCCTGTCGACTTGCCTGTCGACAGAGGGGTGGCCGGGGCAAATTGCCTGGCGCACCTGTTTGCCTCACCTGGTCTTGTTCTTGGGCTGGTTCTGGAAGCTTCCGAGATCTGATGGTCCTGATCTATCCTAGGGTTAATCTAAGGGCCTAAAACTATCCTAATCCCTATAAAAAGACCCTAAACCTAACCTAAATCCCTAAAAATCAAACCTAGCAACTAAGTGCTGCCAAAATCTTCATTGACCATGGCCTCCATCTCCAATCCCTAGAGCCTATGCATTCAAATCGGGTTCAAATCAAAAGGTGCAAGCTTGCTACACCAAATAGAGGCCAAATCAACGTTGCTATGCGAGTTTCATGACGGATCTTCATCAAAGGAGCCACCTTTCTTCGTCAAAACGATTCATGCTCCTAGTCCTCTTGCCACGCTAGGTAAGTTCTAGCTACTTTTGGATCAAAACGGTATTTTTAATGTTGACATGGGATAAAATGAGATAAAGCATAAGTATGCATGTATGTGAGCCTAACTTTGTCCCTTTTCTATGATCTATGACCTTAGACTAAGATGTAGCAACTTAATCATGTCACTCATGTTATGTTTAGCCTAGTTTATCTTGCAAGTTTGGATCTTTGTCTATGGAAGATTTGCATGAACCTTTGGGAATCATTTGACTTGTGAAACATAGGCAAATACTTGACCTTGGGGCTTATGCATGCATATGAACACAAACCCCTTATGTTTCATGCATGATTGTGGCAAAACCTCCTTATGATATTATGCAAGTTTGTGGCCAAATCCTATATGATAGTATGCATGCTTATGGTCAATCCCTATATGACTCTATCATGCATGTTTTAAGGCCAAACCCCCTTATGACGCCATGCATGTTTGGAGCCAATCCCTTTTGTGGCATCGTGCATGTTTTGGGGTCTACATGTAGCCATAGTATACCTACTATGTTGACTCGCTTTGCTTGCGTTGGGAAAACACGATTTTGGGTAGTTAGATAAACATGAACATGTCGCGAAATCTTAACTTGATTATGACATGTGTTTATACTTGAAAATATGACTTGAAAGATAACATGGAAGTTGGCATGTAAGTATGCATAAAAACATGAGCTTGGGAATTTACCTATTAAGTTAGGTCTACCCTTCGGGAATTTACCTATTAAGTTAGGTCTACCCAAATGCTCGAAAACTTGTAACATGTTTTGGAAGCATGATGAACTTAGATAATATAAGTGTGGCCAACTCGAGGTTGGGTTGAGTTTGCAACGTAAAACTACCCGGAACCGACCGGCCTAACTAGTAGTTGCAAACAATAGGACCCAATGTGAGAAGTTGGTCATGTCGCGCTTAAGACCCGAGGTTAGACTAGGTTGTGGTGTAAATCTACCCGGACCCGCCCGGCTTAACTAGTAACCACAACAAGGTCTAATGTGAGAGGTTAAGAGTGCATTAATTAAATTAATGCCACATGATAAGGTTAAGTAAATTTGACTAATGACACTTAACCGATATGACACGAATGGGTAGGTTAAGTGGGACCGGGCTTGATTTCCTTAATGACACTTAACCATGCAAGATGATTAGGAGATGGGGTTAAGTAATTTACACTTAACTAATCCGACTGGGTAATTAGATGAGGTTAAGTAATTATTACTTAACTAACCTAACCACGGTAATTAGATGGGGTTAAGTAATCCACACTTAACTAATCTAAACACGGTAATTCGATGGGGTTAAGTTAAACACTTAACCAATTTAAACTTGGTAATTCAATGAGGTTAAGTAACCAATACTTAACCAACTTAACGGGATAATTTAATGGGGTTAAGCAACTTATACTTAACCAATTATACATGAAGATTTGATGTGGTTAAGTGATCTAAACTTAACCAATCTAACTCGTTAATTTGATGAGGTTAAGTGAACTAAACTTAACCAATCTAACTTGTTAATTGGATGTGGTTAAGTGACCTATACTTAGCCAATCTAACTCGTGAATTTATGGGGGGGTTAAGTTAACCCATACTTAACCAATCTAACGTGAAAACATGATAAGGCTAAGTCACGAATCACTTGAATACGCTTGACCGATTTGACTCGGTAATTTGACAAGGTCAAGTTAATTTATATAATTAACCAATCTAAAATGATAATTAGACGAGGTTAAGTTATGGATTGCTTAATATACTTAGCCAACTTGACACCTGGTTTGTAGGGTTAAGTCTTGGACTTGGATACTTAGCCAATTTTGACATGGTTTGTAGACGGGCTAAGTTATGAACTTAAGTGACACTTAACCCATTAGATAAACCCTAATTCGGAGGATTAGGTAAATAACCATAGTTAACAAGGATTATGGAAATAGGGCTAAGTGGTAAACCTTAGTTAAGGGAAACTAAGTAATAATTCTTAGTCAAGGAAATTTGGACCATTTCTTAGATAGATTAGTAACCCGATACGTTAGGTCAACGTTTAAGTATGCGTGTAGGAGCAGGCTATCTGATTTAGATAAAGGCTCCAACGAACTGGGTAACGAAGCAGCGGCTTCGGGGAACGTGAGGATATTCTTGGGATCCCTCTGTGAGCTGCCAGGTCATTATACTAGGCTCACGAGAGGTTGAGGTCTGCGGTAGAAGAACCAAGAATATGCCTTGGTTGCTATGCGAGCGACCTAAAGACTGGGGTGGATAGCAGTGAGTCGACGAATACATAAGGTGCCCGAGATAGCAAGTTCATCGATCATCTACCATCTTGAGTCAAGCGTGTACGTACGGAAAGGCAGGGAACACCCAACAGACCATAATTGCTATCTAATTATGGGTGAGGTAGGCCGTAGGATGTGGGCTGGCCGGAGTGTAGTTCTCATGCAAGATTTTCTCTTGTGTTGCCTTTCACTAGTTGAGGGAGGGGTCTCGTGGGACCATAGCCACGTGTAGAAAAGCAGACCTTAGTATCTGCATCGGCAGATAAATCTAAAGCTCCCGACCGAGTCCTGTATTTCTTGTTTTGCCCTGTGACAGGACTCGGATGGCACGATGTGATACATGTGCATACAGTTATAGAAAAACGATTCACGATGAATGCGTGGGAAAAAGGGCGCGGTTGAGGGTTAGCGTAATCCCTAGTGGCCTAGGTGGTTTAACCCAAACCGAAATACGAAAGCATGCAATAGGTAAGCGTAATCCCTAGTGGTGCTAGGTGGCGTAAGTCCTAGTAGTTCAAACGATGATTCATATAGAAGAGCCTAGCTAGAACAAGGGTGACAGTCCAAACGATTTCAAGGATAATACGACATGAGGAAGCCCGTACGAGGTACGGCAAAGGACTGAACTTATATACATGGAAAGAAACATATGATTTGAGTAACCTATATATGCGATATATTAGGTTGACATGGACCATTACACGACTTTGAGCAAGGGACATTCATGGTTAACACATGACGCGGGTAGGGATACTAGTACGAGAGGTGCAGAGCAAATATACATGTTAGAACTAGGAAGAATATACATAATAGATACCGTGGGATGTTAGACGGGGTAGATACCTTGGGATAATGTGCTCGATAGAAATCTGACGATGTGATACCTTGACTTATCATAACACCGTAGTTTATCATGATACCTTAGTTTACTTTGCCACAGTAGTTCAACCGGCTACCCTGGTTTATCTATCTTGTAGTTATCCTTATGTTTACTTTCAGTTTATGCATGTCATGTTACCTTTACCTGTTTTTATACTGGAAGTAGATAGGACTTACTCAGTCTTTTTTGACTGACCCGTTTTGTTTCGCCTCTTTTCTTCCGTTTCCCCCCCAGGTTTCAGGGAGGAAACAATGCTGTTTAGTTCGGACTTCTTCTGCTTGAAGGTCATCATGGATGGCTTGGACTACTCTTGGCTATGGCTACTTTACTGTTTTTTTTACTTGGGGAATAATTTATGAAAAAGTCTTTATGCTTCTTTACTATTGCAAGACAGGTGTTGATGTACTCTGATGTAAAAGGCTTTAGACCTTAATTATTGAATTTATGAAAGTTCGATTTTACTTCCGCTATTTTATATGTCTTGTGATATTTCTGTGCATGTTTACCAATAATGCCCCTCTAAAGCTAGTGCATTCCTTTGCGAGTGACCCTAGCGGAGGCGGGTGTTACATTTGGTATCAGAGCAGAAGGTTACTAGACTGGGCAAAAGTTTTTAAAGACCTTCTGAAAATTATTTGAAAAACCGTTTACAAAGAAGCATTTTTCAAGAAAATTTTCTTTTAAAAAGAAAAAGGCTATTCCCCAAAGGCCATTAGCATTATCCTTGTTTCCTTGATTGAATCTCTTTTCCTTTCTTTCCTCCATCTGTAGTCACAGTGGTTTTGACTGCGACTAGTCTTTCTAGCTGCGTAAGTGTTTCCCGTACGATGGAGGTGGTTCTCGAGAGACCGTTGCAGAGTTATCCATGAAAGGATAGTAAGAACAAGGATAAAGGATACGAGCTCAGGGATAAGCAACATGCTGGTATGGCTGAGTCCTAAAAGGAGGGAGAAAGATGAACAATGAAACCCATGACGAGAGAGTACCTTTGGCATGGTGAAACGGGACGGATAGTTAAGTATCATGGAACAGGGACAAGATCATTCGGAGGGCAATAGTATGCTCTCATTTCTAGGGTACCTCAGAAGGAGGGCAACGATCTTGTTAAAGGTTTAGCTTTTCTTCTCTATCATCCTGTCGGGACTTTGTTTTGATCACCGCATCTTTTAAGTCCGCTTCGATAGTTGAGTCTCTGCACCTTAGTACTAGCGTAGGAGAGGATCCCGTTTTTGTCTCAAGTCCTATTGGAAGATCGGTCCATTTACTCATGGCTTGTTTGGATTTGAGAATGTCTATATCAAGTGTTGAGCTTGGAAATAATGCTTATGTTTATAAGTTGTGGATGGATTCTAGGGATGAAGTGGTTATCCAGTAAGGGGTGCCACTCTTGGTTTTAGAAGGAGGGTAGTTAGACTCTTGGCTTGCTTTGGTAATACCCTTGAAGTATCGCGTAACCTTTTGGGTTCTGTCATGATTAGTTACTTAGAATCCCTAGATGCCTTTGTTGGAAATTAGAAACCCGATCGAATGGTGTTCGCTAATAAGACGGATGGTTTACTTCGATTATGTATGGGTTATGGGAATTACCCTAGTAAGTGCGCATGGTAACTTGTTTACTTTCAAGAGGAAGTTTTTCTACGTGGAATACCTTATGGTACAAGGTCCAGGATTCACTAGTGAATTTTGAGGGCTCTCATGGAATAATGTGTACGCAGTCCTGTTTGCGCCAAGTATTCTAGAAGGAGAATAAGTGCAAGTGGAACGAGAGGCGACGAGGAAATGAGTTCCAACTCATGTTATGGAAACAGGAAATAAGAAGCTGCGAAATCGTGAAGTAAAAGGGGCGGTCAAGGCACGATGGAACTAAGCTCAAGGTAATGCGACTCAGGAGACTGAAGATTAAATACGTGCATGATATCTCTTTTGGGAATATATCCTCGATCCCTGTTTTTCTGTTGAGCTTGCTTGTAGGCTATCTTTTATGGATATCCTCTCGGTCCTGTCTCTGTTACAAACCCCGTACGGAGTTTGTTTTGTTTATCTTCTCGACCCTGTTTCAGAGAATCTTAGGTAGAACCCTGTGGATGTAAACATGTATTTGAAACATGTTATGGTTGATATGGTTGCAAATGGTTGCAAGTAGTTGCTCGTGGATGCGCGAATTTACATTAGATATTAGCTCGACTCGGTCACATTTCATATTGCATATGCACAAGTATTTATACTGGTTTATGGATGAAATTGAATGTGTTATCATGCGGATGTTGCATATGGTTGAATGTTTGTGCACGCATATAGTGTATATGACTAGGACTATTTGCATACATGATGGATTCATAGCACTAAACATATTTTGCATTCAAAAGATTTTTCAGGCCTGATCATTAGCATTAGCTAAGGAACATGTACACACACGTTTTGCATACATTCATAAAGCATTAGGAGTCGTCTAAGGACAATGGTTGCTTGTGGATGATGGTTTGAGTAGATGGATGATGGATGGTAGGATATGTTCTTCCTAACTTTGAGATTTCGGGGACGAAATCCTTTAAGAAGGGGAGAATGTAACAACCCGAATTTTTACAACACGTTAAATCAAGAATCAAGACAGAATTAAATTATAAATTCTGAATCAAGTGAAACGGTCTGTGCCATTGCGTTCGTCTCGGAAAAATACGCGAAATAGAGTCCGAGTTTTCGAGAATCGGAGTCCGTATGACCCGTAAAAGGCCCAAAGAAGGTTTCTGGAAATTTGAATTTCGGAAACAGTTTTGGAAATCAGATCTGGGGGCTAGCCGGGCAGCTTCCCGCCTAGGCCATGTCGACAGGGCTGTCGACAGGCCTGTCGACTTGGGCCCAGACCAAGTCGACAGCCCTGTCGACTTGCCTGTCGACAGGGGGGTGGCCGGGGCAAATTGCCTGGCGCACCTGTTTGCCTCACCTGGTCTTGTTCTTGGGCTGGTTCTGGAAGCTTCCGAGATCTGATGGTCCTGATCTATCCTAGGGTTAATCTAAGGGCCTAAAACTATCCTAATCCCTATAAAAAGACCCTAAACCTAACCTAAATCCCTAAAATCAAACCTAGCAACTAAGTGCTGCCAAAATCTTCATTGACCATGGCCTCCATCTCCAATCCCTAGAGCCTATGCATTCAAATCGGGTTCAAATCAAAAGGTGCAAGCTTGCTACACCAAATAGAGGCCAAATCAACGTTGCTATGCGAGTTTCATGACGGATCTTCATCAAAGGAGCCACCTTTCTTCGTCAAAACGATTCATGCTCCTAGTCCTCTTGCCACGCTAGGTAAGTTCTAGCTACTTTTGGATCAAAACGGTATTTTTAATGTTGACATGGGATAAAATGAGATAAAGCATAAGTATGCATGTATGTGAGCCTAACTTTGTCCCTTTTCTATGATCTATGACCTTAGACTAAGATGTAGCAACTTAATCATGTCACTCATGTTATGTTTAGCCTAGTTTATCTTGCAAGTTTGGATCTTTGTCTATGGAAGATTTGCATGAACCTTTGGGAACCATTTGACTTGTGAAACATAGGCAAATACTTGACCTTGGGGCTTATGCATGCATATGAACACAAACCCCTTATGTTTCATGCATGATTGTGGCAAAACCTCCTTATGATATTATGCAAGTTTGTGGCCAAATCCTATATGATAGTATGCATGCTTATGGTCAATCCCTATATGACTCTATCATGCATGTTTTAAGGCCAAACCCCCTTATGACGCCATGCATGTTTGGAGCCAATCCCTTTTGTGGCATCGTGCATGTTTTGGGGTCTACATGTAGCCATAGTATACCCACTATGTTGACTCGCTTTGCTTGCGTTGGGAAAACACGATTTTGGGTAGTTAGATAAACATGAACATGTCGCGAAATCTTAACTTGATTATGACATGTGTTTATACTTGAAAATATGACTTGAAAGATAACATGGAAGTTGGCATGTAAGTATGCATAAAAACATGAGCTTGGGAATTTACCTATTAAGTTAGGTCTACCCTTTGGAAATTTACCTATTAAGTTAGGTCTACCCGAATGCTCGAAAACTTGTAACATGTTTTGGAAGCATGATGAACTTAGATAATATAAGTGTGGCCAACTCGAGGTTGGGTTGAGTTTGCAACGTAAAACTACCCGGAACCGACCGGCCTAACTAGTAGTTGCAAACAATAGGACCCAATGTGAGAAGTTGGTCATGTCGCGCTTAAGACCCGAGGTTAGACTAGGTTGTGGTGTAAATCTACCCGGACCCGCCCGGCTTAACTAGTAACCACAACAAGGTCTAATGTGAGAGGTTAAGAGTGCATTAATTAAATTAATGCCACATGATAAGGTTAAGTAAATTTGACTAATGACACTTAATCGATATGACACGAATGGGTAGGTTAAGTGGGACCGGGCTTGATTTCCTTAATGACACTTAACCATGCAAGATGATTAGGAGATGGGGTTAAGTAATTTACACTTAACTAATCCGACTGGGTAATTAGATGAGGTTAAGTAATTAAGACTTAACTAACCTAACCACGGTAATTAGATGGGGTTAAGTAATCCACACTTAACTAATCTAAACACGGTAATTCGATGGGGTTAAGTTAAACACTTAACCAATTTAAACTTGGTAATTCAATGAGGTTAAGTAACCAATACTTAACCAACTTAACGGGATAATTTAATGGGGTTAAGCAACTTATACTTAACCAATTATACATGAAGATTTGATGTGGTTAAGTGATCTAAACTTAACCAATCTAACTCGTTAATTTGATGAGGTTAAGTGAACTAAACTTAACCAATCTAACTTGTTAATTGGATGTGGTTAAGTGACCTATACTTAGCCAATCTAACTCGTGAATTTATGGGGGGGTTAAGTTAACCCATACTTAACCAATCTAACGTGAAAACATGATAAGGCTAAGTCACGAATCACTTGAATACGCTTGACCGATTTGACTCGGTAATTTGACAAGGTCAAGTTAATTTATATAATTAACCAATCTAAAATGATAATTAGACGAGGTTAAGTTATGGATTGCTTAATATACTTAGCCAACTTGACACCTGGTTTGTAGGGTTAAGTCTTGGACTTGGATACTTAGCCAATTTTGACATGGTTTGTAGACGGGCTAAGTTATGAACTTAAGTGACACTTAACCCATTAGATAAACCCTAATTCGGAGGATTAGGTAAATAACCATAGTTAACAAGGATTATGGAAATAGGGCTAAGTGGTAAACCTTAGTTAAGGGAAACTAAGTAATAATTCTTAGTCAAGGAAATTTGGACCATTTCTTAGATAGATTAGTAACCCGATACGTTAGGTCAACGTTTAAGTATGCGTGTAGGAGCAGGCTATCTGATTTAGATAAAGGCTCCAACGAACTGGGTAACGAAGCAGCGGCTTCGGGGAACGTGAGGATATTCTTGGGATCCCTCTGTGAGCTGCCAGGTCATTATACTAGGCTCACGAGAGGTTGAGGTCTGCGGTAGAAGAACCAAGAATATGCCTTGGTTGCTATGCGAGCGACCTAAAGACTGGGGTGGATAGCAGTGAGTCGACGAATACATAAGGTGCCCGAGATAGCAAGTTCATCGATCATCTACCATCTTGAGTCAAGCGTGTACGTACGGAAAGGCAGGGAACACCCAACAGACCATAATTGCTATCTAATTATGGGTGAGGTAGGCCGTAGGATGTGGGCTGGCCGGAGTGTAGTTCTCATGCAAGATTTTCTCTTGTGTTGCCTTTCACTAGTTGAGGGAGGGGTCTCGTGGGACCATAGCCACGTGTAGAAAAGCAGACCTTAGTATCTGCATCGGCAGATAAATCTAAAGCTCCCGACCGAGTCCTGTATTTCTTGTTTTGCCCTGTGACAGGACTCGGATGGCACGATGTGATACATGTGCATACAGTTATAGAAAAACGATTCACGATGAATGCGTGGGAAAAAGGGCGCGGTTGAGGGTTAGCGTAATCCCTAGTGGCCTAGGTGGTTTAACCCAAACCGAAATACGAAAGCGTGCAATAGGTAAGCGTAATCCCTAGTGGTGCTAGGTGGCGTAAGTCCTAGTAGTTCAAACGATGATTCATATAGAAGAGCCTAGCTAGAACAAGGGTGACAGTCCAAACGATTTCAAGGATAATACGACATGAGGAAGCCCGTACGAGGTACGGCAAAGGACTGAACTTATATACATGGAAAGAAACATATGATTTGAGTAACCTATATATGCGATATATTAGGTTGACATGGACCATTACACGACTTTGAGCAAGGGACATTCATGGTTAACACATGACGCGGGTAGGGATACTAGTACGAGAGGTGCAGAGCAAATATACATGTTAGAACTAGGAAGAATACACATAATAGATACCGTGGGATGTTAGACGGGGTAGATACCTTGGGATAATGTGCTCGATAGAAATCTGACGATGTGATACCTTGACTTATCATAACACCGTAGTTTATCATGATACCTTAGTTTACTTTGCCACAGTAGTTCAACCGGCTACCCTGGTTTATCTATCTTGTAGTTATCCTTATGTTTACTTTCAGTTTATGCATGTCATGTTACCTTTACCTGTTTTTATACTGGAAGTAGATAGGACTTACTCAGTCTTTTTTGACTGACCCGTTTTGTTTCGCCTCTTTTCTTCCGTTTCCCCCCCAAGGTTTCAGGGAGGAAACAATGCTGTTTAGTTCGGACTTCTTCTGCTTGAAGGTCATCATGGATGGCTTGGACTACTCTTGGCTATGGCTACTTTACTGTTTTTTTTTACTTGGGGAATAATTTATGAAAAAGTCTTTATGCTTCTTTACTATTGCAAGACAGGTGTTGATGTACTCTGATGTAAAAGGCTTTAGACCTTAATTATTGAATTTATGAAAGTTCGATTTTACTTCCGCTATTTTATATGTCTTGTGATATTTCTGTGCATGTTTACCAATAATGCCCCTCTAAAGCTAGTGCATTCCTTTGCGAGTGACCCTAGCGGAGGCGGGTGTTACATTTGGTATCAGAGCAGAAGGTTACTAGACTGGGCAAAAGTTTTTAAAGACCTTCTGAAAATTATTTGAAAAACCGTTTACAAAGAAGCATTTTTCAAGAAAATTTTCTTTTAAAAAGAAAAAGGCTATTCCCCAAAGGCCATTAGCATTATCCTTGTTTCCTTGATTGAATCTCTTTTCCTTTCTTTCCTCCATCTGTAGTCACAGTGGTTTTGACTGCGACTAGTCTTTCTAGCTGCGTAAGTGTTTCCCGTACGATGGAGGTGGTTCTCGAGAGACCGTTGCAGAGTTATCCATGAAAGGATAGTAAGAACAAGGATAAAGGATACGAGCTCAGGGATAAGCAACATGTTGGTATAGCTGAGTCCTAAAAGGAGGGAGAAAGATGAACAATGAAACCCATGACGAGAGAGTACCTTTGGCATGGTGAAACGGGACGGATAGTTAAGTATCATGGAACAGGGACAAGATCATTCGGAGGGCAATAGTATGCTCTCATTTCTAGGGTACCTCAGAAGGAGGGCAACGATCTTGTTAAAGGTTTAGCTTTTCTTCTCTATCATCCTGTCGGGACTTTGTTTTGATCACCGCATCTTTTAAGTCCGCTTCGATAGTTGAGTCTCTGCACCTTAGTACTAGCGTAGGAGAGGATCCCGTTTTTTTCTCAAGTCCTATTGGAAGATCGGTCCATTTACTCATGGCTTGTTTGGATTTGAGAATGTCTATATCAAGTGTTGAGCTTGGAAATAATGCTTATGTTTATAAGTTGTGGATGGATTCTAGGGATGAAGTGGTTATCCAGTAAGGGGTGCCACTCTCAGTTTTAGAAGGAGGGTAGTTAGACTCTTGGCTTGCTTTGGTAATACCCTTGAAGTATCGCGTAACCTTTTGGGTTCTGTCATGATTAGTTACTTAGAATCCCTAGATGCCTTTGTTGGAAATTAGAAACCCGATCGAATGGTGTTCGCTAATAAGACGGATGGTTTACTTCGATTATGTATGGGTTATGGGAATTACCCTAGTAAGTGCGCATGGTAACTTGTTTACTTTCAAGAGGAAGTTTTTCTACGTGGAATACCTTATGGTACAAGGTCCAGGATTCACTAGTGAATTTTGAGGGCTCGCATGGAATAATGTGTACGCAGTCCTGTTTGCGCCAAGTATTCTAGAAGGAGAATAAGTGCAAGTGGAACGAGAGGCGACGAGGAAATGAGTTCCAACTCATGTTATGGAAACAGGAAATAAGAAGCTGCGAAATCGTGAAGTAAAAGGGGCGGTCAAGGCACGATGGAACTAAGCTCAAGGTAATGCGACTCAGGAGACTGAAGATTAAATACGTGCATGATATCTCTTTTGGGAATATATCCTCGATCCCTGTTTTTCTGTTGAGCTTGCTTGTAGGCTATCTTTTATGGATATCCTCTCGGTCCTGTCTCTGTTACAAACCCCGTACGGAGTTTGTTTTGTTTATCTTCTCGACCCTGTTTCAGGGAATCTTAGGTAGAACCCTGTGGATGTAAACATGTATTTGAAACATGTTATGGTTGATATGGTTGCAAATGGTTGCAAGTAGTTGCTCGTGGATGCGCGAATTTACATTAGATATTAGCTCGACTCGGTCACATTTCATATTGCATATGCACAAGTATTTATACTGGTTTATGGATGAAATTGAATGTGTTATCATGCGGATGTTGCATATGGTTGAATGTTTGTGCACGCATATAGTGTATATGACTAGGACTATTTGCATACATGATGGATTCATAGCACTAAACATATTTTTGCATTCAAAAGATTTTTCAGGCCTGATCATTAGCATTAGCTAAGGAACATGTACACACACGTTTTGCATACATTCATAAAGCATTAGGAGTCGTCTAAGGACAATGGTTGCTTGTGGATGATGGTTTGAGTAGATGGATGATGGATGGTAGGATATGTTCTTCCTAACTTTGAGATTTCGGGGACGAAATCCTTTAAGAAGGGGAGAATGTAACAACCCGAATTTTTACAACACGTTAAATCAAGAATCAAGACAGAATTAAATTATAAATTCTGAATCAAGTGAAACGGTCTGTGCCATTGCGTTCGTCTCGGAAAAATACGCGAAATAGAGTCCGAGTTTTCGAGAATCGGAGTCCGTATGACCCGTAAAAGGCCCAAAGAAGGTTTCTGGAAATTTGAATTTCTGAAACAGTTTTGGAAATCAGATCTGGGGGCTAGGCGGGCAGCTTCCCGCCTAGGCCATGTCGACAGGGCTGTCGACTTGGGCCCAGACCAAGTCGACAGCCCTGTCGACTTGCCTGTCGACAGGGGGGTGGCCGGGGCAAATTGCCTGGCGCACCTGTTTGCCTCACCTGGTCTTGTTCTTGGGCTGGTTCTGGAAGCTTCCGAGATCTGATGGTCCTGATCTATCCTAGGGTAATAGTGGATAGGCTTACAAAGAGCGCCCACTTTTTACCTGTCAAGAGTAGAAGGACCACCTCATCCCTAGCGTCTCTTTACATCAAGGAGATAGTTCGACTCCATGGGATACCCTCCAGCATTGTTAGTGACCGAGACCCTATCTTCACAAGCGAGTTTTGGCGAAGTTTGCAAGAAGCTGTAGGCACACGGTTATGTTTGAGCACGGCCTATCACCCCCAGATCGATGGACAGACGGAAAGGGTGAATAGAGTTTTAGAGAATCTTTTGAGACTTTGCGTTCTAGACTTTGGAGGGACATGGGAGGATCACCTTCCCTTAGTGGAGTTTGCTTACAACAATAGCTTCCAAGCTACCATAGGCATGACACCCTTCGAAGCATTGTATGGAAGACCGTGCAAGTCACCAACTTGTTGGTGGGAGTCTACAGATAAGGTTAAGGTTATTCTTGGTCCAGACATGATCAGAGAAACTTCAGAAAAAGTGGACTTGATTCGAAGAAGGATGAAGACGGCCCAAGATAGACAGAAATCCTACGCCGACAAGAGAAGGACCGACCTTGAGTTTGAGGTTGGGGACAGAGTTTTTCTTAAGGTATCCCCTCTAAGGAACGTTGTTCGTTTTGGATCCACTGGAAAGCTAGCACCAAGATTTGTAGGACCATTTCCTATCATCGAGAAGGTTGGGAAGATGGCCTATAGATTAGAGCTACCCGAAAAACTGGCCGGAGTTCACAACGTCTTTCATGTTTCTCACCTCCGGAAGTGTTTACACGAGTCTGCTGAAATAGTAGAGCCTAGCATTCTAGAAGAAGCCGAAGTGGAACGTGAAGCAACTGTGAGAAGAGTTCCAACACGCATCTTAGGAACTAAAGTGAAAAAGCTACACAACCGCGAAGTCAAGCTCGTCAAAGTTCAGTGGAGTGACGCCGAGGAAGACGCGACTTGGGAAACTGAGGCTAGAATACACGCAGCCTACCCTTTTCTTTTCGAGGGTACATCTTTGATCTCTCTTCTTCCTTAAGTTATGCTTTATCTATCTTTTAGGCATATTTCCTCGACCCTTTTCCCTTAACTACTTAAGTAGAAAACAAATGGATGCAAACATGTATTTGAAAACATGTTATGGATTATGGCTGCAAGTGGTAAATTGCAAGTGATTGCTAGTGGTTGCTCGTGGATGCATATACACACACACCCTAGGTTTTAGATCGGCTCAGTCACTTCATACTGCATATGCATATATGTATTCTCGTTCATATATGGTTGAAATTTTATATGTTATCATATGGTTATCGCATTTGTATGAATTGTTGTGCACTCATGTAGAATTATGAGTAGGAAAAAATTGCATACATAATGGATTCATGACACTTACATGATTCGCATTTAGGAGGTCAACTGAATCAGTCGACCGCCTAATTTCTGCATTAGATAGGGACATTTACACACACAATGCATATGATCATAAAGCATTAGAAGTCTTTAAGGACAATGGACACCTATGTTTGTTGGTTGAGTTGATGGACGATTGGATGGTAGGATATACATTCTTCCTAAAACTTGAAGATTTCGGGGACGAAATCCTTTTTAGTGGGGGAGAATGTAACACCCCGTATATTCTATAACAATGAAATTTATAAATTAAAGTATAATTAATTCTAATGAAAGAATTAAGGGAAATGGCTTACGCCATTGCGTTCGTCTCGGAATTCTGGTTGAGATAGAGTCCGAGTTTGCGTGAAACGGACTCCGTATAAAGGAGTTATGATCTCCAGAAGTTTCAGAATAAATTTGAAATTCAAAAACAGCTCAGAACAGGTTTAAAATTCGAATTAGAGTTCAAACTGGGCTGGGCGGGAAAATTCCCGCCCAGTGACCAGGTCGACACTAATGTCGACTGGGTAGTCGACCTGGCCCCTCCAAGTCGACTGCGCAGTCGACTTGGGTGTCGACCTGCAGGTCGACTTGCCTGGTCGGCCTGACCAGGTGGGTCTGAACCTGGTTCGACTCTGGTGTGCTGTACGGTCTGATTTCCCTCCCTGTTTGCATCTGACGGCTCAAATTAACTTGAAAACTTTATAAATACACACTAAGACTCAACTAATTCACATAAGAAAATAAGAGAAGAGTCGTCATGCTGTCTGGAAGGAGTTGATCGTAGCCGCCAATAATCAAACTAAGAAGCAAATTAAGGTCTAATCAAATCAATCAACAAAATGCTACCCAAAGGAGAGCATCTCCAAATTCAGAAAACAGAAATCAGAAAACAAGATCTCGTCACACGTTGTAAGTGTAGTGGTCTTTCATAATTTGAATGAAATTATGATGTGATACGATGTAATTGGGAATAGAATTGTGTCATTATAATGATGTAGATCTTGTGTATTGTAATGTTTCTATCGTGATTGTTTTTGGTGTATTGATTTGTGGCATAAATGGATCGATGCAAGTTTATTATACGTTTGTATATGAAAGTAATGGTAGTTGCAAGTTTGTGGCAAAGTCTATGATTAGATCCCTCTCATGTTTATGTGAATATCCCCTCTATGTTTATGTTGATATCATGGGCCATATACTTATGTAAACACACCCTAGATCTGAGATCCTTTATGCTACATGACTCAGAACTTATGTATACATCTTAGATCCATTACAAGTATGATTAGAACTATGTTAAATGTAGTTTGGGCTGCATAAACTATGCAAGTTCATGTGGAAATAGACTATATATTAGATTTGGACATTTTGGGTTAATTTACAACATGCTAGTTTTGTGTTCGGCGTTATGCCAAGTTAATATGTTAAAACCCAAGTTTGCATAAGTCTATATATGCCATCCTATGTGACACCCATTTAGTTGTATGCCAATTTTGAATGCAAGTTCACATGCTCCAATGTTTATGTTAACGCCAATTTGCAAGTTCATGCGCTACACCTTCTATGTATCATAGAAATATTATATGTTCTGAATTTCCCCTTTCCTCACGTTTATCAAGTTGGGTTGAATTGTGTCGAGCCCAGCGTTAGTACGTACAAAAGGGGGTAATAGCGTTGGGTGTAAAACATGATATAAATAAATATGTTGGCATGTTTGGCACGTGCCAACGACTGTGACATTTTTGCGGTATAAATTGTTATACCCAAATTAAAAGACGACATGACATTTACATAAATAATGAAATATGTAAACCTAGAAAAGACGACATGTTTGACCCGAGGTTGGATTGAGTTGTGACATAAACCTGCCTGGACCCACCCGGCTGTCCAGTAGTTACAACAATACCTATCCAATGTGGGTGGTTAAACATTGAGCCCAATAAAGACTCGAGGTTAGACTGAACTACGGTGTAAACCTGCCCGGAACCAACCGGCACATCCAGTAACCGTAGTGATATCTGTCTAATGTGAGTGGTCGGTGCTCTAAAAGGCTAAGGACAGGTGGTAAGGTTAAGTCAACTGAAAACACTTAACCAAAGATTCAACATGTTAACAAATACTGATGGGTGGGGGTTAGGTATATACATACACTTAACCACTTAACATGTTTGACTAGAAAACCCTGGTAACGTAGGGACCCGTTTCAGCAGTAACCCAATTTAGGTATCAACGGTACCCTGAAACTAGGCAGGGTGGGGCACGATTACTGGGCTGATTGTAAGCGGTCAAATAACGGCAATGTTAGGTGCACAGTGTAGGTCTAACGGTGTGCGGTCGTGCACGCACTCCGGAGCAGACAAGCAGGGCACTGGGGGCACCAGTAGTATATCCTATGCCTTCTAGTAATTGTGTCGGGGCCGCCACCATGGGTCTTGATACACCCCATGGTGGGACCAACATAGGTATCTACACTTCTTGGGGTAGCCGTAAGACACACGTACGAGTAGGAGCCGATCTTTAGAAAACAAAAAGGATCACTTCACCCTCAACATGGGGTGCCGGTTAGAGTAATACAAGTAAATGCAGAGATATGGTGTGGGTTCGATAGTATATTCGATTCTAGACTACACTCCCTTAGTTATGATACTATCATGTTTTCAGTTTATGTCTATCATATCCTTTTCTTATTCACATACTGAAAAGTCACTAGATTTACTCAGGCTTTATGTCTGACTCCGTTTTTCTTTTCGTCTTCTTTTCTTTCGTTCCCCCCAGGTCCACAGGGAGGAAACAACTCAGCCTAGTCAGACTCTTTTGCAAGCTTGAAGACAGTAGATGTACGGTTTGGATCTCTTTGGCTTGGTGTAACACCCCACCTCCGTTAAGGTCACTCACAAGGGAATGCCTTAACTTTGGTGGAGCATTTTAGTAAACAGAACAGTACTTGAAAAATTTATAACTTTATTTCAACAGAAGCTTGGTTACATCCTTTCAAATCAGAATTCAAGTACAAAATATCAATCTTGTACAAAAGCCTTCAGAATGCATAGTTTAAAATCATAATCCCCACAGAAGAAGACAAGCCATACTTTAAGCACTGCAAGCGGAAGAAATCTGGATCAAGCTAGAGTATTCCCTTCTACAAAACCTGGGGGGGGGGGGAACGGAAGAAAGGAGGCGAAACAACAAGGGTCAGACAAAAGTCTGGCAAGTCCAGTGATTTTCAGTTATGAACAGATAATAATAACATGACATGAAAATAAAACTGGATGAGAGATAACTGTAACAGATGTAGCAGATATAACGGAAGAACAGAATGATATAAGCTATTGCTTTACACTTCTCTGCACTAATACCAGTATAACAGAATTAAGTGTTACCCTAATGTCTAAACTGAAACAGAAACAGGTACAGAATGATTTAACAGAAACAGGATGCTAATAATGGGCCTTTACTACCCGATCAGAAACAGACAGAAGTAGAAACATATTAATCCCTACGGAAACAGAATGTAGAATTAGGTGTACACTAGTAATGGGCCTTTACCACCCGAACAGACGGTACCACGCAGAAACAGACAGGTGTTACCACCCAACAGAAACAGACGGTACCAACAGAAACAGACAGAACTAAATGTACCCTAAAACCCTACCCCAAGCGATCGGCTCCCTAATACATAAATATCCTGTGTCGGCCCCACAGTAGGGTGTATCACTCCCTAAAGCGACAACTAATTGTCACAGACCTATTTACAGATGTCACGGCGTCTTACATCCTCAGAGGCAGACCGGGATCCATGCACGCACATGACCCGGTTGGAACGCACCATCAACACCCCTCGCCATTATCAGAATGAACCGCTTATAATTAGTTCAGTAAGCGTGCCCGGACCCTACTTACTGTTGGGTCAAAGTTTTGATACCAGAAAGGGTTACTGACTAATATGGGTCCCAAACAACAGATGACACAAGTAATTCCCCTCCTAACCTTGTGTCCCCAGACTAAAAGATTTCAGTTTAACTTGTCTACAAGTTTCAGACATACCAAATTTAGATTAACTAGTTCACAGATCAGACAATCAAGTTAACAGGTTTTCAGACTAACGGATCAGATGTTCGGAGTAACAGGCTTATAGATTAACTGGTTCCAGATTATCTAACTTTGTATTGGGCCTACGGATTCACGAAACGGGTTTATCAGATTCATTGGTCCAATTGGTTTAACCTTACCCAACACGTTTTAGACATCATAATTATCTCAGATTTTCATTAATTAAATATTAATGCCCAAACCTCTCACATAGACTGACAGATTGCGGCTACTAGTTAGGCTGGTTGGTTCCGGGCAGGTTTCTGTCGCAAACTGAGTCTAACCTCGGGTTTCAAGCACGTTATGACTAACTTCTCACATTAGAACCTATTGTTTGCGACCACTGGAATATGCCGGGCGGTTCCGGGCAGAATTACGCCACAAACTCATTCTAACCTCGAGTCAGCCATGTTTATCTTTGCGGCCAATTAATTATTAATTTACCATTTATTCCCATGCCTAATATACATGTCAATTTTTCATAACTATAGCCAATTCAGATTATGTCAATAACAGACTAAATATATCAACTCAACAGATATGGCAGATAACAGATTTAGCAGATTAGGCGACTTAACGGATTCAGCAGATTATGATTCACATTATCATATTATCAATAGATTATGATTCACATTATCAACAGACTAAATAGTTGTCATGATTCACATTATGATCATATACCCCACGTTTGCATTGAATTTACATGGCACAGATTATGGTCATAATTTACCATATAACACACGTCTCAAATTTAGTTAAACTTGCCTAGTACAAAAGATTCACATATAAATTATACCAAATATAGCCATCGATTTCAATGCATGTCATATATTCAAAAATCTCCCACTTAGGTGTTATTCACATTTAATAGTTATCAAATCTTAACATAAATCTTCACACCTAAGTTATATTCCCTTTTTATCCCAAATCATGAATTTCTATATAAAAAATATGCCCAACAATCTAGAACTTTAAATTATAACAGATCTTTAATTCAAAAATATGCGTTATGTCCAATGTCTCAAGTCACATGTTAATATACAATGGTTCCTCTTCTTCCAATTCACAGAATATGCATAGATCTAAATCTAGTTTACAAGCTATGTCCTTTTAGTCACAGATTAGCCATGTCCAATTATGCCATCATTCATTATTTGTCCCAAAGTTTAACGTTCGTGCGTTAATCTCTTATGAGATTTGGCGCAGGCTCGGGGTAGCCTGGCTATAGAACAGAAAGAAGAAAGAGATATAGAATAAAATAGATCAGAACAGAACGTACGCAATCTCAAATTCAGATTTACAATCATGTCACAATTACAATTAAAGTTTATATCGGAAAATAACTGCACTTGCCTTGATTGGATTCTAAAAGAAAAAGGTGTTGTAGCTGTTCTCTTTTAATCCTAATCAGAATTGGAGGAAGAAGAAGCACAAGTCCTAGCTTAGGTTTCAGCAGAGTAGAGACGCCATTGATTTATTTATTTTTAGAGAGGAAGAGAGCAATGGAGGCTAGAGAATTGTATATGAGATTTAGGTTAGGGATGTATATATAGGTGTAGGAAGTTATTTAGGACCATTAGATTAACCCTGAATCATGAGAACCATTCAAATGCAAAATCTGCATTTGAGCGAATCGGCCCACGGGATGACAGCCAAACACCCTGGATTAACCCCTAGTCGACCCAGCGGAGCTCGGGTCGACCTCAAAAATGGGTCGGTTCGGTTATTCCCCCTCCCAATTCGCTGTTTTGAACATTTTTTGCATGTTTATTTATTTAATTTTTATATATATCTATATATATTTCTCTCATATGCATACAAACTTCAAGGCTTAATAACTTCTTCATAATTAACCATTTTTTTATATTCTCAGAAAATACGGGGTGTTACATCCTCCCCTCCTTAAAGGATTTCGTCCCCGAAATCTTCAAGTTAAGAAGAATGTATCCTAACATCCAACATCCGTCTACTCAACCATTCAATCACAAGCATCCATTGTCCTTAAAAGATTTCTAATGCCGTATGAACATATGCAAAGTTTGTGTATATGTTTCTTATCTAATGCAAAATCAGGCGGTCTACTGATCCAGTTGACCTCCTTAATGCGAATCATGTTAGTGTCATGAGTCCAAATATGTATGCAAGAAATCCTATTTGATACACATCATTTCTATATGAGTGCATAACCATTCATCCAAATGCAACATCCATGTGAGGAGTCAATCATTCTGCATCCACAAAAATTGAAAAATGCACACACATCCATATGCAACATGAGAGTGTTTTTGAGCCGATCTAGTGCCTAGAGTGTGTATATGCATCCACGAGCAACCACTAGCAACCACTTGCATCCACTTGCAACCATCAAACATAACATGTCTCAAATACATGTTTACACCCATTAGTTTCTACCTAAAGTTTGAAGATTCGATCGGTAGGATACAGTCGAATGATGGAAGCGAGTACAGATAAGACAAAGACTTGGTTCCCATTAGACATTGGTTGAGAAAATAATTCCCCTAAGTATCAACCCCGAAGACCGAAATCAACATCAGATTGACACCCAGAGGATTACCTCCTTTAGACAATGTCAAAACTGGAAAGCAGAATTATTCAAATATTTATAGACTACTGGTACAGATCAGGTTCCCTAATGATTCTTAGGAAGCTAAGCATGATAAAATCATATCCCACAAAAACTCAGAATGTATGTGTCATACTTGACGTCTAACACAGATATCCCTCAAACCCCAATCTATCATAAACAGATGAGTCATAACCCTTATAGGTTTGAGTCTACAACGGAATCAGAAACAATACTAGTATTAAAGTGCAGAGTATCAATTACAAAATCAAAATACCAGAATCAGAAAGAGTCTTAATTCCATAATCAGATAAAGAAATTAAACCTACTATAGGAATTTTCCTACTTCTATCCTAGCCACTAGCCTCAAGAGTGTTCGCCTGCCCTCCTTGTCCTCGTCTCTTCGGGCAGTCCCTAGTGAAGTGTCCCATCTCCCCACAGTTGAAGCAAGCGCCCTTCCTTTTTCTGCAATCCTTGTTCAGACGAGTCGAGCTTCCACAAGTAAAGCACTTTTTCCCCTTCTTATCTTCAGACTTCTCATCCTTCCTTTGCGTTTCCTTTTTGGGCCCTGCTTTCTTATTCTGTGGTTCTTCCTTCTTTGTCTCTTTCGGGCCTTTGTCTTCCTCGTGCAGTAGTGCCATGTCCACCAATCTCTCGTAAGTCGCTCCCATGGGTACATAAGTCATGGCTAGGCTGTGCAGTGGCTCGTTCAATCCTTTAACAAAGCGGAGAGCCTTTTTATGCTGAGTGTTGACTAAATCCAATCCGAACCTAGCTAGTTGGTTGAACTGGTTGACGTATTCCTTGACCGTCATACTTCCTTGCTTAAGAGACAAGAACTTTTCCAATTGTAAACTTCGTTCAGTTTGCGAGAGGAATTTTGTCTCAAACCTTGTTCTGAAATCCATCCATGTCTCAACCAGCCTCTCGGCGTTAGTGACTTCCCACCAGTAGGAAGCTTCGTCTTTGAGCAGCCATACTGCCAACTGTACCTTCTGCCTATCGTCCACCTCGAAGATAACGAATAGATCCTCGGTTTCTTTGAGCCAGTTCCTCGCTTCTACGAATGATTCAGTTCCTTTGAAATCCTTCCCACCCATGGCCCTAAAATCTCTACAAATCTTTGAAAAAGTAATTGCACGAGGAGGGGGTGGAGGAGGATCATTTGCTAGACCTGCGGCGGTGGTCCTAGCCTCAAGATATTGACGAAACCAACCGGGTACGTGAACACCCTCCGGTATCTCAGATGCTTCAGACATGCTGAAACGAAAAAAAGGAAAGATTCAATACAAAAAAAAGGATTGAAGGAAAGATATATGGCTCTTGGGGATCATGTTTATCAAAATAAGCTTTATTTTTAAAAATACTTCCTTTCAAAACCTTTTTGAAAATAGTTTTCAAAAACTTTACCCAATCTGGTAACCTTCAGCTCTGATACCAAGTGTAACACCCCACCTCCGTTAAGGTCACTCACAAGGGAATGCCTTAACTTTGGTGGAGCATTTTAGTGTTGTATATAACGGTGTTGTATACACAATTATATGATTTTTGTTTGATGATAACAACCAAATATATTTTATAAATGTGTTTGTTACTGTACTGTTCTATATTTACATCATAGACATGAATGTAATATTTATATTTAAATAAAATACATCTGTACAGAAAATCAAATATTTACTGTATTTTATTTAAAATATAAATATTATATTTCTAACATTCAAACAGTACATCTATTTTAACTCCACTATTTAATCACTTCACATATTTGTACTTATAAATAAACAGAATAGAATAGACAAGTCTGTTTGACAACAATGAAACAATATTTTTTTCAAACAAATTTTGTTTATTACAAATAATCAGTACAATCATATTAGCTCCTTACTATCTCACTGCAACATTCACTCAATTTACATTTCAATATACAGACTTTTTTGACACATTCATACTGACTTCTATACTTTCTCCAACACTGTCCTTTCTGCCTTCTATCTTCTTGTCTTCTATTTTTTACAGCTTTCAGTCCAGTCACTTCAGTCCAGTCATCATCACCTGTCACATGAAACAGAAACACACAGTACACTGCAATAGAAATAAAACTGTATACATGCAAATATAAATTTTATTTTAAATAAATAAATATATATATATATATATATATTTGCCTCAGTTTTCTGGTGTGTTTCTCATCATTTTTCTGACTTGATCTGATTTGTTAATCCGACTGTGTCTAAACAGTATATAGTACATGGATAGGAAAATTCGTCTGTTGGCTGCATATACACACGTGTATGAATATACACGTGTGCACTGCCTCGCCAATCCAGTGTGCAACTGAGGAGTAGCCACGTGGACCTTCTCGACTCAGTGCACATGGAGCCAAAGTCAACATGAAGCCAAAAATCAACAAAGTCAACATGGAACCAAAATCAACATAAAGCCAAATATTAAAAGTGAAATGGCCGAGCACAACATTGTAAACATGTTTGCACAAGGCGACTCAGCGCCTGACAAAACACAAATGAATCAGTACAAATGACCGAGCATATATGGTGATAAGTTTATGGGCAATATCATGAAGTTCAAACAAGTGTACAACATTTTTAAGTGGTCGAGCAAAAGGTCAAAGCTGCTCAAAATTTTCAAGACTGGTTCATCAACAAATTTCATGATTCAAGCCATTTCAAGTCAATGTATAATAAAGCAGCAAATTCATGCTCAAAGCAAATGATCCAAGGAAGTACTTGCATGCACAAGTATGGTCAGTTCAGACTCAAGTTCAAGTCAGTCAGCAAAGCGATGAAACTCAGGTGTTTCACAAAGTTCAAAGTCACAAAAACATACTTGTTTGGTGCACAAAACCGTATAGCATAGATATGGTCGGCAGTTTACAGTGGACAAGGCAATGTGCAGATAGATGGTCAAGCAGCAATGGTAAAAGTGCATGTGCACAATATGTTCATGAAAGTTTTCTGCATGTTTAATGCGGTGAACATTGTCAAAGTTCAAAGTCAAGTTTATAGGACAAAGCAAATTCAGGGCAAGAGAACAATCGGGTTTAAAGGGTTTCACAATCACAGTTTTGGAAAAATATTTTATCAGAGCAAGTGATTAATCTGCCAAACAGATTTCCAAAAAAAAATATATTACTCTATTGATTTATGGCAATAAGAATTCTTCACTTCCTTCCTGAAAGTGGAAAATGTATTTTTGGTATCTCTTGAATAAGGATGGAGTCAATATCATTCAAATGTTTCCTGAAATCGCCCAAGAGTTCACACGTGCAAAATATTTCCAGAAATCATGATATATTTTTTTAAAACCAGAAACAAATCAATGCCTGTTTAAAACTTTCTGGAAATGATCATCAAGCTTTCCAAGGGACCACAAAATAAACAATGCGCAAGAATTCCAGGAATCATATTCCTCAAATCACACAAGACTACAATCATGGCAACATTCATTGGAGCAAAGCAAAAATGGAAAGCAACAAAAATCAGCCGCAACAAAATCATGCAGAAAAATTTCGATTTAAAGCCAATTTAAATTAAGTCAGACAAAAGGGGAAATATTTCAGCAAATCATTCCAGTTTTGCAATGGTTCAAGGCAGAGCAAATATCACGCAAGGACAAATTAACATTTCCAGAATTCATCAAGACAATCAAGGCAGAAGAGTTCAAATTAAATCGAGGGCAAACAAAAAGGGGAAACCGCAATTTCAGATCGAAGTCATTATCACGAAATCAGAGTATTTTTTAGGATTTTCTAATCCTATTTAACACGCGTTACATCATTGGCAAATGGAATCGAATATCCACGCAACAATTCAAAGAGATATCATCGAAAATCCACACATTCAAATTCAAGCAAACAATTTCAAATCAGAGAACTCACATGGGATTCGATCGCCAGAGAGAAAGAGACAAGCCCAAATCGGAGAGGAGCATTAATCGACCAGCATTAACTAAAGTGAATTGTCAGAGATTCAAAATATTTCAAGCAATCAATTTGATTTGGGGATTCAAAGAAACCCTAGTGCAAGCCGCCGCCATTTTAATTTTTTTTTCCAGTGAAAAAGGGAATGGGTCACAAATGAAGATGGGCCGGCCAAGTGAACTTAACAAAAAAAAAGGGGATGACCCTTTTTAACTCCTTTATCTACAAGGGTTTTAAGTTTTATTTTTTTTATTTTGTATTTTATTTTATTTTATTTTGTTGTGTAAAACCGTTTGAACAGTTTTCTAGTGTCTGAAAAAACTAGGGGAATTAGTCAGGGTGTTGACTGACAGTTGACAGAGTCTGTAAAATCTGGGTTACGGATTACAGGGTTGTGATTTGGGAAAATCTGATCGAGGGGATATCGATCAGTCTAGGGATTTGAGCGTAGGGTTAGGACATGAGCAGGATTTGCAAGTGTACATGATCTTGTATGCGGAATCTGTTCTATCACCTAGTAGAAACCTTAGAAATGCAGCAGTAGGCAGGGTTTTGCCGAAGCTGAGTATATCTGTGTGTGATTTATTTTCTTCATTTCTGTTTCTGCTATAATCTGTGATCTGTTTATTATTATTTATCTTGTTTGATTTTTAATTCAGTTAAAAACTGTGATAAATCCTATTCACCCCCCTCTAGGGTTAATCTAGATCCAACAAGTGGTATCAGAGCAGGTTTTCTGTTAACTCTAGAGTAATGGTGAGTCCTAGTTGTCAGTCGATAGAGAGTCAGTCCAGTTCATCTCCAACTATTTTCAATGGAACAGATTTTTTAAACTGGAAATCCAAAATGGAATTTTACTTAAAATCTGTTAATATTAAATATTGGGATGTAGTTATCAATGGATTTGATAGTGTAGATATTACTTTCAATACCTGTGCTATGAAAATTATATTTGACTATCTTAGTACTGAACAGTTAAATCTTATCTGTCATTGTTTATCTGCACAGGAAGTTTGGGATACTCTCAATACGAAGTATGGAAGATCTGACAACGGTAGCTCTAAACCCGAGAAAGTCAACTCAGATTCAGAGTTCTGTTTAACAGGATTTACAAATGAAACTTCAGATGAATCAGATGATGGAGAATCAACAAATGCTGAAACAGAGAATTTCTCATATGAAGATCTGGTTTACATGTGTCTTTATTTAACGAAATCTGTTGATAAACTCCAACTGAGAAATAAGTCTCTGAAATCTAAGAATTTTGAGTTGACCAGCAAAATTGATGATTTGGAATCACAACTTGAATATGTTAAAAATTCTTCAAATTCAGTTTGCAAAAATTGTTTGAAATTGAAAACCAATCTTGTTCGTCTCAATAAAAATATTCAAAAGTTTGAAGATGAAATTTTGATCTTAAAAGAGAACAAGACTGAGTTATAAAATTTAAATTACCTTCTGCAAAAGGAATTTGAAAATTTTAAAACAGATATATATTCCAAATTTGAAATTGCTGAAAATGAAAATTTGGTGAAAAGTGGTTTGGTTTTGAAAGAACTTGAAAATGAGATTGAAAAATCAAAGAATTTTGAATCTGAAAAAAAAAACGATTTGAACTTGAAATTTCCGAATCCCAAGCCAAAATTAAATTGCTTGAAAATGAGAATTTGGTTTTGAAACAGTCCAATGCTGAACAGAAGATCGCTATAAATAATTGCTCAAATTTATTAGAAGAAAATAGTGATCTAAAATTCAAAATTCAACGATTAGAATCAACTTTGGATAAATTTTCTAATGGGGAAAAATCGTTGAATATGCTGTTACAAAATCAAGTTCCTATTGGAAATAAATTTGGTCTTGGCTTCGGGAAAAATGATGTTTTTGGAAAACAAAATTCAAATGATTTGAAAAATCCCTCAAACTGCTTTAGAAAGAACTGCTTAGAAAATTTGAACATTGAGAATTTCAAAGGTTTTTTGAGTCAAAATTGTGATGAGATATCGTTTTATAATAAACCATTTAAACCTTCTTGGATCCCAAAAAATAAAACGGCCTTCGTCAAGTTCAAACAGATTTGGGTTCCTAAGGGAACAAAAGTTAATTCTAATGGTTTGTTATACAAACAAGTCTGGGTACCAAAACATATGAATACAACTGTGAGTGGTTTTACAAATTTTGTTAGACCACTCGACTCTATGAACTGTTAGGTACCTAAGGAGGCTGAGGAACTGCTGTACAAAAAGAAATTTAAAATCAAGCTGATTTATACTTCTGTATCATTCACAGTTCCTCCAACCAAGATTGTTGAGTTAGAGAATCTGATATACACTGGTTTCTGGTATGATCTCTAAACTCACCTCTGTAAATATTTTCTGTTCTCTTTTGTTTTTTCTTCTTCTTCTCTTTTCTATCTCTTTCTTCTGTCTATTCTGATTTGATTTATCACTGCCATATTTTTTTTTGCTTCTTGAATTGCAGTATTCATGATATTCTGGAATTTTGTTTTGCGTGTATAGAACTCTGATGTTTTTTTTATTTCCAGATCTTGTACTTAATCTTGTAAATATCTGCAATTATTTTGAAGTATATTTTTATTTCTGAATTCATAACTGTGTTGATGTATTCGTGCCATATCTTGAACACTGTTAATTTGAATTCTAAATTTTTGAAGATCTGAATAATTAATGAAATTTCACACTCTTATGCTGTTTTGAGTTTCTTTCAATTAATTTTGGAAACGCTTAAAATATTATACTCATTACAGTACACTTTGTTATTTATCAGTTGTGATAATTTCTTTAATTTTTTAGATTGGCTTAGACATTTTTTAATTTGTCTTACATCTTGAATTTCACCGTTATTCATGATCATCTGGTTTAGATTTTTTTTGTTTGTTTGAAATCATTTGAAATTTTTGATATTTTGAATCTCACACACCTCTCAAATCTGAAGTTATTAATTATGTGTGATTGATTCATTGTATCTCATGATTTACATTTGTTCAAATGATTTCGAATAAACCATTATTTTTAGATCATGAATTATTATTCAGTCTTGATGTAAATGATTTGAAATTTCTCTTGTGATTGTCAAAAATATTTGTGAAAACTTTTTTGAAAATATGGTCATAAGTATCATTGTTATTGTATGATTATTTGATTTGAATATATATTTGTTTAAAATCATTTGAATTTATTTATTTATTGAATCTCACACATAATTTTGAATCTGAAATATAACCTGGTGTGATTGATTCGTTAAATACTAATACTTTCACTTTTCTTCAAATGATTTAAAATAAAGTATATTTTTAATCTGGGATCATGGAATTTTTTTTGTGACCATCATCTTGACTTGCTTGCTTGGAAACTTTCTCTGTGCTACTCTGATACTGTTTTCAAATAACTGCCCGCTTTAATCTGACTGTTGCTCTGATAATTGTGCCAAATTTGTAATCTTGTCTGTTTGGGCTTTGTGATTAAAATTTGTTAATAGAGACACCAAGTGGTATCAGAAGTGCTTATATTTGTTTCACCCATCTGTACTGAGATTCAAATTTTCACCTTGTATAGATCCACACATTTTTTTTTGCCTTATACAAATAAATGTGCTAAATTTGTCTGGCTAAGTTTGTGTTTAAATTTCTTTGATCTGAGATGTCCATGATAGTCCATCAGGGTGTAATTAAATTCCTCGATAAAGGAGACTTCAATTGGTATCAACTTTTGCATCCATCAGTTTTTGAATTTTCACCTTGTATAGACACCATACACATTTTTTTCCCCTTGTATAAATCTGTATAAATTCTTCTTGTAATTGATTTTCAATTTTAAAATTATTTATTTTTATTCATTCAGAAATTGAAATCAATATCCAATTTGTGCTGTGTTTATAATTCATCAAAATTATTATCAGTTTTTGAAATTGTGATGAATTGTGACTGCAGTATATTTCACGACAAGAGGAGATTTTATTTGGATTTTCATGATGGTTGAATATTTATTATAATATCTTTGAACTGGCAATTATTTCACGACCATCTCCTTTATCTATCACCCGTCTGCCATCCATCATGATTTTATATTAATGTGGAGAGTTTATTTTTTTAAAAGGAAAAATCATCTTGTTTTAAAACAGTGAAAATTATTTGTGATAGAAATGGGACTATATTATTATTCAGAATTAGTGAGAATTGAAAATTTTCAATAATCCCTGTACAGTCGAGCTTATTTCATAATATAATTAATTTAGAAATTTATTTCACAGTCCATTTCTGTGCCTACCATATTTCTATCATCCATATTGGTTTCATATACCGAGGAGTTTTTTTTTCCTTTTATAAAGCTGAAAATGATAAAAATATAATTAATATATAAGAGTGTCTCTAACCTCATTTAAAAATCCAAGCTCTGGTTATGCATGGTTATGAGACGTCTTATAATTTAAGCTGCGACTGATCCCATTTAAAAATCCAAGCTCTGGTTATGCGTGGTCAGTGTGCTCTTAAATAAAAAGGAAATAAAGTGCTAAAAATAGAAATAAATTTTGAAATTCTCCTCTGAGTATAAAAGCCAGCCTATCAATCCATCTTCTATTCTATGAAATATGTTGAAATTTTATGACGTATTATGATTTGTTGATTGATAGGTATTGGGATTTGAGATTATTCGATTTTCTCACTTAAGTTGAATTATTGATTATAGTCCATCACTGTTTTTGTGCTTTATTTTTATAAAAATCCTTTGAAAATAATTAGAAATAATTTTTTTTAAACTCTCTCCTCTCCATTTTATATAAAATTCATCGTATATCCATCATTCTCTAAAATGGGAAATATGCCACCAGTTGTTAGAATATTATGATTTTTGTTTGACTGATTGAAATTTATGATGACCGTTCTTCCTCTTAAGCTGAAATTATATTTTTAGTCAATTTTCATCTGTATTTTAAAATCTGTATCCTTTTGATGATAACAAAATGGGGAGAATGGATTAGATTTTGATTTATGAGTGAATATTTTAAAAATATCTTTAATTTTGAAAATTTATTCATACATTTCACTCATGCACAGTTATAGCGGGAGTTTCTGTTGTAGGGGGAGCATTTAAATAGGGGGAGTTCAAATATTCACGAACAAACACATTTATTATATTCAAAATCTTTTATTTATTTGTCATCATCAAAAGGGGGAGATTGTTGTATATAACGGTGTTGTATACACAATTATATGATTTTTGTTTGATGATAACAACCAAATATATTTTATAAATGTGTTTGTTACTGTACTGTTCTATATTTACATCACAGACAGGAATGTAATATTTATATTTAAATAAAATACATCTGTACAGAAAATCAAATATTTACTGTATTTTATTTAAAATATAAATATTATATTTCTAACATTCAAACAGTACATCTATTTTAACTCCACTATTTAATCACTTCACATATTTGTACTTATAAATAAACAGAATAGACAAGTCTGTTTGACAACAATGAAACAATATTTTTTTCAAATAGATTTTGTTTATTACAAATAATCAGTACAATCATATTAGCTCCTCACTATCTCACTGCAACATTCACTCAATTTACATTTCAATATACAAATTTTTTTTTACACATTCATACTGACTTCTATACTTTCTCCAACACTGTCCTTTCTGCCTTCTGTCTTCTTGTCTTCTATTTTTTACAGCTTTCAGTCCAGTCACTTCAGTCCAGTCATCATCACCTGTCACATGAAACAGAAACACACAGTACACTGCAATAGAAATAAAACTGTATACATGCAAATATAAATTTTATTTTAAATATATATATATGTATATATTTGCCTCAGTTTTCTAGTGTGTTTCTCATCATTTTTCTGACTTGATCTGATTTGTTAATCCGACTGTGTCTAGACAGTATATAGTACAGGGATAGGAAAATTCGTCTGTTGGCTGCATATACACACGTGTATGAATATACACGTGTGCACTGCCTCGCCAATCCAGTGTGCAACTGAGGAGTAGCCACGTGGACCTTCTCGACTCAGTGCACATGGAGCCAAAGTCAACATGAAGCCAAAAATCAGCAAAGTCAACATGGAACCAAAATCAACATAAAGCCAAATATTAAAAGTGAAATGGCCGAGCACAACATTGTAAACATGTTTGCACAAGGCGACTCAGCGCCTGACAAAACACAAATGAATCAGTACAAATGACCGAGCATATATGGTGATAAGTTTATGGGCAATATCATGAAGTTCAAACAAGTGTACAACATTTTTAAGTGGTCGAGCAAAAGGTCAAAGCTGCTCAAATTTTTCAAGACTGGTTCATCAACAAATTTCATGATTCAAGCCATTTCAAGTCAATGTATAATAAAGCAGCAAATTCATGCTCAAAGCAAATGATCCAAGGAAGTACTTGCATGCACAAGTATGGTCAGTTCAGACTCAAGTTCAAGTCAGTCAGCAAAGCGATGAAACTCAGGTGTTTCACAAAGTTCAAAGTCACAAAAACATACTTGTTTGGTGCACAAAACCGTACAGCATAGATATGGTCGGCAGTTTACAATGGACAAGGCAATGTGCAGATAGATGGTCAAGCAGCAATGGTAAAAGTGCATGTGCACAATATGTTCATGAAAGTTTTCTGCATGTTTAATGCGGTGAACATTGTCAAAGTTCAAAGTCAAGTTTATAGGACAAAGCAAATTCAGGGCAAGAGAACAATCGGGTTTAAAGGGTTTCACAATCACAGTTTTGGAAAAATATTTTATCAGAGCAAGTGATTAATCTGCCAAACAGATTTCCAAAAAAAAAAAATATTACTCTATTGATTTATGGCAATAAGAATTCTTCACTTCCTTCCTGAAAATGGAAAATGTATTTTTGGTATCTCTTGAACAAGGATGGAGTCAATATCATTCAAATGTTTCCTGAAATCGCCCAAGAGTTCACACGTGCAAAATATTTCCAGAAATCATGATAATTTTTTTTAAAACCAG
The DNA here is from genome assembly GCA_030737875.1 of Allium sativum. Classification (NCBI taxonomy): domain Eukaryota; kingdom Viridiplantae; phylum Streptophyta; class Magnoliopsida; order Asparagales; family Amaryllidaceae; genus Allium; species Allium sativum. Next base: position 1,044,184,956 of record CM060922.1, read on the forward strand.
AAACAAATCAATGCCTGTTTAAAACTTTCTGGAAATGATCATCAAGCTTTCCAAGGGACCACAAAATAAACAATGCGTAAGAATTCCAGGAATCATATTCCTCAAATCACACAAGACTACAATCATGGCAACATTCATTGGAGCAAAGCAAAAATGGAAAGCAACAAAAATCAACTGCAAAAAAATCACGCAAAAAAATTTCGATTTAAAGCCAATTTAAATTAAGTCAGACAAAAGGGGAAATATTTCAGCAAATCATTCCAGTTTTGCAATGGTTCAAGGCAGAGCAAATATCACGCAAGGACAAATTAATATTTCCAGAATTCATCAAGACAATCAAGGCAGAAGAGTTCAAATTAAATCGAGGGCAAATAAAAAGGGGAAACCGCAATTTCAGATCGAAGTCATTATCACGAAATCAGAGTATTTTTTAGGATTTTCTAATCCTATTTAACACGCGTTACATCATTGGCAAATGGAATCGAATATCCATGCAACAATTCAAAGAGATATCATCGAAAATCCACACATTCAAATTCAAGCAAACAATTTCAAATCAGAGAACTCACAAGGGATTCGATCGCCAGAGAGAAAGAGACAAGCCCAAATCGGAGAAGAGCATTAATCGACCAGCATTAACTAAAGTGAAGTGTCAGAGATTCAAAATCTTTCAAGCAATCAATTTGATTTGGGGATTCAAAGAAACCCTAGTGCAAGCCGCCGCCATTTTAATTTTTTTTTCCAGAGAAAAAGGGAATGGGTCACAAATGAAGATGGGCCGGCCAAATGAACTTAACAAAAAAAAAGGGGGATGACCCTTTTTAACTCCTTTATCTACAAGGGTTTTAAGTTTTTTTTTGTATTGTATTGTATTTTATTTTGTTGTGTAAAAACCGTTTGAACAGTTTTTCTAGTGTCTGAAAAAACTAGGGGAATCAGTCAGGGTGTTGACTGACAGTTGACAGAGTCTGTAAAATCTGGGTTATGGATTACAGGGTTGTGATTTGGGAAAATCTGATCGAGGGGATATCGATCAGTCTAGGGATTTGAGCGTAGGGTTAGGACAAGAGCAGGATTTGCAAGTGTACATGGTCTTGTATGCGGGATCTGTTCTATCACCTAGTAGAAACCTTAGAAATGCAGCAGTAGGCAGGGTTTTGCCGAAGCTGGGTATATCTGTGTGTGATTTATTTTCTGCATTTTTGTTTCTGCTATATTCTGTGATCTGTTTATTATTATTTATCTTGTTTGATTTTTAATTCAGTTAAAAACTGTGATAAACCCTATTCACCCCCCCCTCTAGGGTTAATCTAGATCCAACATTTAGTAAACAGAACAGAAACTTACAAGATAGATAAAACAATACTTGAAAAATTTATAACTTTATTTCAACAGAAGCTTGGTTACATCCTTTCAAATCAGAATTCAAGTACAAAATATCAGTCTTGTACAAAAGCCTTCAGAATGCATAGTTTAAAATCATAATCCCCACAGAAGAAGACAAGCCATACTTTAAGCACTGCAAGCGGAAGAAATCTGGATCAAGCTAGAGTATTCCCTTCTACAAAACCTGGGGGGGGGGGGAACGGAAGAAAGGAGGCGAAACAACAAGGGTCAGACAAAAGTGTTACCCTAATAATGGGAACGGAAGAACAGAATGATATAAGCTATTGCTTTACACTTCTCTGCACTAATACCAGTATAACAGAATTAAGTGTTACCCTAATGTCTAAACTGAAACAGAAACAGGTACAGAATGATTTAACAGAAACAGGATGCTAATAATGGGCCTTTACTACCCGATTAGAAACAGACAGAAGTAGAAACAGATTAATCCCTACGGAAACAGAATGTAGAATTAGGTGTACACTAGTAATGGGCCTTTACCACCCGAACAGACGGTACCACGCAGAAACAGACAGGTGTTACCACCCAACAGAAACAGACGGTACCAACAGAAACAAACAAAACTAAGTGTACCCTAAAACCCTACCCCAAGCGATCGGCTCCCTAATACATAAATATCCTGTGTCAACCCCACAGTAGGGTGTATCACTCCCTAAAGTGACAACCAATTGTCATAGACCTATTTACAGATGTCACGGCGTCTTACATCCTCAGAGGCAGACCGGGATCCATGCACGCACATGACCCAGTTGGAACGCACCATCAACACCCCTCGCCATTATCAGAATGAACCGCTTATAATTAGTTCAGTAAGCGTGCCCGGACCCTACTTACTGTTGGGTCAAAGTTTTGATACCAGAAAGGGTTACTGACTAATATGGGTCCCAAACAACAGATGACACAAGTAATTCCCCTCCTAATCTTGTGTCCCCAGACTAACAGATTTCAGTTTAACTTGTCTACAAGTTTCAGACATACCAAATTTAGATTAACTAGTTCACAGATCAGACAATCAAGTTAACAGGTTTTCAGACTAACAGATCAGATGTTCGGATTAACAGGCTTACAGATTAACTGGTTCCAGATTATCTAACTTTGTATTGGGCCTACGGATTCACGAAACGGGTTTTTCAGATTTATTGGTCCAATTGGTTTAACCTTACCCAACACGTTTTAGACATCATAATTATCTCAGATTTTCATTAATTAAATATTAATGCCCAAACCTCTCACATTAGACTGACAGTTTGCGGCTACTGGTTAGGCCGGTTGGTTCCGGGCAGGTTTCTGTCGCAAACTGAGTCTAACCTCGGGTTTCAAGCACGTTATGACTAACTTCTCACATTAGAACCTATTGTTTGCGACCACTGGAATATGCCGGGCAATTCCGGGCAGAATTACGCCGCAAACTCATTCTAACCTCGAGTCAGCCATGTTTATCTTTGGGGCCAATTAATTATTAATTTACCGTTTATGCCCACGCCTAATATACATGTCAATTTTCATAACTATAGCCAATTCAGATTATGTCAATAACAGACTAAATATATCAACTCAACAGATATGGCAGATAACAGATTTAGCAGATTAGGCGACTTAACGGATTCAGCAGATTAAGCAGTTTAGCAGATTTAGCATATAACAGTTTAGGCATCTTCAGCAGACTTAGCAGATGACAGATTTGGTATATGAACAGATATAGCATATTATAGCAGAACTAGCAGATTAGGCAATATAACAGAACTAGCAAATTAGGCAATATAACAGAACTAGCATATTAGGCCATATAACAGATTTAATCATTCCTTAAAGTTTCATAAACATATCTTGTCTAATTATAAATTTGGCCTAAGTTTGCATGCGTAAATAGTTGTCATGATTCACATTATGATCATATACCCCACGTTTGCATTGAATTTACATGGCACAGATTATGGTCATAATTTATCATATAACACACGTCTCAAATTTAGTTAAACTTGCCTAGTACAAAAGATTCACATATAAATTATACCAAATATAGCCATCGATTTCAATGCATGTCATATATTCAAAAATCTCCCACTTAGGTGTTATTCACATTTAATAGTTATCAAATCTTAACATAAATCTTCACACCTAAGTCATATTCCCTTTTTATCCCAAATCATGAATTTCTATATAAACAATATGCCCAACAATCTAGAACTTTAAATTATAACAGATCTTTAATTCAAAAATATGCGTTATGTCCAATGTCTCAAGTCACATGTTAATATACAATGGTTCCTCTTCTTCCAATTCACAGAATATGCACAGATCTAAATCTAGTTTACAAGCAATGTCCTTCTAGTCATAGATTAGCCATGTCCAATTATGCCATCATTCATTATTTGTCCCAAAGTTTAACGTTCGTGCGTTAATCTCTTATGAGATTTGGCGCAGGCTCGGGGTAGCCTGGCTATAGAACAGAAAGAAGAAAGAGATATAGAATAAAATAGACCAGAACAGAACATACGCAATCTCAAATTCAGATTTACAATCATGTCACAATTATAATTAAAGTTTATATCGGAAAATAACTGCACTTGCCTTGGTTGGATTCTAAAAGAAAAAGGTGTTGTAGCTGTTCTCTTTTAATCCTAATCAGAATTGGAGGAAGAAGAAGCACAAGTCCTAGCTTAGGTTTCAGCAGAGTAGAGACGCCATTGATTTATTTATTTTTAGAGAGGAAGAGAGCAATGGAGGCTAGAGAATTGTATATGAGATTTAGGTTTAGGTTAGGGATGTATATATAGGTGTAGGAAGTTATTTAGGACCATTAGATTAACCCTGAATCATGAGAACCATTCAAATGCAAAATCTGCATTTGAGCGAATCGACCCATGGGATGACAGCCAAACACCCTGGATTAACCCCTAGTCGACCCAGCAGAGCTCGGGTCGACCTCAAAAATGGGCCGGTTCAGTTATTACCCCTCCCAATTCGCTGTTTTGAACCTTTTTTGCATGTTTATTTATTTAATTTTTATATATATCTATATATATTTTTCTTATATGCATACAAACTTCAAGGCTTAATAACTTCTTCATAATTAACCATTTTTTTTATATTCTCAGAAAATACGGGGTGTTACACTTGGATCGTGGCTTTCGATATCATTATGGGGATTTTGTTTCTTTACTTTATGTTTTATGCTTCTTTGTTAATCAAGACAGTTATGGAAATGTAATGTTTTTGGAAGTATTGTAAGACAATTATGGTGTGGTTTGTGTAACACGTATTTTGATGAAATAAAAGTTGCTGTTGTTTCCGCTGTTTAAAAATATGTGTATTTATATCTGTCTTGTATATCTGTGACTTATACTTATAAACCTCCACAAAAATTAGGGCATTCCCTTTGTGAGTGACCCTAACGGAGGTGGGGTGTTTCATAGTTCGTAATATTTAGTTTTGAACTTCATTTGAATATACTAGGTCCGATATAAGTCGGAATTCTGTGAAATAAGAAACGTTTGAATCTATTTGATCATAATTTTCTACTAAAAGAGAAAAATCAAATTTTCATGTTATAAATTGTTAGTTATGTCCAAATCAAACTTTCAAATAGTCGCTATGGAAATCGTTAATAAACGATAATGTTTATTTAATAAATTTAATAAGGTTTTTATATAATTTGGATATCGTTTTAACTCGAAATTGATGGTTTTGAGTTATAAATCCATATTAGGTTATATTTGAAACTATATGATATTCCATTTGGAAATTATTGTAATAATAATTTATTATTATTTAGTTTAATTGTTTTGGAATTTAATTAATATTTATTCGATATTATATAAGCCTTAAGAAATGCCACTTTGCAAACGACCTCGGTTTTTGATGAAGTTAGTTTCATTAGAACCATAACGTTAAATTATTGTACGAAACCAAATTTCGTGGAAAATCGATGCCGTATATAACAACGGTAGCTGTAAACGCATATATTTTTATTTAATCGTTTTGTCAATTAAATTTGGGATTTAAGAATAACTAATTTTCTAACGAATTCCATTTTTAATGAAACTAGTTTTATTAAATCCATAATGATTAATAATTGTAGTATTTCAATTTTCAAGTTATTTGAATTTATTTTGTGATCGTGTGCAATTTAAAAGCGTGTTGATTTACATATATGAGTTGTAAAGGAGTTTTCACAAACAACTTCAGAACTCGACAAAACCTTTTCCATCATGTCCGGAATATTGTTTTATGCTAGGATTTCCATTTTCATCTCGATTGGAAATCGTTTGGAGGTGTTTCTACGTGTTACTTCACGTTGAAGTTTTGATTCATATTAAAATAATAAATTGCCCTATATATATACCCAGCAGTAGCATTTTAACCCTAAAAATTTCATTCGTTGGTCAAACAGTGCCTGGAGCCGCCATTTTATTTTTCATTGACCGAAACCTTCTATCTTTCTCCCTTCAACAAGTCTCGATCCATTCATCTTTTGGAAAACTCTTCACCTATGAACTGGTAGGGGCGGCGAGATCTTCAAAGCAACCGGTGGAGATGGGTTTTAGATCACCATAGTGACTGTGGCAGTGTCAAGAAGTAGTTGTGATTGAGGGCGGATTGCCGATGATCGGCGGTGTCAGGGGGTTCAGTACGGCGCGCTTCCACTAGTGGTACCCGATCATCGGCCTATCATCAGACGTGGGTGCGGCGAACATCGATGTGTTAGGTAGCATGGGTTCTGGGTATGAAAGGGAAGGGTATTCGTGAAGAATGAAGACTGGAAAAGAGGAAGTATCGACCACGATTTTATTAACGTAGTTGCCTAACCCTATATTAAAACATGCCTAATCTGATGTTAATGCACTAAATCATATTTTTTCGTGGCCAAGTTGACTGTCACATTAATATTAAAACTGCCTAACCATAATAGTAGCAGGTCGAAATGATTTACGTTAGTATTCAACATGCCTGATAATATTTAATTGTGCCAAATCAATGGTCAAGTGGCCTAATAAAATATGAGTGTTAATCAACGTTTTAATTAACGTGATATGGCATTATGTACTATAGTATGTTATAGTGGATATAGTGTAACGTTTATAACATCAACTAACTGTCATATTTACGTGGCCAAGTTGAAAAGATTTTGGGAAGATTATTGTCATGGCCTTCAAATAGTTTGTCTCAAGCAGGCAGGCTAACCATAGTACAGTCCATTGCCGCTGCAATTACTACCTACTGGACTAGGTATTTTATTTTACCACTTAAGGTTATTAGATGATTATAAGTGCTTTGAATAGATTCTTATGGCATGGAGATCCTTTCTCTAGAAAAATGATTCCTATAGCATATTGTAAACTATATGCAGATAAAAAGAGTGGTGGTCTTGGCATTACAAAATTATTTCTATGGAATAAATCTGCTATCTCGGCTTATGTTAATAAATTGCTTTGTAAGGATGATAGCTTATGGACAGTTTGGATGTACAAGAATAAGGTTCGATCCAAGAATTTCTGGAGTATGCAAGTTAATCAAAATAGTAGCTAGGGTTGGAGTAGTATTTTAAAACTAAGGGATGTTTTTTGTCCTCTTATTCAATATAATCCAATGATGAAAAGTTGTTCTTTCTGGCATGATCCTTGGGTCAAAAATGGTTTTATTCTTAATAATGTGGTTGATTACATTGTTAAGCAGAATTCTGGAATTCCTGACTTAGCTTTGGTTGAAGATTTCATAGTTGATGGTGAGCTAACTCTTCCTTATTCAAGTTTATCATATTTAAGGCAATTATGGGTTGTGTTGTATGAATATAATTTTAAAGACTTAGCAAGTTTTCCAGTTTTATGGAATGGTGGTTCTCACAGTATTAAAACAGTTCATAATGCCTTAAAGCATGATGATTTCTCTTTTCCTTGGTCAAAACGTATTTGGAATTTGGGTTCTTCAACAAAAAAGAATTTTCTGATGTGGAAGGTAATGGCGAATGCTTTAAATACTAAGAAGAAATTGAATAGGATGGGATTAATTCCTGAAGCTCAGTGTGTTTTTTGTAGAGTAGAGGAGGAAAGTAACACTCATCTCTTTTTTACTTGCTCATTTGTTTTTGGTATTTGGTTGCGATTACTTTCCAATGGCAATTATCATCGGCTAATTAGGAATAGTACTGTAGAATGGTTCAATATATGCAAATCAACGAGATGGAAGAATTGGAGAACAAAGAGTTTGATCAAAATCCTAAAAGTTTTCATTTTTGAGATTTGGTCCGAAAGAAATAGGAGGATTTTTGGGCAAGGTTAAATGAATTCAAATTCTTTATATGTCGAGATTCATAAGAAAGTCTTGAAAGAGCTTCAGAAAAATGGACAGAGCTTTGAAGATTAAGGATGACTCTTTTTCTTTTATAGAGAAGACTGCGTGATAGTTGGGTTTGAGTTTTTTTCTATGTTATTTCGTATTCTTAATGTTTTTTTCCTCAATCTCACTATTATGTAAGGATCTGTAATTTTGTAGGGTGTTTTGGCAGCTATTTTGTTTAGCCTATTGGTTTTGTTGAATATTGTTGTTGTATTTGACTTTGTAATGTGAATTTGTGAATAAATGTGCTGCTTTTCGAATATTTACTTTTAGCGTTTAAAATTTTAACTCGGTGGGACGTTAATAGAATTGGACCAAATCAGGGACATTGGAATCGTGTCAAAGAGCATTGAACGGTGAAGCCAGTTTGGACGGAGATGGAAGCAGCTAAGGTTTTTAATTAAATTAAACGCGTGTTTAATTTAATTAAAACAAACCATTTTGACGACGAATATATGGAACCCAGCTGCTTCCATATAAGTCGGGTTTTTAATGTGTGTGCTATGGTTGCTAATCGTTGGGTGTTTGTTAATTATATAATTATATATTGAATGAATTCCTGAAATTAAACATTGTTTAAGCTCAGTGAAAACCAAATCATTATTTTAACGATTGGAACCAACTGAGGTAACTTACCTATTGGTCATGTTTATAAAATAAACGTGTTTAAATTAATGAATTGTTTGAATTGTTATTTGTTAAATTATTATTACTGACTGCTATAGAAATTATTAGTTTAAAACTGAATAATTCTTTCTGAATAATTTTATTTGAGGTAATCTATTGTGATGTAAGGAATAATAGGTTGGAGGGATCCAATTGGATTCCTTACATTAGTTGTTAAATTTTATTATATTATAATATATGTTGAATAATATGAAATTGTGATGCAGGGATTGACAGGTTGGAGGAATCTAACAGGATTTCTCACTAGTACTGATAATGTTTATCAATATGATTTGTTGTGTTCATTTGAATGTGAGATTAGTTTATATTTCATGGTTTGATACTTTAACAGATATTTACCTCTTTAGTACCGTTGATAAAAAGAAAGATTGTGGAATCTAAATTATCGATTCTAAACGGTTTCAAAGTTATTTTTATATAAGGATTTGAAATATGGTGTTTGTTTTAAAAATAAACGTCAAAGTTTTATTTACATTTTTTATAACTATTTAAATGATAAATTAAGGGATATTCAAAGATATTAATATAAATGGTTAGGCTGTGTAAACTAAATGGAAATGTTAAAATGATTGCGAAGAGGGGCTTAAGTGGTGTAATAGGATTGCAAAAGATTTTAAATTTTTTGAAATGGATTAATTGAATTAGAAGTGTACGTGAATATAATTAGAAGGTTGAAAGGTGATTTTTATAACTAATGAATATTTTTGAAAACGTTGTTTTAAAACATACAAAATGTGATAAAATGGGTTTTCATGAATGAGATTAGCGAAATAAGGGAATTGAAAGTAGAATATGAATGTTGGCATATAAATGGGAATTGAGACGAACGTCCAATAAATGAGATTTCAAGACAAGATTGCCAAAAGGAATTATAAATGGAAATACGTATAAACTGAGTTAATATGGATAGTTGAATTAGTATTTGCAATTAGAGAGCTATTTATAAATGAATGGTTAAGCTATTTATAAAGGAGTGGTTAAGCTATTTTTAAATGAATGGATAAGATGTTTATAAATGAAAGGTTATAGATTTTATAAACAAATGGTTAAGAATTTTGTAAATGAAAAGTTACTAATTTTGTAAATAAAAGGTGAAGCATTTTTGAAATGGAATCTGTAATATTTATTTCATAGGTTAAGTTGTATTATTTTAGTTAATTTTATGAAATAATATTTTAAATAAAATTGGAAATGATTAGCGATATTATAAAGAAATATAAACAGTTTGAAAATTGTAAAACGGAGTATAGTGTGCTTTCTTAAAGAAATTGGAACCTGTTATACGTTGGTTGAGTTGAGTAAGTTTCGAGGTGTCAATCCGATGTTGGTTTCGGCCTTTGGGTTGATACTGAGAGCTTTATTCACTTACCAATTAACAATGAGGATCCAATGAGTAGAAGCATAATGATAATTTGATATTCTTATATTAAAAAAGAAAGGGAAATGTTTTCCTTATTAGAAGTTTTAATATTTAATTAACGACTAGCTAATTAAAGAGGCTAATTAATGCTGGGTACTGAATCAGTTAATTTATTTATTTTTATGGATTAATGGTTGTTTATTTGATAGTTAAATAACCGACTACCAAATCTGACCTATAAGATTGTTGGGACGGAAAAACCGGGATCAAATTTATATTCAAAAACATTCCGAACCAGCAAATACGTGGAAGATGTTGATTGAAGATGGAGCAACTGAAGATCGTTGATATTCATGAGCGAAAGAAATACTTGTTAAAATTCTCTGGTTTGGCCGCTAGAGTTATAATGACTTGTGATTCTATCATAATTGAAATCTTCAGATTGCAGGGACTACTCGCTGTTGATCCATACGGTGATACCTAGGATGTTGTACAAGGGTGCCTTCGGTTGGTCCAGTCCCAGGACAACTTGTATGGACAGACGTCTGATAGAGTATTTCCAAAGGGATCACGTACGTTGATTTCTTCAAACGTACCAAGTTAGTGGCGGAGAAGGGCATTTCTCTTATATTAACAAATAGAGTATTTTTGTGGACGTCAATTAGTGATTTCCTAGCAGTTCTGACGATGTGGCATTCAAAATTAATGGTGGCCATATGTTCTTTAAAGATAATTACGACCGTAAACCTCATCAACCGAGAAATGGTATAAAATCGGGTTGGTCGCATGGCTAAGTGTGTCGCTCCCAATTAGGGTATATTGTCGCCAGCTAGAAAATTTCTATTTGTTCTTGTTTTGCTTCTTTATCTCCCGGGAACCGTTATGTTGGATATCCAACTGTAGGTGATAATATGTTCGAAACATTCAAGCGAAGTGAATGGTAGCGAAGTGAATGGTCGGTCATGTTTAGCCTGGGTTACAAGATGTTCTTGTTGAATCCGGTGTATTCCTCTCTAGAAATACATTGTCGGAAGGTGGTCCCATACCTTGCCATAGTTGGAATCCATTATCCAATAAGAGCCCATAGTTTTGATTGTATATTATGTATGTGTAGCATGAGATGCAAGCGTTCTGCTAGACTGTTATTTATTTGTAGTAGACACTATTATAATATCAGAAAAGCAATGATTTTAAAAATATTTTGGGTTATCGTAAGGTGAAAACCGTCCGTATTTATATGTGGATTTGTTCCTACGATTATCCTTTTCTTTCGAAAAGATTTTGACTTTAATATCAAGTTGGATGATACCCTTAAACTTAGTGAGTATTCTCACGCTGGTTCGATAGCCTATTCCTGGCGTTTGCAATGCTTTGGTCAGACCAAGTTTTACAAGTTCAGGTTATCGAATACTGTGAAGATACAAGCTGAAAGAGTTCAAACATATGGTATTATATAGTTGTTATTCTACTGTGTGATTGTAGATGAGGATAGGTTATTAAAACTATCCAGATGTGTTGATGTACTCTGATGATTGTATTTGTCATGCTCACGATAAAGATTTGTTTTCTGTATTATATTTTGTTCTGCTGCGATGTGAGATTATGTGTTGCGTTGGTTCTTCTTCTTCTATTTTAATATTTCTTTCTTTCTTTTCTCACAACTATCTCGTGTTTTCGATACTTGAGGTTTGGCAAGTAATACAGGTTTATGTATTATTGTCAGAATCGAGCGTCGAATTCCTATTGGGTCGTTATAGTGGTATCAGAGCCAGGTTTTGTAATAACCTTGGCTCTGTGGCGTAACTCAATAGAGATGGGGTTAGTAATATCCTAGATTGAGTTGAGTGTATATATAAGAGAGCGTATTTGTAGTTTTGTATACAAATGTTTTGTATTGTGTTATTTGATCAGTTATATTGTGAACTGGTAATGAACATGATATTGTTTTGTGAAGAGGGTAAATGAAATAATTTTACCCGAAATATATTTTCGTATAGAAAAGAAACAATTTTATCAAATTATTGAGATATTTGTTTGTTTGTTGATTAATTTGAATGAAATTCAAATTGGATTAAGAATTTGAAATGGTTTAATATAGCAAAAGAGAATTTCAATACGAAATTAGTAAATGAGATTTAATGAATCATAATTGATAAAAAAGATTAATTAGTTAATTGGATTTGGAACTTAACTTTGTTAAGAGGAGTTATGAATGATACTAAAACTAAATAAAATAGATTTGAGATTTGGGAACTTAACGAATAATAATTAAATAGAAATCAATTGGATATTAACTGATTGATGTTTAAATATGTTAAACCAAAGTAAATATTTATACTGAATGTAAATTCAATTGATTTGGTTATGTTGATTGTGAACTGTTTGTTATTGGATGGTAGATTGTTTGAATAGAAATAATCAACAGTTTAATGGAGATGAATGAATTATAAACTAAAGAAAATAAATTCCAATATAATAAATTGGAATGGAATCGTATATGAATTGAAACCGAATGTTGTGTTTGCACATGATTAATGCTACCTGTTTGATTGTGGGAATTAGTGTAGTTATACTTGTTAATTAATGAAATGTCATTTAAAATTTTATGTAACTGTTACTTGTGTGTTGAATTGAATTGAGTACAGGTGCTAGATGGTTATGAGGATTGATTTTGGTTGCGTGGATTGGACGTAACACTCATATAAGGTACGCCTACGCGAAAATATAAACTTTTGGGTTTTGAATTTGGTTTTCCGACCATGTGGGTCGATTTATACAGATTATTTGTTCCTGCGATACCGCATAAGTCCCTCTGTACACGAGAGACTTTGCCAAATTTTCCCGAGAGTGTTAGAAATTTTTGATATTTTTGAAATTTTCTATTGACAATAAGGTATTGGTTTTCGATTTAAAATAAACTGGATTTTTGGAAACTGAATGGGTTTGTTGTATTTTTCTTACATTAGTAATTTCGAGGATGAAATTATTTTGATGGGGAAAGAATGTAACGACGTAGATTTTTTGGTCATTTGAATTTGAATATTTAAATCTGTTTTAAATATTATAGTTGGAATATTAATGGTTTCTAATATTGAATTCGTTCATTAAAACGAAGGTTGAACATTAAGTTTATATTTAATATAAAACGAACTCGAAATGGCGCAGTAGTTCGTAATATTTAATTTTGAACTTCATTTGAATATACTGGATCCGATATAAGTCAGAATTCTATGAAACAAGAAACATCTGAATCTATTTGATCATGGTTTTCTAATGAAAGTGAAAAAAAATTCAAGATTTCATGTTATACATTGCAAGTTATGTCCAAATCAAATTTTCAAATAGTCGCCATGGAAATTGTTAATAAATGATAATGTTTATTTAATAAATTTAATAAGGTTTTTATATAATTTGGATACCGTTTTACCCGAAATTGATGATGTTGATTTATAAATCCATACTGGGTTATATTTGAAACTATATGATATTCCATTTGGGTATTTATGATAATAATACTTTATTATTATTTAGTTTAATTGTTTTGGAATATAATATTTATTCGATATTATATAAGTCTTAAGAAAGGTCATTTTACAAACAGAATCGATTTTCGAGGAAAATAGTTTCATTAGAACCTTAACATTAAATTATGTTATGAAACCAAATTTCATGGCAAACCGATGTCGTGTGTAACAATGGTAGCCATAAACGGCTATAATTTTATTTAATCGTTTTGTCAGTTAAATTTGGAATTTAAGAATAACTGATTTTCTAATGAACTTCGTTTTTAACAAAACTAGTTTTATTAAATCCATAATAACTTATAATTGTAGTATTTCAATCTTCAAGTTATTTGGTTTTATTTTGTGATCGTGCACAATTTATAAGCGTATCGATTCATGTATATGAGGTATAAAGGAATTTTTATAGATGACTTCGGAATTCGACGAAATCTTTTCCATCGGGTTCGTAATATTGTTTTATGCTAGGATTTCCATTTTCATCTAGACTGAAAGTTGTTTGGAGGTGTTTCTATGCGTTAATTCTCGTTGAAGTTTCGATTAATATTAAAATAATAAAATGCCCCACATATATACCTAACAATAATATTTTAACCCTAAAAATTTCATTCTTTGGTCAAACAATGCTTAGAGCCGCCAATAAATTTTTCAATGACCGAAACTTTCGATTTTTCTCCCTCAACAAGTCTCGATCCATTCATCTTTTGGAAAACTATTTAACTACGAACTGGTCGGGGGTGGCGAGATCTTCAAAACAACCGACAGAGACGGGTTTTAGATCGCCGTGGTGACCGCGGCGGCGTCAGGAAGTCATTGTGGTTGATGGTCGATTGCCGATGATCGGCAGTGCCAGGGGGTTCAGTACTCAGGCCGAAGGAGGACTAAGGTGGAGCGCTTCCACTGGTGGTGCTCGATCATCGGCCGATCGTTAGACGTGGGCATGGTGAACATCCATGGGTCAGGCAGCATGGGTTTAGGGTGTAAAAGGGAAGGGTATTCGTGAAGAACGAACGCGGGAAAAGAGGAAATATCGGCCATAATTTTATTAACGTAATATGCCTAACCCTATATTACAACACACCTAATCTGATGTTAACGTGCTAAATCATATTTTACATGGACAAGTTGACTGTCACGTTAATAAAACTGCCTAACCATAATAGTAGCAGGTCGAAATGATTTACATTAGTATTCAACATGCCTAATAATATTTAATTGTGCCAAATCAATAGTCAAGCGGCCTATTAAATATTAGTGTTAATTAATGATTTACATTGGTATTCAACATGCCTAATAATATTTAATTGTGCCAAATCAATAACCAAGTGGCCTATTAAATATTAGTGTTTATTAATGTTTTAATTAACGTGGTACGACGTTATGTATTATAGTCTGTTATAGTGGATATAATGTAACGTTTATAACATTAACTAACGGTCATATTTACGTGTTAATGTTTAAAAATTTAACTCGATGGGACGTTAACAGAATTGGACCAAATCAGAGACATTGGAATCGTGTCAACGAGCACTGCACGGTGAAGCTAGTTTGGATGGAGATGGAAGCAACTGAGTTTTTTAATTAAATTAAACTCATGTTTAGTTTAATTAAAACAAACCATTTTGACGACAAATATATGGAACGCAAGTTGAGTAAAACTCACTCAGTTCATCCCACTTACATTTTATAGAGTCGGGTTTTTAATGTATGTGCTATGGTTGCTAATTGTTGGATGTTTGTTAATTATATAATTATATAATGAATGAATTCCTGAAATTAAAAATTGTTTAATTTCAGTGAAAAACAAATCGTTATTTTAACGATTGGAACCAATTGAGATAACTTACCTTATTGGTCACGTTTATAAAATAAACATGTTTAAATTAATGAATTGTTAGAATTGTTATTTGTGTGTTAAATTATTGTTGTTGATTGTTATAGAAATTATTAGTTTAAAATTGAATAATTCTTATTTGTGGTAACCTATTGTGATGCAAGGAATAATAGGTTGGAGGATCTGACTGGATTCCTCACAGTAGTTGTTAAATTTTCTTATATTATAAGATATGTTGAATAATATGAAAGTATGATGCATGGATTGACATGTTGGAGGAATCCAACAGTATTGCTCGCTAATATTGATAATGTTTACCAATATGATTTGTTTGTTCATTTGAATGTGAGATTGGTTTATATTTCATGGTTTGATACTTTAGAAGATATCCTTTTTAGTACCGTTGATAAAAGGAAAGATTTTGGAATCGGTATTAAATCGATTCTGAACATTTTTAAAGTTATTTTTATATAAGGATTTGAAATATGATGTTTATTTTAAAAATAAACGTTAAAGTTTTATTTATGTTTTTTATAACTATTTAAATTATAAATTAATGGATATTCCAAGATATTAATAAATAAATGGTCAAGCGGTATAAACTAAATGGAAATGTTAAAATGATTGCGAAGAGGGGCTTAAGTGGCATAATAGAGTTGTAAAAGGATTTAAGATGTTGAAATGGATTAATTGAATTAGAAGTGTACGTGAATAGAATTAAAAGGTTGAAAAGTGATTTTTATAACTAATGAACGTTTTTGAAAACGTTATTTTTAAATATACGAAATGTGATAAAATGGTTTTCATGAATGAGATTAGCGAAATAATGGAATTGAAAGTAGAATATGAATATTGACATATAAATGGGAATTGAGACGAATATCCAATAAATGAGGTTTCAAGGCAAGATTGCCAAAAGGAATTATAAAGGGAAATACGTATAAACTGAGTTAATGGGGGGAGTTGAATTAATATTTGTAATTAGAAACCTATTTATAAATGAATGGTTAAGCTATTTATAAATGAATGGTTAAGCTATTTTTAAATGAATGGATAAGATGTTTATAAATGAACGGTTACAGATTTTATAAACAAACGGTTAAGAATTTTGTAATTGAAAAGTTAATGATTTTTTAAATAAAAGGTGAATCAATTTTGAAATGGAGTCTGTAATATTTATTTGCAAAGGTTAAGTTGAATTAATTTATTTAATTTTGAGAAATGATATTTTAAATAAAATTGGAAATGATTAGTGATATTATAAAGAAATATAATCATTTTGAAAACGGTGAAATGGAATATGGTATGGTGTTTTTTAAAGAAATCGGAACATGTTGTACGTTGGTTGAGTTGAGTAAGTTTCGACGTGTCAATCTGATGTTGGTTTCGGCCTTCGGGGTTGATATTGAGAGATTTATTAACTTACCAATTTGAAATGAGGAGCCAATGAGTAGAAGTGTAATGATAATTGAATACTCTTATATTAAAATAAGAAACGGGAATGTTTTCCTAATTAGAAGTTTTAATATTTAATTAACGACTAGTTAGTCAAAAAGGCTAAATGATGTTGGGTACTGAATCAATAAATTTATTTTATTTTATTAGATGAATGACTGTTATTTGATAGTTAAATAACCGACTATAAAATCTGACCTATACGATTGCTGATACAGAAAGACCGAATTGAATTTATATTTGAAAACCATTCTGTACCAGCAAATGCACGGAAGATGCTAGTTAAAGATCGAGTAATTGAAGACCATTGATATTCATAAGCGGAAGTAATACTTGTAAAATTTCTCTAGTTTGGCCGCCAGAGTTATAATGACTTGTGATTCTATCGTAATTGAAATCTCTGGATTTCAAGGACAACTCGCTACTGATCCATAGGGTGATACCTAGGATGTGGTCGGAGGGTGTCTTCGGTTTGTCCAGTCCCAGGGCAACTTGTATCGACGAATGTCTGACAGAGTATTTCCAAAGGGATTCTGTACATTGATTTCTTCAAACAAACCAAGTTAGTTGTGGAGGAGGGCACTTCTCTTAGCTTAACAACTAGAGTATTTTTATGGACATCAATTAGTGATTTCCTTGCGGTTCTAACGATGTGACATTTAGAGTGAATGATGTCCAGATGTTCTTTAAAGATAATTATGACCTCAAGCCTCATTAACTGGGAAATGATATTAAATCAGGTAGGCCGCATGGCTAAGTTGGTCGCTCCTAATTAGGGTATATTTTCACCATCTAGAGAAATTTCTATTTGTTATGCTTTTGCTTTTGTATCTACCGGGAACAGTTATGTTGGATATCCAACCGTAAGTAATATTATATTTGGAACATTCAAGCAATTGAATGGCCAGCTTTGTTTAGCATGGGTTGTAAGATGTTCTTGTTGAACCCGGTGTATTCCTCTCTAGAGATACACTGTCAGAAGGTGGTCCCATACCTTGCAATGGTCGAAATCCATTATCCAATAAGAGCCCGTGGTTTTGATTGTATACCATGTATGTGGAGTGTGAGATGTAAGCGTTCTGCTAGATTATTATTTATTTGTTGTAGACACTATTATAATATCAAAAAAGTAATGGTTTAAAAAAAATGGGTTATCGTAAGGTAAAAACCATTTGTATTTATGTGTGGTTTTGGTCTTACGATTATCCTTTTCTTTCGAAAAATATTTTGACTTTAAAATCAAGTTGGATGATACCCTTAAACTTAGTGAGTTTTCTCACGCTTATTCATCAGACTAATTCTGTCGTTTGCAAAGCTCGGGTCAGACTGAGTTATACAGGTTCAGGTTATCAGATGCTGTGAAGATACAAGCTGAAAGAGTTCAGATGTATGATATTATATAGTTGTTACTCCGCTGTGTAATTGTAGATGAGAACATGTTATTATAACTGTCCAGATGTGTTGATGTACTTCAATGATTGTAAGTATTATTTATGATCTCAATAAAGATTTATTTCTATATTATATTTTGTTCCGTTGCGATGTGAGATTGTGTGTTGTGTTCATTCTTCATCTTCTTCTATTCTAATATTTCTTTCTTTCTTTTATCACTCTCTAATTTCTTTCTATTAACTATCTGGTGTTTTCGATACTTGAGTTTTGGCAAGTAATATGATTTTTTGTATTATTGTTAGAATTTGAGCGTCGAATTCCTAAAAGTTCATTACACATTCACTCACTTTTTACGGATGATATGCAATAACTATCCCATTGTCAAGTACTATACTAAGTCTCGATTTCCTCTGTACTCAAATTCATGCCTTTTGGTCAGTTAAGAACTAGATTACCCTATAGTCATGGGAACCGGGCTATCTCATAATTCATTCATACCCCGCTTTTACGTGAACACTGGAACCTACGAACATAGAAAATCTCTTTACACACTTCCTCCATAGCAGAGCTCATCTTGGAATTGCCTCTTTAACTTCCTCAAAGTTGTTGTAGCCAAAACCCATCCTAGATAATCATGACCTGTCATAGAATATCATCCTAAACAGCCCCCTCGATCCAGCCTGCCATCTCTTACTCTGCCTCTTGGATAAAGGTTGTCTATTGTAGAAGCCTTGCTTCCAATCACGGTATCATCATCATAAAATAACAAAGTCACTATGTCAAAGCACCACATCCTTACTTAATGCCAAAACCACTGATCAAAGAGCCATCACATCAAAACCATTGTCGAACGAACCGTCATATCTTACTCCTTGAAGCTACACCACTGTCTACATCATGTCAGTCAAAATGGTCAATATCAGTAGCCATTGATACCGTCCACTCCATAGTAATTGATAACGACTACTTCGATCATATATTCAACCAAAATTAGTTAATACACGTCAAGTGAAACATACGACATTCATCGCAAGATCCAACTGGTCGTCAAGTCCATGCTCAATCTTTAGATCGGTCGCCAAATTCCAGTATTGTGACGACTCGAATTTTTAAAGAATGGATATTTAAATATGTCGATTCCATATTAATTGATAATGGCTACTTCTATCATGTGTTCAAGAAAAATTAGATAAATACACATCAAGTAAAACGTATGTGTAACACCCCGTGTTTTCTGTTAACATAAACTAGCGAATTGAGGAATAATTGATTTTAAATGTGAGAATCGAGGGAAACGGGTTATGCCATTGTGTCCATATCGGAATTCTGGTTGAGATAGAGTCCGAGTTTGCGTGAATTGGACTTCGTATGAAGAAGTTATGGCTGTCGGAAGTTTCCAGAAAATTCAAATTTAAATTTAAAAACGAATTCAGACTCAGAACTGGGCAGGGCGGGAAATTTCCCTCCCAAGGCCAGGTCAACCAGGGGGTCGACCTTAGTGTCGACCTACCCTATAGGTCGACCTGGGGGTCGACCTACCCCCCTCGGGCAGATTTGAATTAAACCCAATTCTGAGCTGCTACTGAGTCATTAGGGCTGAGTTGGCTTTTTGGATGGTTCAGGTTGCTTCTAGGTTGATCGGATGGCCTAAATTAATCCTAATCTCTATATAAACACATGTAGACTCAAACCCTAAAACCTAATCAAAATTAGAACCAGGGTCGTCATGCTATCACCCTGCAATCTAGAGTAACTGCCACCAACCAGAGGAAAAGTAAAGCTAATCAACTCAATTCAACTCAAGTCTACAATAACAACAACAACGAATTTGTCTACTTCAAAGGCGAGCGAAATCAATTTCAAAACACAGATCCCAGAACTCAAGACCTTCTTTGAGTTGTGAGTTCGATTTCTTTAATAAGATAATTAATAAGTTAATTAGGTTGAGTTATAATTTGGGTTATATGGCTATGTTTGTGGAACATTGGAAAAAATGTGATTTTTTGTGAATATATGCTAGTTGTTCATAATGATAGTTTTCGTTTTGGATCCCTTTGTATATGCCTAATCACCTATGTTCAACTAGATTCATGTTTGACATCATTTTATATGCAAGTTTGGTTGCAAATTATATGCCAGTTCCTATGTGAACTGTACACAAGTTTACATGTGAACTAAGTAAAGTGACTATATGCAAGTTTAGATGGAAATTGGATTTACATATATGCAAGATTACACCATTAGATTTAGATCTATGACATATATAGTTTTATGCAAGTTTGTGACTATGTCCTATGCAAGTTTGGGTGAAAACTATGTTCATACCTGCAAGTTCACACCTTAAGGTCTATGTTTAGATTCAGGACAATACAAAGTTTATGCAAGATATGTTGTAATCCTTATTCGTAAGTTAGATCCATTTTGTGTGTTATGCAAATTTGCGATGTTTCTTCCCTTTTATGTCATTAAACTAATTGCTAGTCTAGTATGTATATATATATATATGTCATGATAAGCGAACGAACAAC
Organism: Allium sativum; assembly: GCA_030737875.1. Classification (NCBI taxonomy): domain Eukaryota; kingdom Viridiplantae; phylum Streptophyta; class Magnoliopsida; order Asparagales; family Amaryllidaceae; genus Allium; species Allium sativum. Next base: position 1,044,205,476 of record CM060922.1, read on the forward strand.
GTGGGGACGATGGGGGTAATATTGAATATACACATATTGAGAATTGGCATAAATGGCCTTAAAAAGGCAAATAATTAATTTAAGACATTGATCGGAAAAATTGGTATTTATGGACATAATTTTAAGAGACAATTATGGACATAAATGGATTGGGAATTTATTTTACAAATTTGAATAGGGATATTAATCCAATTTGGGGTTAAATAAAGATGTGTAATAATAAACCGCCTAAGACATGAGGTTAGACTCTTTTGTGGCGTAAGACTGCCCGGACCCGCCCGGAAAATCCAGCAGCCACAAATGCCAGTCTAATGTGAGAGGTCAAAGGCATGAATTAAATGCGTAACAGTTGTAAAGACACGAGGTTAGGCTCGTTTGTGGTGTAAGACTGCCCGGACCCACCCGGCAAATCCAGCAGCCACAAATGCCAGTCTAATGTGGGAGGTCTTTACAAGGTTACGGTTTTAATGAATTAAGAAACACTTAACCAAATAAAACATGTGGTGGTACATGGGGGTGAAGTGGGTGCCTTGGGTGGCATGTGAAATTATGAGGGTGCCTTGGGTGGCATGTGAAATACGATTAGATGCACTTAACCAAGATTGAAACATGTAAGAAGACATGAATAAGAATGGGGTTAAGTGGGGAAAACCTTAGAGGGGACCAAGCATAGGTGGAAAGCTTGTGTCATACATGGGGGCCAATTTCAAACCAATAACCCATTAAGTATCTTTGTGGGCTCGACCCAAGTCGAGGACGGGACACGCGTACTGGGTTTGATTGTAAGAGGTCAAAACGGGTTAGCGGTGGAAACGCAAGTTCAACGGGGTCATGTGCGTGTGTGTCCCCGGGCTGGTAGGTAAGACGTTGTTGCATCGTGTAGATATAAGCCGTGCATTTTTGGTGGTATCGGGTTGCCACTTTGGGGAGTGATACACCCCATTGTGGGGCCAACACGGGTATCTACGAGTTAGGGAGCCGATCGAATGGGGGTAGTGGGTACACCTAGTTGAGATAGGGGCAGACGACACCTATGAAGGCAGCAGGGGGACACGAAACTACCATTATCATTATTAAGTTTTGTAGGCGGGATCAACTTTTAGGGTGTTTGGTGTGGTGCAATGTAGTAATTGTCTTATAGTGATTAGGTGCGCCTTTAACGTTATCTTTGTTCATCTTATTTCCTTTGTTTGCTCTGTCAAGCCCATTTGTTCACAGTTATTTCCTTATCTTCCAGCTTATGCCTTATCCTAGTTACTTTGATGATTATATTGTTAAAGTTATTGCACTCGCCAGACTTTATGTCTGACCCCCCTTTGTTTCCACCTCTTTTCTTCCTTTTTCCCCCCAGGTGCTCAGGGTGAGACTAGTACTAGTGGAGCTTGATTTGGACAGCTTTATCTCTTTCTTTTGGAAGTTGCTTGGATTACTGAAGTAAAGTTCAGTCTATCTTATTTATGGCTATTTTATGTTGGGGTTATGTCTTTTATTTTATGTACTCAGAACTTATTTGTCAAGATGGATAATAAGTGTATTTGGTTTTGTAGTTGGTTTTTGATGTGATGTAACCAAACTATTTCTCCGCTGCAATAAAAGTGGTTTTTATTTTCCAAGTACCAATATATTTATCTGTCTTGTTTACTTTTCTGTTCTATACACAATAAACGCTCCACCAAAATTAAGGCATTCCATTTGTGAGTGACCTTAATGGAGATGGGGTGTCACACGTGGTATCAGAGCTGAAGGTTACTAGAACAGATAAGATATTTTGAAAACCTATTTTTCAAAAAAAAAGCATTTTATAAAGAAATACTTTCAAAAATATATTTTAAGGAAAGTATTTTTTAGAGAAAAGTTTATTTTAAAAACACAACCCCCAAGAGCCATATATCTTTCTTTCGAATTCTCCGTTTGAATCTCTTTATTTTCTTTTCAGCATGTCTGGAATTCCCAAGATACCCGAGGGGATACCGATACCAGGATGGTTTAGAAGGTATCTGGAAGCTAGGGCCAATGTCGCTGGCCCAGCAAATGCTCTTCCTCCTCCTCTCCGTGTTGATACTTTCGCAAAGATATGCAAGGACTTTCGGGCAATAGGCAGAAAACCTTTTCACGATTCGGAGACGTTTGTTGAAGCTCGAAACTGGATAAAGGAGGTGGAAGAATTGTTTGGTATCTTTGAGGTAGAAGATGGAAGAAAGGTCTAGTTAGCTACCTAGTTAATGAAGGATGAGGCCTTGTTTTGGTGGTAGGTCACTAATGGAGAGCGTCCAGTTGATACATGGCCGGATTTCAGGCGTAGGTTTGAGGCAAAGTTTCTCTCACGGGCCGAAGAGAATCTATACATGGAAAGGTTTTTGGCATTGAGGCAGGGAAATCTATCAGTGAAAGAGTACGTCAACAAGTTCAATCAGTTGGCGAGATTTGGCTTGGACTTGGTGAATACACCCGAAAAGAAGGCCCTGAGATTTGTTAAGGGTTTGAACGAGCTGCTACATGGGTTAGCTGTGACCGATATCCCTATGGCGGCCATCTTTGAGAGACTAGTTGACATGGCGCTTATGCATGAAGAGGATAAAGGCGCCAATGCTAATAAGGCACCTAAGAAGAAAGGGGATCAAAAGAAGCCACAACAGCAATAGCAGAACAAGAAGGGTGGTAAAGACAACAATGGCAAGGGAAAGAAAAGATGCTTTAACTGTGGGACACCAGGCCATCTGAGCAAAGACTGTAGGAAGAAGAAGAAGACTGGTTGTTTCCACTGTGGCGAGGCAGGACATCTGATTAAGGACTGCCCAAAGAAAGGGCAGAGGGCAGGGCCTACCTCTGGAGGGCAGATTCAGGCTCTCATGGCACCAGGGTAGGCAAGGGGACAGGTCCAGGCTCTCGTGGTCCCACCGCTACAAGAACGAGGTAGAGCGATTTCCGTTGAAAGTTTAGTTTATCTTTTTGATCATCCTGTTCGCACACTCTTTGATTCTGGTGCATCGCACTCTTTTATATCTACTGCTTTAGTTGAGTCACTACACCTAAACACCAGTATAGTAGAGGATCCCTTAGTTGTTTCAAATCCAATTGGGGGCTCAGAATATTTGTCGATGATTTGTTCGGATTTGTAAATTTCTATACTTAGCGTTGGGTTTAGATGTGATGCTTATGTTTTGGGCTTCACGGGCTATGGGTTAATTTTGGGCATGGATTGGTTATCCAGTAATGGAGCCGTCCTAGATTGTGAAAAGAGAGAGGTTAGGCTTATGACTTGCTTGGGCAACACTCTGGAGATCTCTTGTAATCCCATGAATTCTGTTATGCTAAGTTATCTAGAATCGCTTGACGCGTCTGTTGAGAATTTGCAGTCTATTAAAGTGGTCCGTGAATACTCGGATGTCTTTGAGGAAGTAGAGGGCTTGCCTCCGAAGCGGGAGATAGACTTCCGCATATATCTAGTTGATAACGTAAAACCCGTTGCTTTACCCGTTAGGCACATGGCTCCAAGGGAGAGAAAGGAGCTTCGCAAGCAAGTTAAGGAGCTGCTAGAAAAAGGGTTTATAAGGCGGAGTATTTCTAAATGGGGTGCTCCAGTGGTGTTCGCAACCAAAGCGGACGGTTCACTTCGCCTATGCGTTGATTATAGAGAGCTAAACAAGCTGACCAAGAAGAATAGGTACCCACTGCCAATAATAGACGATTTGTTCGACCAACTTGTAGGTGCAACAGTTTTCTCCCAATTAGATCTGGCTACCGAATTTCATCAGTTAAGAGTGGTTGAAGATAGCATTGATAAGACCGCATTCAGAACCCCGAACGGTTTCTTCGAATGGCTCGTCATGCCTTTTGGATTGACAAACGCACCTGCTTATTTCGTCGATTTGATGAATAGAGTGTTCTGGGAATTTCTCAATAAATTTATGGTGATCTTCGTAGATGATATTATGATTTTCTCGAAGAATGAGGAAGAGCATGTTTTGCATTTAAGGGAAGTCATGGGTACTCTCCATGCACATCAATTAAAAGTAAAATTCTCCAAGTGCCACTTCTGGAGAGAAGAAGTAAGATTTCTTGGGCATGTGGTGTCCAAAAAAGGGTTAGCTGTGGACCCCGCAAAAGTAGTTGCGGTCCAGGATTGGAAGGTTCCAAAGAATGCAACCGAAGTCCGAAGTTTTCTTGGACTAGCAGGCTTTTATCGCAAGTTCATTAAAGACTTTGCGAAAATCTCAGCTCCACTTACAAGGTTAACGAAGAAGAACCTGACTTTCACTTAGGATTTGGATTGCGAAGTCGCTTTCCAATGATTGAAGAGGGCTCTGACAACAACCCCAGTTTTGACATTACCAGATGGGAGCAAGATGTTTACGGTATACACAGATGCATGCGGTACAGGACTAGGCGCTGTTTTGATGCAAGAGGGTAAGGTAGTAGCTTATGGTGGAAGGCAGTTAAAAGTGCATGAGAAAAACTACCCAACCCACGATCTAGAGTTAGCAGCCATCGATTTTGTGCTTAAGTCTTGGCGAAACTATTTCTTAGGTGAGAAATTTGAATTGTATACTGACCATAAATCATTAAAGTACCTTTTCTCGTAGAAAGACCTCAATCTAAGGCATCAAAGATGGATGGAGCTTCTCGCCTCATACGACTTTGAGATCTCCTATACTCCTGGCAAGGGCAATGTAGTAGCAGACGCCTTAAGTAGAAAGAAGCTGACCTTAAGTCCTCTCTTTGTGGAAAGGCAAAGTTTGGAGTACATAGCCAATTTTGATTTTAGACCCTTTGTTGATTATGTGACTGTCTTGATGGCAATGCTAGAGGTGCGACCTACTTTGTTGGACTTAATAGGAATAACGCAACGTGAAGACCCTCAGCTAGTTGATGTGATAGATAAGCTGATTAGGGGAAAGACTTCTAGTCACCTCAATAGATACTCCATCGATGATAAGGGTTGGTTGAGACGGGATGGAAGAATATGCGTCCCACAAGCAAGAGATTTGGTGAAAATGGTTTTGGAAGAAGCACACCATTCCAAGATGACCATACACCCCGGGGGAGACAAGATGTATAAAGATATTAAAAGAGTTTTCTTTTGGAATGACATGAAGAGGGATGTAGCTGAATTTGTTTCGAAATGCATGATATGCCAACAAGTCAAGGCAGAGCAGAAGAAGCCTGGTGGTTTGCTTCATCCTCTAGAAGTTCCGCAATGGAAATGGGAGAGCATCTCGATGGACTTTGTTGATGGGTTGCCTAGGTCAAAAAGGGGCAATTCCGGTATTTGGGTAATAGTGGACAGGCTCACGAAAAGCGCTCATTTTATACCTGTCAAGAGTAGGAGGACCGCCTCGTCATTAGGCTCCATTTATCTTAAGGAGATAGTTCGACTCCATGGGATACCCTCCAGCATAGCGAGTGATCAAGACCCTATCTTTACAAGCAAGTTCTGGAGGAGTTTGCAAGAGGCTGTAGGCACACAGCTATATTTAAGCATAGCCTATCACCCTCAAACCGATGGTTAGACGGGAAGGGTGAACAAAGTACTGGAAGATCTTTTGAGACTATGCATTCTTGACTTTGGAGGATCTTGGGAGGATCATCTCCCTTTGGTGGAATTCGCTTATAACAATAGCTACCAAGCCACTATAGGCATGGCACCCTTCGAAGCTTTATATGGAAGGCCATGTCGATCACTAACTTGTTGGTGGGAGTCCACAGATAAACTTATACTTGGGCCGGACATGATTAGAGAGACTTCAGAGAAAGTGGACTTGATACGAAGGAGAATGAAGACTGCCCAAGATAGATAGAAATCCTACGCAGAGAAGAGAAGGACCGACCTTGAGTTTGAAGTTGGGGATAAGGTGTTCCTTAAAGTATCTCCTTTGAGGAATGTCATCCACTTTGGGTCCGTAGGAAATTTGGCACCACGATTCGTAGGACCATTTCCTATCATCGAAAGGATTGGGACGATGACCTACAGAGTAGAGCTGCCTGAAAAACTGGCTGGAGTTCATAATGTTTTTCATGTATCTTAGCTACGAAAGTGCTTACATGAGTCAGCAGAAGTTGTGGACCCAAGCATACTAGAGGAAGTCGAAGTGGAACAAGAAGCGACTGTGAGGAGAGTTCCAACTCATATCTTGGGGATAGAAGTCAAAAAATTGCACAACCGTGAAGTTAAGCTTGTCAAAGTTCAATGGAGCGACGCCGAGGAAGATGCGACTTGGGAGACTGAGGCCAAAATACGTGCAGCCTACCCTTTTCTTTTTGAGGGTACATCTTTGTTCTCTTTTTCCTTAAGTTTATTCAAGCTTGTATCTACCTTTTAGTGTATCTCCTCGGTCAGATTCTTTATCCTTAGGTAGAGACCAATGGATGTAAACATGTATTTGAAACATGTTATGATTGATGGATACTAGTGGACGCAAGTGTTTGCTTGTGGTTGCTCGTGGATACATATACACACACATTAGGCACTAGATCGTCTCAATCACTTTCATACTGCATATAAATGTGTGCTTATTTAAATTAATGGATGTATAATGGTTGTGTTATCATATGGATGCTGCATTCGGATGAATGGTTGCACACGCATGTAGAAATAATATGTATCATTAGGGATCTTTTGCATACATAATGGATGCATGGCACTATCATAATTTGCATTAAGGAGGTCAACTGAATCAGTAGACCGCCTGATTTTGCATTAGATACGGACATGTACACACACTGTGCATATTAACATGAAAGCATTAGAAGTCTTTTAAGGACAATGGATGTCTGTGTTTGATGGATGAGTAGATGGACGATTGGATGACAGGATATGTATTCTTCGTAACTTCAAGATTTTGGGGTCGAAATCCTTTAAGGAGGGCAGAATGTAACACCCCATGTTTTCTGTTAACATAAACTAACGAATTGAGGAATAATTAATTTTAAATGTGAGAATCGAGGGAAACGGGTTACGCCATTGTGTTCGTCTCGGAATTCTGGTTGAGATAGAGTCCGAGTTTGTGTAAATTGGACTTCGTGTGAAGAAGTTATGGCTGTCGGAAGTTTCCAGAAAATTCAAATTTAAATTCAAAAATGAATTCAGAATCAGAACTGGGCAAGGCGGGAAATTTCACGCCCAAGGCCAGGTCGACCAGGGGGTCGACCTTAGTGTCGACCTACCTATAGGTCGACCTGGGGGTCGACCTACCCCCCTCGGGCAGATTTGAATTAAACCCAATTCTGAGCTGCTGCTGAGTCATTAGGGCTGAGTTGGCTTTTTGGATGGTTCAGGTTGCTTCTAGGTTGATCGGATGGCCTAAATTAATCCTAATCTCTATATAAACACATGTAGACTCAAACCCTAAAATCTAATCAAAATTAGAACCATGGCCGTCATGCTATCACCCCGCAACCTGGAGTAGCCGCCACCAACTAGAGGAAAAATAAAGCTAATCAACTCAATTCAACTTAAGTCTACAATAACAACAACGAATTTGTCTACTTCAAAGGCGAGCTAAATCAATTTCAGGACACAGATCCCAGAACTCAAGACCTTCTTTGAGTTGTGAGTTCGATTTCTTTAATAAGATAATTAACATGTTAATTAATTGAGTTATAATTTGGATTATATGGCTATGTTTGTGGAACATTGGAAAAAATGTGATATTTTGTGAATATATGCTAGTTGTTCATAATGATAGTTTTTGTTGTGGATCCCTTTGTATATGCCAAATCACCTATGTTCAACTTGATTCATGTTTGACATCATTTTATATGCAAGTTTGGGTGCAGATTATATGCAAGTTCCTATGTGAAATGTACACAAGTTTACATGTGAACCAAGTAAAGTGACTATATGCAAGTTTAGTTAGAAATTGGATTCACATGTATGCAAGATTACACCTTTAGATTTAGATCTATGACATACATAGTTTTATGCAAGTTTGTGACTATGGCCTATGCAAGTTTGGGTGAAAACTATGTTCATACCTGCAAGTTCACACCTTAAGGTCTATGTTTAGATTCATGACAATACAAAGTTTATGCAAGATATGTTGTAATCCTTATTCGTAAGTTAGATCCATTTTGTGTGTTATGCAAATTTGCGATGTTTCTTCCCTTTTATGTCATTAGACTAATTGCTAGTCTAATATATATATATATGCCATGATACGCGAAGGAACAATGTGGGGACGATGGGGGTAATATCGAATATACACATATTGAGAATTGGAATAAATGGCCTTAAAAAGGCATATAATTAATTTAAGACATTAATTGGAAAAATTGTATTTATGGACATAATTTTAAGAGACAATTATGGACATAAATAAATTGGGAATTTAGTTTACAAATTTGAATAGGGATATTAATCCAATTTGGGTTAAATAAAGATGTGTAATAATAAACCACCTAAGACAAGAGGTTAGACTCTTTTGTGGTGTAAGACTGCCCGGACCCGCGTGGCAAATCTAGCAGCCACAAATGGCAGTCTAATGTGAGAGGTAAAAGGAATGAATTAAATGCGTAACAGTTGTAAAGACACGAGGTTAGGCTCGTTTGTGGTGTAAGACTGCCCGGACCCGCCCGGCAAATCCAGCAGCCACAAATGCCAGTCTAATGTGGGAGGTCTTTACAAGGTTACGGTTTTAATGAATTAAAAAAACTTAACCAGATAAACATGTGGTGGGACATGGGGGGTTAATTGGATGCCTTGGGTGGCATGTGAAATTAAGAGGGTGCCTTGGGTGGCATGTGAAATACGATTAGATGCACTTAACCAAGATTGAAACATGTAAGAAGACATGAATAAGAATGGGGTTAAGTGGGGAAAACCTTAGAGGGGACCAAGCAAAGGTGGAAAGCTTGTGTCATACATGGGGGCCTTTTCAAATCAGTAACCCATTAAGTATCTTTGTGGGCTCGACCCAAGTCGAGGATGGGACACGCGTACTGGGTTTGATTGTAAGAGGTCAAAACGGGTTAGCGGTGGCAACGCAAGTCCAACGAGGTCATATGTGTGTGTGTCCCCAGGCTAGTAGGTAAGACGTTGTTGCATCGTGTAGATATAAGCCGTGCATTTTTGGTGGTATCGGGTTGCCACTTTGGGGAGTGATACACCCCACTGTGGGGCCATCACGGGTATCTACGAGTTAGGGAGCCGATCGAATGGGGGTAGTGGGTACACCTAGTGGAGATAGGGGAAGACGACACCTATGAAGGCAGCTAGGGGTACACGAAACTACCATTATCATTATTAAGTTTTGTAGGCGGGATCAACTTTTAGGGTGTTTGGTGTGGTGCAATGTAGTAATTATCTTATAGTGATTAGGTGCGCCTTTAACGTTATCTTTGTTCATCTTATTTCCTTTGTTTGCTCTGTCAAGCCCATTTGTTCACAGTCATTTCCTTATTTTCCAGCTTATGCCTTATCCTAGTTACTTTAATGATTATATTGTTAAAGTTATTGCACTCGCCAGACTTTGTGTCTAATCCCCTTTGTTTCCACCTCTTTTCTTCCTCCCCCCAGGTGCTCAGGGTGGGACTAGTACTAGTGGAGCTTGATTTGGACAGCTTTATCTCTTTCTTTTGGAAGTTGCTTGGATTGCTGAAGTAAAGTTCAACCTATCTTATTTATGGCTATTTTATGTTGGGGTTATGTCTTTTATTTTATGTACTCGGAACTTATTTGTCAAGATGGATAATAAGTGTATTTGGTTTTGTAGTTGGTTTTTGATGTGATGTAACCAAACTATTTCTCCACTGCAATAAAAGTGGTTTTTATTTTCCAAGTACCAATATATTTATTTGTCTTGTTTACTTTTCTGTTCTATACAAAATAAACGCCCCACCAAAATTAAGGCATTCCCTTTGTGAGTGACCTTAATGGAGATGGGGTGTCACAGTATGACATAAAACACGAAATCCATCTTGTCGTCAAGTTCCTCCTCTGACTTCAGATTGGTCGCCATATTTCAGCATTGTGACAACCCGACTTTTGAAGATTGAATATTTAAATATTTTATTTAAATACTGAATGTTAATTAATTGAGTGACGGTTCCAAAAGTTGATTTCTCATAAACAATTGAATCAAGACTCAAGGCTGATTCCATTGAGTCCTGATTATTCGTTATGTGGTAAAAAAAAAATGTGAGAATCGCTATATTTCGGGATTGAATGATTTGAGAGTCAAAACAATTTGGAAATATGTGTAAAATTGTCAGTTTGGGTCATAGTCTCGAATATCAATGAAACTTATGCTATCGAAATCATATCGTTGTAGCAATGTATGATGTCAAGTTTCATAGCAAATGGACTTACCATTTGGTAGTGCGAAAATAAAGCATGTGTCGATTTCGATTGAAATTAAAATGAGACAAACAAACAAATAACCAATTAAATTGTATTGCCTGTCTCATAAGCTATAGTATCTTTCCTCCTCCCTTTCTTATTTCACTGTTATGTTTTCGTTCTCTTCAAAAAATGGCCACCTCTTTCAAAAATCAAAATCTACTCTAATACAACGTTAAATATTGTGAAACCAAGCTCAATGGACTCGTGATTCGATTCTCTCCAAAGCCATCTAAGTTGTAGCCTGGAATCTCCTATAGCCCAGGTCGATATTTTTAACCGTGAGTGGTGAGTTATTTAGGGTTCGGGTTAACGGACCTATAGAGTATCATGAGGAAAATCGGAGGCCGTCACTGCATTTCTCATGGCATTCGACATATGTAGACCAATTTTTATCAAAATTAGTCAAGTATTGTGAGGTGCGACATTTCATGGTCTTCACTGTTTTGTTGTAGCCAACATTTCAAATGCATTTTGCTCTAGGGGTCGAGAGATCTATTTTTGGGGATGAACGCGTCGATATTAGGATTAGGAATTCGTATGAGCGATTGGATTCAGATTCGATTAAGTATTAAGGCGTATCATTATTTGTGACGCACCATGGAATGGGTTATGCACCCTATAGGGGATGTAAGCATTGGTGAAGAAAGGCTAGTGGAATTCTTGTTATTAGTTAATTGTTTATTTCATTTGTGTCAATTTTTTATCATATAACTTATATCTTATGTAACTTTTGCGTATAAGGTCAAATTTGGACGTCGTTTCTTCCGTTGGGCCCATATTGAAGAGCTCTACGCTTTAGCGCTTATTTGGGATGATTCGGCTATATTGAGTGATATTTTCTCTCATTTTACTATAGTATTAAAAATGGTGTTTTTAAACTTAATTGAATTTTAAATGGGATTTCTAGCCTAATAAAATTTACCTAATAATTTTATAAGTCAATTAAAAATGTTTTAAAATATTTTAAGATTAAGTATCACATTCTACCCCATTTTTACAATATTTATCGATATTGCTAGGTTTAATATATTTTGTCATATCTCACTAGAATTGTTATAGATAGGTTTTATTTGTTCTATTTATGGTAATATGGATGTATGTTTGTTGTTTTAAACATTTACAGGACTATTGATTGCATGGCTTCTTGTTTGCATAGTTTGGCTGCATATGCAATTTATTGGCGATCTAGGATTAGAATAGCTTCGCCAAGAAGCTCCGGGATGAGCGTATCAACATAGATACAGTAAATGAACTCAACAAAGAGCACGATTTTGAGACGAACGTCAAGCGCTTTCACTAGACAAGTATTTAACCAATTTTGTTTAACTACTTGGTCTGGGTGGTCGTTAGCGATTACGATTGAGTAACCGATATCGACTACTATTAGTATTGGTCGTTTTAACCAACTTTGATGTGGACAGTGACCAATATTCAACCAATGTTTGTTAGATACATGGTGTAAGTAGTCGTCAATGATCACTAGTGAGTGATCGATATTGGCAACTATTGATGTTGGTTGTTTGACCAATTTTGACATCAGCGACGACGAGTTTTCGAGCAGTTGGATAGGGTGGTCCATTCGATGGCGGATCCGACATGGTAGCTCTTTGATCAGATACTGGTACGAGATAGGATAGGTGCTTCGTCAGGGAGTACAAATAAATGGCGCAATCCTTGGATTGAGGTAGTGAGATCTTCAAAGTGAGCTAGGGACTGCAACTCTTTGACTTCGAGGCTCGGATGTGCTCGAGATGGATCGATGGGATGGGTCGATAGTAAGAGATTCTCGATTTGGTGAGACTATGGGATGAAGCGATGGATTGATCAATGCCATGCATTTCGTAATGGGATGGGCTGCGGGATCATGGATCAATGTGATGTGTAGTTTGTAGGAGGAACGAAGTCTTTGGATAATAAACTCAAAACAAGGGTATCGTGGGGGGACCAATTAGGGTTATGTGGGATGTAGCTTAGGGCGGTAATGCACGTGTCAGCGAGACACAGAGTTCAACTATTATTGGATTAGTTTGAGGTAGAGCTGGATTTGGTTCGGTACAAGAATTTATATTCAAAACCATTACCATACTATGGTAACAGAAAAATCATATCATTAGCAATGAAAGTAATCGGTAAACTGATAATTCGATTTTGGTTGGTAATGCTTGGTATAGATCGGTAATTACTTTTTACCATATGCAAGTTTGATATCTATCTGTTTACAATTGTTCATGTTGAAAGAGAAAATACTAAGAGTTGTTATTTTCTGTTATATTATATTTTATCGTTTTATTTTGTGTTGGAAAAAAGCTAAAATATTGTACAAATTCATATTACAAAATAATAATTACATCCAATTTGATAACATAATAGTATTTTGCTATATTTTCTATTAAACCATTATACTTTAAACGCGCTATCACATAATAGAAATATTATACACACACATACGTATATATATATATATGTATGTATGTTTATGTGTACAAAGATATACGGTAGGTATGGTATTACCATATTTAATAGTTGATTACCATTACCATACTATATAATTTCATGCGGTTTGACAAACCATACCACAAAATTGATTACCTAATTTTTCGGTACCATTTTAATTGGTAGCAGTTAGTAATGACTATAAATGTTAATATGGTTAAAATATCCAGCCCTAGTTTGAGGGCATACTCAAACTAGAAAAGAGACGATGGAAGCAGTTCGTGGATGTAATGAGGCTTCAATGGACCGATGGAAGTAGTTCGGTATACGAGGCTTCAAGATAACGAATAGGCCGAGGGGGCTCAATCTTTAGAATAGAGTAGTGTAACTCTGTTAGTGGATGGCCAAGGAATCATTGGTAACTCAGAGTTTTTAAGGGTGGCTCATAGCAGGGGTATCGGTGGGGATCCCATTAAGGTTGGTAGGATCTTGTACCCTGGGCCGGTAGAACACGAAGTCGACTAATACTAGTATTTACATTAGTCCTTGGCTGTACCTAGTTGCCATACGAGTTTTCGATGTATTCAGGGTTATAGGAGGTGATAGATAGGATTTGTTTGATGGATGTTATGATTTTTGTGGTTGCTCCTATCTTGTTTCTCTTAATAGACTATCACCTCTAACATTCTAGAGAGAGGATGGAAAGTAGGAAGGGAGTAGGCTATTGAGATTCATCTATCCTAGCACAGTTTACTCTTTTACTATTCTGGGTAGCATGTACTATAGATTATACGTACCGATTCTGTGTATGCATGGACATGATAGGTATGACTTTCCATACCTTTATTCCTTATACTATCAGGGGTTGTGTAGTATTTTGGGTGTTGGTTATCGCTTACACCAGACTGTTGTCCGACTCAAGGTTTTATGTTTCCATTTATTATCCTAGGTGCTCGTCGACGATGTTGATGAGCATGCAAGGCAAAAATTATTAGCATTACTTGGATCCACGGAGGTGGATTTGAAGAAGGCGACTCCTTTTTATATTATACATTTCTACATGTATTATTGTTGTTTTTTCCATTGTATTACGCTATGGATCCTCGACAGTGTTATGTATTATATGAGATGGTTTATCAATGGGTTTATTTGTCTCTTGTATGAACACTATTATTATGTATAACCGTACAAACCTGTACTCTGATTATGTGGTTTATATAGTTATTACTGTCTTGCCTATTATATCTGTTATTATTATATATTGTCTGATGTGATGTGAGATATTCGATAGGTTTTGTGATTGTGTTTTGTTTCCTTCTCTTCTTTTCTTTTCTCTTCCTTTATATTCTATTTCTCTCCTCTTCTCTTATTTCTTTCTCTTAGCAATTGTTCCACACTGATGGTGTAGGATTGTCATAATATTTGGTATTAGAGCTTAGGTTACATAGTTTGACCTAAGCATTATCATAATCATGAGTTAGTATATATGAGAGAGTACATATTCATGATATATTTTGGTTCTCGAACTATATATTTGTAGTATATATAGTGTGGGTTCTTCTATGCAAGGGTACAACGGTATGATTCCTTTATTAGTGATTGGTTATTCTTTTTATTTGTGACGATCTAGCAAATGAGGAATATTACCATTTACTCCGTTTTTAGGGTTAGCAGATGGGCAGGATTGAGAGTGTTAGCTTTGATCTATGAAATTTGTTCTTGGTGGTGATGAGGGTCGATGTTGGGGTATCCCATCTTCAGTGGTTTCTTATGGTACTCAAGTACAAAGGTTGACTATATCGTGCTATATGAATATTTATGTATCCATGAGGCAAACCGTTTTTTGGAACGGAGTTGGATGTTATGGTGCAAGTGCTATGTGGTTTAGTCTTTTGCTTGGTATTCTTCGATGACTTGGAGTTAGGTGGTGCTGTAAGGTTGAGGGCTAATTACGTTTTGGAAGCTCCAAGTATGAATCTGATTTGGTTGAGAGTTCTTATTTTGATTCACTATAATCGATTCGCTCAGGACAAGTTCATGGTTCACTTCGAAGAGTTTGATTTGAATTCTTGGAAGTCAGTGTCTTATAGAGGTTCGTCGGTTGAGGCGACATGTTTGTGTTGGAGTATATGACCAATTCGATTCTATAGAAGAACTGGTCATACTTTCGCAAAGTACTTCACACAAAAGATTGGAAGTTTCACTGGGGTGAGCGATCAACTGGAAGCAGATTTCGTCCAAAGAGGATGATGACTTAGAGAGGTTGATCAATCGGTTTTGGTGCTTTATCTTATACCAAGTGTTAGTTTTGCGCTGCTGTTTAGGGAGGAATCATGGTGGCGCATATGTTGATCGTCGTTCCTATTTTGTCGTATGCACCCTCGAGAGGAGAAACATGAAACGATGTCATTGTTTGATATATGCTCTCCACCAATGGCGTTTCCAAGCTTGTTTTATTTTTACATTAAGATTTTTTCATTCTGTCTTATCTACTAAGTGATGGATGGGATGAGTTTGGGACTCCAGAATATTGATCTATTTGATTTTGAATTACCATGTTGAGGATTCAGTTCGACCGTACAACATTTCGTATTTGGTCGCCAAGAGATAAGATTATGGATGATTGCAACATTCGTAGGATCACTTTGGGGCCTTGAGGTGGGGAATTATTACAACATACTGTTTATACTTGTCAGTATACATGGTTCATCAAAAATTATTTCATCGAGTCACGTTTGTTTGAGGTTTCTACTGATTGCTTAGATTCAATTAGGTTTAGTACGCGAGTTTAGGATTTTTCTTATTGGGTCAATACAGAAGGTTAATGGTAGTGAGAGGTTATTGATGATGATAGTGGGCTAGAAAATTTTGCGATTTAGTAGTGATTCGTCCTTGAACGAGCGATAGTGGAAAGCGAGTCACTTATTGTTGGACAGTAGCGGGCTGAGAAATCGAATCTCCAGTAGAGAGTCGGCATCTAAGCTTGTAGCTTGATAGTATTTGGACATTAAGGCAAAACTAACACTAGAGGGGAGGTGAATAGTGTTTTTGAGAAATTTAACAAAATCTTAAACTTATACGATCTACTATATGAATCACACATCACAGAGATAATCACAGACACAGAATCAAACAAAAACACAAAGACAAACAAAAATAAAATGCAGAAAAGGAAAGAACACACCGGATTTTATACTAGTTCAGATTACCCCTACGTCCACTCCCACGCAACGCTAGATTGCGCAGAGTTTTATTACTATATCAATATCCAAGTACAACGCCCTTGATTTCATGGCCACAAGGTTACCACCGATTCCAAACACCCTTGATCATGTATAATCCCCTGATTTCCCAGATACAAGGTTAACACTGCTCCGTTTCCTTGATTTCAAGGTGTAATAACCCGGAAATCTGGGCCAGTTTAAAATTTTTATTTTGGCAATTTTGGCGAAGTTTGAATATTTAAAATGAATTATTTTAAATAATATCGACGAGAAATTTATTTTGAATAGAATTCAAACGAATATATTTATATAGATCGTCGTTAGAATATAAATATTTATTTATATTTATAAAAGGAATTGAAAATGGCGCGGTAGTTCGATAATTCGATTTCAAACTTCAAATGAATGTACCGGGTGCAAAACAAATCAGATTTTAGTGAAACCAAAAATAATAGGATCTAATTGATGATATCTTTCCAACGAATCCGAAAAATCGAAATTTCATAACGGGAATCAAAAGATATGTCCAGTTGAAAATTCTAAATAGTCGCTATAGAATTCAGGCCCTTAAAAAAATGGAAATTTTGCAAACGACCTCGGATTTCGACAAAACCACTTTTGTTGGATCCGCGATGTCAAATTATTGCTAGGTTTCAAATTTCATAATTTTTCGAATCAATATGTGAGCGTGGCAAAGGAAAACGCGTTCGACCAGTTTCAGTTGATTTTAATCGACTGGAAATTGGTCATTTTTCAAACGGTCTCAAAATTTGACGAAACTAGTTTTGTTAGGACCGTATAGTCAATACGAAGCTAGAAAATATTTTCTGGAATTTTTTGAGTTAGTATGTGGCCCCGGTAATTTGAAATGTGCGTTTAAATTGAATATATAAAGAATTATACTTTAAATTCAACGAAAACTGATTCAAATGATCGAATCAGCTTACGATATATATCCCATTGTGTTCGGAATGAGGGTAATCAGCTAGGGATGACAGTCGTTGGGTTCAGATTGGAGTTCGAATAAAAAAGTCAACTTTTCTTGATTAAAATAATAATATAATTAAATATATATTCCTTAGCTCTCTCTCTCCCTCACTTCTCTCTCGTTCAACAGAATAAAGGAAAAAAAAGAAAAAAGAAAAAAAAAAACCAAAATCGATCACGCTCGGTCCTCCTCCGCCGCCACCGTCGCACGCCGCCACCTCTCCCCCTAGGCGCCGCCGCCGACGCGATACTCCCCCTCTGACGCCTCCTCTCTCCTCCTGCAGACCAATGCGCACCCCTCCTCAGTAATCAAAGCCGCCACTTCCCTCTCCTTCTCCAACCAGACGCGTCGCCCTTCCCCCCCTCCTCCATCTGCCGCCTGTGAAACCCCCCCTCCTCCATCTGCCGCCTGCGAAACCCTCCCTCCTCCATCTGCCGCCTGCGAAACCCCCCCACCCTCTCTGTTGCGATGCGCGACCCCCTTGGCCACCTCCCCCGCTCCGACGACTTCCCCCTCCGCCTGCAACACTCCGGCGCGCCCTTCCTCAGCTTGATTCCGACAGTGAACCCCCTCCAAACGAAAAACAGTAAGTGTGTTTTAATTTAATTTAATTTATCTATTTTATATGAAATTTGCTTTAAAAATCTGAAATGATATAAATGTATAGATTTGAAAATAAAATCATGATTTTTATAGTGTATTCATATAAATAAAGATGCGATTTTTATACGGTGTTCATATGGACGAAAGATTAGATTTTTATTTTTATATGAAGCGAAAGATTATATTTTTATTTTATATATGAAGTGAAAGATTATATTTTTCTATATGAAAAGATTACATTTTTATAGAAGAAAAGATTAGATTTTTATTCATATGAACGGTATGTAAAAATTAGATCTTTATTCATTTAGGAAAAATTCGATTTTTATATATTGAATAGCAAAGTAAAAATTCGATTTTTATATATTGAATAGCAAAGTAAAAATTCGATTTTTATATATTGAATAGCAAAGTAAAAATTTTGATTTTTATATATTGAATAGCAAAGTAAAAATTCGATTTTTATATATTGAATAGCAAAGTAAAAATTCGATTTTTATATATTGAATAGCAAAGTAAAAATTCGATTTTTATATATTGAATAGCAAAGTAAAAATTCGATTTTTATATATTGAATAGCGAAGTAAAAATTCGATTTTTATATATTGAATAGCGAAGTAAAAATTCGATTTTTATATATTGAATAGCGGTATAAAAGTGTGATTTTTATATATGTAGAGAAAGCGGGCAACGAAAGTGATGAGAGAAGAAACGACAAAGATTTCCTACATAAGAAGAGTCGTGGCGTTGGATTAGCAATTCTGTGAGAACTTCTCACCTTTAACTTTCTTTTTTCTAGTTATATTATATATATACTAGGATGCAGATGGTGTTTAGTAGCACCCGACACCATTGTCCACAGACCATGGACTTGTTTGTTTGGTTGTGTAGTTAGTTAGATTGTTTGATTTGATTTGGTTGTTTGGTGAATTGAAATTGATTTGATTGATGTGTGAATGGCGTGGGCCTTCACTAGACCGGGGATAAGGCTAGGCCTTGTCCCGCTTCTAGTATCGTGCCGTTATGCCGTCGAAATTTTCTAAAATAAGTTAGAAAAATAAAAATATCAGTTTATTGTGTAAATGAACTAAATAGAAATTCATGTGTTGAAATAAAATATTTTATCGTTAAAAATATAATTTTTAACGTGGAAGTGAATAAAATAAAATATTCATTTACAAACCAGACGGTTTGTTTATGAACACTAATTTGACTGATTGATTGGGGCGATAAATTTTACACATCGCCCAACTGCACAAATAAAATCTGTGTTTGATTGTTTGAAACCCCACACGGGTGTTGGGATGATATTGGCTATACACTAATCCCAATTGTTTAGTGATTTGTCGATCGATTGATTGACAGACTGTGTAAGCGTTGAATATTTATATTCGATGCTTATCCAGTGTAGAACGCACTTTGGATGATGGTTGATTGTTTATCGTCATTGTTGTGTATTTGAATTGGATGAAATCCATATAATCCACATTATATGGTACTTGACTGTGTCTGATTCCAGTTCAGAATTAATAAATATTTTCAAATAATATTTAGTGAATATAGAAATATGTGAAGCCGTGTTGATTAGATTGACGCCATTTTGACGTGAACGATATTTATATCGATTTTATAATGAATATCGATTTTATTCATTTTATAATGAATCTCGAAAGTGATTTCAAAATCTGATATTTTGAAAAGAATTGAAATTCAAACTGAATTCAAATTGAATTGAAAACGAATTTGAATTGAATCGAATAGAAAACAAATCTGAATTGAATTGAATTAAATTGAAAACGAATTGAAATTGAATTGAAATCGATTTGAAATGAATTTAAAACGAATTTATATTGGAATATTCAATTTTGATTTGAAATTGAATATGAAGTTGAAACCGTTTGAAAATGAATTTAAAACGATTTATAAAGCATGTTTTGAATTGAAATCGATGAAATATATATAATATATATATATTATATATATAATGGCCTGAATAGAACGCGCCGCGCCGCGCCGCGGCAGTTCGCGAATTTCGACCATTGACTTCGAACGGATATTACGGGAGATCCGACCGTCGGATTCTCCTAAAACCGGAACCCTTGGGTTCGTATCGAAAAGCGATTTCTAATGAATATTAGAAATTTGAAATCTAACGGTTGGATTTGGAATTACGTCCAAATCAAATTTGGAAAAGGTCGCTGTAAGTGCAGTTCAATGGCCATTGATGGAAATCGACTGTACGGGCCTTGGTAAAATTATTAAAAATAGTAATAATTTGTGTAAAATCATAAGAAATGATTTAGAAAGATTGGGATGAAAAACTCCATATTTGAAAAGATAAAAATATATTTTTATCGAAATGAACTAGTTTTGAAGAATTATAATTCTATTTATTTTTAAATAAATAAATTGGAATTGAAATGGTTTTGAAAATAACCAGAATTTCCAATATTTGAATTGGAATGGATTTGAATCGAAATTGTCTTCGGAATATTTCGATGTTGGATTTCGTGATGATACAGATATTGTTATGGGAATTTGAAAGATATATATATATCGTTATTTCCAATACGATATTTGTTGGTCGTAGAATTTGATATTGAATATAAGACGATATATTTTCTATTCAGAGCCTTGTATTTAATATCAAATGTGATTTGGGTTTGTCGTGAATGGTGTCTTTATTAACACTGTTCTTAAGCCCAGTTGAGAAAATGATTAAATCTTTTTAGTTAGATTTAATGAAGTGTACCAATTAAATAATATTTAATTGGTATTGAATTCGAATTGATTCTTGGGTTTATCGTGAACAGTGTTTTATATAACACTTGTTCTTTAACCCGATAATTAATGAAATGTGATTTTGGGTTGTCGTGAACGATATCTTCAATAATACTGTTCTTAGACCCAAAGGAGTTAAGAAAATCAGAAACTAACCGGGGATTAGTTAAGTTGAATGATTTCTGGGGTATTGATCTGATGTTGGTTTCGGCCTTCGGGGTTAATACTTAGGGAATTGCTCACTTGCTAATTTACGGTCGGGGACTGATTGAAATGTGATGTGATTTTGGGTTTATCGTGAACCGTGTTTTAAATGACATGGATTCTTTAACCCAGTCACAGATTAAAACTAAATGGAGTTTTAATGAATCTTTAATTAGATTTAAACGTGAAATGGTAATTAAATTTACCGATAATACTGTGGTGTTAGATATGAAGTAAGACCCATTTTACTTCATGGGATGAATAGGTTGGGATTGGGAAACAAAACAAATGATTACTTCGGTAAGATTCGTTAATCCCGACTAGTTTGAAGTGATATTCAAAAGGATAGATTAAAGAATAAATTTAAAGAATTTATCTTTGATAAAATTAAAGGGAACCTTTCCCTATGAATGTGAAATTTAGAAACTAACTGTCGGTTAGCTAAGCAGAATGGTTTCCTGGATATTGATCTGATGTTGGTTTCGGCCTTTGGGGTTAATATTTGTGGAATTATTCTCTTGATTAATTTACGGTTAGTGACTGATGAATTGGAATGAGGCGTATGTTGTGTTTGTGTAACACTTATTTAAAATATACGCGAGTTATTCGGGAAGACCGGGTTTATCCCATTCTGAATAACTGATACGACGATAAGTCGAAGATGAAGACGGTGGTCGAAGACCGGAGGTCTTCACGTCGTTTGGGTGATTACTGACGATCTTGTTTGGGATGTACACCCAAGAAGATGGAAACAGTTGGTGATCGTCCAGACGTATTTGGAGATCGATGGATATGCGGGGTACAAGGTGCCTCCGGTTTCGTTCAGACCCAGAACGAACTTGAAAATGGACTGTGTGTATGACATTGGATTTCAGTCTGTGTGATTGATTTCTATTAAATATATATCTGTTTGGCGGCGGAGAATTTATTCTCTTGCTTAATGCCCTTCTCTGAGACGTACGAGCTCAGGGGTTATATACTGATGGATATCAAACGCATAGAGTGAATTGCCTGTGTGGCATGCCTAAGTGGCAAATGATCAAGGCTTCTGTTGAAAAGCAAAGTCTTGTGGTTGATGATCGAAGCACGACCTTTGTGGCGTAGCTTTGTGTAACGTTTACTTCGCGAGTCTCACACTCCGGTTGTGAACCAGAAACGGGAGAGGACCTCAGGGAGGGCATGTGTTTCTTTCTAGCTAAGGTGGTGTCAGTGACCTACCAGCACTGACATTTATATACTTTTCACCTGTGTGGTTGTTGCTGTTGCGAGGCGCCTCGGTTTGATCGGACGATCCGGGTCCGATGGAGTCATTCGTTGGCTCATTTACGCCCCAAAGGGCGGGGAAACGTAGTGTTCAGGAATTTTAATCCACATCGGTGGACCGGCCCTGTCGCTCCAAGGGTCGATGCGCTCTGACCCTGAGGCTCGGGCTAGAGAGTTTCGAAGACGGTGAGGACGATCCCTAGCCTCGGTTCACAGACGGAAATCCAACTTCCAAATACGTGACATTTGCGGTTTTATTTGTAGAGCCTAGTACGGCGACATAGTGGGATGGGGCGCTTATGCCGTCTATGATTGATACTTATGATTTGAAGATATTTTATACAATATGCACTTATAATAGTATCAAATGATTTGTTTTAAACGTATCAAGCATTCTTGGCTATTATAAGGTAAAAACCCTATCCTCCGGCTTGCGTTGCATTGTGTGATGGGACCTGGGTCTTATAATAGCTTCATTTTTCTTTATTTAGCATTGTGCTGTTGTTTTATGCACTGGTATTCTTGGGAGGAAACCCGTTCCGTGTTATACGGCGTGGTCCCTTGATTTACTTTACTTTGAAAATAAAGATAAATAACTGTTTTAGTTCTCACACCAGTCACATGACTGACCTGGAGTTTATTGTTTTAACCTAAACTCTGGGTGCCCTTATTTTGACACGGGCAGCTAGTAGTTTTGGTTTTGCAGATTTATATTCATAGGATCCTGGTTTACAGCTGGAATGATATCCGGAAAGCTTTGTATCCGTATATCTCTTCTAGTTGTGTATTGTATTATTTTCCGCTGCGATGTATTTAAATGTAATTTAAATCTCTGATATTTCTATGTAATATTTATTTATGCTCTGTATATTCTTGTATTCTGATGGAATTGTTGTAAGATACAATGAAATGTTCTCCCGTCTGCGTTCTTTTTTGTCGTGTTCTCAAAACAATTCGTTCTTTCTCTTCTCTTCGGAGACCGGGGAAGTTCGGGTCGTTTAACAAGGCTACAAGTAACACATCTTTTTCCAAATACTACCCAAACATCCTCATCATCTATAACTCTTCAATAACATTTCGATTCAGAAAGTAATGAGTAGAGAGTGAGAAGAGAAGAAGTTTTATATAAATAGAATTGGATTTGGTAGAGTATAAGTGTACAAATCATAGAAATATGAAATATTAATGGTGTAAAGAAAGGGGATGAAGATGGAGAAAAAGAATGATGAAAAAAATCCGAAATCAGCCCTTATTTATAAGATCTGAAAGGTTGCAACGCTTCTGGAACGTTACAAATAGTGAAAAGACACTTCCTTTCAAAATTAAAAAATATGACAGTTATATGTCAACATAGGGAACTATGTATGTTGACATATACTAGTTCAAAATTGAAATTTGAGTATTTTTTATGTGTTTTGATATGTATAATTCTGGAAATTATTGAATTAAAACACAGTGATATAAATGAATATTATAAAGTAGAAAACATTTGAAATCATGAGTATAAATTATATAAACATATTTATAAAATTATAAATTTTAAAACTATATAAATATAAAGTATATAACTATATAAATATATATAAAACCTATAGATTTAAAACTTGAGACTAAAATCAAAATCAAAATAGAGAAACTTAATAAAGATTGAAGATAGAATTTGAAGTTTTGAAATTCAAAAATTGAAAATCAGAAATTGAAAAAACAGAATTTGAATTTGAACCTGGAGTGCTATTCAGAGTCTTACATAAATTAGGCTCTGTTACTATATTTATCTTGAACTCTTGAAATCTTGATTACTCATGAGTCTTGAATCATCTCTGGATTCTGAATCTCTATAAGCTATTAAACTGTACAATCTTCATTATTAATTCCTGTATACAAATCCAACGTATGTACACACACACATACACACATATATATATATTCTAGATAAAGGTGTTAGTATATATTTTATAATCAATTAATATTGAAATAAGGTTGTTGTCATCAAAACTCCATTCTCCAACAATCTCCCCCTTTTTGATGATGACAACCTTAGTTTATAAAATACCATACTAGTACATACCTGTTGATGATGATCCTTCTAATACTCCCTCCGTCTATATGAATCCTATAAACTAAGTATATATTTTATAATTTCTTCCCTTTTGGCATTATCAAAAGGAATTATAGAAATACTCCCCCTAAATTCTATAACCATCTAAATAATTCCTATACTAAAGTAAAGTACTCCCCTCAATCCTAAATATATCTATATAATCCTTATACAAAAATACTCCCCCTGAATCCTATATATATATCCTATAATTATAATAATACTTCCTAAATTCATGATTATACATCAATCAAGACTAAGTATCAAAGTATTATAATTACATGTGTTTCATGTCATAAATACAAACCAAGCACATCACACCATATATTTACTATATACAAGTTCCAAATCAAAAAATTCAAATAAATCAATCAAATCATACCAAACAATTAAACGTTTCTTGGGAATTTTACCCAACCGTCTTCTCCAAAGATTAGATCCTTCTTGATGACCTCCCAATTTTCATCTTCTTAGGTTCGTGGTGCCTTAGCGAGATTATTATCTTCATCTCTGAAAAGAGAGGAGATTAGCCACCGTATTGCATCAAAGTGCTTCTCTTGTAGTTCAAACATCTTTATTTGACTTAATTCAAGATGACGTTGGTTTCGTAGAATTATGAGAGGATGTTCTTAAAGGAATTCAATGTTTCTTGAAGATTTCCACTTAGATTATGAATTGGATTTGCCATAGTTTTGATAATAAATGAATAGAGAAGAAGGAGAAATGAAATAATAAAGTTTTTTGGAAGAAAACCTCAGATAGGGTCTGGAATTCGATGGATTTTGAATGGACATGAGTTAGTTATTTAATTTTAAATTGAAAAGTTTTGAAAATATGGCAGTTATATGTTGACATACTTGCTTTAAAAAATTTCAAATTTTGAATCTTTTGTTTTTGTATTATATTATATTTAATTATAAAGTTTTTGCAGTAACTTAAAGATAATCTTAACATAAATAAAACTCCATTCATTACTTCATAAAAAGCAAATACATCCAACTAATTAAGACACATTAAATACGAGATTCGAAAGCAAATACAAACAAATATTAAAGATAAATAAAACTAAATAGGCTAGTTTTCGGCGGATGATGAGGTGGAAGATGAAATTCCAAGTTTTCTTCCTATCTTGACCATAAACTTAGACATTTTGGAAAAGTTCTTTTTGAGCTTGTTTTGATTGTTGACAATCTTCACTTGATTTTGAACAAACATCTGTAACGACCCGCATTCTACGTATCGAAGGATTGTAGAATATTTATTTCATTTTCATACGAGTCGTATAGTTGTGCAACTTTGTGGAACAACTATTAGGGTCATTTCCCATGTTCACGATTTTTGCCGTTTTTTAAATGACTGTTTTGCCCCTAGTCGATCTTGTTTCGGTCATAACTTTTGATTGCTAAGGAGTTTTGACTTGAAACCTCTTCCATTAGATCCAGATGATGGTTTACCTTTCCGTAGAGTGGTCACATTAGCCAAACGGACTCACCGTTTGGGAGATATGGCTGAAAAAAGGTTTAGAAGGTGAAAAACAGCTTAACCAGACCTAATTAGGGTGATTAGCAAGAGGGCCCATAATCCATTTCGGGATTAGGGTTATGGGGAGGCTGAAATCAGTTAGGAAACAATCTATTTTCATTTTCTCAGCCGCCTAAAACATTTCTCTAACCTTAGCCATGGCCTCCACCTTCTAAAATCATCCCAAATCACCTTCTAATCACTAATTAAGAAGATCTACGTCAAATCAAGGTAAATCAACACAAATCAGAGTTGGAGCTGTTGTGTTGTATAGGAAAACGCCCCAAATTAGAGATAATTTTAGATCTAAGTTTTATTTGTGGCTAAAGTGAGTGATTTGCATTGTTTTCACTAATTACTACGGCCAATTAGGGGTGATTAGTGATAACTAGCGAAATTATAACTTAGAAAAATCTTGAAAAAATTTGTAAAATTCTAAAATATTATTTTAGTGCTCTGATAGAAATTTGGGCTAATTTGGATAAGTTTTGCTAATTGTATGCTTAAACATGATTAAGGGGGATTAAGGGAAAAACATGGGTTTTGGGCATATTTGATCCATTTAGGCATGTTATATGGTTGTTTTGGTGTTTATGGTTGAATATACATGTTTCCATTACTGTTTGGAATGCTTTGTGATTGAATATTTAGGTTAGAATGGTCGAAAATGCCGTCGTATGGCGTAAACAACTCGCTGGAAAAGTTGCAGGAATTTGACCCGAAACGGATCAGATCGGAGGAAGGAGGCACGAACCGACCTGATCGTGACACCCTACTCATGGCCAGTGACCACGAACCGACCTGATGATTTGGAAGACGCAGAGCACCATGGACCAGAAGCCCACACTGATCCGAAGCACCCCGACCCGGTGGAAGAAGCTCGAACCCGGACCGATGAAGGCTTGACCCACGATCCAATAGAGAATCCCGACCCAAAGAGACTCACGATCCGAAGTTGGAGCCACGACTCGACACTCTGGAGAGGACACCACGAACCAAGTAGCTCGACCCGACCCGATGGGGGCAATCACGGACGAACCGAAAAGAAGGGGGAAGAGAGACCGATCTGAATGGAAGCTTGTTTCCGAACCGATCCGGAGAAGACCAAAACCCAAAATGCAAAGGTAGTCCAAATGGGAAGTAGAACTCAGGATCCAGATGGGAACCAACCAGTTAACTTCATGAGTTGGGCTTTGCTGCGGGACGTGTGCTAAGGGGTTATCGATGTCTATAGCTTTGACTCACCACTAAGAGACGAATATTGGCTATGGATCAGTGCAGTGGAGCCGCTATGACTCCATGGGGCAGAGTGGTCATAGCAAGGAATTGGGTGACAAAGTGGTAGATAACGTATACTTTACGCACTGAGTGAGAGATGTAAGGACGATTGTTGTGCTTGATTGTTTGCCATCATTATGACATGCACACGCCCTCCCCCGTTATCTTTACACCTTATGCTAGTGTCACCTTAGAGTATTATACATCCTATTGTACTAACTCTTTGGTTGGAGGTCCAGGTTCATGTATGATTGGATTATATCTGTTATTGTTCTGTTTTGTTGCTTATCACTCATACCAGACTTTTGTTTGACCCAGAGTTTTATGTCTCTTCTTATTACTCTGGGTGCTCTTAAACGAGTAGACTAGAGACAGGTTAGCTGGTTGTGCACGAGTAGCTGTCCGGAGACGAGCAGGAGGCTTACACGTATTATCCTATATATATGTTCTCCCTGTGTTGCTGCTGGTCACTACTTTGGGCATTAGTAGTGTACTTTTCTTTTACTTTGCTTTAGAGACAGACTAAAAAGTTTTGATACTGGTGATGTGGAACATAAGCTGTAATTGGATTTCCGCTGCTATGATGGTTAGTTTTCAGCTTATGCACTGTCTCGCCTGTTTTATGTCAAAATTACGTTATTATTATATTTTATCCCAACAGATGTGAGACATTCTACAGGTTCCTAGTTAGTTCAAATTCTCTTCTTTTCCTTTCTTTGGCGATCGTCTCGGGCTAGTCGAGCATTGGCACATCGCACTTTCATTAGAAATGTCGGCTAGTGTGGGGCGGGCCGTCACACTTGGTATCAGAGCTCTAGGTTGCATAGTTAACCTAGGGAAAGACACCAGGGAGAGATAGTATACGTATATAAGAGCATGTATTTGTGATATTTTGGTTTTCAAAAGTTATTATATATATAATATTAGTATATTTAAGGGTGAAGTCGCACTGCACTGGCACCACTGAAGAGATGGTTAATCGTTTTCTCCTTACAGATTGAACGATGAGCCGATATACTAGGGGTACTGGTAGAGGCGCTAATAATGGGAATGCTCCTGATATGAGGACGATGTTCACTGACTTCATGATAGAGATGTTTATAGATGTTCATAGGGCAGCTCCTAATGCTGCAAATGGTGGTGATGCAGTGGTGCAGGCGCCCAGGGCTGATTTCGCCAAGCTTAACAAGGATTATACTAGTCTTAGAGGGAAGCCGTTCTACGGAACGGAATCGGCTATAGAAGTTAAGGATTGGCTTGATAGTTGTGAGCGCATCTTCGAGGACTTAGGGATCGACGATGCGATAAAGAGGAAGCTAGCATCCCGTCAGCTGCACGGACGGGCTATGAGTTGGTGGAATGCTATTAAGGCAGCTACCCCTGAGGATCAAGTTATTTGAGATTTGTTTAAGGCCCGATTCAGTGATAAGTTTATCCCAACTGCTCAGAAATCAGAATTGTTTAGGAAATTTCTGGAGCTTAAACAGAATGGTAGGGCAGTCTCGGAATATATTGCTGAGTTTGATACTTTATCGGAGTACGAATTATCTCTTATCAATACTCGCGAGAAGAAGAATGAGAAATTCATTACAGGATTAGATCAGTACTTGGGGGAAAGGATTATAAACGATATTGATGAGACTTTTGAATCGATTATTGGGAAAGCACTGAGATCAGAGAGCCTTTATCCTAAGCCCAAGACTGAAGTCGTTGTTGTATCTGTAGAGGGGCCAAAGCCGCAAGCAAGCGGTGGAGGCAAGAATAATTCTCAGAATAAGAGGCAGCAGAACCAAGCTAAGGATGGTCAGAAAAAGAGTAAGAAAGATGTTGAGTGCTTTATCTATGGCAAGAAGGGCCATTATGCTAAAGAATGTCGAGCAATGCCAGCGAACAGGAAGTGCTTCAACTGCGGCCAAGTGGGACATCACAAGGATAAATGTCTGCAACCCCCTAAAGAGAAGTAGATTATGAAAGCATATGCTATTAATGCTGTTCCTTCTTCGTCAAATGCCCCAACTGCGGCGGAGAAAGGAAAGAATGTCGCCATTCAAGGTATGCTTTCTATTTATGATGTTCCCATTCTAGTACTGTTTGATACTGGGGCTTCCCGTTCCTTCATATCTAGTGACCTGGTAGATAGGTTGGGATTGGAACCCGAGATAGTCGATAGACCTTTAGACGTGATGAACCCGATTGGTGGTTCGACTAGCCTTAGTATGATTTGTCGTAATGTGGTCTTATCGAGTCATGGATGTATGTTTGATTGTGATTGTTTTGTTTTGGGCTTTACTGGGTTTGGCATTATTTTGGGAGTCGATTGGCTCCAAAGGTACGGGGTGGTGGTAGACTGTGAGGGCTTTTTGGTGACAGTTAGAGTGGATGATGGGCGGAGGGTAGTGTTTCATGGCCTACTTAGTGATGGGGTAATGGCTAGTTTTCTAAATTCCCTCGACATCCCGCATAATGATTTGTCAGATGTGCCCGTGGCTGGCTAGTATCCGGACGTCTTCGAGAAAGTGACCAGACTTCCACCACACTGAGAGATTGAGTTTCGTATTGATTTAGTGAAAGATGCCTGTAATAACCCAAATTTTTATATAATTAATTTATGGATTAATTAATTAAGGAAGAAAATTCAAAAGTGCGCAAGAAAATGTAGAAAAGCATTAATGTAAAGAAACGCATGTGACAAATTAAAGGTTAGAAGATTAACTTATTAGTACGTGCGTTAAATAAGGAGATTTAACGCCACTATAAGAAATATGCTCATTGACAGCGTTGAAAAAACGCTGTTATATAATTTTACAGCGTTTCGATGCACGCTGTCTAACGACAAGCTGTTATAGGTCAAGTGGACAACCACAATACTTTGAACACGCTGTAGAAAAAGTAGATACTACAGCGTTTTAGTTGGTGTTGTTGTTACATTTTGTACAACATTTTAGTACCGTTGTCATTATGTTTATACAACGTTTTGTACTATTGTGCTTGCATAACTAACACAAATCATTCCTCCTTCATCACATGTATAACAACGATTTATATGGGTAGAAACGTTGTTATCGTCTTCATACCACAGCGTTTTATACGGCCATAACCGTTATCAGTGCTCATATATTACAACGTTTTAAGACCATATAACAGCGTTTTGTAAAGCCTAGAAACGTTACACCCTCCCATATAGCATAGCGTTTCCCAACATATATTACAGCATTTACTTCTGGGTAGAAAAGTTGTTACTCTCTACATATAACAGCGTTTTACCATATATATCGCAATGTTTTTTATCATCTACAAATGTTGTTCTTTCCTGCATGCCACGCCGTTTTTTCAAGATATATCACAGCATTTCTGCAGAGTTGTTGAAGTACGTCTATGAACATTTACCATTTTTACACAATGCAGTTCAAAATCATCACGAAATTCAAACAACACAAAAGAATTATAAATATAAAACTATATCATATAAGTTATAATAATTCCGTATGCCAAATATACAATAGTTGGACATAGCATTTTGTAATCGATGTTCCCATGACTTGTTTTTACAAAAGATTCTTACTGACAAAAAAGAAAAATATAAACCGTTCAAAGTCCAAGCTTGTGTGCTCCAAAGTTGAATTTCCGTCATGCATCAAACATCAACACTTGATTTGGCAATAAGAAAATACATACTACTTTTGTTGTATATGTATGACATAGAAAAACTGCTAACAACTGAACTAAAAAGTACGGCTAAACATGGCAATGTGAAAAGAAAACGAGGTCAAGTGTGATCAAGTCAACTTGTTGTTGGATCCGGTATAAATATAACATTTCTAATATTGGCTTGTCTGACTGGTTGTAGTGCTTAAACTACTTGACAGCGTTGGGCCATGGTTCAGTTCCATGCACAGGCAACATATTTTTTTCCAACCAGCATCCTAAACTTTGCAACATTTACTTGTGTCAACAAATATGCGTACGGCTTAGTACGAAGAAAGAAAAAATGTATAAGATCAAAATGTTTGAGCACATCTAGGTCACCGTATCTTCTATTTTTTCCGGTTTTATCTTACCTAAACGAAATTTAAATATTAATTCAGTTTTAAGAGGTGAAAAGGGAAATCATACTTGAAGTGAAATTCTACCAAAAAAATCATAATAAGGAGTATTTCCATCATTCATACTGATGATAAGTAAAGAGAAGTATAAGTCATTCTTACTTGAAGACGATTCTGCGGTGACATTTGCAGAAGGCCAAGCTAAGTAGAACCAATCACATCTTCAATAAACTCAAACGAAGATGTAGGTCTCCATAAAGGTGCATTTGGAACTTTAACAATATCAACCCAAACTTTAACGACACCTTGTCCCAAATGAACAAAATGGACCATCGCATTTGGGTCAGTCGAAGACACGCGTCCTTCAGCAACAGCTTCTTTCTCTCCATGAACACTAATCAACCTGCATTTAATGTTTGGCTTGAAACTAATGGTCTGTCATGCAATATTTGAAACAGTTTAAATATTTTTTCTACAAAATAGAAGTGATTATAATAATAAAATAGTATCAAGGTATATGCATGTTTTTATAAATTAAATACATAAACTACACATTATCGTTGAATGTGATACTATATTTGGCGTATCAGCAGATTCCGTAGCATTAATATCCACAAGAACGACATTTTTTTGCGGCCAAGCTACTTTGCACCCAATAGCTTTTCCAACATATGTCATATCAATTGGTTCTCTCCATAAGAATGCATCTGATTTTCTTTGCCGCATCAATCAAAACTAGCGCAGCAGACTGTCCAAGTGGAATATTATCCACGAGCTGAGTTGGATCAGTAGAGTACAATCACCCTTCGACAACTAATTCTTTGCTTCCAACCCAATCATACAACTTGCATTTCTTATTCGTTGATGAAGTTTTATTCTAGTAAAAAAAATATTATCAGGTTCTTATATTAAATCATAGAGCTAATGAGTGCATAAAGAATTAAGTATATATTTTCATCATTTTCAGAGAATATCATAGTGTGGAGTACAACTCTGTCAGATGGCCATGCTACTATCTCATCCTTAGCTTCTCCAGTATGTGAGATCATCCTAGAAGTAGACCTCCATAAATAAGCATTCAATTTGTTCGGGATTTCTATCAAATTTTTCATGGCATTTGGTCCAAGTGGAATATTGTATAAAAGCTCTTTAGGGTCGTTGGAAATAATGCTTCCTTCAGCTACTATTTCGTCCTTCCCAGTCCAATCCAACAAATTACATCAGACATTCGGTTGGTCATACTTACTCTACATTTAGTCAAAATCATTTATATTACATGTTAAATGAAAATAAATTCTGTTGTTATGGCAACAATAATATAAATCATTTGTACCGCTTGAGATGGACTCTCATCCCTACTGCTTGCTTTAACCTGATAAACAATGATGCAAGTAATTATTAATTGGTGGTGATCATGATGCAATTATGTAAACAATTATGCAAATTATTAAGGGGACGTCTCACAAAAAATTAAAAACCAGACGTCTGATCAATGCACGAGAAGTCTGAAAATTGACAGGGTTAAAATAAAAAACAGGAAAACTAAAATTAGATGTCTGAAAAAATTAGCAAACGTCTGAAAATAAACACGGGTTAAAAAACATCCACCACAGACATCTGAAACTATTCACAGATGTCTGATAACTTCATCAAGTTGAAAAAAACCCTAAATCAAACATCTGTTTTTCAAACCAGAGGTCTGATTTATAAAACGTCAGTTATTTCTATATAAAAATAACCGCAACCTTCTATTCGTCACTCTTCCATTTCACTGATCAAAATGAAACTTCTGTTACCCTAAAATCCCAAATCTAGTCCAAATCCAGTCCAAATCAAGTCCAAATCATGGGTCCTAAAAGAAAAACATCATCAAATCCTCCACAAACTACTGAAGAAACCCGCCAACCAGTTTCGCAATCAAAAATCGAGAGATGGATGAACAAAGCACCCTTGGAAAGATATGGATTGATGCAGAATAAAATCCTACATACTGGTCCATTCTACAGTCTCATTGATTTTCCGATGTATGATTTACATAGCTTATGCCAGGATGCGGGTCTTGTAATACTGGCCTTATTCCCTTCTAATCACCTTAACATTGACCAGCTATCCATATTTCTATTCTATGCGAACTTAGATAGTACTGTTTTTTGGAATCCTCAAGTAGAAAAAGATTGGATTTGGTCAAGAGTTAGCGGGGTTACTGTTAGATTCACAGCTAAGGACATAGGAGATATATTGCAATGTTCTAACACCGGGACAAATATCAATGATATTCCCGATATGCGTTTTAAGCCACGGGATAACATTACTCATCAAATTTGGGAAGATGATATGCCTCAGTTTTATACTAAATATTAAAGACCAAAAGCGAGATTTCTTACCCGAGTTCTTATAAATACAGTGTTTCCTCGGCTGGGAAGCCATGAAAAAATACTTGATGTAGAGCATATGGCCTTATATGCTATATTTGGTGGTATTCAAGTTAACTGGGCTCAACTTATCTTTGATGAACTAAAGGAATTTTGGAGTAAATCTCGACAAACAATTATCTATGCTCTGTTTATTATGAGGTTATTAAAGGCAAAAAAAGTTCTGACTTATTTATCAAAGTTTGAGGAAATTCCGGTTAAGAAAGCAGGTAAAAAATTCTTCTCCTTGATGCGTCTCCCGGAAGAACCATCAACATTTTGCACTCTGGACGAGTGAAGAGTTAAACGTCAAGGTAAACAAGTTCCGCCGCAAGAGCATCCTCAAGAGCATATTCAGGATATGCCTGGATCTTCCTCCCAACAAGCTTTTCACTATCGAACTTTTGAAGGTATGACTTCTCCCAAGGAACAAATTCTTCCAAATGAATCATTTCGTCAAGTCGTCATGCATAATCAACTAATATTGTATCAAAATCAAGTTGCCTTGGGGAATCGTATTGCGAATATGGAACTTACACTAGCGTCTCGTCTTGCAACTATTGAGAATACAATGAGTGAAACAACACGGTCTCTCACTGAAATTTTACGACGTACTCGACCACGGACTCCGCCATCTCCACCATCTCTAAGCTTTTTAGTAGATAATTCTGAAGAAAAAGAACATTCAAATAAATCTGGTGACAAGGAGGTGAAAGTGGAAGAAAAAGAGAGGGAAGGTGACCCAAAAGAAGTGAGCATCGAACTTAAGAAATTCGATTAGAAGGAGGAGACAGAGGAAGAAAAAGAGGGGGAAGGCGACCCAAAAGAAGTGATCGTCGAACCTAAAGAAAAAGAAGATCCAAAGATATCCGATGACAAGGAGGAGAGAGTGGACGAAAAAGAAGGGGATAGCGACTCAACAAAAGCAAGAGTCGAACCTAAAGACGTCGAAGCTTAATTTACAATTTATGAAAAATTATCTATGTATTAAACTTTATTTTGTGACATGGTTGTGTTTTGATTGTGACTTTGATGTGTGCTATGCTTGTGATAACTAGATGATGTTAGTTTGTTGTGTTTTGATTATGACTTTGATGGTTATGTTTTGATTGTGACTTTAACGTATGTTAGCTTGTGATAACTTGATGATAATGCCATATCCGTATCCAGAATTATTTTCGGATAGCGGATAATACACTTAATTTTCGGATATCGGATAACCGTATCCTCTTAATTTTCAGATACGGATGGATATCGGAATATAATGATTTTGTGACATGCACAGCTGATTTTGATGTATCAGACGTCTGATATCAGAACCATAAAACCATCTGAATGATAATCAGACGTCTAATATTTTACCCAGACGTCTGGATTTCATCTCTGTCTAAAATATTATTCCTGATGAAGTATACAGATGTCTGGAATTTTTATTCAGACGTCTGAAATTCCTCTCAGCCTAAAAAATTGTAAATGAAGCAGCAATCAGACGTCTGAAAATAACCTCATGACAGTACTAACGTTAACCAAGGCACTAAGGCATCATGGCTTCAATTAACCAAGGCGGCATGGCTTGCTCCCAATAGATGCGAGCATGACATCACTGCTTCATGACTGACATGGTAATAAGGCTTGTTTAAGAGGAAAGAAGTATCTTAAAGACAGTAGGACTGTGTCTTTAAGTTACTATGTCTCTATGAGTGTGGTCTATCATAATATTTTGAAGTATGGTGAAGACAAGAAGTTCTAGATGAGGAGATACGTGTATATACACATATTGAGTCATCTTTTATGAACAAGGTCCAATTTTTTATGTTTTGGCATATAGCCACAATTCATTAATTCACCTTTTGAGCATACCACAACATAGAAAGCATGTGTACATGCAGTAATGTCAAGCCTGTACATGCAGCAGTGTCCAGCTTGAATTTATTCTATCTCTGGATTCATCTTTTGGTTTTGAGAAAAGTGAAGTAAGAAAATGCTGCATGTACTCAATATTTACTTTATCTTTGGATTTATATGACAACTTGAATTTTATTATGAATTAGTTATGTAGTCATTACTCAACAAAGAGTTTATTCAATGTTTACTACGATTCTAAACTCACAGAATGCAAATAACTAATTTCTAAGTACAAGTTATAACTTATTGCCATTCGTTTTAGAAATACCTGGTTTTGTGATACTAGCATTTGAACCATCTTCTCCAAATCCGCAACTCTGTTTTGTAGTTGCATTGTTTGTTTTTGATTAGCTTGTGACAAAAAAAACTTGGTGTGGGTCATACCTCTTCCCATTCCTCTTAATCGTCCTGGTCTATCGTTTCCCAGCACTGCTGAAAGAGCATCTTCTCTCACAGAAGTTGTCAAGGTAGCTTGTGATTCAGCGTTAAACTTTCTAATCTTCTCCTGTAAAGGACAACATACATTGTAACTTTCAACGTTATCACATTCTAAAATCATTTGTAATAAGTCAATTTAAAATTAAATCACATATAATAGTTTCTTCAACAACTGAGCTCGCCGGCTCACTGTTTTTTCGAGTGTGAGATTTAATCCAAATATCAGATCGACCGACAGAAGAGGGATCTGGACACTCGTTTTTCTACAGTAATAAAAATTGGAATAAAATAATTCATCATAACTCTATAAATGGCATGATAAGATCACAACATTAAAATTATTTCTGACCAAATCAGCAGCTAAGCGTGCCATTCCTTTACGGCTGCATGTATGTGGCATCTGTCTGCGTCTGATGGCTTTGAATGTTTCACTTTGTTGTTGAAATAAAAAAATTAAAATATACTGACTAGTTAATTCACATATATGAAGATGACCATTTATACATAATTTACCTTCAACTGTGGACTAGTTTTCAAGTTAATAAAATCATTCCACTCCATCATAGTTTGATATTATCCAGTTTCAATTGAAGTCTTTCCTCCTTGGACTTTGCTTTAACCAATTTATTAACTAACGTGCATTTTGAACACCTAAAAATACACCCCATTTGCCGGAATATGGGGACCTTCTGCCATTCCTCATTCAACACAAATCTAGCATGTAATTAAAAAAAGGAAAATTTGCATTTAGCCCTCTTCTGAGAACTTATAATGGATATAAATTGCTGGTTAGGCCTCATTTGGGTACAAGCTTCAGTGGCCTCCTAAAATTAAATTCAATGGCCAAAAATCAAAATTTTCCTCTGAATTTAACTTCAATGGCGTCCTTCTATTGTCAACCGCCTCCTACAAGTAAGTTTGCCTAACTTTGTTGTATAAAGCTTGTATGTGTATGTTTAAAATTAAACTTGTGATTAAAGTTCAAGTTATCCATATTTAGTTGTGACTCTCGTCGATTGAGTGATGTAATAATGCATGTATCTTAACTGTTTACAGACTATGAAGCAGACGAAGCGTGACCAAGCTGAAGAATTTACTCGATGATCCAATAGGTGGATGTATTTTAGCGCACGTACCCACTCGGGCTTTCATGCTTTAATAGCTTTATTCAAGGGACAAATTTTGTTTCACTTAACGTAAAGAAATTTGAAATACTTGCAGTTCAATAATTTATTTTGAAGCAACTTTTATTATCTTTGAAGAAAACTGTGTAGTGTAGGTAATATACATTTGTGTTGCTGTAGGAAAGTGTTTTCCTGAGGTTATCTCTTTTTCTTTTGCTGCAATGGAAAAACAGATAACCCTATGAAAACAATTCCACTACACAGTTTGCTTCAAATATAGTAAAGGTTGCTTCAAAATAAATTGCTGAACTGCAAGGAGTTGCAATTTTCATTACGTTAAGTAAAGCAGCATTTTTCACTTGAATAAAGTTAATAAGCATGAAATCCCGGGTGGGTGCGTGCGCTAAAATACATCCACCAATTGAATCACCGAGTAAATTCTTAACCAGAAATTAATTTAAAACCTTCAGCTTGGATATGTTATGTTCAATCTGCAATTCGTACATGTTGTTGCTATGTTCGTTATGATATTTGGATATGTTATTGTTATGTAATTCAGATATGTTGTTGTTATGTAATTCGGATATGCTATTGTTATGTAATTCAGTTATGTTATTATGGATGGAAAATATTGTGGATAAGGAACTTTAATTATATATGGCTATAGCTCGACAACAAGGAAGACATGCACAGGAGAAACAGGTGTGTCAGACGTTTGGATATTTTTACAGATGTCTGAGAGTAGAAAAAGAAAGCAATCTGAATATCAACCAGACATCTGAAAATCTATCTAGACGGCTGGATTTTTCTCCGGTCTAAAGTAAAATGCCTGAAGCTATTTTCAGACGTCTGGATATTTTATCCAGAAATCTGATAGTGTTCTCGGGCTAGAGAATTATATTTGCAGAAGAATACAGATGTCTGGGTATTTTATCCAGACGTCTTATATTTTTCTGCGCCTATAATATTATACCGGAATAGGTATCCAGACATCTGATATTAAATCCAGACTTCTAGATTTTTTATTTGGTATAAAACAATTAGTTAAATAGACACAACTAGATAAAAATTAAAAAATATACCCGAATGCAATCCCATAAAATGACTTTCAGACCAGCGTCAAGGTGTCTCCAATTACTACGTGTGACTGGAATATGCTCTCGTACAAGTGGTCCTAAAAAAGATGATAAATGGACTGATCTTTGACCTATTAGTTCAGCATTCTCATTAAATTCAACTTCAACACGATTTGTCAAGTTTGAAGGAGGTCTCTTCATTTTTGTAGGACCTCTGCTCTTTCTTTTCTTTGGCCGACTGGCGTTTGCATTTTCAGTTGGTCCATCGACTTCCACGTGTTGTTCGTTTTGCATTGTACGGTTCTCAAATGCATTAGGATTATCTTCTACTCCTTGTGCATTATTTTCTAATGCTTGTGCTCGATTATCTTCTACTTGTGGATTATTTTCTACTGGTTGTGCTCGATTATCTACTACTACTTGTGCATTATCTTCTACTACTACTTGTGGATTGCCCTCGCTTTAAACGTTGTTGTCTTCAATATGCTTCTTCCATTTATTAGGCTTGTACGATATATTTTTGGCTCCTTTGCTTTTTTTTGTTGACGCGATATTGCCCTTATTTCCTATTACTAAAACATGAGGATAAACATAAAATATATTGCATAACTATACAATCCAAACATTTTGCGCTAAGGCCATCCTGAATATGCTACACCTCAATATGTCATTTACAGGAAAACAACATTGCTTTTCACAGCAAATAACGACAGTTTAGGACTCTCGACATGAATTTTGTTAATATGTCAAGCGACTGAAACGACATGGAAAGACTAGTCGATTAGTCAACCGACTAGTCGACTCGACTTAACAGACTGATTTCAAATTGTTTCAATTTGGGCCCAAAACCAAAAAAAAGGAAGAAGCAGGTCTCCAATATTGATAACATTACAATGGATGGACTCTTGATCCTAAAAAGGAATAATTTATTATTTTTGCAAAAAGAAGCAGGGCTTTTTCATAATAAATTCTTTTTGCAATCTCTTGATCCTGAAAAGGAATAATTTATCAACATAAAGTAAAGTACGGAAGGCAAAATTTTGGACAAAAGACGATTTTTTTTCACATACATATATATTTAGCCCACCGCACGAATGGATTTTCATTGCATTCACTTTGCAGCTCTTGTTACCAAAAAAAAGAGAGTAGCATTTGTGTAGTTGTCTATCTTTTTAAGTAAGAGAATTATGCCTTAAAAACATTGTTTTAAAAAACCCACCTCAAGGCTCGCCTCGAGGAAATAAGAGATAAAACGCCTTGAGGCTTATTCCAAAAGGCTTTTTACCTATAAAGCTTACGCCTCAAAAATTTGCGGCATACAAAGCTCATAAAGCTTACGCCTCAAAAATTCGGTCTAAAACTTAATCTAGTTAAATATTTTTTTTGCTAAACAAAATAAAGAACACTGTAGTGGAGTCAAGCATAGGACAAACGACTAAGGCAACAACCCTAGAATCATCTACATATATTTAACTAAAAGTTATACTACTCACAATCTTTGAACACTAAATCTTAATGAATCTACAACTTTTTGCTATTTGACCATAGACACAGAGTCCATCCTATAATAACCCGGAAATCTGAGCCAATTTAAAAAATTTATTTTGGCAACTTTGATGAGTTTCGAATATTTAAAATGAATTATTTTAAATAATAATGACGAGAAATTTATATTGAATAGAATTAGAACGTATATATTTATTTGAATCGATGTTAGAATATAAATATTTATTTTATATTATAAAAGGAATTGAAAAATGGCGTGGTAGTTTGAAAATTCGATTTCAAAATTCAAATGAATGTACATGATTCAAAATAAACCGGATTTTAGCAAAACCAAAAATATTAGAATCTATTTGAGATTATCTTTCTACCGAATCCGAAAAATTGAAATTTCATAGCGAGGATAAAAACCCAGTTGAAAATTTAGAATAGTCCCTATGGAATTTTGGCCCTTAAAAAAAGAAATTTTGCAAACGACCTCGGTTTTCATTGTAACCACTTTTGTTGGATCCGGGATGTCAAATTATTGCTAAGTTCCAAAATTCATAATTTTTCGAATCAATATGTGAGCATGGCAAAAGAAAACGTGTTTTAATAGTTTCAGTCAATTTCGATCGACCAGAAAATGATCATTTTCCAAACAGTATCGGAATTTGACGAAATTGGTTTTGTTAGGGCCGTATCGTCAATACGAAGCTAGAAAATATTTTTCGGGAATTTTTCTAGTTAGTATGTGGCCCCGGTAAAATGAAATGCACGTTAGAATTCAATATATAGATTTATTTTGATTTTAACGAAAACTGATCAAAACGAGCGAATCAGCCTATGATACATATCCCATTGTGTTTGGAATGGGGTAATTAGCTATGGACGACAGTCGGTGGGTTCGATTTCGAGTTTGAAATAAAAAGTCAGTTTTTGAAATTAAATAATAATAAAAATATATATTATATTATATAATCCCTCTTTACTCTCTCCCCCGCCCTTTTTACCGTTGACTAGAAAGAAAAAAACCTAAATCCCAAATCGATTGAGCGCGCCCCCCATTCCACCTCGTCGCGACGAGGAACTTCACCGTCCTCCTCCTCTAGACATCGACGCTTCCCCTCCGACCCTACTTCTCCCCCTCCTCTGTTTGACAGCCGCATGCTCCAAAGCTCGAACGAGGAGAACCAACACGAGCAGAGATCGCCTTCGCCCTTCTCCCCCGGACGTGAAGCCCCAACGCCACCACCGCGAATGCCGACGCCACCCTGACCTCCCCAGCTCCGACCACCTGAGCGCGAGAATCGAGCGCAACAGCAAACCCCCTTTTTTCTCCCCCTTTTTAACTGTAAGTTTTATTTTTAATTTATTTTAAATACTTAGCTTAATTAAATTAAAATGGCAATGTGTTTAAATCAGTATTCATGAACAAAAGATTAGATTTTTCTATATAGAAATATTAGATTTTTCTACATAGAAAGATTAGATTTTTCTACATAGAAAGATAAGATTTTTATACAGAGGAAAGATTAATTTTTAGAAGTAGAAAGATGAGATTTTTAAATTGAAAAAGGCGATATTTTTATTTATATAGCAGTGAAGTAAAGATTCCGATTTTCATTTGTATGAAGATATGAGCATCGATTTAAAAATATGATTTTTTTATATATGTAGCATATTTAAATTATGATTTTTATAGCACTGAAACAAAGATGTGATTTTTTTTAACATATACCGCGTGAAACAGATCTCATTGGAAACACGGCGAAGATTTTCTACATATGAGGAGTCATGGTGTTTGGTTTAGCTAATCGGTGAGAACTCCTCAATTTTATTTTGATTTCTAGTTGAAATATATACTAGGATGCAGACGGTTCTTAGTAGCACCCGACACCCGTCGTCCACAGACCATGGACGACTTGTATGCTTGTGTGATTGTTTGTGTTGTGAAATAAAATATACATTCATGTGTTGAAATAAAATATATATTCATGTGTTGAAGTAAAATATATATTCATGTGTTGATGTAAAATATATATTCATGTGTTGTAGTAAAATATATATTCATGTGTTGAAGTAAAATATATATTCATGTGTTGAAATAAAATATATATTCATGTGTTGAAATAAAATATATATTCATGTGTTGAAGCAAAATATATATTCATGTGTTGAAATAAAATATATATTCATGTGTTGAAGTAAAATATATATGTGTTGAAGTTTAATATATATTCATGTGTTGAAGTATAATATATATTCATGTGTTGAAGTAAAATATATATTCATGCGTTGAAGTAAAATATATATTCATGCGCTGAAGTAAAATATATATTCATGCGTTGAAGTAAAATATATATTCATGCATTGAAATAAAATATATATTCATGCGTTGAAGTAGAATATATATTCATGTGTTGAAGTGAAATATATATTCATGTGTTGAAGTAAAATATATATTCATGTGTTGAAATAAAATATATATTCATGTGTTGAAGTAAAATATATATTCATGTGTTGAAGTAAAATATATATATTCATGTGTTGAAATAAAATATATATTCATGTGTTGAAGTAAAATATATATTCATGTGTTGAAGTAAAATATATATTCGTGTGTTGAAATAAAATATATATTCATGTGTTGAAATAAAATATATATTCATGTGTTGAAATAAAATATATATTCATGTGTTGAAGTAAAATATATATTCATGTGTTGAAGTAAAATATATATTCATGTGTTGAAGTAAAATAAATATTCATTTACAAATCGAACGATTTGTTTATGTACACCGATTTGACTGATATTGATTGGGACGATAAATTTTACACATCGCCCAACTGCATAAATAAAAATCTTTGTTTGTTGATGTGAAACCCCACACGGGTATTGGGATGATATTTGACGTACACTAATCCCGATTGTTTAGTTGTATGTCAATCGATGGGTTGACAGACTGTGTAAGCGTTAATTATTTATATTTAATGCTTATGCAGTTGTGTGGTGCACTCTGGATAATGGTTGATGATTTATTGTTGCTATTATATACATGTGTGGTAGAAAATCCATATAATTAACCTTATATGGTAATTGATTGGGCCTCATTCCGATTTGGAAAATAAGGAATATTATAAAAATAAATTCATGTGTTGAATAGAAAATAAATTCATGTGTTGAATAGAATAAAAATTCATGTGTTGAATAGAATAAAAATTCATGTGTTGAATAGAGCAAAAATTCATGTGTTGAATTGAATAAAAATTCATGCGTTGAATAATATAAATTCATGTGTTGAATAGAATAAATATTCACATGTTGAATAAAATAAATATTCATGTGTTGAAGAGAATAAACATTCATGTGTTGAATAGAAGCCATGTTGATTAGATTGACGTCATTTTGACGTAAACGATATTTATATCGATTTTATTCATTTTTATAATGAATACAAGAAAGAAAATGATTTCAAAATATAACGTTTTGAAAATATTATCATTTGTATATCGATGATGTGGAATATTCAGTTTTGATTCGAAATTGAACATGAAGTTGAAATCGTTTCGAAAACGAATTTAAAACGATTTATAATATACGTTTTAAAAGGAAATCGATGAAATAATATATATATATATATATAAATATATATATATATATATTAAATGGCCTGAATAGAACGCGCCGCGCCGCAGCAGTTCGCGAATTTCGACCGTTGACTTCGAATGGATATTACGGGAGATCCGACCGTTGGATTCTCCTGAAACTGGAACCGTTGGGTTCGTATCGAAAAGAGCTTTCTAACGAATATCAGAAATTAAAAATCTAACGGTTGGATATGGAATTATGTCCAAATCAAATTTGGAAAAGGTCGTTGTAAGTGCAGTTCGATAGCCGTTGATGGAATTCGACTGTACGGGCCTTGATAAAATTATTAAAAA
Organism: Allium sativum; assembly: GCA_030737875.1. Lineage (NCBI taxonomy): Eukaryota > Viridiplantae > Streptophyta > Magnoliopsida > Asparagales > Amaryllidaceae > Allium > Allium sativum. The sequence goes on from CM060922.1 coordinate 1,044,248,632, forward strand.
TAGTAATAATTTGTGTAAAATCATAAGAAATGATTTGTGAAGAATTGAGATGAAAAAATTCCAAATTTGAAAAGATAAAAATAGATTTTTATCGAAATGAACTAGTTTTGAACTAGAACAATAATTTATTTATTTTTAAATAAATAAATTAGATTTGAAAGGGGTTTTAAAAGTAATCAGAAGTTTCAATAACTGAATTGGAATGATATGTGATTTTGGGTTTATAGTGAACCGTGTTTTAAATGACATTGGTTCTTTAACCCATTTAAAGACAGGATATGATTTCCCAAGTTAAATAATCATTGATAGTGATTTTTGGGAAGATTAAAACCAAGTGGAGTTTTAATGAATCTTTAATTAGATTGAAATGATCGAGAATGGAGCATCACTAGTTTTGCTTCAGGCGATAGTTAAATCTTTAATTAGATTTGAACGTGAAATGGTAATTGAATTAACCGATAACACCGTGGTGTTAGATATGAAGTATGACCAGTTTAATTCATGGGATGAATAGGTGGGGATTTGGAAATAAAATAAATGATTACTTCGGTGTGATTCGCTAATCCCGACTAGTTTGAGTTGATATTCAAAGGAAGATTAAAGAATAAATTTGAGGAATTTATCTTTGATAAAATTAATGGGAACCTTTCCCAAAGTATAGGAATATTTGAATAAAAGAATATTCTGAATAGGAATGAGGCGTATGTTGTGTTTGTGTAACACTTGTTTATTATATACGCGAGTTATTCAGAAAGACAGGGTTTATCCCATTCTGAATAACTGATTCGACGTGGTGTCGAGGATGAAGACGGTGGTCGAAGACATGAGGTATTCACATTGTTTGGGTGATTACTGATGATCTTGATTGGGCTGTATACCCAAGAGGAGGGAATCAGTTGGTGATCGTCCTGACGTACTTGGAGATCAATGGATATGCGAGGTACAAGGTGCCTCCGGCTTCGTTCAGACCCAGAACGAACTTGTAAATGGACTGTGTGTCTGACATTGGATTTTATTTTTTGTGATTGATTTCTATTAAATATATATCTGTTTGGCGGCGGAGAATTTATTCTCTTGCTTAACGCCCTTCTCTGAGACGTACGAGCTCAGGAGTTATATATTGATGGATATCAATCGCATGGAGTGAATTGTCTGTGTGGCATGCCTAAGTGGCAAATGATCAAGTCTTTTGTTGAAAACAGAGTCTTTTGGTTTATGATCAAAGCATGGCCTGTGTGGCATAGCTTTGTATAGCGTTGATTCGCGAGCCTCACAACCCGATTGTGAACTAGAAACGGGAGAGGACCTCAGGGAGGGCATGCGTTTCCTTCTAGCTAGGGTGGTGTCAGTGACCTACCAGCCCTGACATTTATGTTATTTTCACCTGTGTGGTTATTGCTGTTGCGAGGCGCCTCAGATATATCGGTGACTTTGTGGAGCCGATGGAGTCATTTGGCTCATTTACGCCCCAAAGGGTGGGGAAACGTAGTGTTCAGGCATTTTAATCCACATCGGTGGATCGGCCCTGTTGCTCCAAGGGCCAACCTGAGTCTGGGTCCTGAGACACGGGCTAGAGCGTCTCGAATCGGTAGAGGACTATCTTTTGCCTCGGTTCATAGATGGAAATCCAACTTCCAATACGTGACTTTGCGGTTTTGATTGTAGAGCCTAGTATGGCGACATAGTGGTATGGGGCACTTATGCCGTCTATGATTGATACTTATGATTTGAAGTTGTTTTATACACTATGCACTTATAATAGTATCAAATTATTATTTTTAAACGTATCAAGCATTCTTGGCTATTATAAGGTAAAAACCCTATCCTCCGGCTTGCGTTGCATTGTGTGATGGGACCTGGGTCTTATAATAGCTTCATTGTTCTTTATTTAGCATTGCGCTGTTGTTTTATGCACTGTTATTCTTGGGAGGAAACCCATTCCATGTTATACGGCATGGTCCCTTGATTTACCTAACTTTAAAATAAAGATTAATAACTGTTTTAGTTCTCACACCAGTCACATGACTGACCTGGAGTTTATTGTTTTAACCTAAACTCTAGGTTCCCTTATTTTGACATTGTAACACCCCGCCTCCGCCAGGGTGGCTCTTGCAAGCACTCTGACTTTGGAGGGGCGTTTGAATCAGGTAAACATGCATAATGATATATCAAGGCAGAACAAGAACATATGTATATATGTAAACAGAGTAAATAACATAGATAAAACAGCGGAAGATTTTAAACTATTTCAAAACAAGTCTGGTACAACATAATGTAAATTTTCCAAATAAACAAGTCTAGTACATAAAACTGGAAGCTGAAAAGAAAAACATAAAGTAGCTATTCCCAAAGTAGAAAACCATAGCAATCTCAACTCCAAAGCATACATGAGCTATCCAAGAAAAGCAGCCAAGATCCAAGCTAAGTACCGGTATTCCCACCCTGTAAACCTGGGGGGGGGGGAAACGGAAGAAAAGAGGCGAAAGAAAACAGGTCAGTCAAAAAGACTGAGTAAGCCCTACTACAATCAATGTAAACTGATAAAGTTAACTGGCATGAGCAGCAGGTATGAACATAAGGATAACAACTTACTAGCATGATAATTAACTATCAAGGTAGATAAAGGTGTCATCGCATAATCAGGATTAAGATTTTGCACCACGGGTGTATTAGCATTCTAACATGTCATGTATAATCAAGAATTTATCCCTTGGCCTAAACTTGGCCCAGTATCAGGTGTTTGACTCAAACCAAGATCCAACTTCTTGGTACCAATTCTAGTATAACGGGATTAGGTGTTACCCCAATGTTCATATCGAAACAGAACAGAACAGAATGGTCCATACAAAAATAGAGTTTTGGAAAAATGGGCTTTTACCATCCCAACAGGTAAAGTGCAGAAACGGAATGCTAACAATAATGGGCCTTTACCACCCTAACAGATAAGGTACAGAAACGGAATGCTAACTATAATGGGCCTTTACCACCCTAACAGAACGGTACCACGCAGAAATAGACGGGTGTTGCCACCCAACAAAACAGACGGTACCAACAGAATCAGACAGAACTAAGTGTACCCTAAATCCTACCCAAGCGATCGGCTCCCTAATACATAAATACCCTGTGTCGGCCCCACGATAGGGTGTATCACTCCCTAAAGTGGCAACCAATTGGCACAGGCATATTTACAGATGTCACGGCGTCTTACATCCTCAGAGGCAGACCGGGATCCATGCACGCACATGACCCGGTTGGAATGCACCATCAACACCCATCGCCATTATCAGAATGAACCACTTATAATTAGTTCAGTAAGCGTGCCCGGACCCTACCTACAGTTGGGTCAAAGTTTTGATACCAGAAAGGGTTACTGACTAATATGGGTCCCAAACAACAGATGACACAAGTATTCCCCCTTGTGTCCCCAGACTATCAGATTCAGATTAACTTATTAACAGAGCTCAGACATACCAGGTTCAGACGATCAGTTTTCAGACTAACGGATCAGATAACAGATTTACAAACTTGCCTAACTTGGTGTGGGTCCTACAGATCCGCAAAACAGGTTCGTTTAATTTATCAATCAAGTTAGTTTATCCAGACCAGGTATCAAATTGGTTCTCAGTCTTACCAAATTACTGAGTTAGATTGGTTAAGTATAGTTCAACTCAACCCCGTTAAATTACCGAGTTCAGATTGGTTAAGTGTAGGTTAACTTAACCCCGTTAATTTACCGAGTTCAGATTGGTTAAGTGTAGGTTAACTTAACCCCGTTAACTTACCGAGTTCAGATTGGTTAAGTGTCATAAGTCAGATTTTCTTAACCTTATCATGTATCATTAATTAATTAATTAATGCGCCTTAACCTCTCACATTAGACTTTGTTGCGGTTACTAGTTAAGCCGGTCGGTTCCGGGTAGCTTTACACCACAACTTGGTCTAACCTCGGGTTCAAGGTACAACATGACCAACTTCTCACATTGGGTCCTATTGTTTGTAGCAACTAGTTAGGCCGGTCGGTTCCGGGTAGGTTTACGCTACAAACTCAACCCAACCTCGAGTTGGTCACACTTATCTTTGCTAAGTGTCATGTCCATCATGTTTCCAAAACATATTACAAATTTTCAAGCAATTGGGTAGACCTAACTTAATAGGTAAATTCCCAATGGGTGGACCTAACTTAATAGGTAAATTCCCAAGCTTATGCTTTTATGTCTTTTAAGTTTACCCAACCCCAACGCAATCCCATCGCTTACATATCGCCATAGCGCATAAAGGATAGAAAGAGAGAACTTGGCATAATCATGACATAAAGGGGTTGAAGCCACAAGTTCAACATGGTGGCATATGAAGTGTTCATGTGTTCATACACTTGCATATTACATTCCTAGGCCTCATAAAACCAAACTTGGCATATTCATGATACATGGTGCTAAATGACATGTAGAAATGGCCATAAGTTCGCATTTAGCCTCACATGCAAGTTATCCTAAGTGATATGATAACTTACATGTTGCCAAAATGCAACCTTTGGCATAAAGCTTGAAGCTTTATGTTCACATACTCAAGATAAGCTTGCATAACATGACAACATGAACCATATGACCATCCCAAACTTGCATAACATACTTGCATATCATATGACACTTGCATAACAAACTTGCATATTACAACATGATAACTTGCATATCTTAGCATAGTAAACTTGCATATGACAACTTGCATATCTTAGCATAGTAAACTTGCATATTAACTTGCATATTACAACATGATAACTTACATAACTCACCATAATAAACTTGCATATCATACATTTAACTTTAGAGTTTAAGTATGAAAGGAATAGGGCTTACAATGCTTATGCGGACTCAAATGAGTATAGCAAATGTAAGAAAACCCTTATGCAACCAATTAAACCCCAAAAATGCAAGCAAAATTGATCAAAACTCTTCCTTTATGATGCCAATAGAGAAACTTGACTTGAATGCAAGCTAATGATGATCATACAAGTCTAAATACACTTGTATGCATGGAAAATCACTTAGAAATTTATTTAGGAATTTGATGAAGAGAGTGGAGGCCATGAGAGGATTGATTTTGCCATAGTTTAGTTGCTAGGATGAATAATGATGATTTTAGGGTAGGTTAGGGTCTTATTTATAGATTAGGCAAGTGTTTTAGGCCATAGGATTAAACCCTAGTTCAATCCAAGCCATCAAAGCATGTCTTGGGGAAGAAGTCAAGTGTAGGAACCATCTAGGGCCTTTAGATTAAAGATGAACCATGAGAACCATTCAAATGCAAAATCTGCATTTGAGCGAATCGGCCCACGGGTTGACAGCCAAACACCCTGGATTAACCCCTAGTCGACCCAGCGAGCTCGGGTCGACCTCAAAAATCGGCCGGTTCGGTTATTCCCCTCTCTCAATTCGCTGTTTTGAACATTTTTGCATATTTATTTATTTAATTTTCAATTATATATATATATATATCAATATATATATATTTCTCTGCGCAACCCATTTCACTTAATTAAGTATACTTTAATTTGGGAATTTTTCGTGAAAGTTCGCGAGGCCATATCTTGGTCATACGGACTCCGATTTTCGAAAACTCGGACTCTATTTCGCGTATTTTTCCGAGACGAACGCAATGGCATAGCCCGTTTTCCTTGATTCAGATTTTACAGTTTAATTCTGCCTCCATTTATGTTATAACATGTTATTCAAAAATACGGGTTGTTACATTCTTCCCTCCTTAAAGGATTTCGTCCCCGAAATCTCCAAGTTAGGAAGAACGTATCCTACCATCCATCATCCATCTACTCAAAACATCATCCACGAGTAATCATTGTCCTTAAAAGGTTCTAATGCGGTATGAACATATGCAAAAGGTGTGTGTATATGTTCTTATTTAATGCAAAGATCATCAATGCAAAGTATGTTAGTGAAATGAATCCATTATGTATGCAAATAGTCCTAATCACATAATACTATATGTGTGCACAAACATTCGTCCACATGCAACATCCATGTGCTGAATTAACCATCTTGCAACCATAAGAATCGAAAATGTACACACGTCCATATGCAATATGAGAGTGTATTTCAAGCCGATCTAGTGCCTAGTGTGTGTTTATGCATCCACGAGCAACCACTAGCAACCACTTGCATCCACTTGCAACCATCAACCATAACATGTCTCAAACACATGTTTACATCCATAAGATTCCTATCTCCACAAGATACAGTCGAGTGATGGAAGCGAGTACCGATAAAACAAAAACTTGGTACATATACTTACAGATTACTAGTACATATCAGATTTTTCCCCAAATGATTCTTAGGAAACTAAGCATGGTAGAAACCCAGAATGTACTCGTCATAGTCACAGATACTCTCAAATCCCAATTTATCACAAACAGATGAGTTATAACTCTCAGGGAGTTTGAGACTATTACCAGATCAGAAGCAAGACTAGCATTAAAGTACTAAGTTTCCATTACAGAATCAAAATACCAGAAAAAGAGTTTCATACTGAAAATCAGACAAGGAAAATTAAACATCCTACAGACAAATTATTCTAGCCCTAATCTATTCACCCGCCATGCGAGTATTCACCGTTCCTTCTGTTGTAGTCCCTTTCTTCTTCGGGCAGTCCCTAGTGAAGTGTCCCATCTCTCCACAGTTGAAGCAAGTGCCCTTCCTCTTTCTGCAATCCTTGTTTAGATGAGTTGAGCTTCCACAAGTAAAGCACTTCTTTTCCTTCTTATCTTCAGACTTCTCCTCCTTCTTTTGCATTTCCTTTTTGGGTCCCGTTTTCTTGTTTTGAGACTCATTCGCCTTGACCTCCTTCTTTGCACTCTTGTTCTCTTCATTGAGTAGGGCCATATCTACCAAACTCTCAAACGTGGCCCCCATGGGCACATGAGACATGTCTAATTCCTGTAACGGCTCATTCAATCCTCTAGCAAAACGAAGAGCCTTCTTCTGAGTAGTACTCACCATATCCAAGCCAAAACGAGCTAACTGATTAAACTTGTTCACATATTCTTTAACAGACATGTCTCCTTGCTTCAAAGCAATAAACCTTTCCATTTGCAAATTCTCTTCAGTAGAAGACAGAAACTTAAGCATGAATCTTGCCCTGAAATCGGCCCAAGTCTCAACAGGCCTAGTACCATTGGTGACTTCCCACCAATAAGCGGCTTCATCCTTCATAAGCCAAACCGCCAACAAGAGCTTCCTCTGATCGTCTAACCCAAAGATAGCAAACAAATCCTCGGTCTCTTTCAACCAATTTCTAGCCTCTACAAAAGTCTCAGTGCCTTGAAAGTTCTTGCCACCCATTGCTTTGAAATCTTTGCAAGTCTTTGCGAAGTCAACCTGAGGATGCTGAGGGGGAGGAGGAAGAGGAACCTCAGCAACCGGTGGAGGAGGAACATTAGTGACAGGAGGAGGAGGAATATTAACCACCGGAGGAGGAGTAACATTTGCGGGGCCGGCTTCGGTCGCCCTAGCCTCCATAAGTCTCCTATACCAAACAAAAACTTGCACTCCCTCTGGGATAACAAAGTTATCAGCCATACTGAAACGAAGGAAAAGATAGATTCAGAATGAGGAAACTAAGAATAGATAACTAAGGATTGTGCTACTGGCTTTTGGGGAATAGCCTTTAAAATAAACTAGACTTTTCTTTGGAAAATACTTTATACTTGGTTTTGAAAATAGTTTTCCAAAAGTTTTAAAAACCTTTTTGTCCCTTCTCGTAAACCATATGCTCTGATACCAAATGTAACACCCCGCCTCCGCCAGGGTGGCTCTTGCAAGCACTCTGACTTTGGAGGGGCGTTTGAATCAGGTAAACATGCATAATGATATATCAAGGCAGAACAAGAACATATGTATATATGTAAACAGAGTAAATAACATAGATAAAACAGCGGAAGATTTTAAACTATTTCAAAACAAGTCTGGTACAACATAATGTAAATTTTCCAAATAAACAAGTCTAGTACATAAAACTGGAAGCTGAAAAGAAAAACATAAAGTAGCTATTCCCAAAGTAGAAAACCATAGCAATCTCAACTCCAAAGCATACATGAGCTATCCAAGAAAAGCAGCCAAGATCCAAGCTAAGTACCGGTATTCCCACCCTGTAAACCTGGGGGGGGGAAACGGAAGAAAAGAGGCGAAAGAAAACAGGTCAGTCAAAAAGACTGAGTAAGCCCTACTACAATCAATGTAAACTGATAAAGTTAGCTGGCATGAGCAGCAGGTATGAACATAAGGATAACAACTTACTAGCATGATAATTAACTATCAAGGTAGATAAAGGTGTCATCGCATAATCAGGATTAAGATTTTGCACCACGGGTGTATTAGCATTCTAACATGTCATGTATAATCAAGAATTTATCCCTTGGCCTAAACTTGGCCCAGTATCAGGTATTTGACTCAAACCAAGATCCAACTTCTTGGTACCAATTCTAGTATAACGGGATTAGGTGTTACCCCAATGTTCATATCGAAACAGAACAGAACAGAATGATCCATACAAAAATAGAGTTTTGGAAAAATGGGCTTTTACCATCCCAACAGGTAAAGTGCAGAAACGGAATGCTAACAATAATGGGCCTTTACCACCCTAACAGATAAGGTACAGAAACGGAATGCTAACTATAATGGGCCTTTACCACCCTAACAGAACGGTACCACGCAGAAACAGACGGGTGTTGCCACCCAACAAAACAGACGGTACCAACAGAATCAGACAGAACTAAGTGTACCCTAAATCCTACCCAAGCGATCGGCTCCCTAATACATAAATACCCTGTGTCGGCCCCACGATAGGGTGTATCACTCCCTAAAGTGGCAACCAATTGGCACAGGCATATTTACAGATGTCACGGCGTCTTACATCCTCAGAGGCAGACCGGGATCCATGCACGCACATGACCCGGTTGGAATGCACCATCAACACCCATCGCCATTATCAGAATGAACCACTTATAATTAGTTCAGTAAGCGTGCCCGGACCCTACCTACAGTTGGGTCAAAGTTTTGATACCAGAAAGGGTTACTGACTAATATGGGTCCCAAACAACAGATGACACAAGTATTCCCCCTTGTGTCCCCAGACTATCAGATTCAGATTAACTTATTAACAGAGCTCAGACATACCAGGTTCAGACGATCAGTTTTCAGACTAACGGATCAGATAACAGATTTACAAACTTGCCTAACTTGGTGTGGGTCCTACAGATCCGCAAAACAGGTTCGTTTAATTTATCAATCAAGTTAGTTTATCCAGACCAGGTATCAAATTGGTTCTCAGTCTTACCAAATTACTGAGTTAGATTGGTTAAGTATAGTTCAACTCAACCCCGTTAAATTACCGAGTTCAGATTGGTTAAGTGTAGGTTAACTTAACCCCGTTAATTTACCGAGTTCAGATTGGTTAAGTGTAGGTTAACTTAACCCCGTTAACTTACCGAGTTCAGATTGGTTAAGTGTCATAAGTCAGATTTTCTTAACCTTATCATGTAGCATTAATTAATTAATTAATGCGCCTTAACCTCTCACATTAGACTTTGTTGCGGTTACTAGTTAAGCCGGTCGGTTCCGGGTAGCTTTACACCACAACTTGGTCTAACCTCGGGTTCAAGGTACAACATGACCAACTTCTCACATTGGGTCCTATTGTTTGTAGCAACTAGTTAGGCCGGTCGGTTCCGGGTAGGTTTACGCTACAAACTCAACCCAACCTCGAGTTGGTCACACTTATCTTTGCTAAGTGTCATGTCCATCATGTTTCCAAAACATATTACAAATTTTCAAGCAATTGGGTAGACCTAACTTAATAGGTAAATTCCCAATGGGTAGACCTAACTTAATAGGTAAATTCCCAAGCTTATGCTTTTATGTCTTTTAAGTTTACCCAACCCCAACGCAATCTCATCGCTTACATATCGCCATAGCGCATAAAGGATAGAAAGAGAGAACTTGGCATAATCATGACATAAAGGGGTTGAAGCCACAAGTTCAACATGGTGGCATATGAAGTGTTCATGTGTTCATACACTTGCATATTACATTCCTAGGCCTCATAAAACCAAACTTGGCATATTCATGATACATGGTGCTAAATGACATGTAGAAATGGCCATAAGTTCGCATTTAGCCTCACATGCAAGTTATCCTAAGTGATATGATAACTTACATGTTGCCAAAATGCAACCTTTGGCATAAAGCTTGAAGCTTTATGTTCACATACTCAAGATAAGCTTGCATAACATGACAACATGAACCATATGACCATCCCAAACTTGCATAACATACTTGCATATCATATGACACTTGCATAACAAACTTGCATATTACAACATGATAACTTGCATATCTTAGCATAGTAAACTTGCATATGACAACTTGCATATCTTAGCATAGTAAACTTGCATATTAACTTGCATATTACAACATGATAACTTACATAACTCACCATAATAAACTTGCATATCATACATTTAACTTTAGAGTTTAAGTATGAAAGGAATAGGGCTTACAATGCTTATGCGGACTCAAATGAGTATAGCAAATGTAAGAAAACCCTTATGCAACCAATTAAACCCCAAAAATGCAAGCAAAATTGATCAAAACTCTTCCTTTATGATGCCAATAGAGAAACTTGACTTGAATGCATGCTAATGATGATCATACAAGTCTAAATACACTTGTATGCATGGAAAATCACTTAGAAATTTATTTAGGAATTTGATGAAGAGAGTGGAGGCCATGAGAGGATTGATTTTGCCATATTTTAGTTGCTAGGATGAATAATGATGATTTTAGGGTAGGTTAGGGTCTTATTTATAGATTAGGCAAGTGTTTTAGGCCATAGGATTAAACCCTAGTTCAATCCAAGCCATCAAAGCATGTCTTGGGGAAGAAGTCAAGTGTAGGAACCATCTAGGGCCTTTAGATTAAAGATGAACCATGAGAACCATTCAAATGCAAAATCTGCATTTGAGCGAATCGGCCCACGGGTTGACAGCCAAACACCCTGGATTAACCCCTAGTCGACCCAGCGGGCTCGGGTCGACCTCAAAAATCGGCCGGTTCGGTTATTCCCCTCTCTCAATTCGCTGTTTTGAACATTTTTGCATATTTATTTATTTAATTTTCAATTATATATATATATATATATCAATATATATATATTTCTCTGCGCAACCCATTTCACTTAATTAAGTTTACTTTAATTTGGGAATTTTTCGTGAAAGTTCGCGAGGCCATATCTTGGTCATACGGACTCCGATTTTCGAAAACTCGGACTCTATTTCGCGTATTTTTCCGAGACGAACGCAATGGCATAGCCCGTTTGCCTTGATTCAGATTTTACAGTTTAATTCTGCCTCCATTTATGTTATAACATGTTATTCAAAAATACGGGTTGTTACAGACATGGGCAGCTAGTAGTTTTGGTTTTGCAGATTTATATTCACAGGATCCTGGTTTACAGCTGGAACGATACTTGGAAAGCTCTGTATCCGTGTATTACTTTCAGTTGTGTTTTGTATTGTTTTTCCGTTGCTATGTAATTTATTGTAATCTCTGATATTTTTCTGTTGTATTATATTTATCCATACTCTGCATATTCTTGTATTCTGATGGAATTGTTGTAATATACAATGAAATGTTCTTCTGTTTGCGTTCTGATTCGTCCTGTCCTCAAAGTAATTCGTTCTTTCTCTTCTCTTCGGAGATCGGGGAAGTTCGGGTCGCTTCATTTGTTATTAGAGCTTTGGTTTACAGAGCTCGGAGAACAAGACACGTTAGAACCAAATGAAAGAATTCATCAGAGATTGGATTAGTATTATCCAATGAGAATGACTCACTAGAGATAGGATCAGTAGTATCCTAGAACGAGTGTGAAGAGTGATATTTTGAAAATAAAAGTGAAAAAAAATTTTGTTTTAAAAATTTAATTCAATTATTCGTATTTGAATATTTATTTGTATTGATTTGGACAATCCAGTATATAAAGATTTTGCGTATATGTCTGGTCCGCGTGTATGTGAAGTTTTAATATACTGGATAGATATAGAATCGCACTGTTGTCGCCCGGGAATGATTCTGATGATAGGTACCCATCATCAGTGTTGTGTTCGCGTTTCGAAAGTGGGATAACTATATATCTCCAATTGACCGGTGTGAGAACCAAAGCTAGATAGAGCTTATTGTTGTGATTTGGCGTCAAAAATCTGATTTTTTGGATATGTATTAAAGTTATGTGATTGAAAAGCTAATCAACTAATTGATTGCTAGTTGTGTTGTTTGATTATTGTTTGATTAATTAAATGTTAAACCTTTAGCCAAATTGAACCAAATAGTGAGTTGTATTGAAAATTTATCGCATTTGCATGCATATACATGTACTTACATTGAACAGGTCATAGCAAGAAGGATAGAGCAGAAGAATAAAATTGTTTGCCTAACAAATAGATACATGTTTACAAATTTATTGCGTTTTGGATGATTTTATGAGCCGATTGGCTAGCTGCTTGGCTGTTTCTTTTTCCTTTTGGATTGATGAGGGCCATGGGAGGCTGTTTGAAATATCCCGAAGCTCCCGGTGCAGGGAGGTTATGGCGAATTTTTTTGAAAATTTAGGGTGTTAGCCAAATTTTTGAAAAATTTGAAAAGTTCTTAGAAACTGAAAAGTTGAAGAACTTAAGCCGTAAGGAAAATAATGGAAGTTGAGTTGATTGGTTAAACAACTTTCGGCTTCGTTCCTTTTCGGGGACGAAAAGTTTTATGTGGGGGAGATTGTAATAACCCGGAAATCCGACCCAATTTAAAATTTTTATTTTGGAAATTTTAATGAATTTCGAATATTTAAAATGAATTATTTTAAATAATAACGACGAGAAATTTATTTTGAATAGAATTAGATCGTATATATTTATTTGAATCGACATTAGAATATAAATATTTATTTTATATTTCAAAAGGAATTGAAAATGGCGCAGTAGTTTGAAAATTCGATTTCAAAATTCAAATGAATGTACAAGATTCAAAATAAACCGGATTTTAGCGAAACCAAAAATATTAGAATCTATTTGAGAATATCTTTCCAACGAATCCGAAAAATTGAAATTTCATAGCGGGGATAAAAAGTTATGCCCAGTTGAAAATTTAGAATAGTCGCTATGGAATTTTAGCCCTTAAAAAAGGAAATTTTGCAAACGACCTCGGTTTTCGACGTAACCACTTTTGTTGGATCCAGGATGTCAAATTATTGCTAGGTTCCAAAATTCATAATTTTTCGAATCAATATGTGAGCGTGGCAAAAAGAAAACGTGTTTTAACAGTTTCAGTCAATTTCGATCGAACAGAAAATGGCCATTTTTCAAACGGTCTCGGAATTTGACGAAATTGGTTTCGTTAGGACCGTATCGTCAATACGAAGCTAGAAATTTTTTTTCGGGAAATTTTCTAGTTAGTATGTGGCCCCGGTAAAATGAAATGCGCGTTAGAATTCAATATATAGATTTATATTTTGATTTTGACGAAAACTGATCGAAACGAGCGAATCAGCCTACGATACATATCCCATTGTGTTCGGAATGGGGGTAATTAGCTATAGACGATAGTCGGTGCGTTCGATTTCGAGTTTGAAATAAAAAGTTACTTTTTGAAATTAAATAATACAAAATATATTATATTATATAATCCCTCTTTACTCTCCCCCCTTTTACCGTTGACCAGAAAAAAAAAAAAAACTAAATCCCAAATCGATTGAGCGCGCCCCCCATTCCATCTCGTCGCGACGAGGAACTTCACCGTCCTCCTCCTCCAGACATCGACGCTTCCCCTCCGACCCTACTTCCCCCCTCCTCTGTTTGACAGCCGCGAGCTCCAAAGCTCGAACGAGGAGAAAAAACGCGAGCAGAGATCGCCTTCGCCACCAGACGTGAAGCCCTAACGCCACCGCCGCGGATGCCGACGCCACCTCGACCTCCCCAGCTCCGACCACCTAAGCGCGAGAATCGAGCGCAACAGCAAACCCCTTTTTTCTCCCCCTTTTTAACTGTAAGTTTTATTTTTAATTTATTTTAAATACTTAGCTTAATTAAATTAAAATGGCAATGTGTTTAAATTAGTATTCATGAACAAAAGATTACATTTTTCTATATAGAAAGAATAGATTTTTCTACATAGACAGATTAGATTTTTCTACATAGAAAGATTAGATTTTTATATAGAAGAAAGATTAGATTTTTAGAAGTAGAAAGATGAGATTTTTAAATTGAAAAAGGTGATATTTTTATTTATATAGCAGTGAAGTAAAAATTATGATTTTTATTTATATGAAGACATGAGCATCAATTTAAAAATATGATTTTTTTTATATGTAGCGTATTTAAATTATGATTTTTATAGCGTTGAAACAAAGATGTGATTTTTTTTTAACATATACCGCGTGAAATAGATCTCGTTGGAAACACGGCGAAGATTTTCTATATATGAAGAGTCGGGGTGTTTGGTTTAGCTAATCGGTGAGAACTCCTCACTTTTATTTTGATTTCTAGTTGAAATATATACTAGGATGCAGACGGTGCTTAGTAGCACCTGACACCCGTCGTCCACAGACCATGGACGACTTGTATGCTTGTGTGATTGTTTGTGTTGTGAAATAAAATATACATTCATGTGTTGAAATAAAATATATATTCATGTGTTGAAGTAAAATATACATTCATGTGTTGAAGTAAAATATACATTCATGTGTTGAAGTATAATATACATTCATGTGTTGAAGTAAAATATACATTCATGTGCTGAAGTAAAATATACATTCATGTGCTGAAGTAAAATATACATTCATGTGCTAAATTAAAATATATATTCATGTGTTGAAGTAAAATATATATTCATGTGTTGAAGTAAAATATATATTCATGTGTTGAAGTAAAATAAATATTCATTTACAAATCGAACGATTTGTTTATGTACACCGATTTGACTGATATTGATTGGGACGATAAATTTTACACATCGACCAACTGCACAAATAAAAATATGTGTTTGTTGATGTGAAACCCCACACGGGTATTGGGATGATATTTGACGTACACTAATCTCGATTGTTTAGTTGTATGTCAATCGATGGGTTGACAGACTGTGTAAGCGTTAATTATTTATATTTAATGCTTATGCAGTTGTGTGGTGCACTCTGAATGATGGTTGATGATTTATCGTTGCTATTATATACATGTGTGGTAGAAAATCCATATAATTAACCTTATATGGTAATTGATTGGGCCTCATTCCGATTTGGAAGATAAGGAATATTATAAAAATAAATTCGTGTGTTGAATAGAAAATAAATTCATGTATTGAATAGAATACAAATTCATGTGTTGAATAGAATAAAATTCATGTGTTGAATAGAGTTAAAATTCATGTGTTGAATAGAATAAAAATTCATGCGTTGAATAATATAAATTCATGTGTTGAATAGAATAAATATCCATGTGTTGAATAGAATAAATATTCATGTGTTGAATAGAATAAACATTCATGTGTTGAATAAAAGTCGTGTTGATTAGATTGACGCCATTTTGACGTGAACGATATTTATATCGATTTTATTCATTTTTATAATGAATATAAGAAAGAAAGTGATTTCAAAATATAACATTTTGAAAATATTATCATTTGTATATCGATGATGTGGAATATTCAATTTTGATTCGAAAATGAATATGAAGTTGAAATCGTTTCGAAAACGAATTTAAAACAATTTATAAAATACGTTTTAAAAGGAAATCGACGATATATATATAATATATATATTAAATGGCCTGAATAGAATGCGTCGCGCCGCGGTAGTTCGCAAATTTCGACCATTGACTTCGAATGGATATTACGGGAGATCCGACCGTTGGATTCTCCTGAATCCAGAACCGTTGGGTTCGTATCGAAAAGAGCTTTCTAACGAATATTAGAAATTAGAAATCTAAAGGTTGGATTTGGAATTATGTCCAAATCGAATTTGGAAAAGGTCGCTGTAAATGCAGTTCGATGGCCGTTGATGGAATTCGACTGTACGGGCCTTGATAAAATTATTAAAAATAGTAATAATTTGTGTAAAATCATAAGAAATGATTTGTGAAGAATTGAGATAAAAAATTCCAAATTTGAAAAGATAAAAATAGATTTTTATCGAAATGAACTAGTTTTGAACTAGAATAATAATTTATTTATTTTTAAATAAATAAATTAGATTTGAAAGGGGTTTTAAAAGTAATCAGAAGTTTCAATAATTGTGTAATGACCCGAAAATCCGGTCCAATTTGAGCTGACCAAAAACACAAGTCCAACCCAAAATTAAACTGAAAATCAGGAAGTTAATAGAAAGAAAACAGAGGGTGAGGATCGATAAGATAGAAACTTAGAATAGAAGAAGAAGAAGAAGAACACAATATCAGAGTAACACGAATCTCACAGCGGAACGAATAAATATATTTCATATCATAACTTTGAAATACAAATCTGTACTGGAATATACATACCATTATCAAAGTACAACACTTACAACACAACGGAAATAACTATAGCTATATAATCCTGAAGCCTCCTGCTCCAAGCTCTTCCAGTATATCTGTAAATCCTGACTACTTGACTGCCCATACAAATTTAGGCACCCAAGAGTTTAGGGAAACAAACAAATAAACTCCGGGTCAGTCATGGGACTGGTATGAGTAAAACAGTTTAAAACAATTCAAACAAGTAATCGATATCTCATAAGACCACGCCGTATAACGGAACGGGTTTTTCCCTTATGAGAATCCAAAATATCTTTATATCAAAAACCTTTTGATATTATAATAATGTCTATCAACACAATATAATAATCATCTAGCAGAAACGCTTTCATCTCACGTTCTACATATATAGTATACAATCAAAACCGCAAGCATGTATAGGGTAATGGTTTTCCAACTATGACAAGGTATGGAACCACCTTTCGCTAGTGTACCTCTAGAGAGGAATACACTGGGTTCAAACAAGAACATCTTGCAACCCGGCCACACATGACCGACCACAAATTTCGCTTGAGTGTATCGAATGTATATCACCAACGGTTGGGATCAGCAACCGTTTCCCGAATGGGACAGCATCAACAATAGATTTTTAGAAGTAAATGAAACTCTAGATCAGGTGATTACACACCCTACTTCGGTGCGACCGACTTAGCCATGTTGCCTGCCCGATTTCTGTCATTTACCGGATGTGAGGCTAGAAGCTACGCTTTATCATCACACCAGATTCACTTTGAATGCCACATTGACAAATCCATCAAATCACCGATTGACGTCCTCAACCATACATTATGTGTTAGCTAAAAGAAGTTTCCTTCTCCGCTTCCACTCTTGGTACGGTTGGAGAAATCAATATACGTGATCATCTGGAAATACTCTGTCAGACATCCGTCCATACAAGCCATCCAGGAATAGGATGAACCGAGGGCACTATTCTGTAAACAGGATAGCCCTTGCATAACTCCGTCTTCAATTTCCTTTTTCATATATGATTCGCAACGCTTATGCCAATACAGAGTGGTTCTTTGGATAATAATCCAACCGGTCTCTCCATATTAACAACGTTAAAATGGTCAAAACTTCGATAGTCTGTGATTTAACTATCGAAGAAAAACAGGTGTGCAAACAACGATATTATTTCCAAATGGAAATTTATATCGATCAAACATCATTCAACATTTATCTCTTTATTTCATTAATTTACTTATCACCTGTTTCCCTATATTCAATATTTCTTATTTTCTAAATTTGGAAAATATACGTTATTAACAATGGAAAACATTTCCATTTCTTGTTTTCTTTATTAGAAAACATTTCTAGTTTCTTATTTGGAAAACATTTCCGAAGTTTCTTCATTGGACTTAGAAAGATGTTTAAACAAACCATCGCGATGCCAACTCAAACCATTTCCTTTACTGCCGAACCTTAACTATTCCTTAGTTAAAAACGAAGCCAATCAAGTTGGGGTAGAACTACCTCTCAGACCTTAACTGAACAACATTTCTAACTTTGAAATAGGCAAAGTTCACTTTATATTTCTTTAACCAACTTCCTTACTTAACTCTCTTTCAAATCTTTTCTATTCGAAAATTCTTTCCTTCGATAAGGTATATTCGATAACTCTATTCAATTTATTCTATTCACTTAACTCTTTTGATTTAACTCTAACTCTATTCACTTAACTCTTTTGATTTAACTCTAACTCTATTCACTTAACTCCTATTGAATAAATTATATTCGATAACTCTTTTAATTCTATTTGAATAAACTATATATTCGATTAACTCCTTTTACTCTATTCGAATAAACTATATTCGATTAACTCCTTTTACTTTCTATTTCGAATCACTAATATTCGATAACTCTATTTAACTCTTATTCGAATAACTAATATTCGATTAACTCAATTGATTCTATTCGAATAAACTATATTCGATCAACTCCTTTATTTTAACTCTAATCGATTAACTCCATCAAATAACTAAATTCGATAACTCCTTCGAATAACCAATATCCTATAACTCACTTCGATTAACCAAATCGATAACTCTTTCGATTAACTAATAATCGATAACTCCTTTCGATTTACTAAAAATCGATAACTCCTTTCGAATAACTAATTCGATTTACTCTTTCGAATACCATATTCGATTTGACTCCTTTATTCGCTTTATAAAGATTTCCTTTTTAACAACGTTTATTCGTTTTTAAAGATTTACTTTTAGTAACGGTTCTCCACTTTAAAATGATTTCCTTTTTATAACAGTTTCCTTTTTATAACGTTTATTCATTTTCTAAATATCTCCTATTTATAAATATTCCAGTTTATAAATATTTCTTATTTATAAATATTCCATTTATAAATATTTTATTTTCAAATATCACTTTGAAAATATTCCCTTATAACATTTCAGTATGTTATGGTATTTAACACATCAAATCACGATGACCAATATCGTTCAAACACATATAATCGACAACAGATTATATATCACATCATATATAACAATATATGAATAACAGTAAAATAAATGTTGAGGAACCCAGTTGGGTTCCTCCAACCTGTTTCCCTACATCCACAGATGTTAAACAATATAGATAACATCACTTTCAGTTCCATATGATATATTCTGTTAAACAGTATCAATATAGAAATTCAACTAACTGACTAGCAGTTCAATCAAACAGTCAACACACAGTCAAACAACCAATATTTAACAGTTCTAAAAATACAACATGAAATTATAAACTGTTCAGAGTTAGTGAGATTTACTCACATTGGACGATCATCGTTAATAACGATAACCATTGCTCGATTTGATTCATACGGACAATTTATTTTGCGATAAATTGTAACGAGCTCTGATGGACTTCCAATTAGTTCCATGGGTTGCTCTCATCCATACGATCTCAACGCAACTTACGGTTCGTGATTCTGATATCGTATGAAGAAGATATTTACTTTACAAGTTAATACAATTTAAAATAACTAACACTTGGATTAAATTAATTAAATGGGCCGTCACCTTTAAACTCAGCCCATCCACTTGTTTCTAAACCCGACCCGCTCAACCTCTTTCTTCCCCAAAACTAAATCCCGTCGCCTGCTCCTCTTCATCATAGAAAATAGCTGACGTTCTTCTTCGATCCTCCATGAATGAACAAACCGAAAACACCAATTTCATCCACTTCCGTTTCTCCATCCTCCTATGCCCATAACCACCAACTCGCACCTCCTCTCCTCATCTCGACGTCATAGAAAAACAACGGCTCCTATGAAACCACCGAACAAAATATACCCAACAAACTCCACGATTTTGCATATGAACTTGTTTCCATCCTCTCAATCTGAATTTATACTCGAATTCGTGAATAAATGCCTCGAGTTCACCAAAAATCAAACCCTAGCCCTACTGTACACAACCGCTTCAACCCAAAACCGGGATCGAGCTTCCCAAAACTTGTATGGCAGTGAAGCACATACACTCAGGGTTTCATAAATTCAAACCTTATCATTTTAGGATTTTTTTTTGTATTTCCTTTTGATTTTTGAATATGAAGAACTCACGTTGAAAAAAGAAAACTGGCGGCTACAACCAATTTTGACCAGAAAGAAAATTGTGTTTAGGTTTAGAAAGTTAAGGAGTATATATATATATAGGTAAATTATATTATTTTATATTCGATTAAAATATTAATTTCTAAGCAAACGCTATTTTTATTTGTCCTCTAAAATTCCTGTGACCACATACGATACCCAAAAATACGAAACTGGACATGCAACTACTGTCTGACATTACGGTTCAGTTGGAACTAGTTTCATCGAATTCCGACTCCGTATGCTCACACAGCGTATTTTTAACTATCGAAAACTGACTGTTTCTCACTCTAAAAATCCGTACGGCCACACAGTGACTCTAAAAATCACCAAACTTGGAATCTAACAATAGTTTAATATTGCGGATCCAACAAAATTAGTTTTGTCGAATTCCGAGGTCGTTTGCAAAACTGGCTATTTTTAAAGCTCTGAATGACCCATTTAAATATATAAATATATTTACATATAATTAAATTAAATATAAATAAATTTATATTATCGTATATATTCACCGAGGAATATCATACAGCTCTAGAATATTCTTCTATGAATTTCTAACTTGATATTCCAAATCTGGGTCAACCCGATATTCGATTTATATTGAAATTCCTTTTTAAAATATGAATAATCCCTTTATAAATTATAAAGGAATTCCACAGCGACTTTTCTGAAAATTTGATTTGTACGTGAATCAAAACCTACACGATGAAATCCCGATTTTTCTCTTCCACTAGAAAGATATTCTCCACCAGCTCCACACGTTTCTTGTTTCACAGAAATCCGGCTTAAAACGAATCATGTACATTCAGTTGAAGTTCGAATCGCCAATTTACGAACTGCAGCGCAATTTGAGCTCGTTTATAATTATATTATAAACTACACGTTCAACTGTCGATGATTGAATATATTCGTTATTCTAATTCAATTCTAAACTGAACTATATATTTTAAATAATCCAATTCACACCATATCGTCATTTCAGCCAATTCTGATTATTTCAGAATTAAATATATTATTTAATTTATTATTTTAATTAAATATTCATCATTATTTAATTCCACGACCATTTAATTCACTATATCACCATTGATATAATTAAATAAATAAATCATAATACCCCTGCCAATGCGGGTCATTACAATCTTCCCCACTTAAAATAATTTCGTCCTCGAAATTGCTAAAGCTAGAAGACGACCCTATCTACTGGTTAGAACATATTTGTTCACTTCTTTACTTCAGTTTCAACTGAACCAATTTAATTTCAGTTAAATTATTAATTAATTCTTATCAATGAAAATTTTCAAAAATCCTGAAAATTTTCTAATGCCTTAACTTTTTTTGAAAAATTTCGCCAGCACCTCCTTTGTACTGGTCAATCGGTCAAACTTCCGCTCGCCTCTCTGGGCCATCTCCAACCCAAAAGAAAATCAAACAGCCAAGCGGCTTGCCAATTCGGCTCATAAATCTTATATCCAATAGAAATATAAACCTGTACCTTTTGTCGACATATCATTATATCCTTTCCACCTGTTATCAATTCAGCAGATACAAGGGTCATCCCAATCAAATTCCAATCTGCTTTTATCCACAACACAACCATTCACTTATATCCAAGCCAAATATCATTTCAACTCGAGTTTCTTCTCGATTCCCAACTCTTAACTTGATTATCACATTACACTTCAAATTTGAATCTCACAATCCAATTGGTCTTGATATCATTCTAATTCAATCTCAGTTACCACTTTACTGGCTTTACTTTAATTCAAATTTTCTTTCACAAATTTCTATTAAATTTGTTTTTAATTCAAACAGTTTCTTCCTGGGAGTTTTCAAACAGTTTACTCTTTTCAAAAGTAAAATTTTCCTTTTGAACATGTCACTGAGTCCTAAATTAATATTCCATTAGTTAAGTCACTTCTCCATTTCTTTATCAATATTTGTTAACCAAATATTTTCAATAACCATATTGTATTTTTACGTTATTTGGAAAACATTTCCGAATATCGCCTTCCTTTATTTTCTAAACTTTAGAAAATATATGCTATTTATAATTGGAAAATATTCCAATTACTTATCTCTTTTCCGATCTCGTTTATTTCTATACTTAGGAAATATTCTTTATTATATTTCCAAGCTTACACTTATTTGGGTTAAAACGGATGTTGTGTAAAACATCGTTACGACAACCCAAATACTATATTCAACTAACTCTTATTCAACATTGATCTTCGAGCCTGAAATCTTACTATTTATTTGTTAATAATGAAATCAATCAAGTTGGGGTATAATTACCTCTCAGACCTTGACTGAATAACATTTATAACGTCAAAACAGATATGACTATTTACTCGAATAATCAATACCATACAACTACTTATTCACTTTTAAACACGTATACGCTTCCTCTTTCTATTCTTACTAGATTTTATTCTTAGTCTTCCTTTATGATTTTACTATTCTATTTTTAAGTTCGTTTCCTTATCGACTTCTATATATACCGATACGTTGATTTCTAACTATCAAATTATCTTAAAAATATTCTAACTCCTTAAATTCCCGGAAAAATTCGCCATAACCTCCTTTGTACCGGGAGCATCGGGATATTTCAAATAGCCTCCCATGGCCCTCACCAATCCAAAACAAAAAGAAAAAGCCAAGCGGCTAGCCGATACGGCGCATAAAATCTCATATATGAATTAAATACATACCTTTTCGTCGAGCATTCTATTTATATACCTTATACCTTATCCATACCTATCTCATGTATATTTATACCTGCCCAATCTATTTTAACTATACATGATCGTTTTAACTCAATTCGTTAATTAATTTGTTAATTAACTCTTTAGTCTATTTCACTTTTATATTTGAACATGACATGTTCAAATATATTTTAACTTGCTTATTAACTAATTTGAATCCAAATTTCAAATTTAAGTTCTATATTCGATTCCAAATATAAATTTACCCGTCCCCTTTACTTATCTAAAGTTCAACTTCAATTCAAGATCCATTTCGAGCTCGTTTATAATTATATTATAAACTATACGTTCAACTGTCGACGATTGAATATATTCGTTATTCTAATTCAATTCTAAACCGAACTATATATTTTAAATAATCCAATTCACACCATATCGCCATTTCAGCCAATTCTGATTATTTCAAAATTAAATATATTATTTAATTTATTATTTTAATTAAATATTCATCATTATTTAATTCCACGACCATTTAATTCACTATATCACTATTGATATAATTAAATAAATTAATCATAATACCCCTGCCAATGCGGGTCATTACAAATTGAATTGGAATGGAATGTGATTTTGGGTTTATTGTGAACCGTGTTTTAAATGACATTGGTTCTTTAACCTAGTTAAAGACAGGATATGATTTCCCAAGTTTAATAATCATTGATAGTGATTTTTGGGAAGATTAAAACCAAGTGGAGTTTTAATGAATCTTTAATTAGATTGAAATGATCAAGAATGGAGTATCACCAGTTTTGCTCCAAGCGATAGTTAAATCTTTAATTAGATTTGAATGTGAAATGGTAATTGAATTTACCGACAACATCGTGGTGTTAGATATAAAGTATGACCAGTTTTACTTGTGGGATGAATTGGTGGGGATTGGGAAATAAAATAAATGATTACTTCGGTGTGGTTCGCTAATCCCAACTAGTTTGAGTTGATATTCAAAGGAAGATTAAAAAATAAATTTGTGGAATTTATCTTTGATAAAATTAATGGAAACCTTTCCCAAAGCATAGGAATATTTGAATAAAAGAATATTCTGAATAGGAATGAGGCGTATGTTGTGTTTGTGTAACACTTGTTTATTATATACGCGAGTTATTCAGAAAGACAGGGTTTATCCCATTCTGAATAACTGATTCGACGTGGTGTCGAGGATGAAGACGATGGTCGAAGACCGGAGGTCTTCACATCGTTTGGGTGATTACTGATGATCTTGATTGGGCTGTACACCCAAGAGGAAGGAATCAGTTGGTGATCGTCCAGACGTACTTGGAGATCGATGGATATGCGAGGTACAAGGTGCCTCCGGTTTCGTTTAGACCCAGAACGAACTTATAAATGGACTGTGTGTCTGACATTGGATTTTATTCTGTGTGATTGATTTCTATTAAATATATATCTGTTTGGTGGCGGAGAATTTATTCTCTTGCTTAACGCCCTTATCTGAAACGTACGATCTCAGGGGCTATATATTGATGGATATCAATCGCATGGAGTGAATTGCCTGTGTGGCAACCCTAAGTGGCAAATGATCAAGGCTTTTGTTGAAAAGCAGAGTCTTGTGGTTGATGATCAGAGCACGACTAGTGTGGCATAGCTTTGTGTAGCGTTGATTCGTGAGCCTCACACCCCGGTTGTGAACCAGAAACGGGAGAGGACCTCAGGGAGGATATGCGTTTCCTTTTAGCTAGGGTGGTGTCAGTGACCTACAAGTCCTGACATTTATATTATTTTCACCTGTGTGGTTGTTGCTGTTGCGAGGCGCCTCAGATATATCAGTGACTGTGTGGAGTCGATGGAGTCATTTGGCTCATTTACGCCCCAAAGGGCGGGGAAACGTAGTGTTTAGGCATTTTAATCCACATCGGTGGACCGGCCCTGTCGCTCCAAGGGGCCACCTGAGTCTGGGTCCTGAGATACGGGCTAAAGCGTCTCGAATCGGTAGAAGACTATCTTTTGTCTCGGTTCACAGATGGAAATCCAACTTCCAATACGTGACATTGTGGTTTTGATTGTAGAGCCTAGTATGGCGACATAGTGGTATGGGGTACTTATGCCACCTATGATTGATACTTATGATTTGAAGTTGTTTTATACATTATGCACTTATAATAGTATCAAATGATTTGTTTTAAACGTATCAAGCATTCTTGGCTATTATAAGGTAAAAACCCTATCCTCCGGCTTGCGTTTCATTGTGTGATGGGACCTGGGTCTTATAATAGCTTCATTGTCCTTTATTTAGCATTGCGCTATTGTTTTATGCAGCGGTATTCTTGGGAGGAAACCCATTCTGTGTTATACGGCATGATCCCTTGATTTACCTAACTTTAAAATAAAGATTAATAACTGTATTAGTTCTCACACCGGTTACATGACTGACCTGGAGTTTATTGTTTTAACCTAAACTCTGGGAGCCCTTATTTTGACACGGGCAGCTAGTAATTTTGATTTTGTAGATTTATATTCACAGGATCCTGGTTTATAGCTGGAACGATACTCAGAAAGCTCTGTATCCGTGTATTATTTTCAGTTGTATTTGGTATTGTTTTTCCGCTGTTATGTAATTTATTGTAATCTCTGATATTTTTCTGTTGTATTATATTTATCCATACTCTGTATATTCTTGTATTCTGATCGAATTGTTGTAATATACAATGAAATGTTTTCTGTTTGCATTCTGATTCGTCCTATCCTCAAAGTAATTCGTTCTTTCTCTTCTCTTCGGAGATCGGGGAAGTTCGGGTCGCTTCACATCCATTGCTCCATGTACAGCACTAGCAGACTGTATCAGTTAGAAGTTTATAATTATATATATGTATATATTTATTTATCGACTAGTCTCGACTAGTCTACGACTAGTCCACTAGTCGACTAGTTGGACCTCTGTCGACTCGACTTACCGCGGTGATAACCATATTACACGATCAATTATTCTTATAATCAGATGCTCAATTACCACCTTCTCATGTTGATGACTAAGATTTCGACAATCTAAGCAAGGACCTAGTTTTTTTTTTTCTACATTTCCAGATTTTTTTCATAGCGATATGCACAAACTTCCGAGCTCCTTCCTGATACTCACTACTAGTTCTTTGAAAAAAATGTATCTTTTAGCTTCCGTCAAAATATAGGATATGATTTTCAAACTACATTTATGTTGAGAATTACGTAGTTGCCTGTGTAGATTCACCCAATTTTTATCCATCATCGTCTACTACATAAGCAAGCAAATTTCTAAAATTTGAAGTAATAGTCTATTGTTGAGTACAAGCAAATTAACATAACTACTTAAATAAAACAATGATACTAAATGAGACACAACAACTTTTAACTGCTAAAGACACAATCAACATTTTGAGTAGACATACCAGTTGTTAGAAAAAACTGAACATTGGCTAATCAATGAAAAAGATAAAATAATCAAGGCGACACTTACAACAACTTAAGGATGATGAAGACTGAACGGGATCAATGGGTCCGACCTCCACTGGAATGGAAATTCCTCCACTGGAACCGATTGCCTTCCGTTATGACAACCGAGAGACCAAGAGCAACCATGCGAAGTGACCGGAGATTCAAAAGTGAGACGGACACCCGGCGAATGACGAAAATTGGATGGAAAAATTGTAATTGAGAATTTAAAATTTTGGGGAAATATTATGGATTCGCGGCCGATTTTAGTAACAGTGGGGGGAAGTGAAAATTCATTCCCGCTTATATTTATGTTAGCGTTTTAATATAAAACCAACGTATTCTGCGTTATTTCTACAGCATGGAGACCAAAACGTTGTGAGTTGCAATTATAGATAACTCCTTTTCTTGTAGTGCGCAATAATGCAAACGTTAAAAATATTAAATAAATAGATGCATATATGTACATATGTGCAATTATGATATAAAGATACAAATTTAAAAATGTGTGAGTACAGAAGGAATCAATACATGCAATAAATTGATTGCAACAAAAGAAAGAAAAACATTGTTTTGTAGATATGTTTAATATGACATTGATTAGAAAACAAGTGATTTGTCATTTGTGTTCGATTGATTGTCATTTATGTTTATTTGATGATAATTTAGGAAACCATGTAATTACTCTCGATTTGTATGAATGCTTATGCTAATTTGTCACTTATGTCAATTAACATTAAAGAGAATATGATAATTTGTCACTTATGTTAATTGAAAACAAAAAAAGGAGCGCATAAAAAATAAAAAGATTCATAAAGTAATGTGTGTATTAAAAATAATAGTAATAAAATATATATAGAATATGTATATACACACACACACACACACATATATATATATGTGTGTGTGTGTGTGACGTGTACGCATCATGTGGCGCACGTGGCGCATTTTTGTTGGTCAAGGATTGTTTTTTTGAACGTGTCCTTCTGTGATTGGCCTGGTGATGAATTCTGAGGTATCAGGGCTTATGTGTCGTGCTGCGATTGGCTGAGTGACACATCTCTTTGGTTTGGATGGCTTTGATTACTCCTAGACTGATCTAAAGGCTAGAATTAATCCTACACTCTTATATAATCACATCTAACCTAAACTCTAAATCAAAACAAAAATGATTCTCAAGCCGCCATGCTAATGGAATATAGACTGATCAAGCTTCTCTTATTCAACGAATTAAAACTTAGGATGGTAGAAAAAGGATTCTACGCTTAATCTATTCTCTTCTTTAATCCATTCATAGTGAGTACAACTTCTTTAACAAGATAATTGTTGAACGTAATTGTGATGGGTTTATAAGTTGGACTATATGAATATGACTAATTACATATACTTGATTAAGTCCATTTTATGATGTTAATTCATGTGTCTAATTGTGTATGCTCAATTAGATTCATTTTATGAGTTGTTGTATACAAGTTTGTATGCAAATCATATGCAAGTTTATATGTAAATCATGTGATATTAGTCTACATGTCTAATTACATCTGCAAGTTTATATGCAAGTATATGCAAATCAAATGCAAGTTTATGTGAAAATCATATTCATACATGCAAGTTCCTATTTATATGTTTAGATCTATGCAAGTCGTATTTTATATGATTAGATCCATGCCAGTTTATATGTTTATGCAAATTCATATTTTATATGTCTATTGCTTACGCAAGTCATTGATTATGCAAATTTATGTCAACGTAAATTATGATCATGCAAGTTTATGATCCATGCTAGTCTATTTTCATATGTTAATTTAGATCTAATTTGTTATCCAAGTTCATATGTTAATTTAGATCTAACTTGTTATGCAAGTTCGTATGTTAATTTAGATCTATTTTGTTATGCAAGTTCATAAATGGGATCTTTGTGATATGCTAGTTATGTTCATAATTGGATCTATATTGTTTTATGTCAGTTTGGATGTTATACGTCTCTTTCTTTCCCTTTTTCTTATGAGTTAGGCTAATTGCGAGCCTAACGTATTATATGAATCATACGAACGATTGACATTGGGAAACAGTTTGGAAACATTAAATATTGGACATTATGTAATTGGCATAAAATGGGTTGTAATCATATAATTAATTTTGGTCATATCTATTAAATGTGGCATAACTTGAATTGACCACACTTATGGATAATTTACATATAAATCTAGACTTGGATATAAATGGTAATTATATAAATTGGTTAAAAGATGAACATGCCTTACCCGAGGTTAGATTGAGTTGCGGTGTAAGACTGCCTGGAACCGCCCGGCACATCCAGCGACCGCAACAACACAGATCTAATTGAGAGGTTAGCGCATTAAGCCCAAAACCCGAGGTTAGAATGAGTTTGCGGTAGAAGCCTGCTCGGAACTTCCCGGCACATCCAGCAACCGCAAACAACAGTTCTAATGTGAGAGGTTGGTGCATTAATAAATTAATTAATGTCAATGAACAAGACATGCTTAGAACGAAAGTGTTAAGTAAATTGAGAACACTTAACCAATACAACATGTTAATTAGATAAGTGGGTAAGGTTAAGTAAATTGAGATCACTTAACCAATACAACATGTTCATTAGATAAGTGGGTGGGGTTAAGTAAATTGAGAACACTTAACCAGTACAACATGTTAATTAGATAAGTGGGTGGGGTTAAGTAAAATTGAGAATACTTAACCAATACAACATGTTAATTAGACAAGTGGGTAGGGTTAAGTAAATTTAAAACACTTAACCAATATAACGTGATGGATGAACAGTGTTAAGTTAATAAGAAACACTTAACCAATACAACATGATGTGTGGGTGGGTTAAGTTAACATGAGTGGACAACACTTAACCAATATTACATGAACAAAGGGGATAAGGTTAAGGCAAGCTTAACCAATAATACATATTGACTTGATAAGTAGGAAGGTTAAGTAAACCTTGGGTAGGTGGGTAATATTAGTGTATATAGGCCCATAAACTTAACCGTTAAATAAATATGTTTGAATCAGTGGGAGGGTTAAGTACATCTCGTGTTGGTGGGTAATATTTGCATATATAGGCCCACAAACTTAACCGGTAGGAAACCCTAGTAACGGGGACCCATTTCAGCAGTAACCCACATAGATGTATCATGGTACCTTGAACTAGGCAGGATGGGGCACGATTACTGGGCTGATTATAAGCGGTCAAAATAGTGGCGGGTGGTGCGGCGCAGTAGGTTCCGGCGGAGTATGGGCATGCACGTGCTCTGGAGTGGAAAAAGCAGGCACTGGGCATCAGTAGTATACACCGTGCATCTTGATTTATGTCGGGTTGCCATTATAGGGATTGATACACCCTATGGTAGGACCAACACAGGTATCTACATACAAGCGGAGACGAATGACACAAGTAAACAAGCGGGACCGAATGACACAAGTAAACAAGCAAGGCAGAATAACACAAGTAAACAAGTAGGGACGAATGACACAAGTAATAAATACATGCGAGTTAGGGAGCCGATCGATTAAGCGATAAGGGGGTAGTGTGGGGACATCTAGTATTTAGTATGGGCAAGTAAGGATTGTATGGGGTGAATACCTCTTAATAGATGTTACGCCTGAGGATACCAATTACAAGATGGGGATCAACTTTCAGTATGGAACTAGTAACGGTGCGGTGAAATTAGCATTGGTGCAGTGTAGTAATTATCCTTTAGTGATTAGAAGCACGATCAACGTTTATCTTATTCATCCTGCTTACCTTGTCATGCATATTTATGTATAGTCATTTATTACATTCCAGTTTATGTTCTTATCATGTTACTTTAATGATTATATTGTTAAAGTCAATGGACTCACCATACTTATGTCTGACCTAGTTTGTTTTCACCTCTTTTCTTCCGCCCCCCCCAGGTTTTTAGGGAGGAAATACTCAAGCTTAGTTCAGATATCCCTTCTTCCAGCTTGAAGCTGAGAGAGGAATTTCTTGGCTTTGATTCATCTTATCTATGGCATTTTTGTTGGGGATTATAGTTTTAGTATTAAGTACTTTGAAGGTTTTGTACCAGACTGATATTATGTACTTGGTTTTGGTATTTGAAAATGTAATCAAACTTATTTATTTTTCCGCTGCAATAAAGTTATAAAATTTTCAAGTACTACTTTCTCTGTCTTGTAATATTCCATTCTGTTTACTTATAATTCTCCACGAAACTTAATGCATTCCTTTTGTGGGTGACATTAGCGGACGTGGGGTGTTACACTTGGTATCAGAGCTGAAGGTTACCAGATTCGATGAAAGTTTTTGTAAACTATTTTCAAAAAGGTTTTAAAAGGAAGTATTTTTAAAAGGAAAGTTTATTTTGAAAAACATAATCCCCAAAAGTCATATATCTTTCTTCCGATTCTTTGTTTCGAGTTCCTTCCTCTTTCCCTTTTGAATCTCTTCCTCCGCATATAGTTGCTTTTTCTAAGATGTGTAAGGACTTCCGTGCGGAAAACCGCTTTATGGGACTGAGACATTTGTCGAGACTAGAAGTTGGCTCAACGAAGTGGAGGACTTGTTGGTACCTTTGAGATAGACTATGGGAGGAAGGTTCAACCAGCTGCTTGGTTAATGAAGGATGAAGCTTCATTTTGGTGGGAGGTCACGAATAGAGAACGTGCAAGGGAGACATGGATAGGACACAGGATAAGTGTAATAACCCGGAAAATACGAGCCAATTTAAAAATTTTAAATTGATTATTTCAAAGGAATTTGAACAATTGAAATAGAATATTTCAATAAAATAGTGAATTAGGAATAGTGAGTCAGTTTGAAAATTTGAATTCAAACTTTGACCGACTATGCAGGGTGGAAAATATAACGGATTTTAGCGAAACCAAAAATATTTAAATCTGTTAGTCAATACCTTTCTAACGAATCTGAAAAATCGAAGTTTCATAACGGGAATCAAAAGTTATGGCCGAATGAATTTTCAGAAGAGTCGGTATATAGAATATATAGGCCTGGAAAATTGATATTTTGCATACGACCTCGGAATTCGACGAAACCACTTTTGTTGGGTCCGGGATGTCAAACTATTGCTAGGTTTCAAATTTCATAATTTTTGAAGCTAGTATGTGAGCGTGGCAAAAGAAAATGTGTTTGGTCGATTTCTGTTAAATTGGATCGACCAGAAAATGGCCATTTTTCAAACGACCTCAGAATTCGACGAAACTAGTTTTGTTGGGACCGTAGCGTCAAAACATAGCTAGATTTATTTTTCTGGAATTTTTCGAATCAGTTTGTGGCCCTGGCAAATAGAAATGTGCGTTCAGAGTTAAAAATTAAATGTTTTATACTTTAATTTGAAAAATAACTGACTGTAACAGTCGAATTGGCCTACGAAACATATCCCATTGTGTCCGGAATGGGGGTATTTAGCTAGGGGCGACAGTCGTTGGGTTTAAAAAGGAGTTCGTTTGAGAAAACACTATTTAAAAATTTAATATAATCCTCGGCCAATCAGAATTTTCCTTTCATAAATTTTAAAAATAAAAAAAAAAAGAAAAACCCCCCCGTTCAACGGCGAAAACCGTTCCCTACCTTCTCTCCTCCACCGCCGCCGCTACAGCCACTTCCAGCCTTCGCCACCCCCTACCTCGACGCGCCTCCTCCTCCTCTTCAAATCCGACCCCACCGCCGCCCCTACAGTCGCCTCCTCCGCCCGTATCGACGCCTGGAAGTCGAGCACTTCCCGCCGCCGCCCTGAACGCCACCGACCACCGAACGCCACCAAACCACCACCGATTTAAAGCCCTCTCTTCGCTCTTCCACGTCCAACTCCCCGATCGTCCCCACGTGCCACTGATTTCGCGAAAACTGTAAACCTAGTTTTGAAGCTTCGTGAAAGTGAGTTTTTCTTTGATCTTTACACTTTGAAAAATCATATCTTTTTGGTGTGTTGACGAAATTCGATGAAACAGGAAACATCGAGACCGCAAGGAAGCTCTCTACCCAATAGAAGAAGCCGCGGATTTTTCTGACATCGTATCGATTTTTAGCGCTCAGAAAACCAAGGTGAGAAATCTAAATTAACGTGAAATTGAATGGAAAATGTCGTGTATAATTTATATAAGCGAAATATAAATTACATACGTGTTGTATACCTCATGTACATGCGTAGTGTAAGCTATATAAGCGAAGTATGAATTTTACATGCATAGAATAATTGATATATGTGTTGAAATGCAAGTGAAATATAGCAATTATATATATATATATATATATATACTCCCCTCGTCCACAAACCATGGACGATATTTATTGTGGTGAATTGGTGTGAAATATTGGATGAAAAATACGAATGGTTGAATAATTGTTTGTGGTTGATATTGTTTGGTTGTGGTTGAAAAATACCCATTGGTGATTGAAATGAATTGGAAATATTTGTGGAAATAAAAATAAACATGCCGCCTGCGTGCGAATTAGATGCATGAATCCCCATTGTCAAAAACCGCGAGGTTTTAAGGTAGAGCGAGGAGCCGTACTAGGGACGGTGCCGATTTTAACTACCCTGTCGTTATGCTGCCGAAATTTTGAATAATCTTTGTGTGTTAGAATTATTTTCATATGTTGAAATTATTTTCATGCGTTGAAATTAAAGTCATATATTGAAACTATGTCCATGTGTGGAAATATTCATGTGTTGAAAAGTGTTGTATGAAAATTAAATTCATTTGTGAATGAGTGAAGTGTTTAAACAATAAAAATCACATTTTTATATGTATATGCAGTAAATAAAAATATTCGCCTTATATGAATAATTTCAATCATAAAAATCCCATCTTTCTAATATGAACAACATAAATAAAATGTCCATGTGTGGAAATACTCATTTGTTGAGAAGTGTGTGTAGTGGAAAAGTTCATGTGTTGAATAAAAAGATCGAACAATAAAAATTACATTTTTATTGAAACTATGAAGTGTTGAAACATCTATTTGTCGAATAAATATTTTAAATGATAAAAATATCATTTTTATCATATGTGTGATATGCTAAAGATATGCGGACGTTGAAATAAATATTTGTGATAGAAATATTATTTTTAACATGCATAGGAACTAAATAAAATAGTCATGTGTTGAAATCTATTTTAGTTCGCCAAAATTATCATCTTTGAAATGTGAAGTGTTAAAAATAGCCACTTGTTCAAATAAACGTGCATGAGTTGAAATATACATTAACTAGCTAATGATATGATTTTAGCCTATGCATGCAACATTAAAATGAATGGTGTTTTTTAAACCAAAGCAAATCAAATATGAAATTGAATGGAGAATGATAAATGTTGTAACACCCCGCGAATTCTATAACTGTGAAATTCACAAATTAAAGTATAATTAATTTCAAATCAAAGAACTAAGGGAAACAGGATACGCCATTGCGTTCGTCTCGGAAAAATACGCGAAATAGAGTCCGAGTTTTCGAAAAACAGAGTCCGTATGAAGAAGATATGGCCTTCGGAAGTTTTTGAATTAAATTTAAAATTCAAACAGAATAAAATAATTAAAAATCGGGCCCAATGGGCCAGGGCGGATAAACACCCGCCTAGGCCACCCAGGTCGACTGGGCTGTCGACCTGGGCTACCCATGTCGACAGGGCTGTCGACAGCCCTGTAGACAGGGGTGTCGACCTGGTCGAGCCCAGCCAACCTGGCTGGCCAGGTCTGTGTTTGGCCGATTTTCTGTGGTCTGCTTTGTCACTAGGGCTAGGTGGCAAGTTTTAATTGGTCTCTCTATCGAATGAATGGCTACGATCAATCCAAGCAACATCAATGGTCCTAATCAGTTCCTAACCTCTATATAAACAACCCTAGACTAAACCCTAATCTATTCATTCAAAAATAAGATCATGGCCGCCATGTTGCTGAGGAACGACAAAGAATAGCCGCCAACTAGAGAGAGAATTAGGAGGAAAGTTCTAAAGCCTAAAGCAATTCAAGCAACCTAAGCAAATCAATTCAACAAAGGAATTTGCGTCTTCAATCCCTAAATTAGAGAATTCATCACACCATTGTAAGTAGAGTATTACTTTGGTATGAATAAACAATTGTGTTGGTTTGTATGCTTGAATTGTGGCAATAAAGTTATTCATATTTGTGCGTTCTTATCAATTTGAATATTATATACGTTTGGATATTCTTGAATTATGTTATTCATGTTATAAAGAACTACATGCGGTAGTTCTAAGCAAGTATACGTTTGGAATATTTCGCAAATTATGTAATCCATGTTGAAGCTACATGTATGTAGTTGATTTAAACTTATGCAAGTTTGGGGTTTTGCTACTATGCCATCATGATGTATATTTTTGTGCATAAATCATTTTGTAAGTAATTAGAACAAGTTTGGTCATTATAATCCATAGGAAATTATGTTGAGAATTTGGCATCATGTATTAAGCCATGCTTTTGTACTAGAAAACCTATTTGCAAACTTATGAATATGGCTAGGCTATGAATGATATTTGGCATAATTGAATTCCATGATTAAGTCTATCTTGTTTACAAGAATTTTATGATGACATATGTGGTACATGGCTAGGTTAGGTTCAAAAAGTCCTTTTTGTAAGTTTACATGGCTAAAGTAAGAATCATGGTTTCATGTTAGAAATACTTATGCCATGCTTATGTTTGATATTATGCCATGCTTATGTTTGACATTATGCCATGCTTATGCTAGAAATATTTATGCCACGCTTATGTTTGACATTATGCCATGCTTATGCTAGAAATATTTATGCCATGCTTATGTTTGACATTATGCCTAAATAAGAATATAGGTTCATGATTGTAGTTAAACCTATGCAAGTTTACATGCTTTAATTCATGTCACCTATGTTTTATGACCAAAGTATATGTCACTACTATGCAAGTACACCAGTTTCTATTTTGTATTCCCAACGTCATATTGCAAGTTCATACGCTCACCTTCCCCTTTTCGTGTATGTAATCACGCCATAAGCCTCCCCTTTTCGCATGGCTAAATTGGGCTTTAAAAGGCTAAGCCCAATATATATATATAAACGGACGTGTAAAACGGGGGAAAATAACGTTGGGTTAAAATTAATTAATGAATGAAAATATAAAATAGAAGGGCCCAAATTCAAGTATGGGTTGGGCCCATGATTGGTGTAACCTTTACACCATTAACTTAATAATGGGCCGCAAATATTTACATATAAGAAATAAAGAAGAATGACAAAATATGTAAATGTAGAAAATACGATGTGTTTAACCCGAGGTTGGATTGAGTTGTGATGTAAACCTGCCCGGAACCGCCCGGCTGTCCAGTAGTCACAACAATACCTATCCAATGTGGGAGGTTAAACATGGAGCCCAATAAGGACCCGAGGTTAGACTGAGTTGTGGCGTAAGACTGCCCGGAACCAACCGGCAACAGGCAGCCACAACAATACCTGTCTAATGTGAGAGGTCAGGGCCTTAATAAGACAATTAAGGCTGAGTCAGGATTGTTAGGATTAAGTAAACTAAAGACTTAATCAAAATGGAACATGCTAAACTAAACGGACTGGTGGGGGTTAGGTTAGAAAACACTTAACCAACTTAGCATGTTGGCTAGAGATAGAAAACCTAGTAACGGGGGACCCTTTTCAGCAGTAACCCTAAAAAGGTGTATCAGGATACCCTGAAACTAGGCAGGGTGGGGCACGATTACTGGGCTGATTGTAAGAGGTCAAATCGACGGCGGTGGTGTAGCAGTGTAGGTTCTAACGGGGTGCGGGCGTGCACACACTCCGGCGCAGAAAAATAAGGCACTGGACACCAGTAGCATACCTGTGCACTCTAAGGTTGTGTCGGGTTGCCACTATGGGACTTGATACACCCCATGGTGGGACCAGCATAGGTAACTACAACATCGGGGGCCGTAAGACACATGTAACTATGCGAGTAGGAGCCGATCATCATTGAATGGATCACATCACCCTGATTATGGGGTGCCAGTGGAAACTAGTTTATATGGGTTCAGAGATTAACATGGGGTACGATAGTATATTCGACCCTAGACAACTTAACCAAGTTTATTGTGCTTGCCCACTTCCTGTTTATACTTATCATACCCAGTTCTTTATTCATAGACAAAATAGTACTAGACTTACTCAGGCTTTATGTCTGACTCTACTTTTCTTTCGTCTTCTTTCTTCCGTTTCTCCCCCCCAAGGTCCTCAGGGAGGGAACACAGCAGCTTGATCAGCCTTGACATCCAGCTTGAAGAAGAGAAATGTATTGCTTGGACTTTCCTGCTTTGAACTATGGCTTTGGACAATCCACTATGGGGCTTTTGCAGTTTATCTACGTTTTATTTATGCTTCTTTAAATAATGTACTCAAGACAGATTATGAAAATGTTATGTTATGTTTTTGGGAAAGATGTAAGACAATTATGGTGATGTTTTGTAACACGTATTTGACTTTATGAAATAAAGTTTGTTGTTCTTCCGCTGTTTACAAATATGTGTTCCTATATCTGTCTTGTATATCTGTGACTTATACTTATAAACCTCCACCAAAATTAGGGCATTCCCTTTGAGAGTGACCCTAACGGAGGTGGGGTGTTTCACTTGGTATCAGAGCATAGGTTTACTAGATAAGAAAAAAAAAGTTTTGAAAATTATTTTCAAAAAGAAAATTTAAAGAAGCATTTTTAAAAGAAAAATGTTATTTTATTTAAAAAAAGGCAAAGTCCACTCCCCAAAGCCATAGGTATTATCTCTTATCCTTCGTTTTGAATCTATCCTTTTTGTTTCAGCATGTCCCAAGAACTTAACTTGCCGGAAGGGGTGCCAATACCTGGTTGGTTTAGGCGGTTCTTAGAAGCAAGGGCCACTCAGCCAGGTCCTACCGTTCCTCCTCCCCCAGCTGAAGGAAATCATCCAGCTGCAGCGGCACCTTTTCCTCCACCTCCTCCTCGGGGAAACACGTTTGCTAAGATATGTAAAGATTTTAAAGCCATGGGAGGAAGGGATTTCCATGGAACTGAGTCCTTCGTGGCAGCTAGAAATTGGCTGAAAGAAACGGAGGACCTATTCATCATCTTTGAGGTAGAAGATAGACAAAAAGTACAATTGGCAGTATGGCTATTGAAGGGCGAGGCTTCCTACTGGTGGGAAGTCACTAATGCTGAAAGACCAGTAGATACATGGGAGGACTTTAGGGCAAGGTTTGAGACTAAATTTCTCTCAGATGCGGAAAGAAGTTTGCAGTTGGAAAAATTCTTATTTCTTAAGCAAGGGGACAAGACAGTCAGAGAGTATGTGAATCAGTTCGATGAGCTGGCTAGGTTTGGGCTTGACCTAGTCAACACCCCGCACAAGAAGGCTCTCCGTTTCGTCAAAGGGTTGAATGAGCCATTACACAGTTTGGCCATGACCCATATACCCATGGGAGCCACGTATGAAAGATT
Organism: Allium sativum; assembly: GCA_030737875.1. Classification (NCBI taxonomy): domain Eukaryota; kingdom Viridiplantae; phylum Streptophyta; class Magnoliopsida; order Asparagales; family Amaryllidaceae; genus Allium; species Allium sativum. The sequence goes on from CM060922.1 coordinate 1,044,286,500, forward strand.
GGTGCAAATGGCATTGCTGAATGAAGAGGATAAGGGCAAGAAGGAGACAAAGGCAGAAAGCTCTCAAGGGAAGAAAGAGGGTTTGCAGCCTAAGAAGACAGACTTTAAGAAAGGCGGGGAAGGCAACAAAGAGAAAAGGAAGTGTAATTTCTGTGGAAAAGTGGGGCACTTAGTAAAGGACTGCCGGAAGAAGAAGGCCAAGGAGAATGGTGGGTGCTTTTCTTGCGGTGAGACAGGCCACAGGGCTAAGGACTGCCCAAAGAAACGAGGACAGGGGCAGGGCGCTGGATCCACCCCAGGGGCACAGGTTCATGTGCTAGAAGCGCCACCATTGCAACAGCGAGGTATAAATACTTCTGTAGAAAGTGTAGTTTATCTTTATGATCACCCCGTTCGCACTTTATTTGATTCTGGCGCATCACACTCCTTTATCTCGTCTGCTTTAGTAGAATCTCTGCACCTAAAAACTAGTATGGTAGAGGACCCCTTAATTGTTTCAAACCCAATTGGGGGCCCAGCTCATTTGTCTATGATCTGTCTGGATTTGAAAATTTCTATCCTAAGTGTTGAATTCCAATGTAGTGCCTTTGTTTTGGGCTTTTCGGGGTATGGTTTGATTTTGGGTATGGATTGGCTATCCAGTAATGGGGCCATCCTTGATTGTGAGAAAAGGGTTGTTAGGCTCCTAACCCAGCTCGGTAATACTTTGGAAATTTCTTGTAATCCCTCGTATGCGGTTATGCTTAGTTATCTTGAATCGCTAGATGCCTCTGTTAAAAATTTGTAATCAGTTAGAGTGGTCCGGGAATATCCGGATGTCTTCGAAGAGGTGAAGGGCTTGCCTCCGAAGCGGGAAATAGACTTCCGCATATATCTTGTAGATAATGCAAAGCCCGTTGCGTTGCCCGTTAGACACATGGCTCCACGAGAAAGAAAAGAGCTCAGTAAACAGATTAAAGAGCTTCTAGAGAAGGGGGTTCATTAGGAGGAGCATTTCAGAATAGGGCGCTCCAGTAGTGTTCGCCACTAAGGCAGAAAGTTCATTTCGCTTATGAATGAGTTGTGGAGAATCACCTTAGTAAGTACATTTGGCAACATAGTTGACATTTGTTTATTTTCTAGAGATAATTCATCTATGTGGAATACCTTATAGTAAGTTAACAAGATCCAAGATTCACTAGTGAATTTTGGAGAGCTTGCATGGAACCATGAGTACGCAGTTAGGATTGAGCCAAGAATATTAGAAGTAGAGTAAGTGAAAGAGGAACGAGAGGCAACAGTGAAAAAGGTTCCAACTCATATTTTGGAAACAAGAATTAAGACGCTACGAAATTGTGAAGTTAAAGACGGACAAAGAATAATGGAGTCAAGCTCAAGGAAATGCGACTTAGAAGATTGAAGACTAGATTCATGCATCATATTTCTTCTTAAGAGTAGATCCTTGATCCCTCTCTTCTTGTAGAGCTTACTTGCATGCTATCTTTTCTGTTTATCCTCTTGGTCCCATTCTCAATCCAATTTCTGTCGCAAACCCCATGGGGAGTATGACTCATCTGTTAATAACACATGTTGGGGCTTAGTTTCCTAGAATCATATATGGTGGTTGGGTTGAGTAATTCTTTGGGTGTCAGTCTGATGTTGATTTCGGTCTTCGGGGCTGATGCTTAGAGAGTTCTTCTCCTAATCAATATATATGTGGCATAGATTTCCAGTTTTGACATTGCCTAATAGGCACAAAGTTTTTATTTGTTTCTATCATTCGACTATACCTTTAGGTAGGACCATTTCCTATCATTGAGAAAATTTGGAAAATGACCTATAGATTAGAGCTACCCGAAAAATTGGCCGGAGTCCACAACGTTTTTCACGTTTCACATCTTCGAAAATGTCTACATGAGTCTGCTGAAGTGGTAGAGCCAAATATCCTCGAAGAAGCCGAAGTGGAACGCGAAGCAACCATAAGGAGAGTTCCAACCCGCATCTTAGGAACGGAAGTGAAGAAGCTACGCAACCGCGAAGTCAAGCTCGTCAAAGTTCAGTGGAGCGACGCCGAGGGAGACGCGACTTGGGAAACTGAAGCTAGAATACGCACTGCCTACCCTTTTCTGTTCGAGGGTACATCCTTGATCTTTCTTTTTCCTTAAGTTGCGCTTTTATCTATCTTATCTTTTAGGTAGAATCTTTTTGGATGGAAACATGTAGTTGAAACATGTTATGTATGATGGTTGCAAGTGGTTGCAAGTGATTGCTAGTGGTTGCTCGTGGTTGCATATACACACACAATCTAGGTTTTAGATCGGCTCAGTCACTTCATATTGCATATGCATATATGTTTGTATTCGTATATGGTTGAACTTTAATGTGTTGTCATATGGACATTGCATTTGTATTGAATGATTGTGCACTCATGTAGAATCAAGAATAGGAAAATTTGCATACATAATGGATTCATGGCACTTACATAACTTGCATTAAGGAGGTCAACTGAATCAGTAGACCGCCTGATTTTGCATTAGATAAGTTCATATACACACACTTCGCATATGATCATGAAGCATTAGAAGTCTTTTAAGGACAATGGATGCTCGTGTTTGATGGATGAGTAGATGGATGATTGGATGTTAGGATATACATTCCTCCTAGCTTGAAGATTTCGGGGACGAAATCCTTTTAAGTGGAGGAGAATGTAACACCCCGCGAATTCTATAACTGTGAAATTCACAAATTAAAGTATAATTAATTTCAAATCAAAGAACTAAGGGAAACGGGATACGCCATTGCGTTCGTCTCGGAAAAATACGCGAAATAGAGTCCGAGTTTTCGAAAAACGGAGTCCGTATGAAGAAGATATGGCCTTCGGAAGTTTTTGAATTAAATTTAAAATTCAAACAGAATAAAATAATTAAAAATCGGGCCCAATGGGCCAGGGCGGATAAACACCCGCCTAGGCCACCCAGGTCGACTGGGCTGTCGACCTGGGCTACCCATGTCGACAGGGCTGTCGACAGCCCTGTAGACAGGGGTGTCGACCTGGTCGAGCCCAGCCAACCTGGCTGGCCAGGTCTGTGTTTGGCCGATTTTCTGTGGTCTGCTTTGTCACTAGGGCTAGGTGGCAAGTTTTAATTGGTCTCTCTATCGAATGAATGGCTACGATCAATCCAAGCAACATCAATGGTCCTAATCAGTTCCTAACCTCTATATAAACAACCCTAGACTAAACCCTAATCTATTCATTCAAAAATAAGATCATGGCCGCCATGTTGCTGAGGAACGACAAAGAATAGCCGCCAACTAGAGAGAGAATTAGGAGGAAAGTTCTAAAGCCTAAAGCAATTCAAGCAACCTAAGCAAATCAATTCAACAAAGGAATTTGCGTCTTCAATCCCTAAATTAGAGAATTCATCACACCATTGTAAGTAGAGTATTACTTTGGTATGAATAAACAATTGTGTTGGTTTGTATGCTTGAATTGTGGCAATAAAGTTATTCATATTTGTGCGTTCTTATCAATTTGAATATTATATACGTTTGGATATTCTTGAATTATGTTATTCATGTTATAAAGAACTACATGCGGTAGTTCTATGCAAGTATACGTTTGGAATATTTCGCAAATTATGTAATCCATGTTGAAGCTACATGTATGTAGTTGATTTAAACTTATGCAAGTTTGGGGTTTTGCTACTATGCCATCATGATGTATATTTTTGTGCATAAATCATTTTGTAAGTAATTAGAACAAGTTTGGTCATTATAATCCATAGGAAATTATGTTGAGAATTTGGCATCATGTATTAAGCCATGCTTTTGTACTAGAAAACCTATTTGCAAACTTATGAATATGGCTAGGCTATGAATGATATTTGGCATAATTGAATTCCATGATTAAGTCTATCTTGTTTACAAGAATTTTATGATGACATATGTGGTACATGGCTAGGTTAGGTTCAAAAATTCCTTTTTGTAAGTTTACATGGCTAAAGTAAGAATCATGGTTTCATGTTAGAAATACTTATGCCATGCTTATGTTTGATATTATGCCATGCTTATGTTTGACATTATGCCATGCTTATGCTAGAAATATTTATGCCACGCTTATGTTTGACATTATGCCATGCTTATGCTAGAAATATTTATGCCATGCTTATGTTTGACATTATGCCTAAATAAGAATATAGGTTCATGATTGTAGTTAAACCTATGCAAGTTTACATGCTTTAATTCATGTCACCTATGTTTTATGACCAAAGTATATGTCACTACTATGCAAGTACACCAGTTTCTATTTTGTATTCCCAACGTCATATTGCAAGTTCATACGCTCACCTTCCCCTTTTCGTGTATGTAATCACGCCATAAGCCTCCCCTTTTCGCATGGCTAAATTGGGCTTTAAAAGGCTAAGCCCAATATATATATATATAAACGGACGTGTAAAACGGGGGAAAATAACGTTGGGTTAAAATTAATTAATGAATGAAAATATAAAATAGAAGGGCCCAAATTCAAGTATGGGTTGGGCCCATGATTGGTGTAACCTTTACATCATTAACTTAATAATGGGCCGCAAATATTTACATATAAGAAATAAAGAAGAATGACAAAATATGTAAATGTAGAAAATACGATGTGTTTAACCCGAGGTTGGATTGAGTTGTGATGTAAACCTGCCCGGAACCGCCCGGCTGTCCAGTAGTCACAACAATACCTATCCAATGTGGGAGGTTAAACATGGAGCCCAATAAGGACCCGAGGTTAGACTGAGTTGTGGCGTAAGACTGCCCGGAACCAACCGGCAACAGGCAGCCACAACAATACCTGTCTAATGTGAGAGGTCAGGGCCTTAATAAGACAATTAAGGCTGAGTCAGGATTGTTAGGATTAAGTAAACTAAAGACTTAATCAAAATGGAACATGCTAAACTAAACGGACTGGTGGGGGTTAGGTTAGAAAACACTTAACCAACTTAGCATGTTGGCTAGAGATAGAAAACCTAGTAACGGGGGACCCTTTTCAGCAGTAACCCTAAAAAGGTGTATCAGGATACCCTGAAACTAGGCAGGGTGGGGCACGATTACTGGGCTGATTGTAAGAGGTCAAATCGACGGCGGTGGTGTAGCAGTGTAGGTTCTAACGGGGTGCGGGCGTGCACACACTCCGGCGCAGAAAAATAAGGCACTGGACACCAGTAGCATACCTGTGCACTCTAAGGTTGTGTCGGGTTGCCACTATGGGACTTGATACACCCCATGGTGGGACCAGCATAGGTAACTACAACATCGGGGGCCGTAAGACACATGTAACTATGCGAGTAGGAGCCGATCATCATTGAATGGATCACATCACCCTGATTATGGGGTGCCAGTGGAAACTAGTTTATATGGGTTCAGAGATTAACATGGGGTACGATAGTATATTCGACCCTAGACAACTTAACCAAGTTTATTGTGCTTGCCCACTTCCTGTTTATACTTATCATACCCAGTTCTTTATTCATAGACAAAATAGTACTAGACTTACTCAGGCTTTATGTCTGACTCTACTTTTCTTTCGTCTTCTTTCTTCCGTTTCTCCCCCCCCAAGGTCCTCAGGGAGGGAACACAGCAGCTTGATCAGCCTTGACATCCAGCTTGAAGAAGAGAAATGTATTGCTTGGACTTTCCTGCTTTGAACTATGGCTTTGGACAATCCACTATGGGGCTTTTGCAGTTTATCTACGTTTTATTTATGCTTCTTTAAATAATGTACTCAAGACAGATTATGAAAATGTTATGTTATGTTTTTGGGAAAGATGTAAGACAATTATGGTGATGTTTTGTAACACGTATTTGACTTTATGAAATAAAGTTTGTTGTTCTTCCGCTGTTTACAAATATGTGTTCCTATATCTGTCTTGTATATCTGTGACTTATACTTATAAACCTCCACCAAAATTAGGGCATTCCCTTTGAGAGTGACCCTAACGGAGGTGGGGTGTTTCAAATGTTAGAAATTGTATATATGTACATGCATATCTATTGAACAGGTTAAAGCAAAAAGGGGCTAGAGAAGAGAAATAAAATTTTGTGCCCGATAAATAGGTACACATTTACCGCTTTGTTTGGGTGATGATTTTATGAGCCTGTTGGCTAGCCGCTTGGCTTTTTCTTTTTCTTTTTGATATGAGACGCCCGTGTGGCTATTTGGGAATTTTCCCAGACCCTCCCGTACAAAGGAGGTTATGGCGAAATTTTCCAAAATTTAAAGGCGTTAGTGAAATAATTGAAGTAGAAACGATATAGGAATTTTTGAATGAACTATATTTATATAAATATATAAATATAAATAGAATTAAAACGAAACGTGGCCGTGCAGTTCATGTTTTGAAACCGTGATTTCAAACGACTAGTGCGGGAAATCCGACCATTGGATTTTCCCGAAACCGCAACCGTTGGGTTCGCCTTGGAAATATCTTTCCAATGGCACCAACTTTGTGAAGATCCGACGGTTGGATTGTCTGGAATGTTTAACTCAACACTGAAGAAAAACAGCGCCAGAAACGATTATATTTATATATATATAAATATAATTAAATTAAATCGAATAACGACGCTGTAGTTCGTAAATTGAAATCGTAACCTCAAATGGCTAGTGTGGAAGATCCGACCGCCGGATTTTCCCAAAACTGAAACCGTTGGGTTCGTTTTGAAATGACCTTCCTAATGATGTAAAATTTGTGAAGATCCAACGGTTAGATTTTTAGATATGTGTAAAACAAAATTAGTGAAAAGCAGCGCCAGTGCATCGACACGTCCTGAAACGTCGTTTAATTAAATATGGCCGTTTTGAATCAAATAAAAATGGCGATATATCGTTATAAAATATTATGGACGATATAGAGTGGAAATAAACCAATTTTGTTGTGTTTGCTTGATATGTGATGGTTGAATGTATTTGACATGAAAATTATAACTAAATAACTGAAATGTGATTGTTGAATAGTCCAACCATGTGATTGATTGATTTGAAAATCTAAATATACGTGGGTTATTTGAAAAGGCCGAGTTTATCTCATTTCAAATAATCGATCGACGTTGAGAAGTCGAAGAGTCAAAGACGGCTGAAGACCGACGATCTCCACATTGGATGGATGGGCGCTACTGATGCTCGTGATTGGAGTAGCTACCATGAAGGAATTGAAGTAGTAGCCGTCCACACATACTGTTGATTGTACGGATATGCGAGGAATTGGTGCCTCCGGTTTCGTTCAGACCCAGAACGGACTTGTAAATGGACTGTGTGTCTGACATTGGATTTTGTTCTGTGTTGATTGATCTCTGTTAAATATATATCTGTTTGGCGGCGGAGAATTTATTCTCTTGCTTAACGCCCTTCTCTGAGACGTACGAGCTCAGAGGTTATGTATTGACAGAAATCAGTCACATGGAGTGGATTGCCTGTGTGGCACGCCTGAGTGGCATATGATCAAGGCTTCTATTGCAAAGCAAAGTCTTGTGGGTGGTGATCAAAGCATGGTCTGTGTGACGTAGCTTTGTGTATAACGTGAATTCGCGAGCCTCACACCCCGGTATGAGTCAAAAACGGGAGACGGACCGCTGGGAGAGCACGACGTTTCTTTCTAGCTATGGTGGTGTCAGTGACCTACCAGCCCTGACATTATATATACTTTTCACCTGTGTGGTTGTTGGAATGCGAGGCGCCTCGATTATAGGTCTGTAAGGACCGAGAAACGTGTGTTCAGGAATAACTAATCCTCAAAAGTAAGAGAGGACCGGCCCAGCCGATTCCAAGGATCATAGTGGGGTCCTGGGACATTTGCTAGAGTGTCTCGAACGGAGAGGAGCTTGCCCCTTGCCTCGACTCATGAAGGAATCCAATTTCCAATACGAAATATGCGGATGTGATTGTATTACTAGTATGGCGACATAGTAGATGGTAGATATGCCGCCTAGGATTGATATTTATGATTGAATTGCTTTTGAAACATATATGCACTAGTAATAATATCGAACACCTTTGTTTTATTCGTATGAAGCATCTTTGGCCATTATAAGGTAAAAACTCTATCCTCCGGCTTGTGTTGCATTGTGTGATGGGACATGAGTCTTATAATGGCTTCATTTTATAAAAAGCATTGCGTTGATTTAATCATTTACTTTATTTCATGCACTTGCACTCATTGGAGTAAACCCGTTCCGCGAAAGTGGCGTGGTCCTTTGATTTGCCTTATTATTGTTGTTAATAAGTTGAATAGATTTCTCATACCAGTCCCATGACTGACTCGTAGTTTGTTTCACCTTGCAAACTCGGGTGCCCTCATTTTCACACGGGCAGCCTAGTTACAGGTTTCTGACGCATCTTTTGGCTCATGGCGAGGCTTGACTACACTGCGCTGATTTGGATTTTCTCCGCCATTATTGTATCTATATTATGATTCCGACATTGGCGATGTAGACTGATATTCCTTTTGTGTACTCTTTATGTATGATTCCGCCTCAGGCGATGGTGACTGATTATGTATCATTATGCACTAAGTTGTATCCTGTACTGTGCTTCTCTGATGTGATGATATCTATATGATTCCGCTGTCATATGTGTGTAAATTATTCTATTTTCTGTTTATGCTATTATCTGTGATCTGCTAATGATGATTAATGTGTTATATTCCAATGATTATCCTTAACACCGTGTCACGGGGTTTTGGGATCGTCACAATAAGAAAGTCAATCCAAAGAAAGGCGATAAGGGTAACAAGGGCCAAGAGAAAAATGAAGTACCACAATTGTGAAATACCTGGCCACTTAAAGAAAGACGTTAGAAAGAAGAAGAAGACTAGTTGTTATCATTACGAAGACACAAGACATCTTATCAGGATTGCCCAAAGAGGCAAGGATAAGGGTAAGGGTAAGGACAAAGTACAGGATCTTCAGAAGGGTAGGTTGTGTTCTCGTGGTCAGTATACCGGAAAGAGACAGGAAGTTTTGGTTGAAGATTTGATTTCTTTTTCCTAGAACTCTTTTCAACTTTTGCGCTTCACACTCATGTGTATCTACTTCAATAGCTGAAACACTGCACCTAAATACTAGTCTAGTTATGGATCCCATTGTAGTCTCAAATCCCATTGGTTGTTCGGCTCACTTATCTATGGTTTGTCGGGATTTGAGAGTGTCTATCTTGGGCGTTGGGCTTGAATGCAATGCCTTCGTTCTTGGTTTCACGGGCTATAGCTTGATTCTAGGAATGGATTGGCTAGCCAGGCATGGTGCTATCCTAGATTGTGAAAAGTGGGTAGTTAGACTGTTGACTCGTTGTGGAAAGACCCTTGATATTTGCTGTGACCCTAGGGGTTCAGTGATGCTTAGCTACCTAGAATCTCTTGACGCAATCATCGTTGATTTGAAATTTGTCCGTGTGGTCCATGAGTTTGATGATGTCTTTGATGAAGTTCGGGGTTTACCACCGAGGCACGAGATAGACTTTGCGTATCATGAGACGAGAGCTTGAGGAAGACAATCCTTGAAGAAACGTTTACATGATACCGCGAAAGTAGTGGAGCCAAGCATGCTTAGGGAAGTAAAGCAAGATTGCACGATTAGACGAGCTCCTACATGCATCCTTGGATCGGAGGTCAAGAAGTTACACAACCGAGAGGTCAAGTGGTTAAAGTCAAATGGGGAGATGATCAAGAGACATGACTTGGGAGACGAAAGACAAGATGCGTACGCTGTACCCTTTCCTTTTGGAGGGTATGTTCTTAACTTCTCCTTTTTCTATCACTTTGTTTATACTTGTTCTATCGTTCAGTGTGTCCTCTCGATTACATCTTCGATCTTTAGGTAGGAGAATCTTATGGTTGTAAACATGTGTTTGAGACATGTTATGTTTGGTGGATGCAAGTGTTTGCTAGTGGTTGCTCGTAGATGCATTTACACACACATTAGGCAGTAGATCAGCTCAATCACTTTCATATTGCATATGAATAAGTGTGTATAATGAACTTGATGGATGTATATTGAATGTGTTATCATACGGATGTTGCGTTTGAATGAATGATTGTGAATGCATGTAAAAAGGATATGTATCATTAGGATTCTTTTGCATACATAATGGACGCATGGCACTATCATGAATTGCATTAAGGAGGTCAACTAAGTCAGTAGACCACCTAATTTTGCATTAGAGTAGGAACATATACACACACTTTTGCATATGTTCATTAAAGCATTAGAAATCTTTTAAGGACAATGAATGTCTGTGATTGATGGATGAGTAGATGGATGATGGATGGTAGGATGATAACATTTTTCTTAACTTGGAGATTTCGGGAAAAATTAATGTAAAGAATTGCATGTGACAAATTAAAGGTAAGAAGATTAACATGTTAGTACGTGCGTTAAATAAGGAGATTTAACACAATAATGCATACGGTAAAATTCAAAAGTGCACAAGAAAATGTAGAAAAGCATTAATGTAAAGAAATGCATGTGACAAATTAAAGGTAAGAAGATTAACATGTTAGTATGTGCGTTAAATAAGGAGATTTAACACAATAATGCATACGACAAAAGTATTAAATAAATAGATGCATATATGTGCAATTATGTTATAAAGATACAAATTTAAAAATGTATGAGTACATAAGGAATCAATACATGCAATAAATTGATTGCAACAAAAGAAAGAAAAACATTGATTTGTAGATATGTTTAATATGACATTGATTAGAAAACAAGTAGTTTGTCATTTATGTTCGATTGATTATCATTTATGTTTATTTGATGATAATTTAGGAAACCATGTAATTAATCTTAATTTGTACGAATACTTATGCTAATTTGTCACTTATGTCAAGTAACATTAAAGAGAATGTGATAATTTGTTACTTATGTTAATTGACAATAAAAAAAGGAGCACATAAAAAAATAAAAAGATTCGCAAAGTAATGTGTGTATTAAAATAATAATAATATATATATATATATAATATATATATATGACGTGTACGCATCATGTGGCGCACGTGGCGCATTTTTGTTCGTCAAGGATTGTTTTTTTTTTTAACGTGGCCTTATCTGATTGGCCTAGTGACGAATTCTGAGGTATTAAGGCTTATGTGTTATGCTGTGATTGGCTGAGTGACACATCTCTTTGGTTTGGATGGCTCTGATTACTCCTAGATTGATCTAAAGGCTAGAATTAATCCTACACTCTTATATAATCACATCTAACCTAAACCCTAAATCAAAACAAAAATCATTCTCAAGCCGCCATGTTGCTGCAACATAGACTAAGCAGTTTCTCTTATTCAACGAATTAAAACTTAGTATGGTGGAAAAAGGATTCTACGCTTAATCTATTCTCTTCTTTAATCCGTTCATAGTGAGTACATCTTCTTTAACAAGATAATTGTTGAATGTAATTGTGATGGGTTTATAAGTTGGACTATATGAATATGACAAATTACATATACTTGATTAAGTCCATTTTATGATGTTAATTCATGTGTCTAATTGTGTATGCTCGATTAGATTCATTTTATGATGTTGGTTATGCAAGTTTGTATGCAAATCATATGCAAGTTTATATGTAAATCATGTGATATTAGTCTACATGTCTAATTACATATGCAAGTTTATATGCAAGTTTGTATGCAAATCATATGCAAGCTTATGTGAAAATCATATTCATACATGCAAGTTCCTATTTATATGTTTAGATCTATGCAAGTCATATTTTATATGATTAGATCCATGCCAGTTTATATGTTTATGCAAATTCATATTTTATATCTATTGCTTATGCAAGTGATTGATTATGCAAATTTATGTCAATGTAAATTATGATCATGCAAGTTTATGATCCATGCTAGTCTATTTTCATATGTTAATTTAGATCTAATTTGTTATGCAAGTTCATATGTTAATTTAGATCTAGCTTGTTATGCAAGTTCATATGTTAATTTAGATCTATTTTGTTATGCAAGTTCATAAATAGGATCTTTGTTATATGCTAGTTATGTTCATAATTGGATCTATCCAGTTTGGATGTTATACATCTCTTTCTTTCCCTTTTTCTTATGAGTTAGGTTAATTGCGAGCCTAATGTATTATATGAATCATATGAACGATTGACGTTGGGTAACAGTTGGGAAACATTAAATATTGGACATTATGTAATTGGCATAAAATCGGTTGTAATCATATAATTAATTTTGGGTATATCTAGTAAATGTGGCATAACTTGAATTGACCAAACTTATGGATAATTTACATATAAATCTAGACTTGGACATAAATGGTAAATATGTAAATTAGTTAAAAGATGAACATGCCTAACCCGAGGTTAGATTGAGTTGCAGCGTAAGACTGCCCAGAACCGCCCGGCACATCCAGCGACCGCAACAACACAGATCTAATGTGAGATGTTAGCGCATTAAGCCCAAAACCCGATGTTAGAATGAGTTTGCGGTAGAAGTCTGCCTGGAACCGCCCGGCACATCCAGCAACCGCAAACAACAGTTTTAATGTGAGAGGTTGGTGCATTAATAAATTAATTAATGCCGATGAACAAGACATGCTTAGAACGGAAGGGTTAAGTAAATTGAGAACACTTAACCAATACAACATGTTAATTAGATAAGTGGGTAGGGTTAAGTACATTGAGAACACTTAACCAATACAACATGTTAATTAGATAAGTGGGTGGGGTTAAGTAAATTGAGAACACTTAACCAATACAACATGTTAATTAGATAAGTGGGTGGGGTTAAGTAAATTGAGAACACTTAACCAATACAACATGTTAATTAGACAAGTGGGTGAGGTTAAGTAAATTTAAAAAACACTTAACCAATATAACATGATGAATGAACATGGTTAAGTTAATCAGAAACACTTAACCAATACAACATGATGTGTGGGTGGGTTAAGTTAACATGAATGGATATCACTTAACCAATATTACATGAACAAAGGGGATAGGGTTAAGGCAAGCTTAACCAATAATACATATTGACTTGATAAGTAGAAGGGTTAAGTAAACCTTGGGTAGGTGGGTAATATTAGTGTATATAGGCCCACAAACTTAATCGTTACATAAACATGTTTAAATCAGTGGGAGGGTTAAGTACGTCTCATGTAGGTGGGTAATATTTGCATATATAGGCCCACAAACTTAACCAATAGGAAACCCTAGTAACGGGGACCCATTTCAGCAGTAACCCACACAGATGTATCATGGTACCCTGAACTAGGAAGGGTGGGGCACGATTACTGGGCTAATTATAAGCAGTCAAAATAGCGGCGGGTGATGCGCCAGTGTAGGTTCCAGCGGAGAATGGGCATGCACGTGCTCCGTAGTGGAAAAAGCAGGCATTGGGCATCAGTAGCATACCATGTGCATCTTGAATTGTGTCGGGTTGCCAACATAGGGATTGATACACCCTATGGTGGGACCAACACAGGTATCTACATACAAGCGGGGCCAAATGACACAAGTAAACAAGCGGGGCCGAATGACACAAGTAAACAAGCAGGGCCGAATGATACAAGTAATAAATACATGCGAGTTAGGGAGCCGATCGATTAAGCGATAAGGGGGTAGTATGGGGACATCTATTATTTAGTACGAGCAAGCAAGGATTGTATGGGGTGAATAACTCTTACTAGATGTTACGCCTGAGGACTACCAATTACAAGATGGGGATCTACTTTCAGTATGTAACTAGTTACGGTGCGATAAAATTAGCATTGGTGCAGTGTAGTAATTATCCTTTAGTGATTAGAAGCGCGATCAACATTTATCTTATTCATCCTGCTTAGCTCATCATGCATATTTATGTATAGTCATTTCTTACTTTCCACTTTATGTTCTTATCCTGTTACTTTAATGATTACATTGTTAAAGTCACCGGACTCACTAGACTTATGTCTGACCTAGTTTGTTTTTGCCTCTTTTCTTCCGTCCCCCCCCCCCCCCCCCGCCCCTCCCCCAGGTTTTTAGGGAGGAAATACTCAAGCTTAGTTCAGATATCTCATCTTCCAGCTTGAAGTTGAAAGATGAATTTCTTGGCTTTGATTAAACTTATCTATGGCATTTTCTATTGGGGATTACAGTTTTAATATTAAGTACTCTGAAGGTTTTGTACTAGACTGATATTGTGTACTTGGTTTTGGTATTGGTATTTTGATATGCAATCAAACTTATTTCTTTTTCTGCTGCAATAAAGTTATAAAATTTTCAAATACTATTTCTCTGTCTTGTAATATTCCATTCTGTTTACTTATTATGCTCCACGAAACTTAATGCATTCCCTTTGTGAGTGACATCAATGGACATGGGGTGTTACAATGCCAGACCTATAGTGATGCCACTTCGTCGTATGGCACCAAGAGAGCAGCGAGGGCTCGGGGTGGAAATAAGTGGTCTTTTGAAGAAGGGATTTATCAGAAGAAGTGTTTCTGAGTGGAGAGCACCAGTTGTGTTTGCTACCAAGGCAGATGGTTCCCTTTGATTGTGCGTGGACTACCGCGAGTTGAATAAGGTGACGAGGAAGAATAAGTATCCTCTACTGCGGATAGATGATTTGTTTGATCAGTTGAGTGGCGCAAGAGTGTTCTCCCAATTGGATCTCACGACAGATTTTCATCAGCTTAGGGTGGAAGCTGAGAGTATAGCTAAAACGGCCTTTCGGACGCCGTCTGGATTCTATGAGTGGTTGGTCTTGCCATTTGGGTTGACCAATGCACCAGCATATTTTGTGGATCTTATGAATAGTGTATTCAGGGATTAATTGAATAAGTTTGTTCTTGTATTCGTGGATGATATCTTGGTTTATTCGAGGACAGAGGAAGAACACAAGGAACATTTGAGGATAGTGATGGAGGTGTTGAGAAAACACCAATTAAAGCAAAGTTTTCTAAGTGTCACTTCTGGAGGAGGGAAGTGAGATTCTTGGGTCATGTTGTTTCAGAAAATGGTATTGCCGTAGACCCTGCGAAGGTGGCTACTATACAAGATTGGTCTAGCCCAAGAATGCAACAGACGTAAGAAGTTTCTTCGGATTAGCTGGATATTATCGTAAGTTTATCCAAGATTTCTCCAAGATAGCGACACCGTTAACTCAGTTGATCAGGAAAAATCAAGCTTTCGTTTGGGACGAAAGGTGTGAAATGCATTTAAGAGCCTAAAAAAAAAAGTTGACATGTGCGCCAGTGTTAGTCATTCCTAAAGGGAATGAAGAGATGACAGTGTATACAGATGCATGTGGTACCAGACTAGGTGCTGTATTGATGCAAGGTGATAGGTTTGTAGCTTATGCAAGTCGGCAACTGAACCCGCATGAGAAAAGATACCCTATCCATGATTTGGAATCAGCAGCGATCGTGTTCGCGTTGAAGATGTGGAGACGCTATCTTTTGGGAGAAAGATTCGAGTTGTTTATTGATCATAAATCGTTAAAGTATCTTTTCTCTCAAAAGGATTTAAATCTTTGTCAGCAGAGATGGTTAGAATTCTTTGCTTCCTATGATTTCAATATCGCATATACACCAGGAAAGGGAAATGCGGTAGCTGATGCACTAAGTAGGAGACATGCCCGTTTAGGGGCTATGTTTCTTGAATGGGAGCAACTGGAGTATATCACAGGTTACGATTTCAGACCAAAGTGCGAATTGGATCCAGAAATGCTAGCAAGTTTGACGACCAGACCCACTTTAATTGAGCGGATTGGTTCCGGTTAGAGGGACGATCCTAACCTATTGGAAATCATCTCCAAGTTAGAAATGGGCATTGACGAGGGGATGAACAAGTATGGGCTTGATCGAGATGGATGGCTTAGAAAGAATGGGAGACTGGTTGTACCCAATGTCAATGGATTGAGAGATGAAGTGCTTAGAGAATGTCATCACCCAAAACTGACTATACACCCCGGTGGTAACAAAATGTATCGAGACATGAAGCAAACCTACTACTGGGAAGGGATGAAAGGAGACGTTGGGAAGTTTATATCCAAGTGCATGAATTGCCAGCTAGTTAAAGCTGAGCAAAAGAAGCCTACTTGTTTGTTGCAACCATTAGAAATCCCCGAATGGTAATGGGAACAAGTCTCAATGGATTTCATTGATGGGTTACCAAGGACAAGATCGGGTCATGATAGCATTTGGGTGATTGTGGACCGATTGACTAAGAGTGCAAGGTTTATACCCGTCAAGTCGAATATAACATCAACTAAGTTAGCAGAACTGTATATGAAGTGAGTAGTGAGATTTCATGGAGTACCCAAAGGCATTGTGAGTGACCGAGATCCGTTATTTACTAGTGGGTTTTGGAAGAGCTTACAAGAGGCTTTAGGATCAGAACTACATCTCGGTACCGCATATCATCCTCAAACCGATGGTCAGACAGAGAGAGTGAATCGTGTATTAGAGGATCTTTTGCAGCTTGTATATTAGATTTTGGTGGATCATGGGATGACCATTTGCATCTAGTGGAATTCGCATATAATAATAGTTATCAGTCTAGTATTGGTATGGTTCCATATGAAGCTTTGTACGGAAGACCATGCAACTCACCGTCATGTTGGTTAGAAACCGGTGAGAAATTTGTGCTTGGGCCAGATGTGATAAGAGAAACCTCAGATAAGATCAAGGTTATCCGACAATGAAAGATGATAAGAGGAGAAGAGATTTAAAATTCTCCATTGGCGACTTGGTATTTGTCAAGATTTCTCCTTTAAAGAGCATGATACGATTTGGTAGGAGAGTCAAGTTAACACCAAGATTTTTTGGTCCATTCCCAGTTCTCGAGCAAGTTGGGAATTTGGCATATAAAGTTGAGTTGCCAGACAAGATGGCGGGAGTTCATAACGTATTTCATGTTTCCCAGTTAAGGAAATTCGTGCACGACCCCGATGTGGCTATTTCACCTGATCAGTTGGATGATATCGAAGTAGAACCGTTTTGCCCCTAACTGATCTTGTTTCGGTCATAACTTTTGATTGGTAAGGAGTTTTGACCTGTAAACACTTCCATTAGATTTGGATGATGGTTTACCTTTCCGTAAAGTGGTCACATTAGCCAAACGGACTCACCGTTTGAGAGATATGGCTGAAACAAGGTTTAGAAGGTGAAAAACAGCTTAATCGAGCCTAATTAGGGTGATTAGCAAGAGGGCCCATGACCCATTTCAGGATTAGGGTTATGGGAGGCTGAAATCAGCTAGAGAACGATCTATTTTTATTTTCTCAGCCGCCTAAAACATTTCTCTAACACTAGCCATGGCCTCCACCTTCTAAAATCATCCCAAATCACCTTCTAATCACTAATTAAGAAGATCTACATCAAATCAAGACAAATCAACACCAAGTCAGAGTTGGAGCTGCTGTATTGTATAGCAAAACGCCCCAAATTAGAGATAGTTTCAGATCTAAGTTTTATTTGTGGCTAAGGTGAGTGATTTGCATTGTTTTTCATTAATGATGACCAATTAGGAGTGATTAGTGATAATTAGCGAAATTATAACTCGGAAAAATCTGGAAAAAATTTGTAAAATTCTAAAATATTATTTTAGGGCTCTAATAGAAATTTGGGCTAATTTGGATAAGTTCTGCTAATTGTATGCTTAAACATGATTAAGGGGGATTAAGGGAAAACATGGGTTTTGGGTCTGTTTGATCCATTTTGGCATGTTATATGGTTGTTTTGGTGTTTATGGTTGAATTTACATGTTGCCATTACTGTTTGGAATGCTTTGTGATTGAATAGTTAGGTTAGAATGGTCGAAAACGCCGTCGTATGGCGTAAGCAGCTCGTTGGAAAAGTTGCAGGAATTTGACCTGAACCGGATCAGATCGGAGGAAGGAGGCACGAACCGACCTGGTCGTGACACCCTACTCGTGGCCAGTGACCACGAACTGACATGATGATTTGGAAGACACAGAGCACCATGGACCAGAAGCTCACGACCGATCCGAAGCACCCCGACCCGGTGGAAGAAGCTCGAACCCGGACCGATGAAGGCTTGACCCACTAGCCAATGGAGAATCCCGACCCGAAGCGACTCACGATCCGAAGTTGGAGCCACGACCCGATGCTCTGAAGAGGACATCACGAACCAAGGAGCTCGACGCTGACCCGATGTGTAACACCCCACACCCGCTACGGTCACTCACAAGGGAATGCCATAACATCGGTGGAGTATTTTAAGTGAATATAGAACAGAAAAATTTCAACAAGACAGATATAAGTAATACTTGAGAATTTAAAACATCATTTCATTTCAGCGGAAAGTAAAACATGTTTGGTTACACCAAAACCATAAATAAGAGTCAAGTACATAATATCCATCCTGATAAAAACAAAAGTACATAATCCCACTACATAACCTAATAACCATAATAGAAAAGATAAACTGAGCTTCACATCCACGGTCCAAGCTCCAAAAGATGGATAAAGCAGTCTGATCAAAGCCCACTAGTGGTAGACCCACTCTGATAACCTGAGGGTTGGAAAAAGATAAAAACAACGGGGTCAGACATAAGTCTGAGTGAGTCCTATAACCCTAACAATACAATCATTAAAGTAATTAGGGTATGATATAAACAAGGTACGGTACCTCTGGGGATAATGACTACACTAGGTAGCCAACTAAACACAGGATATACTAAGATAACCGAAAAGACGCATTTATCCACCCAAGGATAATTACTAGATTACACCACCCCAGATCTACCCACCCAAGGGTAATTCCTACACTGCACCACACCAGTCATTCCTAACTTAAAGGTTGATCCCACCCCTGGACTTATAAAATTAACTTAATAGTTCTCGCGTACCCCTAGGTGACTAAGTAGACGCCACGGGGCCCTACAATCCACTAGGTGTACACACTACTCCCCATTCGATCGGCTCCCTAACGTAGATACCCGTGCTGGCCCCACCGTGGGGTGTACCATTCCCCAACGTGGCAACCTGATAAAACTAACGGTGCACGGCTTATATCTACACGATGCGACAACGTCTTATTTACCAGCCCGGGTCCACACACGCATATGAAACCCGTTGGTCATGCGTTGCCACCGCTAACCCATTTTGGCCTCTTATAGTCAAGCCCAATATGCGTGTCCCGTCACTCGACTAGAGTCGAGCCCACAAAGATACGTTTGGGATATTGGTTGAAATGGGCCCCCACAAGCTACTACTTAAGCTTGTTATTTTATCTAGTGTATCCCACTTAACCCCTGTTATAATCATGCCCACCTACATGTTAAGGTTTGGTTAAGTCATCTAATCATATATCAATTGCCACTTAAGGCACCCACTAGATTTCCACATGCCACCCAAAGCACTTACTTAACCCTTTACCCATGTTTAATTACATGTTCCTCTTTGGTTAAGTATTCTAATCGTATTTTCTATTGCCACCCAAGGCAACCCACTAGATTTCCACATGCCACCCAAGGCACCCACTTAACCCCTCATGTCCCTCTACATGCTAATATGGTTAAGTGTTTCTTAATTAATTAAGATCATGACCTCATAAAGACCTCTCACATTAGACCATCTTTTATGACCGCTGGTTAAGCCGGTTGGGTCCGGGCAGCCTTATGTCATAACCGAGTCTAACCTCGTGTCTTTACATTAATCACGTATTTAGTTTGTGGCTAAGACCTCTCACATTGGGCTAACAATTGTAGCAACTGGTTAAGCCGGTTGGGTCCGGGCAGTTTTACGCTACAACTGAGTCCAACCTCGTGTCTTAGTCGATTAATTACACCTAATTAATCACCCTCATAATTTATATTAATTATCCCTAATTAATTAATCATGTTTTCAAGAATATGGGTAGACCTAACTCAATAGGTAAATTCCCAACTCCATAGTATGGGTAGACCTAACTTAATAGGTAAATTCCCAACTCCATAATATGGGTAGACCTAACTCAATAGGTAAATTCCCAATTATGTCCATTTAATTTATGTTATGCTTAAGCATACCCATTTCACATCATTTTATTAACATGCATATTAACCCCATCGTTCCCCACGTAGTTCGTTCTCATAACACGACATAATAAAGGGAAGATTCATCACAAAGGTCATGGGTTTAGCCAACGTAGCATGTAACTTTATCATGGGTTCAAAAGGTGTCAACTTGCATATATGAACATACATTAAACCCAACTAGTATTTAACCCAAACTTGCATTATGCATATCATAAAAGAGACAACTTGCATATGAACTTGCACATAAACTTGCATATGAACTTGCATCATAACTTGCATATGAACTTGCATCATAACTTGCATATGAACATGGATCATAACTTGCATATGAACTTGCATCATAACTTGCATATGAACTTGCATATGAACTTGCATCATAACTTGCATATGAACATGTATCATAACTTGCATATGAACTTGCATCATAACTTGCATATGAACATGTATCATAACTTGCATATGAACTTGCATCATAACTTGCATATGAACTTGCATCATAACTTGCATATGAACTTGCATCATAACTTGCATATGAACATGTATCATAACTTGCATATGAACTTGCATAACATGCCATACTTAGAGACAAACTTGCATATATTATGCATATCATAAAAAGAGACAAACTTGCATAAAACCAAACACTTAGCATGCATAAAACCAAATACTTAGCATGCATAAAACCACATACATAGCATGCATAAAACCAAATACTTAGCATGCATAAAACCACATACATAGCATGCATAAAACCAAATACATAACTTGCATAACATGTTACATATAGACTTGCATATAATCTCCCATATAGCTTGCATAACATGTTACATATGAATCAATGTTCAACATAGTGTTTTGCATCATAAAACATAGCATTAAACTTGCATATAGCACACAACATACACTATACTACACTTGCATAAACACATTGATTCCACAAACATAGCCATATCTTATCATATCTTATCATAATCAATTTAACAATTGATTATTAGGTCTATAGAAACTCACCACTAAACTCCCATATAGCAAACCCTTGCCAAAAACCACCCAAAAACTCTAGCCTTGACCATAAAGCTTGCAACTTGATGATGAATGCAAGCTAATGATCACTCATACAACTCAAAGATGCTTGTATGCACATGAAAGCCTTCATAGAAATAGTTTAGAAATAGGATGGAGGCTAGGGTTTTGAGTGGAGGCCATGAGAGGTAAAATTTTGCCATAGTTTAGTTGTAGGATAGATTAATGATGATTTAGGGCTAGGTTAGGGTCTTATTTATAGATTAGGCAAGTGTTTTAGGCCATAGGATTAACCCTAGATTAGATTAGGACCCTTAGATTTCGGAACCTTCCAGAAACCAGCCCTAAGACCAAGCCCAAACCCCAAACTGGTGCACCCAACCACAGAACTCTCTAGAAACTGTGCAGGTTTTCTGTCCCGACATGGGCGCACTTCCCAAGTGCGCCAGTGTATTTTTGTGCTGGCGCACTTCACAAGTGCGCCAGTGCATTTCTGGCCTATTTCGGGTTTTTCTGCCTAACTTCGTTCGTCCATATCTCTTTCATACGGTACCCGTGTTACGCAAACTCGGACTCTATTTCGCGTATTTTTCCGAGACGAACGCAATGGTGCAACCCGTTTCCCCTAATTCCCACATCTGGGATTAGTTATTCTTTAATTTGTGAATTTTAGCATTAACCGAAATTCGGGGTGTTACACGATGGGGGCAATCACGGCCGAAAAGAACAGAAGGGGGAAGAGATACCGATCTGAATGGAAGCTTGTTTCCAAACCGATCCGGAGAAGGCCAAAACCCGAGATGCAAAGGTAGTCCAAATGGGAAGTATAACTCAGGATCTAGATGGGAACCAACGAGTTAACTTCATGAGTTGGACTTTTGCTGCGGGACGTGTGCTAAGGGGTTATCGATGTCTATAGCTTTGACTCACCACCGAGAGACGGATATTGGCTATGGATCAGTGCAGTGGAGCCGTTATGACTCCATTGGGAAAAGTGATCGTAGCGAGGAATTGGGTGACAAAAGTGGTAGATATCGTATACTTTACGCACTGAGTGAGAGATGTGAGGATGATTGCTATACTTGATTGTTTGCCATTATATGACATGCACACCCCTTGCCCCGTTATCTTTACACCTTATGCTAGTGTCACCTTAGAGTATTGTACATCCTGTTGTGCTAACTCTTTGGTTGCAGGTCCAGGTTCAGGTATGATTGGATTATACCTGTTATTGTTCTGTTTTGTTGCTTATCGCTCATTCCAGATTTTTGTCTGACCTAGAGTTTTATGTCTCTTCTTATTACTCTGGGTGCTCTTAAACGGGCAGACTAGAGACAGGTTAGCTGGTTGTGCACGAGTAGCTGTCTGGAGAGGAGCAAGAGGCTTACACGTATTATCCTATATATATATTCTCCCTCTGTCGCTGCTGGTCACTACTTTGTGCATTAGTAGTGTACTTTTCCTTTACTTTGCTTTAGAGATAGATTGAAAAGTTGTAATAATGATGATGTGGAACATAAGATGTAATTGGATTTCCGCTGCTATGATGGTTTAGTTTTCAGCTTATGCACTGTCTCGCCTGTTTTATGTCAAAGTTATGTTATTATTATATTTTATCCCATGCGCTATGAGACATTCTAGAGGTTCCTAGTTAGTTCAAATTCCCTTCTTTTCCTATCTTTGGCGACCGTCCTGTGCTAGTCGAGCATTGGCACAACATACTTTCATTAGAAATGTCGGCTGGTTCGGGTCGGGCCGTCACAACATCTCTTTGGAAATGGTTCTAGTATTGAATGGACATTCAACACTTTCTAAAGATGTTTCTTCTTTGACATCCATAGGTTCTTCTTGTTGTTGCATTCGAGCTTGTTTGGCTTCGAATGTCTCATATGGTTTGAAAGTGAGAGGAATTTGAATGAGGTGTATGTTTGTGGAGTCAAACATCTTTCTTAGCACAAATTCTTCTCTGTGAAGATCAACTCCAAAGTATTTGAAAATGTGGGCGAGATAAACTCCATAGTAAAGAATGTTCTCTCTTGATGAAGTTTCTATGGGCTTGAATTCTCTTAAGACCATATCGACCCAGTTGATGTTATAGCCACTAATAATTGCAAAGAGAGCTTTTTGGACCTTGAGAGTTGGATTATTAAATTTTATGGAATGAGGAGTTATGGTATGTTGGAGGAGAAGGTTTACGATTCTTATTTTTGGATGGAAAAAGCGATTTTTGAAATCCATTTAAGCATCGCTTTCAAATATGCCATGATAAGTCTCTAAATCGGTTTCATCAATTTTGAAATCCGAAAAATCCGAGCCTAAGCTTCTACATTTTAAGATATTGCCCAAGATTTTGGCATCTAGAACAATTTACATGCCTTTAACGCTACTCCAAATTTGGTCTTCATTGCCTTCATAAAATCCGCGATTAAGGTTTGCATAAAACATCTTGACAAGCTTAGGATAACACACTTCGTCATTATCTCGAGAGTCAATTAGACTCAAGACTTCATTGTGGGTGAAAAGGGAGATAAGATCTTAAGAAGAAAAATCTCCAAAAATGGCGAAACCATCAGTATTGACTTTAGCATTCACTAAATAGTCAACAAAGGTTTTGTTAGCATCCTTAACATTATGAAGATAACCTTTGATGGTTTTGGTTAACTTCAGTTTCTGAGATGAACTTGAGGAAGCCATTGAAGTTATTGTTTTGAAGAGAATAAATATGAAGAATATAGCTTGAATTGTAAATGAAAGGTAGATGGAATAGATGTATGTATAGAAATTAAATGGATACCAATTGAATATGCACGACTTTTCAGAAATCAATGACACTTTTTCAGACCTTGGGAGTTGATGAAAAGTTGGAGGGAAGTTTGAAAGTTTAAACCTTTGATATTCAAAATTTTAATTTCAAATTATAGGCTGATATGTTAACATATGGACATATGCATGTCGACATATTTACTTATTTTCAAAGGACATCTGGTTTTTGTGACATGTGATTTAAATTATCGATTTATATTTCAGGTTTAACGATTTCCTAAAATAATTCTAGTCCTAGCAAACATCCAAAAATTATTTTATTATTTTATTTATTATTATTTTGAATTTTGAATTTCAAATTTGATTTTTAAATTTCAAGCTTAAATTTTAAATTTTAGTTTTTAAATCAAAATGAACAAAGCAAACAAACAAAACAACCATTCAACCAAGGAAAAATTAAAAATTAATTAAGGCGTACCAAGATTTTAGGTCCTTTTCTTCAAAATTTTCTGAATTCTGAATTGCCGTGAAGCACATATTTGAGTTTCCAGTTTCTGGCTCTTCATCACTTGATGATGAATCTAAATCATCTAACGTTGCTGCGTATGCTTTCTTTCTCTTCTTTGATGAATTGCTGTTGTCCGTTTGTTGAGTCAATTTATTTGGATATGGACACATTCTCTTTATATTGCCTGGTTTATTGCAGTTATAACTTCGACCATCATTTCTTCCTAAACTTCCTTGATAATTGTTTTCAGGATATTTTTTCCTTCTATATTTCGTACATTTTCTACAATGTCTTTTTATTAGGGTTTTTTCTTCATCATCTTCAGTACTCGAGTCAGAATCATATGTTGTTGCTTTAAATGCGATGGATTTGACATAAACTAATCCTAATATTTAAATCTTTGGAAATATGAATTCCAAAACATCACAATGCATACAAACAAGTATGAAATCAAATATCGGGCTCCCCTTAGACAAGGAAAAGGGTACGTACCTCACCAACTCAATATATATATATATATGCACCTCTAACGATGGAGCAGACTACACGCACAATCCCACGCCCTCTGGGACTACACCGCCGTCTCACCCATACTTTTAGTCGTCCGGTTTACCAGAATCTTTAGCCACATACTAAGTCATTTTTATACCACGAAGTGAAATCTGCTTTGATATAAAGCTAAATATGTATTTCAAATGATTTGAAATAATAATCTGGAAATAAAGTCCAAAGGAATAATTTCTGTAAAGTGAATTGGATTTCGAAAAATCGAAGTTTGGGGTTTAAGCCTAAATGGGTAGATTGGAAATTTGCATGCTGTATGATGCATTGTAGATCCGTATGACTATTATTGGTTATTTTTTATGTACTGGTACTCATAGGGGTAAACCCATTCCATGACATACGGCGTGGTCCCGTGAATTTACCTTATTTAAAAGTAAAGTTTAATAACTGTTTTGAGTTCTCACACTAGTCCAACAACTGACTTGGAGTTTACTATTTTAACCTAAACTCTGGGTGCCCATATTTTCCACACGAGCAGCTATTAGTTTTGGTATTTTTAGATATTTCCTTACATAAGATCCTGGATTTACAGCTGGAGCTATATTCGGAAAGCTTTATATCAGTATATTTCTTTCAGTTGTGTCAGTTGTTATTTTCCACTGCGCATTGTGTTTATACATTTTATTTCCGCTGCTATGTATTTTAAATCTCTGATATTTTCCATTATGTAATATTTAATCATACTCTAATCTATTCTTGATTTCTAATGTAAATTATTGCAATAACAATGAAATGTTCTATTGTTTGTGTTCTGATGTGTCGTGTTCTCAAAGCAATCCGAGCTTTCCCATAAGGGGAAGTTTGGGTCGTTACAGTGGATTTCTTCTCAGTTGTCTTGTTTTCCTTTCTTTTTAGTAATTGGACTTCAAAAGACATCATATTTTCGATTAACTCCTCAATCTTCATTTCACTGACATTATTGGTTTCTTCAGTCGCCAAAGTTTTCTGATCCCATTCTGAAGTTAATGAACTTAGTATTTTTCTGACTTGGTTTTCTTCAGAATAAGTTTTTCCAAGTGTTTTCGAATGCACTATCTCTTAAAATATGCAATACATATCGGAGATAGACTCATTCTCTTTCATTTTGAATAACTCAAACTGATTAACTAACATTGATATCTTAGTTTGTTTAACTTCACTAGTTCCTTCATGAGTAACTTGTAAAGTTCTCCCGATTTCATAAGCAGATTTACAAACTAACACTCTATTAAACTCATACCTATCTAATGAACAAAACAACATATTCATGGCTTTAAAATTGCTTTGTGCAGCAGCCTTTTGTTCATTTGTCCATTGTGTAAAATTAGTTGTGGGTTCAACAAACTCGTTCAGTGTACTATTCCATGTGTCTAATCCTACTGATTGTAAATATATTTTCATTCTTCTTGCCCAATATAAATAATTACTACCATTAAACAGTGGTGGTCTAACTGTGGACTGACCCTCTATAAAAGAACTATTATTATTAATAGTGTTGGTTGCCATTTCTTAAAAATTTCAAAAATCAGATTATGAACTTTTTAAAAGACCTTACTCTGATACCAATTGTTAAGGATTGCGAAATGGATCGTTAAGGAAAAATTAACATTAGAGGGGGGTGAATAGTATTTTTGAGAAATTTAACAAAATCTAAAACTTATATGATCTACTGTATGAATCACACACCACAAGGATAATCACAGACACAGAATCAAACATAAACACAGAGATAAACAAAAATAAAATGAAGAAAAGGAAAGAACACACCGGATTTTGTACTGGTTCAGATTACTCCTACGTCCAGTCCCATGCAAAGCTAGATGCGTAGAGTTTTACTACTATATCAATATCCAAGTACAACACCCTTGATTTCACGGCCACAAGATTACCACCGATCCCAAACACCCTTGATCAATTATATTCCCCTTGATTTTCCAGCTACAAGGTTAACACCACTTCCTTTCCTTGATTTCAAGGCTATAAGGAACACACCATTTCCCAAACACTACCCAACAATTACAACAGCCCTACAACTCTTCAATAGCACTTTGATTCAGAGGGTAATGAGTAGAGAGTGAGAAAAGAAGAAGTTTTATATAAATAGAATTGAACTCGGCAAAGTATAACTGTAGAAATCATAAAAATATGAAATATTAATGGTGTAAAGAAAGGGGATGAAGATGGAGAAGAAGAATGATGAAAAAATTCGAAATCATCCCCTATTTATAAAATTTGAAAGGTTGCAATGCTTCTGGAACGTTACAAATAGTGAAAAGACACTTCCTTGCAAAATCAAAAATATGACAGTTATATGTCGACATAGGGAACTATTTATGTCGACATATACTAGTTCAAAATTGAAAATTGAGTATTTTTTAAGTGTTTTGATATATATATATATATATATAATTCTGGAAATTCTTGAATTAAAAAATAGTGATATAAATGAATATTATAAAGTAGAAAATCATTTGAAATCACAAGTATAAACTTTGTAAATAAATTTATAAAATTATAAAGTTTAAAACTATATAAGTATAAAGTATATAATTATAAATATATATATAACTTATAGATTTAAAACTTGAGTCTAAAATCAAAAATAAAATAGAGAAAATAAAGATTGAAGATAGAATTTGAAAATATAATTTGAAGCTTTGAAAATCAGAAATTAAAAAACAGATTTTGAATTTGAATTTGAACCTGTAGCGCTATTCAGAGTTTTACATAAACTAGACACTGTTACTATATTTATCTTGAACTCTTGAAATCTTGATTACTCATGAGTCTTGGACCGTCTCTGAATTCTGAATCTCTAGAAGCTCTTATACTGTACAGTCTTCAATAACAATTTCTGTATACAAATCCTGCATATGTGTATGTGTGTATGTATATATATATATATTCTAGATAAAGGTGTTAGTATATATTTTATTATCAATTAATATTGAAATAAGGTTGTTGTCATCAAAACTCCATTCTCCAACCGAACTAGCCATTGGTAATGGATTGGTAGACATGCCTTCAGGACATGTGTACCTAGAGAATGGAAATGAGCCAATATCCATTCCTGATTTGTGACGACTAGTCTGGTTAGGTCTAAGGTTTGAGAAGGGGTTTTCTCAATTGGATTTGGGATTGGGCTAACAAATTGTTGGTTGGTATATGCTAATTTCATCATTTTTTGCTAGGGTAGGATTGGATGGTGATGCTGTTATGGGATAACCAACGAGTTAGCATATTTTATGGGATTTTGGATCGTACTCCGAAATAACCTGGTTGGGTTGTCGTGACACCCCACATTCGTTAATGTCACTCACTAAGGGAATGCATTAAGTTTCGTGAAGTGCTATAGATAAACAGACACAGAATAATTACAGGACATATATAAATAAGGCAGCAGTGGAAAATTTAAACTTTTATTTCAAACATAAGTCGATACCGTGGTCCACAATTTCATAAGTCACAAAAACCATTACAATAAAATAACTTCTGTCTTGCACCATTAGAGTACAGAAGTAAATAAAAAGCATCATTCACCAAATTAAAAGAGTTAAGCCATAGTAGTGACAAGAACTTGAGCCAAACTTCAGAAATAGCTCCTAGCAAGATGATATCTAATTCCTGATTAAGTCTGAGTGTTCCCTCCATGAGAACCGGGGAGGGGGGAACGGAAGAAAGAAGGAGAAACAGCAGGGTTAGACATAAAGTCTGGCAAGTCTAGTTACTTGTAGTCAGTAGATAAATAAAAGCAACATGATAGACATATAAAGTGGATAAGAGAGATCACTACATAAATGGAAGGCAAGGTAAGCAAGATAAGGTGTACGTGCCTCACTAATGATTACTCTACATTATTACTAGTATAACTGAAATGAGATGATCCCCTCCACTATGAGTTGGTAGGCTTAGGTCATACGTCCAAGTATACCCTAACCACTACCCTAATCGATCGGCTCCCTACCCTGTAGATATCCTGTGCTGGCCCCACAGTAGGAGGTATCACTTCCTGAAGTGATAACCCATGGTGTGCACAACGATATCTCATGGTGTCACGGTCGTCTTAGCCCCATCTGCCCGGCCCATGCACGCACATGTCCCCGGTCGGTTTGCGCCGCCCACACCATCCGCCTCGTTTGGATCTCTTACAATCAATCAGTAAGCGTGCCCTTACTCTGCCTAGTATGGATTTCTTTACTTGATACCAACTCCGGGTTACTGACTGAAATGGGTCCCACACAATATGGTACAAGCTCTCCCCCTTGTCTCGTATCCCCACTAGGTTTTCCACTGACTATGTATACCCTTAGGTGTCTTTAATTACATAACCCTATACCAGTTATGCTTACCCTAAAGGGTGTCTTTAATTACATAATTTCATTACATTATCTATCGGTTATGTATACCACTAGGTGTCTTTAATTACATAACCTTATTACATTATCTACTGGTTATGTATACCACTAGGTGTCTTTAATTACATAATCTTATTGGGTTAAGTTCGTAGTCCTATATGTAAATATTACCCACTCCCTCTAATTTACTTAACCCACCCACTACCCATCCAATTTTACTTAACCCTAATTTATGTTCACAGTCATACAATCTATGTGGATTAAGTTAGGTTAAGTAGTCCAATTCTTTACCATGTCCATTTATGGTTTTATAATGGGCTAGACCTCCCACATTAGACCTACAACATGTGGATGCTGGATATGCCGGTCGGGTCCGGGCAGTCTTATTCCACAGTTGGGCCTAACCTCGTGTCTTATCCCGATTCGTATTTGCATACTTAGACCTCCCGTATTGGCGTCAACATTAGTGCCTGTTGGATATGCCGGTCGGGTCCGGGCAGACTTCCACTGCTAATGTAACCTAATATAGTGTCATAAGTACAATTTACAATTCCTAATTGTAAATTACTAAACATTCCAAATTAATTCGAACCTACCTATGTCATTATAGGTAACTATTTCTATGTTTTCCCTATTTGAATTACATGTCCCATTTCATATAAATATTACATAAATTATGCCAATTATAATCCCTTTTTCCCTGTTTCCTCTCTAACGTATACGTACATATGTTAGCAACATCTAGGCTATAAAGTAGCCTAGCTACAACAATGAAAAGGGAGTATGAAGAAGGTGATAGTTTCAACATATCTTGGCATAAACATAAACATAAACTGGTATGATAACAAGATGAATGGTCTTG
This sequence comes from Allium sativum, assembly GCA_030737875.1. Lineage (NCBI taxonomy): Eukaryota > Viridiplantae > Streptophyta > Magnoliopsida > Asparagales > Amaryllidaceae > Allium > Allium sativum. Next base: position 1,044,316,553 of record CM060922.1, read on the forward strand.
TAATCGTCATGGCAAGGTAGGCGTAAAAGTGATGAACTTGTAGCAACTACGATGTCAACACAACATAATGAGATCTAAATTAACCATAAGGTGTCCAATTATTTAGATCTAGCATAGTTAGGGTGACATAATAACATTTTTAGATCTAAAGATGGATTCACATGTCAAGTTTACAACATATCTCAAAGGATCTCAATATGACAGGTAAAAGGTGATTAACATAAAGATCTAGATCTAAGTAATGTTACAAGTGTCCAAATTAATAGATGTACATCCACCATAACCAGTCAAGATCCATATAAGCAACATAATCGAATAACCACAATTTTATTAGATCTAGGAAAATAGATCTGTGACATAGTATAGGATTTCACATTAACACATAATCAACATATCCAATTCATAGTCTTTCAAAATATACTTTTATTTATCTAAACTTAAAAACAACTAGAACTCACAGCGTTATGTTTAAAGAATTGAGAGAACGGATCTAGAATTTATGAATTGGATTTGTAGAATATGTTGTTGTAGAAAATGGTTCAATTTGCAATCCCATAGCATATGGCCTCCATGACTACCAATGAAGAAAATATGAGAAATAAGGCACGTATATATATCTGCCAGACCACCTGAAACCGAGTTCCACGTCAGCCCTAGGGGTGTCGACACCCCTTCAGGAGTGTCGTCCCCTAAGCCGACACCCCTCTAGGGGGGTTGACCCCCTAGAGCGGGAATTTCATCGCTCAGAGGAATTTTTTGAATTTGAATTCTCTGGATAGAATTATGACTCACCTCTGACTCATGCGTATATATAAAATATTTCTATGCGTATACAAACTTAAAACCCTCATAAGTTCTTCATAGTTGTCCGTTTTACGCAAACCAAATGTCTATCTTGACCAGAATTTCGAGACGGACGCATTGGTGCAGTACGTTTACTCTAATTCTGAATATTAAATTAATTATTATTTAATTTATTCTCTTTAATGTCATTTAAAAAATTTGGGGTGTTACATTCTCCCCTACTCAAAGGATTTCGTCACGAAATCTCTAAGTCGAGAAGAATGCATATCCTACCATCCATCTACCCATCCACCAATCACTGGCATCCATTGTCCTTAAAGATTTCTAATGCTTATATGAATATATGCAAAGGTGTGTGTATATGTCCCAACACTAATGTGAAGATCAGGCGGTCTACTGATTCAGTTGACCTCCTTAATGCATTGTATGTAAGTGCCATGAATCCAATATGTATGTAAATAAACCTATCATATCTTATAAGTTCTATATATATGTGAACATTTATTTGTCCAAATGCAACATCCATATGCTAACTCATCCATTTCCATTCATAAAAGAAAATAAAATGCACACACATCTATATGCAGTATGAGAGTGATTGAGCCGATCTTAGTGCCTAATGTGTGTGTATATGCGTCCACAGACAACCACTAGCAAACACTTGCATCCACTTGCATCCATCAAACATATGTTTTCATCCATAGGATTCCTATCTAAAGGTCGAAAAATACTATGGATAAGATATACTCAAATGATAGAAACAAGTACTAATAATGCTTTGGGAAAAGGAGTTAAGAACATACCCTCGAAGAGAAAAGGGTACGAAGCATGAATCTTGTCTTCGGTCTCCCAAGTCACATCTTCTGGGTTATCTCCCCATTGAACCTTTAGCAGCATGATCTCCTTTTTGCGCATATTCTTAACTTCTGATGCAAGAATACAGGTAGGGACTCGTCTGACTGTCACCTCCCATTCCACTTCGACTTCTTCCAACATGCTCGGCTCAACTACTTTGTGGTGTCATGCAGGCACTTCCGTAGATGAGAGACATGGAAAACGTCATGAACACCGGATAGATTTTCTTGGAGTTTTATTCTGTAGGCCATTTGGCCAATCCTCTCGATATTGGGGAATGGTCCCACAAACCTAGGTGTCAACTTCCCTACTGATCCGAAGCGAACCGCATTCCTCAGAGGTGATACTTTGATAAAAAATAAGTCTCCCACTTCGAACTCGATGTCAGTCCGTCTCTTATTTGCATAGGACTTCTTCCTATCTTGAGCTGTCTTCATCCACTGTCAAATAAGGTCAATTTTTTGGACGTTTCTCTAACCATATCTGGTCCAAGTAATATATCTTTCTGTAGATTCCCACCAAAAAGTTGGCGATCTACAGGGTCGTCCGTACAATGCTTCGAAGGGTGCCATGCCGATACTAGCCTGAAAACTGTTATTATAGGCAAATTCTACTAAAGGAAGATGTTCTTCCTAAGTCCCTGTGAAGTCTAGGATACACAGCCTTAAAAGATCTTATAGGATCCTATTTACCCTTTCCGTCTGCCCATCGGTCTGGGGATGATAAGCGGTGCTTAAACACAACTGTGTATCTAATGCTTCTTGCAAGCTACTCCAAAATTCGCTAGTAAAGATGGGGTTATGATCACTTACGATGCTGGAAGGTACTCCGTGAAGACGAACTATCTCTCAGACATAAATTGCTGCCAACCACGATGCCGTTCTCTTACCCTTAACTGGAATAAAGTGAGTGCTCTTAGTGAGTCTATCCACTATCACCCAAATACTGGTATTACCTTTCTTTTATCTAGGCAAACCATCTATGAAATCCATAGAGACACTCTCTCATTTCCACTGCGGAACCTCCAATGGATGAAGTAATCCACCGGGCTTCTTTTACTCAGCTTTGACTTGCTGGCAAACTAAACATTGAGAAACAAATTCGGCCACATCCTTCTTCATCCCAGCCCAAAAGAAAACCCTCTTCATATCCCTGTACATTTTATCGTCGCCTGGATGAATGATCATCTTAGAATGGTGGGCTTCTTCTAGGACTGCCTTTATCAAGCTTCCAGTTTGAGGAACACAAAGCCTTCCATCTCGTCGCAGCCACCCCTTTTCATCTATGGCATACCCACTGAGGTGACTAGAAGTCTCCCCTTTTATGAGCTTATCCATGATGTCTAGAATTTTCGGGTCACCTTGTTGCGAAGCTCCTATGTGATCCACAAGAATCGGTCGTATCTCCAAGGATGAAAATAAATCAGGCAAAACCTTGATGGAGGGTCTAAAATCAAAAACTTATATGAACTCCAAGTTCTTTCTTTCCACAAATAGAGGACTCAGGACCACCCTCTGCCTGCTTAGTGCGTTTGCCACCACATTAGCCTTGCCAGGGGTATAAACAATCTCAAAATCATATGAAGCTAAGAACTCCATCCACCGTTTTTGCCTTAAGTTTAGATCCTTCTGTGAGAATAGATACTTGAGTGATTTATGATTGGTGTATAACTCGAACTTTTCTCCAAATAATGACGCCACGTCTTTAACGCGAATACCATGGCAGCCAGCTCTAGATCATGGGTGGGGTAGTTATTCTCATGATCTCTTAACTGTCTACCCCTATAACATATTACTTTCCCTTCTTGCATTAGAACCGCAGCAAGCCCTGCACCGCACGCATCAGTGTAAATAGTAAACACTTTACTTCCATCAGGCAAGGTTAAGACTGGGGCTATTGTCAGAGCCCTTTTTAGTCGTTGGAAAGCAACACAATAGTCTATGTCCCATGAAAATGCCAAATTCTTCATTGTCAGCCTGGTGAGAGGGGCTGATATCTTCGCGAAGTCCTTAATGAACTTCCTAAAATAACCTGCCAACCCAAGAAAGCTTCTCACCTCGGTTGCATTTTTAGGAATCTGCCAATCTTGCACTGCAACCACCTTGGCGGGATCTACAGCTACCCCTTCTTTGTAGACTACATGCCCTAAAAATCTCACCTCTTTTCTCCAAAAATGGCATTTGGAGAACTTTGCCTTAAGCTGATGGACATAGATAGTTTTCAAAACTTCTCTCAAATGTTGGGCATGCTCTTCATCATTCCTTGAAAAAGATCAAAATATCATCAACGAAGACTACGACGAATTTGTTTAGGAACTCCCGAAACACCCTACTCATCAAATCAACAAAATAGGCGGGTGCATTTGTCAACCCAAAAGGCATAACTAGCCATTCAAAGAAACCGTCTGGAGTTCTGAAAGCAGTCTTATCTATGCTGTCCTCAGCCACCCTCAACTGATGGAACCCCGTAGCCAAGTCCAACTGAGAAAATACCGAGGCACCATCAAGCTGATCAAATAAATCATCAATCCTCGAAAGCGGGTGCCTATTCTTCTTGGTAGGCTTATTTAATTATCTATAGTTAATACACAAACGAAGCGAACCACCCGCTTTAGTTGCATATATTACTTTAGCACCCCACTCAGATATGCTTCGTCTGATAAACCCTTTTTCAAGTAGCTCCCCTACTTGCTTACTCAGCTTCCACCTTTCTCTTGGAGCCATGTGGCGCACTGGTAATGCAACTAGCTTTGCATTGTCCACTAAATATATGCGAAAGTCGATCTCACGCCTTGGATGTAAACCCCGTACCTCATCAAAAACACTGGGATAATCTCGAACCACCGGAACAGATTGCAAATCATCTATGGATGCTTCTAGAGACTCTAGAAGCTAAGCATAACAGACCCTTGAGGATCATAAGGAACTTCGAGGGTCTTCCCATGACAAGTCAGGAGTCTAATAACCCTCCTTTCACAATCCAGAATGGCCCCATACATGGTAAGCCAATCCATTCCTAGAATCAACCCATAGCCTATAAACCCGAGCATATACGCGTCGCATTCAAACTCGACACCTAACACAGATATTTTCAAACCCCGACAAATCATCGATAAACGAGCCGAACCACCAATGGGGTTTGAAACAACTACAAGATCTACTACCATACTAGTAATTATATGCAGATATTCAACCACTGAACTAGATATAAACGAGTGTTGAGCACCAGAATCAAAAAATGTTCTAACTGGATGGTCTGAAAGAGAAACTAAACTTTCTACGGAAATCTTTCTACCTCTTTCAGGAGCACTAATCGCAAGAGCATGCACCTGTCCTCCAGAAGTCCCTGCTGTTTTCCCTTGCCCCTGCGATCCCTGTTTCTTCGGGCACTCTTTTGAGAAGTGTCTGACCTATCCACAATTAAATCAACTGGCCTTCCTTCTCTTACAATCTTTGATCAAGTGACCCTCCTTTCTTCTGTTCTTGCTGCAGTTGTTGCCCTTTCTTGGGCCATACCTTCTTATTCTATGATGTCCCCACAATCTTTACTTCCTTATTCTCTCCCTTTTCCTCCTCATGCATTAGGGCCATATCTACAAGCTTTTCAAAAGTGTCCCCTATTGGAATATGGGATATGGCTAAACCATGCAGAGGCTCATTCGGCCCTTTAGCAAACCGCAAAGCCCTTTTGTGCAATGTGTCTACCAACTCTAACCCGAATGTTGTTAGCTGGTTGAACTTGTTCACATACTCCTTTACCATCAAATTTCCTTGTTTGAGTGTTAAGAACCTCTCCATTTATATGCTTCTCTCAGCTTGGGAAAGAAATTTCATTTCGAACCTCTATCTAAAATCTTCCCAAGTTTCCACCAGACGTCCAGCTTGGGTGATTTCCCATCAAAATGAGGCTTCGTTCTTTAACACCCAAGCAACAAACTGGATCTTTCTTCAGTCCTCCACTTCAAAGATTACGAATAAGTCATCAGTCTCGTTAAGCCAATTTCGAGCTTCTATGAATGTCTCATTCTCGTGGAATGGCTTTCCTCCCATAGCCCGGAAGTCTTTGCAGATCTTGGCAAAGTTATCAGCTCTTGAAAAGGGAGGAGAAGGAGGAATGACTGGTGCAGCTAGGGGAGGAATGTTTTCTTGGCCTTCGGCAGGCGCCGTGGCCTCCAAATACCTATGAAACCATCCGGGTATTGTGACGCCCTCTGGGATATTAGGGATATTTTGTTCCCCAAACACACTGAAAAAGGGAAAAGGAAGAAATTTAGGTAAAGGACCGAAGGATACTACATATGGCTTTTTGGGGAATGTTTTTCAAAACAGGAATTTCTTTTTGAAAATTCTTTTCTTTTAAAACCTTTTTGAAAATAATTTTCAAATTTTTTTATCTAATCTGGTAACCTTCAGCTCTGATACCAAGTGTGACACCCCACGTCCGTTAATGTCACTCACTTAGGGAATGCATTAAGTTTCGTGAAGCACTATATGTAAACAGACAAAGAATAATTACAAGATAGATATAAATAAGGCAGCAACAGAAAATTTAAGCTTTTATTTCAAATATAAGTCATGATACCGTGGTCCACAATTTCATAAGTCACAAAAACATTACAATAAAATAACTTCTGTCTTGCACCATCAGAGTACATAAGTAAATAAAAGGCATCATTCCTCCAATTAAAAGAGTTAAGCCATAGTAGAAACGAGAACTTAAGCCATACTTCAGAAGTATCTCGTATCAAGATGACATCTGATTCCTGATTAAGTCTGAGTGTTTCCTCCCTGAGAACTTGGGGAGGGGGAACGAAAGAAAGAAGGAGAAAAACCAGGGTCAGACATAAAGTCTGGCGAGTCTAGTTACTTTTAGCCAGCAGATAAATAAAGGCAACATGATAAGCATATAAAGTGGATAAGAGAGATCACTACATAAATGGCAGGTGTGACAAGGTATGCAAGATAAGGTGTATGTGCCTCACTAATGAGTACTCTACATTATTACTAGTATAACTGAAATGAGATGATCCATTCCACTATGAGTTGGTAGGCTTAGGTCGTACGTCCAAGTATACCCTAACCACTACCCTAATCGATCGGCTCCCTACCCTGTAGATATCCTGTGTTGGCCCCACAGTAGGAGGTATCACATCCTAAATTTGCAACCCATGGTGTACACAACCATATCCACTGGTGTCATGGTCGTCTTAGCACCCTCTTCCTGGCCCATGCACGCACATGTCCCCGGTCGGTTTGCGCCACCCACACCATCCGCCTCGTTTGGATCTCTTACAGTCAATCAGTAAGCGTGCCCCTTCTTTGCCTAGTACGGAGTTCTTTACTTGATACCAACTCCGGGTTACTGACTAAAATGGGTCCCACACAATATGATACAAGCTCTCCCCTTTGTCTTATATCCCCATTAGGTTTTCCACTGACTATGTATACCCTTAGGTGTCTTTAATTACATAACCCTATACAAGTTATGCTTACCCTAAAGGGTTTCTTTAATTGCATAACTTCATTTCATTATCTATCAGTTATGTATACCACTAGGTGTCTTTAATTACATAACCTTATTACATTATCTACCAGTTATGTATACCACTAGGTGTCTTTAATTACATAACCTTATTGGGTTAAGTTCGTGGGCCTATATGTAAATATTACCCACTCCCTCTAATTAACTTAACCCACCCACTACCCATCCAATTTTACTTAACCCTAAATTAAGTTCATAGTCATACAATCTTTATGGATTAAATTAGGTTATGTAGTCCAATTCTTTACCATGTCCATTTATGGTTTTATAATGGGCTAGACTTCCCACATTAGGCCTACAACATGTGGATGCTGGATTTGCCGGTCGGGTCTGGGCAGTCTTATTCCACGGTTGGGCCGATCCTCGTGTCTTAGCCTGATTCGTATTTGCATACTTAGACCTCCCACATTAGGTTCAACATTAGTGGCTGCTGGATATGCCAGTCGGGTCCGGGTAGACTTCCACCACTAGTGTAACCTAACCTCGTGTCATAAGTACAATTTACAATTCCTAATTGTAAATTACTAAACATTCCAAATTAATTTGAATCTACCTATGTCATTATAGGTAACTATTTCTATGTTTTACCCATTTGAATTACATGTCCCATTTCATATAAATATTTCATAAATTATGCCAATTATAATCGTTTTTTCCCCGTTTCCTCTCTAACGTATGCGTACGTATTTTAGCGGCATCTAGGCTATAAAGTAGCCTAGCTACAACAATGAAAAGTGAATACGACGAAGGTGATAGTTTCAACATATCTTGGCATAAACATAAACATAAACTGGTATGATAACAAGATAAATGGTCATGTAATCATCATGGCAAGGTATGCATAAAAGTGATGAACTTATAGCAACTTCGATGTCAACGCAACATAATGAGATCTAAATTAACCATAAGGTGTCCAATTATTTAGATCTAGCATAGTTAGGGTGACATAGTAACATGTTTAGATCTAAAGATGGATTCACATGTCAAGTTTACCGCATATCTCAATGGATCTCAATGTGACAGGTGAAAGGTGATTAACATAAAGATCTAGATCTAAGTAATGTTACAACTGTCCAAATTAATAGATGTACATCCACCATAACATGGTTACAAGTCAAGATCCATATAAGCAACATAATCGAATAACCACAATTTTATTAGATCTAGGAAAATATATCTGTCATAACATAGTATAGGATTTCACATTAACACAGAATCAACATATCCAATTCATAGTCTTTCAAAATATACTTTTATTTATCTAAACCTAAAAACAACTAGAACACACAATGTTAGGTTTAGAGAATTGAGAAAGAACGGATCTAGAATTTCTAAATTGAATTTGTAGAATATATTGTTGTAGAAAATAGTTCAATTCGCACTCCAGCAGCATATGGCCTCCATGACTTCCAATGAAGAAAATATGAGAAATATGACACGTATATATAGCTGCTAGACCCCCTAAAATCGTGTGCCACGTCAACCCTAGGGGTGCCGACACCCCTTCAGGGGGGTCGACCCCCTAGAGTGGGAATTTTGCCGCTCAGAGGAATTTTTCGAATTTGAATCCTCTGGATAGAATTACGACTCATCTCTGACCCACCTCTGACCATGCATATATATAAAATATTTTTGTGCGTAAACAAACTTAAAACCCTCATAACTTTTTCATACATTGTCCGTTTTACGCAAACCAAATGTCTGTCTTGACCAAAATTTCAAGACTGACGTAATGGTGCAGTTTGTTTCCTCTAATTATGAATATTAGATTAATTATTATTTAATTTTTTCTCTTTAATGTCATTAAAAAAATTCGGGGTGTTACAGTTGTGCTTGTGTTGCTTGATTGTATTTTCATTTCTGCATGGATGAAATGAAAGAACATGACATGTTTGTGTTGTGGTGTAGAGAGTACACCGATTATAGGTTGGCTTTTTGTATTTTTGCTTCAGGTTGGCTGAAGCGAGGTAGTTAGGTAACATTATCTATAGTAGGAAGTCGTTATCGATCCTACGGAGGTTATTGCGGTAGTACTAGGATCGCCGCGTGCTAGTCAACGATCGAAGTTGGTCGTGATGGAGTATTTAACTCTTGGTTCAAAGTTGATGGTGATAGGGTTACTATATCTATAGAGTTCGCAATGGCGGTGGAGTTGTTTTTGAGTTTTGGAGGCACTATTTATTAGAACAGAGTTGGAGTTGTCAGTGGTGTTACCATTGGGGTTTATCCTTTCTGAGTAGGATCTTGACCTTCATCGGGATTTATGGTTTAGATTCCTAACTTTCTCGTGTTTTTGTGGTACTGGAGATGCATCAGGTTAGGAGAGATATACTACTAGTGGGTATTTCTCACTTTTATTACTAGTTGTAGCTTCATAGTTTGAATTGTTGTTGTACGGATTTCACCATGGTGGTTGGTTCCGTATTGAAGAGGCGTTGTTGTTCCCGGTATTGTTGGATGGTGTTTGACACTTATTTCATGATGATAGGATGGTTAACTAGTTTATAGTAAATGGGGAGAGCCGTGTGGTTCTCTATGGCTACTTGAGATTCCCATGTGGATGCATGAGTGATTTTTTAATTGTTTTCATTGATGGGTTACCGAGGATTTGATGGTAACATGATAGTACTTGAGTTGTACTTTGTTTGATGATCAGAGATGCTTAACTTACTTCATTCATTCCAGTGGGGCGACGAGCATTGTTGTCGAGTCATATATGGAATTTATGTCTTTTATTAATTACACTGGTATCTGCAGGCTAGGTAAACATGGATGTTACTTATTATGATTGCTACTGTTTTGTTGTGCATGTTTGGTTGTTGATACATGACATGGCTACTTATGCTTACATGATTGTTAGGCATGCAAGACATATGTTTTGTTTTGTTATGATCCATTTATTTCCATACATAACTTGATACATTTGTTATTCTTTGTTGGTTTCTAATATCAACCCTCTTTATTGAGTATGTGTTTAGGTACATAGAGCATGAGCTGATTATTTAGATGCATTTTCGCTTTTATTTGCATCTAAATGTTAAGCTTGTTATAAAAAAGGTATGTAATAGATCTAGTGTTGTGTTTTTTTCCATTTGGTGCATTTTTCTTGATTTTATGCCCCATGTATAGAAGCCACTTTTGGGTTTTATTTTCTTTTGATGGTTTGGGCCTTATATGACATGTTTGGGTTTTCCCGAATGGAGCCATACAAGGGAGGCACAACCGAAATTTTCTGTGAATTTAACCAAAGATGGAAGAATATCAAATTCTGATTATTGGATTGAGATTATCTTTCAACTAGAGTGTTCTCTTTTTTATTTCCATTACCCTTGGATTGGAAATAAGTGTACAACTTAGGTGTTTAGTTGGATCATGATGATTTCATATTTTTTATTGCAATTATATTTAAGGATGGGAATTTTGGCTTCATGATAAATTCCAAGTCTATTCCCTTTATAGTAATCGCTTTCTTAGGTGGTTGTTGAGAGTGATAAGAAATGGTTCAGTTTGTATCGTCAATTACTCGAGAGTAGTGGATTATGAAGTTTAGTCCTTAAGGATTTCGAGGAAAAAAAAATCCTATAAGGAGGGGTGACTGTAATGATCTGGATTTTAAAGATCAGATTTTTAAGTATTTTACTTAAGTATCCATCGTTAATTAATCGAGTGATGTTCCAAAAGGTGTTTTTTCACAAACAATGGAATCAAGACTTGATACTAGTTCCATTGAGTGCGGATTTTTCACTTTGCAGAGAAGAAGTTTATGGATCTCTATATTTCTAGATTGGATGATTTGAGAGTCAAAACCATCTTGAAATACATATAAAATTGTCACTCTGGGCCACAGTCTCCGATTTTGATGAAACTAGTACCATTCTAACGTATCATTGTAGTGATGCACACTATCTAATTTCATAGTGAACTGACATACTGTTTAGCAGTATAAAAATAAAACGTGTGTCAATTTCATTTTAAATTGAAATGAGACAAACCAACAAATAATTAGTTAAATTATATTGCCTCTATCACAAGCTATAGTAGCTCTCCACCTCTCTTTCTTATTTTACTATTACATTATCGTTGTCTTCAAAAATTGGCCTCCTCTTTCAAAAATCAAAATCTCCTCCAAGACAGCGATAAAAATGTGATATCAAGCTCAATGAACTCGTGATTTGATTCTTCTCAAATCCCATCTAAGTCTGTGGTTTGAAATCTCCTATATTAGGGATTGACATTTTTGGCCCTGAGTGGTGGGTTACCTAGGGCTCGGGTTTGTGGACCTATGGAGGATTGTGAGGCAAATCAGAGGTCGTCATTGCATTTTTCATGGAATTTAGTACATATGGAGCAAGTTTTATTAAATTCGGTCAAGTATTGTGAGGTGGGACATTTCATGAGCTTCACTGTTTTGTTGTAGCCATCATTTCAAATGCATTTTGCTCCAGGGGTTGAGAGATCTTGTTTTGAGGATGAGCACATTCAAACTTGAGATTAGGAATTCGTAGGAGTGATTGGATTCAAATTCAATAATTATTGAGGCGTATTATCATTTGTAATGCATGATGGAATAGGTTATGCATGTCGTAGGGGATGTAAGCATTGGGTAAGAAAGGGTAAGGTCATTCTTGTATTATTTAGTTGTTATTTCATTTGTTCCAATTTTAGACCGTATAACTTATATCTTATGTAACTTTTGCATAAGAGGTCAGATTTTGACGTTGTTTCCTCCTTGAACTCATATTTATGAGCTCTACGCTTTAGAGCTTTTTTGGACCGATTTTGCTAATGTAAGTGATATTGTCTCTCACTTTACTATAGTTGTCCTTATAGTATTAAAAATGTGTTTTGAACTTAAACGGATTTTAAATGGGATTTCTAACCTAATAAAGTATAGCTAATAGTTTTAAAAATCGATTAAAAGTGTTTTAAAAATATTTTAAGATTAAGTATCACATTTTACCCCATTTGTACACTATTTATCAACATTTTTAGATTTAGAATATTTTGTCACAAATCCTTATGGATTGTTATATATAGGATTTATTTATCCCATTTATGATACATTGGATGTTTGTGATATTTTAGACATTTAAATGACTATTGATTACATGATTGCATGATTGCTTGTTTGTGTAGTTTGGTTGTATACGCCATTTATTGGCGATCTAGGATTAGTATAGATTTACAAAGAAGCTCCGAGACATGAGTATCGACATGGAGATAATAGATGGAATTGATAACTAGCACAATTTTGAGACGAACATCGAACTCTTTCAGTAGACGAGTATTTAACTAATTTTGGTTAAATATGTCTGAGTAGTCGTTAGCAATTACGGTTGAGTGATCAATATTGAATACTGTTGATATTGGTTGTTTTGATCAACTTTAACCTTTACGATGATGAATATTGTTAGCTCGCTTTGTGATCGGGCTATACAAAGCTAAGAGAACTGCTCAACGAATAGGTTTGAAGGAAGAATCAGCAGCAAGAATTCAGATCGATCAGATACTTTCGAACCGAACCCACTCATTTTTAAGGCAAGCAGTCCAAAAGGTGAGAAAGGAGGCGTAACCGGATCGGTTCGAAGATCACCGATCTGAACCCCCCATTTGACCACCCGATCCGAACCGCGAATTAGGGACGCTGCGTCAATAACATAGGATCTGCTGAATATACGAAGTAGTTTCTCCCCACTAACCCATGATCTCGATGCGCTGTCAACATCTCCAGGCCTCCGGTTCCAAACCGGACAGGATGAACGCCGCATGGCACCGATCCGGGTTGAATTACTACCTATAAATACACCACCAAACCTCATTTGAAGGGATCTTTTGGAAAATTAATGGCTCAAATCCTCATTACCTCTAAATTTCATCACTTTATTCAGATCATCACTAATTTTTGAAGGATATTTCAGCAAAGATTGAGTGAAATTATTCATTGTAAGAGTGAGATCGAGGGAAAACAAGCGTTGTACTTGTACTCTAATCATCCATCAATGAAGTATACAGTGGACGTAGGCTCTTTAACGCTGAACCACTATAAATCGCGTGTTCTCTTTGTTTTTCTCTTTTAATTATCATTGAATTGGGTGTTAGAACCATTTTTGGATCTAACATTTTGGTGCTTTCACCGAGAAGTTTTGAATTCTTAGCATTTTGGATTATCGTTCTACTATTTGGACCCTTAAGTTCAAAGAAGTTAATCCACTTTCTTCGGCATTCTCGGACACTTTCTGACTAATCTCTAAAGAATTGGATATTATGGCTAAAGGGAAAGGAAAAGAAGTGCAAAGTGCTTGGGAAAATGTTGCAAGCGAAGATCAGCAAGCCATGGTTGTGACTAGGTCACAGGGACAAAGCTCGGGAGCAAACCGGTCCGATTCCGAAGCTTCGAACCGAGTGGAAAATGCAAAACCGACCTGGATGGCCAATGTGAACCCCAATTAAACCGGTGCCCCCGACGTTGCTCACACCCCTCCTCCGAACCGACTCGGTTCTACAACATTGTCCGATCCGATCCGAACGTGGCAAATGTTGGTACCTCTACTTGAGCCCCTACAAATGCTCCGATACCAGCCATGACCACTAGTGATCAGCCTACTCCCTCTGCGCTCATCACGCACGAAGATTTTTCACGCTTGCTTGATATGCTTGAGAGCACTAGGGATGCTTTGGAGGATCACAAACGTGATAATGTTCTTATGAGGGAGAACATGAAAGTTATTAGCAAGGAGATAACTGAGCTTCGTAGACAAAAGGTTTCCTCTCCTACTTGTCATCCAACCATGGGTCATTCATCATCTTCAGACGAAGAATGCCCACGTGAAAGGAGGCCATATGAAAGGCCCGAGAATTTAGACCAGTTGACATTTGGATCTTTGGGATCCCGTGAGGATGCGGCCCGCATTCTAGGGCCCGACGATCCAAGTTTGAGAGAACTAATGTTGTTACCGATGCGAGGATCACATGTCCTTCCCAGGGATCTGAACATTACTAATCCCACTCTAGGGTAGCTTCTTCAGCCCGTTCGTCCCTTGAATGACCAGAACCGCAGGGGGCGAGGAAGTTCATCCACTAATCGAAACCAAAGGGCATCGCCTGAAGTAGACGCTAGACGTGTTTGAAGTGATAGAATTGTAGATCCTGAACCTACCCTAACCAATGCGGAAGTAGAAGCAATGGTGCGTCAAATCATGGATGATAGTCGCCGCTAACTAACAAGGATTGCGGTATTGAGCGTAGTCACACCCCATTCACCGATGATATTTTGAACTTCCAATTCCCTCGACGATTCAACTTACCACAGATGGACCGATATGCCGAGAGAACAGATCAGTGACAACACCTGATGAGGTATGCATGGTATACGAACACCGTAGCCGTGCCTTATGCTATAAAATGTAAAGCTTTCCTGATATATCTAGAAGATGTTGCATTAATGTGGTTTACTTGACTTCCCCCATGATCGGTGTCGAGCTTTAAAGAACTAAGCGAGCGTTTTATGAATCAATTCCAGCTCCATGCCCAGAAAGCTAAAAATGTTATTGAACTGTCTAAAATCAAACAACCCCTGGAGAATCTCTGAAGTCGTACCTGGACCGCTTCAACTTAGCAGTTACTAAAATAAGCCATCCCCACGAACCAACCATTTTGTTGGCCTTTATAGATGGGGTTGATCCAGATACGGAATTCAAAGGATATCTAGCTGGAAAACCGCCATTGACACAGGAGGCATTCTATGAAAAGGCAAATATTCGCTTATGACGGGAGGAAATATACGCTAGCCAAAAAAGAATGTCTGATGGATCTTCAAAAGAAGATATCTAGAGTAATGTTGCTGTGAAACAGTCCGGCGACAATTCAAGGAAGGCCGAGGTAAACGTTGGCAACAAAAATGGAGGAAATGGCAGTAGGAATGGAAACGACAATAAAAGAAATAGGAACCGAGGAAACAATTCCGGATAAAGGCCTCAATTCCAAACATTTGAAAACTACACACCGTTGAACGATACGTTGGAAAATATCTACCTAGATACTTATAATGTCTTGCAGTATAAAAAGCCTTCTCCCAGGGACTCCACTGAGAAGGAGCTTGCGACCGGAAAATTTTGTCTGTTTCATGGAACCTACAGTGACTCTACTAATGAGTGTCGGCATTTAAGGGACGTTGTTGAAAATCTGCTGCGGGAAGGAAAGTTAGATGAGTATAAGGTTACCCCAAGAGATAGGGGGCAAGGAGGGAAATCCCCGAATAAAAATCAGTCTGCTTCTAAACCCACATCTTAGCAAATAGGTAAAGGAATCGTCATCAACACTATAGTAGGGGGCCTCATCCAACTGGCCATATCTACAAGGCAACAGACCAATATGTTAATGCGGCCAAGCACTTCGATGTGGGGGAATGCAGTAACTTCGAAGATACCGCCCTGGTGAAGCAATAGAAAATGATGACAGATGATGTCATATTTCGTGACAAAGATGATACTGGAGTTCAATCGCCTACCAAGGACCCATTAGTCATCACTACCACTATCGGTCCAGCTCTAGATCATAAGATATTAGTGAATAATGGGAGTTCAATTAATATTCTCTTCAAGAAAGCATTCAATCAAATGAAACTCGAAGAGAAAGATTTGAAGCCTTGTGAGGGATGGATATGCGGCTTTAATGGGGCCTCAACAGCTCCAATGTGATATGTAGAACTGATAGTGACATTGGGACAAGGAGATCGCCGGAGAGTGAGAATCTTCCCATTTGTAATTCTAGGCATTGAATCACCCTATAATGCCTTTTTGGGCCGACTGGCCCTCGCAGAATTCAGGGTCTGCATCGCGCCCTGGTGCCTATTGTTGAAATCCCAACCGAAGCAGGAGTGGGAGTAATGAGAAGTGATCAAGCCACCGGACGAGCTTGCTACATGGTAGAATTGAAGATGTTGCTAAAAGGGTTAAACATGGAACCTAAAGACACTTCCTCTCCTGTTAAGGAGAATTCAGCATAGCAACTAAAGGCTATACCGCCTAGGGAATAGCCCGACGAAATTCTTGAAGATATCGATCCTGCGGAAGACGAAGAACCAGGAACTAGAAAGGTGACACCCAATGAGGTGACCATTGATATCCTAATCGATAATGATGACCCGACAAAAGGTCTTGAAGATTGGGTCTCATTTGGATTCTTTCCGGACAAAGGAATTGACTGATTTTTTGAGAACAAACCTCGATATGTTTGCTTGGACTCATGTAGATATGTGTGGAATTGCTCCCACGATTATGAGCCACTCGCTAAGTTTAAACCCAAACATCCTCCATTCAAGCAGAAAAGACGAATGTTAGGCCCGAAAAGGTCAGCAGCCTTAAAGGAAGAAGTAGAGAAATTAAAAAACAACGGGTTTATTAGAGATTCGACATATCCCGACTGGATATCGAATCCCGTCTTCGTTAAAAAATCAAATGGAAAATGGCGAATGTGCATTGACTTTTCCGATTTGAACAAAGCTGTCAAATGGATAGCTTCCCACGTCCCCGGATTGATCAGCAGGTGGACTCAACAGCCGGGTACGAACTACTCTCCTTTATGGACGCATTTTCGAGATATAACCAGATCCCCATGCATGTGTCAAATCAAGAGCATACAAGTTTTATCACGAATTCAGGATTATACTGCTATGTGGTAGTGCCATTTGAGCTAAAGAATGCCGGAGCCACATATCAGCGCTTGGAAACCGAATGTTCTATAATCAGATTGGGAAAACAATAGAAGTCTATGTAGATGACATGCTTGTGAAGTCCATGCAGTTTTCCAATCATACAAAAGATTTACCGGAAATGTTTGACATTTTGCGAAGGTACGGGGTGAAACTGAACCCCTTAAAATGCTCATTTGGGGTTGCATCAGTGAAATTCCTTGGTTTCGTTGTGAGTTCTCGAGGAATCGAAATTAATCCTGACCAAATAGCAGCAATCAAGAACATAGAAGAACCACGGAAAATTAAAGACGTTCAAAGCTTAGCTGGGAAAGTTGCGGCATTGAGCAGATTCATTTCCAAAGCCACGGATAAGTGCGTTCCATTCTTTGATTTAATCAAACAAGAGAAACGTAATTTTGAATGGACCCCCGACTATTTATAGGTCTTCCAAAATTTGTTGAACCTATTAAAGAAGCCCCTAATATTGTCGAAGCCGGTGGATCATGAGGATCTGTTCATATATTTGGAAGTGTCATCTCATGCTGTCAGCATAACTTTGGTGCGTGAAGAAGACAAGATCCAGAGGCCAGTATACTATGTATGCAAGAAGTTAGCAGCTACAGAACGCAATTATTTGAAAATAGAAAAACTTGCTTATAGTCTCTTGATAGCATCCCGAAAGCTCCGTCATTATTTTCAAGCTCACTTGATAGTCATGTACATCGATTAGCCACTGAGACAACCGAATCATCAGGACGATTACTTAAGTGGAATACCGAGTTGAGCCAATTTGATTTAAATTTTCAGCCAAAGAGACCAATAAGGGGACATGCCCTAGCTGATTTCATAGCAGAATTCACAATTCCCAAGAAAGAATCATTGGATGACAAGACCGTCACTTCAGAGCATAAATTAGAACTTAGCCCATGGAAATTATATACGGATGGGGCTAAGAATGATCTAAGGTCCAGCGCCAGAGTTGTTTTAACTACTCTTGATGGCGATCCATTTACTACGCCTTACGGTTGAAATTCTCTGCTACCAACAACGACTTCGAATACGAGGCCCTGATTGTCGGGCTAAAACTCGCTAAGGAGCTAGGGATAAAGACGTTGGACATATTCTGTGACCCCAAGATAGTTTTCTGCCAAGTTCGAAAGGAATTCGAAACCAAGGGACCCCGACTTGTTACTTACCTTGAAAAGGTAGAGGAGTTACCATGTAACCTGGAACATTACAACGTAACTCATATCCCAAGAACAGTAAACCAAAAGGCAGACCGACTGGCGAAGTTAGCAAGTTCTGACAACCCAGAAGAAACCCAGATAGTTCTAATAGAGATATCGGAATCGCCAAGCTTTGACCAAACGGAAGTCGAATTAGCCCTGGAAGCTGAACCAGAAAGGGAGTCACGGATGACACCGATTAAGAACTTCCTTAGGAGTGGAACTCTCCCATCGAAAAAGAGCGAGAGACACACTGTAATACGTAAAGCCGCGAGATACGTCTTACAAGATGACATCCTTTACCGCTAAGGATTTTCCATGCTTCTACTACGGTGTATAGCACACGACGAAATCAAGCACGTACTGAGAGAAGTACATGAAGGTGAGTGTGGAGATCACAATGAAGGCCAAACTTTAGCAAAGAAAGTATTACGATATGGCTATTTTTGGCCTACCGTAAATAGGGATCTGGCCAATCACTCACGACGCTGCGATAAGTGCCAAAGATTCGCTAAAGTTCCAAAGGCACCCCCAAGAAACCTTAAATCAATGGTCAGTCCATGTCCATTCGCAATGTGGGGATTAGACATCATCGGGACCTTGCCAATCGCTAAAGGAGGAGCTAAATATGCAATCGTGGTTGTGGATTATTTCACAAAATGGATGGAGGCCGAACCCTTAACCATGATCACGACAAGAAGAGTGATAAGCTTTGTGTTCAGGAAGATCATTTTTCGATTTGGGATACCAAAACCCATTATAACCAATAATGGAACCCAATTCGATAGCGCGGAATTTAGAAACTTCTGCCAGAAATATAAGATTGACAAGAGGTATACTGGTATAGCTCACCCACAGTCGAATGGACAAGTTGAAGCGATAAATAAAGTTATTATATCCATTCTTAAAAAGCGGTTGGAATGAGAAAAGGCCATGTGGGTTAACAAATTACCACTAGCTTTGTGGCCCTATCGGATGACCTTCAAGACGGCTACCAGTCACACCCCTTTTTCACTCTCCTTTAGATCAAAAGCAGTAATTCCGGTGGAGCTTAAAGCCCCCTCTCATAGGGTGAAACATTATGACCCGATGATAAATAAAGCACTCCTCCTCAAGTCCCTGGACATGATTGAAGAGAAAAGGGACGAAGCAGACTTGCATGTCTCGAGGCACCGATGCCAAGTGGCACGCTATTATGACAAAAAAGTTCACTCTTGAACCTTCGAACCCGGAGATTTAGTATTAAAGCGAGTCTTCCCGCCTCCAGTTCATTTGGGTCCGAAGTGGGAAGGACCATATACCATCCAACAGAAGCTTGATACGGGAGCTTTCAATCTAAAAACCGTTGATGGTGAAGAAATTCCTAGAACTTGGAACGCCTAACATTTGTGGCGATACCTGACTTGAGTTTGTACTATTTTCTTTTGTTTTATAAGCCATGTAAAAAGGCACGACTTGCCTAGAATAGTCTGGTTAATATAAACAAAAGATTATAAAGTGGACACAGGTTACGACTTGGCCAAACCACTATAAAATATTGTGTGTGATTTATTTTTCTTGTTCGAATTTTGTTTCATGTATATTTTGTGATTGTCATAATGTAAGTAGAAAACATTAGAAATTCGAATCAATACTAGAAAAAATGGGATAATCGTTTGCATAACAACATAAAAAGAGAAGGGAAGACGACGTCCCAAACTCTACTCTCACAAGTCGAGAGAGAGTATAAATGACGGGAAGACGATGTCCTTGAGGCGTGAAGGTGCAACATGACAAAAGACTGCCTCAAATCTATTCTAACCCGACCATACGACAAGAGAGTATAAAGGTGCTGAAAGACGAGCACCGACAATATGAAGACTCTTAACCTTGCCAGAGAGCTGGGGGTAATCGAATGTCGAACCTAATCAATCTTAAACAGGCCCTGATCGGGCATCTTATTCAAGATTGATTGGGGGCATATGCATGTACATCACATCCTATCATTGACCACCTTCTGTAGCTATAGTGTCTACACCATGCATTTAATTCACTTGTGATGCAATTTATTATGAATTGTCTGTACCACACTTAAACAAAGTAATTGAAAAACTTACGAGCACTTAATATTTCAGGAAACAAACTAATTTATTTACGTAGGTGCAGATCTATACAAAAAAGACTAAACAAAGAAATGCGAGGGCCGCACTCACTACAACCACAACGGGCCATAGGGAAATCAGTGCAAAAGATAAAAACTTCTTTTTTACTTGGGCTTTGGAGTAGATTTTTCTTCTTTAGCAGCTTTGAGATTTTCCTTCTCCTCCTTCTCGGCCTCAATCAAAGTATGCTTTGATTTCTTCTTCCCTGGATCTGGAAACTGGGATCAATAGATGATTTTTCAGCAAGCTCCTCAGTGACTAACCTAGTTGAAAGTTTGACAACTAACCTTGACTCAGGAGGGACTACAGCAAGAGGTTTAAAAACCTCAGGATCTTCTTCCTCAACTTTGGCTTTCAGAAGTTTATCTTGCTTCGCCTTCATATCGGCTAAAGTCATGTTGTCAGCATTCACCGAATCACCATTTATAACAACCTTGTCATCCTCATCATGCCCGTCATTACCACCATCATCTTTCAAGGCATCTATCATGTCCCCGTCTTTGGGAACTTCGGAATCAGATGGCAGAATATTTTTACTAGCAACCTCATCCTCCTTTTCTCTGACTTTCAACACAGGTTCGGAGCTAGTAGTTTCATCCTTTTTCTCTAGCATCTTTTCAGCGGGTTTTGATCCAGTGGCTTCTCTTAGTTGCTCATCCACCTTCTCAGTGGTCTTTGCACCGACAGAGCGAGATCAAACAGTTATTAACTCCAGAGAAAACTCGTATTCTTTAATTATTTGTCCAACCATTTGACGAAAAGTTGAGATGGCTTTAACAAACTGAGTTGAAAAGATGGAGACACTTTTGGATGATTTTTCAACAGGAATAATAGGAGTCTCCAAATTTGTTTCGGTAATAGTAGATAATAAAGATGCCTTGGGAATCCCCAGATTCTCTGGACCATATCCTTCTGTTTTGTAGCTCCGGGAGCAGAAGAAGAAGAACCAGTTTCGATAGTTTCTTTCCCCTTAGCCTGACGTTTTCCATCCTCAATGGCAACAGCAATAAGCTTGCGCCTTTCAGCCAAGCGTGCTTTTTCCTCACCCTTCAGATATTTCTCCATTAACTTGTCCTCGTCGATCGAATCCACATGGAGTTCTTGATTTTCCCATTCGACTATTTGATCTCATGCATATACTAGGGGATAGGGTAATATTTTAGCTATTCAATGTCTCGGTGATGGATCACCTGAGCAAAAAATCCAATCATAGTTTCAGCACTATCATCCAGCTCTTTTTGAGCATCTACAAGCTGATCATTGGACTTCTTGACCTGTTGTAAAGCTACATTCACATTCCCCTCGGCAAGAGTTGCCCTTGCTTCATCCTCCAGCAATTTGGCCTCAAGCTCGGCATTCTTTCTAGCTAATTCTGCTTTCTCCTGCTCGAAATGAGTGCAAACCAGCTTTGCAATGGCGCTTTCAAACTTAGCACCCTCAACTTGTTTCTTTAAATCTGTGCACTCCTGACTATGGGACTTGAGCTTGAAATGATAGCGCTTTTGTAGTTCTTCAAAATGCTGTTTATAATTGTTTGCATCGCGTTGCATAAGGGCAAGTTTGGCTTGGGCATCCTCGAGATCTTTCTCAGAGTTTTCAATAGCCCTTGCATCGTATTCGGCAGCATCACTCATTGTCTTTACATCGGCGATTAGATCGCTAATGATTTTGGAAAGGGTCTTCGAGTACTTCTTCATCTCCTTATGCTAAGAATCCACAAAATCTATTTTTGTTTTGACTTCAGTGGCCCAGTCAAGATCTACTGGTTTGAGCTTTGGGTCAAAGTGCATGTGCCCGAAATGGTGTTTAGGAAATTGTTCCTTCAGGAGCTCTAGTCTGGCCTCTTAGTGGTGATGTCGACAATGCGATGCTGTAGTTTCACAATGGGCCTGTTTTTCTCTGCTCCTTTCCCTGATTCTTTTTGTTTCTCTTTTGGATCGGGTCCTTCTTTGAAGTGCCTTCTAGAGGAGTTTTGTCTTTAGATGAAGCAGGAGGTTTGGAGGCATGCTTATCCCCCTCATGATGTGAAGGTTGACTCTTATGCTTGTCTGGGTCTTTGCGATGCGGGGATCGGGAGGACCGATAAGGCTGTCGAGGCCGATTCTTTCCATTATCTCTGCCTCGACACTCATGCTGATCATGCCTTACACCAGAATCCATTGGGGGCATGCTCGAACGAACATCTCTTGTGTAGTAACGGGGACGCCCCATCTGTCCTGTAAAATGAAACAAGAAAGTGTTAGAACAAGTGGGAAATTAAAGCATAAGTGTTGTGATGTGCAATGCTAGAGTGAGGTGTATATCCTAAGTGATATCCTCCCTAACAAACCGGAGCCTGGGCTGAGACCAGTATGTGTAGTCCCCCGGCCTTCACAGGAGTAACTTCTTCGGAAGTGAAGGTGAGAGGATTCGTTGTGAAATCTTCCGAAATGTAAAGGGTCTCGAGCAAGGGAAGGTTTACCAAACCCCGATATATAGAATCATCTACAATGGGATTATCCCCTTGAGGAACAACTGACGATGACTCTTTTGGGGAAACTGGTCCTTCAGGAGTGGCTGCATCCTCAGGAGTGTTGTATTTATCTCTATCTTTTTTGCTATATTCGTTAATTCATCATCTTGAGTCAAAGATGGAGAAGGACTCCTCTGAGATATTGTCGGATCCTTTGAACTCTCTCCATGCTCGGGTAAAATTTCAATTGGCCCCTCGACCAGAGGTATATACACATAAGGGCCCTCCCTATGACCTATGCTACAAGTTATAGAGACTAAGAAATGTCGATGAAGATATTCATCCACTAAGCAGTCTTTGATGGTCAAGAATATTTTATCACCATTGAATAACCGATTCAAGCTATCAAATTGCACCTAATGCTTCTCTTGCGGTGGGTTAGGAATTGCAAGTGAAAATAAGCAATGCTTAATATATTTATAATAGAGATCAGAACTAGAACTCAAAGGCTGATGTCCTTACTTGATTTAATCCATCTTCTGGCACACCCCGGTTGCTGTTTAATGTAAAACCATTTAGGTTTCGCGTCACTAGCTTTGCTGCTATACGGGATAGTAATGATTTTCCTTTTTGATACCGATTCAAAGTATACAAAAGATGGGGTATCATGGCTCCGATGCTTGAAATTATAAAAGAAATGAACGTCCTCGAAAGTAATTTCTACACCTAGAATTCCTTTATATGCTATGTACAGAGTAAACAAATAAGCATAGGAGTTGGGATGAAGTTGCATGGGGGCAATCCGAAGTTATCTTAGAAAATCAATGACGAATGGCAGAAATGGAGGTATCGCTCTAACAAGGCACATTAATCTAGTGATGGCCATGTACCCTTCCAATGGGTTATGAGGACGATCTACTTCCGAGGGCAACTCGGTATCTCTACGAAGAATTCCATGCTTTAGACATATCCGTGCAAGTTTATCGTTGTCAATCGTTGATGCAACAGAATCGCTTGGATTCTCCAAAATTGTGACATTTTCAAACTCGTCTGGAGAACGGTTGTCTCCAACTCCTCCCTCTTCTTCCTCATCCATAGAGATATCACCTTCAATTGATATTCCACTCTATTGGACCCCTGTTTCGTAGTCCGAACATACACTACTCCAACCTGAATCTAAAGTAGAGGATACATCCTCAATAGTGAGATTCTCATATGTTCTTATAGATTTGCTTCTCTATGCTAATCTAGACGAGCGTATTTCAGTCATTGTTGTTGTACTACCGAAGAAACAATAGAGTTAGAGTATAATTATCCATGCCCCATGTGTGTGCACTAAGTTGTCCAAGTGTGTACAACATTAAATTCAACACTAATAGGGTTAAAGAGTAATGTCAAAGAGTGCAACGTGAAAGTTGACAAAGCAATTATGTGTTCATAGTAGTCCCAGAGGTTCAGTTTAATTAAGGAGACTCTATCGTAACTGTTCATAAAGTCACAAGCCACAGTTAATGTTGGTTAATTTGGTTGAATCGTTCGTGTGTTTCATATTGGATGACTGCAGATCGATTCAAATACATATATCATAGTCGGATCGGTTTAGATATCATTTATAAAAACGGATTGGTTCGAAAGCCCATAGTATGAACGAATCGGCTCTAGTGCTTTTTCTGAGCGGATCGGTTCAGAAAGTGAGGATGAAAGGGATCAGATCGGATAGAGCTGCAGGAAGAAGATATCATTCGGATCGGCTAGCACCGAACTGAATCACATCAACCCCTCTGAAATCCAAAACCTATCCACTCCAACCATTATCATCTCCTCCGATCCAACTCGACATCGCATACCCTATCCCAAGCGCTCTGAGATCATCCGATGCGCCTCAAACCGATCCCATTCCTCTCTCTTCTCCTTCTTCTTCTTCTCCACTTCTCTAACAACACCAAACTCATCTCTTTTCAAAAGACCACTCACGGAAAAGTATCCATGAATCAGTATGTTCATCCCCGGTTCAGTCCCCCTCCACGACAGCCTCGAGGTCGCAATGACGCTGTCAACGATGATGGTGATGGAGCAGAAGACACAGCGCCACACTTGGCATGAAGTCGAGTGAAATCGTTTAAATCACTTCCGATTTAGGGTTAATATCAATGGAAACTGAAGTAATCAAAGATCTAAACACACCTTTAATTCGATTTTGAAACCTGGAAGGATTTCTCGAAGATTAGGGGATTGGGGTGTTTGCGATTGGAGAGGGTTCCTTGAATATAAATACTCAGCGGAAGAAATGAGAACAAGTTGGGGGAGATGGATTTATATATAAGATATTAAGGACTATTCGTATTCCCTAAAGTGATAGGTTTATCTGAACCGTTGGCCCCCAAAGCAGCGATGGCCCAAAGAGCGGCCTGTTCGGTTGGGCATGTAGGTTTAGTGAGTCAGTCCAATTCGCTACTCAAGCCTTAACCCAAGGTGATAAACTTGGAATCAAACCAGATTAAAGACAAAGAAAATTCAGACAAGTTATTTGAAAATGCAATCTGCATAGATTACCTGGGAGCAATGCTCAAATCCTAGGAAGGAGCTGAAGTTATTTGGGCGCAACATGATACATCTCTGATTTAACGATGTATTTATAGGCTCCACAGATATCAAGAGATATGACTGCATGAAATACAACAACTTTTTGAATGGATGGAAACAACCATTAATTGACATTGATTCATAAGTAATTAAGCTGAGCATTTCGAAGCACACTTCATCCTCAATCAAAGTGCACTTCGAGGGGGCAAAATGTTAGCCTGCTTTGTGATCGGGCTATACAAAGGTAAGAGAACTACTCAACAAATAAGTTTGAAGGAAGAATCAACAGCAATAATTCGGATCGGATCAATACTTCCAAACCGAACCCACTCATTTTTAAGGCAAGCAGTCCAGAAGGTGAGAAAAGGAGGTGTAACCGGATCGATTCGGGGCTCATCGTTCCGAACCCCCCATTTGACCATCCGATCCGAACAGCGAATCAGGGACACTGCAGCAACAACACACGATTTGCTGAATATACAGAGTGGTTTCTCCCACTAACCCACAATCTCGATGCGCTGTCACCATCTCTAGGCCTCTAGCTCCGAACCAAATGGTATGAACGCCACGTGGCACCGATCCAGTTTGAATTACTGCCTATAAATACACCATCAAACCTCATTTAAAGGGATCTTTTGGCAAATTGTTGGCTCTAACCCTCATTACCGCCGAATTTCGTCACTTTATTCGGATCATCACTAACTTTTGAAGGATATTTCAACAAAGAATGAGTGAAATTATTCATTGTAAGAGTGAGATTGGGGGAAAACACGCATTGTATTTATATTCTAATCATCCATCAACGAAGTATACAGTGGACGTAGGCTCTTTAATGCCAAACCACTATAAATCACGTGTTCTCTTTGTTTTTCTCTTTTAATTATCATTGAATTGGGTGTTAGAACCATTTTTGGATCTAACAAATATTCAACTGATTTTGGTTAAATACATGGTCTGAGTGCTCATCAGTGATTACTAGTGAGTGATCGATATTAGTTACTATTGATGTTGGTCATTTTGACCAACTTCGATGTCAACGACAACAAGTATCGAGGAGCTGGATAGGATGACCCATTCGATGGTAGCTCAGACGCAGTCTCTTCGATCGGATACTGATACGAGGCAGGATAAGTTCTTTGTCAGTGAGTATATAGATCGAGGCAGTGAGATGTCCAGTGTGAGCTAGGGACTACGACTCTTTGATTTCGAGGCTTAGATGTGCTCGAGATGGATCGGTGGAATGGTTGATAGTATGAGATTCTCATATTGGTAAGACTGCAGGACGGAGCCATGAATGGATCAATACTATGTAGTTCGTTGTGAGACTAGGCTATAGAATCAAAGATCGATGTGGTGTGTACTTCGTAGTGGGAAATGAAGTCTTTGGATAGTGAACTCAAAGTAGTGATATCGTGGGGAAGACCTATTAGGATCGTGTACCTTAGGATGGATGCAGCCTAGGCCGGTATGGCACGTGTCTCCCAGACATGGAGTTCGACTACTATTGGATTGGTTTGAGGGAATACTAAAACTAGAAAGGGATCGATGAAAGAAGTTTGTGGATGTAATGTGGCTTCAATGGATCGAGGAAAGCAATTCGTGGTATACGAGGCTTCAAGATAATGATAGTCCGAGGGGAACTTAAGCTTCAGAACAGATTGGAGTAACCCTGTTAGTGGATGTCCTAGAAATCGTTAAGAGCTCAGAGTGGTCTAAGGTAGCTCATAGCAGGAATATCGTGGGGGGACCCATTAGGATCGCTATGATCATATACCCTATGCAAGATGTAGCCTAGGCTGGAAGGGCACGTATCAGCAGGACATGAAGTCGATTAAAACCGGGTCCCTGGTAGTACACAATCACCATTGGAGTTCTCAACGTATTCAGGGCTGTAGGTGGTGATAGATTGGACTTATATGATGGATGCTATGATTGTTATGGTTGTTTCTATCTTATTTCTCTTAGTAGTCTATCACCTCTAGGATTCTGAAGAGAGGATGAAAAGTGGGGTCGAAATAGGCTATTGAGATTCTTCTATCCTAGTATAATTTTCTCTTTTATTATTCCGAGGTGCATATACTATATTGATTAAATGTGTTGACTCTGTGTATGTAGGGACATGACATGTATGACTTTTCATACATATGGTTCTTATGCTATTATGACTTGTGCAGTATTTTGAGAGTTAGTTACCGCTTACATCAGACTATTGTCTGACTCAAATTTTTTCTCTATTATTACCTTAGCTGCTCATTGACGATGCTGATGATTAGGCAAAGTAAAAGGTATTAGCATTACATACAATCGCGAAGGTGGGTTTGCAGAAAATGAAACCTTTTCATATTATATCTGTATTATTGTTGTTTATTACGTTGTATTTGATAGTGTTATGTATTATTTGAGATAGTTTATTAGTGAGTTTATTTATCCCTTGTATAAACTCTGTTATTATTATAACTGTTTAAGCCTATACTCTGATTATCTGAGGATGATATTAATTTGTAATGGGGAAGAGGTAAAAATAATTTATTATTTCCATATGAAAAATAATAATGCAACGTTAATTGCAGGAGTTGAAAATATGTATAATAAGATTTCCAAAGCAACGAAAATGGGAAAATTTGAGAATATAGATATAATGATATTTCTGAAGTAAAAGAAATAAAAAGAGATTGTGTGAAATTATAACAGTATTTCTGAAGAAAAGGAAATGAAAATGTGGAGTTTTAGAATGAATTTATTCTAAAAGAATAAGAGTTTGTTATTGTTTTCAGATAATGAAACATAGAGATTTCGTAATGTTGTTTTACGAGTGATAAGTTGAATTGATTTTCCTAATTATAGATAATGAGAAATGATGTAGCAAATGTTTTGAAAATGATAGTAGAATAAAAATTGGATATAATTCTAAAATATTTTCCTAGGTATGTAAATACAATAGTTTTGAAAATAATCTTAAGTTAGATAAGAAGTGAAGATTTATATTCGTAATATCGGAAGATTTCAGAGTTTTAAATTAACCTTTGTAAATTATTATTAAAAAGGCCAAGTACTACTGAGTACTGAACCAGTGAACCCATTTTATTCTCATGATTATTTATTTAATAGTTAAACAACCGACTATCAAACCTTACCCATATGATTGTTGGTGCGAAAAGACTGGGATCCAAATTAATATTCGAAAACCATTCCGAACTAGCAAATGCGTGAAGATGTTGATTGAAGATGGAGTAATTGAAGATCGTGGATCTTCATAAGCGGAAGGGCTACTTGATAAATTTTCTCTGCATCGCAACTAGAGATGTTTTGATGGTAATTCGGTCGTGATTGAAATCTATGGATTGCAAGGACTACTCGCTACTGATCATTAGGGTGATTCCTAAGATGTGGTAGGAGGGTGCCTTCAGTTCACCCTGTTCCTGGCTGATGACTTGTATGGACGAATGTTTGACAAAGTATTTTTAAAAGATCACGTACATTGATTTCTACAAACATACTTCTGTTAGTGGCGGAGGAATTCGTTCTTTTTTACTTAAACACCCAGAGTATTTTTGTGTATATCAATTAGTGATATCTGGCAGATCTGATGATGTGGCATTCAAAGTGGATGGAAAATATAATGTTCTGAAAAGTAAGCTTTACCTCAAGCCTCATCAACCGGGAAATGGTAAAAATCCGGTAGGTCGCATGGCTATGTGGGTCGCACTCGTCAAAAGGGTATATCATTACTTAATCTAGAGAAATCAAATGCCTTCGGTTGTCCCTTTTTATTTTATATGTATGTTACCGGTTCGATTGGCTGGCCCCCAACCGTGGGAATGATATATTCGGTACTCTCAAGCGAAGTGAGGGGCCGGTTATGTTTAGCCTGGGTTGCAAAGAACTCCAATGTATTCATCTCCATAGGTACATTGTCAGAAAGGTGGTTTCTCATACCTTTCCATGGAAATCCATTCTCCAATAAGATCCCGCGGTTTTGATAGCATACAATGTATGTGGAGCGTGAGATGCAAGCATTCCGCTAGATTTCTATTTACTTGTATTAGATACTATTATAATATCAGAAGAGATAGGATTTCAAAAATATTTTGGCTTATCGTAAGGTAAAATCCATCTGTATTTATGTGTGGATTTTGTCTTATGGTTATCCTTTTCTTTCGAAAGGATTTGAACTTTAAAATCAAGACGAATGATTCCTTCAAACTTAGCGAGTTTTTCTCACTCTGGTTCACCAGACTGATATGGCATTTGGAATGCTCATGTTAGACCAGGTTTACTGGTCCAGGTTAACGTGTGCTATGAAGAGCTGGAAGAGATCAGACATATGATATTACATAGAAACTATTCCGTTGTGTGATTGTATATAAGGACGGGATGTTATAACTGTCCAGATGTGTTGATGTACTCTGATGATTGTAAGTATTTTTCATGCTCTCAATAAAGATTTATTTCTATATTATATTTTTTTCGGCTGCGATGTAAGACTTTGATTCTGTGTTGGTTCCTCTTCTTCTTCTACAATGAGCAGATAGCTCACCGGAAAGGTAAGCCATATTTTCCTAGAGAAAGAAGAAGAAATACTCAAACAAGATGATGAGTTTATCTTTATTGAAGTGGAGTGTATGCCGGATGAAGACTATGCTAAATTTTTTGATGAGACATTAGGAGTAAGTCCATTTCACCGGGACATAAAAATCCAACAAGATATAACTGTTCATGCCCTCGGTCCCACTAAATAACACCTCAGCCCCTTTCCTAAATATAGGGATATTTGTAGTGAATTTGTAGATTTGAGCTTTATTCACACTACCCCGAGTGAGATTCTTACGGAAGCATTCACCCCCATATTTATAGATTTCAACTTCCACCCTAAACAGATCACTCTAAAAGGTACTCTGAGTTCGGCTTTTATTACAAGAAAACACAGATTGTGGGACTGTTATGGTGTAGATGACACGTCACACATATCACTATGGTCATTCGCACTTTCACTCACATAGTTTTCTTGTTAAATCTCGTCTCTAAAGTTGCTTTTTTCTTCCTTTCAAGTGTTTCCATGGGTCGTGGTTACTATGTATCCTTTGAACAAACTTCCAAAGAAGAAAGCCGATGAAGGAAAGCCTTCAACCTCCACTCGTGCCATTAGATGGACGAATAACGGTGGAGGTTGAATGAGAGAATAGGAAAATAGAGACAGACAGAGTGATACATATATTGAGGAGGAAAGGAGGAAGAAAAGAGATAGAGAGGGGCAACCGGGATCGTTGTGATAAGTAGAGTTGTGATAGGAAGAAAATTTCTTAGACTAGATATGGGTCTTTGAAGAGCTAGAAGGTAGAGCACAATCGCTTCAAAAACATATATCTTCTACGTTTTTGATCTACTCTAGGGACAAAATTCCCATCTCATATCTCGGTCATTTCCAACTACCATTGTCCCTCATATACTATCTATCATCACTTCCTCTTCTTTCCAAGTATGCAAGAGAATCTACTACACTCTCCTTCAAGGTCCTAGAGGGAACTCTGAATGGATACTAGGGTAGTTCTTAAAGGGAGTGCAGTTTGGTCATGAGTTGGTAGTCCTTAATAAAAAAGCCAACTTAGGAAATTTGGAGTACTCCAAAAGGATATATATCAAGTTGAGGCTTGGCGAAATATGTACAAAGAGCAAGCTGATACTAATCAATCCAATTAAGCCGAGTTCCTTTTTCATGATGCAGAAAGAGAGGAGTATAATCAAATGCTTAAAGTGACATCGAGATTGAATAGTTGGACAAAAAAGTGGATGAGACCCTAAAGCCTAAAAATAATAGTGATCAAGAGTTCAGGAGTTGATAAGCATCGAGAAAACATGAGAAAACCTACATGTCACCCAACTCAGAATGGCTCGTCGGGAGGATCAAAAGGTCAAGGTGAAGCTCAAGTTTGAGGAGGACTTATGCAGACCTAAGCACGTGTTGAGTATATCGATATTATTATTTTTAGATGATAATAAAATAAATAAATATATTCAATAAATGTGCTAGTAATTATTCTATTTTCCATAGGTAATAAATAAAATATTTGCAATAATAAAATAATTAACTTAGAATTTTGAATTGTTGAACTAATATTTTATTACATTCTTGAATAGTACGCATTTCTGTTCTCACTATTTTACAGTCACTATACAAAAACTCATACTTGTACATTCATATCCACACTCCACACTCATACACTCTTGTACAACATGACATACACTAACTCACACTCAATTGAATTCTGCTATTGCGTGCTCTAGAATTTGTCTAGTCATCCATCGTACCTGTCAAATAAAATAACACTGTGAACTGAAAATGAACAAAATTTGAATCGTAACTATAAATTCAAATTTCTATTTGCCTTATTTTTTGTGTCATTCTCTTTATGTTCCTAGACAGAGATGGACATGCATATGTATATATAAGTGCTCGAACAACTTATAATATTTACAGCGATGCACTGTAAATACTACAAGGGCTAAGCACGATATCACCGCCATGGACAACTGCAAAGGTGAAACAAGTGGCTGAACTCAAAGCAAATGAGCTCGAGGTCAAATTCAAGCCATCTAAATTCAACTCAAATGCATATATAAAAATGTTGAATTCAAGTAAATTTGAATTCAAATTTAATTTACCCAAGAAATGGTCACAGTTTCTCAAAGCCAAAAATTTCACATCAAGAGTATAAGCAAGTTCGAACCAAAAATCAATTAACTCAAAATACAAATGGGAATGGTTAAGTAATCAAATCAGAACTACACGGGTCCGACATAAGTGCAGAGGTACAAGCACATGCACGAAACAAATCATAGTGAAGTTCAAAGTGCTGAAGCACACATGCCTCGACAAGAACAAATTGACATGAAAAATGGAAAGCAAAACAACTCAAGTTCAAGCCAAATGCAAAATTCAAAGTACTTGCAGCTTAGCTCGACACATAGAAAAGTGTACAAAAACAAGTACCTACATAAACTGGGGTAATTCAAAAATCAAGGAAGTACACTAGATCTTATACATATACACACACACACACATATATATATATATATATATGTATGTGTATACGTGTGTGTGTATATATATATATATATGTGTGTGCGTATACATATATACACATATGAAAACTTTTCTCTTCTAAAAATGGCAGACAATATCCCGCCTAATCCAAATCTTAATTCAAATACGAATCCAAATCCTAATTCAAATCCGAATCTATCATTTGAAATCAAGATCCCTGATTTTGGTGTTGGAGATTCTTCTCAATCCTCAATCGATGTGGATCTATCCTCTTTACACTTTGTCAAGCCAATGGAAAATTATGTTTACATATCGGAGGAAACTTTTAAATCTTCTGCGGATTGTGCTTCATCCTGTGGATTTCGAGATCACTATTGTTAAACTGAGGGAGTATGTTGGCAAAGTGTAGTAACCCGCATTTTTTGCTGTTGAATAACTTATTTATTTAATTATTAAATATCGATTTATCGATATCGAGAACGTGAATTAAATAATATTGAATATTTAATTAATAATTATAATATAATAAAATATATTAAAATGTCGAAATAGTCAGAAATAGTGAAATTCACAATATCGTGTGAATTGAATAGCATACGAGATTTGGTGGAGTTTCGATTCGAAATATAATAACGATTATATTGAACCGACGACAGTTGAACGTATAATTTATAATATATTTATAAACGAGCTCGAAATGGCGCTGCAGTTCGCGATTTGGCGATTTGAACTTCAACTGAATGTACAAGATTCGTTTTAAGCCGGATTTCTGTGAAACAAGAAACGCGTAGAGCTGGTGGAGTATATCTTTCTAGTGGAAGAGAAAAATCTGGATTTCTTCGTGTAGATTTGGAGATATGTCCAACTCAAATTTTGAAATAGTCGCTATAGAATCGTTTATCGACCGTATCGGTTTATTCGATATAACTAGAGATCGGGTTTGAATTTAGACAAGGTCCTTTTGGGAAATAGCGATAATTTAATTTTTAGAATTTTACTGTAATTTTTAATTAATTAAATAAGCAACTTTTTATTTGGAGTATTTGGCACCCTGTATCGACGTTTCGGGGTTTCACAATATGAGTTCATCTACCGGTATTATTACATTTTTGGGACCAGAGCATATCACTCATTTAAATGGTATTTTTGTTTCTATCCATAACAGTCCCTACGTGAACAGAATATTTCATAGTGGGGTACGCTATGTTTTTAACTTAAAACAAACTAAACTGAGTGGTTAACTGGTCAAACGAACTCGAAATTCAACGAAACAAGTTTCATACGAAACCGTAGGAAGAGGTCTAGTGAAACATCAAGGCCTCATATTTTTAGGATTTTTTCTGGAATTGTTAGGAATTATTGCTCGGTGTTTTTCATCGATATTTTCTAAGGGATTTTTACAAACGGTGTCGGAATTCGACGAAACCTGTCCCATTGGGTCTGGAATATTTTTCTATGTTAGGATTAACCTATTTTGTCAAAAATAGAGATTGTATGGATTTGCTTTAGAGTGATACTTCATGTGTAAGTATTAGTTAAATAAATATTAATTTAAATTCTTCCCACTCTATATAAACAGATGAATTCCTTTTAAAGCTAGGTCATTTTCCTCATCGGTCAAAATGGAAGCCGCCACTGAAAACATGAGGAAATCGACTTCAACAAAATCGTAGAAATTCAAATAAATTCTCTAAAATTCAAAAGACTTGTATTCTAGGATTTCTAAGAGGATACGCTTCACCTCTATACCAGTTTTTATGGGTCCGGTGAGTTTCAATTCGCTGGGAATTAACCAGCGTGAGCTAGGGCTTACTGTCGAAGCCATGGAGAGGACCGACGGTTTCATGACAATGGGGAAGGACGGAGTCGATGCAAGATGAGGGGAAGGTACAGCGTGTGTCGAGGCGCACCTGGGGAGAAGTTTTAGTAGGTATGCGTGAATAAAGAGTTCGGTGTCTTCACTGGGACTCGTGAGGATCTGTCGACGTCCTTTGTGGTAATGGAGGCCGGGTTTCACATGAACGGGCTGAGGAGACACTAGTTGAGTGGGAGGGTGACTGTCCAGTAGGCTCGTGAAGTGGAGGAAGATGAGGTTGGGCATGGAAAGAGAAGAACAATGGTGATGGTTGGGAGGTGGTTCGGTGATGTACAGAGTGGTGGAGAGGAGTGTGTAAATCAGCCAAATGGTGGAGGAGCAAATACTGTGTTTGTGAATCATTTGGGGAAGGAAGCTTTTAAACGGGTCTGGTATGTTCAGGCATGGGCTTGAACGAAGGGGTATTGGGCTGTGATTTAAAGGTTAGGCCCAATTGAAATGGAATTTAATGTTTTAATTCAAATAAATAGTGTATTAACTTTATGATGCAATATCTTCGTCATACGATATCAGATTGA
This sequence comes from Allium sativum, assembly GCA_030737875.1. Lineage (NCBI taxonomy): Eukaryota > Viridiplantae > Streptophyta > Magnoliopsida > Asparagales > Amaryllidaceae > Allium > Allium sativum. Next base: position 1,044,351,282 of record CM060922.1, read on the forward strand.
CGAACCGTAAGTTGCTTTGGGATCGTATGGACGGACACTACACAATGAGACTGACCGGGAGTGGATCGGAGACAGTTACAATTTATGGCGAAATAAATTGCCCGTCGCAGTCAAATAACGCAAACCATTATTTAACGATTAACGCGCCAATGTGAGTAAATCTCACCAACTCTGAACAGTTTATAATTTCATGTTGTATTTTTAGAACTGTTAGAAATTGTCTGTTTGATTGTGTGTTGACTGTTTGATTGAACTGCTAGTCAGTAAATGAAAATATTATATATATATATAAATATATATATATATATAATATAAACAGTTAGATAGTTATATATTTATTCTGCTATCAGAATAATTTATATTGAACTGAAAGTGATGACAATCATGTTGTGTAACATCTGTGGATGCAGGGAAACAGGTTGGAGGAATCCGACTGGATTCCTTAACAGTTATTTTATTGTTCTTCATATATTTTGATATATGATGTGAATTTTAACCTATTGTTGATTGTGTGGGTATGGACGATATTGAACAGCGTGATTTGATATGATTGAATACCATAACATACCGAAATGTTGATAAGGGGATTTTCAAAGTGATATTGAAAACAGAATATTTATAAATTGGAATATTTATAAATAAGAGATATTTATAAATTTAAATATTTATAAATAAGGAATATTTATAAATTGGGATATTTATAAATAGAAGATATTTTAAAAAGGAAAATAAATTCAAAACATTTCTTTTTGAATGGAAAGGCCTGTGTGGCGAGTTTGGGGATTTTCCCGATGCTCCCGATACAAAGGAGGTTATGGCGAATTTTCCCGGGAATTTAAGGAGTTAGAATATTTTTAAGAATAAATCTGAAAAGGGAATATTTGCAAACCATTTGCAAATAGAATAAAATAGAGAAAGAAATATTTGTAAACCATTTACAAATAGAATTGAAAGGGGAATATTTAGAAAATAAATAGAGTTAAATAAAAGGGAAATTGGTTTATAAAGGAAACCGTTATAAAAAGGAAAACGTTATTAAAAGGACATTTATAAAGTGAAGAACCGTTACTAATAGTAAATCTTTATAAATGAATAAACGTGTTAAAAAGGAGACCTTTTTAAAATGGATAGACGTTATAAAAAGGAGAAATCGAATATGGTATTCGAAGTTAGTTAATCGAATATAGACATTCGAAAAGGAGAAATCGAATATGGTATTCGAAAGGAGAAATCGAATATGGTATTCGAAGTTAGTTAATCGAATATGGTATTCGAAAGGAGAAATCGAATATGGTATTCGAAGTTAGTTAATCGAATATAGACATTCGAAAGGAGAAATCGAATATGGTATTCGAAGTTAGTTAATCGAATATGGTATTCGAAAGTTAGTTAATCGAATATGTTATTCGAAAGGGGTTAGTCAAGTCGAGTTAGTCAAATAGAGTTAACCAGTTAGAGTTAATCAGTTAGAGTTAACCAGTTAGAGTTAACCAGTTAGAGTTAACCAGTTAGAGTTAACCAGTTAGAGTTAACCAGTTAGAGTTAATCAGTTAGAGTTAACCAGTTAGAGTTAACCAGTTAGAGTTAATCAGTTAGAGTTAACCAGTTAGAGTTAATCAGTTAGAGTTAACCAGTTAGAGTTAATCAAATATAGTTATTTGAGACAGAGTTAGTCAAACATAGTATTCAGGGTAAGTTGCCATCTTGTACGACTGCTAGCGTAATTCGCAGGGCTGTAAATAGCCTACGGCGGTCGGATGTTTCCTGAGGGAGTCAGGCGTAACCATTGTGATCGCTGCGATCTAGAGTCAAGTGAATGGAGTTTAATCGAATATTAGTTATTCGATAGGAGTTAATCGAGTTGATCGAGTTGAGAAATAAGTTAAGTTAAATAAGTTAAGTTGATCGGGTGGTTCGACCAAGTTAGTCGAGCCTAGTTAATCGAATCGAATTGGTCGAAGCAAGTAAGTCGAGTTAAGTTAGTCAAGTTAGTCGAGCCTAGTAAATCGAATCGAATTGGTCGAACCAAGTAAGTCGAGTTAGTCGAGTCAAGTTAAGTTAGTCGAGTTAAGTTCATCGAGTTAAATAAATCGATGTTAGTTTCATCGAAAGGAGTTATCGATGTTAGTTTCATCGGAGGGAGTTATCGATTATAGTTTAATCGAAGTGAGATATTCAAATATGAGATATTTGAAAAGGAAGAGTTATCGAATATTAGTTATTCGAAGAGAGATTTTCGAATATCGTTTATTCGAGAAGAAGTTAATCGAATATAGCTTATTCGAAGAAGAGTTAATCAAATAGAGATTTCTCGTAGAGAGTTAATCGGCAAATTCGATTATATCGAATTCGGGAAAGTACTTATACTTTCCAGTGTTTAAATAGAGATTTATTTATATTTAAATAAATAAGTGTTAGGTTAATTATTCACTAATAAGAATAGAAGTTATAATTAAAGTTAGATAATTCGAAAGTAGGGATTATAACGTTATCGTTATAACCAATGTTTTAAATATAGAAGTGGATTAGTAAAATTGAATCCGAGAAAGGCGTAAAGAAGTTGTTAAAGATTAAAAGATAAACTTTGACCATTTTGAAGTTATAACGTTGTTCAGTTAAGGTCTGAGAGGTAATTATACCCCAACTTGAGTGACTTCCTTCTTAACTAAGAAATGGTAAGGTTTGATCGTAAAGGAGTTTTGGAAATGTTTTCCAAACAAGAATCAGAAATGTTTTCTAAATACAGAAAACAAGGAATGGAAATGTTTCCAGTGTTGATAACATATATTTTCTAAATATAGAAAATAGCAAATGTTGAATATAGGGAAACAGGAGATGTAAAATGAATTAAAGAGATAAATGTTAAATGATGTTTGTTTGATATAATTGCCATCTGGAAATAATATTGTTTTTTGCACACTTGTTTTCTTTGATGGTTAAATCACAGACTATCGGAGTTTTGACCATTTTAACGTTGTTAATATGGAGAGACCGGTTGGATTATTATCCGAAGAACCACTCTGTACTGGCATAAGCATCGCGAATCATATATGCCAAAGATAATTGAAGACGGAGTAAAATGCAAGGGCTATCCTGGTTACAGAATAGTGCCTTCGGTTTGTCCAGTCCCAGGACAACTTGTATGGACGAAGGTCTGACGGAGTATATCCAATGGATCGCGTAAGTTGATCTGTTCAAACGTATTCACGTTTGGTGGCGGAGGAATTCGTTTCTCTTAGCTGTATACCCGTGTTATTTTTGGATAAGTCAATTTGTGATTTGGCGGGTATGACGATGTGACATTTCTAAGTGAATGAAGATGGATGTCTGACATAGTATTTCCAGACGGTCACGTACATTGATTTCTTCAACTATACCAAGAGTGGAAGCGGAGAAGGAAACTTCTTTTAGCTGACACGTAATGTATGGTTGTAGACGTCAATTAGTGATTCTGATGGATCTGACAATGTGGCATTCGAAGTGAATCTGATGTGATGATAAAGCGTAGCTTCTAGCCTCATCAACCAGTAAATGACAGAAATCGGGCAGGCAACATGGCTAAGTCGGTCGCACCGAAGTAGGGTGTATAATCACCTATCTAGAGAATATTTATTTGTTTCTTAAATCTATCAATGTTGTCCCATATATATACGGGAACGGTTGCTGATCCCAACCGTTGGTGATGTACATTCGATACACTCAAGCGAAATGAGTGGTCGGTCATGTGTGGCTGAGTTACAAGATGTTCTTGTTGAACTCCAGTGTATCGTTCCTAGAGTACACTGATCGGAAGGTGGTTCCATACCTTGTCATAGTTGGAAATCCATTATCCAATACGTGCTTGCGATTTTGATTGTATACTATATATGTAGAACGTGAGATGAAAGCGTTTCTGCTAGTTGATATCTATTTGTACATAGACATTATTATAATATCAAAAGGGTTTTTGATATAAAGATATTTTGGATTCTCATAAGGGAAAAACCCGTTCCGTTCTGCGGCGTGGTCTTATGATATATCGTTTACTTGTTCATATACCTGTTTAAACTGTTTTACTCACACCAGTCCATGTTGTGTGCTTGAGGCATGTGTGCGCATGGGGGTTCTCGCTTTTCGTTAGGTGGCGAACGGGAGACTCTTACTCCTACATGTCCCTTTGGTAGGGTTGGTTGTGAAGTCGAAAGGCTGGCCGTAAAATATGGTATTGGGGTACCAATGTAAGCCACGGTGGGGTATTACCTTGCTGCTTTGGAGGATGGGGACGGTTGCAAAGCCTACTCAAAATCCGGGTCATTACAGTTGGTATCAGAGCATAGGTTTAGTTATTACCTTGGCTCTGTGGCGTGACTCGGTAGAGATAGGGTTAGTAATACCCTAGATTGAGTTTGAGTTTATATATACGAGTGCGTATTTGTATTTGATATAAAAATGGTTTTATATTGTGGAGATTCATTGGCTGAGTTGTTTATGAGTTCTGGTCGATCAGTTTGATCCACTGTATCGGTAGGAGTAAATAAATACTTGAATACGATGGACTGACACAGTATGGATATGTAATATATTATCATATATTGGATATATTGGTTGTTATTATAATCGAGTAAGATTATAAATTAAGTGGTTATGTATATAACCAATCAGAATTCATATAAGTAAAGTATATGAAATAAAATGAAGAAAAATCTGAATTTAAATCAGATTTGAATTAAAATAAGGAAATTTTAAGTTCCTGGGAGATTTTGAAAACGTTTTTCAAACTGAAGGTGATATAGTATTGAACTCACTTCGATAGCTGGAAAATAGATTCTGATGATGAATCGCGACATCATCAGTGTTCATTTTCGAGTTCTAAGTGACGGACTACTACCAAAGGTTTTGTTTTTGAATTGTTTTGAGAAAACAAGTTGTTTAGAAATTCAAAGGTTTTAAATTGGTATTATGATTTCAAATTGATTTGAAATAGACCCAGGAAATTAAGTTTCGAAATTAAATTTTAACTTATGAAGTTAAATAGAATAAGATAGTAGAAATAAATTGAAATATTAACTTGAACTGAGTTAAATAGAATTGAATTGGATTAGAGAATAATCTGTTATGGAATTGGGTTGATGAGTTAAGAATTTGAAATTTGATATTCGGGTTCGAATGAAATTCGATTTGGATTTGAGGATATGAACTGATTGGAATTTGATAGAAATAACACTGGTATATGCTGAGTTGATAGCATATGGAAGTGATAGAGTTGATATTCCCGACAAAAAAGTACAAGTTTATATTATATATGGATATGAGATTTATGAGCCGAATTGGCAAGCCGCTTGGCTGTTTGATTTTCTTTTGGGTTAAAGAAGGCCCAGAGAGGCGAGTTGGAGTTTGAGATATTGACCAGTACAAAGGAGGTGCTGGCAAAAAATTTCGAAAAGTTAAGGTGTTAGAAAATTTTCAGAATTTTTGAAAATTTAGTTAGTCGGAATAAATTAATATTTTAGTCGATATTAATTGGTTCAGTTGAAACCGAAGACAAGAGGTAAACAGATAAATTTTTACCCAGAAGATAGGGTCGTCCCCTAGCTTAGCAATTTCGAGGACGAAATTTTATTAAGGGGGGAAGATTGTAGTAACCCGCATTTTTTGCTGTTGAATAATTTATTTATTTAATTATTAAATATCGATTTATCGATATCGAGAACGTGAATTAAATAATATTGAATATTTAATTAATAATTATAATATAATAAAATATATTAAAATGTCGAAAGAGTCAGAAATAGTGAAATTCACAATATCGTGTGAATTAAATAGCATACGAGATTTGGTGGAGTTTCGATTCAAAATATAATAACGATTATATTGAACCGACGACAGTTGAACGTATAATTTATAATATATTTATAAACGAGCTCGAAATGGCGCTGCAGTTCGCGATTTGAACTTCAACTGAATGTACAGGATTCGTTTTAAGCCGGATTTCTGTGAAACAAGAAACGCGTAGAGCTGGTGGAGTATATCTTTCTAGTGGAAGAGAAAAATCTGGATTTCGTCGTGTAGATTTGGAGATATGTCCAACTCAAATTTTGAAATAGTCGCTATAGAATCGTTTATCGACCGTATCGGTTTATTCGATATAACTAGAGATCGGGTTTGAATTTAGACAAGGTCCTTTTGGGAAATAGCGATAATTTAATTTTTAGAATTTTACTGTAATTTTTAATTAATTAAATAAGCAACTTTTTATTTGGAGTATTTGGCACCCTGTATCGACGTTTCGGGGTTTCACAATATGAGTTCATCTACCGGTATTATTACATTTTTGGGACCAGAGCATATCACTCATTTAAATGGTATTTTTGTTTCTGTCCATAACAGTCCCTACGTGAACAGAATATTTCATAGTGGGGTACGCTATGTTTTTAACTTAAAACAAACTAAACTGAGTGGTTAACTGGTCAAACGAACTCGAAATTCAACGAAACAAGTTTCATACGAAACCGTAGGAAGAGGTCTAGTGAAACATCAAGGCCTCATATTTTTAGGATTTTTTCTGGAATTGTTAGGAATTATTGCTCGGTGTTTTTCATCGATATTTTCTAAGGGATTTTTACAAACGGTGTCGGAATTCGACAAAACCTATCCCATTGGGTCTGGAATATTTTTCTATGTTAGGATTAACCTATTTTGTCAAAAATAGAGATTGTATGGATTTGCTTTAGAGTGATACTTCATGTGTAAGTATTAGTTAAATAAATATTAATTTAAATTCTTCCCACTCTATATAAACAGATGAATTCCTTCTAAAGCTAGGTCATTTTCCTCATCGGTCAAAATGGAAGCCGCCACTGAAAACATGAGGAAATCGACTTCAACAAAATCGTAGAAATTCAAATAAATTCTCTAAAATTCAAAAGACTTGTATTCTAGGATTTCTAAGAGGATACGCTTCACCTCTATACCAGTTTTTATGGGTCCGGTGAGTTTCAATTCGCTGGGAATTAACCAGCGTGAGCTAGGGCTTACTGTCGAAGCCATGGAGAGGACCGACGGTTTCATGACAATGGGGAAGGACGGAGTCGATGCAAGATGAGGGGAAGGTACAGCGTGTGTCGAGGCGCACCTGGGGAGAAGTTTTAGTAGGTATGCGTGAATAAAGAGTTCGGTGTCTTCACTGGGACTCGTGAGGAGCTGTCGACGTCCTTTGTGGTAATGGAGGCCGGGTTTCACATGAACGGGCTGAGGAGACACTAGTTGAGTGGGAGGGTGACTGTCCAGTAGGCTCGTGAAGTGGAGGAAGATGAGGTTGGGCATGGAAAGAGAAGAACAATGGTGATGGTTGGGAGGTGGTTCGGTGATGTACAGAGTGGTGGAGAGGAGTGTGTAAATCAGCCAAATGGTGGAGGAGCAAATACTGTGTTTGCGAATCATTTGGGGAAGGAAGCTTTTAAACGGGTCTGGTATGTTCGGGCATGGGCTTGAACGAAGGGGTATTGGGCTGTGATTTAAAGGTTAGGCCCAATTGAAATGGAATTTAAAGTTTTAATTCAAATAAATAGTGTATTAACTTTACGATGCAATATCTTCGTCATACGATATCAGATTGACGAACCGTAAGTTGCGTTGGGATCGTATGGACGGACACTACACAATGAGACTGACCGGGAGTGGATCGGAGACAGTTACAATTTATGGCGAAATAAATTGCCCGTCGCTGTCAAATAACGCAAACCGTTATTTAACGATTAACGCGCCAATGTGAGTAAATCTCACCAACTCTGAACAGTTTATAATTTCATGTTGTATTTTTAGAACTGTTAGAAATTGTCTGTTTGATTGTGTGTTGACTGTTTGATTGAACTGCTAGTCAGTAAATGAAAATATTATATATATATAAATTTATATATATATATATAATATAAACAGTTAGATAGTTATATATTTATTCTGCTATCAGAATAATTTATATTGAACTGAAAGTGATGACAATCATGTTGTGTAACATCTGTGGATGCAGGGAAACAGGTTGGAGGAATCCGACTGGATTCCTTAACAGTTATTTTATTGTTCTTCATATATTTTGATATATGATGTGAATTTTAACCGGTTGTTGATTGTGTGGGTATGGATGATATTGAACAGCGTGATTTGATATGATTGAATACCATAACATACCGAAATGTTGATAAGGGGATTTTCAAAGTGATATTGAAAACAGAATATTTATAAATTGGAATATTTATAAATAAGAGATATTTATAAATTTAAACATTTATTAATAAGGAATATTTATAAATTGGGATATTTATAAATAGGAGATATTTTAAAAAGGAAAATAAATTCAAAACATTTCTTTTTGAATGGAAAGGCCTGTGTGGCGAGTTTGGGGATTTTCCCGATGCTCCCGATGCAAAGGAGGTTATGGCGAATTTTCCCGGGAATTTAAGGAGTTAGAATATTTTTAAGAATAAATCTAAAAAGGGAATATTTGCAAACCATTTGCAAATAGAATAAAATAGAGAAAGAAATATTTGTAAACCATTTACAAATAGAATTGAAAGGGGAATATTTAGAAAATAAATAGAGTTAAATAAAAGGGAAATTGGTTTATAAAGGAAACCGTTATAAAAAGGAAAACGTTATTAAAAGGACATTTATAAAGTGAAGAACCGTTACTAATAGTAAATCTTTATAAATGAATAAACGTGTTAAAAAGGAGATCTTTTTAAAATGGATAGACGTTATAAAACGGAGAAATCGAATATGGTATTCGAAGTTAGTTAATCGAATATAGACATTCGAAAAGGAGAAATCGAATATGGTATTCGAAAGGAGAAATCGAATATGGTATTCGAAGTTAGTTAATCGAATATGGTATTCGAAAGGAGAAATCGAATATGGTATTCGAAGTTAGTTAATCGAATATAGACATTCGAAAGGAGAAATCGAATATGGTATTCGAAGTTAGTTAATCGAATTTGGTATTCGAAAGTTAGTTAATCGAATATGTTATTCGAAAGGGGTTAGTCAAGTCGAGTTAGTCAAATAGAGTTAACCAGTTAGAGTTAATCAGTTAGAGTTAACCAGTTAGAGTTAACCAGTTAGAGTTAACCAGTTAGAGTTAACCAGTTAGAGTTAACCAGTTAGAGTTAACCAGTTAGAGTTAATCAGTTAGAGTTAACCAGTTAGAGTTAACCAGTTAGAGTTAATCAGTTAGAGTTAACCAGTTAGAGTTAACCAGTTAGAGTTAATCAAATATAGTTATTTGAGATAGAGTTAGTCAAACATAGTATTCAGGGTAAGTTGCCATCTTGTACGACTGCTAGCGTAATTCGCAGGGCTGTAAATAGCCTACGGCGGTCGGATGTTTCCTGAGGGAGTCAGGCGTAACCATTGTGATCGCTGCGATCTAGAGTCAAGCGAATGGAGTTTAATCGAATATTAGTTATTCGATAGGAGTTAATCGAGTTGATCGAGTTGAGAAATAAGTTAAGTTAAATAAGTTAAGTTGATCGGGTGGTTCGACCAAGTTAGTCGAGCCTAGTTAATCGAATCGAATTGGTCGAACCAAGTAAGTCGAGTTAAGTTAGTCAAGTTAGTCGAGCCTAGTTAATCGAATCGAATTGGTCGAACCAAGTAAGTCGAGTTAGTCGAGTCAAGTTAAGTTAGTCGAGTTAAGTACGTCGAGTTAAATAAATCGATGTTAGTTTCATCGAAAGGAGTTATCGATGTTAGTTTCATCGGAGGGAGTTATCGATTATAGTTTAATCGAAGTGAGATATTCAAATATGAGATATTTGAAAAGGAAGAGTTATCGAATATTAGTTATTCGAAGAGAGATTTTCGAATATCGTTTATTCGAGAAGAAGTTAATCGAATATAGCTTATTCGAAGAAGAGTTAATCAAATAGAGATTTCTCGAAGAGAGTTAATCGGCAAATTCGATTATATCGAATTCGGGAAAGTACTTATACTTTCCAGTGTTTAAATAGAGATTTATTTATATTTAAATAAATAAGTGTTAGGTTAATTATTCACTAATAAGAATAGAAGTTATAATTAAAGTTAGATAATTCGAAAGTAGGGATTATAACGTTATCGTTATAACCAATGTTTTAAATATAGAAGTGGATTAGTAAAATTGAATCCGAGAAAGGCGTAAAGAAGTTGTTAAAGATTAAAAGATAAACTTTGACCATTTTGAAGTTATAACGTTGTTCAGTTAAGGTCTGAGAGGTAATTATACCCCAACTTGAGTGACTTCCTTCTTAACTAAGAAATGGTAAGGTTTGATCGTAAAGGAGTTTTGGAAATGTTTTCCAAACAAGAATCAGAAATGTTTTCTAAATACAGAAAACAAGGAATGGAAATGTTTCCAGTGTTGATAACATATATTTTCTAAATATAGAAAATAGCAAATGTTGAATATAGGGAAACAGGAGATGTAAAATGAACTAAAGAGATAAATGTTAAATGATGTTTGTTTGATATAATTTCCATCTGGAAATAATATTGTTGTTTGCACACTTGTTTTCTTTGATGGTTAAATCACAGACTATCGGAGTTTTGACCATTTTAACGTTGTTAATATGCAGAGACCGGTTGGATTATTATCCGAAGAACCACTCTGTATTGGCATAAGCATCGCGAATCATATATGCCAAAGATAATTGAAGACGGAGTAAAATGCAAGGGCTATCCTGGTTACAGAATAGTGCCTTCGGTTTGTCCAGTCCCAGGACAACTTGTATGGACGAAGGTCTGACGGAGTATATCCAATGGATCGCGTAAGTTGATCTGTTCAAACGTATTCACGTTTGGTGGCGGAGGAATTCGTTTCTCTTAGCTGTATACCCGTGTTATTTTTGGATAAGTCAATTTGTGATTTGGCGGGTATGACGATGTGACATTTCTAAGTGAATGAAGATGGATGTCTGACATAGTATTTCCAGACGGTCACGTACATTGATTTCTTCAACTATACCAAGAGTGGAAGCGGAGAAGGAAACTACTTTTAGCTGACACGTAATGTATGGTTGTAGACGTCAATTAGTGATTCTGATGGATCTGACAATGTGGCATTCGAAGTGAATCTGATGTGATGATAAAGCGTAGCTTCTAGCCTCATCAACCAGTAAATGACAGAAATCGGGCAGGCAGCATGGCTAAGTCGGTCGCACCGAAGTAGGGTGTATAATCACCTATCTAGAGAATATTCATTTGTTTCTTAAATCTATCAATGCTTTCCCATATATATACGGGAACGGTTGCTGATCCCAACCGTTGGTGATGTACATTCGATACACTCAAGCGAAATGAGTGGTCGGTCATGTGTGGCTGAGTTACAAGATGTTCTTGTTGAACTCCAGTGTATCGTTCCTAGAGTACACTGATCGGAAGGTGGTTCCATACCTATCATAGTTGGAAATCCATTATCCAATACGTGCTTGCGATTTTGATTGTATACTATATATGTAGAACGTGAGATGAAAGCGTTTCTGCTAGTTGATATCTATTTGTACATAGACATTATTATAATATCAAAAGGGTTTTTGATATAAAGATATTTTGGATTCTCATAAGGGAAAAACCCGTTCCGTTCTGCGGCGTGGTCTTATGAGATATCGTTTACTTGTTCATATACCTGTTTAAACTGTTTTACTCATACCAGTCCCATGACTGACCCGGAGTTTACTTTGTTGTTTTCCCTAAACTCTTGGGTGCCTAAATTTGTACGGGCAGTCAAGTAGTCGGGATTTACAGATATACCTGAAGAGAGTGGAGCAGGAGGGTTCAAGATCATATAGCTATAGTTATTTCCGCTGTGTTGTAAGTGCTGTACTCTGATAAGTGCTATTGTATACATAACTGTTATATTTCAAAGTTATGTTATCTATTATATGTTATTCGTTCCGCTGTGAGGTTCGTGTTACTCTGATGTTGTGTTCTTCTTCTTCTTCTTCTATTCTAAGTTTCTATCTTATCTATTCTCACCTTCTATTTTCTTTCATTAATTACCGGGATTTTTCGATGTTTTGGTTATCGACGTCGTGCTTACGTCGATAACCAAAGTCGCTCAAAATCCGGGTCGTTACACAAAGTCTGGAAGCCTGGTGGAATTTTTTAATTCATATTGCTCCTGGACTTAATCACATGATTCAGTTTGAGGATGCGGCTGATTGTTTGAAGGTTTTGAGAACATCAATGTATTCGTATTTTGGAAGACTTTTAATGGTGTTAAGATGGTTTCCTGGTTATGTTTTTGGTAATGTATCTGCTAACAGAGTTCAGATCTGGGTGAAATTGTGCAATTTAGAAATTGAGTTATGGTCTAATAGAGCTTTCTCTATGATTGCTAGCTTTATTGGAATTCCAATTAGAGATGATGATCTAACTGTGAGTAAGAAAATTACCAAGTATGCTAGAATTCTTGTGGATATTAATATGGAAGCTAAACTGGTTGATAAAATTCCTCTGTTATTGCATGATGGAAGTTCAAAATCAGTGAATGTGGAATATGAGTATGTTCCACATAGGTGTGAGAATTGCCAAAGGTTTGGCCATAGTTCAAGCACTCATTAGACTCATATGATCCAGTTTGGACTAAATAAGCAGAGAATGAAGATAGTTCTTCAAATGTGATGGATCAGGCTTCAAATGATCAAACAAAGGATAATAGTGGAGAGAAAGCAGATGGAAGGGTGTATTTAGTTTTTCTGAACTCTGATCTGCCAAAAAACTAATTGAATGGTGAACTTGATGAAATTGCTGATAACATAAAGGAAAATGCTACCGAAGAGGATAATGTGGATGTTTCTGTGGTGTCACTGTTAATAAAGATTACCTTGCTCAGTTGAAAGGTAAGAATAAATTTACTACTGCTTCTACTAAAAGACCTTTGAGAAGCAATGTAGTAATCAATTAACATTTATGGTGTGGAATGTCAGAGGGATGAACTCACCCAAAAGAATGAGTGATGTTTTATCCCTCTTGATGAAATTCAAGCCAACTTTTGTTGGTTTGATAGAAAACAAATTAAATAGTGATAATATGAGAAGATTTAGTTGATTAATTCCTAATAGTTGGGAGTACATTCCATATGAGTCTGAAAGATTCTCTGGTAGAATTTTGATTATTTGGAATAATGATGGCTGGTCTTTTGAAGTGGTTTCTTCTTCTGATCAACATGTAACTGTCCATGCTATTAATTCTGGAGGATTCACTTTATTCATCTCGATAATATATGCAAGCAATCTTTTTCAAGAGAGGCAAACTTTATGGCAACACATAATTCATGATTCAGGAATTATTAATGAAGTGTGGGTGTTAATGGGAGATTTCAACAACTCTACTTCACATCATGATAAGAAAGGAGGTATTCCCATGCCTTTTCAGCATATGACAGCTATTAACAATTATATTTCTCAATCTGTTCTTTTTGAAGTGAGGGCGGTGGGTTTCAATTATACTTGGAGGAGATGGGGTATGACAAATAATATTGACAAAATTTTTATTAATCATGCTTGTTTGCAATCTTTCACTGAACTTAAAGGCTTATCTGTTTCTCAACTATCAAGTGACCACAACCCGTTGCTATTGGAATTGATTCATAATACTAAAGTTAAGGGTATGCCATTTAGATATTCTAATGAGTGGTTTTTAAAGCATGGTTATGCTGAATGCATACAAATAGGATTAAGCATGAATGTTGGGGGTTTTGCAAGTCACAATTTCATGAAGAAGTTATCCTTCTGTAAGATAAAGCTTAAGAAATGGAACAGACTGAGCGCAAAGGACAATGCTTCCCTTTTAGAAGCTGAAAATATTTTCAGAAAAAGGAGTTATAATCCGATGTTGATCCATAGAATCTTGAGATTTATGATAGTATGCTTCAAGCCAAAATAAATTTAAATTTGCAGAAACAAATGCATATGATGAGTGTAAGACAAAAAGCAAAATTTCTTGGCTGCAAGATAGAGACACTAATTCTAGCTTCTTTCACTCTAAGATGTCAACAAAATATGCAAATCATTTGAAAGCTTTGATAAATTCTGAAGGGGAGTTAGTTTTTAAATCTGAAGAAGTGGCAAATGAAGCTATAAGATACTACACTGACTTGTTTAATGGGGAGGTGATTAAAGATGTCCCAATTTTTCAGTCTTTGTATACTATGAATGATCATGGAAAGCAGTCTCTTCTTCAACCTATATCTCTCGTTGAAATTAAGAAGGAAGTTGATTCAATTCATAATGATATGAGTCCTGGACCTGATGGTTTCAACTCAATTTTTTTAAAGTTCATTGGGAGGAGATTAAATTTGAATTGGCAGATGCTATGCAGGATATTTTTGAATCTGGAAAACTGCCCAAAGGTATTAATCATACTTTTGTCACATTAATACCTAAAGTTGAAAGGCCATCTGATATATCTCATTATCGTCCAATTTCTTGTTGCAATTTGTATTATAAATTTTTTAGCAAAATACTTTGTAATAGGATGAAATGGTTTTTATCATATTTTGTCTCCCTAAACCAATGGGTTTTATTTCTTCCAATAGGGGTATACGTCAAGGAGACCCTTTATCCCCTTATTTGTTCTCTATGGCAATGGAATATTTCAGCTTTTGTACGAATGAGGTGACTGCTCAAAGTAGATTTTTTCCTGTTCATAGAAATGAGCCTGCAATTACACACTTGCTCTACGCAGATGACCTTATGGTTTTTGGAAGGAATTACTCTATATGTGCTAATGCTTTAAAAGACAGTTTTAGCAAGTTAAGGCAATACCATGGTTTAACAGTGAGTGAAATGAAAACTAAGGTATATTTTAGTACATTTGCTAAGAATATTGGTGATACATTAGATATCTTTGGTTTTCAAATGGATCAGCTACCTGTTAAGCATCTTGGAGTTCCTATTTCTTCAAATTATATCCACTATAATGATTGTTAGAGGCTGCTGCATAAAGTTCAAAGTAAATTACAGTCATGGGAAGTGAAGTTTCTCAGCTTTGCAGGGAGAGCAGAACTTATTCGATCAGTGATTACTCCTACTATTTTATGTTGGTTGTTCGTATATCGGCTGCCTGAACATGTTCTAGAGAAGTTGAATGTAATGTGTTCTGATTCCTTTTGGGGAAGGTCTGCTCACAAAGTAAGATAGGAGAAGCTATTCTTGCCAAAGGAGGAAGGAGTACTGGATTGAAACTATTTTCTAAGTTAAAAAAAGGCTGCATGCATTAAACTTATGTGGAGGTTTTTATCTGCATCATCATTATGGAGTAGCTGGATGCATTCAAGGTATTTTCATGGTAAACAGTTTTGAAGCATGGAAGTTGACAATAATGCCTCTATTACTTGGAAGGCAATGCTGAGATTAAGGTTAGGCAGTTCTTCAATAAAGTAATAGTAACAGGAGCTTTTACGTCATTATGGCTTGATCCTTAGATCAACTGCAAATGCTTGATTGATATGCTTGGTTTTTCCAGATTTAATGCTTTGGGGACTGCTGATGAGGTGGTTTCTTCTATTGTAGTGAATGGTAATATAAATAGCTTGTTGTATCCTTCCACTAGAGAAATCCAAAATGAAGTTAATCGAGTTCATGTTCATGCTTCAAGCCAATGGGATCACTTTGAATGGTGTGGGGGAGGTTCTTTTACCTTCTATAAAGCTTGGCAGAAGATCAGAAGAAGGGATAATACTGTTTATTTTCACAAAGTCATTTGGCATGCTAAAAATGCAAATAAAATGTCTTTTATTGCATACTTAGCAGCAAATGATAGGTTATACACTAAAGATAGAATGGTTCAGTTTGGTATGATAGAGGAAAACTGTTGTTGCTGCTTGTGTGGTCAGTTTGAAGAGTCCGTTCACCATTTGTTTTTTGAATGCATGTTTTCTGCATTTATTTGGAGTTCAATTACTTCAAAGTTGGGGTTGGCAATGGATAATCCAAGTGTGCTAGAGTCTGAAGCAGTAAATATTATGAATGGTTTCAAAGAAAGGGACCAGACTTTAGATGTTGCTTGCGTGGCATTTACATTTGCTGTTTATCAGATATGGTTAGAGAGGAATTCACGTATCTTCAATAACAAGAGCTTGTCAAACGAAGTCAGATTGAAAGAGAAGTGTGGTTTCTAGTTAATGGAAATGGAACTAAAATAAAGAGAAGTCATGGAAAGGTTGAAATGCTGAAGAAGTGGGGAGTTGAGCTTGTGGATACTGGTTGATTTAAAAATTGTTATTTTCTGTTTTTGAGTATGCTTGATTTACCATAAAAGGTAAATGAAAGTGAGTAGTTTGTGGTGTTGTATGTAACATATGCAATAAAGGTTACAATTTTCAAATATATATATATATATATAACTGCAAATTTCATAAGTATGGAAAAAATATTTAGGTAGCACATCAACAACTCAAATGCAATTCAGGAAAACTAGCATAAACAGAGAAAAGTTGAATAAGTCAGGTATAAGAAAACTTCAGACAAAGCAAACAAAGGTGCACATATATAGTAGAGATATGATCACTCTTAACAAAATCAAAGCATAGGCATTTGAATCTCGAGGAAAATCAAAATAATGCAACAATTGAGAAACAAGTGTAGCATCTAATCAAGCAAAAGTCAAAGCAAACTCTAGTAAGCAGAAAAATGACGGCATTGAGGTGAACCAAAGAAAACACGACATTGACAGGTTCAACTAACTTTTCACAATTAACAACTAGCAAAAATACGAAATCAAATTCAAGTTGAACGAGCCAAAAATGAACATCACAATTGAATGTCAAAGCCAAAATCGAAGTTAAGTTAAATATATACGAACATGTTTCCAATCGAAAGCTAACATATACAAAATCAATCCAAGTCAAAGAAATCAGAGCAAAATGTAGACTTAAAATGCTATTTATACCTACAAATCAACATAGGAAAAATAAAAAAAAGTTGAGCAGATTCAAATTGAAAAGAGGTATAAATTTCAAACTAGTTTAAAGCAACCAAACTTAACAAACCAGAGCACCACAACCTAGAGCAAGCAACATAGATCGATCAAGGAGGAGCAAATTGGAATTCAACACAATTTGATCGAGACAAAAAAGGAGTTGCACTGTGTTTCCAGAAACCCTAATTTTTGGAGCAAAAGAAATCAGGCACGGGTGAAAAAGTAAAGACGCAATTAGTCACAAAAGAATAAAAGGTAACAGACTAAATACTCTGGGTCGAGCTTGTTCAAAATCCCTTTCATATTAATATTTTATTCCTAATTAGGGTCTCAATTTTCAATTAATTTTACTTTTACTTGAAAACTCTAAATTTTTCTAGGCTGCAAAGTACATGACTTAGTTTTAGAATTCACAACTCAGTGGCTGAGTTATGGCAGGGTTTTGAGCATAGGGTTAGAATAGTCAACTGAGAAATAGGCCGTGAGTTTATTATGTATGTAAGCATCGTATTATTTATCTCCTGGTAGAAACTTTATGTTAGAGTTTTGAGCATAAGGTTAGAGTAATCAAGTGAGCATGGGTCGCAAATTTATGGTGTCTGTAAGTGTCTGATTTTTTAACTCCTAGTAGAAATCTTAGTTGCTGTAATAAGCAGGGTTTTGGTGAAGTTAGGTAATTTCTATGTGTGTGATTTACTTTTGTAATTACTCTGTTGACATCTATGTTGGCGTTATTATTATTCCGTGAAAATAATAATAAACCTAATTCACTTCCCTCTAGGATTAATTCGATCAAATAATTGGTATCAGAGCAGGTTATTAGGATTAAAGAGTCATAAATGTCTCAAATAGTGCTTTTCCTAGTTTTCAATCCAGTGAGAGAGTCAGTGCAATATTTCTCCAACTATTTTTGATGGAACTGATTTTCTAAATTGGAAATCGAAAATGCTATTTTATATGAAATCATTAATTTTAAATGATTAGTACTATTGAAAATGGGTGTGTGATATAGTTGATAAGAAAAGAATTACGATTAATGCTTGTGTTATGCATATTTTATATTCTTATTTTAATGTTGGTATATCTCTCATTATTTAATGACATAGAAATTTAAAATACTCTCGATGAAATGTATGGTAGAAGAGTCAGCAGGAGCAAAAAAAACCTCGAGAATCGATTTAGAATTATGCCTCTTAGGATTTTCAAAGGAAAACTATAACACCCCACACCTTTCTAGGCCCAAATTTCGACAAAAATTGAAATTCGAACACACCCAAGCATGAAGCATGTAAATATGGAACCTACAAATAAATGAGCATGAGCATAATCAAAGTACGATAAAGATAACTCATAGCGGAAACAAAATAGGATAGACTAGTATTAACTCAAGTAACTACCTTTTTCAAAGTAAATTACTTTTCCAATACCGAGCAAGAGAGAGAACGAGGACCAAAATCCCAACTAAAACACCTAAAAAACCTGACCTTCTCTAGAATCTTGGGATGTTGTAAGGAGGAAGGGGGTCAGAACAACAAGATTCTAGTGAACATGAAATGTACAACACAAATTATAATACACAGATGTATCTCATTTGGTTCAACCCAAGACGTATGCCTAGCAACGTTAGTGATTTTAGCCCAACCTTGTAGATATGATTACGCACAACCCTAACTACTCTACCCAAGGTAGACTTTCCAAAATATGATACCGAGATAGAACATTTACACACATATTTGTGAAGCCTTTATACTAGAACATGGCTGACTAGTTAATCGAGGGTAGACCCCTAATTACAGAGCTTCTACATATACATGTATATATTCATTTGCTCATCATTTATTATTTAATGGCTCACTATTAATGGTAGATAAGGTGGATTTTCCCTGATCACTTAAGACCCTAGGCGGACTTATTGGTCACATATTATTCCTCGATAATTGATTCAATGTTAACATAAACTAAAGGGCACTAGCTACGGGGCCCTACTAGTTAAGGCTTCCGTCATTCACGCATTAACCCATACTTCATGTAAGGTGAGAGATGGTACTTTATTGCTCTTTATACCATCTAGCTGACCTTATTGGATAATCTACTTAGTCGCTTACTACTTCCCGTAGGATAGGTATCCATATCTGATGTTTTTAGTTTCTAGGTTTGGGTAGGCCCCATACTCTCATGCCATTTAAGACACCTAAACTGAAAGACCTACTCCAAGATGGACTCCTCGACCCAACCCACATAAGACCCAAGGAAGCGGACTATTCACGAAGATTATTTAGTTCGTACCCCATTAGCCTTTAATAACCATTCTTATGAGAATGAAGTGGACTATGTTATTAAGTCATTCCCGTTTAGTTTCACTTTACGGAAATACTATATGTACACGATTAATTATTGTTACGGGTTCCTATGGTTAATAATGTTTCACGTCATTACCCTACTGATCCCAGTTCTAACTTTTAATTATAAGTTCTATATTAACTAATATAAATAAGGAAAGTTATATCCTCCTTACCCTAGGATATTTATTTGATTATTTCCCTAATTGGACTTAGTATTTAAACAGCAATTAATACCCATTTATTCCCTTTTAATTTCATTTATTCCTATTTATATGTTAATTTCTATTTATAACCATAGCGGTCATATTTTCCTAAGGCAACTATCAAGTCTTTAATTTCCTTTTATTTCCATTGATTGTAATTATTGTCAGTTATGAACCTAATGACCGTAATTTTCCTAGGACATTAACTCACAATGGTTATCCATATCTTATCAGTCTCGAACATGTCTAATTGTTGTACCCCAACATACATTACTACATTTATTTATTAATTTATTGTCCGCTATGTGTGTATATATATATTTATGCACCAGACCTCTCACATTAAGATGACCACTTATGGATGCTGGATTTGCCGGTCAGTTCCGGGCAGACTTCTACCACAAGTTGAGCCTAACCTCGTGTCTTAATGAAGTTATGGATCAAATTCCGTAATAGGGGTTTACAACATATATCCTAATAAATCCTGGGAATTGTAACCATTTGACCTAATTCCCTTATTAAGTTTACTTTCCCTAAATCAGAGTTGTTTACAATTCATTTGTGGTTTTATTTATAACAACCAATCATATTAATTGCTACAACGGTCACCATAAATATATTAATTAAATATGGATTACATTTACATGTACAATTCCATAAGTGAATAGCGTTCAATTATTCAAGCATCCAATATAATGTATATTTTATCGTTTTAAGTAAATTCGGATGGATAATGTGTATACATTTATATTTTTGCACGGTAAACGTAGTTATCTTCCTTTATTATTATTTGTTGTTAAATTTAATAGTTTGGTTTAATTAATAACCAAACATTCCTTTTTTGCATTCAATCTTGCCAAAAGGTTCCAATTCTTATAAAAAGACCGTTTGCTATAGTTATTGTAAATTATGCCTAATTATTGGAATTGACATATTTTCAAATCACAAGAAATATGTGTTAATGTATATTTTGAAATAGTTGATGCAAACTATGCACAAATATTTATATTTATATTTATGCACACGTTTGCACAACTTTTCTCTTTTTAAATCTTTTTTGTCATATTTCTTGTGAGTCCAAAATAATGTATTTTTGTTCAAAAAGAGGAAAACGACATATTTACAACAACTAAGCCAAAAACCCAACAATATTGAATACAAACATGTATGTCTTTTAAATTAAAATCACATAATTCACCATTATATCCTTTTAATCAAATTCACATAATTTATCATTTTAAAACTGAAACTAGAGATCTGGAATATAACTACATATAAGTGGTGTTTAATGGGACTGATTTCCAGATCTACAGTGCTTTGCAAAAGCCACAATATATTTTCCAACATATTTATGGATAATATGTATAAACAATCTAATTAAGCCTATAATTTATATTATTCCTAACCATAATTTACAATTTTCAAGTTTTGACAATGTTTATAATCAGATCTGATAGGTGTCATTTCAAATTAATAATATTATTAACTGGTCTGATGATAATAGGCATATATTGTGATATCTAATTCAAACGAGGTAAATAGGCTATTATAACTTTACATGTAAATTTCCCGCTCACCTGAAAGCATCTAAATCTAAATTTTGAATAATCTTTTATGCCTACAACTCCAAAATTCTTACATATCTACAATTATTCTGTAAAGGGAATACTTTAAAATCTGTAGATTTACAAGAAAATAGGAAGAGAGGGTAGAATCTGATGTAGTATCACTTTAGACGTCAATTCATACTTTTTTCCATGGGATCTGATAATCCCTTTCAAATCTATGTAATTTGTATTTGATTGATTGTATATGAATTTTAATTAAGAAATTTGATTGGAAGAGAAAGGGAAATGGCAGAGCTTCCTTGCTGTCTACCGATCTGTGTGGAAAAGAATGAGGCCTTACCCCTTTATTAATAGGAGTGGAATTGGCCATGAACTGTTAGATTTATTTTAATTTACATCCGTCCGTTTATATTATATAATATAACAAAATTTCCCCTCAAAGCCTAGCTGTCATTGGGCACTACAAGCCTGAAGTGGTCGACACCCGTAGAAGCGGTCAATTGCCCTTATGCCAGGATGTGCAATGAAGGAGGGTTAAAGAAGGTAATAAATTTATTAACTATTCTATTTATTTATTGCTGTCCGTTTTTTCGTATTTTGTCAGTAACTTTTTCATACGGACTCCGTTCGCGAAACTCCAAACATGAAAGCTGACTAGAACTCTGAGACGTACGCATCGATTAAAGTTTCGTAGTCAAATTCCATACTTTGCAGAAATTCCTGTTTTTGAAATCTAATTAAATAACTAATCTATCGTCAAAATTCCAGGTTGTTACATTCTTCCCCCTTTAAAAGGAATTTCATCCCGAAAATCTGACACCTAATTATCCTATCCTACACTACCGATTTGTATACATCCACTTTGCAACCATGTGTATATGTGCATGGGGTACATAATGCGATTCAACCATAAAACATGAATGCAATATGATTCTAAATCGGGCCCTCTATATGTATGCATTGAGATTTTTAGAACACTTTTGAAAACACGATGTAGAACATCCTTAACATACTAGCAGTTCTATATGAATGCAAATTCTGAAAATTCTTTTTCATCCATAACCCTTACACAACTATGAATAGAAGTGTGAAGCAAGCAATTTTACATCCAAAACCTTCTATCCAAAACGTCGACGCATCTAATCGTTTCCTATTTAATTTTCCTAAACCGAAAAAAGAAAATGAAGCGAATAATTTCAATGTTTCCTTCGCTTAGAAATATTCCATTTCCCGCCCTACAATGAAATTTTCACTTCAATTACCTAAAATACTCCAGAAATCTCCATATGTAGAATGTAAAGGAGGCTTAAAAAAAGCTTTAAAATGTAAAACGAGTTAATTGATAACTCGCGCGTATCGTTGGCTAGGTGCAAAAACAATGTTTCCAAGGCAAAAACAACCCTTTACTTGTTATCATTATCGTTTTTATCGTATCGCCGGTCTTACTGCATCTGTAAAACATGCACACAAACCATCCAAACATCTTCCTTACACTATTCATGTGACCAAAAATCAAAAAAATTCATAAAAATAAATTTACGCTTTAGAACTTCTTATGTTTAATGTGCGCTCTGTGCCATTCAAATCATCCATTTTAGTGTAAAACAGATGCTTAAATGTGAACAAATTGTTGTATCAATTTTTTTTCGCACGAACCGAAATGATAGAAAATAATTCAGTAAAGATTTAAAAACGATAAAAAGTTTTTTTTTCAAACAACGGTTTCCTAACGTTTCAAAAATGTATTTTGCGGAAATTTAAGCGATTCAAGTCACATGTTGGTGAAAAAGGAAGTCAGTCATGCAAAAACTAAAAACTGAAACCACACACAAAAGACCAAAATAAATTTTAGCTTAACAAGAAACGGTGGTTTATTCATTTATTTATACCTGCGATGAAAACAACGCAACACCGGTCCTTCACCAAAACTTATCCAACACAAAATTCTATTCTTTCTAGCACTAGGATAACTATTAGTTTAGATAAGAGAAATGAGATTTCATTCAATAAGGCATGCGTGAATGACATAAACATTCCAAATATAGAAATCTCATTAACCTAAGTCACGCGATTTAAACAACACTAACGGTTACAAGAAAGAACCACCACCAAGCCAAGAACTCAATGCTGGAAAGGGAAAACAACAAAGATGACGGCAAAACAACATCGAAACTCCCAAAACAATGGCTATAAACAACGAGATATCTTTCTCCGCGGCTAGAGCTCAAACCATTTTTTATGATCTTTAATTAACCATATCATGGTAGAAAAATGTTCAGTCTCGTATTACAAACACTACTGGTGTTGTTGGAGGGTTCCACATCACCATCTCTGAAGAGAGAATTGATGAGAAAGGAAGCCTACTACAAAACTGCTTCTCATGGAAATCCACCTAATATTATCTAAGGACAAAAATGGATAGGCAAAATTATAGAAAGTAACTCTATGAGATGACATAAGGACAACAAGCCGAATCGAATATGATGCGGTACTAAATGATGGTTACGCCATCGATCAAGCCAGAGATTAATTTCCGCATCATGAGACAAATCTAGTTATAACTTCCCATCTATAAAATGATATGCAAAATGGGTCACACGTCTGCATGGGAAGTATAAACATAGATTCCCGAACTCAAGAACCGATATTAAGAAAAAAAGATTTGCTGCAAAATCTCCAAAGCTGGTCAAAAAAAAAGATCAGTCAGGTCCACGTAAGACACAGTTTCCTCTAAAATCTTTTCCAGATTCTCCTCAAAAAACCATCAAGAGATAGCTTAATTGTGACACCCCATGTCCGTCAATGTTAGTCACTAAGGGAATGCATTAAGTTTCTTGAAGCGTTATAGGTAAACAGACACAGAATATTACATGACAGATATAAATAAGATAGCAGCAGAAATTCAAATTTTTATTTCAAACATAAATTATAACATCGTGGTCCAAAATACCATAAATCACAAAAACCATTACAATAATATAACTTCTGTCATGTACCATCAGAGTACATAAATATATAAAAAGCATAATTCCCCAAAAAAGAGCTAAGCCATAGTAGAGATAAGAACTTGAGCTATACTTCAAAAGCAGCTCCAACAAGATGATAACCGAATCTTGACTAAGCCTGAGGATTCCCTCCTTGCGAACCTTGGAGGAGGGAAACGGAAGAAAGAAGAGGAAACAAAAAAGGTCAGACATAATTCTGGCAAGTCCATTTACTTTTAGTAAGTAAATAAGCAAAAGTAGCATGATAGGCATATAAGATGGATAAGGAAGATAACATCATAAAAGGTGAGCTTGGCAAGGTAACATGATGGAGTATATACGCTTCTCTAATGATTACTCTGAACTATTACTAGTATAACCAGAATGAGATGATCCCTTCTACTCTAAAATGGTAGACTTAGGCATATGTCCAGATATACCCTAACTGCTACCCTAATCGATTGGCTCCCTAATCCGCATAGATACCATATGCTGGCCCCACAGTAGGAGGTATCACTTTCTAAAGTGGCAACCCTCGTCTTAATCATGTGCATAACTATATCTACAGGTGTCACGGTCATCTTATCCCCTTCTGCCCGGCTCATCCACGCACATGGCCCGGTCAGTTTGCGCCGCCCACAACGTCCTCCACGTTTGGATCTCTTACAATCAGTCCAGTAAGCGTGTCCCTTCTCCGACCTAGTTCAGAGTACATGTTTGATACCAATCCCAGGTTACTTGCTGAAATGGGTCCCACACAATATGATACAAGCTCACCCCTTTATCTTGTATCCCCCACTAAGTTTCCATTGGCAACATATACCACTAGGTGTTTTTAATTACATAACCTTATTATTTCCACAAGTTATGCTTACTCTAAAAGGTGTCTTTAATTACAAAACTTTATTATTTCCTCCGTTTATGTATAGCACTAGGTGTCTTTAATTTCATAACCTTATTGGGTTAAGTTTGTGGGCCTATATGTAAATATTACACACACCCTCAGATTTACTTAACCCAACCCCTGTTCAATCAAATTTACTTAACTCCAAATTTTAGTTCATATTCATACAATCCCTATGGATTCAACTAGGTTAAGTATTACAATTTGTTACCATGTCCAATTATGGTTATAACGGGCTAGACCTCCCACATTAGTCCAAGGGCTGTCAATGGGTCGGGGTTGGGTCGGGTCAAATCGTGTTCGGGTTGAGTTCTGTTCGTGTCAGCTAAACCTGTTTATTAAATGGATCGGTTTCGGGTTGACCCATTTATAATTGTGTAGGTTTCGTGGTTGATTTGTGTAACCTATTAAGAAAAATATTTGTATAAAAGGATGAAAACATGAAAGAAGGGTGTTATCGTCATTCATTTGTTGCAAACTAAGATGAGGATAAAAATGTAAAAAATTATTAATGTGGGAATAAACATGAAAATGTGAAGGAGTGAATCAGTGAAGAGGTAGAACAACAGAAATTATAATGATTGAATGTGTGGCGGCTTGGTAATTGGTAAATTAGGGTAAATCGGCAAATGGGTAGTAGACTGGGCTAGGCCTAAGTTTTGTAGATTGTAGAGTAATAAATGTATGTCTTATATCAAACGGGTCATGATGGGTCCGAAACGGTTTCACGGGTCAGGTCGGGTCAACTCATTTATTAAACGGGTCAGAGCGGGTTAACCCGAAATTAACTCGTTTATAAATGGGTCGGGACAGTTTGGTTTTTTTGTGCGGGTTACGAGTCGTGTTAGAAAATGACGGCCCTGATTAGGCCTACAGCTTGTGGATGTTGGATATACCGGTCGGGTCTGGGCCGACTTCTTCAACAAGTTGGGCCTAACCTCGTGTCTTAGCCCGTCTCGTAATTGTGCACTTAGACCCCTCACATTAGATTCTACATTTGCGGTTGTTGGATATGTCGGTCGGGTGCGGGCAGACTTCCACCACAAATGCAATCTAACCTCGTGTCATAAGTGTTGTTACAGTTTTCTAATTACTGTAATCCTAGGCATTTTAATTATTAACCAATTAATATACCTATGCCTTTATAGGTGTTCATGCCCATTTACCCAATTATATTCATAATGGATAATATGTCAAAATTCATGTTCGTCATTTAAGTTATGCCAATTCTAATGTTTTTCCCCATTCCCTAACTAACGCATTCGCATATAATTCACGGCATACCTAGGCTAGATAATAGCCTACTCAAAAACAATAAAAGGGGAAAGTGATGGGAATATGACAAAAGTGATTGTTCTAACATAAATGGCATAATCATATACTAACATAGTGTTTAGGTGAACATATAAGCATAGATCCGATGAAATGGTAACGGTTAACTAGTTTTAACATAGCAAAGATGTTAAGATGAGCATGATAAGATCAAAATATTAATTTAGATGCCCAACAATTTCAGATCTAATATGATAAGCACAAGGGGATCTAAAAAATAAACTAGATCTAATTAATAATTTAGATGTTTACATAATTCAGATCTAATAATTAAGAGTTGATCTGATACAAATAAGGTTTAAGATCCACATCATAGAATATCACAGAAGTTACAATAGATCCGGCTAGATAGAGATTTAGATCAAATTAATAACCAATTTTGAAATGTCAGATGTTTACAATTTACAATGGATCTAGTATAATTTAGTCACAGGAAGAAATCCAAACTATAGTCATATCGGGTTTACTTTTAAATATTTAAATCTAAAAGCAACTAAGAACTCACAGTGTTTGGATTAGAAAATAGAACAAGAAGAGAAGCTTGTTGAGATGTGGATCTACACTTGAATCTTTAACTGATTAGTCTTATTTGATTGTTGTAGAAGATAAAGGATCCGGTTCAGTTCAGACAGCGGCAGTGTTTGGCCTCCAATGAATTCCAGTGAAGAAAACAAGAGAAATGGAACTCTATATATAGCAGCCAGCATCTAGAAACCAACTACCACCTCATCCCTAAGGGGTCGACCCATGGGTCGACACCCCCTTAAGGGGTCGACCCCTGGGTTGACACCCCTCCTATGGGGTCGACCCCCCTAGGCGGGATTTTTCTCGCTTCCCCAAATTTCTGTAATTTCAAATTTTGAACTGAGATTTTTGAATTCCTGAACCCTATATATATATATATAATTCTTCTACGCGTATACAAAATTTAAACCTTAATGACATCTTCATACGGTGTCCATTTTACGCAAACCAAATGTCAATCTTGACCAGAATTTCGAGACGGACACAATGGCACAGTCCATTTCCCTTAATTCTAAATATTAAATTAATTATTATTTAATTTATCCTCTTTTGATGTTGTTAAAACTACGAGGTGTTACAATTCCCCTTACTTAACGGATTTCGTCCCTGTAATCACTAAGTTGAGAAGAATGTATATCCTACCATCCATCACCCACCTACTTATTCATCAATCACAAGCATCCATTGTCCTTAAAGACTTCTAATGCTTATATGAACATATGCAAAGGTGTGTGTATATGTCTTAATATTATTGCAAAGATTAGAGGTTTATTGATTCAGTCGACCTCCTTAATGCAATATATGTTAGTGCCATGAATCCAATATGTATGCAAGTAATCCTATTATAACATGTAAGTTCTATATGTGTGCACACTCATTTGTCCAAATGCAACATCCATTTTCACCCACTGAAAGAAAAGAAAAATGCACACACATCCATATGCAGTATGAGAGTGATTAAGCCGATCTAGTGCCTAATGTGTGTGTGTGTGTATGCATCCACAGGCAACCACTAGCAAACACTTGCATCCACTTGTATCCATCAAACATAACATGTTTCAAACACATGTTTGCATTCATAGGATTCCTATCTAAAGCTCGAAGATACTATTGATAGGAAATACTCAAATGATAGAAATAAGCATAGATAAAACTTTGGAAGAGGAGTTAAGAACATACCCTCGAAAAGGAAAGGGTGCGAAGCATGAATCTTGTCTTCAGTCTTCCAAGTCGCATCCTCTGGGTTATCTCCCCATTGAACCTTTATCAGCTTGATTTCTTTATCGTGTAGCTTCTTAACTTCTGATCCAAGAATGTGGGTAGGAACTTATGTGACTGTTGCCTCCCATTCCACTTCTACTTCCTCTAGTATACTTGGCTCAACAACTTCCGCGGTGTCATGCAAGCCCTTCCACAGATGAGAAATGTGTAAAACATCATGAACGCCGGATAGATTTTCTGGGTGCTTTACTTTATAGGCCATTTAGCCGATCCTGTCGGTTATGGGAAATGGTCCCACAAATCTGGGTGCCATCTTCCTTATAGATCCGAAGTGAACCACATTCCTCAGAGGTGATACTTTAATAAAAACTAAGTCTCCCACTTCAAAATCGATGTCAGTCCTTCTCTTGTCTGCATAGGATTTCTGACTATCTTGAGCTGTCTTCACTCGTCGTCGAATAAGATAAATTTTCTCGGATGTTTCCCTAACCATATCAGGTCCAAGTAACAATTTTTCTGTAGATTCCCACCAGCAAGTTGGTGATCTACAGGGTCATCCGTACAATGCTTCGAACGGTGCCATGCCAATGCTAGCTCGATAACAGTTTTTATAGGCAAATTCTACTAAAGGAAGGTGCTCTTCCCAAGTCCCTCCGAAGTCTAGGATACATAGCCTTAAAAGATCCTCTAGAATTCTGTTCACCCTCTCCATCTGTCCATCAGTCTGAGGATGATAAGCGGTGCTCAAACACAACTGTGTGCATAAGCTTCTTGCATGCTCCTCCAAAATTCACAGGTAAAGTTGGGGTCAAGATCGCTTATGATGCTGGAAGGTACCCCATGAAGATGGACTATCTCACGAACATGTATTGTTGCTAACCATGATGCCGTCCTCTTACTCTTAACTGGAATGAAATGAGCGCTCTTAGTCAGTCTATCTACCACAATCCAAATACTGGTGTTGCCTTTCTTGGACCTAGGCAAACCATCTATGAAATCCATGGAGATGCTCTCCCATTTCCATTGTGGAACCTCCAAAGGATGAAGTAGACCTCCGGGCTTCTTTTGCTCAGCTTTGAATGTCTGACAAACTAAACATTGAAAAACAAAATCTACCATATCTTTCTTCATCTCATCCCAAAAGAAAACCCTATTCATGCCTATGTACATCTTATCATCGCCTGGATGAGTAGTCATCTTAGAATGGTGAGCTCCTCCTAGGACTGCCTTTATCAAGCTTCCAGTTTGAGGAACACAAAGCCTTCCATCTCGTCGCAACCACCCCTTTTCATTTATGGAATATTTACTGAGGTGACTAGAAGTCTCCCCTTTTCTTATCTTATCCATGATGTCTAAAATCCGCTGGTCACCTTGCTGCGAAGCCCCTATCTGATCCATAAGAGTTGGTCGTATTTCTACTGATGCAAATAAATCAGGCAAAATTTCGATGGAGGGACTAAAGTCAAAAGTTGATATGAACTCCAAGCTCTTCCTCTCCACAAACAGAGGACTTAAGGCCATCCTCTGCCTACTTAGTGCATCAGCCACCACATTACCCTTGTCAGAGATATAAGCGATTTCGAAATCATAAGAAGCTAGAAACTCCATCCACCTTCGTCGCCTTAAATTAAGATCCATTTGCGAGAACAGGTACTTGAGAGATTTATGATCGGTGTATAATTTGAACTTCTCTCCAACTAAATAATGATACCACGTCTTAAGCGCGAATACTATGACAGCCAACTCTAAATCATGGGTGGGGCAGTTCCTCTTATGAACTCTCAACTGTCTACCCCCACAACACACTACATTTCCTTCTTACATTAGAACCGCACCAATCTCTATACTACACGCATCAGTGTAAACCGTAAACACTTTGTTCCCATCGGGTAAAGTCAATACTGGGCCTGTTGTAAAAGCCCTCTTCAAACATCAAAAAGCAACATCACAATCTATATCCCATGAAAATGCCAAGTTCTTCTTTGTCAACCTGGTGAGAGGGGCTGATATCTTTGCGAAGTCCTTAATGAACTTCCTATAATAACCTGCCAATTCCAGAAAGCTTCTCAACTCTGTTGTATTTTTCGGAATCTGCCAATCCTGCACTACAACTACCTTCGGGGGATCCATAGCTACCCCTTCTTTGGAGACTACATGCCCTAGAAATCTCACCTCTTTTCTCTAAAAATGACATTTGGAGAACTTTGCCTTAAGATGATGCTCACGGAGTTGGGCATGCTCCTCTTCGCTTTTGGGGAAGATCAAAATATCATCTATAAAGACTATGACGGCTTTATTTAGAAACTCCCAAAACACCCTACTCATCAGGTCAACAAAATAAGTGGGTGCATTCGTCGGCCCAAAAGGCATAACTAGCTATTCAAAGAAACCATCTGGAGTCCTAAAAGCAGTCTTGTCTATACTGTCCTCAGCCGCCCTCAACTGATGAAACCCCGTGGCCAAGTCTAACTGGGAGAATACCGAGGCACCAACAAGCTAGTCAAACAAGTCGTATATCCTCGAAAGTGGGTGCCAATTCTTCTTTGTGAGTTTGTTCAACTCTATATAGTCTACACACAAATGAAGTAAACCATCCGCCTTATTTGCGAATACAACAGGAGCACCGCATTCAGATATGCTTTGTCTGATAAATCCTTTCTCAAGTAGCTCCCCTACTTGCTTACTCAACTCCCTCCTTTCTCTCGGAGCCATATGATGCACTGGCAATGCAATTGGCTTTGCATTGTCCACTAGATATATACGAAAATCGATCTTGCGCCTCAGAGGTAAACCCTGTACCTCATTTAAAACATCAGAATAATCTCGGACTACTGGAACAGATCGCAAATCATCAATAGATGCATCAAGAGACTCTAGGAAACTAAGCACAACAGACCCTTGGGGTCACAAGAAATCTCGAGGGTCCTCCCATGACAGGTCAGCAGTCTAACGACCCATCTCTCACAATCTAGAATGGCACCATACGTGGCTAGCCAGTCCATTCCTAGAATCAACCCATATCCCATGAACCCAACACACACGCATCGCATTCAAATTCAATGCCTAACACAGATATTCTCAAACCCCTACAAATCATAGATAAATGAGCTGAGCCACCAATGGGGTTTGATACAACTATGGTATTTAAGTGAAGAGATTCAACCACAGAACTAGATATAAATGAATGTGAAGCGCCAGAATCAAAAAGTGTTATAATAGGATGATTTAAAAGAGAAATTACACCTTCCACGGAAATTTTTCCACCTCTATCAGGAGCACTGATCGCCATGCACCTGCCCTCCAAGTTCCTGCTCTTTGACCTTGTCCTTGTTTCTTCGGGCACTCTTTAGCAAAGTGTCCGATTTCTCCGCAATTGTAACAAGAATTCTTTCTTCTTGTGCAATCCTTCACTAAGTGACCCTCACGTCCACAACTGTGACACTTCTTCTTATCCTTACCCTTATCATTCTTCCCTCCTTTCTTCTGTTGTTGTTGTCCTTTCTTGGACCATATCTTCTTGTTTTGCGTTGTTTCCTCGGCTTTAACCTCTTTCTTTTCTCCTTTCTCTTCCTCATACATCAAGGCCATGTCAACAAGTCTTTCAAAGGTAGCTCCCATTGGAATATGGGACATGGCTAACCCATAAAGGGATTCGTTTAGCCCTTTAACAAACCATAAAGCCTTCTTATGTGGAGTGTCTACTAGTTCCAGTCCAAATCTTGCCAACTGGTTGAATTTGTTCAAATACTCTCTAACCGTTAAGTTTCCTTGTTTGAGTGCTAAGAACTTCTCAATTTGCATGCTTTTCTTAGCTTGGGAAAAATTTCATTTCAAACTTCTGTTTAAAGTCATCCCAAGTTTCCATTGGACGACCTGCTTGGGTTACCTCCCACCAAAATGATGCTTCATCCTTCAATAGCCAAGCAGCTTACTGAATCTTCCTGTGACCCTCTACTTCAAAGATTACAAACAAGTCCTCAGTCTCCTTGAGCCAATTCCTTGCCTCTATGAATGTCTCGGTTCCATGGAATGGCTTCCCTTCCATAGGACAGAAAATCTTTGTAGATCTTAGAGAAGTTGTCTGCACGCGAAGGAGGAGGAGGAGGAACAACGGGTGCAGCTGGGGAGGAACGTTTCCTTGGCCTTTGGCAGGCGTTGTGGCCTCTAGATACCTACGGAACCAGCCTGGTATCGTAATGCCCTCTGGAATGTTAGGTTCCGCAGACATGTTGAAAATAAAAGGAAAGAGGTTTAGACAAAGGACCAAAGGGTATTACATATGGCTTTAGGGAATGTGTTTTTCAAAACAGACTTTTCTTTTTGAAAATGCTTTCTTTAAAAACCTTTTCGAAAATAGTTTTCAAAAACTTTTATCTAATCTGGCAACCTTCAGCTTTGATACCAAGTGTGACACCCCACGTCCGTTAATTTCCCTCATTAAGAGAATGCATTAAGTTTTGTGAAGCATTATAGGTAAATAGACACAGAATATTACAAGACATGTATAAATAAGATAGCAGCGGAAATTCAAATTTTTATTTCAAACATAAATTATAACATCGTGGTCCAAAATATCATAAGTCACAAAAGCCGTTACAATGATAAAACTTCTATCTTGTACCATCAGAGTACATAAATATATAAAAAGCATAATTCCAAAAAAAAAGAGCTAAGCCACAGTAGAGATAAGAACTTGAGCTGTACTTCAAAAGCAGCTCCAATAAGATGATAACCGAGTCTTGACTAAGCCTGAGGATTCCCTCCCTGCGAACCAGGGGGAGGGGGAAACGGAAGAAAGACGAGGAAACAAAAAGGGTCAAACATAAAGTCTGGCGAGTCCAGTTACATTTAGTAAGTAAATAAGCAAAAGTAGCATGATAGGCATATAAGATGGATAAGGAAGATAAGATCATAAAAGGTAAGCTTGGCAAGGTAACATGATGGAGTATATACGCTTCACTAATGATTACTCTGCACTATTACAAGTATAACCAGAATGAGATGATACCTTCTACTCTAAAATGGTAGACTTAGGCATACATCCGGATGTTCCCTAACTGCTACCCTAATCGATCGACTCTCTAATCCGCGTAGATACCTTGTGTTGGCCCCACAGTAGGAGGTAACACTTCCTAAAGTGGCAACCCCTTGTCTTAATCAGTGCATAACCATATCTACAGGTGTCACGGTCATCTTATCCCCTTCTTCACGGCTCATGCACGCACATGGCCTGGTCGGCTTGCGCCGCCCACACCGTCCTCCACGTTTGGATCTCTTACAATCAGTCCAGTAAGCATTCCCCTTCTCCGACCTAGTTCGGAGTACATGTTTGATACCAACCCCGGGTTATTGGCTGAAACGGGTCCCACACAATATGATACAAGCTCTCCCCTTTATCTTGTATACCCCACTATGTTTTCATTGGCAATGTATACCACTAGGTGTCTTTAATTACATAAACTTAATATTTCTACAAGTTATGCTTATCCTAAAAGGTGTCTTTAATTACATAACTTCATTATTTCCTTTGGTTATGTATACCACTAGGTGTCTTTAATAACATAACCTTACTAGGTTAAGTTTGTGTGCCTGTACGTAAATATTACCCACCCCCTCAGATTTTCTTAACCCACCCCCTATTCAACCAAATTTACTTAACCCCAAATTTTAGTTCATATTCATACAATCCCTATGGATTCAACTAGGTTAAGTATTGCAATTTGTTACATGTCCATTTATGGTTATAATGGGATAGACCTCCCACATTAGGCCTACAGCTTATGGATGCTGGATATGTTGGTCGGGTCCTGGAAAACTTCTTCCACAAGTTGGGCCTAACCTCGTGTCTTAGCCCGTCTCGTATTTGTGCACATAGACCCCTCACATTAGATTCAACATTTGTGGTTGCTGGATATGACGGTCGGGTGCGGGCAGACTTCCGCCACAAATGCAGTCTAACCTCGTGTCATAAGTCTTATTACAAATTTCTAATTACTGCTATTCTAGGCATTTTAATTATTAACCAATTAATTATATCTATTCCTTTATAGGTGTTCGTGCCTATTTACCCAATTATATTCATAATGGATAATATGTCAAAATTCATGTTCGTCATTTAAGTTATGCCAATTCTGATGTTTTCCCCCGTTCCCTAACTAACGCATTGGCATATAATTCGCGGCATACATAGGCTAGATAATAGCTTTGTCATAAATAATAAAAGGGAAAGGTGATGGGAATATGACAAAAGTGATTGTTCTAACATAGATGGCATAATCATGTACTAATATAGTGTTAAGGTAAACATATAAGCATAGATCCAATGAAATGGTGATGGTTAACTAGTTTTAACATAGCAAAGATGTTAAGATGAGCATGACAAGATCTAAATATTAATTTAGATGTCCAACAGGCTCGGATCAAATATGATTTTCACAAGGAGATCTAAAAAACAAACTAGATCTGATTAATAATTTAGATGTCTACATAATTTAGATCCAGTAGTTAAGAGTAGATCTGATACAAATAAGGTTTAAGATCCACATCATAGAATGTCATAGAAGATACAATAGATCCGGTTAGATAGATATTTAGATCCAAGTAATAACCAATTTCGGAATGTCATATGTTTACAATTTACAATGGATCCAATATAATTTAGTCATAGGAACAAATCCAACTATAGTCATATCAGGTTTACTTTTAAATATTTAAATCTAAAAGCAACAAAAAACTCACAGTGTTTGGATTTGAAAATAGAACTAGAAAAGAAGCTTGTTGAGATGCGGATCTACACTTGAATCTTTAACTAATTAGTCTTATTTGATTGTTGTAGATGATGAAGGATCCAGTTCAGTTCAAACATCGACATCGTTTGGCCTTCATTGAATTCCAGTGAAGAAAACAAGAGAAATGGACCTCTATATATAGCTGCCAGCCTCCATAAACCGACTTCCACCTCAGCCCTAGGGGGTCGACCTCCCTTAGGGGGTCGACCTTGGGGTCAACACCCCTTCTATAGGGTCGACTCCCCTAGGCGGCTCGCTTCCCCGAATTTCTATAATTTCAAATTTTGAACTAAGGTTTTTGAATTCCTGGACCCTATATATATAATTCTTCTGCACATATACAAACTTCAAACCTTCATAACATCTTCATATGGTGTCCGTTTTACGCAAACCAAAAATTTATCCTGACCAGAATTTCGAGACAGAAATGGCACAGTCTGTTTCCCTTGATTCTGAATATTAAATTAATTATTATTTAATTTATCCTCCTTTGGTGTTGCTAAAATTACGGGGTGTTACATTAGTCTTCATCTTTGAAACTATGATCGCCTTCATAAAAATAAATCCTAACAAGATATAACAAAGGTGGATGCAGCACAGACAACAAATCATATTCTAAGATCTTGAAGTAATGGATCAGTGCAAGTCCAATTGCCATGAAAATTTTCTTAGTCCTAAAGCGATGAGACTTTTGCTCATTCCGATCCAACCAAATGATCTCTCCCAAAGGATGTGACTTAAATGGTACTATAAAGATCAGGTTGTGCAAGTAGGTATTATGGACTAAGAAATGGTCAAAGAGAAGAAATTAAATCTGGGAGTACTATTGAGGCAAGATCTAATACGCAAACTAGCGCGGGAAAATAGGAGACGAGGCGGAAACAAAGAAAGAGCAGAAGGATAAGAATGTGGTTTGGTTAGATGAGGAAGGAAGGACAAAAGAAAGAAGCTAACGGGGTAATTTGGACGCAACTTTTGCGACTGAGTCCTAGGTTCAAGTTGTAACAAAACTCATCAATTAGTTTACCATCCTTGCAAAACACTTGACAGTCAACTATTAGATGGGCTTTGGACAAAGATCAAACCTTGATCTCATTAGGCCAAATTAAAATATTAATCGTCCCACATCATCTTTTGAGAACCGACGTGATCCAAAAATACCTATCCTCTTCATGACCACATCAAAGACCGTAGTCAAACTTCGAACCAACTTTAATGATTCCAAGTAGTCTCAACAAAAGGCCGCGACCACACGACGAATGTACTAATTCCAAAAATAATTTATCTAGAAATCCGTAATAATAACTAAAACGGACTTTCCCCTTACTAGCTGACAACGAATAGATGATTCATGATATCAAATACCCTAAACTAACGATTTTCCTTAGCCTTTTTGAAAAAAAAATTAAAACCTTTAAAAAAAAGGGAATTTATTTTAAACTAACGATTTCATATTTATAAACCCATCTTATTATTATTATTTATATTCCAGTTTAAATTGCAAAGTGAAAAACCTTTCCGAGTTCAAAAATGTTGTTGCTTTAAAATCTTAAGGATTAATTGTGACAATTTTATTAAATTATCCAATATATATAAGGGGGATACTAAAAATCACAAGGAATGAATATTTATTGTCCCTAAGTTTAGTGGCGTATTCCTTGTCCTTTATAATTCCTTCCTTCCTGCCAATCATATTATATTTATTAAAATTACACAAAGCCCTAATAATTTTGAAACACTATAAATTAAAATTTAAAAACCACTTCTTTATAAAACTAGGCCTTTATAAAGCCATTTTTCGAAACCGTATTTCAAAACTTTCAAAACCCATTTTTATTTTTCCAAATAGTTTTAAAAATAATTTTTCCTCGAATACAAGGCCAAGAACTCAATTGGATACTTTCACTATAGGTAGATTCAGAAATTCAACGAAGTAATGAATGGATATACCTCGTAATTATATTTCTGAAATGGATATGACATACTAACGTGAACTTTCCTCGTTTTGGATCGAGCAAAGGCCTTAATCGGAACTACCAACGAAACCAGAAACTAGAAATCGCGACTATATCGGTTGTAGCTAGATTTTTGTCCAGTCTCCAGACTCGAATCAACAGACATCACCATATGTCGTCCTCATGCTCTTCACGACAAGATCGCAAACATATTGTTGGGTAAGACAGAGTTGGCTAGAAACCCGAACCCAACATACTTCAACTCTTAGTCATTTAAATCCCTTTTTTATTACAATTAGGCCCACAGTTAATTCATCGTCGAAATAAATTCAAGTCGAGTAATAAAGACGAAGAAAAACAAAAAAAATCGAATTATGTCCTCTTACGAGTCCTAACTTAACTAATTCCTCTAATCGTTTAACTTATTCTCTGATACCAAATGTAACACCCCATACCTTTCTAAGCCCAAATTTCGACAAAAATAAAAACTCGAACACATCCAAGCATGGAGCACATAAATCTGGTACTTGCAAATAAATGAGCATGAGCATAATCAAAGTACGATAAAGATAACTCATTGCGGAAGTGAAATATGATAAACTAGTATTAACTTAAGTAACTACCTTTTTCAAAGTAAGCCACTTTGCCAATACCGAGCATGAGAGAGAATGAGAACTGAAAGCCAAACTAAACACCTATGAGGTTGTAATGAGGAGGGGGGTCAGAACAACAAGATTCTGGTGAACATGAATTGTACAACATAGATTATAATACACAGATGTGTCATGTTCGGTTCAATCCAAGATATACGCCTAACAAGGTTAGTGATTCTAGCCCAACCTTGTAGATATGATTATGCACAACCCTAACTACCCTTTCCAAGGTAGACTTTCCAAAATAAGATACCGAGATAGAATGTAATAACCCGGAAATCCAAGCCAATTTAAAATTTTTATTTTGGCAATTTTATTGAATTTTGAATATTTAAAATGAATTATTTTAAATAAGAACGACGAGAAATTTATTTGAATAGAAATAGAACGTATATTTATTTGAATCGTCATTAGGATATAAATATTTTATTTTAAATATAAAAGGAATTGAAAATGGCGTTGTAGTTCGATAATTCGATTTCAAATTTCAAATGAATGTACAGGATTCAAAATAAACCGAATTTTAGCGAAACCAAAAATATTAGAATCTATTTGAGAATATCTTTCCAACGAATCTGAAAAATTGAGATTTCATAGCGGGAATCAAAAGTTATGTCCAATTGAAAATTCAAAATAGTCGCTATGGAATTCTGGCCCTTAAAAAGGGAAATTTTGCAAATGACCTCGGTTTTCGACAAAACCACTTTTGTTGGATCCGTGATGTCAAGTTATTGCTAGGTTTCAAAATTCGTAATTTTTTGAATCAATATGTGAGCGTGGCAAAGTAAAACGTGTTTTAACAGTTTCAGTCAATTTCGATCGACCAGAAAATGCCCATTTTTCAAACGATCTCCGAATTTGACGAAATTAGTGTTGTTAGAACCGTATCGTCAGTATGAAGCTAGAAAGTATTTTTCCGGAATTTTTAGGGTCCGTATGTGGCCCCAATAAATTAGAAATGTGCGTTCAGATTCAATATATAGATTTATATTTTGATTTTGACGGAAATGGATTGAAACAGTCGAACTGGCTTGCGATACATATCCCATTGTGTTCGGAATGGGGGTAATTAGCAGGGGATGATAGGCGGTGTGTCTCTTTTCGAGGTCAAAATAAAAAGGTACCTTTTTGAAATAAAATAAAATAAAATAAAAACCCCTCCCTCCCTTTCCCCTTTATCACCGGTCAACCCCCCATTCAAATCGGTCAAACCAAAATAAAGAAAAGAAAAAAAAGAAGAGGGTGAACGCGGAAGCCGCCGCTCCACCACCTCCATCCACCGCGCATCTAGTCACGCCGCCCCCTCCTACTTGCGCCGCCGCCGAAGATCACAAACCCCCCGACCCTCTCCCTCTCGTGCGAAGCTCGAACCCATGCTGCCCCCCCCCCCAAATTGACCGCGAACCCACCGCACCTCTTCTCCACCTCCTCGATCCACGCACCATCGACCTCCCTCCGACGAGAAAAACCATGCCCCTTCACAAGCAGCGCCCCCCACCTGCGCAAACCACCCTTACCTACGACGATCAACATCCCCCTCCCGTCAACAAAAATCCGAATTAAAGGTGTGTATTTTATTTTTATTTACCTTTATTTTATTTTCATTTTATTATATTAGAACTATGCAATTAAAATCTGATTTTAATGAAAGGTTAAATGTTTATTTTTATAAAGATGTGATTTTTAACATTGTAAAGATACGATTTTTTTACCTTGAAAGGATATGATTTTTAGTCGAGTAAAAACGTAAATTTTAGTTATATATAAAAGATTGATTTTTTTATATATATACTAGTGAAATAAAAATATGATTTTTACTTCGATAGAAATAGGATTTTTATATGTGAAGCAAATTAAAAATGTGATTTTTATTTGTTTAAAAGCGGTATAAAAATAAGAAGTAGCAATATAAAAATTAGATTTTTATATATATGAAGTAGCGATAAAAATTCGATCTTTATTATATGTATAACAGTACAAAAATACGAATTTTAAATATGAAGTGGAGATATAAAAATGTGATTTTTATCATACATGTAGCAAAGTAAAAATAGCGATTTTTAAATATATAAATATCATATTAAAAATGTGACTTTTAATATGAACAACGTAGAGAGGGCTGCGTTGGAATTTAGTGCAAATCCAGACTGTTCTGAATTTCTGAAATAAAATGGCGGAGTGGAACCCAAAGGTGAGAACTCCTCACTTTTATTTTATTTTCTAGTTGAAATATATACTAGGATGCAGACAGTGCTTAGTAGCACCCGACACCCGTTGTCCACAGACCATGGACGACTTGTGTGATTGGTTGTGTTGTGAAATTTGACTGTTGATTGTGATGTGAAAAATATATATTCATGTGTTGAAGTAAAATATATATTCATGTGTTGAAGTAAAATATATATTCATGTGTTGAAGTGAAATATATATATTCATGTGTTGAAGTGAAATATATATTCATGTGTTGAAGTAAAATATATATTCATGTGTTGAAGTAAAATATATATTCATGTGTTGAAGTAAAATATATATTCATGTGTTGAAGTAAAATATATATTCATGTGTTGAAATCAAATATATATATATTCATGTGTTGAAATAAAATAAATATTCATTTATAAATCGAACGATTTGTTTATGTACACCGATTTGACTGATATTGATTGGGACGATAAATTTTACACATCGCCCAACTGCACAAATAAAAAATCTTTGTTTGTTGATGTGAAACCCCACATGGGTGTTGGGTTGAAATTGGCCATACACTAGTCCCTATAATTAGTTGTATGTCGATCGATAGAGTGAAAGACTGTTATAAGCGTTGAATATTTATAATTGATGCTTATGCAGTTTGGGTGATGGTTGCCTATGTTCGATTGTTGTAGTGTACGTGTGTGTATGAAATCCATATAATTAACGCTATATGGTAGTTGATTGGGCCTCATTCCAATTTGGAAAATATATATTCATGTGTTGAATAGAAGAAAATTCATGTGCTGAATAAAATATATATTCATGTGTTGAATAGAAGAAAATTCATGTGTTGAATAAAATAAAATATTCATGTGTTGAATAGAAGAAAATTCATGTATTGAATAAAATATATATTCATGTGTTGAATAAAATAAAATATTCATGTGTTGAATAGAATAAATATTCATGTGTTGAATAGAATAAACATTCATGCGTTAAATAAAAGCCGTGTTGATTTGATTGACGCCATTTTGATGTGAACGACATTTATATCGATTTTATTCATTTTTATAATGAATATAAGAAAGAAAGTAATTTCAAAATATAACGTTTTGAAAATATTATCATTTGTATATCGATGATGTGGAATATTCAATTTTGATTCGAAATTGAATATGAAGTTGAAATCGTTTCGAAAACTAATTTAAAACGATTTATAAAATAAGTTTTAAAAGGAAATCGACGAAATATATATAATATATATTAAATGGCCTGAATAGCACGCGCCGCGCCGCGGCAGTTCGCAAATTTCGACCATTGGCTTCGAATGGATATTACGGGAGATCCGACCGTCGGATTCTCCTAAAAACGGAACCGTTGGGTTCGTATCGAAAAGAGCTTTCTAAAGAATATAAAAAATTAGAAATCTAACGGTTGGATTTGGAATTATGTCCAAATCAAATTTGAAAAGGTCGTTGTAAGTGCAGTTCGATGGTCGTTGATGGAATTCGATAGTATGGGCCTTGATAAAATTATTAAAAATATCAATAATTTGTGTAAAATCATAAGAAATGATTTGTGAAGAATTGAGATGAAAAATTCTAAATTTGAAAAGATAAAAATAGATTTTTATCGAAATGAACTAGTTTTGGACTAGAATAATAATTTATTTATTTTTAAATAAATAAATAGGATTTGAAAGGGTTTTAAAAGTAACCAGAAGTTTCAATAATTGAATTGGAATGGAATGTGATTTTGGGTTTATAGTGAACCGTGTTTTAAATGACATTGGTTCTTTAACCCAGTTAAAGACAGGATATGATTTCCCAAGTTAAACAATCATTGATATTGATTTTTGGAAAGATTAAAACCAAGTGGAGTTTTA
Organism: Allium sativum; assembly: GCA_030737875.1. Taxonomy (NCBI): domain Eukaryota; kingdom Viridiplantae; phylum Streptophyta; class Magnoliopsida; order Asparagales; family Amaryllidaceae; genus Allium; species Allium sativum. The sequence goes on from CM060922.1 coordinate 1,044,392,764, forward strand.
ATGAATCTTTAGTTAGATTGAAATGATCGATAATGGAGTATCACTAGTTTTGCTCCAGGCGATAGTTAAATCTTTAATTAGATTTGAACATGAAATGGTAATTGAATTTACCGATAACACCGTGGTGTTAGATATGAAGTATTACCAGTTTTACTTCATGGGAAGAATAGGTTGGGATTGGGAAATAAAATAAATGATTACTTCGGTGTGGTTCGCTAATCCCGACTAGTTTGAATTGATATTCAAAAGAAGGTTAAAGAATAAATTTAAAGAATTTATCTTTGATAAAATTAATGGGAACTTTTCTCAAAGTGAAAGAATATTTGAATAAAGAAATATTCTGAATTGGAATGCGGCGTATGTTGTGTTTGTGTAACAATTGTTTATTATATACGCGAGTTATTCAGAAAGACCGGGTTTATCCCATTCTGAATAACTGATTCGACGTGGTGTCGAGGATGAAGACGGTGGTTGAAGACTGGATGTCTTCACATCGTTTGGGTGATTACTGATGATCTTGATTGGGCAGTACACCCAAGAGGAGGGAATCAGTGGGTGATCGTCCAGACATACTTGGAGATCGATGGATATGCGAGGTACAAGGTGCCTCCGGTTTCATTCAAACCCAGAACGGACTTGTAAATGGACCGTGTGTCCGACATTGGATATCGTTCTATGTGATTGATGGATATCGGTTGCATGGAGTGGTTTGCCTGTGTGGCATGCTAAGATGCAAATGATCAAGGCTTCTATTGAAAAGAAGAGTCTTGTGGTCGATGATCAATGCACGGCCTGTGTAGCATAGCTTTGTGTAATGTTGATTCGCGAGCCTCACACCCCGGTTGTGAACCAGAAACGGGAGAGGACATCAGGGAGGGCATGCGTTTCCTTCTAGCTAGAAGTGGCGTCAGTGGTTTTACACGCCCTGACGAGTTTGACTTATGTGGTTGTTGATGTTGCAAGGTGCCTCGGATATATCGGTGACTGTGTGGAGCCGATGGAGTCATTGGACTCATTTACGCCCCAAAGGGCGGGGAAACATAGTGTTCAGGCATTTTAATCCACATCGGTGGACCGACTCTAACGCTCCAAGGGTCGATGCGTTCTGTCCCTAAGACATGGGCTAGATTATCTCAAATTCGGTAAGGACGATCCCTTGCCTTGGTTCACAGATGGAAATCCAACTTCCAATACGTGATTTTGCGGTTTTGATTGTAGAGCCTAGTATGGCGACATAGTGGGATGGGGCACTTATGCCGTCTATGATTGATACTTATGATTGAATTTTTTTTTGACACTAGACACTTATAGTAATAATAAAACATGAAATTAGCGTGTCAAGCATTCTTTGGCTATTATAAGGTAAAACCCTATCCTCCGGCTTGTGTTGCATTGTGTGATGGGACCTGGGTCTTATAATAGCTTCATTGTTCTTTATTTTAGCATTGTGCTGTTGTTTTATGCACTAGTGTTCTTGGGAGGAAACCCGTTCCGTATTATACGGCGTGGTCCCTTGATTTACCTAACTTTAAAATAAAGATTAATAATTGTTTTAGTTCTCACACCAGTCGCATGACTGACTTGGAGTTTATTGTTTTAACCTAAACTTTGGGTGCCCTTATTTTGGCATGGGCAGCTAGAAGTTTTGGTTTTGCAGATTTATAATCATGGGATCTTGATTTACAGCTGGAATGATATCCGAAAAGCTCTGTATCCTATATCTCCTTCGGTTGTGCTTTGTATTATTTTTCCGCTGCTATGTATTTGAATGTAATTTAAATCTCTGATATTTTCTATGTAATATTTATTCATACTCTGTATATTCTTGTATTCTGATGAAATTGTTGTAATTAACAATGAAATGTTCTTCTGTTTGTGTTCCGATGTGTGTCGTTCTCAAAGCAATCCGGGCTTTCCTTACCGGGGAAGTTACGGGTCTTCACATAGACTGTTTACACACATATTTGTGAAGCCTTTATACTAGAACATAGCTTGTTAATTAATCGGGTGTAGCCCATAATTACGGAGTTTCTGTATATGTATATATATATCCATTCGCTCATCCTTTATTATTTAATTTCCCACTATTAATGATAGATAAGGTGGATTCTCCCTGATCACTTAAGACCCTAGGTTGACCTATTGGTCACTTATTATTCCACGACAATTAATTCAACATTAACATAAACTAGAGGGCAATAGCTACGGGGCCCTAGTAGTTAAGTCTTTCGCCATTCACGCGTTAAGTCATACCCCGTGTAAGGTGAGAGATGGTACTTTATCGCTCGCTATACCATCTAACTGACCTTATTGGATAATCTCCTTAGTCTCTTATTACTTCCCGTAGGATAGGTAGTCATATACGACGTTTCTAGTTTTCAGATTTGGGTAGTCCCCACACACTCATGCCATTTAATACCCATAAACTAAAAGACCTACTCCCAGATGGACTCCTCGACCCAAGCCACTTAAGACCCAAGGAAGCGGACTATTCATGAAGATTATTAAGTTCATACCCCATTAGCCTTTAATACCTCTTTATTTGAGAATGAAGTGGGTGACGTTATTAAGTCATTCCTGTTTAGTTTCACTTTACGAAAATACTATATGTACACGATTAATTATCGTCACGGGTTCCTTTGGTTAATAATGTTTCACATCATTAACCTACTAAGCCCAACTCTAACTTTTAGTTATAAGTTCTATATTAACTAGTATAAATAAGAAACGTTATATCCTCCTTACCCTAGGATATTTATTTGATTATTTCCTTAATTGGACTTAGTATTTAAACAATAATCAATACCCATTTATTCCCCTTTTATTTCATTAATTCCTATTCATATGTTAATTGCTAATTATAACCATAACGGTCATATTTGCCTAAGGCAACTGTCAAGTCTTTAATTTCCTTTTATTTTCATTGATTGTAAATAAGGTCATTTATGAGCCTAATGGCCATAATCTTCCTAGAACATTGACTCACAAAAGTAATCCTTATCTTATCAGTCCCGAACATGTCTAATTGTTGTACCCAGACAGACATAACCACTTTAGTTTATTTATTGTCTATTATGTGTGTATATATATATTTGTGCACTAGACCTCTCACATTATGTAACGACCCAGCGTGTTCGGCCCCGAAAATCGATATAAATACCTTTACCGTATCTCATACCGATCCTCCAAGCACCGAAAAACACTGAATAGTTTAGAAAGAATTTAGAGGGTGAGATAAGAAAGAAAGAAATTTTAGAATAGAAGAAAGAAGAAGAACATCACATCAGAACTCACAGCGGAACAGATAAAATATAATATCAAATATACAAAAGAATTTTGTATACATACCAATCATCAGAGTTTAACATATAACTGCACAGCGGAATTAGCTTTATATAACTAGTGGTGAAGCCGTTTGCTTCCAGCTTCTGAGACTCCATGCGAACCTAACCTGTACATATGCTTGGTCTGACCCGAGCACATTTGATTTAAAACAAAATACACCGGGTCGGTCTGGAATACTATCAGTGATAAATTCACAGAACACACACACTGGTTTAACTTTGGAAAATCCTTTCTGAAACAAAGGGTAATAGTAAGACCAGTCCATACATAAACACGGACGGTTTTTACCTTACTATAACCCAAACCATTTCTCAAAATCATAGTTTGTTCTGATATTATCATAATGTCTAAATACAAGTAATTATTAATCTAGTGGAACGCTTGCATCTCACACTCCAGATATATAGTATACAATCAAAACCGTGGGTGCTTATTGGATTTTTGATTTCCAACCATGACAAGGTATGGGACCACCTGCCGATAGTGTATCTCTAGAGGCGAATACACTGGGTTCAACAAGAACATCTTGCAACCCGGCCCTTACATGACCGATCACTCATTTCACTTGAGTGTATCGAATGTATAACACCGACGGTTGGGCTCAAACCACCGTCTCCCGATAAGGGACAACATCGAACATATATTAAGAAGCAATAGGAATTTCTCTAGATAGGTGATCATACATCCTAATGGGAGCGACCCACATAGCCACGCTGCCTGCCCGATTTTTGTCATTTCCGGTTGATGAGGCTTGAGGTCAGAACACATCTGGTCATCATATACTTTGAATGCCACATCTTCAGATCCGCCAGATCACACTGATTGACATCCACAAACATACTCTAGCTATCTGGCTAGAGAATGACCATTTCTCCGCCATCAGCTATGGTACGTTTGGAGAAATCAACGCATGTAAATCCTTTTGGAAATACTCTGTCAGACATCCGTCCATACAAGTCATCCAGGAACAGGATGAACCGAAGTTACTCTCCTACTACATCTCATATAGGAATCACCCTAAGAATCAGTAGCGAGAAGTCCTCGCAACCTGTAGATTCCAACCACGACAGAACCACAGTTTATCTCTGGCCACTAAACCGGAGATTTTTAGCAGTCCTTCCGCTTATGAAAATCCACAGTCTTCAATGCTCCATCACGATCATCTTCTGATCTCTACACGTATTTGTTGGTCGGAATGGTTTTCGAATATAATTCGATCCCGGACTTTCCATACCAACAATCGTATTGGTCAACTTCGATAGTCAGTGTTTTAACTATCGAATAACGATAGTGTGAATAAAATGGGTTTTGCTGATTCAACACTTAACACAACTTGACCCCTTTTAAAACATACTTAACGATATAAACCAAATTTTCTCTGATTAACTCTGATTGATTTACTTTGATCGATTAACTCTAATTTGACTAACTCGACCTATTTAACTCGACTAGACTAACTCGACTTGATTACTACTATCGATTAATTAATACTCGACTTAACTCCATCCGCTCGACTCTAGATCGCAGCGATCACAATGGTTACGCCTGATTCCCTCAGGAAACATCCGACCGCCGTAGGCTATCTACAGCCCTGCGAATTACGCTAGCAGTCGTACGCAATGGAAACTTCCCTAGATAACTTGGTTTAACTAACTCTAAATATATTCGATCAACTCTAATTGACTAACAAATGTTTACTATAATTTGAAAACAACATTCTTATTTCTTTTGAACTCATATCGTAATATTATTTAATTTCCAAAACCTTGCATCAGAGTTTGATATTCTCGTATAGGATAAAACCAATCTCAACACTTCCCGAATAATCTTTTAAGCTTACAATTCCTGAATTTTTACAGATCTACAATTATTCTGAAAAGGGGATACTTTCAGATCTGTAGATTTGCAAGAAAATAGGAAGAGAGGGGAGAATCTGATGTAGAACCTCTTTAGACGTCAATCCATACTCTTTTCCATTGGATCTGATAATCCCTTTCAAATCTATGCGATTTGTATTTAATTGATTGTATATGAATATAGTTTTAATTAAGAAATTTGATTGGAAAAGAAAGGGAAATGGCAGAGCTTCGCTGCTGCCTAAAGATTTGTGTGGAAAAGAATGAGGACTTACCCCTTTATTAATAGGAGTGGAATTGGACATAAATCATTAGATTTATTTTAATTAACATCTGCCAGTTTATATTATATAATGTAACAAAATTTCCCCTCAAAATCTAGCCGTCATTGGGCACTGCAGGCCCGAAGCAGTCGACGCCCTCCTGGGAGCGGTCGACCGGCCTTCGGCCAGAATGCCCAATGAATGTGGGTTAAAGAAGATATTAAATTTATTAGTTATTCTATTTATTTATTTCATCCGTTTTTTGTATTTTGTCGATAACTTTTTCATACGGACTCCGTCAATGAAACTCCAAAAATGAAAGTTGACCAGAATTCCGAGTTGAATGCATCGGTTTAAGTTTCATGTTCAAATTTCATCACTTGCAGAAATTCCTATTTTTGAAATCTAATTAAATAAATAATCTATCATCAAAATTCCAGGTTGTTACAAAAACTTCAACAATGGTATTCAATTGGTTGGATATTCAAAGTGCAGAAATTGCTTGAAATATTAAAAGGAAATTGCTCGTTTTCATGAAAATTTCCAGAAGATAGAAAAGGAAATTCATAATTTAAAGAAAAACAAAACTGTTTTGATTTCTGAAAATGACATTTTATAAAACTAATTAGAAAGTTTTAAAACTTGGAAAATCAAAAATTATATTTTTTAAAGTGATTCAAACAAGATCAATAAAATTTTAAAACTCTTGAAAATAAAAATGTGAATTTGAGAAATGGAAAATTTGAAATTATTCAAGTAAATCATGAATTCGAAAAGATGATCAATGAATTCAAGGATTCATGAAAATTAGAATCTAAAAAGGGACAACTTTTTAAAATAAAAATATTTTAATTTGAAATGAAAATAAAAAAGGCTTGTAAAAAAAATTATCCATAATAACAAGTATTTTTAAATGAGAGAAAATGCTATCGGTCTTTGTTCTAAGTGATAGATGAGAAGAAACTTTTAGAATCCAATGTTATTAAACTTGAGCTGATAAACAATCTCTTTTGAAGAAAAATCTTTTTATGAGCCATGGGGAAATCAACTCTTTGTGACCAACATAAAAGACTTTGATTTGAAAATCAATATTTACAGATAAATTATCTATTGAAACATGGCTAAATAAGGAATTTGACACCTAAGTGCAAAAATCATGGCAGCACCGAACACAACATTAATAAAAGCAAAACTTTAAAAAAAATTAGATTTCAAAATATACGAAAATAGATTTCCCTAAATGTAAACAAATTTGTTTCCTAATAATTCAATTTTTAAAATTAATGATTTTCCACATAAGAAAGTTTGGGTATCAAACAATTCAATTGGGAATATAAGTGGTCCTACGTCCTTTGTTAGATCGCACACTTCTTCCAAAATTTGGATGCCAAGGACGTGCTAAGGAACAACTTCAAGAGATATATATCTCAAGTTGTTCTATATCATTGTTGAAGCGAATTATCATTGTTTTTAGCCTAGAATGTCAAGTTGGAGTTCCATAGGTAAGTCTGGTTTGATATCCAAACCCTGTTCTATATTTTCTTATTGACGCCATAGTTGTCTTTTTGCCATATCTTCAGCTTCTTAATTTTGACTTGCAAAATTCAAGATGTTCTGAAATTTAGACTGAAATATCTACAAGTTTTATATTTTTTGTTTTTCCACAAACTGAACTCTAATGGGTGAAAATTTGTTATACATCTAAGTGTTAATTTTAAACAATTTTCAAAAAATTTGATACAGTAATAGTGTTTAGATCATATCTTGAAAACTATTATTCTGAATTTTAGAACTCTTAAAGTTATGAAAATGGTAACAAAATATTCCAAAACTTCACTATTTTGAGTTTCAACTAATTCATTTTGGAAAGTCTTGAAAATCGATACCTAGATCAGCTCATTAATCGAGTACCATCTTTGTTTTACATAAACAAGTTATGGTATACTCATATAGCTTCTAATTAACTTGGAAGTCAGATTTGAAATCACATTTTATTTTTAACATGTTTAGATATCGAGAGCTTAGATGTTTTGACAAAATTTTAGTTCTAAGACTTAAGATAACATGGAATGATTTCAAATAAACTAGTTCATAAAACTAACTTGAAATACAAATCATTCTTGTGATTGATAAATTTTAATTTAGATTTTCTTATGTGCTTATCTGTTTAACACAACTAATGTTACCTTGCTTGATATACTTGGGACTGTTAGAAATTCAAATTGAGTATGAGGATTGCATAGTAAGATGAAAGAAAAATCGGTGCCTAAGTAATCATTATCTAACACCAGAAGTAATCAAAGTAAAAATAGTATTAGATATCATCTCATTCAACTGATTGAATTTTGAAATTGATTTTCAACTTGCTCATTTTCACAAACCACCTCTTGTAGAGAACTATTCTCACAAATTTCAATTTTAAAAACACTCTTGATTGTTTACCCAAAAACTAAATTATTAACTACTTGAATCATTTTGGAACTTGTTAAAATTATTTGAAGATACTGAAATTGTGATGAGTAATGGTTACATTATATTTAATAAAAATATGAAATATTATTTAAAATTTCATGAAAATTGAATAAATCTTATAATACTATTTAAGTTAGTATTTATTTCATGTTCATTTCTTTAGCTACTGTAACAAACAGAAATTTTAACAATAAATTAATTATTTAATTAGATTTTCAAAAATAGGAATTTCCGCAAGCAATGGAATTTGACCCTGAAACTTTATTCATTGCGTTCGTCTCAGAATTCTAGTCAACTTTCATGTTTGGAGTTTTGCGAACGGAGTCCGTATAAAAAAGTTACGGATGAAATACGAAAGACAGACAGAAATAAATAAAACGGAATATTATATATAGTAATTATTAATTCCCCTTGCCACCTCACTACCAAGTCGACCAAGCAGTCGACCGCTTAATCCAGCTAGGTAGTGACATCTAGGGTTTTTCTATATAAATTATTATATAAACGGAAGGATGTTTAATTAATTAAATCTAACGGTTCATGGTCAATTCCACTCCTATAAATGAATGGATAAGGCCTCATTCTTTTCCACCCAAATCTATAGGCAACAGCGAAGCTCTGCCATTTCTCTTTCTCTTCAGATAAATTCTAAATTAAAAATAGGTTCATATATAATCAATCAAACATAAATCATATGGATTTGAAAGGAGTTATTAGATTCAAGTGGAAAAGGATATGAATTGATGTCTAAACTATTCCTCATCAGATTCTCCCCTCTTTTCCTATCTTCTTGCAAATCTACAAACCTGAAAGTATCCCCTTTTCAGAATAATTGTAGATCTGTAAGAATTTCGGGATTGTAAGCCTAAAAGATTATTCAGATTTCAGATTTGGATGCTTTCAGGTGGGAAGGAAATTTATACACAAAGTTACAATAACTTATTATCTTGTTTGTATTAGATCTTAAATCTATGCCTACATTTATCAAATCTGTTAAGTATATTGTTAGATCTAAAATAAAGCCTATCAGATATGTATATGATGTTGTCAAAAGCCTGAAAATATAGATTTGTGGTCTGAATAATATTATAAATTGTATGCTTACTTAATTTTTTATATTATTGTCTATAATTGTGCTGGGAATTATATTGTAGTTATTGCATAACACTGTAATCTGGAAATCAGTCCCATTAAACACCGTTAAGAAGTAGTTTTATTCCAGATTTGTAGTTTCAGTGTTAAACAATATGCAATTTTGATTAAAAGGATATAAACTATTTGTACTGAATTTTGTTGGGGTTTTAACTTAGTTATTATAAATATGCCTTTTTCCTCTTTTAAAATAAAAAACATTATTTGAAACTGATAAGAAATATGTTAAATGTTGAAAAAGGGAAAAAGCCATGTAAATTCATGCATAAATATAAACATATGTATTTGTGTGTAATTTACATCAATTATTCCAAAACATACATAAATATATATTCTTGTGGTTTGAAATATGTTTATTCCCATATTCAGGCATGATTTGCAATAATTATAATTGATAGTCTTTTTGTAAGATTTAGATTCTTATTTCAATATTGAATACAAAAAAAGGAATGTTTGGTTATTCGTTGAACCAAATTATTAAACTAAACGCTAATAATAACAAAAATAATAACTACGGTAATTGTGCTAAAATATAAATACGTACATATATATATACACATAATCCGTCCGAATCTACGTAAATAACTATATATATATATATAAAAATGAATGTTTGAATGAATTTCATTTTATGGAATCATACATGTAAATGCAATCTATAATAAATGAAAATATTTGAGGTGACCGTTGTAGCAATTAGTGCAATTGATTGCTATAAATAGGGCCATAAAATAAATAGTTGTTGTAACCAACATTGATTGGGGGAAAATAAACTTATTAGATAATTAAGCCTAACAGTTATAATTTCTAAATTGGCTAGGATAAATGCTGCAAACCCCAATTAAAAAAAAATTAACTACACTAAGACATGAGTTTAAGCTCAACTTGTGGTCAAAGTCTACCCGGAACCGCCCAGCAAATCCAGCATCCACAGGTGGCCAGCTTAAGGTGAGGGGTCTGGTGCATATATATATATATACACACACACACACATATACATACATACATACTACAGACAATAAATTAATAAATTAGTAGTGTCTGTTGCGGTACAACAAATAAATATTTCGGGACTGATAATCAAGGATAATTAATGTCATAGGGAATCATGACTGTTAGGTTCATAAATGACATTAATTTTAATCAATGGCAGTAAATAACAATTAAGAGTTAAATTGTTGCCTTAGGAAAATATGACTGTTGTGGTCATAAATGGCAATAACCCTATTAAATAGAAATAATGAAATAAAAGAGGGACTAACGGGTATTGATTGCCATCTTAAATTTTATGTCCAATAAGGAAGACAATTAAATATTTATCCTACGATAAGGAGGATATAACTTTCCTTATTTTGTACTAGTAAATCAAGAAAATAAAGAATGGACTTAATAGGTAAATAATGTTAGTTATTATTTACCGTAGTAGCATGTGACGATAATTGGTTTGTATATGAACACTATATCTGTTAAGAGAAACTAAACGAGAATAACTCAATAACATAGTCTGCTTTGGGATTAAGGTCTTAAGTGGTCAGATCCACCTATAAAAAGGTATTAAGCAATCGAGAAGCCCACCTCCCGTAAATAGAAGAATTAAAGGATAACTGGGTATGAACTTGATAATCTTCGCGAATAGTCCACTTGCTTGGGCCTTAATTGGCTTTAGGTCGAGGGGTCCACCTAGGAATAGGTCACTCAATTAGTAGTCTTAAATGGTGTGCGAATCCTACCTAAACATGGGTTCAAAAACGTCCGGTATGGTCATTCCATAGGACTACCTATCCTATGGGAAGCACTAAGCATCTAAGGAGATTATCCAATATGGTCATCTAGATGGTACAACTGGGTTATACCAATAATCCTATTGGTCTTAAGCGATGAGATACCATCTCTTACCTTATACGGGGTATGAATTTTTTTTTTGTGAATGATAGAAGGCTTAATTAGTAGGACCCTGTAGCTAGTGTCCTTTAGTTTATAATAACGTTGAGTAAATCATCGAGAGGAATTAATGACCAATAGGTACGCCTAGGGTCTTAAGGGATCAAGGGAATCCACCATATCTATCATACGATAATGAGACGTTAAGTGGCAAAGTATACACGCATGAGTAAACAAACTCCATGGTTAGAAGTTCACTTCTCGGTTAAACAATTAGTTAGTGATAATATAAAGGCTTCAATAATGCATGCATAAACATTCTATCTAGATATCCATATCATAGGAATACTACCATGGGAAGGGTAGTTAGAGTCGTGCATAAATGTTTAAAAGGTTAGGTTAGAATTACTAGCCATGACAGGCATATATCTTTGGTTGAATCAAATGGGATACATTTGTGTATTATAATATGTGGTGTACCTTTCTTGTTCATTGGAGCTTGTTGTTCTGACCCTCTCCTCATTATAACCTCCCAGGTTTCTTTAGAGAAGTTCGGGTTCCCACAGGTGACTAAGTTTTGCTTTCGGTTCTCGTTCTCTCTCTTGCTCAGTATTGGCTTGGTGACTCACTATTATAAGGCAGTTATTTGGGTCAATGCTAGTTTATCCTATGCTTTGTTTCTGCTGTGAGGTATCTTATAGTACTCTGATTACGCTTATTCTCTTTTATTTGCAGGTACCAGATTTACGCGCTCCATGATTGGATGTGTTCGAGTTTTGATTTTTGTTGAAATTTAGGCATAGAAAAGTGTGGGCTGTTACAGCTACCATCTTTCTTTCATACATCATAATTTTATATAACATAAAGAATTTTAAAATTTTACTTTAAAAATCAAAGCGATGGAGTTAAAACAAAAAGAAAAGGAGAAATGGATCTTTGAAGGAGATGAAAGAATTAAGTTTTTTACACTAAAATGACTTTTAGACGTAACACTAATTTAATTTTCAACTTTTTGATCTAGAGGGAAACAATTTGGTGGATATGGAAAAGTTTGAAGTTGATGCCATATCTTATTTCAGTGTACTATATAATGGTGAAAATATGCTGGACTACCCGATTTTTATCCCCGTAAAGTGTTAAATGCCTACTGGAGAAGGATATTGTATAGATGCCTTACTGAGGAAGAGCTTCAGGAGGTTGTCAAATCCATACATATCGACTTCGCGCTTGGTCAAGATAGATTCGGGTCCTGTTTCTATCAAACCCACTGGATTCAGCAGAAAAATAAGTTGGTATTAGCAATTTAGGAATCATTTCGGTTAGGTAAAATTCTTGAAGAAGTCAATTATACTTTTTTATGCTTAATACTAAAAACGAAGAAACCATCCACGATTGTTGGCTATAGACTGATGACATGTTGTTATGTTCTATGCAAGTCTTCAACAAAGTTATTTGCATTAGAATGAAAAAGGTTTACCAGACATTATAGCTAAATGCTAAAGTGCTTTCATTAAATGGAAAAACATTTCAGAGAATTCTCTGTTGGCACACGAATTGATTAGAAACTTTAACAAGAAAGGTGCTAATTAATTTTGTTTGAAAGTTGACCTCTACAAATCATATGATAAAATTAATCGATATTTTACTACACATAGCCAGGCTATGGGGTTTTCAGATAAAATAACTAGACTTTTATAAGAATGTATTAATTCTCCTACCTTCTCTATTTTAATTAAAGGAGTTCCAAAGAGGTTAATTACTAGAAATCGTGGTATCAAACATGGTGGCCATCTTTTCCCATACATGTTTGCTACTACCATGGAGTATTTTACTCTCTAGATGGAATTAGTAGAGTTTGATAAGGTTATCCAACCTATTCATGATTTTCAACCACCTATTAGCCACTAGTTGTGTGCTAATGATTCGATAATTTGTGTTAAGTCGAATATTCGTGCAGCTCAAAAGATCGTTGATTTATTTGATAATTTGGACAAATATATATAGCTGGAAATGAATGAATAGAAATCCAAATGTAATCTCAATAGATTTTGTGTGAGGAAAAACTCAATTCTTGATATCCTAAAAGTGAAAGAGGGCGAACTACCTATTAAATATGTGGGAGTTCCTCTATCTTATAATAAAATCACTAATAGAGAATGTGTTGAGCTTATAACTAAGATTAGAGATAAACTTCAAGGATGGAATTCCAAACTCCTTTCCTTTGTTGGCAAAATTGAGCTTGTTCACACAGTGATACAAGCTAAAGTTCACTTTTGGCTTCAGACATTACAAATCCCTGATGCTTCTATTGATAAAATTGAAAGTGTATGTGCTGATTTTATCCGGAAAGGTAGGCTAAATAAAATTAAGTATGACATTTTATGTAAACCTAAAGAAGATGATGGTATCAGTTTGAGGAGAATTAGAGATATGAAAGAAGCATTCACCATGAAACAAGCAGGGAAACTTACTATTGATAATGGCCTTGGGGCCAGATGGATGCGAAGAGGATACATCAAAGTAAACTTCTGGACTATGGCCATATACAATAATGCCTCGATGACATGAGTTAAGTTAACTGTTTACTTCAAACACAGAAAACATGAGTTAAGGAAAACATGAGTTAAGTTAATTGTTTACTTGGTAAGTTTAGTTGTATGATGATTGTATCCCTGCATTGTCGTATTTCGGTTCGATCTGCTTCTCTTTTGGGTTGAAATTGCCCTAATAAAGCTATATCCACTATTGAAAAAAAAAACAAAGAATCTAATATATTTTTGGAAATAATAAAAATAAAAAAGTATATAATTTTTATCCTATGTGTTCGCTCTCATTTAAAAGTCTTAATAGATATGCACGAGTGAATAACCTTAATTTCTTTACATGTGCTTCCGTTATTAGTTAGAAGTCCTCAAAGTTATGCATGAATGGAACTCACGCAAGAGAAGGATAAAAATCTAAGTATTTTTTCTAATCTTATCTAACAGTCCTCATGGTTATGCTTGGTTTGAAAATACTTGATGAATTTTTAAGTTAATGCTAACCTCATTTAAAATTCCTAATGGTTATGTATAGTCAGAAAGTGCTTAAAATGTTTAAAAGTACTTAAATTTGTATATAATATTGTATTGATTTTTTTTGCAACTTTCATTCTTTATTTGAAATTGCAAAATTCTCTTCATTTTATAAATTTTGTCATAATCCTACAACCATTCTTAAAAGTGGAATTTGTTTCTAATTAATGAAGTATTATGATTTTGTTTAGTCAATCAAAATTTAAGATATATATTTTCCTTCTTGATTTGAATTTATAATTATTTAGTCAAAATTCATCACTACTTCGATTTCTATTACTATTTTGATGATAATAAAAAGGGGAAAAGGTTAAGATTTTGATAGAGAAGTAAATTGTTTTTATTATCTGAAATTAAAATTTGAATTTTTTTGAATGTCTGATTCTCATTTTCAAATACATGCATCTATATGGGGGGTTTAGTTGTAGGGAGAGCTTCTAAATTGGGAAGCATGATCATATCACGTCGAACACATTTATTTAAACTTCAAAATTTTAATAATATTTGCCATCATCAAAAAGGGGGAGATTGTTGAGTATGTCGATATGATTTTTGTTCAATGATAACATACATTATACGTATTCAATAATATGTTTGCAATTATACTATTCGATTTTCCATCGGTAATAAATGGAATAATTACAATACTAAATATTTAACTCGGAATTTTTAATTTTTGAACAAATATTTTGTTATATTGCTTTGCAAATAATTTCTTACTATATTCTTTAATAGTAACCATTTCTGTTCTCACTATTTCACCGTCACTGTATAAATATTAATTTTGTACGTTTATATCCTTGTTACATTCTCACAAACTGTAACAACCCGCAAATTCTGAACCAATTTAAAATTTTTATTTTAGAAAATTTTAGTGAATTTGGAGAATATAAAATAATTTATTTAAATAGTAATGGCTAAAAATTTATTTTAATTGAAGTTAAAATGAATAAATTTAAATTTAATTATAAAAGGAGTTAAAACTAGCGTGGTAGTTTGATATTTTAAATAGAAAATGCGTCAAATATATATATATATATATATATATATATATATATAAAGAATATATGTCCAAAATTAAATATTGAGATGTCAGAATAGATAAATTTAATGCGCATTTATTGTCTCACTGACATTATTTTTTTATTATTGTTTTTGTATATATTAGCTAGAACGTTTCATTCAATTTAAATGCATGGCATTAATTTTAGCTTCCTTTTCCTTTTCAATCTGACATACTTTAAAAAAAGGTAATTATGAAATAATAAAGATATAATTTTGCCAGTAATGTAATGAGGTTACATGAAATTAAAATGTAATAAAAATGTAAAGGTATGATGCAATTAAAACACAATGCATATAAATTACCTAATAATATGGAAAGGAATATTTGTATTGGGGTCAGAAGAAATGTAGGAATTGACATTTATTTCAAATGCAAATCACAAAGAGATAGTTCTAGTCATTTATTTGCGCTATAATATAAAATGGTTAAAATTAATATATATAGAATGATAAGAGATAAATATGGGTAATAAGTGCATTAGCTCACAAACATACATACTTTATTCATCCAAAACATGTATAATAAAGACTAGTTATCATTACTAAATAGGTAAAGGTTTAGGTTAGGTTGGAATTTGGAATGTCCCTCATTTATTACTACTACATATAATAAAAGGAATATTAACAATTATAACCATGTAGATTTGAGAGAAGTAAATGTACTAATAAATTAGTATGGAATTAGTGTGTTTAGCTTTATATAATTTTATTCTTTGTTTGTTCATGCTCCGTTGTATTTATGCCTAACATTCTGCCCTTCGATTACATTACTTGTATTTGACAAATTTTAGTATTTTAATTTTGCTGTCTTACTTAACATATTTATCTATTTCAACTCAAATCTATTTGTGTTGTAAACCATTGTATTTACTGGTTTTATATTAGAAACATCTATTTTTAACATAGTATTTACTCTGGAATTGAAAATTGAAAATTTATTTTTCTAATGTAATGTTCTAGCATAATTTACATCATTATCAAGTTTGAATATTCAATATCAGAATTATTTAATGATAAGAATATTTCTTAGATATAATACTTTCCCTAGTTGTTACTATATTGTTCATTAATGTGGAAAGTTGCAACAAGTTTTCAATGCATTTTCCCTTCCTTATTTCAAGCGCATGCATCCATGCTATATATTTAGTGTCATTTTATAAACATAAATAAAAAGAATTTTTTTTTGCAATTAAATTGAATGTAGTAAATGGTAATATGTGATTATAACTATAGCAAATTTGAACGTTATTTGAAATTCAAAAGGTTACAGTTAATTTGAACATAATAAGTGTTTTCAACTTTAAAGGAAAGTAAACGGAAATTTAATTTGAGAAAAATTAAACATACAAGGGGGAAATTTCCTCTCCACTATAAAATATCCTATACACTCTAAACCTAATTCTAATTGCCCAGTCGCCACTCTTATTCCTCAATGGCCATGAACCACCGATTCAAATTCATCAATTTCTTTTTATCCACTGCGAATTAAAATATAAAAAGGGAATCGAAGAGATTCTTCCACTCTTCGATTTTATACAACTATGATCGTTTCTCGTTCAAAGTTTGGGGAGTTCTCAACACTCAAAGGCGCTGCGTTTACACGCTTTTCTAGTCCGATGGGGGTGCAAGTTGCAAGCTTTTTTGGGTGGTAGTGAAGCTCGCCGAGGCGCGCGTCGTAGTGGTGGACGATGGCGGTCTGATGGCGTCGTTGGTGGTGCGTTCTAAAACGAGGTGAGATCTCTAAAATTCAATTTTAATTTTAGAAAATATATTTATGGTAAAAAAAAAATCATTGTGATCGCGACGACTTGATCGAATTATTGTGGTTATGAATGGTTGATATTGGTTGCGACGAAATCGATTGCATTTGTGGTGAATTCACGTGTTATGAAAATGAATTGAATTGTGTAGATCTAGAATTTGCTTATTCATTTAAACTTGCTTATAGAATAAAAACCATGTTTTTTTATTGTATATATGTAGTTGAAATAATCATGCCAATGATAGGAATTGTTTTACAATAATAATATTATTTTTATTGTAATATGTATATGTTAGAATTTGTTAAACAATAAAAATCATTTTTTTTGTGTATTCATGTCATGAAAATGATTTAAATGTTAAATAGATTATTAACGCAATAAAAATCATATTTTTTTATTGTGTATTTATGTCACAAAAATGATTCACATGTTAGTATATTATTAACGCAACAAAAATCATATTTTTTCTATGTTTATGTCATTAAAATGTTAATGTGTCATGTAATATATTACTAGTGCAAGAAAAAATCATATTTTTATTGTATGTTTGTTTTATAAAAATGTTCACTAGTTACTAAAATTGTTGTATGATAAGAATTCACATTTTTATCATAGTTTATGCCATTAAAAATGTTCATAAGCCATTGAAAATATTGTATGATAAAAATTCACATTTTTTATCATATGTTTATGATATGAAAAATGTTCATAAGTTATTAAAAATATTTAAACATGAAAATTCACATTTTTATTGCATGTTCACTTCATTAAAAATGTGCATTTGTCATATAATATGTTAATACAATAAAAATCATATATTTATTGTATGATTGATTCATAAAAGGATCGTGTTTAAAATAAAGCGTTAAAACCTGAAATGTTACATTTTCATTGCATGTTTGATTCACTAAAAAGAAGCATGTTTTAAATAAAAACATGAATTAAAAAGTTACCCTTTTATTTGCATTTAGATGTAAATAAATATAGTATTTAAAAGTTACATTTTTTTTTTCATTTTAGTTGTAGTGAAATGTTAACATTAAGCATTGAATTTGTAAACAATATAGATATTCATTCTTTATTCGTCAAGTTAAACATTGAAATTTGTGTACGAGTAAGGAGAATCATTTTTTTATTTGGTTATTAGGATTATAAGTATGTATGTAGACAATATAAAATTGTCCTTCTTGTTTGAAATTAGAATGGACATATTAGAACTGAATGATCTAATTCGAATAAATGACAAATCATATTTTGTCAATTTTAATTAAACATGCATGACATTTATGATTTAAACATGCATGACATTTATGTTTATCAATTTAAAACATGCATGGCATTTATGTTTATCAATTTAAACATGCATGACATTTATGTTTGTCAATTCAATCATGCATGGCATTTATGATTTATCAATTTAAACATGCATGGCATTTATGTTTATCAATTCTAATTAATCATGCCACATTGGTAAACAAATATCTATCTTCAACATGACAAGTAAATACGTGAATTTTCATTTACACAAAATTCTACCTATAACATGACAAAGTAAAAATAAGCATTTATTGTCATTAACATACATAGGAAATTGTTTATAAATAAAATAAGCATTTATTGTCATTAACATACATAGAAAATTGTTTATAAATAAAATAAGCATTTATTGTCATTAACATACATAGAAAATTGTTTATAAATAAATAAGCATTTATTGTCATTAACATACATAGAAAATTGTTTATAAATAAAATAAGCATTTATGTGTCATTAACATACGTAGGAAATTGTTATAAATGAAATATACATTTATGTATCATGAATACACATAGAAATTTGATTTCAAATAAATGACTATTTATTTGTCATTTGTATAACATAGACATTTGATTTCAAATAAATGACCATTTATTTGTCACATGAATAACATAGAAAAATTGGTTACGAATACGTATTGGGCCAAGACACGAGGTTAAGCCCAACAAGTGGAATAAGTCTGCCCGGAACCAACCGGCATATCCAGCATCCACAAGTTGTAGGCCTAATGTGAGGGGTCTGGCCCATTATAAAACATAAATGGATGAGAAACAATTTAATATGAAGATCATTTATAATATAAAGAATATTTTGATATAATATGCTTTAGTAAAATAATCAATTATTAATTATAATTGTACATGGACACGAGGTTAGGTTATATTTGTGGTGGAAGTCTGCCCGGACCCGACCGGCATATCCAGCAGCCACAAATGTTGAACCTAATGTGAGAGGTCCAAGTGCACAAATACGAAACGGGCCATGACACGAGGTTAAGCCCAACTTGTGGGATAAGTCTGCCCGGAACCAACCGGCACATCCAGCATCCACAAGTCGTAGGCTTAATGTGAGGGGTCTAACACATTACAAAAAAATATGGATAAGATAATGAATTGGGCTATTCAATCTGTTTTAAAATAGCGATGCCATTTTTTAACCCGAACGAGTTTATCAATTTATTTTATCCATGTCATAATGAATATTAAAAGAGGAATAATTTCAAAATGAATATTTTGAAAATTATATTATTTTAATATGAGAAACATTTAGAATATTTAAATTGGATTTAAATGGAAATTATCTACGGATTATTTTAATATTGAATTCTGTGATTATACAGATATTATTTTAGGAATATGGAAGATATTTAGTATCGTTATTTCTGATATGATATCCGTTGGTTTTAGAATTTGACATTAAATATAAGTCGATATAATTCCTATTCAAAGCCTAATATTCAATATCAAGTTAGATTTTGGGTTTGTCATGAATAATGTCTTAAATAACATTATTCTTAAATCCATGTGAGTAAAGAATAATCTTTTTATTAAGATTTAAATGAGATTTCCAAATCTTTTTTTTTATTTGAAATAAAAAGGAAATTAATTATGGGTTGTTTGTGAACAATGTAATATAAAGATTGCATTGTATACAATGTAAAAAGAATATCATTTTAATGTAATATAAAAAGATTACATTTCATTGTAAGTGAGTCAACATTAGAATTTACATTTTTGGTATAAATGATTCATTGTTTTGATAAATTATGAATTTACGTTGTTATTATATATGAAATGATCCATCATTATATATGTTTCGGATGCTGAAATGTTACACATCCATTTACAAGTTACCCGACTTGTTTATGTGATTGGGTCGATAATTTTCACACATCGCCCAAGTGCACAAATAATTTATTATTTGTTTGTTGGTTGAAACCCCACACGGGTATTGGGATAAAAATTGACATACACTAATCCCAATGTTTATTTTTATGTCGATCGATAGATCGACAGGCTGCGATGAGCGTTATTATTTCATTTCAATGCTCACACAGTTATAGATTGCACACTGGATGTTAAATGGATGGTTGGATAATATTCATCATTACTATTATGTACATTCAATGTATGAAATCCCTGTAACCAAAGTTATAGGGTAAATGTCTGAGTCGCATTCTATTTCAGGATTTCCTTTAAATAAAGAATATCTTTTAAAATAAAAACATTGTAATATAAAGATATTTTAAAATAAAGAGTATTGTATTACAAAGAATATTTTATATTAAGAATCTTTTTATATAAAGGTTATTTTTAATAGTAAATATTTTAAATGATATTTAACAAAGAATAATTCTATGTCCGTCCTTGGATGGACAAAAGATTAATATATTTTATAGAAATAAACTAGTTATTAACTAGGATAATTCTTTAAGTTAAGATTTAATGAAGTCTTCTAAATTGAATAATATTTCAGTGGAAGTAAATAAATGAATTAGATTTGGGTTGTCGTGAACGGTGTCTGAAATAACACTGTTCTTTAACCCCATATTAAAGAATAAAATCTTTTAATTAAGATTTTAGAGTTTCCATCGTATTTAGTAATTGAAATAAAACGATATGTGAATTGGGTTTATCGTGAAATATGTTTTAAACGACAGTTGTTCTTTAACCCAATTTACATTGAAATGTGATTTAGAATTTATAAATCTTTTTATCAAGATTTAAAAAGAATACTCCAAAGTTTAGTTTTCCAATTTAATATAAATTAAATTGGAATTGAATGGGAATTCGATTTGATAATATTCGAGATAGGCTTTTGTAAAAGAAGACTGATAATACATATGGAATTTAAAAGGTCTTGCCGTTATTCCATTTATATTATTGGTCTAATACAAAAATTTATATCGATTATTCATTGATTTGATTTCTGCGAAAATTCCATAATTAATGGAAGACGATTTTGGGTTTATCGTGAACAATGTTTTTAAGTGACATTGATTGAAGTTGTAATAATCATTTAATAATGATTTTGATATTAAACCCACATTGGAGTTTAATGAATCTTTAAAAAGATGATAAAAGGTAAATTTTAAAGGAATTTATCTTTGATAAAATTAATGGGAATTTTTTCCTAATAAAATGAATATTCTATTTAAAAGAATATTCTGAATTGGAATGAGACGTTGGATGTGTTTTTATAGCATTTGACTTTTAATTATAAAATACGCGAATTATTCGGAAAGACCGGGTTTAACCCATTCCGAATATTTATCACGACGATGAAGAGTCGAAGATGAAGACGATGGTTGAAGACCAACGATCTTCACATCGAATGGATGAGAACTACTGATGCTCTGGACTGGGTCGCTCCCAGGACTGGGATAAAGTGGTAGTTGTCCGGACGTATTGTTGATTGTTCGGATATACGAGGTATAAAGTGCCTCCGGTTTCGTTCAGACCCAGAACGGACTTGTAAATGGATTGTGTGTCTGACATTGTATTCCTTTCTACTGTATATATTGAACGCTACTAATTATATATTTCTTCTTGGTGGTGAAGAATTTATTCTTTACTTATCACCCTTCTCTAAGACGTATGAGCTTAGAGGTTATATATATATATATATATATATATATATATATATATATATATTGGTAGATGATCAGTGATATGGTAGGGTCTGACAATGTGGCATGCTAAGATGCAAATGATCAAGGCTCTTGTTGAAAAGCAGGCCTTGTGGTTGATAATCAAAGCATAGCCTATTTAGGCATAACTTTGTGTATATCGTGACTTCGCGAACCTCACACACCGGTTGAGTCTAAAATGGGGGAAGGGAACGCAAGGAGTGCACACGTTTCTTTCTAGCTAGAAGTGGTGTCAGTGCTTAAACTGACTAACATTTACTTATGTGGATGATGGAATTTTTGCGAGGCCTCGGTTTATTCTTATCAGTCGCCCACGACCAATTTGTAGGTCCAATAGGATCGGGAAGCGTGTGTTCAGGCATAACTAATCCATTAAAGTATTTGTGGACCGGCCCTGCAGGATCCAAGGGTTCGCCAGCGTCCAAATCCTGAGACATTGCTAGAGTGTCTCAAATCGGTAAGGATCTCCTCCCTAGCCTTGACTCATGATGGAAACCCAATTTCCAATACGCCTTTTGCGGTTTTGATTGTATAACTAGTATGGCGACATACTAGATGGTAGCTATGCCGTCTAGGATTAATACATTTATTTTGAAATGTTTTTATTAAAATATATACACACTTATAATAATATCATTTTTACGTATCAAGCATCTTTTGACCATTATAAGGTAAAACCCTATCCTCCGGTTTGCGTTGCATTGTGTGATGGGACTTGGGTCTTATAATGGTTTCATTTTTCTACAAAGCATTTCGTTATTTGATGATTTACTTATTTTATGCACTGGCAATCCAATGGAGTAAACCCGTTCCGCGTTAGCGGCGTGGTCCTGTGATTAGCCTTCTTATTAGATAAGTTAGGTTAGATTTCTCACACCAGTCCCACGACTGACCTGCAGTTTGTTTCACTTTGCAAACTCGGGTACCCTCTTTCCACACGGGCAGTCGAGTAGCTTTTTGCAGATATTTATCTCGAAAGCAGGATCTTGGATTGAAGTCTGAAGCCGGGTCCAGAAATATTGATAGCCTTCCGCTGAAATTGTTTTCCGCTGCATTGTATTACTTTTGTTGTAATTTATCTTCCGTTGTAATTTGTACCAATGTACTCTGATATATTTTGTACTCTGATGTAACATCTATTATTGATGTTATAAAAGTCTGTGTTGTTGTTCTGATGTATTGTATGCCCAGAGTTGATGCATTCGAGGTTTCCAACTTGGGATCAGACCTGTGTGGTTTATGGTCGGTTCCAAGGGTGGGAATTTTCGGGTCATCACAGCTGGTATCAGAGCTTTGGTTAGCTCAAATCTTTGGGGTACAACTCGTTAGGACTGAACAAAGGACTCATCAGAGATTGGATTAGCAATATCCAATAAGAATACTCATTAGAGATAGGATCAGTAGCATCCTAGAATGAGAAAACTCACTAGAGATGGGGTTAGTAATGCCCTAGAATGAGTTAGAGTGAAAATTTTATAATTAACGTACTTGTAATTATATATATGATTCGATTTTAGCAAATATGATTTTTGAATATATAAAAGTTATATATTTTTGAAAATTTAATCAACTAATTGATTGATGATGGTATTGTGTGAATATTAAATTCAACTAATAAAATTAGCAAACAATAAAAGAATGAAAATTAAATTTACTAAATAAACAACTTTTAGCTCATTTCCTTTTCGAGGACGAAAAGATTTTAAGTGGGGGAGATTGTAACAACCTGTAAATTCTGAACCAATTTAAAATTTTTATTTTAGAAAATTTTAATGAATTTGGAGAATATAAAATAATTTATTTAAATAGTAATGGCTAAAAATTTATTTTAATCGAAGTTAAAACGAATAAATTTAAATTTAATTATAAAAGAAGTTAAAACTAGCGCGGTAGTTTGAAATTTTAAATAGAAAATGCATCAAATATATATATATATATAAAGAATATATGTCCAAAATTAAATATTGAGATGTCAAAATAGATAAATTTAATGCACATTTATTGTCTCACTGACATTATTTTTTTATATTTTTTTTGTATATATTAGCTAGAACGTTTCATTCAATTTAAATGCATGCATTAATTTTAGTTTCCTTTTCCTTTTCAATCTGACGTACTTTAAAAAAAAGTAATTATGAAATAATAAAGATATAATTTTGCCAGTAATGTAATGAGGTTACATGAAATTAAAATGTAATAAAAATGTAAAGGTATGATGCAATTAAAATACAATGCATATAAATTACCTAATAATATGGAAAGGAATATTTGTATTGGGGTCAGAAGAAATGTAGGAATTGATATTTATTTCAAACGCAAATCACAAAGAGATAGTTCCTGTCATTTATTTGCGCTATAATATAAAATGGTTAAAATTAATATATATATAGAATGATAAGAGATAAATATGGGTAATAAGTGCATTAACTCACAAACATACATACTTTATTCATCCAAAACATGTATAATAAAGGCTAGTTATCATTACTAAATAGGTAAAGGTTTAGGTTAGGTTGGAATTTGAAATGTCCCTCATTTATTACTACTACATATAATAAAAGGAATATTAACAATTATAACCATGTAGATTTGAGAGAAGTAAATGTACTAATAAATTAGTATGGAATTAGTGTGTTTAGCTTTATATAATTTTATTCTTTGTTTGTTCATGCTCCTTTGTATTTATGCCTAACATTCTGCCCTTCTATTACATTACTTGTATTTGACAAATTTTAGTATTTTAATTTTGCTGTCTTACTTAACATATTTATCTATTTCAACTCAAATCTATTTGTGTTGTAAACCATTGTATTTACTGGTTTTATATTAGAAACATCTATTTTTAACATAGTATTTACTCTAGAATTGAAAATACTTTTGAAAATTTATTTTTCTAATGTAATGTTCTAGCATAATTTACATCATTAACAAGTTTGAATATTCAATATCAGAATTCTTTAATGATAAGAATATTTCTTAAATATAATACTTTCCCCAGTTGTTACTATAATGTTCATTGATGTGGAAAGTTGCAACAAGTTTTCAATGGATTTTCCCTTCCTTATTTCAAGTGCATGCATCCATGCTATATATTTAGTGTCATTTATAAACATAAATAAAAAGAATTTTTTTTTGCAATTAAATTGAATGTAGTAAATGGTAATATGTGATTATAACTATAGCAAATGTGAACGTGATTTGAAATTCAAAAGGTTACAGTTAATTTGAACATAATAAGTGTTTTCAACTTTAAAGGAAAGTAAACGGAAATTTAATTTGAGAAAAATTAAACATACAAGGGGGAAATTTCCTCTCCACTATAAAATATCCTATACACTCTAAACCTAATTCTAATTGCCCAGTCGCCACTCTTATTCCTCAATGGCCATGAACCTCCGATTCAAATTCATCAATTTCTTTTTATCCATTGCGAATTAAAATATAAAAAGGGAATCGAAGAGATTCTTCCACTCTTCGATTGTATACCACTATGATCGTTTCTCGTTCAAAGTTTGGGGAGTTCTCAACACTCAAAGGCGCTGCGTTTGCACGCTTTTCTAGTCCGATGGGGGTGCAAGTTGCAAGCTTTTTGGGGTGGTGGTGAAGCTCGCCAAGGCGAGCGTCGTAGTGGACGATGGCGGTCCGATGGTGGCGTTGGTGGTGCATTCTAAAACGAGGTGAGATCTCTAAAATTCAATTTTAAATTTAGAAAATATATTTGTGGAAAAAAAATTCATTGTGATCGCGACGACTTGATTGAATTATTGTGGTTATGAATGGTTGATATTGGTTGCGACGAAATCGATTGCATTTGTGGTGAATTCACATGTTGTGAAAATGGATTGAATTTTGTAGATCTAGAATTTTCTTATTCATTTGAACTTGCTTATAGAATAAAAACCATGTTTTTTTATTGTATATGTAGTTGAAATAATCATGCCAATGATAGGAATTGTTTTACAATGATAATATTATTTTTATTGTAATATGTATATGTTAGAATTTGTTGAACAATAAAAATCATTTTTTTTTGTGTATTCATGTCATGAAAATGATTTAAATGTTAAGTAGATTATTAACGCAATAAAAACCATATTTTTATTGTGTATTTATGTCACAAAAATGATTCACATGTTAGTATATTATTAACGCAACAAAAATCATATTTTTTCTATGTTTATGTCATTAAAATGTTAATATGTCATGTAATATATTACTAGTGCAAGAAAAAATCATATTTTTATTGTATGTTTGTTTTATAAAAATATTCACTAGTGTAACGTCCCGTATTTTCTGGCCATTTTATTGAATATTTTATTTATTTAAAATATTGATTTTATATAATCGATTTAACCATTTTAATGTGAATATTTAAATTATATTAAATATATAGTAATATTTTATTTTCGGCATATTTAGAAAATGTCGATTTTGTTGTATAACGTGAACGGGAATTTAAAATGGTTTATTATTGGTCGTGTTGAAATTATCATGGCGATTTCGTGTATTAAAACGACGTTATAACGTTTAATTTGTAATTTAATTAAATAACGAGCTGCAGCGGCGCAGCAGTTCGCGATTTGGCATTTTGAACTTTAATTGGTCGTATCGGGTTCAAAATAAGTCGGATTTCCTCGAAACAAGAAACGTCGGGACCGGTTTGACGATATCTTTCCAATGGCAGAGAAAAATCCAATTTTCATAGTGTAGATTTTATTTTATGTCCAAATCAAATTTTGAAAAGGTCGCTATGGAATTCCTTTATATATTATAGCGATTTATTTATATAAATAAATGATTTTTAAATATTTTAAATATCGATTTGGCTTCAAACTCAACCCGAGCTATTTTATCTTAGTAATATACGATATTCTAGTCGTGTATGGCCAATTTCAATATTTTGATATTATTATATTGAGGTATTTTAAAATTGGTTTATTTTATTCGAATTGGCCAGTTATAAAAGGGCCATTTTTCAAACGACCTCTGTTTTCGACGAAACAAATTTTGTTGGGACCATAACAGTAAATTATTGCCAGATTTTCAGACGGCGCGTCAATCGGTGTTATTCTGTCAGCGTGGAAAAATAAAATGTAAAATAAATCGATCCTATTTGGACGTTTACAAACGCTATTGGAGCAAACAGACTCGGAATTCGACGAAACAAGTTTCATTAGGACCGTATCGTCAAAATATACTATGCCGTCCAGTTGCGTCTCGAACGGGGTTTGTATGTGAGCGCAGCAGCGAATAAACGACGTTCGAAATAGCGATAGGTACGAAATAAAAATCATTAGTCAGCGTCGCTCGTCAAATCAACATAAAATATATTATTTTCACACTATATATACACTATACTTTCAGCCTAAATCAGCCAAGCCAAATTCCTCCATGTAATTTTGTAGAAAAGTCCCTGTTTACAAAATCAATTATATCTTCCAATCCGTGAAGAATTTTCCATGGCAACCTAAAGCAAAGTAGTAGATCGAGGAGTGATCTAGCTGCTGACAAAAGTTGGGGTGGTTTCTTCGACCGTGGTGGCCGGAATTCGCGATGGACAGCGAAGAGTGACTTTCGTTCTTGGCTGAAATTCGAGAGACTGGGTTGATTTTGGGTGACGGGACCTTAGGGCTTTTGTAGAGGAGAGGCAGGGCTTCGTTTTGGCGGTGGTGGCATGACCTCTGGTGGTCGGAGGAGGGAGAACTAGCGAGATGAATGGAGAGTGTGATTTTGGGTTTGCTTTTCGAAGTCATGAATGGAAATGGACAATTTTCGGCGGCTGTGGTCATCGTTGGTGTCGCGGCCTAGGGGGGACGGTGCTGGGTGGCGAGGCGGAGGTGCAGGCGTGGGTCCAGTGATCTGAAGCGAAGTGTGGCAACGGATTTTTGAGGATGAACCGGTACCGGTTCCAGTTGGGCTCGGGTTTCAGGTGATAGGGGGGTCATTGGAGGCTGGCGTCGGGGGGGGGGGGGGGGAGGGACCAGGGTGGCCAGGCGATGTCAGCGAGACCGATGGTGGCGATTCCGGTGGTCGTATGTAGTGGCGGAGGTGAGTTATTGGTTGGAGCTTTCCGTTGAAATCAAAGAAGAAGGAGTCGGGTTTTTGGTTCGAACGAAAGGGAAAACGCGTGGACCTGGGAGTAAATTGCTGACGTGGCCTTTAAGGGGGTAATTAACGGTGAGATTTGTTAATTAATATAATTAATTAATTCTTAGTTTAATTTAAATATCGTTTAAATTTTATAAACTGCAGCGTAACTTCGTCATACGATAATGAAATTTCGCGAAACAGGATCCGTTGGGATCGCAGGGATGAGACCTATCCGATGACACTGACTAGGAGTCATTCTGACGCAGTTGAAAATTCAGCCAATTTTGGACGTTTGTCTCAAATTAAAAGAAACAAACGCGTCCACCATCGACCAGAATAAACTCTGGTGAGTTAATTCTCACACCTTCTGGAATTCTGTGATGTGGTAAATTCATATTTAAAATATAATTTACCATTAAAAATATAAATTGGTTGATTGGTTGATTATTGGTTGATTGGTTGCAGTTATTTATAATTCATCGTTTTAAATTCACAGATGATTGAAATTTATTTCATATATTGTTATGAAATGCCTAACAAGCTGTGATGCAGGGAAGGACAGGTTGGAGGGATCCGACCGGATTCCTCAAATATTATATATGTTGTTGTTTCATATTATTGATATTTGAACTGATTGAACACCATATGGTTGAAAAACCTGTATTGAGTGTGATGATTGAACAAGTATTCACCCGTGTTGTATTTTAAATCAACCGACAGTGTTGATTTGGTAATTGGCAGTGAATGACCTAAATTGTGTTGTTTTAGCCGTCGATTTACTGTTCGGTGAAACAACGCAGTTTTAAAGTTATAAATTATTTTATAACTAAATTGGGACTTTTCAAGTATTTTATTTAAGTAATTGAATAAGTAGTTTATAACTAAATAATTTAATCAAGTTTATAAAAGAACCATTTAAATGGTGAGTGGGAAAATCGTATGATGTTTAATCCAGGTTTTCAAACGAGATTTGAAAATGAGCTTTTATAAGTGAATGGGGAAATTCGAATGAAGTTCTACTTAATGTTTTATTTATTTAGTAAGGCGAATTCAAAGTGAATGAAATTGGATAATTGATTTGAAATAAATTATAATGGTGGGCTTAGAATAAGATATAAGAAGTGTGAAAAGAGGTCAAATGGATTATTACAAGTAATAAGCCTCGAATAAAGCTAAGTTTAAAAATGAGGTTTTTAAAAACCAAAGTAATGATTTTAAGGGATTGGATCAAGCGAAAAGTGAAATTGGCTAAGGATTCGAACGTAAAGGAAAAAACACATAAGCTAGTTGATGATAAATATTGGTAAAGGATTTTTGGAAATAAATCCAAGTAGGGTGTTATTGAAAAGAAGGGCGTAAGTAGTCATTTGTTATAAAATCCAATACCAAGGGTTATATTAAGAAGGCCAATAGAATAAAGCAAATTACTTGACAAGAGATTTTGATTTTTAATCAAAATGTTATAATGATTCAAGTTAAAGGTGGAGCTTTGTGGACCTGTACTTAATCAAAGAAATTAAGTAAAGAGATTATATAGAACGAGGATTTCAAATGTAAGAAAACGATGTTGTAAAACTAGATTTGAAATCAAAGTGATAAACGAGATTCGAGTATTAGTGGTTAAGTGAAGAACTGGTATCATTCTGAGATGAGGACGTTGTCGATCAAGGTCTGAGAGGTAAATAGAATACCCCAACTTGAACGGCTTCATTTTTATCAAGGAATGGTATTAGTTGAAATGAGTGAAAGGTGTTGTGATTGACGTGATGTCCCATTCGTGAAGTATTGAAAATGAATGCAAGATTTTGGGAAATAAATAATATGGAAATATTAGTTTCAAAGGAAATAAGAATATTGATTTCAAATTATATCAAATATTTGTTATTCAATTAGAGTTGATCAAATACAGTATTTGAGTTAGAGTTAGTCAAACATAGTTATTCAGAAAGAGTCACCATTGCGTACGACTGCTAGCGAAATTCGCAGGGCTGCAGATAGCCTACGGCAGTCGGATGTTTCCTGGGGGAATCAGGCGTAACCATTGTGATCGCTGCGATCTAGAGTCAAGCGAATGGAGTTAAGTCGAGTATTAGTTAATCGATAAGAGTAATCAAGTCTAGTTAGTCCAGTCGAGTTATATAAGTCAGGTTAGTCAAGTTAGAGTTAATCAATCAAAGTAAATCAGTCATAGTTAGTCAAAAGGGAATTCGGTTAAATATATTTTAAAAGAGGTCGAGTTGTGTCAAGTGCTGAATCAGCAAACTCATTGTATTCACACTATTTGTTATTTGATAGTTAAATCACCAACTATCAAACCAGACCAATACGCTTGTTGGTATGGAAAGTCCAGGATCGAATTATATTCGAATACCATTCCAACCAACAATACGTGAAGATGTAATTGAAGATGGAGCAATCGAAGACCATTGATGAGACGACCCGAACTCCCCCGGTCTCCGAAGAGAAGGGAAAAGACGAATTGTTTTGAGAACACGACAAATCAGAACGCAGACGGAAGAACATTTCATTGTATATTACAACAATGCATCAGATTACAAGAATATACAGAGTATAAATGAATATTACACAGAAATATCATAGATTTAAATTACATTTAAATACATAGCAGCGGAAAATAATACAATACACAACTGAAGGGGAAATACGGATACAAAGCTTTCCGGATATCGTTCCAGCTGTAAACCAGGATCCTGTGAATATAAATCTGCAAAACTAAAACTACTAGCTGCCCGTGTCGAAAATAGGGGCACCCAGAGTTTAGGTAAAAACAATAAACTCCGGGCCAGTCATGGGACTGGTGTGAGAACTAAAACAGTTATTTATCTTTATTTTCAAAGTAAGGTAAATCAAGGGACCACGCCGTATAACACGGAACGGGTTTCCTCCCAAGAATACCAGTGCATAAAACAACATCGCAATGCTAAATAAAGAACAATGAAGCTATTATAAGACCCAGTTCCCATCACACAATGCAACGCAAGCCGGAGGATAGGGTTTTTACCTTATAATAGCCAAAGAATGCTTGATACGTTTAAAACAGATTATTTGATA
The DNA here is from genome assembly GCA_030737875.1 of Allium sativum. Lineage (NCBI taxonomy): Eukaryota > Viridiplantae > Streptophyta > Magnoliopsida > Asparagales > Amaryllidaceae > Allium > Allium sativum. Next base: position 1,044,423,763 of record CM060922.1, read on the forward strand.
CTATTATAAGTGCATAGTGTATAAAACAACTTCAAATCATAAGTATCAATCATAGACGGCATAAGCGCCCCATCCCACTATGTCGCCATACTAGGTTCTACAAATAAAACCGCAAATGTCACGTATTTGGAAATTGGATTTCCATCTATGAACCGAGGCAAAAGATAGTCCTCAACTGATTCGAGACTCTCTAGCCCGAGCCTCAGGATCAGAACGCATCAACCCTTTGGATCGTCAGGGCCGGTCCACCGATGTGGATTATTATGCCTGAACACTACGTTTCCCCGCCCTTTGGGGCGTAAATGAGCCAACGAATGACTCCATCGGACCCGGATCGTCCGATCTAACCGAGGCGCCTCGCAACAGCAACAACCACACAGGTGAAAAGTATATAAATGTCAGGGCTGGTAGGTCACTGACACCACCCTAGCTAGAAGGAAACGCATGCCCTCCCTGATGTCCTCTCCCGTTTCTGGTTCACAACCGGGGTGTGAGGCTCGCGAATTCACGTTACACAAAGCTGTGCCACACAGGCTGTGCTTTGATCATCACCACAAGACTTCGCTTTTCAACAGAAGCCTTGATCAATTGCCACTTAGCATGCCACACAGGCAAACCACTCTATGCAACCGATATCAGTCACACAGAATGAAATCCAATGTCAGACACACAGTCCATTTACAAGTCCGTTCTGGGTCTGAACGAAACCGGAGGCACTTTCCTCGCATATCCATCGATCTCCAAGCACATCTGGACGATCACCAATTGTTTCCATCTTCTTGGGTGTACAGCCCAATCAAGATCATCAGTAATCACCCAAACGATGTGAAGACTTTCGGTCTTCGACCACCGTCTTCATCTTCGACACCACGTCGAAACAGTTATTCAGAATGGGATAAACCCGGTCTTTCTGAATAACTCGCGTATATATTAAACAAGTGTTACACAAACACAACATACGCCTCATTCCAATTCAGAATATTCTTTTTATTCAAATACTCTTATATTTTGGGAAAGGTTCCCATTAATTTTATCAAAGATAAATTCTTTAAATTTATTCTTTAATCTCCTTTGAATATCAATTCAAACTAGTCGGGATTAGCGAACCACACCGAAGTAATCATTTATTTTAACTTCCCAATCCCAACCTATTCATCCCATGAAGTAAAACTGGTAATACTTCATACCTAACACCACGGTGTTATCGGTAAATTCAATTAACATTTCACGTTCAAATCTAATTAAAGATTTAACTATCGCCTGGAGCAAAACTGGTGATACTCAATTCTCGATCTTTTCAATCTAATTAAAGATTCATTAAAACTCCACTTAGTTTTAATCTTCACAGAAATCAATATCCTGTCTTTAACTGGGTTAAAGAACCAATGTCATTTAAAACACGGTCCACAATAAACCCAAAATCACATTCATTAATTACCGGGTTAAAGAGCAAGTGTTATTTAAAACACTGTTCACGATAAACCCAAAAATCAATACCAGTTCAATTCCAATTAAATATTATTTAATTGGTACACTTCATTAAATCTAAATAAAAAGGTTTAATCTTTTCTCAACTGGGTTCAAGAACAGTGTTAATAAAGACACCATTCACAACAAACCCAAATCACATTTGATATTAAATACGAGGCTCTGAATAGAAAATATATCGGCTTATATTCAATATCAAATTCTACGACCAACAAATATCGTATTGGAAATAACGATATATATACATATCTTTCAAATTTCCATAACAACATCTGTATGTTCACGAAATCCAACCTCGAAATATTCCAAAGACAATTTCGATTCAAACCCATTCCAATTCAATTATTGGAAATTCTGGTTATATTTCAAAACCATTTCAAACTCACTTTATTTATTTTTAAAAATAAATAAATTACTATTCTAGTTCAAAACTAGTTCTTTTCGATAAGAATCTATTTTTATCTTTTCAAATATGGAGTTTTTCATCCCAATTCTCCACAAATCATTTCTTATGATTTTACACAAATTATTACTATTTTTAATAATTTTATCAAGGCCCGTACAGTCGATTTCCATCAACGGCCATCGAATTGCACTTATAGTGACCTTTTCCAAATTTGATTTGTACATAATTCCAAATCCAACCGTTAGATTTCTAATTTCTAATAATTGTTAGAAAGCTCTTTTCGATACGAACCCAACGGTTCTGGTTTTAGGAGAATCCGACGGTCGGATCTCCCGCAATATCCGTTCGAAGTCAATGGTCGAAATTCGCAACTGCCGCGGCGCGGCACGTTCCATTCAGGCCATTATATTATATATATATAATATATACTTCGTCGATTTCCTATTCAAAACGTGCTTTATAAATCGTTTTAAATTTGTTTTCAAAACGATTTCAACTTCATTCCTAGTTCAGATCAAAATTGAATTTTTTTTCCTTATAAATTCGTTTTAAATTCATTTCAAATTGATTTCAATTCAAATTGATTTCTAATTCAATTTCAGTTCGTTCTCAATTCAGTTCAATTTCAATTCGAATTCATTTATATTCAATTTCAATTCGAATTCATTTATATTCAATTTCAATTCGAATTCATTTCTATTCAATTTAATTCGAATTCATTTCTATTCAATTTAATTCGAATTCACTTATATTCAATTTAATTTGAATTTCAATTCTTTTCAAAATTTCAGATTTTGAAATCACTTTCGATATTCGTTATAAAATGAACAAAATCGATGTAAATATCGATCAAGTCGAAATGGCGTAAATCTAATCAACACGGCTTCATATATTCATATTTTCAAATATTTCTTTTTCAAATATTTCTATTCAAATATTTCTTTTTCAAATATTTCTATTTCAAATATTTCTATTCAAATATTTCTATTCAAATATTTCTATTTCGAATATGGAATGAGGCCCAATCAATTACCATATAATGTTGATTATATGGATTTTCTACAACACATATATACAATAACAACGATGAATAATCAACCATCATCCAAAGTACATTCTACACTGTATAAGCATCAAATATAAATATTCAACGCTTATAACAGCCTGTCAATCAATCGATCGACATACAACTAAACAATCGGGATTAGTGTACGTCAAATATCATCCCAATACCCGTGTGGGGTTTCAAACAATCAAACACAGATTTTATTTGTGCAGTTGGGCGATGTGTAAAATTTATCGTCCCAATCAATATCAGTCAAATGTGTATATAAACAAATCGTCCGATTTGTTTATTTTTATTTCATTTTATATACACGTTAAAAATTCTATTTTTAACTATAAAATATTTTATTTCATTTCATATCACATCACACAATCAACTACACATCAACATCAAACAAACAAGCATATAAGCCGTCCATGGTCTGTGGACGACGGGTGTCGGGTGCTACTAAACACCGTCTGCATCCTAGTATATATATATAACTAGAAAATTAAATTAAAGAGTGAGAAATTCTCACAGAATAGCTAATCCAACGCCACGACTCTTCTTAGGTAGAAATCTTCATCGTTCTTGCCTTTTGTCACTTCTTTGCCCGTAGCCACTACATATATAAAAATCACATTTTTACTTCGCTATTCAATATATAAAAATCGAATTTTTACTATGCTATTCAATATATAAAAATGGAATTTTTACTATGCTATTCAATATATAAAAATCGAATTTTTACTATGCTATTGAATATATAAAAATCGAATTTTTACTATGCCATTCAATATATAAAAATAGAATTTTTACTATGCTATTCAATATATAAAAATCGAATTTTTACTATGCTATTCAATATATAAAAAAATCGAATTTTTACTATGCTATTCAATATATAAAAAAATCGAATTTTTACTTCGTTATTCATTATATAAAAATCATATCTTTACATTGCTACTACCATAAAGAACACATCTTTAACATTTCCACTATATAAAAATTATTTTTCTGTTCCTTCTATATTGTAAAAAATCATATTTTTAATCTTCACAACATGTAAAAATTATATTTTTAACCTTCTACTATAATAAAAATTATATTTTTAATCTCCTACTATAATAAAAATTATATTTTTATGAAAACAAAGATCATACCTTTCTTATTAAATTAAAACTGAATTTAAACCATGTTTTATATAAATTGAAATCAGATTTTAAACTGATTAAATTAAGCTAAATCGTTAAAATAAATTAAAGCAAAACAAAAGAAATGAAAATAAAAAATAAAAAGGACTTACAGCGGATGTGGGGGGGGGGGGGGGGTCTTCGATCGCGGCGGCAGGAGGATGGGGGGGTGTATCGATCGTGCAGAGGAGGATAGGGGGGTCTTCGATCGCGCGGAGGAGGATGGGGGGGTCTTCGATCGCGCGGAGGAGGAGGGTGTCGCAGGCGGTCTTCGAGCAAGGGGGGTGTCGCGGTCTGGCGCGGGGGGGGGGGGGGGATCGTGCGGTGGCGCGCCGCCTGGGGGAGGGGGTCGGCGGTAGCTTAGGTTTTTTTTTTCCAATTCGATTTTATGATTGAAGAAAAAGGTAACGGGGGGGGGGGGGGGGGTCTTAGTGTAAAGTAGATGGAAGGGGGGAATTTATTTTAATTAATTTAATATTTTAAATTTCTGAAATGTTGACTTTTTATTTCCACTTCGAAACGAGACCCACCGCCTGTCGTCCCTAGCGTTTCACCCCCATTCCGAACACAATGGGATATGTGTCGTAAGCTGATTCGATCGTCTCGATCAGCTTTTGTTAAAATCAAAATATAACTCTATATATTGAATTTGAACGCGTATTTCAATTTACTGGGGTCACATACTAACTCTATAAATCCCAGAAAAATATTTTCTAGCTTCGTATTGACGATACGGTCCTAACAAAACTAGTTTCGTCGAATTCTGAGACCGTTAGAAAAATGGCCATTTTCCAGTCGATTAAAATCAACTGAAACTGGTCAAACACGTTTTCTTTTTGCCACGCTCACATATTGATTCGAAAAATTATGAAATTTGAAACCTAGCAATTACTTTACATCACGGACCCAACAAAAGTGGTTTCGTCGAAATCCGAGGTCGTTTGCAAAATTCCCATTTTTAAGGGCCTGAATTCCATAGCGACTATTCAGAATTTTCAACTGGACGTATCTTTTGATTCCTGCTATGAAATTTCAATCATTCAGATTCATTGGAAAGATATTATCAATTAGATCCTATTATTTTTGGTTTCACTAAAATCCGGATTGTTTTGCACCCGGTACATTCATTTGAAGTTTGAAATTGAATTATCGAACTACCGCGCCATTTTCAATTCCTTTTATAATTATAAATAATTATTTATATTCTAACGACGAACTATATATTATATATGTTCGATTTATATTCAAAATAAATTTCTCGTCGATATTATTTAAAATAATCTATTTTAAATAATCAAAATTCGCTAAAATTGCCAAAATAAAAATTTTAAACTGGCCCAGATTTTCGGGTTGTTACAGTTGATCCTCGTAAGCGGAAGAACTATTTGTCAAATCTCTCTGACTTGCAACCAGAATTATTTTGATTTGTGATTCTGTCGTGGTTGAAATCTATGGGTTGCAAGGACTTCTCGCTACTGATTCATGGGGTGATTCCTATATGATATGCAGTAGGAGAGTACCTTCGATTCATCCTGTTCCTGGATGACTTGTATGGACGGATGTCTGACAGAGTATTTCCAAAGGAATTGCATGCATTGATTTCTCCAAATGTACGATAATTGATGGCGGAGAAATGGTTATTCTCTAGCCAAATAAACTAGAGTATTTTTGTGGATGTCAATCAAGTGTGATCTGGCGGATCTGACGATGTGACATTCAAAGTTAATGGTGGCCAGATGTTTTAAAAGAATTTTAGCCTCAAGCCTCATCAACCGGGAAATGACAAAAATCGGGCAGGCAACATGGCTATGTGGGTCGGTCCCATTAGGATGTATGATCACCTATCTAGAGAAATTCCTTTTGCTTCTTAAATCTATCGATGCTGTCCTTTTTTCGGGCAGACGGTTGCTGATCCCAACCGTCGGTGATATACATTCGATACACTCAAGCGAAATGAGTGGTCAGTCATGTGAGGGCCAGGTTGCAAGACGTTCTTGTTAAACCCAGTGTATTCACCTCTAGAGATACACTATCGGCAGGTGGACCCACACCTTGTCATAGTTGGAATCCAATATCCAATAAGCGCCCGCGGTTTTCAATTGTATACTATATATGGGGAGTGTGAGATGCAAGCGTTCCTCTAGATTGCTAATTATTTGTATTTAGACATTATGATAATATCAGATCAAAGTATGATTTCAAAAATGGTTTGGGTTATAGTTAGGTAAAAACCGTCCATGTTTATGTGTGGACTGGTCTTACTATTATCCTTTTATTTCGAAAGGATTTTTGCAAAGTTAAACAAGTTGAGTGTTTGTTATGTGAATTTATCACTGATAGTATTCCATACTGACCCGGTGTATTTTGTTTTAAATCAAATGTGCTCGGGTCAGACCGAGTATGTTCCAGGTTAGGCTTCGCTTGGAGTTTCAGGAGCTAGAAGCAGGCGGCTTCACCGTTAGATATACAAAGTTATTTTCCGCTGTGACTGATACATGTTGTACTCTGATGATTGGTATGTATACTAAGTTCTTTTGTATAAAGAGATTTGTTATATTATATTTTATTCGTTCCGTTGTGAGATTCTGATGTGTTCTTCTTCTTTCTTCTATTCTGATATTTCTTTCTTTCTATTCTCACCATCTAACTTCTTCTCATGACAATCCAGTGATTTCGATGCTTGATTAGTCGACATGGTGATTTTATATCGATTTTTCGGGGTCAAAAACTGCTGGGTCGCTACAGTGGTATCAGAGCTATTGGTTTAGAGATAACCTTGGCTCTGTGGTGTGACTCAATAGAGATGGGGTTAGTAACACTCTAGATTGAGTTTGAGTGTATATATGAGAGCGCGTATTTGAATTTTGATATAAAATTATTTTTGAAATTATTTTTTTCCAGTTTATTTTATAATAAAATAAAAGTAAAGAATATTATAGTATGGGCAAATTGTTTGGATTTGTTATTGTTGATTGTGTGTTATGTGGGATTGTGTGGTTGGTTGCTCGGATATAACCTAAACATGAATCGATTGGTTTAAAACCAATCTGAAATAAATAAGTCGAATAATCAACCCAAATCTAATAAAATCCAAATGGATAATTAAGGAAATAATTGAAGTAATTATAAATAATTGTAATCTCGTGTGGATTGAATCGTGTGTAATTGGTTGATGGGAATGCTATGGATGTTTTGAACCTCTGACCTTTGTTTGATACTAATGAATTCGTTGAGTTGAGAACAGGTGCAGAAGTGCCAATTCAGCTTTAAAATCCGATCAAAAGAGAAATTCGGGAGTTAATTGAATACAGTTTGAATAGAGCTGCGTTATAATTCAGCGGCTCGAGTATAAAATATTGTTTATCGCGTAGTAACGCTCGCAAAAAGGTACGCCTACGCAAATATGAAATTTTTGGTTTTATTTGGGTTTTGAGTTTGGATTTTGATTTTTCCGACCATGAGAGTCGATGTATACATATTTCATGATCTTGCGATATTGCAGATGGTCCTCCGTAAAGGGGAGATTCTGCCGAAATTTTTCCAAAATTTAAGGTGTTAGAAATTTTTTGAGATTTTTGGAAAATTCTTTTATTCGAAATAAATTGGTTTAACACCAATTAGATTTATTTTGAAAATTAAAATCGAGATTTTAAATTTAATATTATTATAAAGACAATAGGTTATGAGGTTCTTTCTACCTTAGCAATTTCGAGGACAAAATTATTTTAAGGGGGAAGGAATGTAACGTACTGTATTTTCTGGCCATTTTATTGAATATTTTATTTATTTAAAATATTGATTTAAGTATATATATAATCGATTTAACCATTTTAATGTGAATATTTAAATTATATTAAATATATAATAATATTTTATTTTCGGCATATTTAGAAAATGTGGATTTTGTTGTATAACGTGAACGGGAATTTAAAATGGTTTATTATTGGTCGTGCTGAAATTATCGTGGCGATTTCGTGTATTAAAACGACGTTATAACGTTTAATTTATAATTTAATTAAATAACGAGCTGAGCTGCGTAGCAGTTCGCGATTTGGCGTTTTGAACTTTAATTGGTCGTACCGGGTTCAAAATAAGTCGGATTTCCTCGAAACAAGAGACGTCGGGACCGGTTTGACGATATCTTTCCAATGGTAGAGAAAAATCCAATTTTCATAGTGTAGATTTTATTTTATGTCCAAATCAAATTTTGAAAAGGTCGCTATGGAATTCCTTTATATATTATAGCGATTTATTTATATAAATAAATGATTTTTAAATATTTTAAATATCGATTTGGCTTCAAACTCAACCCGAGCTATTTTATCTTAGTAATATACGATATTCTAGTCGTGTATGGCCAATTTCAATATTTTGATATTGTTATATTGAGATATTTTAAAATTAGTTTATTTTTTTCGAATTGGCCAGTTATAAAAGGGCCATTTTTCAGACGACCTCTGTTTTCGATGAAACAAATTTTGTTGGGACCGTAACAGTAAATTATTGCTAGATTTTCAGATGGCGCGTCAATCGGTGTTATTCTGCGAGCGTGGCAAAATAAAATGTAAAATAAATCGATCTATTTGGACATGTACGAACGCTATTTGAGCAAATGGACTCGGAATTTGACGAAACAAGTTTTATTAGGACCGTATCGTCAAAATATACTATGCCGTCCAGTTGCGTCTCGAACGGCGTTCGTATGTGAGTGCAGCAGCGAATAAACGACATTCGAAATAGCGATAGGTACGAAATAAAAATCGTTAGTCTGCGTCGCTCGTCAAATCAACATAAAATATATTATTTTCACACTATATATACACTATACTTTCAGCCTAAATCAGCCAAGCCAAATTCCTCCATGTAATTTTGCAGAAAAGTCCCTGTTTACAAAATCAATTATATCTTCCAATCCGTGAAGAATTTTCCATGGCAACCTAAAGCAAAGTAGATAGGGGAGTGATCTAGCTGTAGACAGAAGTTGGGGTGGTTTCTTCGACCGTGGTGGCCGGAATTCGCGATGGACAGCGAAGAATTACTTTCGTTCTTGGCTGAAATTCGAGAGACTGGGTTGATTTGGGGTGACGAGACCTTAGGGCTTTTGTAGAGGAGAGGCAAGGCTTCGTTTTGGCGGTGGTGGCGTGACCTCTGGTGGTCGGAGGAGGGAGAACTAGCGAGATGAACGGAGAGTGTGATTTTGGGTTTGTTTTTCGAAGTCATGAACGGAAATGGATAATTTCTGGCGGCTGTGGTCATTGTTGGTGTCGCGACTCAGGGGGGACGGTGTTGGGTGGCGAGGCAGAGGTGCAGGCGTTGGTCCGGTGATCTGAAGCGAAGTGTGGCGACGGATTTTTGAGGATGAACCGGTTCCGGTTGGGCTCGGGTTTCAGGCGATAGGGGGGTCATCGGAAGCTGGCGTCGGGGGGAGGGGGGGGGCAAGGGACCAGGGCGGTCAGGCGATGTCGGCGAGGCTGATAGTGGCGATTCCGGTGGTCGTATGTGGTGGCAGAGGTGGGTTATTGGTTGGAGCTTTCCATTGAAATTAAAGAAGAAGGAGTCGGGTTTTTGGTTCGAACGAAAGGGAAAACGCGTGGACCTGGGAGTACATTGCTGACGTGGCCTTTAAGGGGGTAATTAACGGTTTGATTTATTAATTACTATAATTAATTAATACTTAGTTTAATTTAAATATCGTTCAAATTTTATAAAATGTGAACCAGCGTAACTTCGTCATACGATAACGAAATTTCGCGAAACAGGATCCGTTGGGATCGCAGGGACGAGACCTATCCGATGACACTGACTAGGAGTCATTCTGACACAGTTGAAAATTCAGCCAATTTTGGACGTTCGTCTCAAATTAAAAGAAACAAATGCGTCAACCATAGACCAGAATAAACTCTGGTGAGTTAATTCTCACACCTTCTGGAATTCTGTGATGTGGTAAATTCATATTTAAAATATAATTTACCATTAAAAATATAAATTGGTTGATTGGTTGGTTATTGGGTTATTGGTTGCAGTTATTTATAATTCATCATTTTAAATTCACAGACGATTGAAATTTATTTCATATATTGTTATGAAATGCCTAACAAGCTGTGATGCAGGGAAGGACAAGTTGGAGGGATCCGACCGGATTCCTCAAATATTATATATGTTGTTGTTGTTTCATATTATTGATATTTGAACTGATTGAACACCATATGGTTTAAAAACCTGTATTGAGTGTGATGATTGAACAAGTATTCACCTGTGTTGTGTTTTAAATCAACCGACAATGTTGATTTGGTAATTGGCAGTGAATGACCTAAATTGTGTTGTTTTAGCCGTCGGTTTACAGTTCGGTGAGACGACGCAGTTTTAAAGTTATAAATTATTTTATAACTAAATTGGGACTTTCCAAGTATTTTATTTAAGTAATTGAATAAGTAGTTTATAACTAAATAATTTAATCAAGTTTATAAAAGAATCATTTAAATGGTGAGTGGAAAAATCGTATGATGTATAATCCAGGTTTTCAAACGAGAATTGAAAATGAGCTTTTATAAGTGAATGGGGAAATTCGAATGAAGTTCTACTTAATGTTTTATTTATTTAGTAAGGCGAATTCAAAGTGAATGAAATTGGATAATTGATTTGAAATAAATTATAATGGTGGGCTTAGAATAAGATATAAGAAGTGCGAAAAGAGGTCAAGTGGATTATTACAAGAAATAAGCCTCGAATAAAGCTAAGTTTAAAAATGAGGTTTTTAAAAACCAAAGTAATGATTTTAAAGGATGGGATCAAGCGAATAGTGAAATTGGCTAAGGATTCGAACGTAAAGGAAAAAACACATAAGCTTGTTGATGATAAATATTGGTAAAGGATTTTTGGAAATAAATCCAAGTAGGGTGTTATTGAAAAGAAGGGCGTAAGTAGTCATTTGTTATAAAATCCAATACCAAGGATTATATTAAGAAGGCCAATAGAATAAAGCAAATTACTTGACAAGAGATTTTGATTTTTAATCAAAATGTTATGATGATTCAAGTTAAAGGTGGTGCTTTGTGGACCTGTACTTAATCAAAGAAATTAAGTAAAGAGATTATATAGAACGAGGATTTCAAATGTAAGAAAACGATGTTGTAAAACTAGATTTGAAATCAAAGTGATAAACGAGATTCGAGTATTAGTGGTTAAGTGACGAACTTGTATTATTCTAAGATGAGGACGTTGTCGATCAAGGTCTGAGAGGTAAATAGAATACCCCAACTTGAACGGCTTCATTTTTATCAAGGAATGGTATTAGTTGAAATGAGTGAAAGGTGTTGTGATTGACGTGATGTCCCATTCGTGAAGTATTGAAAATGAATGCAAGATTTTGGGAAATAAATAATATGGAAATATTAGTTTCAAAGGAAATAAGAATATTGATTTCAAATTATATCAAATATTTGTTATTTAATTAGAGTTGATCAAATACAGTATTTGAGTTAGAGTTAGTCAAACATAGTTATTCAGAAAGAGTCACCATTGCGTACGACTGCTAGCGAAATTCGCAGGGCTGCAGATAGCCTACGGCAGTCGGATGTTTCCTGAGGGAATCAGGCGTAACCATTGTGATCGCTGCGATCTAGAGTCAAGCGAATGGAGTTAAGTCGAGTATTAGTTAATCGATAAGAGTAATCAAGTCTAGTTAGTCCAGTCGAGTTATATAAGTCGGGTTAGTCAAGTTAGAGTTAATCAATCAAAGTAAATCAGTCATAGTTAGTCAAAAGGGAATTTGGTTAAATATATTTTAAAAGAGGTTGAGTTGTGTCAAGTGCTGAATCAGCAAACTCATTGTATTCACACTATTTGTTATTTGATAGTTAAATCACCGACTATCAAACCAGACCAATACGCTTGTTGGTATGGAAAGTCCGGGATCGAATTATATTCGAATACCATTCCGACCAACAATACGTGAAGATGTAATTAAAGATGGAGCAATCGAAGACCGTTGATCTTCGTAAGCGGAAGAACTACTTGTCAAATCTCTCTAGCTTGCAACCAGAGTTATTTTGATTTGTGATTCTGTCGTGGTTGAAATCTATGGGTTGCAAGGACTTCTCGCTGTTGAATATATGATTTTTTGTTTGATGATAACAAATAGATTTTATTGATGTGTTTGATAGTGGAATAATAATTATTATTGGTTAATAATGCTTTACACAGAATACAGGAAATTTATACAAGCATTTGTTATTCAATAATATTTAATTTATCTCACAAAACAATTATATACAAATTTCTCTTGGAACACTCATCTATTTACAAATGATTTTACAACTCTCTTTACACTTCATACACAACTCTCTGCTGGATACACTCTGCTTTGCACACTCTTGCTATCCCAAGTTTTTGTTGCATCATCCTGAAACCTGTCACACAAGAAAAGATACACACAGTACACTGGAACTAAAATAAACACTGAACAAATAAGATTTTTTGTGATTCTCTATTTGTCTCAGTTTTCTGTGTGTTTTTCTCGTCATATTTCAGACTTGAACAACCACGCCATAACCATACTGGTTTGCTGATCAGAACCAGCTGATTCTGATCAACCTCAACACAGTACAGTTTGACTGCTGTTGTTTTTTTCTCTCTAGGGTCACAAGACAAGATAAAAATCAAAAAGAAAATGGAAATACATCAGCAAACTAAAAAAAAACAGTGTGAAAACAACTCAGCATGGATACACACCTCAAACAGGGTCAAGACAGCAATGGGTAAAGCAAATGATCAACCCAGCATGTATATAGATGATCATGTTCAAGTATACACAGAAAATAGGCAGAGCAATTGTGCTCAAGTGTTGGAGCATATACAAACAGCAAGATGGCATGGTGGAGCCAGTATAATAAAGTGGTTCAGTTCAAATGGCATAATCAAACTGAAAGGGACCAAAGCAAGGTGATCAGTGTATATGCAGCATGCACAAGTGATACATGGTGATACAGGGTGCAAACAACAGTGTGTTCCAGACCCACGAATGCAAATACATGAAACAAAAATAAAGCAGCAGTTGAGTGTACATGGGTAGTGTGCATAACCATGGATGGTTCAAGTTACAAGTTAGCCAACAAATCAGCATGGTGAAGGAAAGTCACAAGTTGGACACATGTACATGGCAAATGATCAAGGCAGACTTACACATACTCAAATGCATTCACACAAGTGCAAATTTCAGACAAATGCATATAGCAGAAAGGGTTTGCTCAAAATACATAGTAGAGCAAATTTGAGCAAAACAGTTTTGGACAATTTTTTATGGCAAAGTAATCTTCCAAGAATTGCTCAAATCATGTTTTGGCAAGCAATTTTTTTTTGGAATGGTTTTTATCTCACAATTGAAATTCCAGAAATCATGCAAGTCCATCAATCAAGCAAATCAGAAATGCACAAGGATATGACACACTAATGCTGTTATTCAATTGGGAAATACATTTCCAGTTTTGGGTTGAGTTAAAGACTGAATATATTTTTCTGAGCAAGTATAGTCAGAAAGAGAAACAATGAAAATTCACAACAAAATTGATTCCCAGATTTCTGGCAGAAGTTTAAATTGTTTTCCCAAACAATGCAGTGAAATAATCTTTGGCAAGTTTTAAACTTTCCAGTATTTTTGCAAGGAGCAAGAAATAAATCAATCAAGCAAAGAGATAGACAACACTTTCGAAGACAATTTTTTTAAGGCAATAATTCAAATCAGAATCGAGGCATATAGGGATTTCAGAGCAATTCAAGGATTTATTTCCAGATTCTACAATGCAAAATGTCCAGAAATCACGCAACAGTCTTTGGCAAGAAATTACACAAGGGTCAAATTCAGTTTCAAAAGGGGAAATTTAAATCTGCAGTTTCATCGAAGGCCAAATTGAAGACCAAATTCACAAGCAAAAATCACGCAAGCAAAAGGGGAAAGATACATCTCAATCAAGCCGTAGAAATCATCTCAACTAAAACAGGAAACACCACGCAAATCAGATCAAGTCTTCAATGAAAATCAGAGTACTAGGGTTTCTAAACCCCTATATAAACACACACTTCATCATCGACAGAATATCAGAAGAACACACAAAATTTTAGAGATCAGAAAAGTGATTTAAATCAGAAATTACCCATTTGATTTTCTGTCGCAACCATTGCAAGATCAATTGATGAGAGTGCATCTAAGATTTCAAGCTTCAGAGTTTTTTTTAAATTTGCGATTCGATTTGGGAACAACAGAGGAAACCCTAGTTTCCTTTGAGAGCCGCCATTTTTTTCCAGAAGAAGGAGATCGGACTAGAACAATGAATGGTTAAACAAAAGGAGCCGGCCTGGTTTACTTGGTCAAGCCAAGTTTCTTTTATAAAGGGGGGTGTTTAAATTTGTTTTCTTTTGAATTCTCCTTGTAATTGTTTGACTAATTTGTTCTTGTTAAAATTTCTTTTTCTAGTTTCTTGTAAAACTAGGATTACAGATTGCAGGATTGTGGTCTGAGAAAATCTGGTCTAGGATACACAGGCCAGTCTAGGATTTTAAGCTTAGGGTCAGACAGGAGCAGGGGTTGCAAGTTTACATAGGATTGTAAGCGGGATCTGTTTGTATCTCCTAGTAGAAATCTTAGAAAGGCAGCAGTAGGCACAGTTTGCCGAAGTTGGGTATCTTTGCGTGTGATTTTCTTTCTGCATTGTTTTTTTATCTCTGAATTTATTTTTACTTAGTGTTAAAACCCTATTCACCCCCCCCCCCTCTAAGGTTATTATTGATCCTACAATTGGTATCAGAGCCAGCGTGTAACCCTAGAATCATGACTTCAATGAACAATGCTTTTTCTGAAGGTCAATCTATTGCTAGACCACCCATGTTCAATGGTGGTGATTACGCGTATTGGAAAGCTAGGATGAAAATCTATCTTGTGTCTGTTGATTATGATGTCTGGGATATCATTGAAACTGGATATAAACCTCCTACTGAAACTGTTAATGGAACTGTAACACCTAAACCAAAAAGTAGGTGGGATGCAAATGATAAGAAACTATACTCTATAGATTCTAAAGCTATGAATGCTCTGATTTGTGCTCTTGATAAAACAGAATATAACAGAATTTCTCATTGTAATACAGCCCAGGAAATTTGGCATACACTGGAAGTCACACACGAAGGAACTTCACAGGTTAAAGAATCCCGTCTTGCCATGTTCAGCAATGAATATGAAAACTTCATCATGGAGAAGGACGAGAGCATCAAGGACATGTATGGACGCTTCTCTGTGCTGGTCTACAATGCTAGAGCTCTTGGAAAGGTCTATACAGAAGTGGAACTTGTGAGAAAGATTCTGCGTGTTCTGCCAATGAACTTTGAAGCAAAAGTCACAGCCATTCAAGAATCTAAAGACCTGAGTAAGCTAAGCATGGAAGAGCTTATCGGGAATTTAATGACATATGAAATGGAGCTAAAAGCAAGAGAAGATCGCAACACCTCAGATCTGAAGAAGAAGTCAATAGCTCTGTCCAACACCGTTACCAGTGATGGTGAAGATCCTATCGAACAACTTGCCATGGCAGTCAGACAACTCACGAAGTGGAGAAAATTCAAACCTCGTAGAAATAAATCAAAGACCAGCAATTCAGAAGACGAACCACTCTGCTACAACTGTCAAAAGCCAGGACACATAAAACCAAATTGTCCACTTCTCCAAAGAAACAAGAAGAAGAAGAAAGCTTTTGCTATAACTTGGGATGACGAGGAAGGAGAAGAAGATTCAAACAGCAGTGAGGAAGAAAGCAACATGTGCTTCATGGCAAAGTCAGATCTAGAAGATGCCAACGAAGGAACCACTGAGGTATACAGTTATAACGATCTAGTTTTAATGTGTAAACATCTTTCTGAAATTATTGACACATTAGAATCCGAAGCAGAGAAACTGAAAGAAAAAAACCTTGATCTCATTCACAATAATAAGAAGCTGAAATCTGAACTTGAAAACGTTTCAAAAAACAACAATCTAGATTGTGAAATTTGTAAGGCTGTGAATCTAGAACTCTCAACACTCAAGTGCACCATGAAGAATCTTGAAAAAGTAAATCTGACTTTAAAAGAAGATGACACTAAAAGAAAGAATTACACTTCACTTGTGAATGAGAACACAATATTAAGAACGAGAGTTCAAGATCTTGAAGTTACTTTGAATAAATTCTCAATTGGTCAAACATCTTTTAACATGTTGCTTGGAAACCAACTGTTTGCAAATAATAGAAAAGGACTTGGCTTTGGAAAGATACAAGAAAAAATGACTAAAATTGACAATGTTAAAAGTAGAGGTATCTTTCTCAAATGTGTAAAATGTGGAGAAATTGGTCACAACCATGAAAACTGCAATAAGATTCAAAAGTTCAAAAAGGTTTGGGTTCCTAAATACTTGGCACACAATTATCATAATAATTGGAACACAAATAAAAGGAAAAATCAAATCTGGGTACCAAAAGAATCTTATGTTTATCATTTTTCTATTACTGATATGCTTGGACCTAGAAGATTCTCTGGGTCATCCTCTTCTCTGTATGTGTAGGTATGTTGGCGGGCTAAGGAGCAACATAAATGGTATTTGGATTTAGGTTGCTCTAGACATATGACAGGAGACAAAAGATTGTTCCTTAGCCTTGAAAAACATAAAGGTGGGAATGTGACTCTAGGTGACAACAGCAAATGTAAAATTATTGGTAAAGGAAAAGTAGGTAACAGTATTTTTGCCTTAACCGATGTCTTATATGTTGATAATCTATTTCACAATCTTATCTCTATCAGTCAACTCTGTGATAAAGGAATGAATGTTGTGTTTGATAGTAATGTTTGCAAAATCATAGAAATACCCTCTGGAAAGGTTGTTTTTACAGGGAAAAGAATTGGAAATGTCTACACACTCTCCTTCGATGATGTAACTGTTTCTAGGTGCTTGATAGCAACGGAAGAGGAGGCAATTCTATGGCACAGAAGGCTGGCACATGCAAGTATGGGTCTTCTTGAAAGACTGGAAACAAATGAACTTGTCAGAGGTTTACCTCATCAGAAATTCAAAAATAACAAAGTGTGTAAAGCCTGTACTATGGGAAAACTTAGTCGCTCATCTTTTCGTCCAAAAAATGATGTTAGTACGTCACGCGTGCTTGAATTGATTCATATGGATTTGTTTGGACCTACTGACATTGCTAGCTTAAATGGTAAACGTTATTGTTATGTATTGGTTGATGATTACTCTAGATTTACATGGGTTTACTTTCTAGCCAAAAAGTCTGAAACTTTTGATTATTTTTCAAAAATTTCAAAACTTGTTCAAAATGAAAAGGGGATTTCAATTAAAACCTTGAGAAGTGACCATGGAGGTGAATTTGAAAATTTAGACTTTGAAAAACTTTGTGAAGAAAATGGTTTTAAACATGAATTTTCCGCTCCACGAACACCTCAACAAAATGGGGTGGTTGAAAGGAAAAATCGTACATTACAAGAAATGGCTAGATCTATGTTATGTGAATATAATTTGCCTCAAACCTTCTGGGCTGAGGCAGTAAATACTTCATGCTATGTAATGAATAGAGTTATGATTGGACCAATACTTAATAAAACGTCATATGAACTTTGGTTTGACAAAAAGCCTAACATTTTGTACTTTAGAGTGTTTGGATGTCCTTGTTATATTTTGAACACAGGAGAACAGCTTGGGAAATTTGAGCCAAAAACGATTGATGGAATTTTCATGGGTTATTCCTCAAGAAGCAAAGCTTACAGAATCTTCAATAAACAATCAAGAACAATTGTGGAAACCGTCAATGTAAAGTTCAATGAATCAGATGTGGATATGATCTCTAAAGATGATAAAGATGATGGTGGTGCACAAGAAGTTGAACAAGAAAGCAACGATGTTGAAGCAAACAACGAAGAAGCCTCTGAAGAAGAAACAAATGTTGAAAGACTGAAATTCAAGCCCAATCATCCTCCAGATCTGGTAATTGGAAGTCCAACAGCTAGTGTTCGTACACGTTCCTCTCTCAATAAGGATGTTTGTACTTTTTGTATTCATAATGCTTTTGTATCTGAAATAGAACTAGGTTCCTATGATATTGCTCTTAATGATGAATTTTGGTTGTTAGCTATGCAAGAAGAACTTAATCAGTTTGAGAGAAACAGAGTCTGGAACTTGGTGCCTAGGCCAAAAGACTATCCAGTAGTTGGAACAAAATGGGTGTTTAAAAATAAGCTTGACGAGTCTGGAAATGTAATTAGAAACAAAGCTAGATTGGTTGCTAAGGGATACAATCAGATCGAAGGCATTGATTTTGATGAGACGTTCGCCCCAGTTGCTAGGTTAGAAGCAATTAGAATCTTGTTAAGCTTTGCATGTTTTAAAGGTTTTAAACTGAAACAAATGGATGTGAAGAGTGCTTTTCTAAATGGAGAACTAAAAGAAGAGGTTTATGTTGAATAACCCCCTGGTTTTGAGAGTCACGATTATCCAAATCATGTGTATAAACTAGAAAAAGCATTGTATGGCCTTAAACAAGCTCCTCGAGCTTGGTATGACTGTCTCTATACTTATCTTTTGGAAAACGGTTTTAAAAAGGGGTGTGCTGACACAACTCTGTTTCTATTACATGACGGTGACGATTTTTTGATTGTTCAAATCTATGTTGATGATATCATATACGGTGCTACTAATGATGTCTTGTGTGAAAAATTTGAAAAAGTTATGCAGGAAAAATTTGAGATGAGCTTGGTGGGAGAACTGAAATACTTTCTTGGCTTTCAAATCAAGCAGAGCAGCAAAGGTATCTTTATCTCACAGACAAAGTATGTGATGGAGTTACTGAAGAAATTTGGAGTTAAAGATGCAAAACCGATGAAAACACCAATGAGTCCAACAACCAAACTTGACAGAGATGAAAAAGGTGTTGCTGTTAATCAGAAAAAATATCGCGGTATTATCGGTTCACTTCTTTATCTTTCTGCTTCTAGACCCGATATTATGTTTTCTGTTTGTTTGTGTGCTCGTTTTCAATCTAATCCAAAAGAGTCTCATTTAAAAGCCACAAAACGAATTCTGAGATATCTGGTACACACACCAAATCTTGGTCTATGGTATCCTTCTTGTGATAACTTTAATTTAGTTGGGTTTACCGATGCTGATTATGCTGGCTCTCTCACTGATAGGAAGAGTACTAGTGGAACTTGTTTCATGCTAGGTCATTCACTTGTTTCTTGGTCAAGTCGTAAACAAAACTGTGTTGCTTTATCCACCACTGAGGCGGAGTATATTGCTTTAGGAAGTTGTTGTGCACATATTTTATGGATGATGCAAACTCTATCTGATTTTGGTTTTCGCTATAAACGAGTTCCTTTAAAATGTGACAGTAAGAGTGCAATTGATTTATCAAACAATCCAGTACATCACTCACGCACAAAACACATTGATGTACGACACCACTTTCTTAGAGATCATATTAGCAGTGAAGACATTTGTATTGAATTTATTCCAACTGAATCACAACTGGCTGATATTTTCACAAAACCTCTTCCCGAAGACAGATTTTGCAGATTGCGTTTGGATTTGGGAATTATAGAAATAAATTAATCTCTTTGCATTTTTGGGTAAATTTTCTCTTAAGATGATCTGTTATCAATAACATTTTTTTAACAAATGATCCAATCTTCAAACCATCAAGAAAAGAACAGTTTTTGGTTTGGACATTTTTTTTATAAAATTGTGACTGTATAAGATTACAGAATATGAGATGGTTGAAAGTTTGTCTGCAACTCTAATATGATTGAATATACTTTGTAATATGAGTAAATTAGGAATTTTTTGTTCATCCATCTCTATCTCTATCATCTTTCTATCATCCATTATAAAATTATATACTAATAATTTCTCTGACCTCATTTAAAAATCCAAGTTCTGGTTATGCATGGTCATGAGTTTTTGTTTTTTTTTTCTTTCATGCTGCAACTAATCCCATTTAAAAATCCAAGTTCTGGTTATGCGTGGTTAGTGTGCTCTTGAAAAAAAAAATCCATTAACTCTTTGATTTGTGAACTGTGTTCCTATTTTACGAATTATTATGATTTGTTGTTTGATTATTTGGAGTTTATGGTTCTGATTCTGTCAAATGACTTGTTTTCTCACTACGGTCCATATCCTTTGAAAATGTTCAGAACTGTTCATCTTTTGATGATTACAAAGGGGGAGAAGAAGTTAAGATTTTGTGTTGTTTACAGACATCTATAGATTTTATTTTTCCATTAATACTAAGTGTTTAATTATTTTCTATTTTTTCCAAATTCTTATTTTGTGTCTGTTTACAACTGATAGGGGGAGCTGTGTTATAGGGGGAGCACAAATATAGGGGGAGTTCATTTCAAACACATTATGTTATCCTTAAAAATCTTAAGTCTGTTTGTCATCATCAAAAGGGAGAGTTTGTTGAATATATGATTTTTTGTTTGATGATAACAAATAGATTTTATTGATGTGTTTGATAGTGGAATAATAATTATTATTGGTTAATAATGCTTTACACATAATACAGGAAATTTATACAAGCATTTGTTATTCAATAATATTTAATTTATCTCACAAAACAATTATATACAAATTTCTCTTGGAACACTCATCTATTTACAAATGATTTTACAACTCTCTTTACACTTCATACACAACTCTCTGCTGGATACACTCTGCTTTGCACACTCTTGCTATCCCAAGTTTTTGTTGCATCATCCTGAAACCTGTCACACAAGAAAAGATACACACAGTACACTGGAACTAAAATAAACACTGAACAAATAAGATTTTTTGTGATTCTCTATTTGTCTCAGTTTTCTGTGTGTTTTTCTCATCATATTTCAGACTTGAACAGCCACGCCATAACCATACTGGTTTGCTGATCAGAACCAGCTGATTCTGATCAACCTCAACAAAGTACAGTTTGACTGCTGTTGTTTTTTTCTCTCTAGGGTCACAAGACCAGATAAAAATCAAAAAGAAAATGGAAATACATCAGCAAACTCAAAAAAAACAGTGTGAAAACAACTCAGCATGGATACACACCTCAAACAGGGTCAAGACAGCAATGGGTAAAGCAAATGATCAACCCAGCATGTATATAGATGATCATGTTCAAGTATACACAGAAAATAGGCAGAGCAATTGTGCTCAAGTGTTGGAGCATATACAAACAGCAAGATGGCATGGTGGAGCCAGTATAATAAAGTGGTTCAGTTCAAATGGCATAATCAAACTGAAATGGACCAAAGCAAGGTGATCAGTGTATATGCAGCATGCACAAGTGATACATGGTGATACATGGTGCAAACAACAGTGTGTTCCAGACCCACGAATGCAAATACATGAAACAAAAATAAAGCAGCAGTTGAGTGTACAAGGGTAGTGTGCATAACCATGGATGGTTCAAGTTACAAGTTAGCCAACAAATCATCATGGTGAAGGAAAGTCACAAGTTGGACACATGTACAGGGCAAATGATCAAGGCAGACTTACACATACTCAAATGCATTCACACAAGTGCAAATTTCAGACAAATGCATACAGCAGAAAGGGTTTGCTCAGAATACATAGTAGAGCAAATTTGAGCAAAACAGTTTTGGACAATTTTTTATGGCAAAGTAATCTTCCAAGAATTGCTCAAATCATGTTTTGGCAAGCAATTTTTTTTTGGAATGGTTTTTATCTCACAATTGAAATTCCAGAAATCATGCAAGTCCATCAATCAAGCAAATCAGAAATGCACAAGGATATGACACACTAATGTTGTTATTCAATTGGGAAATACATTTCCAGTTTTGGATTGAGTTAAAGACTGAATATATTTTTCTGAGCAAGTATAGTCAGAAAGAGAAACAATGAAAATTCACAACAAAATTGATTCCCAGATTTCTGGCAGAAGTTTAAATTGTTTTCCCAAACAATGCAGTGAAATAATCTTTGGCAAGTTTTAAACTTTCCAGTATTTTTGCAAGGAGCAAGAAATAAATCAATCAAGCAAAGAGATAGACAACACTTTCGAAGACAATTTTTTTAAGGCAATAATTCAAATCAGAATCGAGGCATATAGGGATTTCAGAGCAATTCAAGGATTTATTTCCAGATTCTACAATGCAAAATGTCCAGAAATCACGCAACAGTCTTTGGAAAGAAATTACACAAGGGACAAATTCAGTTTCAAAAGGGGAAATTTAAATCTGCAGTTTCATCGAAGGCCAAATTGAAGACCAAATTCATAAGCAAAAATCACGCAAGCAAAAGGGGAAAGATACATCTCAATCAAGCCGTAGAAATCATCTCAACTAAAACAGGAAACACCACGCAAATCAGATCAAGTCTTCAATGAAAATCAGAGTACTAGGGTTTCTAAACCCCTTTATAAACACACACTTCATCATCGACAGAATATCAGAAGAACACACAAAATTTTAGAGATCAGAAAAGTGATTTAAATCAGAAATTACCCATTTGATTTTCTGTCGCAACCACTGCAAGATCAATTGATGAGAGTGCATCTAAGATTTCAAGCTTCAGAGTTTTTTTTAAATTTGCGATTCGATTTGGGAACAACAGAGGAAACCCTAGTTTCCTTTGAGAGCCGCCATTTTTTTCCAGAAGAAGGAGATCGGACTAGAACAATGAATGGTTAAACAAAAGGAGCCGGCCTGGTTTACTTGGTCAAGCCAAGTTTCTTTTATAAAGGGGGGTGTTTAAATTTGTTTTCTTTTGAATTCTCCTTGTAATTGTTTGACTAATTTGTTCTTGTTAAAATTTCTTTTTCTAGTTTCTTGTAAAACTAGGATTACAGATTGCAGGATTGTGGTCTGAGAAAATCTGGTCTAGGATACACAGGCCAGTCTAGGATTTTAAGCTTAGGGTCAGACAGGAGCAGGGGTTGCAAGTTTACATAGGATTGTAAGTGGGATCTGTTTGTATCTCCTAGTAGAAATCTTAGAAAGGCAGCAGTAGGCACAGTTTGCCGAAGCTGGGTATCTTTGCGTGTGATTTTCTTTCTGCATTGTTTTTTATCTCTGAATTTATTTTTACTTAGTGTTAAAACCCTATTCACCCCCCCCCCCTCTAGGGTTATTATTGATCCTACACTCGCTACTGATTCATGGGGTGATTCCTATATGAGATGCAGTAGGAGAGTACCTTCGGTTCATCCTGTTCCTGGATGACTTGTATGGACGGATGTCTGACATAGTATTTCCAAAGGAATTGCATGCGTTGATTTCTCCAAACGTACGATAGTTGATGGCGGAGAAATGGTTATTCTCTAGCCAAATAAACTAGAGTATTTTTGTGGACGTCAATCAAGTGTGATCTGGCGGATCTGACGATGTGGCATTCAAAGTTAATGGTGCCAGATGTTTTAAAAGAGTTTTAGCCTCAAGCCTCATCAACCGGGAAATGACAAAAATCGGGCAGGCAGCATCTATGTGGGTCGCTCCCATTAGGATGTATAATCACCTATCTAGAGAAATTCCTTTTGCTTCTTAAATCTATCGATGCTGTCCCTTTTTCGGGCAGACGGTTGCTGATCCCAACCGTCGGTGATATACATTCGATACACTCAAGTGAAATGAGTGGTCGGTCAAGTGAAGGCCGGGTTGCAAAACGTTCTTGTTGAACCCAGTGTATTCGCCTCTAGAGATATACTATCGGCAGGTGGACCCATACCTTGTCATAGTTGGAATCCAATATCCAATAAGCGCCCGCGGTTTTCGATTGTATACTATATATGGGGAGCGTGAGATGCAAGCGTTCCTCTAGATTGCTAATTATTTATATTTAGACATTATGATAATATCAGATCAAAGTATGATTTCAAAAATGGTTTGGGTTATAGTAAGATAAAAACCGTCCGTGTTTATGTGTGGACTGGTCTTACTATTATCCTTTTATTTCGAAAGGATTTTTGCAAAGTTAAACAAGTTGAGTGTGTGTTATGTGAATTTATCACTGATAGTATTCCAGACTGACCCGGTGTATTTTGTTTTAAATCAAATGTGCTCGGGTCAGACCGAGTATGTTCCAGGTTAGGCTTCGCTTGGAGTTTCAGGAGCTAGAAGTAGGCGGCTTCACCGTTAAGTATACAAAGTTATTTTCCACTGTGACTGATACATGTTGTACTCTGATGATTGGTATGTATACGAAGTTCTTTTGTATAAAGAGATTTGTTATATTATATTTTATTCGTTCCGCTGTGAGATTCTGATGTGTTCTTCTTCTTTCTTCTATTATAATATTTCTTTCTTTCTATTCTCACCCTCTAACTACTTTCTCATGACAATCCAATGATTTCGATGCTTGATTAGTCGACATGGTGGTTTTATATCGATTTTTCGGGGTCGAAAATCAGCTGGGTCGCTACAACTAGTTACTAAAATTATTGTATGATAAGAATTCACATTTTTATCATAGTTTATGCCATTAAAAATGTTCATAAGCCATTGAAAATATTGTATGATAAAAATTCACATTTTTTATCATATGTTTATGTTATGAAAAATGTTCGTAAGTTATTAAAAATATTTAAACATGAAAATTCACATTTTTATTGCATGTTCACTTCATTAAAAATGTGCATTTGTCATATAATATGTTAATACAAAAAAAATCAGATATTTATTGTATGATTGATTCATAAAAGGATCGTGTTTAAAATAAAGCGTTAAAACCTGAAATATTACATTTTCATTGCATGTTTGATTCACTAAAAAGAAGCATGTTTTAAATAAAAACATGAATTAAAAAGTTACCCTTTTATTTGCATTTAGATGTAAATAAAAGATAGTATTTAAAAGTAACATTTTTTTTTTCATTTTAGTTGTAGTGAAATGTTAACATTAAGCATTGAATTTGTAAACAATATAGATATTCATTCTTTATTCGTCAAGTTAAACATTGAAATTTGTGTACGAGTAAGGAGAATCATTTTTTTATTTGGTTATTAGGATTATAAGTATGTATGTAGACAATATAAAATTGTCCTTCTTGTTTGAAATTAGAATGGACATACTAGAACTGAATGATCTAATTCGAATAAATGACAAATCATATTTTGTCAATTTTAATTAAACATGCATGACATTTATGATTTAAACATGCATGACATTTATGTTTATCAATTTAAAACATGCATGGTGTAACACCGCAACTCCATTAAGGACACTCACAAAGGGAATGCCTTAACTTTGGTGGAGCATTTTAGTAGACAAAACAGAAATTTACAAGATGGATAAACAATACTTGAGAAATTATAGCTTTATTACAGCGGAAAACAGAAATTAGTTTGGTTACATCTTTACCAAAAACTCAAGTACATAAATATCAGTCTTGTTCAGAAAATCATCAGAGTGCAAAACTTTAAAATCATAAACCCCACAGATGCTGCCATAAGGAGTCAAGCCATACTTTAAGCACTCTAAGTACTTCAAGCAGAAGAAATCCGGATCAAGCTAAAGTGTTCCCTCCTTGGAAAACCTGGGGGGGACGAAAGAAAAAGGGGCGAAAACAAGCAAGGTCAGACATAAAGTCTGACAAGTCCAGTGACTTTCAGCATATGAACAGATAATAATAATCATGGCATGCAAATAAAACTGGATGAGAGATAACAGTAAGAGGAGCAGCAGATGTACTTAGGTTAAACAGAAGAAACAGAATAATATTACTTTTCATTGCTCTGCACTAATACTAGTATAACGGGATTAGGTGTCACCCTAATGTCTAAACTGAAACAGAGACGGGAACAGAATAATTTCCACAGAAGAGAATACTAGTAATGGGAATTTATCACCCCAACAGAAACGGACAGAAACAGAATGCTAATAATGGGCCTTTACCACCCGAACAGAAACGGATAGAAACAGAATGCTAATAATAGGCCTTTACAACCCGAACAGAAACAGACAGAAACAGATTAATCCTTACGGAAACAGAATGTAGAATTAGGTGTACACTAGTAAATGGGCCTTTACCACCCGAACAGACGGTACCACGCGAACAGGTGTTGCCACCCAACAGAACAGACGGTACCAACAGAAACAGACAGAACTAAGTGTACCCTAAAACCCTACCCCAAGCGATCGGCTCCCTAATACATAAATACCCTGTGTCGGCTCCACAATAGGGTGTATCACTCCCTAAAGTGACAACCAATTGGCACAGACCTATTTACAGATGTCACAGCGTCTTACATCCTCAGAGGCAGACCGGGATCCATGCACGCACATGACCCGGTTGGAACGCACCATCAACACCCCTCGCCATTATCAGAATGAACCACTTATAATTAGTTCAGTAAGCGTGCCTGGACCCTACCTACGGTTGGGACAAAGTTTGATACCAGAAAGGGTTACTGACTAATATGGGTCCCAAACAACAGATGACACAAGTAATTTCCCTCCTATCCTTGTGTCCCCAGACTAACAGATTTCAGATTAACTTGTTTACAAGTTCAGACATACAGAGTCCAGATCAACTAATTCACAGATCAGACAAGTTTTCAGACTAACGGATCAGATGTACGGATTTAACAGATTTACAGATTTGTCTAACTTTGTAATTGGGCCTACAGATTCACGAAACGGGTTTGTTTAATTCATTAGTCCAATTGGTTCAACCCTATCCACCCAACACGTTTTAGACATCATATTTATCCCAGATTTGCATTAATTAAATATTAATGCACAGACCTCTCACATTAGGTCGGTAGCTTGTGGCCGCTGGATATGCCGAGCGGTTCCGGGCAGACTTCTGCCACAAGCCAGACCTAACCTCGTGTCTAAGCATATTTTAGTTATGCCTACGGCCTCTCACATTAGACATACAGTTTGTGGTCGCTGGTTAAGCCGGTTGGTTCCAGGCAGGCTTCTACCACAAACAGAGTCTAACCTTGTAACGACCCGGATTTTCGGCGACTTTGGTTATCGACGTAAGCCCGACGTCGATAACCAAACCATCGAAAAATCCTGGTAATTAATGAAAGAAATTAGAAGGTGAGAATAGATAAGATAGAAACTTAGAATAGAAGAAGAAGAAGAACACAACATCAGAGTAACACGAACCTCACAGCGGAACGAATAACATATAATAGATAACATAACTTTGAAATATAACAGTTATGTATACAATAGCACTTATCAGAGTACAACACTTACAACACAGCGGAAATAACTATAGCTATATGATCTTGAAGCCTCCTGCTCCACGCTCTTCCAGTATATCTGTAAATCCCGACTACTTGACTGCCCGTACAAATTTAGGCACCCAAGAGTTTAGGGAAAACAACAAAGTAAACTCCGGGTCAGTCATGGGACTGGTATGAGCAAAACAATTTAAACATGTATATGAACAAGTAAACGATATCTCATAAGACCACGCCGCATAACGGAACGGGTTTTTCCCTTATGAGAATCCAAAATATCTTTATATCAAAAACCTTTTGATATTATAATAATGTCTATGTACAAATAGATATCAACTAGCAGAAACGCTTTCATCTCACGTTCTACATATTAGTATACAAATCAAAATCGCAAGCATGTATTGGATAATGGATTTCTAACTATGACAAGGTATGGAACCACCTTCCGATCAGTGTACTCTAGGAACGATACACTGGAGTTCAACAAGAACATCTTGTAACTCAGCCACACATGACCGACCACTCATTTCGCTTGAGTGTATCGAATGTACATCACCAACGGTTGGGATCAGCAACCGTTCCCGTATATATATGGGACAACATTGATAGATTTAAGAAACAAATGAATATTCACTAGATAGGTGATTATACACCCTACTTCGGTGCGACCGACTTAGCCATGCTGCCTGCCCGATTTCTGTCATTTACCGGTTGATGAGGCTAGAAGCTACGCTATATCATCACATCAGATTCACTTCGAATGCCACATTGTCAGATCCATCGAAAATCACTAATTGACGTCTACAACAATACATTACGTGTCAGCTAAAAGAAGTTTCCTTCTCCGCTTCCACTCTTGGTACGGTTGAAGCAATCAAGGTACGTGACCTTTCTGGAAATACTCTGTCAGACATTCATTCATACAAGTCATCCTCATTCACTTAGAATGTCACATCGTCATACCCGCCAAATCACAAATTGACTTATCCAAAAATAACACGGGTATACAGCTAAGAGAAACGAATTCCTCCGCCACCAAACGTGAATACGTTTGAACAGATCAACTTACGCGATCCATTGGATATACTCTGTCAGACCTTCGTCCATACAAGTTGTCCTGGGACTGGACAAACCGAAGGCACTATTCTGTAAACAGGATAGCCCTTGCATTTTACTCCGTCTTCAATTATCTTTGGCATATATGATTCGCACGCTTATGCCAATACAGAGTGGTTCTTTGGATAATAATCCAACCGGTCTCTCCATATTAACAACGTTAAAATGGTCAATACTTCGATAGTCTGTGAGTTAACTATCAAAGAAAAACAAGTGTGCAAACAACGATATTATTTCCAGATGGAAATTATATCGAACAAACATCATTTAACATTAATCCCTTTAGTTCATTTATTTACTTCTCCTGTTTCCCTATATTCTAAATTCTTATTTTCTTTTATCAGAAAACATTTCTGATTCTCGTTTGGAAAACATTTCCAAAACTCCTTTACGATCAAACCTTACCATTTCTTAGTTAAGAAGGAAGTCACTCAAGTTGGGGTATAATTACCTCTCAGACCTTAACTGAACATCGTTATAACTTCGAAATGGTCAAAGTTTATCTTTTAATCTTTCACAACTTCTTTACGCCTTTCTCGGATTCAATTTTACTAATCCACTTCTATATTTAAAACATTGGTTATAACGATAACGTTATAATCCCTCCTTTCGAATTATATAACTTTAATTATAACTTCTATTCTTATTAGTGAATAATTAACCTAACACTTATTTATTTATAAATAAATAAATCTCTATTTAAACACTGGAAAGTATAAGTACTTTCCCGAATTCGATATAATCGAATTTGCCAATTAACTCTCTTCGAGAAATCTCTATTTGATTAACTCTTCTTCGAATAACCTATATTCGATTAACTTCTTCTCTAATAAACGATATTCGAAAATCTCTCTTCGAATAACTAATATTCGATGACTCTTCCTTTTCAAATATCCCATATTTGAAAATCTCACTTCGATTAAACTATAATCGATAACTCCCTTCGATGAAACTAACATCGATAACTCCTTTCGATGAAACTAACATCGATTACTCCTTTCGATGAAACTAACATCGATTTATTTAACTCGACGAACTTAACTCGACTAACTTAACTTGACTCGACTAACTCGACTTACTTGGTTCGACCAATTCGATTCGATTAACTAGGCTCGACTAACTTGGTCGAACCACCCGATCAACTCAACTTATTTAACTTAACTTATTTCTCAACTCGATTAACTCCTATCGAATAACAAATATTCGATTAAACTCCATTCGCTTGACTCTAGATCGCAGCGATCACAATGGTTACGCCTGACTCCCTCAGGAAACATCCGACCGCCGTAGGCTATTTACAGCCCTGCGAATTACGCTAGCAGTCGTACGAGATGGTAACTTATCCTGAATAACTCTATTTGACTAATTCTGTCTCAAATAACTATATTTGATTAACTCTAGTTCGTTTTAACTCTAATCGATTAACTCTAACTAATTAACTCCAACTGGTTAAATCTAACTGATTAACTCTAACTGGTTAACTCTATTTGACTAACTCGACTTGACTAACCCCTTTCGAATAACATATTCGATTAACTAACTTTCGAATACCATATTCGATTAACTAACTTCGAATACCATATTCGATTAACTCCTTTCGAATGTCTATATTCGATTAACTAACTTCGAATACCATATTCGATTAACTCCTTTCGAATGTCTATATTCGATTAACTAACTTCGAATACCATATTCGATTAACTCCTTTCGAATGTCTATATTCGACTAACTAACTTTCGAATGTCTATATTCGATTAACTAACTTCGAATACCATATTCGATTAACTCCTTTCGAATGTCTATATTCGATTAACTAACTTCGAATACCATATTCGATTAACTCCTTTCGAATGTCTATATTCGACTAACTAACTTTCGAATGTCTATATTCGATTAACTAACTTCGAATACCATATTCGATTAACTCCTTTCGAATGTCTATATTCGATTAACTAACTTTCGAATGTCTATATTCGATTAACTCCTTTCGAATACCATATTCGATTTCTAACTTCGAATACCATATTCGATTAACTCCTTTCGAATACCATATTCGATTTCTAACTTCGAATACCATATTCGATTAACTCCTTTCGAATACCATATTCGATTTCTAACTTCGAATACCATATTCGATTAACTCCTTTCGAATACCATATTCGATTTCTTTATTCACTTTATAAAGATTTCCTTTTTAACAATGTTTTATTCATTTGAAAATATTTACTTTTAAATAACGGTTCTACACTTATAAAAATGATTTCCTTTTTATAATGTTCCCTTTCCAATTCTATTTGTAAATGGTTTACAAATATTTCTTTTTCAATTTTATTCTTGAAATATTCTAACTCCTTAAATTCCCGGGAAAATTTGCCATAACCTCCTTTGTATCGGGAGCATCGGGAAAATCCCCAAACTCGCCACACAGGCCTTTCCATTCAAAAAGAGATGTTTTGAATTTATTCCTTTTTGAATCTCTCCTATTTATAAATATTCCAATTTATAAATATTCCTTATTTATAAATATTCAAATTTATAAATATCTCTTATTTATAAATATTCCATTTATAAATATTATATTTTCAATATCACTTTGAAAATCCCCTTATCAACATTTCGGTATGGTATGGTATTCAATCATATCAAATCATGATGTTCAATATCATCCAAGCACATATAATCGCCCACAGATTTTATATCACATCATATAACAATATATGAAAAACAATAAAATAACTGTTGAGGAATCCAGTCAGATTCCTCCAACCTGTCTCCCTGCATCACAGATGTTAGACAATATAGATAACATCACTTTCAGTTCCATATGATATATTCTGTTAAACAGAATCAATATAGAAATTTAACTAACTGACTAGCAGTTCAATCAAACAATCAACACACAGTCAAACAGAAAATTTTAACAGTTCTAACAATACAACATGAAATTTATAAACTGTTCAGAGTTAGTGAGATTTACTCACAGTTGCGCGTTAGCCATTAAATAACGGTTTGCGTTATTTGATTCAGTCGGACAATTTATTTCTCCATAAATTGTAACGAGCTCGGATTCACTCCCGTTCAGTCTCATTGTGTTGCTCCCGTCCATACGATCCTGTCGGATCTTGTTTCGCTGAATTTCGATATCATATGACCGAGTTATAAGAGTTACAAGTTACACACTATTTTTTTATATATATAAAACTTGAATTATATTAAATTATGGGCTTTACCCATTTTCGTTTGTCGGCCCATCCATTATTCCAGACCCGCCCCGAAGCAAATACCTTCTTCCCTGTTCAAATTCAAAGCAGCGAAATCCTCCTGTAGCCGTTCAACTTGGATAACATTAATTAACCTTGTTCCAACTCCTAATCCTCCCGCTCATTTCTCCTCCTTCATTCCATACGCAGACAACCAGCTTCTACTACCTCATATGAAAACTTCAGACTTAAACCACCTCCCCCAAAATGACACAGTCGATACTACCCCATCCACCTCTCACCGATTTACAAATTAAAACCCCCATCACTCACGGTTGCGTAGCCTCCTCCTCCTCCCACCATTCATCGTGAATTAGCCTCCAAGAATCACCCTGCTTCATCGAGGGTCTTTGCGGTCAACCCCTAGGACTTGCAACAGAAAAAAATCATCGTTTTCCACCAAGTCCTTCAGTGAGGCACGGTTTTCAATGAAGAACCCAAATCCAATCACCAACTCTTCGAACCATGCTTCCCTCTACCAAAAAGTCGAACCTTAGTTCCAGTAAACTAACGCTGGTTTCATTCACGGCGAATGAAAGAGAAATAGAACCCAGCAAAACATAGACTGGATTGGAGAGCATCACCAACCGAACTCAAATACATTTGGTTTGGGATTTATACGTTTTTCTATGAATTTAGATGAATTTTCAATGATGGATGGTTTATTTGAGAAGGGGACATTGCGGCGGCTCATTGTTTGACCGCAAGAAAAGGTCTGTTTAGGTTTAGAAGTGTAAGGTATTTTATAGGAGGATTGTATTTTATTTATAGGTAATTTCTTTGGAGAAGGATGTACCACGTTTCTCTTTGAGGACCAAGAGAAACTCATGGTTGAAAGGAGTAGAACCGTGGCTTTGCAGTGTCCATTTAGTTTGATGTGCGTGGCTTGTTTTACCTATCCGGTTACGTCAAATTTCATTAATATATGAACTGCTCCAGACAGAAATAAATATACCTTTGTGATGAGCTCGGTGTCACGATCCCAAAAATATAATAATATCGGTAGTTCAACTCGTATTTTGAAACCTCAAAATGTTGATTTCAGGGTGCAAAATACTCCAAATAAAAAGTTGTTTATTTAATTAATTAAAAATTACCATAAAATTCTAAAAATTTAATTATCACTATTTCCGAAAAGAACCTTGTCTAAATTCAAACCCGATATCTAGTTATTTTGAAATAACCGTTATGGCCGATAAACGATTCTATAGCGACTATTCTGAAATTTGATTTGGACGTAAATCAAAATCTACACGATGAAATCCCGATTTTTCTCTTCCACTAGAAAGATATACTCCACCAGCTCCACATGTTTCTTGTTTCACAGAAATCCGGCTTAAAACGAATCATGTACATTCAGTTGAAGTTCAAATCGCCAAATAGCGAACTACAGCGCCATTTCAAGCTCGATTTTTAATTATAATAAAATTATACGTTCAAACTGTCGTCGATTGAATATATTCATCAATATAATTCAACTCTAAGCTGAATTGAATCTAAGTGACTACCCCGTTCATCGAATATTGTGATTTCCAATATTTTTGATTATTTCTGAATTAAATATATTATTTAATTATTTAATTAAATCAATTATTCCATATTATTTATTTAAACCTCTATTTAATTCACTACATCACGATATATATAATTAAATAAATTAATTATACCCCTGACAGTGCGGGTCATTACAAACCTCATGTCATAGCCAATTCATTCTAATACAGGTTCTTCAAATATCAGACTAATTCTGTTTATTTAACAGATTAAATTTCTTTACAAGTTACAGCAGATTATTCGAGGTTCTATTAACAAGTTTTGCTCAATTTTAAGTCGAGCCTACAGATCCACATACTTCAAATTTCAGCATTTCAGTTCCAACAGATTACGTCATTCAACAGATTAAACAGATAACAGATCTTGCAGGTTAGGCTATTTAGCAGATTTAGTAGATAAGACAATTTAACATAATTAGTAGATTAGGCAATTCAATCTAATTAGCAGTTTAGGAAATATAACAGAACTAGCGGATTAGGCAATATAACAGATTTACCAGATAACAGATTCAGCAAATTATATATATATATATATATATCATATCTTGCCTAATCATAAATTTAGCCTAAACTTACATGTCTAAATCAAGGTCATAATTCATAATGTAACATAAGCCCCAAATTTTAACCTTAATATTCCCATTTACAGTTCATGTCAAAACTAGATCTAATATTCTAGTTTACCATTATGTCCATGTAAATCATTCTCTGTTTTAGCCTATTCAGATTATGCCAACATATTTGCTATGCCAGATTTACTTAATTATGTTAGCCCAATCCCCGTATAACATGTTTCTACAAGTTCTCTAAATACTCATGAAATGGCCCTATAGGCTCGATGTACATAACAGTGAATGGGAATAAACTAGCAAAGTTACATATGAGATCTAACATCATTAAGGGAATAGGTATAAGAAATTATCTACAATAGTTATAAGCAACTAACCACAATAGTCATGGGCGACTAATCACAATAGTTTCTTATTCAATGTCATAGGCAATAGTCTCATAGTCATAAATCACAGTCATAGGCAATAGTCTCATTGTCAATGAATCATAGTCATAGGTAGTAGTCTCATAGTCAATGAATCACAGTCATGGACAATAGTCTCATAGGCAACGGTTTCATGTCCAATTATGCATTATTATTTGTCCCAAAATTTAGCGTTCGTGCGTTAATCTCTTATGAGATGTGGCGCAGGCTCGTAGTAGCCTGGCTATAGAACAGAAAGAAGAAAGAGGTACAGAATAGTCACAGAAAAACAGATTTGATAGATAAGAATATACATAACCTCAGATTCAGATTTATAATCATGTCACAATTATAATTATAGTTCATAGCGAAAAATAACTGTACTTGCCTTTCGTGGTTTTAAGAAAGGATAATAAACTGTTGTTGATGCAAAACGCTGAATTATTCCTTTTTAATTGTTGTCGTAGCTCTAGACTTTGATTTGAGATTTGATTAAGCTTCTAATTCTAATCAGGTTGGAAGAAGATGCATCAGTCCAAGTTTTGATCTCAGCAGGGTAGCGACGCCATTTTTATTTTAATTAGAACAGAGGCAGAATATAGATAGAATGAAATTGTGTGGAGAGAAAGTGAGGTCTAGGGGTGTTTAAATAGGATTAGGCGGACGAATCTAG
Organism: Allium sativum; assembly: GCA_030737875.1. Taxonomy (NCBI): domain Eukaryota; kingdom Viridiplantae; phylum Streptophyta; class Magnoliopsida; order Asparagales; family Amaryllidaceae; genus Allium; species Allium sativum. The sequence continues at coordinate 1,044,458,689 of CM060922.1, forward strand.
ACAGAAACGAGATCGGATACATCAGAATGAACCAGGTTAAAAAAACTGGGTTTCGGGAGCAGGTCGACCCCCAGGTCGACACTATGGTCGACCTGGCCCCTGAGAGGTTGACACTATGGTCGACCCCCAAGTCGACCTGGTCCATGGGCGGGAATTTTCCTGCCCAGTCTGTTCTGGGATTTCGAATTTGAATTTTCGAGCTTTTTCGATTCTGAAATTCTCTGAAACTCCGGAGGGCCATATCTCCCTCATACGGACTCTGTTTCTCGAAAACTCGGACTCGTTTTCAAGTAGAATTTCGAGACCAACGCAATGGCGCAACCCGTTTCCCTTGATTCTTATTTTATAATTTAATTATTCTCTAATTTGTTACTTATACGGTCACAGAAAATACGGGGTGTTACATTCTCCCCTCCTTAAAGGATTTCGTCCCCGAAATCTTCAAGTTGAGAAGAATGTGTCCAACCATCATCCACAAGCATACATTGTCCTTAGAAAACTTCTAATGTTGTATGAACATATGCAAAAGTGTGTGTATATGTTCCTTATCTTATGCAAAGATCAGGCGGTCCACTGCTTCAGTTGACCTCCTTAATGCGAATTATGTTAATGCCATGAATCCAACATGTATGCAATTTTCCTATTTGATACATATCATTCTTATATGAGTGACAACCATTCATTCATATGCAACATCCATGTGACGAGTCAATCATTTTTCATCCACAGAAATTGAAAATGCTCACACATCCATATGCAGTATGAGAGTGTTTTCGAGCCGATCTAGTGCCTAGTGTGTGTATATGCATCCACGAGCAACCACTAGCAACCACTTGCATCCACTTGCAACCATCAAACATAACATGTCTCAAACAGATGTTTACAGCCATAGGATTCCTATCTAAAGTTCGAAGATTCGATCGATAGGATATAGTTGAATGATGGAAGCGAGTACAGATAAAACAAAAACTTGGTCTTTATTAGACCTTGGTTGAGAGACAAATTCCCCTAAATATCAACCCCGAAGACCGAAATCAGCATCAGATTGACACCCAGAGGATTACCCTCTTTAGACGATGTCAAAACTGGAAATCTCAACCTTATCAGAAATATTTAGATATCTACAGATTACCGGTATAGATCAGATTACTAAATGATTCTTAGGAGACTAAGCATGATAAAAAACCAGAATGTATGCGTCAAAGTCAACTTAACACTCAACACAGATACCCAACTTCTCACAATTGGATGAGTCATAACCCTTATGGGTCTGAGTCTACAGCGGAATCAGAAACAATACTAGTATTCAAGTGCAGAGTATTGATTACGAAAATCGAAATGCTAGAATCAGGAAAGAGTTTCAACTCAAAAATCAGATAAAGAAATTAAACCTCCTACAGAAAGTTTTCCTATTTCTATCCTATCCACTAGCCTCGAGAGTGTTCGCCTGTCTTCCAGAAGTTGGTCCTGCTCTCTGCCCTTGCCCTCGTTTCTTCGGACAGTCCCTAGTGAAGTGTCCCATCTCACCACAATTGAAGCAAGTGCCCTTTCTTTTTCTTCAATCCTTGTTCAGATGAGTCGAGCTTCCACAAGTAAAGCACTTTTTCTCCTTCTTATCTTCAGACTTTTCACCCTTCTTTTGTGTTTCCTTTTTGGGCCATGCTTTCTTGTTCTGTGGTTCTTCCTTCTTTGCCTCTTCTTTCTTACCGTTGTCTTCCTCGTGCAGTAGTGCCATATCCACCAATCTCTCGTAAGTCGCTCCCATGGGTACATGGGTCATGGCTAGGCTATGCAGTGGCTCGTTCAATCCTTTAACAAAGCGGAGAGACTTTTTATGCTGGGTGTTGACTAAATCTAGCCCGAACCTGGCCAGTTGGTTGAACTGGTTGACGTATTCCTTGACCGTCATACTTCCTTGCTTAAGAGATAAGAACTTTTCCAGTTGTAGACTTCGTTCAGCTTGCGAGAGGAATTTCGCCTCAAACCTTGTTCTAAAATCCATCCATGTTTCAACTGGTCTCTCGGCGTTAGTGACTTCCCACCATTAGGAGGCTTCGTCCTTGAGCAACCATACCGCCAATTGTACCTTCTGCCTATCGTCCACCTCGAAAATAATGAACTGATCCTCAGTTTCTTTGAGCCAGTTCCTTGCTTCTACGAATGATTTAGTTCCCTTGAAATCCTTTCCACCCATGGCCCTAAAATCTTTATAGATCTTTGAAAAAGCGATTGCACGACGAGGGGGCGGAGGAGGAGGAATCGCTGCAGCTGGAGGAGGAATATCTGCTGGGACTGCATCGTTGGCCCTAACCTCTAAGTACCTCCTGAACCAGCCAGGTATTGTCACGCCCTCTGGAAAGTTAAGATTCCCAGACATGCTGGAATGAAAGAAAAAGACTTAAAACGGAGAACGGAAAAGATAGATATATGGCTTTCTGGGGATTATGTTTTTCAAAATAAACTTTATTTTTGAAAATACTTCCTTTTAAAACCTTTTTGAAAATAGTTTTCAAAACTTTTTATCTAATCTGGTAACCTTCAGCTCTGATACCGAGTATAACACCCCACCTCCGTTAAAGGACACTCACAAAGGGAATGCCTTAACTTTGGTGGAGCATTTTAGTAGACAGAACAGAAATTTACAAGACAGATAAACAATACTTGAGAAATTATAGCTTTATTACAGCGGAAAACAGAAATTAGTTTGGTTACATCTTTACCAAAAACTCAAGTACATAAATATCAGTCTTGTTCAGAAAATCATCAGAGTACAAAACTTTAAAACCATAATCCCCACAGAAGCTTCCATAAGGAGTCAAGCCATACTTTAAGCACTCTAAGTACTTCAAGCAGAAGAAATACAGATCAAGCTAAAGTGTTGCCTCCTTGGAAAACCTGGAGGGGGAACGGAAGAAAAAGGGGCGAAAACAAGCAAGGTCAGACATAAAGTCTAGCAAGTCCAGTGACTTTCAGCATATGAACAGATAATAATAATCATGGCATGCAAATAAAACTGGATGAGAGCTAACAGTAAGAGGAGCAGCAGATGTACTTAGGTTAAACAGAAGAAACATAATAATATTACTTTTCATTGCTCTGCACTAATACTAGTATAACAGGATTAGGTGTCACCCTAATGTCTAAACTGAAACAGAGACGGGAACAGAATAATTTCCACAGAAGAGAATACTAGTAATGGGCATTTTTCACCCCCAATAGAAATGGACAGAAACAGAATGCTAATAATGGGCCTTTACCACCCGAACAGAAACGGACAGAAACAGAATGCTAATAATGGGCCTTTACAACCCGAACAGAAACAGACAGAAACAGAAACAGATTAATCCTTGTGGAAACAGAATGTAGAATTAGGTGTACACTAGTAAATGGACCTTTACCACCCGAACAGACGGTACCACGAAGACAGGTGTTGCCACCCAATAGAACAGACGGTACCAACAGAAACAGACAGAACTAAGTGTACCCTAAAACCCTACCCCAAGCGATCGGCTCCCTAATACATAAATACCCTGTGTCGGCTCCACAATAGGGTGTATCACTCCCTAAAGTGACAACCAATTGGCACAGACCTGTTTACAGATGTCACAGCGTCTTACATCCTCAGAGGCAGACCGGGATCCATGCACGCACATGACCCGGTTGGAACGCACCATCAACACCCCTCGCCATTATCAGAATGAACCACTTATAATTAGTTCAGTAAGCGTGCCCGGACCCTACCTACGGTTGGGTCAAAGTTTGATACCAGAAAGGGTTACTGACTAATATGGGTCCCAAACAACAGATGACACAAGTAATTTCCCTCCTATCCTTGTGTCCCCAGACTAACAGATTTCAAATTAACTTGTTTACAAGTTCAGACATACAGAGTCCAGATCAACTAGTTCACGGATCAGACAAGTTTTCAGACTAACGGATCAGATGTAAGGATTTAACAGATTTACAGATTTGTCTAACTTTGTAATTGGTCCTACAGATTCACGAAACGGGTTTGTTTAATTCATTAGTCCAATTAGTTCAACCTTATCCACCCAACACGTTTTAGACATCATATTTATTCCAGAATTGCATTAATTAAATATTAATGCACAGACCTCTCACATTAGGTCGGTAGCTTGTGGCCGCTGGATATGTCGGGCGGTTTCGGGCAGACTTCTGCCACAAGCCAGACCTAACCTCGTGTCCAAGCATATTTTAGTTATGCCTACGACCTCCCACATTAGACTGATAGTTTGCGGTCGCTAGTTAAGCCGGTTGGTTCCGGGCAGGCTTCTACCACAAATAGAGTCTAACCTCGTGTCATAGCCAATTCATTCTAATACAGATTCTTCAGATATCAGACTAATTCTGTTTATTTAACAGATCAAACTTCTTTACAAGTTACAGCAGATTATTCGAGGTTCTATTAACAAGTTTTGCTCAATTTTAAGTCAAGCCTACAGATTCACATACTTCAAATTTCAGCATTTCAGTTCCAACAGATTACGTCATTCAACAGATTAAACAGATAACAGATCTTGCAGGTTAGGCTATTTAGTAGATTTAGCAGATAAGACAATTTTACATAATTAGCAGATTAGGCAATTCAATCTAATTAGCAGTTTAGGCAATATAACAGAACTAGCGGATTAGGCAATATAACAGATTTACCAGATAACAGATTCAATAGATTATATATATATATATCATATCTTGCCTAATCATAAATTTAGCCTAAACTTACATGCCTAAATCAAGGTCATAATTCATAATGTAACATATGCCCCAAATTTTAACCTTAATATTCCCATTTACAGTTCATGTCAAAACTAGATCTAATATTCAAGTTTACCATTATGTCCATGTAAATCATTCTCTGTTTTAGCCTATTCAGATTATGCCAACATATTTTCTGTGCCAGATTTACTTAATTAAGCTAGCCCAATCCCCGTATAACATGTTTCTACAAGTTCTCTAAATACTCGTGAAATGGCCCTATAGGCTCGATGTACATAACAGTGAATGTGAATAAACTAGCAAAGTTACATATGAGATCTAACATCATTAAGGGAATAGGTATAAGAAACTATCTACAATAGTTATAAGCAACTAACCACAATAGTCATGGGCGACTAATCACAATAGTTTCTTATTAAATGTCATAGGCAATAGTCTCATAGTCATAAAGCACAGTCATAGGCAATAGTCTCATAGTCAATGAACCATAGTCATAGGTAGTAGTCTCATAGTCAATGAATCACAGTCATGGACAATAGTCTCATAGGCAACAGTTTCATGTCCAATTATGCATTATTATTTGTCCCAAAATTTAGCTTTCGTGCGTTAATCTCTTAGGGGATGTGGCGCAGGCTCGTAGTAGCCTGGCTATAGAACAGAAAGAAGAAAGAGGTACAGAATAGTCACGGAAAAATAGATCTGACAGATAAGAATATACATAACCTCAGATTCAGATTTATAATCATGTCACAATTATAATTATAGTTCATAGCGGAAAATAACTGTACTTGCCTTTCATGGTTTTAAGAAAGGATAATAAACTGTTGTTGATGCAAAATGCTGAATTATTCCTCTTTAATTGTTGTCGTAGCTCTAGACTTTAATTTGAGATTTGATTTAGCTTTTAATTCTAAACAGGTTGGAAGAAGATGCATCAGTCCAAGTTTTGATCTCAGCAGGGTAGCGACGCCATTTTTATTTTAATTAGAACAGAGACAAAATATAGACAGAATGAAATTGTGTGGAGAGAAAGTGAGGTTTGGGGGTGTTTAAATAGGATTAGGTGGACGAGTCTAGACAGAAATAAGACCGGATACATCAGAATGAACCAGGTTAAAAAAACTGGGTTTCGGGAGCAGGTCGACACTATGGTCGACCTGGTCCCCCCAGGTCGAAACTATGGTCGACCTGGCCCCTGGGAGGTCGACACTATGGTCGACCCCCAGGTCGACCAGGTCCATGGGCGGGAATTTTCCCGCCCAGCCTGTTTTGGGATTTCGAATTCGAATTTGAATTCGAATTTTCGAGCTGTTTTCGATTCTGAAATTCTCTGAAACTTCGGAGGGCCATATCTTCCTCATACGGACTCCGTTTCTCGAAAACTCGGATCGTTTTCAAGCAGAATTTCAAGACGAACGCAATGGCGCAACCCGTTTTCCTTGATTCTTATTTTATAATTTAATTATTCTCTGTTTTGTTACTTATACGTTCACAGAAAATGCGGGGTGTTACACATGGTATTTATGTTTATCAATTTAAACATGCATGACATTTATGTTTGTCAATTCAAACATGCATGGCATTTATGATTTATCAATTTAAACATGCATCGCATTTATGTTTATCAATTCTAATTAATCATGCCATATTGGTAAACAAATATCTATCTTCAACATGACAAGTAAATATGTGAATTTTCATTTACACAAAATTCTACCTATAACATGACAAAGTAAAAATAAGCATTTATTGTCATTAACATACATAGGAAATTGTTTATAAATAAAATAAGCATTTATTGTCATTAACATACATAGAAAATTGTTTATAAATAAAATAAGCATTTATTGTCATTAACATACATAGAAAATTGTTTATAAATAAAATAAGCATTTATGTGTCATTAACATACATAGGAAATTGTTATAAATGAAATATACATTTATGTATCATGAATACACATAGAAATTGGATTTCAAATAAATGACTATTTATTTGTCATTTGTATAACATAGACATTTGATTTCAAATAAATGACCATTTATTTGTCACATGAATAACATAGAAAAATTGGTTACGAATACGAATTGGGCCAAGACACAAGGTTAAGGCCAACAAGTGGAATAAGTCTGCCCGGAACCAACCGGCATATCCAGCATCCACAAGTTGTAGGCCTAATGTGAGGGGTCTGGCCCATTATAAAACATAAATGGATGAGAAACAATTTAATATGAAGATCATTTATAATATAAAGAATATTTTGAAATAATATGCTTTAGTAAAATAATCAATTATTAATTATAATTGTACCTGGACACGAGGTTAGGTTATATTTGTGGTGGAAGTCTGCCCGGACCCGACCGGCATATCCAGCAGCCACAAATGTTGAACCTAATGTGAGAGGTCCAAGTGCACAAATACGAAACGGGCCATGTCACGAGGTTAAGCCCAACTTGTGGGATAAGTCTGCCCGGAACCAACTGGCACATCCAGCATTCACAAGTCATAGGCTTAATGTGAGGGGTCTAACCCATTATAAAAAAATATGGATAAGATAATGAATTAGGCTATTCAATCTGTTTTAAAATAGCGACGCCGTTTTTTAACCCGAACAAGTTTATCAATTTATTTTATCCATGTTATAATGAATATTAAAAGAGGAATAATTTCAAAATGAGTATTTTGAAAATTATATTAGTTTAATATGAGAAACATTTAGAATATTTAAATTGGATTTAAATGGAAATTATCTACGGATTATTTTAATATTGGATTCTGTGATTATATGGATATTATTTTAGGAATTTGGAAGATATTTAGTATCGTTATTTCTGATATGATATCCGTTGGTTTTAGAATTTGACATTAAATATAAGTCGATATAATTCCTATTCAAAGCCTTATATTTAATATCAAGTTAGATTTTGGGTTTGTCATGAGTAATGTCTTAAATAACATTATTCTTAAATCCATGTGAGTAAAGAATAATCTTTTTATTAAGATTTAAATGAGATTTCCAAATCTTTTTTTTATTTGAAATAAAAAGGAAATTAATTATGGGTTGTTTGTGAACAATGTAATATAAAGACTGCATTGTATACAACGTAAAAAGAATATCATTTTTATGTAATATAAAAAGATTACATTTCATTTTAAGTGAGTCAACATTAGAATTTACATTTTTGGTATAAATGAATCAGTAGAAAGGATTCATTGTTTTGATAAATTATGAATTTACGTTGTTATTATATATGAAATGATCCATCATTATATATGTTTCTGATGCTGAAATGTTACACCTCCATTTACAAGTTACTCGACTTGTTTATGTGATTGGGACGATAATTTTCGCACATCGCCCAAGTGCACAAATAATTTATTATTTGTTTGTTGGTTGAAACCCTACACGGGTGTTGGGATAAAAATTGACATACACTAGTCCCAATGTTTAATTTTATGTCGATTGATAGATTGATAGGCTGCGATGAGCGTTATTATTTCATTTCAATGCTCACACAGTTATAGATTGCACACTGGATGTTAAATGGATGGTTGGATAATATTCATCATTACTGTTATGTACATTCAATGTATGAAATCCCAGTAACCAAAGTTATAGGGTAAATGTCTGAGTCGCATTCCATTTCAGGATTTCCTTTAAATAAAGAATATCTTTTAAAATAAAAACAATGTAATATAAAGATATTTTAAAATAAAGAGTATTGTATTCCAAAGAATATTTTATATTAAGAATCTTTTTATATAAAGATTATTTCTAATAGTAAATATTTTAAATGATATTTAACAAAGAATAACTCTATGTCCATCCTTGGATGGACAAAAGATAAATATATTTTATAGAAATAAACTAGTCATTAACTAGGATAATTCTTTAAGTTAAGATTTAATGAAGTCTTCTAAATTGAATAATATTTCATTGGAAGTAAATAAATGAATTAGATTTGGGTTGTCATGAATGGTGTCTTAAATAACACTGTTCTTAAACCCCATATTAAAGAATAAATTTTTTTAATTAAGATTTTAGAGTTTCCATCGTATTTAGTAATTGAAATAAAACGATATGTGAATTGGGTTTATCGTGAAATATGTTTTAAACGACAGTTGTTCTTTAACCCAATTTACATTGAAATGTGATTTAGAATTTATAAATCTTTTTATCAAGATTTAAAAAGAATACTCCAAAGTTTAGTTTTCCAATTTAATATAAATTAAATTGGAATTGAATGGGAATTCGATTTGATAATATTCGAGATAGGCCTCTGTAAAAGAAGACTGATAATACACATGGAATTTAAAAGGCCTTGCCGTTATTCCATTTATATTATTGGTCTGATACAGAAATTTATATCGATTATTCATTGATTTGATTTCTGTGAAAATTCCATAATTAATGGAAGACGATTTTGGGTTTATCGTGAACAATGTTTTTAAGTGACATTGATTCTTTAACCCAAATTAAAGACAAGACTTATTTCTTAAGTTGTATTAATCATTTAATAATGATTTTGATATTAAACCCACATTGGAGTTTAATGAATCTTTAAAAAGATGATAAAAGTTAAATTTTAAAGGAATTTATCTTTGATAAAATTAATGGGAATTTTTCCCTAATAATATGAATATTCTTTTTAAAAGAATATTCTGAAGTGGAATGAGACGTTGGATGTGTTTTCATAGCATTTGACTTTTAATTATAAAATACGCGAATTATTCGGAAAGACCAGGTTTAACCCATTCCAAATATTTATCACGAAGATGAAGAGTCGAAGATGAAGACGATGGTTGAAGACCGACGATCTTCATATCGAATGGATGAGGACTACTGATGTTCTGGACTGGGTCGCTCCCAGGACTGGGATAAAGTGGTAGTTGTCCGGACGTATTGTTGATTGTTCGGATATACGAGGTATAAAGTGCCTCCGGTTTCGTTCAGACCCAGAACGGACTTGTAAATGGATTGTGTGTCTGACATTGCATTCCTTTCTACTGTATTTGTTGAACGCTACTAATTATATATTTCTTCTTGGTCGTGAAGAATTTATTCTTTACTTATCACCCTTCTCTAAGACGTATGATCTTAGAGGTTATATATATATATTGGTAGATGATCAGTGATATGGTAGGGTCTGACAATGTGGCATGCTAAGATGCAAATGAACAAGGCTCTTGTTGAAAAGCAGGCCTTGTGGTTGATAATCAAAGCATAGCCTATTTAGGCATAGCTTTGTGTATATCGTGACTTCGCGAACCTCACACACCGGTTGAGTCTAAAACGGGAGAAGGGAACGCAGGGAGTGCACACGTTTCTTTCTAGCTAGAAGTGGTGTCAGTGCTTAAACTGGCTGACATTTACTTATGTGAATGATGGAATTTTTGCGAGGCCTCGGTTTATTCTTATTGGTCGCACACGGCCGATTTGTAGGTCCAATAGGATCGGGAAGCGTGTGTTCAGGCATAACTAATCCACTAAAGTATTTGTGGACCGGCCCTGCAGGATCCAAGGGTTCGCCAGCGTCCAAATCCCGAGACATTGCTTGAATGTCTCGAATCGGTAAGGATCTCTTCCCTAGCCTTGACTCATGATGGAAACCCAATTTCCAATACGCCTTTTGCAGTTTTGATTGTATAACTAGTATGGCGACATAGTAGATGGTAGCTATGCCGTCTAGGATTAATACATTTATTTTGAAATATTTTTATTAAAATATATACACACTAATAATAATATCGTTTTTACGTATCAAGCATCTTTTGACCATTATAAGGTAAAACCCTATCCTCCGGTTTGCGTTGCATTGTGTGATGGGACTTGGGTCTTATAATGGTTTCATTTTTCTAAAAAGCATTTCGTTATTTGACGATTTACTTATTTTATGCACTGGCAATCCGATGGAGTAAACCTGTTCCACGTTAGCGGCGTGGTCCTGTGATTAGCCTTCTTATTAGATAAGTTAGGTTAGATTTCTCACACCAGTCCCACGACTGACCTGTAGTTTGTTTCACTTTGCAAACTCGGGTGCCCTCTTTCCACACGGGCAGTCGAGTAGCTTTTTGCAGATATTTATCTCGAAAGCAGGATCCTGGATTGAAGTCTGAAACCGGGTCCAGAATATTGATAGCCTTCCGCTGAAATTGTTTTCCACTGCATTGTATTACTTTTGTTGTAATTTATCTTCTGCTGTAATTTGTACCAATGTACTCTGATATATTCTGTACTCTGATGTAACATTTATTATTGATGTTATAAAAGTCTGTGTTGTTGTTCTGATGTATTGTATGCCCAGAGTTGATGCATTCGAGGTTTTCAACTTGGGATCAGACATGTGTGTTTTATGGTCGGTTCCAAGGGTGGGAATTTTCGGGTCATCACACAAACTCTTATACAGTATAACACTCACTCACTCACATTTAGTTGAATTCTTTTATATATGCTCCATTATTTATGCAGATGTCCATTATATTTATCAAATAAGATAACGAAGTAAACTAGAAAAAAAACAAATTTAAACTAAAATATTAAAAAAATTATTTGTCTTAGTTTTTGGATGTGTTTCTCTTTATGTTATAAACATGGACAAATACGTATGTGTATATATAAATGCTCAAACCACTTATAATATTTGCAGTGATGCATTGTAAATACAGCAAAGGGCCAAGTATGATGTCACCATCATGAACAACTGCAAAAAGTCAAGCCAAATGGCTCAATTCAGTGCAAGTGAACACGAGGTCAAATTTAAGCCAAGATGAATTCAACTAAAGTGCATATATACGAGTTGTCGATTCAAGAAAGGTTGAATTCAACTAAATGATTCATGAAATGGTTGAAGTTCCTCAAATATATAAATCTTGATCAAGAACAAAAGCAAGTACAAATCGTAAATAAACATATCTTGATTGGTTAGGCAAAAAGATCAGAATATACGGGTCAGACACAAATGCATAGGTAAAAGCAAATGCACAAAACAAATCATAGGAAGCTTAAGGTGCAAAGCACACAGGCCTCGAAAAGCATAAACTATCATGAACAATGGAAAGCAAAACAACTCAAGTTCAAGTCAAGTGTAAAATTCAAGACAGTTGCAATTCATTCCAGTTCAAGCACAAAGAAATGTGTACAAAGTCAAGTACATACATAAACTAGTGCAATGCAAACAACAAGGAAGTGCATACACACTTATATACATACATATGTATGTATTTATATATGTGCGCATATATATATATATATATATATATATATATATATATATATATATATATAACTCCAAATTTCTCAAGTATGGTACAGTTACTCAAGTAGCACATCAACAACTGAAATGTAGTTCAGAAAAACTAAGTGGATAGAGAAAAGTTTGACAAGCCATGCGCATGAAAACTTACAAACAAACTGCACAAAGCATGCAAAGGTGCATATATATAGTCTATACAAGTGAAAATGAGCATAATGCGCTTAATTTCCACAAAATCAAGGCAATGCATCATATTGAGCAACAAGTGCAGTGTATGTTCAAGCAAAGGTCAAAGCAAACACCCAAACAAATCATAGCGGTAAAAAAAAGTGACACTAGCAATGTGAACCAAAGAAAACATGGTAGTGATAAGTTCAATAAAAATTTCGCATGAACAACCAGCAAAAAAATAAAATCAAATTCAAGTTAAATGAGTCAACAACAAATAACATAATCTAAAGTCTGAGCCAAAATCGAAGCTAAGTCAACAATATATGAACGTACTTTCAACCTAAAGCCGACATATAGGAAACCAATCCAAGTCAAAGGCATCAAAGATATATGTTGATTTAAAATCCTGTTTATACCCAAAAATCATCATATGTAACATAAAAAAAAGTAGAAGCAAATCAAAAAGGGATTTTTTTTTAAACTAGTTTAAAGCAATCGAATTCGAAAATCAGAGCACTACAACACAGATGAAGTAGCATAATTTAATAAAGGAGGAGAAAATTGAAATTGAACACTATTCGATGGATATAAAAAGGAGTGGCACTATGTTACCAAAAATCCTAATTTTTGAAGCAAAAAAAATTAGGCATGAGTGGAGGAGTGAAGAGCAACTTGTCACGAAAGAATAAAAGGGATCAAAATAAGTGGTTTTGGTCGGGCTTGTTTAAAATCCCTTTTTTATTTGTACTTTTTATTTAGGGCTTCAAATTTTAATTTATTTCAGTTGTATTCTTATTTTAAAACTTTAGAATTTCCAGGCTTCAAATTATTGGGTCTAGTTTGAGAATTCGCAATGAGTGGCTGAGTTAGGACAAAGTTTTGAGTGAAGAGTAAGAGCACTCAAGTGAGTGATAGGTCACAAGTTTACTTTGTATATAACTGTCATACTGTTTAACTCCTAGTAGAAACTTTGGGCTAGAGTTTTGAGCATATGGTTAAAACTATCAGGTGAGCGATGGTCATGAGTTTGTTGCATCTGTAAGTGTCCGGTTGTTTAATTCCTTCCAGAAACCTAGGGTGCAGGAGCAGGATGGATTTTTCTGAAGTTGAATAATTTCTGTGTACCACTTTTTTTTGTGATTACACTGTTGATATCTATGTTAGCATCATTATTATTTTGTGAATACAACCTTATTCACCCCGCGCTTGGGTTAATTTCGATCCTGTAACACGTACCATTGCTAAATTATAACGACCAGCCTTTTTTCCCAGTTTTTACCGGTAATTAAATCGACTCAAACCGTTGAAAAAGATGAATTATTAGGGGCACTTACACATTTGAAACAAAAGTAAAAGAACTTTCATTATTACCACAACAATTTTACATCAGAGTTACAAAGATCATTAGAGTACAACAGAAACACAAAGGAAGGAAATACAAGCACTCAGCGGAAGAAGAATGATCCAAAACATAGCTTCCACCAAGATTCAGAATCCTGCTCTAGACAACTCCAATGCTAAGGATTCAAACCAAGATATTAGTTGTCTGTGTGGAAAATAATGGGCAGCCAGAGTTTAGGTGGAAGGAACAATAAACTTTAGGTCAGTCATGGGACTGACGTGAGAACTCAAAAAAAAAAATCTTTAGATTCATTTTAAAGTGAGGTAAATCACATGATCACATGATATATCACGGAATAGGTTTACTCCCTGTGAATACCAATGCATAGAAAATTCACAATGACATATGGAAAATTAGGCTACCATAAGGTCCTGCGGCACACACATAATGCAAATGCACACACGGGCGCGGTTTCTCCTTGTGATAACAAAAAATGCTTGATACGTGAAAATCCTCTAATATTATTATTAGTGCATAGTGTAGAAAATCCTTTCACTGGTAAATGTATCAATCCTAGCCAGCATAATGCCCCACCCTATTATGTTGACATAATGGTATACATCTAAAACCGTAAATGGCTCGTAGTGGTGACACGATTACCCACAAATGACCAGGCTAAGGAATTGTAACAAGCCGGAATTTTGATAATAAATAAATTAGCAATTTAGTTAGATTTCAAAAATAGGAATTTCTACAAACAATGGAGTTCGACCATGAAACTTGCACTGTTGCGTTCGTCACGGAATTCTGGTCCACTTTCATATTTGGAGTTTTGCGAACGGAGTACATATGGAAAAGTTACGGACGAAATATGAAAAATGGAAGGAAATAAATAAACCAGAGTAAATAAATATATTTTTTTTGAAAATAAATTAGAGTAAATAAATATTATATACCATATTTAACCTACCTTCAGTGGGCAATAAATGACCCAGGCAGTCGACCCTAACGGCCGACCGCCTGGCCGTTAGATCGCCCAGTGATGGCTAGGTTAAGTCGTATAGTTTTATATATATTATTATATAACCGGACGGATGTTTATTAAATAAAACATAACAGTCCGGGGTCTTTCTAACACCTATAAATAAAGGGGTTAGGCCCCCATTCTTTTTCACGTATTTCTGGGAGTAGTAACGAAGCTCTGCCGCTTCCCTTTCTCTTTAAACAAACTCTAAAACAAAAATATGTTCACATACAATCAATCAAACATAAACCATATAGATTTGAAAGGGATGATCAGATTCAAGTGGAAAATGATATGAATTGGCGTATAAGTTCTTCTTTATTAGTTTTCTCCCTTCTTTTCTTATTTTCTTGCAAATCTACAAATCTGAAAGTATCTCCTTTTCAGAATAACTGTAGATTTGTAAGAATTTAGGAATTGTAAGCCTAAAAGATTCAGATTTGGATGCTTTCAGGTGAGTGAGAAATTTATATACAAAGTGTACAATAACCTGATTATTTCGTTTGTATTAGATCTGAAATGCATGCCTAATATTTATCAGATCTGTTTATAATTTTGTTAAATCTGAAATAATGAATATAGATCTATTTGTGAATATTGTTATATCTAAAAGAATGAAATTGTGGTTTGGATTGTTCATACTATTGCCTACAATATGTGTTTAAAATATTATGGTGATGGAAAATACAGTAGATCTATAAATCAGTCCCATAAATCATTATTAGATGTAGTTTTATTCCAAATTCGTCGTTCTGGTGTTAAATTGTAATTCATGTAGATTTGGTTAAAAAGATATAAGCTTGTTTGTGTTCAATTTTGTTGGACTTTAGCTTAGTTATTGTAAATATGCCTTTTTCTCCTTTTCGGTAAAAAACATTATTTGAAATCAATAAGAAATATGCCCAAAACAAAATGGGAAAGGTTGTGTAAAGTCACGTACAAATACATATTTATTAATATATTTGTGTGTAGTTTACATCTACTATTCCAAAATATACAAATTATATATTTCTTGGGGTTTGAAATATGTTTATTCGCCTTTTAAATATTCAGGCATAAATTTCAGTAATGATAGTTGATAGCCTTTTTTTAAGATTTAGAGTCTTATTACAAGATTGAGAATCCTTATTTTATACTAGTTAATCCAGAACTAATAATTAAAAGTTAGAATTGGACTTGGTAGGTTAATGATGTGAGGTCAGTTACCTTATTCGATAGAAGTCTGCACTTTCCAACAATTGAATACATGTCCAACTTATGTGGGATATCATTAACCATAGGAACATGTGATGATAATTAGTTTGTGCACATGAAATATTTCCATGAATAGAAAATAAACAAGAATAACTGAATAACGTGGCCTAATTTGGGATTAAGGTCTTAAGTGGTTAGGTTCCTATAAAAAGATATTAAGCGATCACGTAGTCCATCTCCCACAAATGAAAGCATTCAAGGCTAATTGGGTACGAGTTCGATAATCTTCACGAATAGTCCGTTTTTTTGGGTTGGGAGTCCACCTGGGAATAGGTCCTTCAGTTAGGGGTCTTAAATGGTGTTCGAATCCTACCTAAACATGGTTTTTAAAAAGGTCCAGTATGGTCATTCCATAGGACTGCCTATCCTACAGGATGTATTAAGCCACTAAGAGATTATCCAATAAGGCCAGCTACATCGTAACATGGGGATTCACCATATGAGGGTCTTAAACGGAGTGCGATGTCTACCTACTTGAGTGGTCCTAAGTGGTTGCTTACTATCTCTCGCCTTATGCATGGATTATACATGTGAATGGCGGAAGCCAAAATTAGTAGGACCTATAGTTAATGTCCTCTAGTTTATATTAGCGGTGAGTAAACCATCGTGAGGCATCAAGTGACCTATAGGTCCACCCAGGATCTTAAGTGATCAAAAGGATCCACTCTTAGCTATCATTTGATAGTGAGGTCTTGTATGGCTTTATATTTACATAAATAACAAACCTCCATATGATTAGCGAGTAGTTGAGAGCCTCACCTCTTAGCATTGGTACTTGGTTAAATGATGGTTTAAATGCTTCATAAATATATGTGTAAATGTTCTATCTCGGCATCATTATCGTTGGGAATACTACCTTGGGTATGGTAGTTAGAGTTGTGTGTCAATGTTTACAAAATTAGGTTAGAATTACTAGCCTTATTAGGCATACGTCTTTGGTTGAACCAAAAGGGATACATTTGTGTATTGTATTCTTCCTATTCACTAGAACTTGTTGTTCTGAACCCCCTCCTCATTACAATCTTCTGGGTTTTCTCGAGAGGGTCTGGTTCTCATAGGTGTCTAAGTTTGGTTTCGGTTCTTGTTCTCTCCCATGATCGGTATTAACATGGTGACTCACTTTTATAAGGTAGTTACATGAGTTGATACTAGTATATCCTATTTTATTTCCACTATGAGTTATTATATTGTACTCTGATTACGCTCATGCTCATTTTTTTGCAGGGTCTAGATTTACCCACTCCATGAATGAATGGGTTGGAATTTCGATTTTTGTCGAAATTTAGGCTCAGAAATGTGTGAGGTGCTAAATTTGGTATCAGAGCACAAGTTTGACGATCAGGGGTAAGTTAAATTAGGACTCATGAGAGAACACATTCAATTTTATTTTCTTTGTCTTTCTTACTCGACTTTAAACTATCTCAACGATGAAATAGTCGTGGATCTATTTATTTAAAATGGGTCTTAAGCGACTTAGAGTCTGAAATAGGTTAAGTTCAGGTTTCTGGCTAATTCTATTTTACCCCAAAGTACGTTGGCGATTTCGTTGAGAAGAGCATGAGGACGGCATATGGTTGATTCGATCTTGGAAACTAGACAAAAATCTAGCTACAACTTGTTGGATCTAGATTAACCCTAGAGGGAGGTGAATAGGGTTTATTACAATTTATCGCTGAGTTCATATTTTATGGGATATTAAAATAATAAACAAATCACAGAATGCAGCAGAAATAAAAGTGCAGAAAGTAAATAACATGTAGAGATACCCAGCTTCGGCAAAACCCTACCTACTGCTACATTCCTAAGGTTTCTACTAGGTGATAGAACAGATCCCGCTTACAAGACCATGTAAACTCGCGAACCCCTCGCTCCTATTCTAACCCTACGCTCAAAACCCTAGACTGGTCTATATCCCCTAGACCAGATTTTCACCTAGTTTTACGGACTCTAGTAAACTGCCTAGTTTTACAGACGAAACTAGGAAACCACCTATATTTTACAGACTCTAGAAACTATCAGTTAAACCCCTAACTGAAAGCCCTAGAATTTCACAAGCTCTAGAAACTGTTCGTTTGTTTTTTACAACACAAATTAAAAATAGCAGAAAAATAAAAACAATTAAAACCCTAGAAGTTAAAAGAAGGGCCATCCCCTTGGAAACTTGGTCGGCCCATTTCTTTTGATGCATCCACTTTAGTTCTGCCCGATCTCCTTTGTCTCTGAAAAATTAAATGGCGGCTAGGGTTTTATTAAATCCCCAAATCTAGTTCGCTGATTTGATTCTCCTGTGCTTCGAACTCCTACTTCTTGCTTCAAGATAGATTTGGCTTTCTCTGATTTGGGGAATTTGCGTCGATAAAAAATGATAGATAAACACATGAGTTTCTCTGGATTTTATGTTTCTATTATGCTCTTGTTTTCGATAGATTTTTTCCCAGTGATGAATGGTGTTTACATAGGATTGTAGAATCCTTTAATTGCTCTGGTTTCAGTATATGTCTCGATCTAATTTGCGTTGTTTTCCCCTTTTGATTCGATTGAACGAATTTTGTTGAACCTGGACATGAAATAGGTTTTCAATGAATTTGGAATTTTCCATTGCGTTTCCTCGATTAAATCAGCCCCTTGAAAATGATTTTAATATTTCTAGAAACCTTTCATTGATGACTCATGAATTGGTGGATGAAAACTGGAAAATTTGTGACTTTCTCGAAATGAATTTGTATTGCAAAAACTGATTGTCAAAACAATGTTTCTTGTCCAACATTTGTTTCACTGTTTCATTACATTTCTGGAAACAAAACAATGCAAGAATAAATTGTCTTTGAACATATCTGAAAAGTTTCTTGGCCGAGAGTAAATGATTCATTTTTCAGGAAACTAATTGAAATATAAATTGTGACCCCTGCTTAATTTCTTGAAAACATATTTTTTTGGAAATGTGGTCCTTTTATGACTTGAATTCTTGCCACAAATTTGCACATTACTACTCCCTCTGGTTTCAGGAAAATGAATTGTTTCTAGAAATATTTTGAGAATTTCTTGCCAAATATATTGCTATAATTCTCCAATTCTGTGCTTTTCCTGCTTGAACTATTTGCATATTTGGATATTTTTGCATGTATTCACATGCACACTGAATGTCCCATTTCTCAGATTAGTTATGTATTTCCTTCTTGTTGATTTCTAACACGTGAGAAAAGTAACTTGCCAAATCTATCCCCTTGTCGTATTTGTGTACATGAGTTTTTCCATTTCAATTCGGCACATTTGCTTGAGCACCTTTTATCATTTGCTGCTTGAATTAGTACTTGGCCTTGTGCACATGAAATATTTGAGATTAAATCGACCTTGTTCACTTCGACTGGCCTGAGTACTTCCCGTAAATCCAAACTGATTGTATATGCATCACCCATGTACATGAACTTCTTTTAGCCTGAATTTTGTCGAGTTGTATTTGCTACTGCTTGAAAACAGCTGCCTTTTGCATGCTTGTAAAAACCTGAAACAGAACTGTGTGTTGAACCGTTCTTGAGTTGATGCATGCATGAGGTATTGGCTGCTAATATGTGTTGCATGCCTCATCATGTATTGACCTATTTGTTTCACCATTGTTTGCTGAAACATTTTAAACCTTGCATCCACATGTTTTCTGTCTTGTGCATATACTGCCCTGCACATGTGTTGTTCCATTTCTCCACTCACAGTTGAACCATGCTACTGTCTTCCATTATAGTTTGACCTGAACCATGTTGTACTATGACGACTATGATATGCCTTTTGAACTTTCTTGTTTACTTGAAACTTCTTTGGACTTTAGTCTGAAATACATGAACATGCAAACTGGTATTGGCTGCACCATGTATATTGCACTACTGCCTTGAAATTATTTTGCTGTATTATTTCAGCACTTGAATTTAAGCTGCCTTGAACTTGCTCTTAACAATTCTTGTTGAGCTCGACCATGTTGCACCCTATTCGATCACATGTGCTCTACATTGTTTATTGCCTTGCTTGTAGCACTTGTATATGAAATACCTTGACATGTGCGTCCTTGTTCTGTTGCTTGAGTATGCACTGAGATGTGTAGGTTAACGTTGCTGCTCCTCAGATGTTATACTACATTCTGATTTGCAAGGCAGTGCACACGTGTATATTTATACACGTGTGTATATGCAGCCTTTCAGACAAATTTTCATGTCCCTACACTGTAATATGTGTATATAAATATTGTCTGCCTTGTGGTTTTTATAGTGCATCACTGTGAATATCACAAGCAGTCTAGTCACAGATAAATCATATCAAGTCTTGAAAAATGATGAGAAACACACCAAAAATTCTAAGGCAAATAAAATTTAAAAATAAATTTATATTTGCATGTACTCGGTTTCATTCATATTGCAGTGTACTTTGCGTGTGTTTCATGTGACAGGTACGGATGACTGGACTGACTGAAGGAAGCTGTGAAGACAGAACGGAAGATTTAAGCATTGTGTCAGTGAATGTATATGTAACAGTGAATATATGTATAGATGAAAAATGTACAACTGAGTGAGTTTTGTAGTGTATATGAAAACGAATATGAATTGAATATCAGTGATGTGTTCAAATAGTGGAGTTATAAATAGTTGCACTGGTTGAATGTTTGAAATAAAATATTCTATTTAAATAAAATACTGCATGAATATTTGAATGTCTGTACAGTTTTATTCTATTTAAATATAAATATTATATTTCTGTCAGTGATGTATATATGAAATAGTACACAAACAAACACATTTATAATAATATTTATTTGGTTGTTATCATCAAACAAAAATCATATAATTATGTATACAACAACGTTATATAGAACAATCTCCCCCTTTGATGATGACAAACAAATAAATAGATTTTGAATATAGTAATTGTGTTTGACAATGAAGAACTGAACTACCTCTATTTGAATGCTCCCCCTACAACAGAAACTCCCCCTATAACTGTGCATGAGTGAAAAGAATGAAAATTGAATTGGAATTTTCAAAATTAAAATATTTATAAAATATTCACTCATAAATCAAAATCTCAACACATTCTCCCCTTTTGTTATCATCAAAAGGATTTAGAAATTAAAAAACAGATGAAAAATGACTAAAAACATAATTTCAGCTTAAGAGGAAGAACAGTTATCATAAGTCTCAATCAATCAAACAAAAATCATAATATTCTACGAACTAGTGGCATATTTTACATTGTAGAGAATGACAGATTTACGATAAATTTATAAAAATGGAGAGAGTTTAAAACAAATGATTTTCAAAAGAAATTTTAAAATTGAACCACAAACAGTGAAGGATTTGGACTATAATTATAAATTCAACTTAACTGACAAAATCAAATAATCACAAATCCTAATAGCTATCAATCAACAAATCATAATATTTCATAAAATAATAACACATTTCATAGGTTAGAAAATGGATTGATAGGATGGTTTTTTAACACCAAGGAGAATTTCAGGAAAAATTTTATTTATAGCACATTATTTCATTTTCTTTTATTATTATTTAAGAGCACACTGACCATGCATAACTAGATCTTGGATTTTTAAATGAGATCAGTTGCAGCTTAAATATAAGTAATCTCTTAACCATGCATGACCAGAGCTTGGATTTTTAAATGAGGTTAGAGAAACACTTATGTATATTATATATTTATCATTTTCTGTTCCAAAAGGAAAAACTCCTCAGTATACAAAACCAATATGGATGATAGAAATGCGGTAGGTACAGAAGTGGTTGTGAAATAAATTACTAAATTAATCGTATTATGAAATATGCTTAACTGTACTGGGATCATTGAAATTTTTTAACTATCACTGATTCTGAATAATAACACAGTCCAATTTCTATCACAAATATTTCCACTGTATGTTCAAAAAGATTTTTTTTTTAAATTATTAACTCTCTACATTAGTATAAAATCATGATGGATTGCATAAGGATGATAGATAATGAAGATGGTCATGAAATAATTGCCAATTCAAAAATATTATAATAAATGTTCAACCATCATGAAAATCCAAACAGAATCTCCTCTTATTGTGAAATATACTCCAGTCACAATTCATCACAATTTCAAAATCTGATAATAATTTTGATGAATTATAAATACAATTCAATTTGGATATTGATTTCAATTTCTGAATTAATAAACAATAAATAATTTGAAAATTGAGAATCAATTACAAGAGGGATATGAAGATCTATACATGTCAAGAGGGATAAGAAAAAAACATGTACATAAAAATTCAGCACTTCTGATACCAATTGTGGCGTCTCTATTAATGAGGATTGTAACAAGAACCAGGAAACAAATCAGGATATTTCAGACAGATGAAATTTAAGCCTAATTCCCAAGCAGACAAAACAACAGATTTGGGGTTTTTATCAAAGCAGCAGACAGATCAAAACAAGCAGTTATCTAAGATCATTTGCAAAAGCAGTATCAGAGCAGCACAGAAACCAATAGCACAACAGACTGGTCAGAATATGTTTCTGATGGTCACAAAATATATTCCATGATCCAAGATTATAAAATTTTGTTTATTCTAAATCATTTGAGGAAAAGTGAAAAATCAGGATTCAATGAATCAATCACACCAGATTATAAATTTTAGATCCAAGATATGTGTGTGATTCAATAAATCAATAATTTCAAATAATTTTAAAAAACATATATTCAAATCAAATAATCATGAAATAACAGTGAGTTTTAAGACTAGACTTTTAAAGAATTTTTCACAAGTATATCTGACAAGTACAAGAGTAATTTCATCAAGATTGGGTAATAATTCATGATCCAAAAATAATAGTTTATTCGAAATCACTTGAACAAACGTAAATCATGAGATACAATGAATCAATCACACAGGATTAATAATTTCAGATCTGAGAGGTGTGTGAGATTCAAAATGTCAGAAATTTAAAATGAATTCAAACAAACAAAACTCTAAACCAGATGATCATAAATAAAAGTGAATTTCAAGATGTAAACAATTAGTTTTAAGTCAATTAAATAAATTCAAGCCAATCTGAAAGTTAAAGAAATTATTACAACTGAGAAGTAGCAGTGTGCTGTAAGGAGTATAAATTTTCAAGCCTTTCTAAAATGAATTAGAAGTAACTCAAAACACAGAGATGTGTGAAATTTCAATTGTTTTTTCAGATCTTCAAAAATTTAGAATTCAAATTAACAGTGTTCAAGATATGATATGAATACATCAACACTGTTATGAATTCAGAAAACAAAAAATAAACCTCAAAACAATTGCAGAAATTTACAAGTTTAAATTCAAGATCTGGAAATGATTAAAACATTAGAGTATTATACAAATGAAGCGAATTTCCATAAAATATGAATTCTACAATTGGAAGTTCAAGGAAGCCCAAAATAAAAGAAAATAATATAGAAATGTCAAATCAAAAATAGAAAAAGAAGGGGTAAAAGAAGGAATACACAAAGAAAATAAAAATAGAGAATATTTACAAAGATGAGTTTAGAGATCATACCTGAAATCGATGAAAGCAAATGAAACTCTAACTCAATCCATCTTGGCTAAGGAACTCTGAATGATACAGAAATATGGAATAGCTTGAATTGAATTTCTTTTTAGCAACGCAGTTCCTCATCTTTCTCTGGTACCAAACAGTTTATAGGATCGAGTGGTCTAACAAAATTTGTAAAACCACTCGCAGTTTTATTTACACATTTTGGTTCCCAGACCTGTTTATATAACAAACCATTCGAATCTATTTTTATGCCTTTAGGAACCCAGATCTGTTTGAATTTAACTGAATTCATTTCATTTTCTTTTGGGTTCCAAAAATGTTTAAATGGTTTTTTATAAAACAAGTTTTCATTTTGATTTTGTTTCAAATATCCTTTAGAATTTTCAAAGTTCAGATTTCTAGGATGTCCTTTTTCAATGTAATTTGAAGGATTTTTAAAACCATTTGAATTTCGATTTTCAAAAACGTTTATTTTCCCAAATCCAAGACCATTTTTATTACCAGAAGAAAATTGATTTTTCAACAACATATTCAAAGATTTTTCACCAGTTGAAAACGTTTCAGACTCAATTCAAGATTGTTAATTTTGGATTTAAGATCACTGTTTTCTTTCATTAAATCTGAACAATGGTTTCTAGTGATCTTACTGTTTTCAAAACCAAATTTTCATCTTTAAGAGATTTAATTTTGGTTTGGGACTCAGTAATCTCAGATTCAAAATGTTTTCGACTTTCAGATTCAAATTTCTTGAAATTTTCAATTTCAGCGTCAAGCTCATTGAAAATTGTTTCAGTTTTCATCAAACTCTCCTTTTCAAAAGATTCATGCTTGAAATTAACTTTATCCAACTCCTTTTGCAAAGCATTATTTTTATGGATTTTCTCATCTTCATGACTTTTCAAAATCAAAATCTCGTTTCCAAGTTTTGTACAATTTTCATTAAGATGAGCAAGATCAATTTTAAAATTCATATAATCTTTACAGTTGGAGTTTTCAAATTTTAATTTCAAATCATTATTTTTGCATTGTAACTCAGAATTTTCAGATTTCAAAATTTTATTTTTCCATTGGAGACGATTGACAGTTTTGGTTAAATTATTACAAAGAGAAACCAATTCTTCATATGAAAAATCTCCATCATCTGAATCATCATTAATAGCTTCAGTTAAGCACACATCTGAATCTGGGTTGGTAATTGTAGGGTTTGAGCAGTTATCTTCTTTTCATCCATACAATGTATTGAGAGTGCTCCAGATTCTTGCGTAGTTAGACAATGAGATATAAGGCTATATTGTACATCATCAATATAAGAATATAAAATATGAATAACACGAGAATTAAATCCAATATCGTTCCTATTAACTATATCATACCCATTTATAATGTAATCCCAACATTTAATATCAATTTTTTTTAAATAAGATTCCATTTCTTATTTCCATTCAAA
The DNA here is from genome assembly GCA_030737875.1 of Allium sativum. Classification (NCBI taxonomy): domain Eukaryota; kingdom Viridiplantae; phylum Streptophyta; class Magnoliopsida; order Asparagales; family Amaryllidaceae; genus Allium; species Allium sativum. The sequence continues at coordinate 1,044,483,467 of CM060922.1, forward strand.
AAATACTACCATTAAAAATAGTTGGAATATGACTGGACGACTCTCTATGGACTGACAACTAGGGTCACCATTACTCTAGAGTTGAAAGGATACCTGCTCTGATGCCACTTGTTGGATCTAGATTAACCCTAGGGGGAAGTGATAGTGGTTTATTACAGTTTATTGCAGAGTTCAAATTTTAAGGGAGATTAAAATAATAAACAGATCACAGAATACAACAAGAATAAAAGTGCAGAAAGTAAATAGCATGCAGAGATACCTAGATTCGGCAAAACCCTGCTTATTGCTGCATTCCTAAGGTTTCTACTAGGTGATAGAAAAGATCCTGCTTACAAGACCATGTAAACTCTTGAACCCCTCGCTCCTATTCAACCCTACACTTAAAACCCTAGACCGGTCTATATCCCCTAGACCAGATTTTCACCTAGTTTTATAGACTCTAGTGAACAGCCTAGTTTTACAGAAGAAACTAGGAAACCACCTAGATTTTACAGACTCTAGAAATTGTTAGTTAAACCCCTAACTGAAACCCCTAGAATTTTACATACTCTAGAAATTGTTCATTTGTTTTTACAACACAAATTAAAAACAACAAAAAAATAAAAACAATCAAAAACCTAGAAGTTAAAAGAAGGGTCATCCCCTTGGAAACTTGGCCGGCCCATTTCTTTTCATGCATCCACTTTAGTTCTGCCCGATCTCCTTTGTCTCTGGAAAATTAAATGGTGGCTAGGGTTTTATTAAATCCCCAAATCTTGTTCGATCAATCGATGATTTTGTTCTCCTGTGCTTCGAATTCCTACTGCTTGCTTCAAGATAGATTTGGCTTTCTCTGATTTGGTGAATTTGTGTCGATCGAAAATGATGGATAAACGCTTGAGTTTCTCTGGATTTTATGTTTCTATTATGCTCTTGTTTTTTATATGTTTTTTCCTAGTGATGAATAGTGTTTACACAGGATTGTATAATCCTTTAATTGCTCTGATTTCAGTATATGTCTCGATCTGATTTGCGTTGCTTTCCCCTTTTGATTCGATTGAATGAATTTTGTTGAACCTGGACATGAAATAGATTTTCAATGAATCTGGAATTTTCTCTTGCGTTTGCTCGATTAAATCAGCCCCTTGAAAATGATTTTAATATTTCTGGAAACCTTTTATTAATGACTCATGAATTGGTGGATGAAAACTGGAAACTTTGTGACTTTCTCGAAATGAATTTGTGTTGCAAAAACTAATTATCAAAACAATGTTTCTTATCCAACATTTGTTTCACTGTTTCATTTCATTTCTGGAAACAAAACAATGCAAGAATAAATTGTCTTTGAACATATCTGGAAAGTTTCTTGGCCAAGAGTAAATGATTCATTTTTTAGGAAACCAGTTGAAATATAAATTGTGAACCCTGCTTAATTTCTGGAAAACATATTTTGTTGGAAATATGGTCCTTTTATAACTTGAAAAATCTTGCCACAAATTTGCATATTACTGCCCCCATGGTTTCAGGAAAATGAATTGTTTCTAGAAATATTTTGAAAATTTCTTGCCAAATATATTTGCTATAATTCTTCAATTCTGTGCTTTTACTACTTGAACCATTTTCATATTTGGATATACTTGCATGTATTCACATGCACACTGAATGTCCCATTTCTCGGATTAGTTGTGTACTTCCTTCTTGTTGATTTCTAACACGTGAGAAAAGTAACTTGCCAAGTATATCTCCTTGTTGTATTTGTGTACATGAGTTTTGCCATTTCAGTTCGGCACACTTGCTTGAGCACCTTTTATCACTTGCTGCTTGAATTGGTACTTGGTCTTGTGCACATGAAATATTTAAGTTTAAATCGGCCTTGTTCAATTCGACTGGCCTGTGTACTATCCGTAAGTCCAAACTGATTGTATATGCATCACCCATGTACATGAACTACTTTGAGCCTGAATTGTGTCGAGTTGTATTTGCTACTACATGAAAACAGCTGTAACGACCCGTATTTTTAACGGATAATTAATAATTCATTTAATTATTTAAAAGATTGTTTGGTAATTTAAAATGGTTAGAATTAAATAACATTGAATATTTAATTAATATAAATAATAGAATAATATATTATAATTCAAAATAGTCAAAAATAGCTGAATTCACAATAGAGTGGGAATTGGATCATATATAAGGTATAATACAGATTAGAATTGAATTAGAATAACGAATATATTATTTAAACGAAAATTGAACGTATAATTTATATTATAATTATAATCAAGCCTGGAATGGCGCGGAAGTTCGTAATTTGGCGATTCGAACTTTAAACGAATATATAGAATCCGTTTTAAGTCGGATTTATGTGAAACAAGAAACGTTCGGAGCTGGTGAAGTATATTTTTCTATTGGAAGAGAAAAATCGGGATTTCGTCGTATAGATTTTGGTTTATGTCCAAATAAAATTTTCGAAAAGTCGCTATGGAATTCCTTTATTATTTATAATGATTTCTATTTTTAATTGAATATCGATTTGACCCGAATTTGAAATATCGAGTTATAACTCCATATATATTTATTTTGGAGATTTATGATATTTTATTGTGAATATATATAACAATATTTATTTTTAAATATTTAATTTAATTGTTTTTAAATACATCTATATATTTAAATGGGTTATTTAGAGCTTTAAAAAATAGACAGTTTTGCAAACGACCTTCGTTTTAGATGAAACTAATTTTGTTGGATCCGGAATATTAAATTATTGTTAGATTTCAAGTTTCATGATTTTTGAAGTTAGTATGTGGTCATACGGGATTTTAATGTGAAAAACAGTTGATATTTTGACGGTTAAAAATACGCTGTGTGAGCAAACAGAGTCGGAATTTGACGAAACCAGTTTTGTTGGGTCCGTAATGTCAAACTCTAGTTGTTTGTCCATTTTCATGATTTTTGAATATGATGTGTGATCATAGGAATTTTAAAGGACAAATATAAATAGCGTTGGATTAAAATCAAATATAAAATTCAAATATTAAAATATTAAAATTCTCTATAAATACCTTAACATTCTCCTAAACCCTAACTTCATTCAGTGGTCAAACAAAAAATCGCCGTCTTGAATTTCTTTCTTCCAGTAAACAAAATTCTTCTTTGAATTTTTTAACAATTTGAATAAAATGTTATCAATTAAAACAAATATATATTGACGATGTTGAAAGATTTCTCTTTACGTTGTATGAAAATTATGGAGCTCGACGTCCTTTTCCTGTCGTTGGTTTGTGAACAGCAAATCTAGGGTTGAGAAAATCATGAATATGAATCACCGATTCAAGTTTCTGAGGTTGTTTTCGGGATCAAGATGGTGAGGCACTCGTTGTGTGAAACTTTGGATGGAATCTGGGTGGATAAGTGTCGATCGAGTATATGGAGCAGCAGGTTTTTATGAACGACGGATCTTGTATGAGAAGCTCGAGTTCAACCTAAATGGCATGGGAGGATGAAGATTTTTATGAGGAGGAAGATGATCGTCGTTTGAAGAGGATCAGTTAGAGAGCAAGGTGGGGAATGGAAGTTAAAGATCGGTCATGGCCTTTGTAAAAGGAACGAGGAGCAGGACTAATTCGGGGAAGAAGGAAATTAGTGGAACGGGCCTTGTATGACGAGTTTGGGCTGGGCAGAAGAGTGAGCTTGAATTATTAAATCATTTGAATTTAGTTTGCTTAAATGTGTACGTAACATGTAAAATTAATATCTTTGTCATGCGTGATCAAAATTCAGCAAAACTGGATCCCTTGGGATTGTATGGACGAGCGCTTCAAAATGGAACTAACAGGAAGTGAATTGGAGCTCATTACAATTTATTGCAAAATAAAACGTCCATCTGAATTGAAGATAGTTAATCGTTATTTAATGATGAACTGCCAAAGTGAGTAAATATCACTAACTCTGATCAATTTATATTTTTATAAATATAATCTAGTAATGATAATTGATTGCTGTGTGTTGATTGGTTGGTTGAATTGCTGATGTATTGGTTGAAATTATAGATAACGATATATATATATATATATATATATATAAATTGTTAATCAAATGTTGATTCTGTTTATCATAATATTTCATATTGAAATAAAATCGATGTTATTATATTGTTTAACATATGTGGATGCAGGGAAACAGGTCGGAGGAATCCAACTGGATTCCTCAACATTTATTTTATTGTTTTTCATATATTGTAATATATGATGCGATATAAAATCTTTTGTTGATTATGTGTGTTTGAATGATATCGATCATTGTTATTTGGTATTTTAAATACCATATATAATACTGGAATTAAAATTGGAATTTTCAATGTGTATGTTGAAAATAAAATATATTTACATAAAATCAAATGATTTTATAAAAAGAAATTTCAAAGTGGATATTGAATAGAAAAGGAAATATTTGTAAAACAAATATAAAAGGAAATATTTATTTAGAAAATAAATGGAATTATAAAGGAAATATTTATGGAATAAATATGATATTGAAAAGGGAAACATTTATATGAAATAAGTAGTTCATATATAGGATATTGAAAAGGGGAATATATATATGAAATAAATAGGATATTGAAAAGGAAATATTTGGAAAATGAATAGAGTTTTATAAAAAGAGAATTTTACATTAGGAAGGTTTAGAACCGTGCTTCGCACATGGGTGTAACATGATATTGGTTTAAAGTAAATATTTTGCAAATAAAATATTATAAAGGAATTTGGGGTTTGAATTAGGAATTTAAATGGAATTACTGAAATTAGATCTGATTGGAAATTAGTTGAGTTGAATGGCTTTCTAGGTATCAATCTGATGTTGGTTTCGGCCTTCGGGGTTAATACGTAGGGTGTTGTTCTCTTACTAGTTTACAGTTAGAGACTGATATATGTGAAAAGATAGTGATGCGTGAATCAGAAATGGAAACGTTTTCCAAAGTTAATAACGTATATTTCTAAAATTAGAAAATAAGGATTTGATGAATATATGGAAACGATAAATGGGGAAATGAATAAATGTTGATTGATGATTGATTGATAGAATTTCCATCTGGAAATAATATCGTTGGTTGTGCACATGTTATCCTTTGATAGTTAAATCACTGACTATCGAAGATTTTGACCTTTTTCGTTATCAATACGGAGAGATCGGGATCAGATATATTATCTGAAAACCATTTCGTATGGCATTAGCATTGCGAATCAAATATGATGAAGATAAATGAAGACAGAGTTATGTAAAGGCTGTTCAGTAATTCCTAGGTAGAAATTGCCTAAGATGGATTTACAGAATAATTCCTTCGGATTGTCCAGTCCTAGGACAACTTGAATGGACGAATGTCTGATAGAGTATATCTGGTAGCTCGCGTAAGTTGAACGTTTATAACGTATTTACGTTGGTAGCGGAGGAATTCGTTTCTCTTAGCTTATACCTGTGATATTTTTGGGGGAATCAATTTGTGATTTGACGGGTATGATGATGTGGCATTCAAAGTAAATGAAGGAGTGATCTTTTAAAAGATACGTTATGACCTCAAGCCTCATCAACTGGGAAATGACAGAAATCGGGCAGGCAGCATGGCTAAGTGGGTCGCACCCAATTAGGGTATATTGTCACTATCTAGAGAATATTCATATTTGTTACATCTTTCGCTTCTGTATCTCTTGGGAATGGTTATGTTGGTATACCAACCATAAGGTGATAATATATTCGGAACATTCAAGCGAAATGAATTGCTGGTCATGTGTGGCCGAGTTACAAGATGTTCTTGTTGAACTCCAATGTATCACTTCTAGAGTACACTGATCAAGAGGTGGTTCCATACCTTGTCTTTGTTGGAAACCCATTACCCAGTAAGCGCCCGCGGTGTTTGATTGTATATAATATATGTGGAACGTGAGCATTAGATTGCTATTTATCTAATTTAGACATTAATATAATATCAGAAGAGTATTGATTTTAAAGAAATGTTTTGGGTTATCGTAAGGTAAAAACCATCTTTGTTTACGCGTGGATTGGTCCTATGATTATCATTTCTTTAGAAAGGATTTTAAAAGTTAAACAAATGGTTGGAGTTTACTCACACCAGTCACATGACTGACCAGAGTTTATTTTGTTTTGTTTTCCCTAAACTCTTGGGTGCCCTATTTTGTATGCGCAGTCAAGTAGTCAGGATTTACAGATACTTGAAGAGCTAGAGCAGGAGGCTTCAGGATTATATAGCTATTGTTATTTCCACTGTGTTGTAAATGTTAAACTCTAATAATGGTATTGTATATAGATACTGTTTTATTTCGAAGTTATGTTATGAAATATATTTATTCGTTCCGCTGTGAGATTCGTGTTTACTTTGATGTTGTATGTTCTTCTTCTTCTATTCTAAGTTTCTATCTTATCTATTTCCAACCTCTATTTTCTTTCATGGACTATCCGGTATTTTCGATGCTTGGATAGTCGACATTTAGTTTATGTCGATAACCAGGATTGCGAAAACCCGGGTCGTTACAATAGCTGCCATTTGCATGCTTGTAAAAACCTGAAACAAAATTGTGTGTTGAACCATTTTTGAGTTGATGCATGCATGAGGTATTGGCTGCTAACCTGTGTTGCATGCCTCATCTTGTATTGACCTGTTTGTTTCACCATTGTTTGCTGAAACATTTTAAACCTTGCATCCAAATGTTTTATGTCTTGTGCATATACTGCCCTGCACATGTGTTGTTCCATTGCTCCACTCACTGTTGAACCATGCTACTTACTTCCATTATAGTTTGACCTGAACCATGCTGTACTATGACAACTATGATATGCAATTTGAACTTTCTTGTTTACTTGAAACTCCTTTGGACTTTTGTCTTGAAATACATGAACATGCAAACTGGTATTGGCTGCACCATGTATATTGCACTACTGCTTTGAAATGATTTTGCTGTATTATTTCAACACTTGAATTTAAGCTGCCTTGAACTTGCTCTTGACAATTCTTGTTGACCTAGACCATGCTGCACCCTATTTAATCACATGATCTCTATATTGTTTATTGCCTTGCTTGTAGCACTTGTATATGAAATACCTTGACATGTGCATCCTTGTTCTATTGCTTGAGTATGCACTGAGTCGAGTTGGTCGATGTGGCTGCTCCTCAGATGCTATACTGCATTTTGATTTGCAGGGCAGTGCACACGTGTATATTTATACACGTATGTATATGCAGCCTTTCAGACAAATTTTCCTATCCCTGGACTGTAACATGTGTATATGAATACTGTCGGCCTTGTGGTATTTACAGTGTATCACTGTGAATATCACAAGCAGTATAGTCACAGATAAATCAGATCATGTCATGAAAAACGATGAGAAACACACCAAAAATTCTAAGGAAAATAAAATTTAAAAATAAATTTATATTTGTAAGTATTCGGTTTCATTCCTATTGCAATGTACTGTGTGTGTTTCATGTGACAAGTACATATGACTGGACTGACAGGAGGATGCCGTGAAGACAGAACAGAAGATTGAAGCATTGTGTCAGTGAATGTATATGTAATAGTGAATATATGTATAGATGAAAAATGTACAACTGAGTGACTGAATGAGTGTTGTAGTGTATATGAAAATGAAAATGAATTGAATTGAATATCGGTGATGTGTTCAAATAGTGGAGTTATAAATAGTTGTGCTGGTTGAATGTTTGCAATAAAATATTCTATTTAAATAAAATACCGTGTGAATATTTGAATGTCTGTACAGTCGTATTCTATTTAAATATAAATATTATATTTTTGTCAGTGATGTATATATGAAATAGTACACTAACAAACATATTAATAATAATATTTATTTGGTTTTTATCATCAAACAAAAATCATATAATTGTGTGTACAACAATATTATATACAATACAACTGAGATAGTCGTGATTTCTGTTTTTTGGGTTTCATTGGTAATTCTAATCAAAAAACTTTTCTTGGTTTGGAATGGGGGATTCATGTTAGTATGTCGTATCCATTCGAAAATATAATTGCGAGGTATATCCATTTGACGCTTCGTTAAAAATTCCGGATATTCTTTTGCTGAAAATATTCTTTTGAGTCCTTGATCCTGCATTTGAAGGAATTTCTATTTTTAAATGTTTGGAGAAATAAAAATGGATTTCAAAAGTTTTAAAAACTATAGTTCTGAAAAATAGTTTTATAAAATATGGTTTTCAAATTAGAAATCTATTCGTGTTTTGTAATTGTTCGGGCTTTGCTTAGTTTTGATAAATAATCCAGTTGATTAAAAGAAGGAAATTGGAAATGACAAGGAATATGCCTCAAAAACTTTAAAAAGAAAAAAAATGCATTTCTTGTGATTTTCAGTGTTCCTCTCTTTATACATGTGTGTGTTTATATTAAAGATGGGTAAAATTTTATTAAGGCTTCACAGTCCAGAATGAAAAAGGCCAAAACAACCTTTGCAAATACAAATGAAGCAGCTACGTTCAGGCCCAAGCCTACACAATTCAAAGTAAATCTAATGCATAAAAATACAAAGCCACCTTTTTAATGAATTATTCTAAAAAGTGCTTCCTCTCGAAAGTTATTCATCTCGCTTCTTAATCTAAAAATTAGGTCATGGCGAGCGATAATTATTACCCTCGAATCGGCTTCCTCCCGCTGCATCCTTCAGATCTACTGCTAGCAATGCCACTATTGTTGATTCCTGGCTATCAACAAGTCTTCTGTGCCTGATTCTCTTTGTCGTTACTCTCACATCCACCCAATTCAAGTAACTAACTTTGTTTGGGTTTTGTGCCGTTTGTTTGAAAATCCTGGCATTCTGCTTCCTCCAAATCGTCCAAACAGAGTTGGTGACAGCAATCTTACAGAGTTTGGCTTCATAGTTTACCAACTTCCCGCTGACTTTCAGGTAATCAGTGCATGTTCCTCTCTTTACGTATATATATATATATATATATATATATATATATATATATATATCGGACGATTTATTGGAATTATCACAATTAATCTTCAATATTTTTCAAATCCCGACATTTTGGAATGCGGAAAGGTTTTTCCAGTTAGTAATATAAACTGGGATATAAGTAATAATAAACTGGATTTATAATAGTAACCTTTAGTTTATAATAAATAAATCAAATTTTGAAAAACATTTAAATTTTCTTTCGAAAGAACTAATGAAAATCATTCGTTCTGATTTGGGGTAATTGATTTCATGAATTGTTTGATTTGTTTATTAGCCAGGCAAGGGGAAATCCATTTTAATTGAATTATGGATTTCTAGCCGAATTACTTTGGAATTCTTTCGCCGTGTGGCAGTAGATCTCCTTTACGTTAATGTCGGTTTTTGTAATAGCCCGAAATTTTGGCGATATAAATTAATTATTAAATTTCAAAAATAGAATTTCTGCAAATGATGGAATTTGGCCATGAAAATTTAAGTGATGTGTTCGTCTCGAAAATCTGGTCAACTTAGAGTTTCGCAAATGGAGTCCATATGAAAAAGTTACGGACAAAATACGAAAATGGGTAAAAAAATCAAAATTTATAAATATAATTTTTTTTTACTAGCCGACCTAGGCATTTGACAACCTAGGCGGTCGAACATAGCGGCCGATCTACTAGGCGTCAATTTGCCCAGTGACGGCTAGGGTTGGTAAGGTTTAGTTTATGATATATATAAATGAATGGACAGATATGAATTAAAACAAATCCAATGGTTCAAGGCCAATTCTACCTTATGAATAAAGAGGTAAGGCCTTCTTTGCCCCCACAAATCTATGGGCAGCAGCGAAGCTCTGCCATTTTCCTCCTTCTCCAAACCTAATTTCTTAATTAAATAATTATTTTTATACAACAAATCAAATCTAAATCACATTAGATTGAGAGGATTATCAAATCCAATGGAAAAGAATGCAAATTAGCACTCAACAATAGATTCTCCCCTCTCTACCTATTTTCTAACATCTCTATAGCCTGGAATTTTTCCCTTTCCAGATAAATTGTAGATTTATAAGAATTTAGGGATTATAAGCCTACAGGGTTCAAACTTTGGATTTGATGCTATAAGGTGAATGGGAAATTTATATATACATTTATAATAACGTATTTATTTCATTTGTAATAGATTTCAATTTTTATGCCTAATCTATCAGATATGCTGATAAATTGTTGTAATTAGGTTGACACCCATCAGATCTGATTACAAAATTGTTAAAACTTGTGAATTGTATATTGTGGTTATATGCATAATATTAATTGTAGGATTCTTAAACTTGTTTACACATATTCCTACGGTTATATTATAAAATATGTTGCAATTGCTGTAAAATATGTTGTACTTGTTGTAAAGCAATGTAGATCTGCAAATCAGTCCCAAAACACCATTTAGATGTAGTTACATTCCATATATCTAGTTCAATGTTGAATAATGAAAATATGTGAATTTGGGTAAAAAGATAAGATTGGTAATTTATGTGATTGTAATATTAAAAATATGCCTGTTTGTATTCATTTTTGTTGGGGTTTTGCTTAGTTATTGTAAATATGCCATCTCCTCCTTTTGCATAGAAAGGCATTATTCTGAAATCACAAGAGGTGTGATAAAAAGATCAAAATTGGAAAAGTGGTGCAAATGTACAAATAAATATAAATATATATATTTTTGCGTAATTTGCATCAACTATTCCAAATTATATATTGACATATATTTCTTGTGATTTTGAAATATGCCAATTCCACTAATTAAGCATAATTTACAATGATTACAGCTAAAAGTCTTTTTGTAATATTGGAACCTTTTGGCAATATTAAATGCAAAAAGGAATGTTTGGTCATTTACTTAACCAAATCATTTGATTCATAATAATAAAAATAAAAAAATAACTACATTGACCGCTCGAAAACATAAAATATAAATATATACATATTATCCATCCAAATCAGCATAAAACAATAAAATATACATTGTATGGAGTGTTTGAATGGTTGAATAAGGTTCAATTATGGAATTGTATGTATATAATCCATATTAAATTAATATATTTGTGGTGACCATTTGTAGCGATCAATATGATTAATTGTTATAAATAGGACCGCAAATCAATAAAATACAATTGTGACCAATGTTGATTTTGGAAAGTAAAAATAAAGGATAATGCTTACAATTCCTAAATTAATTAGGATTAATGTTGTGCACCCCAATTAGGAAATTCGAATTTATAAACAAGAGGTTAAGCTTAACTTGTGGAATAAGTCTCCGGGGAACCGACCGGCATATCCAGCATCCACAGGTGGTTAGCTTAATGCGAGGGGTCAAGTGCGTAGAGATAAATGTACTAAGGCATGAGGTTAAGTTCAACTTGTGGCAGAAGTCTGCCCGGAACCGACCAGCAAATCCAACATTCATAGGTAGTCAACTTAATGTGAGAGGCCTATTGCATAAATATACATATATAACAGTCAACCAATAAATAAATAAATAAATAGACAAATAAACGTTATTATAAATTATCGTTATTATAAATATACATATATTAACGTTAAGTAAATTATCGAGAAATAATAAGTGACCAATCGGTCTGCCTAGGGTCTTAAGCGATCTGGAAGAATCCACCCTATCTATCATTGATAGTTAGGTAATAAATGGTGAAGGATAAGAGAAAAAGTGTATGGATATAGAAACTTCGTAACTAGGGGGTCTAATCTCGATACAGTAACTAGCCAAACACTGGTATAAAGGCTTCACAAAAATATGCGAAAACGTCCTATCTCGGTATTGTACTTTAGGAATACTACTTTGGAAAGAGTAGGAAAGTCATGCGTAAAACTTTACAGTGTTAGGCTAGAATCTCTATCCTTGGTAGGGATATATCTTGGGTTGAAACAAACGGGATGTATCTGTGTATTATAATCTGTGTTGTACATTTCATGTTCATCGGAATCTTTTTGTTCTGACCCCCCTCCTCATTATAACCATCTAGGCTTTCTAGAGAATGTAGGGTTCTCACAGGTGTTTAAGTTTGACTTTCGATACTCGTTTTTTCTCATGCTCGGTATTGGCGAAGTGACTTACTTTGAAAAGGTAGTTACTTGAGCTAACACTAGTTTATCCCATTTTGTTTCCGCTGTGAGTTAACATATTGTGCTCTGATTATGCTCATGCTTATTTATTGCAGATACCAGATTTACATGCTCCATGCTCGGATGTGTTTGAGTTTCGATTTTGTATGAAATTTGGGTGTAGAAAAGTGTGGGGTGTTACATTTGGTATCAGAGCTTAGGATAAATGATCAGAGGAATTAGTTAAATTAGGATTCGTGAGAGAATGTAATTCGATTTTATTATCTTTTTTCTTCTCCTTTCTTACTCGACATTAAATTATTTCAACGGTGAATTAGTTATGGGCCTAATTATTTAAAGTGGGTTTTAAACGACTAAGAGTTGAAGTATGTTGAGTTCGGGTTTCTAGCCAATTCTGTCTTACTCGACAGTACGTTAGTGATCTCGTCATAAAGAGCATGAGGACGACATATGATGGATTCCACTGCTTAGGATTTGGAAACTGGAATAGTATATATAATATAAAAATATAGCTACGACAGAGATAGTCGCATTTTTTTGTTTTGGGTTTTCTTTTGTAGTTCCGGTTAAGACCCTTCCTCGGTCCAAAACGGGGAAAAGCCCATGATAGTATGTCATATCTATTTCGGAAATATAATTACGAGGTATATCCATTAGTTACTTCGTTGAATTTTCAAATTTACCTTTATTGAAATATTCATTTGAGTTCTTGGCCTTGTATTTAAAGAAATTTATTTTTAAAACTATTAGGAAAAAATAAAAATGGGTTTTAGAAGTTTTGAAATACGATTTCGGAAAAATGGTTTCATAAATGCCCAATTCTATAAAGAAATGATTTTTAGATTTTAATATATTCGTGTTTCATAATTTTTGGGGCTTTGTGTAATTTTAATAAATATAATCTGATTGGTAGGAAGAAAGGGATTAGAAATGACAAGGAAAATACCACTAAACTTAAGAATAATACATATCCATTCCTTATGATTTTTAGTACCCATCTCCCTATATATATTAGATAGTTTGTTGAAATTGTCACAACTAATCCTTAATATTTTAAAGCTCCATTTTTTTTAAACACGAAAAGTTTTTTTTAGTTTGTAATACAAATTGGAATATAAGTAATAATAATGATAATATAATGAATTTATAAATACGAAACCAATAGTTTATAACATATTCCATTGTTGGAGAAGTTTTAAAATTTTCTACGGAAAGGCTAAGGAAAATCCATCAACTTGATTTTTGGTATATTTGATTTCATGAATAGTCTGTTTGTTGTTAGCTTGGTAAGGAGAAATCCGTTTTAATTTATTTTACGGATTTTTAGCTGAATTATTTTTGGAATTTGTTCATTCGTTGTGTAGTCGCAGCATAATTGTTGAGACTATTAATCCTTAGAGTTGGTTCGGAGTTTAACAAACTACGGTCTTTAAATACCGCGGTGATGAGGATAATTATTTTTTGGATCGCGTCAAATCTTAAAAGATGATGTGGTATGATTAATATTTTAATCCGGCCTAATAAGGCCAAGGTTCAACCTTTGTTAAAAGCGCATTTAGTAGTTAACTGTTGAGTGCTATGCTAGGACGTCAACTAGTCGATGAGTTTTGGTACAAATTGGACCTAGGACTGTAACAACCCGCATTCTACGCATCGGAACATCGTAGAATATTTCTTTCTTTCTTATATGAAGGCGTATGGTCATGTAACTTTGGGAAATGACTATTGGGGTCATTCCCCATGTTCATGATTTTTGCCGATTTTTATATGATCGTTTTGCCCCTAGCTGATACTGTTTTGGCCATAACTTTTGACTAGAAAGAAATTTTGACCTGAAACCACTTCCATTAGATTCATTTGTTGGTTTACCTTTCCGTAGAGTGGTCATATTAGCTAAACGGACTTACCGTTTAGGAGATATGGCTGAAATAAGGTTTGGAAGGTGAAAAACTCCTTAACCGGGCCAAATAGGGTGATTAGTGAATGGGCCCATAATCCATTTCGGGATTAAGACCCTAGCCTCGTCTCCTCTCTTTTTTCCGTGCTTGTTTGCGCATTAGATCTTACCTCACTAGTACTCCAAGATCTAATTTCTTCTCTCCGACCATTTCTTAGTCCATAATACCTAATTGCGCTATCCGATCTTACCCACACCATTTAAGTCTTATCCTTAGTGAGAGATTATTTGATTGGATCGAAATGAGCAAAAGATATCACCGCTTTAGGGCTAAGAAAATTTGTCGAGGCAGTTGGGCATGTACCGCCCAGTTGCTTCGATCTTAAAATAAGGTTTGTTGTTTGTGCTGCATTCTCCTTTGCTATACTTAGTTTGAACACGTTCTTTCGAAGGCGATCGTTGTTTCGGAGATGAAGAATAAGCTATCTTTGGATGGTTCTTCTGAGGAGAATCTCGGTGAGATTTTAGAGGAACCCGTGTTGTACGCGGACTTATATGGTCTTTTGTTTGACCGACTTTGTAGATTTTGCAGCAAATCTCTTTTTCTTGATGTCGGTTTTTGTGTTTGGGAATCTATGTTCGAACTCCCATGTAGACGTGTGACTCGTCTAGCACATCGTTCTATAAATGAGAAGTTATGACTAGATTTGTCTCATGATGCAGGAATTTAATCTCTTTCTTGATCGATGGCGTAACCATTATTTAGTGCTGCATCATATTAGATTTAGCTTGCCATCCTTATCTGTTATCTCATGGAGTAACCTTCTTAAATTCATCTATCCATTTTGTCTTTAGACAATATTGGGTGGATTTCCATGAGAAGCAGTTTTGTTGTAGGTTTCTTTTCTCATCGCAAATTCTCTCTTATAAGAGATGGTGGTGTGGGAACCTCCAACAACACCAACAGTGTTTGTAACATGAGATTGAGTATTCTATCATTAAAAGGGTAATCAAAGATCATAAAAATGATTTGAGCTTCATCCGCAGACCAAGACATCTCGTTGTTTATAACCATTGTTTTGGAAGTTTGGTGTTGTTTTGTCGTTGTCTTTGTTATTATCCTTTTCCAGCATCGGGCTCTTGATTGTGTGGTGATTCGTGCTTGTAACTGTTAGTGTCTTTAAATCGCACGACTTAGGTTAATGATATTTCTAAGTTTGGAAATGTTTATGTCATTCACGCATGCCTGTTTGAACAAAATCTCAATTTTCTTTTTTAAACTAACAGTTGTCCTAGAGCTGGAAAGAATAGAATTCTGTGTTGGATAAATTTTAGCAAAGGACTGATTCTACGTCACGGGAATATAATTAAATAAATCACCATTCCTTATTAAAGCTAAACTTTATTTTTGGTCTTTTGGGTGTGATTTCAGTTTTCGCATTTTTGGCGTGACTGACTTCATTTTTTGTCAACATGTGACTTGAATCGTTTAAGTTTCCGCAAAATACATTTTTGAAGTTTTGGAAAACGTTGTTTGAAAGAAAGAAAAAATCTTTTTATCATTTTCTTATTTTATATAGAAAAGTGAAACAGTTTTGAAAAGAAATTTTCAAAATGGACATAACAGATTTTTAAGAGGGAATTTATTTTATGAAAAAATTCGATTTTTGGTCACATAAACGGTGTAAGGAAGATTTTTGGATGCTTTGGTGCGCGTTTAAGCGGTGCAGTAGGACCGACGATGCGATAAAAATGTTAACGACAATAAGCAAGAGGATATTTTAGCCTTGAAAACACTGTTTCCATACCTAGTCAACAATGCGCATGAGTTAAAACTTAACTCATTTTACATTTCAGAGCTTGTTTTAAGCCTCCTTCACTGTCTACAAATGGAAATTTTCAAAGTATTTTGGGTAGCTGAGGTAAAAATTTCACTTTAGAGCCGGAAATGGAAGATTTGTAAGCTAGGAAATTGTCAAAATACTTCGCTTCGATTTCCTTTTTCCTGTTTAGGAGAAATTAAATAAGAAACAGTTAAATTGCATGACGTTTTGGATGGTAGGGTTTGGTTGCAAAATTGATTGCTTCACACTTTTATTCGTAATTGTTTTAGGGTAATGAATGAAAAAGAGTTTTCAAAATTTACATTCATATAGAACTGCCAATATATTTAGAATGTTCTGCATCATGTTTTCAAAACTATTTCAAAATATTAATGCAAACATATAGGAGGATCCGATTAGAATCATCTTGCACGCATATTTTATGGTTGAATTGCATTATATACACCATGCACATTTACACATGGTTGCAAAGTGGATGTCCACAAAATTGGTTGTGTACAATAGAGTTATAGGCGTCAGAATTTCGGCACGAAATTCCTTTTAAGGGGGGAAGAATGTGACAACCCGAAATTTTGGCGATATAAATTAATTATTAGAATTTCAAAAATAGGAATTTCTGCAAACGATGGAGTTTAGCCATGTAACTTTGGTCGATGCATTCATCTCAGAATTCTGGTCAACTTTCATGTTTGAAGTTTCGCGAATGGAGTCCGTATGAAAAAGTTATGGATGAAACACAAAAATGGACGAAAAATAAATAAATCAAAATTTATAAATATAAATTGCCTTATTTAACTAGCCGACCTGGGAATTTGATAACCCAGACGGTCGACCGCCATGGTCGACCTACTGGGCGTCATTTGCTCAGTGACGGCTAGGGTTGGTGAGTATAGTTTATGACATATATAAAACAAATGGATGGATATGAATTAAAACGAATCCAATGGTTCAAGGCCAATTCCACCCCTATAAATAAAGGGGTAAGACCTCATTCTTTTCCACAAAAATCTGTGGGCAGCAGTAAAGCTCTGCCACTTTCCTCCTTCTCCAAACCTAATTTCTTAATCAAACATATATTCTTATACAACAAATCAAATCTAAATTACATTAGATTGAGAGGATTATCAAATCCAATGGAAAAAAATGCAAATTAGCACTCAACAACAGATTCTCCCCTCTCTTCCTATTTTGCAACATCTCTACAGTTTGGAATTTTTCCCTTTCCAGATAAATGTAGATTTATTAGAATTTGGGGATTGTAGGCCTACAGGGTTCAAACTTTGGATTTGAATGCTTTAAGGTGAGTGGTAAATTTATATATACATTTATAATAATGTATTTATCTCGTTTGTAATAGATCTCAATTTTTATGCCTAATATATCACATCTGCTAATAAATTATTGTAATTAGTTTGACACCCATTAGATCTGATTATAAAAATTGTTAAAACTTGTGAATTATATATTGTGGTTATGCATAATATTAATTGTAGGATTCTTAAACTAGTTTACACATATTCCTACGATTATGTTATGAAATACATTGCAATTGTTGTAAAATATGTTGCAGCTGTTGTAAAGCACTGTAGATCTACAAATCAGTCCCATTAGGCACCATTTAGATGTAGTTACATTCCATATCTCTAGTTCAGTGTTGAATAGTGAAACTATGTGAATTTGGGTAAAAAGATAAGATTGGCAATTTATGTGATTGTAATATTAAAAATATGCCTTTATTCATTTATGTTGGGTTTTTGCTTAGTTATTGTAAATATGTCATCTCCTCCTTTTGCATAGAAAGGCATTATTCTGAAATCACAAGAGGTGTAATAAAAAGATCAAAATTGGAAAAGTGGTGCAAATGTACGTATAAATATAAATATTTATATATTTGTGCATAATTTGCATCACAATTCCAAATTATATATTGACATATATTTCTTGTGATTTTGAAATATGCCAATTCCACTAATTAGGCATAATCTATAATGGTTACTGCTAAAAGTATTTTTGTAAGATTGGAACCTTTTGGAAAGATTGAATGCAAAAAGGAATGTTTGGTTATTTACTTAACCGAATCTTTTGATTCATAATAATAACAACAAAAATAATAATTACGTTGACGGCATGAAAACATAAAATATAAATATATACATATTATCCATCCAAATCAGCGTAGAACGGTAAAATATACATTATGGAATGTTTGAATGGTTAGATATTGTAATACCCCATAATTTTAACAACACAAAAGATGATAAATTAAAGAATAATTAATTTAATATTCAGAATTAAGTGAAATGGACTGCGCCATTGCATTCGTCTTGGAATTCTGGTCAAAATAGACAACTAATTTGCATAAAATGGACACCGTATGAAGAAGTTATTAAGGTTTGAAGTTTGTATACGCATAAGAAGAATATAAATGAATAAAATATATCCAGAAAATTCAAAACAATTAAAAATCTGGAGAAGTGAGGGAGCGGGAAAATTCCCGCCCAGGGGTGTCGACCCCTAGGTCGGCCCACAAGAGGGGTGTCGACCATAGGTCGACACCCCTACCGCGGATCTGGGCAGATTAGGGTTTCTCATGATGGCTATATATATAGCCTCATTTCTCTTGTTTCTCCACACCAAAAATAATGGAGAACTAGATGTTGTCTCTGACCAGATTAAATCAAGTCTTTTTTTCTTCAATAATCAACTAGAGTTATTCAAGTTTATAGATCTATGACTCAACATCAGCAATTTTTTCTTTTATTTTTCTAGATCTAATCACAGTGAGTCTACGTTAATTTTAGATCTAAATATTTAAAAAGTAAATCTTGACATGACTATAACTTGGATCTATGTCTATGACTATTTGAATCATATCAGATCTACTACAACCTGTTTATCTAAGTTATTCTGACATGACTATGAACTATATCTGAACCTACACCTATTTATCATGTCAGATCTGCCATTGTTTGTAGATCTAATTTACTTTTTAGATCACCTCATGCATGTTCCTATTATGTTTGTGGCTAAATCAGATATTAGTTGGATATCTAATTCAATTTAGATCTCATTATGCATGTTTATGATATCCCTATTATATTAGAATCAGTTCTATTGTCACATGTTCATCTGTTCTGCTCCTATATGTCTATCTTATCATTATGCCACTATATGTTTATGCCTATTTCTACCATTATATGTCGATCTTGTTAATATGATCATTTCTGTCCTCTTCCCTTCATTTTTTCCCTTTTATTTTTATATCCAGACTATCTTCGAGCCTAGGCATGCTGATGGCGAACGCGTTAAATTGGGAACGAGGGGAAAACGGTAAAATTTTGGGTGTAACTTGTAATTAAAAATTTGGGCATAACCTAAACAAAATATATGAACATGAATTTGGGGGCATAAATCAACTTGTGATTAAAGATCTTAATTTGGGGTATATGGTTCATTATGAACATAACTTGGGAAAAGGGCATGAAAACCTATAATGACATAGGAATAATTGATTAATAATGGAAATGCCTAGAATTACAGTAATTAAAAACTATAACCGTGCTTAGACACGAGGTTAGATTACTCTTGTGGTGGAAGTCTGCTCGGAACCGATCGACATATCCAGCAACCACAAGTGGTGAATCTAATGTGAGGGGTCTAAGTGCATAAACATGAGACATGCTAAGACATGAGGTTAAGTCTGACTTTTGGAAGAAGTCTGCCCGGAACCGACCGGCATATCTAGCATCCACAAGTGGTAGGCTTAATGTGGGAGGTCTAGCACATTATAACCATAAATGAATATGGTAATGAATTGGAATACTTAACCTAGTTGAGTCCATAGGGATTATATGAACATATAACTTGAGTAGGGGTTAAGTAAACTTGTATGAAACAGTGGGTGGGTTAGGTAAATCTTGGGTGGGTGGGTAATATTATATATAGGCCCACAAACTTAACCTATGGGGTTATGCAATCTTTTACTCTGGTATGGCATAACCTGTGGAAAACCTAGTGGGGATGCAAGCGTAGGGGGGAACTTGTATCATCTTGTGTGTGGGACCCATTTCAGTCAGTAACCCATATATATGTATTAAACAAGTACTCTGAACTAGGTCGGAGTCGGGGCACGCTTACTGGGCTGGTTATAAGAGATCCAAACGTGGGGGACAGTGTTGGCGGTGCATTCAGACAGGGTTATGTGCGTGCATGGGTCCGGTAGAGGAGGTTTAGACGCTGTGACACCTGTAGATATGGTTGTGCATATCCTAAAAATAGAGGGTTGCCACTTTAGGGAGTGATACACCCTACTGTGGGGCCAGCATGGGGTATCTACGGAGTAGGGAGTCGATCGATTAGGGTAGCAATTAGGGTACATCTAGACTCCAGTATGTTGGGGAGCCCATTGATACCCTTAGGGTTAACTTCGGTATGTTAGGCTACCTATTGATTGTATGGGGGTGAAACCCCCTCACTGGAAGTACACCTAAGTCTACCATCTTGTACTTGTTGGGGGTAATCTTGTTCATAAGACACTAGTATCGGTGTAGAGAGAGAGAGAAAGGGAAAGTATTAGAGAAGCGCATTTTACTCTATCATGTTTGTCCTATTTACCTTGTCATACCAGCCTATTATGATGTTATCTCTCTTGTCCACTTTATATGCTTGTCATGGTACTTTTACTTATTTATATTCTAGAAGTAACTGGACTCACCAGAATTTACGTCTGAGCCATTTTGTTTCCTCTTCTTTCTCTTCCGTTTCCCCTCAGTTTCTCAGGGTGGGAATACTCAAGCTTGATCAGGATTCTGCTTTCATCTTGCTTGGAGCTGCATAGATGTACTGCTCGATTTCATGTTTCTCTATTATGGCTGTATTTTGGGATTATGCTTCTTTTATTATTATACTCTGATGTTTTAAGTACAAGACAGAAATTTTAATGATGTTCTGGGTTTTATGTTTTCCAGACATATAGTGTGACCATGTTTCGAACTACGTTGCTTTATGATTAATAAATTTTCAAATTCAGCTGCTATTTTATATCTGTTTTGTAATGTTTCTGTTTCTATTACTTATAACGCTTCACGAAACTTAATGCATTCTCTTGATAAGTGACATTAACGGACGTGGGGTGTCACACTTGATATCAGAGCGAAAGGTTACCAGATCGGATAAAAGATTTCGAAAATTATTTTCAAAATGGTTTTAAAAGAAATCATTTTCAAAAGTAAAGTCTGTTTTGAAAAACACATTCCCCAAAGACGTATGTAATATCTTTCTATCCTTTGTCTGAATCATTTTTCTTTTCAGCATGCCTGGGGAACTAATATTCCTGAGGACGTTATGGTACTAGGCTGGTTCCGTAGGTTTCTAGAGGCCATGGCGCCTGCCGGTGGTCAAGCTGACATTCCTCGCCCAGCTGCACCTGTCGTTCCTCCTCCTCCGCGTGTAGATAATTTCTCTAAGATCTTCAGAAATTTCTATGCTATGGGAGGAAAGCCATTCCGTGGAACCGAGATGTTCGTAGAGGCAAGGAATTGGCTCAAGGAGACGGAGGATCAGTTTGGAATCTTCGAAGTAGACGATCATAGGAAGATTCAGTTAGATGCTTGGATACTGAAAGATGAAGCTTCGTTCTAGTGGGAAGTGACGCAAGCAGGGCGTCCAATGGAGACTTGGGATGATTTTTGGCAAAAGTTTGAAATGAAGTTTCTTTCTCAAACTGAGAAAACAATGCAAATGGAAAGGTTCTTGGTGCTCAAGCAAGGAGGCATGACTGTTAAAGAGTATGTTAAAAATTCAACCAACTAGCGAGGTTTGGGTTGGAGCTAGTGGATACTCCACATAAGAAAGCTTTGCGGTTTGCTAGAGGACTGAACGAACCCCTTTGTGGATTAGCCGTGTCTCATATTTCGATGGGAGCAACTTTTGAAAGGCTCGTTGATATGGCCTTAATGCATGAGGAAGATAAAGCTAAAAAGAAGGAAGTTAAGGTTAAGGAAACACAAAACAAGAAAGTATAGCCCAAGAAGGGACAACAACAACGATAAAAGAAAGGCGGAAAGAATTACATGGCTATGGATAAGTGGAACTTCCATAATTGCAGATGCAAGGGTCATTTGATCAAGGACTACAAAAGAAGGAAGAATTCTTGCTTCAGTTGTGGAGAGGTCGGACACTTTTCTAAGGAGTGCCCGAAGAAGCAAGGACAAGGTCAAAGGGCAGGAGCTTCTGGAGGGCAAGTGCATGCTCTCGCGATCAGTGCTCCAGATCGAGGTAGGAAAGTTTCCGTGGAACGTTTGATTTCTCTTTCCAATCATCCTATTAGAACTCTTTTTAATTCTGGTGCTTCGCATTCATTTATATCTAATTCTGTAGTTGAGTCTCTGCATCTTAATACTAGTATGGTAGTGGATCCCATTGTTTTCTGAAACCCCATTGATGGTTCGGCTCATTTGTCCATAATTTGTCGGGGTTTGAGAATATCTGTGTTAGGCGTCGAGTTTGAGTGCAATGCATATGTGCTCGGTTTTATGGGCTATGGTTTGGTTCTAGGGATGGCTTGGCTAGCCATGTACATTCTGGACTGTGAGAGGAGCATCGTTAGACTTTTGACTTGCCATGGGTGGACCCTCGAGATTTCTTATGACCCTAACGGGTTTGTCATGCTTAGTTTCCTAGAGTTTCTTGACACATCTATTGATATTTTGCGATCTGTACCAGTAGTCCGTGAATATTCTAATGTTTTTGGGGAGGTTCTGGGATTACCTCCGAGACGCGAGATCGATTTTCGTATATACTTGGTAGACAATGCAAAGCCACACTACAACAAATATACCATATTACAACGGTGCAAAAACGTTGTAAAAAGCTTTTACAATGGTGGAGCCACCGTCGTGTATTAAGAAGTTGTAATATACTTATATCTTTTACAACGTTTCTGCATCGTTGTGACACCGTTGTGATATATATATTTTACAACTGTTTTCCACCGTTGTAATAAACATTATTACAACAGTTATGCATGGTTGTAATAACATCAACTACAACTTTTATGCACCGTTGTGATTGACAGTTGCATTTTAAAAAAATAGACATTTTTTGCAACTGAAATGAACATTACACTAAGTATAGCAATACTCCATAAGGAAAACATATATTACAGTTATTTGCAAACTAATTTATTAAAATACTCAAATTTTCAATATTACAAACAATAAGTTTTAGAAAACATTTCAAGCATTATTACATACTTGACCGTTACAAAGCAACTTAGTACAAGCACAAGTTATCGATAAAAAATTGCATATCTTACAAGAGTACACTAGTCGAAGACAACAAAATCTTTAGGCCATTTATCTTTTTAGTACAAGTTCAAATCTGTTGCATAAGAATATGTCTATTGTTAGAAAAAAGAATCAGTGTTTTTCCACTATTTTTCCACTTCCTTTGTCCTCCTATTCCCTACTGCATCGACGACTCCTCCAAAAACTTTGCTTCAACTATCAGCCTGCTTCATCCTTGCACTTCCTCAACATCCCCACCACCACAAGACACCACCTGCACAATCACAAAACATGCATATATATAAACATAAACTTGCATTCTAAGGTACTTGCACAAGCTTCTGCATAAATATTTTAATGGTGTCTATATATACAAAACAATGAATTAGTTTATAGCCAAAGACTCGATGCCTTCATAGGTTCTTGTGTCTTTTATGCCAAACAAACAGTGATTCATATCACTACATATGATAAGTTTTAGAGGCATTAAAGAAATAAACGATCATAATTTAACGCATGACACTACAGATGATGCACAATCACACAATTAATTTAAAACAAGAGAAAATTCTCTAAGTAGTGCACTGTATCTCACAATGAAATACCAAGCCCCGGCATAATTGAAAGGAATTATTATGGAAAATAAAGAACAACAAGTGGTACTACAAAAATGTATAAAATAAGCATACCTCTCTCGAACGATGCTGGTAAAAGCCAGATCTTTTGTTTCAACTTTGCTCGAATTAATGGGTCCGTATGGGAATCTGATCAAAACAAAAATATTTACGCATAAGCTAAAATTTTCTGCATGTTTATAATCTTTGGCTATAAACCAATTCATTATTTTGGATTTATAAGCTTGCTGAATAACAACTTTTAAATGGTTTGACGGTCCTTGCACAAGCGCAAACTGGCATTCTAAGGTCCAACATTTGAATTAACTATTCAATTTTTTCTCTAAAATACACCTTCTATTGATTTTTTTTGTTAGATAGAAAATTATTAATTAAAGCATGCATAAGAAATGTATTTTAATGCACAAGATTAGGTAGACTGTCACATGTTTAGGTAAGCTGGACAAAGAATGCTCTCAAGTTGAAGACAAAAACACATGATAAAGACGCAAACATTTGGTTTTCGAACCAAACTTGCTAAATCTTGGTACGCATTTGAATAATGAATAAATTACATAGGAGCATGCCAAAATATTAAGAGTTGTGTGTTTGTTAATAACTGGGAGGCGTGCATAACAACTTTAGTGTTTCTGCTTGTTGACAATCGAGAGCTCATATTTACACGTACAATCATAAAGCTATGGTCTACCTCTCATCCATCTTTTTGTCTTTAAGAAAGTGAGTTTTTCTCTCCCAATTTTTATAGTTACATCAATAAATAATATACCAAATAAAAAATAATCAAGTTTATTTTCCACAAAAAATCAGGAAACTTTCTCCCATCATTTAAAGTCAAAGCAATGAAATCAAGGAATATTACGAAAATTGTAATGTCAAGTAATATTTTATTATGTCTACAACTTCTTACAATCTTAGCATCATTACCAAATGAACTCGAATCTGTGATGTTATAAGTTAAAAAGCAGGGAAAATGATGCATATATATCTGAGCTGACATGTTTTTTCAATTCCATCACAGAAGTCCATGTAAAAAAAGTAGATTTAAAATTACTTCAATCATTCATAAGCGTATCCATAGAGTAATTCAGCAAAAATAATAATATTTTCTAGAATTAGATAATCAGCACATTAACAATTACAGGATAATTTAAAAGCACGCTACTTCAAATATTTTTTTATAGGAAATATTATTTCTAAAGCTCATGTATTAATCTTTGGCATCACATATGCCAGACAACTGAATATATATATATATACCAGTGCAAATGCAAATAATTAAAAAGTGCAGATGTCATGACCAGTTGTAATTTGTCAAGATATTTACTGCTGTGGACAATGATTAATATGTTAGCAAATTACAAGTGATATGAATACTTAATTCTTGAAAATAACAAAAAATAAATACATCTTCTACAGGCAGAAGTTTGAAAGAAGCGAAGTATGGTAATTCTGACATGTGAAGACCTCAGATAAAAGTTTGAACTAAAGATTTCTATCCAAAGTAATACAATATCCACAGGTTTGTGGATACATTCAACAGTGTATTACTAACTAGAATACACATGCTACATGTACTCATTCCCTACTCGAGAGTAAGATAATTTGATGCTTATTCATGTGAAAGGGTTGCTACTAGTTTTGGGTAAGATGGTTTACTACTATATTTGAAGTGGTCAGGAATGAAGTTCCTTTTATACTAAGATTTATTGGTTCAAAGTTTAAATTAGAACACAAGAAAAGCATAAATTCAATTGGAAAATTGAACGACTACCATGACTAAGGGGAGCCGTAAATATTTAATATTCACATATAGGTAGAGAACTCAAGCAACCATAGCATCTTTCACAGTTCTTGACTACTTAAACTCACTTTCATTTAAATGAATGAAACAAGTGCACCTAAGCATGAGCACGGGACTACTTCTACAATAGTTTAAAAAATAAAAATAAAAACATATGTAGTTAAGGAAGGAAAACACACTCCTTATTGTCTGGTGAACTAACTCAAATTTAAAGAGTTTCCATCTGAATTCATAGTAAAACTAACTATATGTTGTGCTCCACTCTGGTAAGTCCTAGTGTAAGTAGACCTACGGTACTAGATATAATCAAGAACACCTATTTTATGGAATTTAAGTTTTGACATCCAAAATAATTTGTGAATGGTAACAAATTTATCATTGACTGCAAAATTAGCAGCACAGACCGCAAATTTTGAAATATATGTAAGAAAAAGTAGAGCAGCATGCCTGGCCTTTTTTGCAGTTGAAGTAGGAACGCTCTCCCCTGCACACTCCCTATAAGGTCGATTCTGAACCTTCACGCAATCAGTTTCACTGAGGCATTTGACAAGCTCCATGGCCAAACCCTTGACACTTTCAATTGAAATTCATGAATTTTGTCAATCGCATCGAGTTGTGCTTAAAAGGCATCAGGCGAAGGAAAATCAAATCAAGTATCCGCTCCGTCGCCATCAAATCACTAAATCAGTGGATCGGCAGTAGAAATTGAGATTTGTTGAGGCGTAAGTTTTTTTGAGGAGAAGGAATTGGGGATCATCGATTTTTTGAGAAGGCATGAGTTTTTTTAGGAGGAATTAGGGATCGATTTTTTGAGGAGGCGCAAGTTTTCTGAAGAGAACACGAGAGATCAGCCCACAGAAGGCTCTAGAAATAAAACACGACGCGAATTATTTTAGAGCCAAAATTTCAGTTTTGCCGCCTTGAGTTTCATTGTTTTGATAGACAACCACTTTTCCACCGTTCTGCATAAAAACGCTTTTCTTTTTCTATCCGAAATATAAGAATATTACTAACTATTAATTAATAAGTAGTTAACATACATTAACTATTAAAAATAAATTACTACTTATTAACTATTAATTATTTAATAATAATTGACAAATATTATTGATTCTCAAGTTTATTATTAATTATTAATATAATTAAATATTACTATTAAATATCAATATAATTAGTTATTAAATATAGATATTATAAACATGAAGTTTGTACTAGGCATCTCTATTATAACAAATAAAATGAAAAGTTGTGATATATATGTTTATTACAACAATGATTTTTTCAAAGTTGTAAAAAACATTTATCGCAACAGTGCGTTCTGCACAGTTGTAAAAAAGCATTTATTACATCTGTGCTTGTTGCACAGTTGTAAAATTATAGTTGTAATATGGTGTTTTTGTTGTAGTGCCAGTTGCATTACCTGTGCGCCATATGGCTCCAAGAGAAAGGAGGGAGCTTAGTAAGCAAGTAGAGGAGCTACTTGAGAAAGGGTTTACTAGATGAAGCATATCTGAATGGGGTGCTCTGGTGGTATTCGCAACTAAGGCAAATGGTTCACTTCCCTTACGTGTAGACTATAGAGAGTTGAGTAAACTCACAAAGAAGAACAGGCACCCACTCCCAATGATAGATGATATATTTGAACAGCTTTTTGGTGCATCGGTATTCTCTCAGTTAGACTTGGTCATGGGGTTTCATCAGTTGAGGGTGGCTGAGGACAGTATAGACAAGGTCACTTTTAGGACTCCAGATGGTCTCTTTGAATGGCTCGTTATGCCTTTTGGGTTGATGAATGCATCCGCTTATTTTGTTGATCTGATGAGTATGGTGTTTCGGGAGTTTCTAAATAAATTCGTCACGGTCTTTGTTGATGATATCATGATCTTCTCAAAGAGTGAGGAAGAGCATGCCCAACATTTGAGAGAGGTACTGTGTGCATATTAGCTTAAGGCGAAATTCTCCAGATGCCATTTTTAGGGAAAAGAGATGAGATTTCTAGGGCATATGGTCTTTAAAGATGGGACAGCAGTAGACCCTGCAAAGGTAGTTGCAGTTCAAGATTGAAAAATTCCTAAGAATGCAACAGAAGTGAGAAGCTTTCTTGGATTGGCAGGTTATTGTAAGAAGTTCAGTAAGGACTTCGCAAAGATATCAGCCCCACTCACCAGGCTGACGAAGAAGAGGACTCTGACAACAGCCCAAGTATTGACCTTGCTCGGAGGGAACACAATGTTCACAGTTTACACTAAAGCGTGTGGTACAGGGCTTGGTGCGGTTTTGATGCAAAAGGGAAGGGTAGTATGTTATGGGGGTATACATGCAAGGGTTCAGGAAAAGAACTACCCTACCCATGACTTAGAGCTAGCTACCATAGTATTCGCGCTTAAGACATGGGGTCATTATTTGCTTGGAGAGAAGTTCGAGTTGTACACGGATCATAAATCTCTCAAGTACTTGTTCTCGCAGAAGGATCTTAATTTAAGGCAACAAAAGTGGATGGAGCTCTTAGCATCTTATGACTTCGAGATTGCATATACCCCTGGCAAGGGTAATTTAGTGGCAAACGCACTGAGTAGGCAGAGGATGGCCTTAAGTCCTCTGTTTGTGGAACGGAAAAGCTTGGAGTTTATATTGATTTTTGACTTTAGACCCTCCAGCGAGTTTTTTCCTGGCTTATTTACATCACTGGAGGTACGACCTACTCTTATGGATCAGGTAGAAGCTTCGCAGCAAGAGGATCCACAGATTTCAGACATCTTGAATAGGATCAGTAAGGGGAGAGTTCTATCACCTCAGTAGATATTCCGATGATAGAGGTGGTTGCGACGAGACAGAAGGCTTTATGTTCCCCAAATTTGGAGTTTGTTGAAGACAGTCCTAGAGGAAGCCCATCATTCCAAGATGAATATTCATCTAGGTGGCAATAAGATGTATAGGGATATAAAGAGGGTTTTCTTTCGGACTGGGATGAAGAAAGATGTGGTGGAGTTTGTTTCTCAATGTTTGGTTTGCCTACAAGTTAAAGCTGAGCAAAAGAAGCCTGGTGATCCTTTGGAGGTCCTGCAGTGGAAATGGGAGAGCGTCTCTATGGATTTCATAGATGAGATCAAAGAAAGTCAACACTGGCATTTGTGTTGTAGTAGGAAGACTTACTAAGAGCACTCATTCCATTCCAGTTAAGAGTCAGAGGACAGAAGCACGATTGACAGCAGTTTACGTTCATGAGATAGTCCGTCTTCATGGAGTACCTTCCAGCATCGTAAGTGATCGTGACCCCATTTTCACCAGTGAATTTTTGATAAGCTTGCAAGAAGCATTAGGTACACAGTTGTGTTTGAGCACCGCTTATCACCCTCAGACCGATGGACAAACAGAAAGGGTAAATAGAGTTATCGAGGATCTTTTAAGATTATGTATCTTAGACTTCAGAGGAACTTGGGAAGAGCACCTTCCTTTAGTGGAGTTCGCCTACAATAACAGTTATCAAGCTAGTATCGGCATGGCACCCTTCGAAGCATTGTACGGACGACCATGTAGATCAACAACTTGTTGGTGGGAATCTACAGAAAGACTTCTACTTGGACTGGATATGGTTAGAGAGACGTCCGAAAAGATTGATCTTATCCGCAGACGAATAAAGACAACCCGGGATATGCATAAGTCCTATGCAGATAAGAGACGGACCGACTTTGGGTTTGAGACATGGTTTTCAATAAGGTGTCACCTTTGAGGAATATTGTTCGCTTTGGATATGTAGGGAAATTGGCACTAAGATTCGTAGGACCATTTCCCATAACAGAAAGGATTGGCCAAATAGCCTATAGAGTAAAGCTACCATAGAGACTGTCTAGTGTTCATGATGTTTTCCATGTTTCTCATTTGCCGAAGTGCTTGCATGATACTGCGGAAGTAGTTGAGCCGAGCATAATGGAAGAAGTAGAGGTGGAACACGAGGCGACAGTTAGGCGAGTTCTTACCCGTGTTCTTGGATCGGAAGTTAGGAAGCTACGCAACCGAGAAGTCAAGTTAATGAAGGTTCAGTGTGGAGATAACCCAGGGGATGCAACTTAGGAGACCGAAGAAAAGATTCGTGCTTCATACCTTTTTCTTTTCGAGGGTATGTTCTTAACTTCCTTTCCAAAGCTTTTATTTATGCTTGTTTCTATCATTTGAGTATATCCTATCGATCAAGTCTTCGACCTTTAGGTAGGAAACCCATGGATGTAAAGATGTGCTTGAGACATGTTATGTTTGATGGATACAAGTGGATGCAAGTGTTTGCTAGTGGTTGCTTGTGGATGCATATACACATATATTAGGCACTAGATCGGCTCAATCACTCTCATACTACATATGGATGTGTGTGCATTTTTCTTTTTTAATGGATGAATGTGGATATATCATCATATGGATGTTGCATTTAGATGGATGATTGTGCACACATATAGAACTTACAAGTTATAATAGGATTATTTGCGTACATGTTGGATTCATGGCGCTAACATACATTGCATTAAGTAGGTCGACTGAATCAGTAAACCGCCTGATCTTCGCATTAATATTGCGACATATAAACACACATTTTCATATGTTCATATAAGCATTAGACATCTTTTAAGGACAATGGATGCATGTGATTGATGGATAAGTAAATGGATGAGGATGTGGATGTTAGGATATACATTTTTCTCAACTTGGAGATTTCGGAGACGAAATCCTTTGAGTAGGGGAGAATGTAACACCCCATAATTTTAACAACACTAAAGATGATAAATTAAAGAATAATTAATTTAATATTCAAAAGTAAGTGAAACGGACTGTGTCATTGCATTCGTCTCGGAATTCTGGTCAAGATAGACACCTTGTTTGCATAAAACGGACACTGTGTGAAGAAGTTACTAAGGTTTGAAGTTTGTATACGCATAAGAAGAATATATATGAATAAAATATATCCAGAAAATTCAAAACAATTCAAAATCCGAAGAAGTGGGGGAGCAGGAAAATTCCCGCCCAGGGGTGTCGACCCCATAAGAGGGGCGTCGACCGACCTACGGCAGATCTGGGCATGTTAGGGTTTCTCCTAATGGCTATATATATGACCTCATTTCTCTTGTTTCTCCACACCAAAAATAATGGAGAACTAGACGCTGCCTCTGCCCAGATTAAATCAAGTCTTTTATTTTTCAATAATCAACTAGTGTTATTCAAGTTTAGAGATCTATGATTCAACATCAGCAATTCTTTCTTCTATTTTTCTAGATCCAATCACAGCGAATCTATGTTAATTTTAGATCTAAATATTTAAAAATTAAATCTTGACATGACTATAACTTGGATCTATGCCTGTGACTATTTGAATCATATCAGATCTGCTATAATCTGTTTATCTAAGTTATTCTGACATGACTATGAACTAGATCTGAACCTATACCTATTTATCATGTCAGATCGTCCATTGTTTGTTGATATAATTCAGTGTTTATATCACCTCATGCCTGTTCCTATTATTTTTGTGGCTAAATCAAATATTAGTTGGATATCTAATTCATTGTTTAGATCTCATCATGCCTGTTTATGATGTCCCTATTATATTAGAATCAGTTCTATTGTCACATGTTCATCAGAACTGCTCCTATATGCCTATCTTGTCATTATGCCACTATATGTTTATGGCTATTTATGTTGAATGAAATATATGAACATGAATTTTGGGCATAAATCAACTTGTGATTAAAGAACGTAATTTGGAGTATATGGTTCATTATGAACATAACTTGGGAAAGGGGCATGAAAACTTATAATAACATAAGAATAATTGATTAATAATGGAAATGCCTAAAATTACAGTAATTAAAAACTGTAACCACGCTTAGACACGAGGTTAGATTATACTTGTGGTGGAAGTCTGCCCAGAACCGACTGACATATCCAGCAACCACAAGTGGTGAATCTAATGTGAGGGGTCTAAGTGTATAAACACGAGACGTGCTAAGATACGAGGTTAAGTCCAACTTGTGGAAGAAGTCTGCCTGGAACCAACCGACATATCCAGCATCCACAAGTGGTGGGCTTAATGTGTGGGGTCTAGCACATTATAACCATAAATGAATATGGTAATGAACTGGAATATTTAACCTAGTTTAATCCATAGGGATTGTATAAACATATAAATTGAGTAGGGGTAAACTTGTTTGAAACAGTGGGTAGGTTAAGTAAATCTTGGGTAGGTGGGTAATATTTATATGTATAGGCCCACAAACTTAACCTGTGGGGTTATGCAATCTTTTACTCTGGTATGGCATAACCTGTGGAAAACCTAGTGGGGATGCAATCATAGGGGGAAGCTTGTATCATCTTGTGTGTGGGACCTGTTTCAATCAGTAACCCATATATAGGTATCAAACGAGTACTCCGAACTAGATCAGAGTAGGGGTACGCTGCCCGGGCTAATTGTAAGAGATCCGTATGTGGGGAATGGTGTAGGTGGCGCATTCCGATAGGGTCATGTGCGTGAATGGGTCTAGTAGCGGAGGTTTAGATGCCATGACACCTATAGATATGGTTGTGCACATCCTAAAAATGGAGGGTTGCCACTTTAGGGATTGATACACCCTACCGTGGGGCCAGCATGGGGTATCTACGGAGTAAGGAGCCGATCGATTAGGGAAGTAATTAGAGTACATCTAGACTCTAGTATGTTGGGGAGCCCGTTAATAACCTTAGGGGTAACTCCAGTATGTTGGCCTACCTGTTGATTGTACGGGGTGAAAACCCCTCACTGGAAGTACACCTAAGTCTACCATCTTATACTTGTTGCGGGTCATCTTGTTCATAAGGCACTAGTATTGGTGCAGAAAGAGAGAGAGAGAGACAAAGAGAGAGAGAGAGAAAAGGAAAGTATTAGAGAAGCACTATATAATCAATCATGTTTGTCTTGTTAAACTTGTCGTACCTTCCTATTATGATGTTATCTCTCTTGTCCACTTTATAAGCCTGTCATGATACTTTTACTTATTTATATGTTAAAAGTAACTTGACTCACTAAATTTTACATCTGACCCATTTTATTTCCTCTTCTCCCCCCACCCCCAGGTTCTCAGGGTGGGAATACTCAAGCTTAATCAGGATTCTTCTTTCATCTTGCTTGGAGTTGCATTGATGTACTGCTCGATTTCATGTTTCTCTACGATATCAATGTTTTGGGGATAATGCTTCTTTTATTATTGTACTCTGATGTTTTAAGTACAAGACAGAAATTTCAATGATGCACTGGGTTTTATGTTTTTCATACATATGATGTAACCTTGTTTTGAACTACGATGCTTTATGATAAATAAAGTTTTAAATTCCGCTGCTATTTTATATCTGTCCAGTAATGTTTCTGTTTCCGTTTACCTACAATGCTTCCCGAAACTTAATGCACTCTCTTAGTAAGTGACATTAACGGACATAGGGTGTCATAGATATGGTTCAATTATGGAAATGTATGTAAATATAATCCATATTGAATTAATATATTTGTGGTGACCCTTTGTAGCAATTAATATAATTAATTGCTATAAATAGGACCGCAAATCAATAAAAGACAATTGTAACCAATGTTGATTGGGGAAAGTAAAAACAAAGGATAATGGTTACGATTCCTAAATTAATTAGGATTAATGTTGTGCACCCCAATTAGAAAATTTGAATTTATAAACCGCATTGAGACACACGGTTAAGCTTAACTTGTGGAATATGTCTGCCTAGATCCGACCGGCATATCCAACATCCACAGGTGGTCAGCGTAATGTGAGGGGTCAAATGCGTAAAGATAAATGTACAAAGGCACGAGGTTAAATTCAACTTGTGACAAAAGTCTGCCCGGAACCGACCGGCAAATCCAGCATCCATAGGTAGTCAACTTAATGTGAGAGTCCCCATGCATAAATACTGTGATAACCCCAAACCCCGTGCCACGAAAGTAAGGATAATCATTGGAATATAACACATAAACAATAACAGCAGAAAAAATCATAGAATTATACCAGATAAAGTACATCAAATTACACTGGAAATAATATTAACATCAGAGTTACACAGCATAACAGGATCATACATGGTACATAATACAGTTTCAGCTTAATATAAGATGTTTGCAACGGAATTAAACATGATATACTAGATGAAGTCTGAATAGCATAATAGAAATGATAGAATCCATCTTCAGCTCCATAGCTATTCAGAATGAGTCTGCTAAAATCTGAATGCAAAGCTGCCCGTGTGGAAAAGTGGGCACCCGAGTTTGCAAAGTGAAATAAACTACGAGTCAGTCATGGGACTGGTAAGAGAAATCTTACTTAACCTATTTAATAATAAGTCTAAGCACAGGACCACGCCCCTAACGCGGAATAGGTTTACTCCATTGGATTGTAAATGCATAAATAAAGTAAATTATTTAAACAACGCAGTGCTTTTTAGAAAAATGAAACCATTATAAGACTCAAGTCCCATCACACAATGCAACGTAAACCGGAGGATAGAGTTTTACCTTATAATGGTCAAATATGTTTGATACGTATAAAGCAAATTTGATATTATTATTAGTTTTTATATGTTTCAAAAACATTTTCAATCATAATGTATTAATCATAGATGGCATAGTACCTCATCCTACTATGTCGCCATATATAGGTTTGCAATCAAAACCGTAACGTCGTATTGGAGATTGGGTTTCCATCATGAACCAATGCAAGGGATCGTCCTTACCAAATTCGAGACACTCTAGCCCGAGCCTCGAGATACATCCGCAACTGCACCTTGATCTTTAGGGTTGGTCCACAATTACTTTAGTGGGTTGGTAATTCCTCAACAATATGTTTCCCCGCCCTACGGGGCGTAAATGTAGAGCCACTAGGGACTCAAATCCGAGGTACCTTGCTTTCCAATATCCACATAAGTAAAAATGTCTGGGTTCCATACCATGACACCACTCCTAGCTAGAAGGAAACGCATGTTCTCTCAACAGTCCTCTCCCATTTCTAGTTCATACTAGGATGTGAGGTTCGTGAAGTAACGCTATACACAAAGCTATGTTAATTAAAGCTATGATTTAATCATCAACCACATGGCTCTGTTTTTCAATAAAAGCCTTGATCATTTGCATCCTGGCATGCCACACAGACAATTCACACCATACAACTGATGTCTATCAATATATAACCTCTGAGCTCGTACATCTCAGAGAAGGGTGTTAAGCAAGAGAATAAATTCTCCGCCACCAAACAGATATATATTTAATAGAAATCAATTAGCACAAAATAAAATCCAATGTCAAACACACATCCATCTACTAGTTCGTTCTGGGTCTGAACGAAACCAGAGACACCTTATTCGTTGTTCCATATGTCCATTACGGAATAGAGGCTCTCGCATATCCGAACAATCAACAAGTACATCCGGATAACTACCACTGTAACCCTTTCAAGGCAGAAACTCCAATCAAAGCATTAGTAGTCGTCCATTCGATGTGAAGACCGTCAGTCTTCAACCACCGTCTTCAAATTTTCAACTTCTAATCGTCGATCAATTATTTGAAATGAGAATTAACTCGGACTTTTCAAATAATTCGCGAATTTATACAATTCAAATCATTTCTTTTCATTCCATATCGTTTGTAACATTTTATAACGATTTATCACTATTTTTATTTATTAAAAAAATAGCCACTTTTAATTAAATGACGCTCCAGGTCATTACGCGGCCCTGGCGCTGTTTTTATTAAAATTTGAATTATACATTTCTTAAAATCTAACCGTTGGATCTTAGCAAATTTTATATCGTTGGAAAGATCATTCCAAAGCGAACCCAACGGTTCCAGTTTTGGGAAAATCCGACGGTCGGGTCTCTCGATATAATCGTTTAAAGTTACAATTCCAAATCGCAAACTACCATGCGCGATTCGTTTTATTTTAATTTTTATATATATATATATATATATATATATATATATATATAATTCTTTCGACGATTTCAAATTATTTATTCTTTAAATAATTTTGTACACTTCATACACATGTTAAAAAGAATATTTTTATCTAAAAAAAATATACTTTAACACATGGTTCTTTCTAATGACTGATTCATACATTAAAAATGTAATTTTTAATGTAAAAACATTTTCATCAAACAATGAATATTTTTAACGATTCCTACTTACATTAAAAATGTGATTTTTAATGTAAAAATATTTTTATCGAAAATGAATATTTTTAATGATTCCTACTTACATTAAAAATGTGATTTTTAATGTAAAAACATTTTTTATCAAAAATGAATATTTTTAATGATTCCTACTTACATTAAAAATGTGATTTTTAATGTAAAAACATTTTTTTCCAATTATGAATCTTTTTAATGAATCATTCTTTACATTAAAAATGTAAGTTTTAATGTTACAACATATTTTCAAATAATGAATATTTTTAATGAATCAATCTTTACATTAAAAATGTAATTTTTAATGTTACAACATATTTTTAAATAATGAATATTTTTAATGAATCATTCTTCACATTAAAAATGTAATTTTTAATGTTACAACACATTTTCAAATAATGAATATTTTTACTGAATCATTCTTTACATTAAAAATGTAATTTTTAATGTTACAACATATTTTCCAATAATGAATCTTTTACATATTCTATATAAATAGTGAAAATGTGATTTTTATTGTTTAACAAATTTTATATTTCAAATAATGATCATTTTTCTATATGCACAATAAAAATGTAATTTTTATTGTAAAAATATTTTTGTTTTCAATTATGATCATTTTTCTATTTTCTATATACACAATAAAAATGTGATTTTTATTGTAAACATATTTTTCTTTTCAACTATGATCATTTTTCTATTTTCTATATACACAATAAAAATGTGATTTCATTGTAAACATATTTTTCTTTTCAACTATGATCGTTTTTCTATTTTTTATATACACAATAAAAATATGATTTTTATTGTAAACATATTTTTCTTTTCAACTATGATCATTTTTTTATTTTCTATATACACAATAAAAATGTGATTTTTATTGTAAACATATTTTTCTTTTCAACTATGATCATTTTTCTATTTTCTATGTACACAATAAAAATGTGATTTTCATTGTAAACATATTTTTCTTTCCAACTATGATCATTTTTCTATTTTCTACATACACAATAAAAATGTGATTTTTATTGTAAACATATTTTTTCTTTTCAACTATGATCATTTTTCTATTTTCTATATACACAATAAAAATTTGATTTTTATTGTAAACATATTTTTCTTTTCAACTGTGATCATTTTTCTATTTTCTATATACACAATAAAAATGTGAATTTTTATTTTGTCTAAACAATTTTCATTTCATATATGAATATTTTACAACACATGAAATATTTCAGAAAATTTCGGCATTATAACGGTAGGGTAATTAAAACTGGCACCATCCCTAGTATGGCTTCTCTGCTATCCTAGGCCCCACGGCGATACAAGGGTTTTACTTTTATAATACAATTTATTTTCACAACACTATGGATTTTCCACAATCACAACCAATTTTGTTTCTAGCACAATCAATCACACACAATAGCAATCAATTTCACACCACAATACAAAAATTCGTTCATGGTCTGTGGACGACGGTGTCGGGAGCTACTAAACTCCGTCTGCAACCTAATATAATTTTATTCAATTATTTTTGAATTTAGAAATCTCACTTTGCTTTTTATTCTTTCTAAAATTGTAGAAAGCTCCAAAAAAATTCCGGTCTCTTCTGGAATGTCGTGTATGATGCCACGGTCTCAATGTCTCCTGTTTCATCGAATTTCGTTATCGTATGACAAAGATATGATATTTTTTTAAAATAAATATGAATTCGCAACGCTTTTTTATATTGTAATTATTTAAATTATATACCTCATATATCAGCCGATGTTCAATGCAAGGGTTCAAAACTAGGTTTGAATTTATTGCGCAATTCTTGAAGCTAGGTGATGATCGGGTTTTGCCATGCCGTAGAGCTAGGAAGCGCGCTCCTGTCGATGGTGGTGGGGCCAACTTCGATCCAGTATGGACGGCGGGATCTTGGTAGACGCGGCACAACTTCGAAGCAGCGGATCTCGATTTTCGTGCAACTACAGAGATCGAAACTAGTATGGATGTGGAGCTGGAGGAAAACTCTACACAATCCTCAAAAGGATGGAACAATTTTATTTAGTGGTTTAAGAGGAATTGAGGAGAGAACGGGAGAATGGTTTCTGTCGTTCAAATTTTTTATGGCGGCTGAGTTCCAGAAAAAGACGAGGGTATTAGGAGCAATCTCATTGGCAAATTTTTATATAATTGATTATTTAATTTATTTAATTCAAAAAAATACCCATTATTCCATATGAACTCCAAATCAAATCCAATGGCTGTTGCCCCTAGTTAATACCCCCATTCCGAATACAATGGAATATGTTTCGTAAGCCCATTCGACTGTTTTAGTCAGTTATTCTTCAAATTAAAATATAAAACATTTAATATTAGATTTGAACGTACATTTTAATTTACCGGGGTCACATACTGACTCGAAAAATTCTCGAAAAATAAATCTAGCTATGTTTTTAAGATATGGTCCTAAAAAAATTAATTTCATCATATTTGGAGACCGTTCGAAAAATGGCCATTTTTCGGTCGATCCAATTTGGCCGAAATTGACAAAACACGTTTTCTTTTGTCACGCTCACATATTAATTCCTAAAATTATAAAATTAGCAATAAATTGACATTCCGGATCCAACCAAAGTGGTTTCGTTGAAAATGGAGGTCGTTTGCACGATGGCTATTTTTAAAGACTATATATTATATTAAATCCCATAGCGACTATTTCTAATTTAAAACTTGATATAATTTTTTATTCCCAATATGAAATCTGGATTTTTCACATTCGTTAGAAAGATATTATGAAGCAGATTCTAATATTTCTAGTTTTACTGAAGTCCGATTTATTTTGAATCTTATACATTCATTTGAAAATTGAAATCGATTTTTCAAACTACCGGACCATTTCAGGCTTGGTTTATATTTAAAATAAATATATACGTTCTAACTTCGATTTAAATAAATTTTGGATCATTATTATTTAAAATAAATCATTTTAAATATTCAAAATTCAATAAAATAGCCAAAATAAAATTTTTAAATTAGTCCTGACTTTCCGGGTTGTTACAGTCTCCCCCACTTAAAAACTTTTCGTCCCCGAAAAGGAAACAACAGTAAAGTAGGAAACAAAACGGAAAATGTAAAATATTGTAAATGTACCTTGCATAGAGCTAATCAGAGATGTCCACTCTACACTTGGGATAAGCCTGTTTGATGCTATCCTCAGTTTCCCATGTACAGTCTCTAGGATCTCCGCTCCACTGCATTTGACAAGATGAATTCTCTTATTTCTCAGAACTTTGGTTTCTTTGCCAATAATTTTCACTGGCTCTCTTCCCACTGCTAAGGTTAGGGTAATCTCCAAACTTCTTATGCTACTTCCTCTACAGTCAGATCTGGGTCATGTACATGCTTTCGAAGTTGAGACACGTGAAATACATCATGTACTCCTAGCAACCAGTCAGGCAACTGAACCCTGTAAGCGAGAGTTCCAATCCTCTCAAGTATAGGAAATGGACTAATAAATCTAGGCGCCAACTTCCCTGTTTTCCCGAATCGGACTACTCCTCTCAACGGGGAAACTCTCAAGTACACAAAATCACAAACAACAAATTCTAAATCCCTTTTTCTTGAATCGGCATAACTCTTATGTCGGCTCTGAGCTGCCTGAAGCCGCTTCTTAATGAAATCGACTTTATCCGATGCTTCTCGAATCATGTCAGGGCCCAACACTAGTCGATTGCCTGGTCCTACCCAACATGTGGGAGATCTACATGGTCTGCCATACAATGCTTCAAATGGAGACATTTGTAAGCTTTCTTGGTAACTGTTATTATATGAAAACTCAACCAAATGCAAATGATCTTCCCATGACCCACCAAAATCAAGAATACATGCTCACAACAAGCCTTCTAGTATATGATTCACCCTCTTAGTCTGACCATCTGTCTGAGGATGATAAGCAGTGCTCAGATTTAACTTTGTCCCCAACTCCTCTTGGAAATCTTCCCAGAATTTACTAGCGAATATCGGATCATAATCACTAACAATACTACTGGGAACTCCATGTAGTCTGACAATTTCTTTGAAATAAATTTTCACCGGACTATGAGCTATTCTAGTAGATCTGATAGGAATAAAATGGGTGGTCTTCGTGTAACGATCTACGATCACCCATATACTGTCATTACCTTTTCTGGTTCGGGGCAAGCATCAATGAAATCCATGGAGATTTGATCCCACTTCCAATTTGGAACCTCTAATGGTTGCAGCAACCTGCGAGTTTTTTTTTGATCGCTTTTGACTTGTTGGCAAGTAGAACACCTGCTAACATTTATAGAAATGTCTCTTTTCATCGCCTTCCACCAGAATGTGTGCTTGAGATCATGATACATCATACTTACTCTTGGATGGATGCCAAGTTTAGATTTGTGATATTCATCCATTAGTTCTCTTTTGAGCTCAGGAATATCTAGCACACAGATTCACTCTTGCAATCTAAGAGTCCCCTTGCTATCAATTTGGAAGCTTGAAGCTTCGCCCTTTCGAACTCGTTCATTGGTCATCTGAATAAACTAATCGTCTTTCTGAAGAGCAGAGATCTTATCAATTAATGAAGGCGTAATGATAAAATTGGCGATGATCGCATTCTTCCTGCTAAGCGCATCTGCTACAACATTGGCTTTCCCTGGAGTATACAAAATGTCCTGATCGTACGCCGCAAGAAATTCTAACCAACGCTGCTGCCTCAAATTCAAGTCCTTCTGGGTGAACAGATATTTTAATGACTTATGATCTGTATATAATTCGAACTTCTCACCAAAAATATAGCGCCTCCATATTTTCAAAGCAAACACGATAGCTAACAAATCAAGATCATGATAAGGATATCTCTTCTCATGCGGTTTCAATTGATGGTTAGCATAAGCAACTACTTTGCCTCTTTGCATTAAAACCGCACCAACACCTTCAAGAGAGCCATCAGTATAGACTGTCAAATCTTGATTGCCATCAATAATAGTCAACACTGGAGCAGTAGTCAACCTTAATTTCAGCTCTTGGAAAGCTGCCTCACACTCAGGCGTCCAATTAAACCTTGTATGCTTCTTGGTAAGTTTCGTTAATGGACAAGATAGCTTCGAAAAATCTTTAACAAATTTTCGATAATAGCCAGCCAATCCTAGAAAACTTTTGACTTCTATAGGCGTGCTAGGCTTCTTCCAATCTCGAATGGATGTGATCTTACTTGGATCCACTGAAATTCCTTCCTTCGATACTACATGACCGAGGAATTTTACTTCTTCTTGCCAGAATATGCATTTAGAAAATTTGGCTTTTAATACATTCTTTCTTAGAATTTCCAAAACTTCTTACAAATGCTTCTCATGCTCGGCATTTGACTTAGAGAAGATTAAAACATCGTCAATGAAAACCAGCACAAATTTGTTCAAGACATAGAGGAATACTCTGTTCATTAAATCGAAAAAGTAAGGAGGAGCGTTACATAAGCCGAACAACATTACTTACCACTCGTAAAATATGTCTAGACCTCTGAAAGCTGTCAAACGAGCACATTTTTCGGCAATACGCAGTTGATGGAAACCTGTAGCTTGGTCCATTCTAGAAAATACTTGCGCTCCATTCAAGCGATCTAATAAATCATCAATACGCGGTAATGAATATTTATTCTTCAGCGTCTGTTTGTTGAAGTCTCAGTAATCAACACATAGTCTAAGAGTACCATCTGACTTCGGGACAAACACTACTGCTGCACCCCAATTTGAAAAGCTAGTCTGATCAGACCTTTCCACAAAAGCTGTTTAGTTTGATTACTCAATTCTTCTTTCTCTTTCCATGACATTCTTCGAATAGGATGCACAACTAGCCTAGCATTCGGAACTAAATCAATCTTGAAGTAAATTTCTCTTCGCGGAGGTAAGCTATCAACTTCTTCGAACAGATCCGCATAATTCTTAACGATAGGAATATTTTCAGTAGCAGTGGGGGTGACCACAAGAGCAACCAAAAATTCTTTTCTATATGAATATGAGCCTATGCAAGGTATAACAATATTTCCAAGCTTCGTTTTAACTTTAACAACTCTTTCAGCACATTTAACTTCGGTTTCGTATTTGGTTAACCAATCCAACCTGAGAATGATATCAAATTCAGAAAGATCCATAATAATTAAATCAAAGGAAAACTCGTAACAAGAATAAGAAGAGGGCACTCTATAATACAAACCGAGAACAAGAGAACCTCCTGTCGGATTATGAACTCTAATCGATTCTTTAAGATTCCTTAGTTTTAACTTCAACTTCTTAACCGTATTGCTTGAGATAAAGCTTTGTGATGCGCCCGTATCAAACAATATTGTAACAGGAATATTATTGACAGTGAGTGTGCCTTCCAAAACATCCGGCCTTTCCCTACCAGCTGAGGGTGCTGGAGTTTCTGCCACTTTATTGACTCAAGCCACTTTGGTCATTTTCTAAAGCCGACAATCTTGCTTTACATGACCAGTATGATGGAAAAGATTTTGTACTTTCCTCAGGGCTATCAGTTTCAAACTTCCTTTTGTTGCTAAAACTACCTTCCTCTTCGTCTTCCAAAACACCTTGCTTATTGAGATACTCATAGCGATAAGCCATTTGTATCAACTTAGAAAAAGGAAGATTCACATGAGCAATTACTCTACCTTTGTATTTCTTTTGAAGTCCATTGATAAATCTCAAATTCTTCCTAATAGGATCTCGAATTACTTCTAGGACAAAGCGAGAAAGTTCATTGAATTTATTATGATACTCCTGGATGGTCATATCTCCTTGTTTCAGATTGTAAAACTCATCATATAGCCGCTCAGTTGCTTCTGGAGGAATAAATTTTTCTGTGAACATTTCTTTAAATCTATCCTAGATAATATTACCTTCTGGGTTTTCTTTAGTTACAGTTATCCACCAGAATAAAGCTTCGTCGTTGAGTGCACAAGATGCCAGTAGTCTTTTCTGATTATCTCTCAGCTTTATGCCTTTAAAAATTCTCTCAGAAGAACGCATCCATGTTTATGTTTCAATAATGTATTCATTGCCCAAGAATGGTACTTTACCCAAATTTCGATACTTCTTTACTAGAGCTTCTAGATCATGTTCTAGTTGTGGGAGCATGATTAGTTCATTAGATTGTTGAACCATAGAATTACTTCTTCTGTTTCTACCACTCATTTTCTACTATGTCGGCAAATAGCAGAAAAAGAGTCAGACCAACAGAAAAGGTATTGTAAAGTATAGAGACATATATTTAAATGTAAATGTATCGATTGGGGTGTATTTTATTCTGCTATACTCATTCTAGGACATTACTGATCCTATCTATAATGATTTATTCATCTTAGAATACTGCTGATTCTATTTCTGACGAGTTCATTAATATGTTATATTCTGGAGCTAAAATTGACCATTAGCTCGGATACCAACTGTGATAACCCCAAACCCCCGTGCCATGGAAGCAAGGATAATCATTGGAATATAATACATAAACAATAAAAGCAGAACGGAATCATAAAATTACACCAGATAAAGTACATCAAAGTTACACTGGAAGTAATATTAACATCAGAGTTACACAGCATAACTGGATCATACTTAGTACATAATACAGTTTCAGCTTAATATAAAATGTCTGTAGCGGAATCAAACATGATATACTAGATGAAGTCTGAACAGCATAATACAAATGATAGAATCCATCTTCAGCTCCATAGCTATCCAGAATGAGTCTGCTAAAACCTGAATACAAGGTTGCCCATGTGGAAAAGAGGACACCCAAGTTTGCAAAGTGAAACAAACTACGGGTTAGTCATGGGACTGGTATGAGAAATCTTACTTAACCTATTTAATAATAAGGCTAATCATAGGACCACGCCGCTAACGCGGAACGGGTTTACTCCATTGGATTGCTAGTGCATAAATAAAGTAAATCATTTAAACAATGCAATGCTTTTTAGAAAAATGAAACCATTATAAGACTCAAGTCCCATCATACAATGCAACACAAACCGGAGGATAGAGTTTACC
The DNA here is from genome assembly GCA_030737875.1 of Allium sativum. Classification (NCBI taxonomy): domain Eukaryota; kingdom Viridiplantae; phylum Streptophyta; class Magnoliopsida; order Asparagales; family Amaryllidaceae; genus Allium; species Allium sativum. The sequence continues at coordinate 1,044,527,285 of CM060922.1, forward strand.
TTATAATGGTCAAATATGCTTGATACGTATAAAGCAGATTTGATATCATTATTAATGTTTATATGTTTCAAAAACATTTTCAATCATAATGTATAAATCATAGACGGCATAGTACCCTATCCTACTATGTCGCCATATATAGGTTTACAATCAAAACCGTAATGTCGTATTGGAAATTGGTTTCCATCATGAACCAAGGCAAGGGATCGTCCTTATCGAATTCCAGACTCTCTAGAGCGAGCCTTAGGATACAGCCGCAACTGCACCTGGATCTTCATGGTCGGTCCACAATTACTTTAGTGGATTGGTAATTCCTGAACAATACGTTTCCCCGCCCTATGGGGCATAAATGTATAGCCACTAGGGACTCAAATCCGAGGTACCTCGCTTTCCAATATCCACATAAGTGGGCTCCATACCATGACACCACTCTTAGCTAGAAGGAAATGCATGTTCACACCGTAGTCCTCTCCCGTTTCTGGTTCATACCGGGGTGTGAGGTTCGCGAAGTAACGCTATATACAAAGATATGCTAATTAAAGTTATGCTTTGATCATCAACCACAAAGCTCTGCTTTTCAACAAAAGCCTCGATCATTTTCATCTTGGCATGCCACACTGACAATTCACGCCATGCGACTGATGTCTATCAATATATAATCTCTGAGCTCGTATGTCTCAGAGAAGGATGTTAAGCAAGAGAATAAATTCTCCGCCACCAAACAGATATATATTTAATAGAAATCAATCAGCATAGAATAAAATCTAATGTCAGACACACATCAATTTACTAGTTCGTTCTGGGTCTGAACGAAACCGGAGACACCTTATTCCTCGTTCCATATGTCCAATATGGAAGAGAGGCTCTCGCATATCCGAACAATCAACAAGTACATCTGGACAACTACCACTGTACCCCTTTCAAGGCAGCAACTCCAATCAAAGACATCAGTAGTCGTCCATTCAATGTGAAGATCGTCGGTCTTCAACCACCCTGTTCAAATCTTCAACTTCTAATCGTCGATCAATTATTTGAAATGAGAATTAACTCGGCCTTTTCGAATAATTCGCGAATATATATAGTTCAAATCATTTCTTTTCATTCCATATCGCTTATAATATTTCATAATGATTTGTCGCTATTTTTATTTATAAAAAAATAGCAACTTTTAATTAAATGACGCTCCAGGTCATTACGCGGCCCTAGCGCTGTTTTTATTAAAATTTGAATTACGCATTTCTCTAAATCTAACCTTTGGATCTTAGCAAATTTTATATCGTTGGAAAAATCTTTTCAAAGCGAACCCAACATGTGACGACCCCATACCCCCATTCCACGGTGGCAAGGGTAATCTTTGGAAGATAACACATAAACAAACAACAGCAGAACAGAAATATATAAGTACACCAGATAATTTACAATAGAATACACTGGATAAACATAATCATCAGAGTTACACAGTATAAAGTATCATGCTTAGTACAACATACAGTTTCAGCTTTATATAAAATGTCTACAGCGGAATCAAACATAATATACATAACAGGAGCTGAATAGCATAAAAGAAGTGATAGAATCCATCTTCAGCTCCATAGCTATCCAGATCGAGACTGCTAAAACCTGAATACAAGGCTGCCTGTGTAGAAAATAGGGCACCCGAGTTTGCAAGTGAAACAAACTTCGAGTCAGTCATGGGACTGGTATGAGAAATCTACTTAACTTATGTTATAATAAGGCCAATCACAAGACCACGCCGCTAATGCGGAACGGTTTACTCCATTGGATTGCTAGTGCTAAAAACAAGTAAATCATTTTAAACATCGCAATGCTTTTTACAAAAACGAAGCCATTATAAGACTCAAATTCCATCACACAATGCAACGCAAGCCGGAGGATAGAGTTTTACCTTATAATGGCCAAAATATGCTTGATACGTATAAAACAAAAGCATTTGATATTATTACAAGTGTTTATATGTTTCAAAAACAATTTCAAACATAAGTATTAATCATAGACGGCATAAGTGCCCCATACCACTATGTCGCCATATAGGTTTACAAATAAAACTGCATGATGTCGTATTTGGAAATTGGATTTCCGTCATGAACCAAGGCAAGGGATCGTCCGTACCGCTTCGAGACAATCTAGCCCATGTCTCAGGATCAGAGCTCGAGTGACCCTTGGATCGTCAGGGCCGGTCCACACGGAGTGGATTAAAATGCCTGAACACTGCGTTTCCCCGCCCTATAGGGCGCAAACTGGTCATATCCCGACCAAACCATCGGCTCCGCAGAGACCGAAATAACCGAGGTGCCTCGCTATCCATCATCCACATAAGTAAAATGTCAGGGCTTGCAAAACGCAGAAACCACTCCTAGCTAGAAGGAAACACTTGTCCTCACTGATGTCCTCTCCCATTTCTGGCTCATACCGGGGTGTGAGGCCCGCGAATCAATGCTATACACAAAGCTATGCTATTTAAAGCCATGCTTTGATCATCAACCACAAGGCTATGCTTTCAACAAAAGCCTTGATCACTGCATCTCAGCATGCCACATTGTCAATCTACAACATCAAACATACATCCATTTACAAGTCCGTTCTAGGTCTGAACGAAACCAAAGGTACCTTATTCCTCGTCCCATATGTCCAATATAAGAGAGAGGTCCTCGCACATCCGAACGATCAACAAGTACGTCGAGACAACCACCACTGTAACCCCTTCAGGGTAGCAACTCCCATCAAAGGCATCAGTAGTCATCCATTCGATGTGAAGATCAATCTTGCACCGTCTTCTTATCTTCGACTTCTAATCGTCGACCAATTATTTGAAATGAGATTTAACTTGGCTTTTTCAAATAATTCATGTATATTTAGAATTCAAATCAATTCATTTCCATGGTTAAATTATTTGACATCCATAATTCAGTTCATTAATGTAATTTTCATGTCAAACACATTCAACCATCAAATATCCAACAAACCGAGTAAATTTGATTTATTTCCATATCATTTATAATATTTTATAACGATTTATCACTATTTTTACTTATTTAAAAATAGCCTATTTATTTAAAACGACGCTTCAGGCCATATCACGGCCATGGCGCTATTTTTCTTCAAATTTGATCTACACATATATGAAAATCTAACCGTTGGATCTTTACAAATTTTAAACCATGGAAAGATCTTTTCAAAACGGATCTAACGGTTCCAGTTTTGGGAAAATTCGACGACGGATCTCCTGGTACAATCTTTTAAAATTACGATTTCAAAATATGAACTACAGCGTCGTTATTCATTTTATTTTAATTATATATATATATATAATCCATTCTGGCGCTGTTTTTATTCAGATTTGAATTAAACATTTCACATAATCTAACTGTTGGATCTTTATAAATTTGGTATCATTGGAAAGATATTTTCAAAGCGAACCCAAAGGTTTTGGTTTCGGGAAAATCCGACGGTCGGATCTCCCATAATAATCGTTTAAAATCATGATTTCAAAACACGAACTTCAGCATAATTATTTGTTTTATTTTAATTATACATATACATATAAAATATAATCCGTTCTTCAATTTCCAAACCTTTTTCATTTCATATATTTGATAAAATTGATATTTTTACTCAACAAATACTTATTTCAACACATGACTGTTTTTAACTCTTTATATATATATATATATATATATATATAATAAAAATGTGATTTTTATTGTTAAAACAATTCATTTCCAACATGAATATTTTAGCGATTCATATATATAATAAAAATGTGATTTTTATTGTTAAACAATTTATTTCAAACATGAATATTTTTCCAACACATGAATATATTTCAACATATGAATATAAATCAAACATATGAATATTTCAGAAAATTTCGACAGCATAACGGCAGGGGATTTAAAACTAGCATCGTCCCGGGTACGGCTCCTCGCACTACCTTACGCCTCGCGGCGTTCCCTAAGGGGCTTATCCTTATAATCTAAATATTTCAATCATTTTCATATCACAATGAATTTTTCCACAAACAATTCCAATTTTGTTTCAACCACAAACAACCATTATCAACCATTCGCATTTATCAACCAAATTTCACGTCAGCCAAAATCCAAAAAATCACAACCAACATATATCTTCCATGGTCTTTAGACGAGAGCAGTGTGTGTGTGTATATATATATATATATAATGTTTACAACATATATATACAACGCTTATACATCGCACATATAATTCCATTCCATTTAACACACATATAATGTTTACAACATATATATAACTTATACATCGCACATATAATTTATACAACGCTTATACATGAGGTGTACAACGCTTATATAACTTATACATCGATTATATAATTTATACATCTCCATTCCATTCATTTTGAATTTATGAATCTCACATTGCTTTTCGCTTTGCCAAAAATTGTAACAAGCTCTAAAAAATCTCTGGTTTCTTCTAGAATGTAGAAGATGTCCACACGAGTCCAATGTCTCCTGTTTCACTGGATTTCGACAACATAGCAAAAAGATATGATTTTTACTGTAAAATCATAATTTGTGACGGTCTTAGAGTGTTAAAACAGTTTAAAATTACATCAGCTGATACCTTTCAGTTTATGTTCAAACCTAGGTCTTGGATTATCTTTCTATCCGGAGCTCGAGATGATGATCAGTCTTCACCACGTCGACAGGCTCGGAGACCCACGTCGGCGCCACCCCTTGTCGGTCAGCTCGATCGCGCCCAGGTGGTGGATTGCGAGGGTGAACGGCGGAAGTTCGTGACGGTGGTTCGAGCGAAATACAGGACGATGGGAGATGAAGCTTATACGGATTGGAAGAGGGTAAAATCCTCTACAAATTTCCCTATAGAACCATGGAATTTTATAGCGTGGATTGAGAGCTTTTGGAGGAGAAAGGATGGAGCTATGGACGTCGTTCGTGTTTTGAAGAGGCGGCTCGATTTTCTGATAAATGATTAGGGTTACGGATAATTTGATTGGCCCTTAATTTATATTTTAATTTTTAATTCATTTTAAATCCAATAATACCCTTTTTCCATACAAACTCCAATCCAAACCCAACGACCATCGCCCCTAGCTAAATACCCCCATTCCGAACACAATGGAATATGTTTCGTAAGCCAATTCGACTGTTTCAGTTAGTTATTCTTCGAATTAAATTATAAAACATTCAAATATGGATTTGAACGTACATTTCAATTTGACGGGGCCACATATTGATTCCAAAAATTACCGAAAAATAAATCTAGCTATGTTTGGACGATACGGTCCAAACAAAACTAGTTTCATCGAATTTGGAGACCGTTTGAAAAATGGTCATTTTCTGGTCGATCCAAATTGACTAAAATTAATCAAACACATTTTCCTTTTCCATGCTCACATAGTAACTCCAAAAATTATGGAATTTGAAACCCAGCACTAAATTGATATTCCGGATCCAACAAAAGTTCTTTCGTCGAAAACGGAGGTCGTTTGCAAAATGTCTATTTTCAAGGGCTATATTAATTCCATAGCGACCTTTCTGAAAATTCATTTGGCCATAACTTTTGATTTCCGCTATGAAATTTCGATTTTTCAAATTCGTTAGAAAGATGTTCTTAAATAGATTTAAATATTTTTGGTTTCACTAAAATCCGTTTTAATTTGCATCCTGTACAGTCGGTCAAAGTTCGAATGCAAATTTTCAAACTGCCGTTCTATTTCTAACTCGTTATTTAATTAAAATAAATTATTTCAATTACTCCAAATTCATTAAAATAGCCAAATTAAAAAATTTAAATTGGTTCTGCTTTTCCAGGTTGTTACACAACGGTTCTAGTTTTGGGAAAATCCGACGGTCGAATCTCTCTATGTAATCGTTTAAAGTTACGATTCCAAATCGTGAACTACCGTGCGCGATTCCTTTTATTTTAATTTATATATATATATACACACTGTTTCAAATCTCGCAAATATCGCCCGAGATCTCCTCCGAGATCTCGTTTTAGGCTCCTTCTGAAACGAAACAGCAAATATCACTCTAAATCTCCTTTCGATTATATTGCCTGAGATACCGCAATATCGAACGATATATCGACTGAGACGAAATACTGGAATATCGTCTGAGAACTTAGTTTTTTTGGTCAAAATTTAAATTTGTGCCTGAACTAAAACTATAATTAAAAAACTCAATATAGCCATATCAGTCTTTTGTTATTTTACATTTTTCATGTTAAATGACTATATTGTATGTTCGTATATGTTTTACAATGCTTTTGATTTTCATATTCGTCTTTTTATATACATGTTACTTATGAAATTATGCATTTTATGGTCAATTTATGCTGAATTTTTTTAATGTTTTGGATCCTTTTAATGTTTCCTATCTAACAATATTTCTGTTCTAAGCATATTACGATCTAGAGTATGATTGATCTTTCACAAAATAAAGAATAATAAAGTTATTTTGCATTTTAAGTTTAAGTTACTATATTTTTAATAGCACTCATAAAAATTGTTTTGTTAAAATATCATTTTTAACATATCATGTACCCCGAGATTGTTCCGATAAGAACTTTCCAACCCGAGATGAAAATTCGAGATGAACTCCCGAGTTAGACTCATCTCGTCCGAGATCTCCCCCGATACGAGACCAAGTCTATAAAATCCAAAACATGAAATGCGACCGATATCCGAGATTTAAAAACTTGTATATATATATATATATATCTAAATATAATTCTTTCGATGATTTCAAATTATTAATTCTTTAAATAATTTTGTGCACTTCATACACATGTTAAAAAGAATATTTTTATCTAACAAAAATATACTTTAACACATGTTTTTTCTAATGACTCATTCATACATTAAAAATGTAATTTTTAATGTAAAAATATTTTCATCAAACAATGAATATTTTTAACGATTCCTACTTACATTAAAAATGTGGTTTTTAATGTAAAAACATTTTTATCAAAAATGAATATTTTTACTAATTCCTACTTACATTAAAAATGTGATTTTTAATGTAATAACATTTTTATCAAAAATGAATATTTTTAATGATTCCTACTTACATTAAAAATGTGATTTTTAATGTAAAAACATTTTTATAAAAAATGAATATTTTTAATGACTCCTACTTACACTAAAAATGTGATTTTTAATGTAAAAACATTTTCTCCAATTATGAATCTTTTTAATGAATCATTCTTTACATTAAAAATGTAAATTTTAATGTTACAACATATTTTCAAATAATGAATATTTTTAACGAATCATTCTTTACATTAAAAATGTAATTTTAATGTTACAACATATTTTCAAATATCGAATATTTTTAATGAATCATTCTTTACATTAAAAATGTAATTTTTAATGTGAGAACATATTTTCAAATAATGAATATTTTTAATGAATCATTCTTTACGTTAAAAATGTAATTTTTAATGTTACAACATATTTTCCAATAATGAATCTTTTACATATTCTATATAAGTAGTGAAAATGTGTTTTTTATTGTTTAACAAATTTTATATTTCAAATAATGATCATTTTTCTATATGCACAATAAAAATGTAATTTTTGCTGTAAACATATTTTTCTTTTCGACTATGTTCATTTTTTTATTTTCTATATACACAATAAAAATGTGATTTTTATTGTAAACATATTTTTCTTTTCAACTATGATCATTTTTCTATTTTCTATATACACAATAAAAATGTGATTTTTACTGTAAACATATTTTTCTTTTCACCTATGATCATTTTTCTATTTTCTATATACACAATAAAAATGTGATTTTTATTGTAAACATGTTTTTCTTTTCAACTATTATCGTTTTTCTATTTTCTATATACACAATAAAAATGTGATTTTTATTGTAAACATGTTTTTCTTTTCAACTATGATCATTTTTCTATTTTCTATATACACAATAAAAATGTGATTTTTATTGTAAACATAATTTTCTTTTCAACTGCGATCATTTTTCTATTTTCTATATACACAATAAAAATGTGATTTTTATTTTAAACATATTTTTCTTTTCACCTATGATCATTTTTCTATTTTCTATATACACAATAAAAATGTGATTTTTATTATAAACATATTTCTCTTTTCAACTATGATCATTTTTCTATCTTCCATATACACAATAATATTGTGATTTTTATTGTAAACATATTTTTCTTTTCAACTATGATCATTTTTCTATTTTCTATATACACAATAAAAATGTGAATTTTTATTTTGTCCAAACAATTTTCATTTCATATATGAATATTTTACAACACATGAAATATTTCAGAAAATTTCGATATTATAATGGCAGGGTAATTAAAACCGGCACCGTCCCTAGTAATGCTTCTCTGCTATCCTAGGCCTCGCGGCGATACATTGGTTTTATTTTCATAATACAAATAGTAATCAATTTCACACCACAATACAAACAAGTCATCCTTGGTCTGTGGACGACGGTGTCGGGAGCTACTAAACTCCGTCTGCAACCTAATATAATTTTATTTAATTATTTTTGAATTTAGAAATCTCACTTTGCCTTTTATTCCTTCTAAAATTATAGAAAGCTCCAAAAATTCTATGGTCTCTTCTGGAATGTCGTGTATGATGCCACGGTCCCAATGCCTTTTGTTTCATCGAATTTCGTTATCGTATGACAAAGATATGATTTTTTTTAATAAACATGAATTAGCAACGCTTTTATACGCATTATTTAAATTATATACCTCGTATATTAGCCGATGTTCAACGCAAGGGTTCAAAACTAGGTTTGAATTTATTGCATGATTCTTGAAGCTAGGACACGATCGAGTTTTGCCACGCTGTAGAGCTAGGAGGCGCGCTCCTGTCGATAGTGGTGTGGCCCGCTTCGATTCACTGTGGACGGTGGGATCTTGGTCAACACGGGGCAACTTCGAAGCAGTGGATCTCGATTTTCGTGCAACTACACGGATCGAAACTAGTACGGATGTGGAGCTGGAGGAAAACTCTACACAATCCTTAAAAGGATGAAATGATTTTATTTAGTGGTTTAAGAGGAATTGAGGAGAGAAGGGGAGAATGGTTACCATCATTCAATTTTTTTGATGGCGTTGAGTTCCGGAAAAAGACGAGGGTTTTAGGAGCAATCTCATTGGCCGATTTATGTATAATTAATTATTTAATTTATTTAATTCAGAAAATACCCATTATTCCATACGAACTCCAAATCAAATCCAACGACTATCGCTCCTAGCTAAATACCCTCATTCCGAGCATAATGGAATATGTTTTATAAGCCCATTTGACTGTTTCAGTCAGTTATTCTTCAAATTAAAATATAAAACATTCAATATTAGATTTGAACTTACATTTTAATTTACCAGGGTCGCATACTGACTTCAAAAATTCCTGAAAAATAAATCTTGCTATGTTTTGACGATACAGTCCTAACAAAATTAATTTCATCAAATTTGGAGACCGTTCGAAAAATGACCATTTTTCTGTCGATCCAATTTGACCGAAATTGACAAAGCACGTTTTCTTTTGCCACGCTAACAAATTAATTCCAAAAATTATGAAATTTTAAATCTAGCAATAAATTGACATTCTAGATCTAACCAAAGTGGTTTCGTCGAAAATGGAGGTCGTTTGCACGATGGTTATTTTTAAAGGCTATATATTATATTAAATTCCATAGCGACTATTTCTAATTTTAAACTGGACATAACTTTTTATTCCTACTATGAAATCTGAATTTTTCACATGCGTTAGAAATATATTTTTAAATAGATTCTAATATTTCTGGTTTTACTGAAATCCGATTTATTTTGAATCCTGTACATTCATTTGAAAATTGAAATCGAATTTTCAAACTACCACGCCATTTCAGGCTCGGTTTATATTTAAAATAAATATATATGTTCCAACTTTGATTTAAATAAATTTTAGATCATTATTATTTAAAATAAATCATTTTAAATATTAAAAATTCAATAAAATAGCCAAAATAAAAATTTTAAATTAGTTTTGATTTTCCGGGTTGTTAAAAATATACATGTATAACAGTCAACCAATAAATAAATAAATAAATAAGAATAGTAATTGCATGTTGGAGTACAACAAGTAGATACCTTGGGGCTGATAAATGGCTGCCTTAGTTGAATATGACTGTTACGGTCATAAAGGGCAATAAAAATAGTAACAAAAGAATATTTTAAGTTTGTTTGAGAATATTATTGAACAAGCTCAAGTACTACCAGGTCACACTACCAGCACAAGTTCTACAGGTCTGAGCTCTTCAATTGCATCTTCTTGCACTGGTATGTCTGCATTAGTTAATGTAGCTGCTTCAACAACTGCTACCACTATGTCATGTTCTTCCACATTTAGCCATAGTTCGTCTCCTATAGTCGGCTCATCATTGAAAGATGTTTCAGCTCAGTTAGGTGCAACAAATTCAAGTGAGAAGCAATCATTGTATGCTCATTTAAAGCTACCTGATCATCTTGTTTTACCATAACTTGTGACAAATCCTGCTATCCTCTCCACTGCAGTGCCTACGAGTGCTCGTCCCTCATATAAGTCAAAGGGCAAGAAACTAAAGGGTAAATTTTGGGATAATGATTGTAATAACCCGGAAATCCAAGCCAATTTAAAAATTTTATTTTGGTAATTTTAGTGAATTTTGAAGATTTAAAATGAATTATTTTAATTAATAACGACGAGAAATTTATTTTGAATAGAATTAAAACGTACATATTTATTTGAATCGTCGTTAGAATATAAATATTTTATTTTATTTTTAAAAGGAATTGGAAATGGCGCGGTAGTTTGAAATTTCGATTTCAAAGTTCAAATGACTGTACAGGATTCAAAATAAACCGAATTAAAACCAAAATATTAGAATCTATTTGAGAATATCTTTCCAACGAATCCGAAAAATTGAAATTTCATAGCGGGAATAAAAAGTTATGTCCAGTTGAAAATTCAGAATAGTCGCTATGGAATTCTGGCCCTTAAAAATGGAAATTTTGCCAGCGACATCGGTTTTCGATGAAACCACTTTTGTTGGATCCGTGAGGTCTCGTTATTACTAGGTTTCAAAATTTGTAATTTTTCGAATCAATATGTGAGCGTGGCAAAGGAAAATGTGTTTTGTCAATTTCAGTCAATTTCGATCGACCGGAAAATGGCCATTTTTCAAATGGTCTCGGAATTTGACGAAATTGGTTTCGTTAGGACCGTACTGTCAATACGAAGCTAGAAAATATTTTTCGGGAAATTATCTAGTTAGTATGTGGCCCCGGTAAAATGAAATGCGCGTTCAAATTTAGTATATAGATTTATATTTTGATTTTGACGGAAACTGATCGGAACAATTGAATCAGCTTACGAAACACATCCCATTGTGTTCGGAATGGGGGTAATTAGCTATAGACGACAGTCGTTGGGTCTCGTTTAGGGTTCGAACGAAAAGTCAACCTTTTTGAAAATTAAATTTAAATAAATTAATAAAATATATTCCTTTACATTTAACCCCCCTTTATACCTTTCTCTCCCTCGTACATTTCAGAAAGTAAAAAGAAAAAAAGGGGGGGCTCTCAACGATGGATTCGCACCAACCTCCACCGCGACCCCAACGACGTGGGACCCTCCACCCACCACTGGCCCCTCCTTCCTTTTCTGATCTGCCCTCTTCCCCCCTCCTTCCTCAATTCGAGACGCGCCGAGCCCCCTGAAGCCCACTGTCGTCGCACCCATCCCCCTGACGCCCCCGCCATAACACCGGCCGCCAAGACCCCCCTTTTCGCCTGACCCTCACTGCCAGTTGCCCCGACCACTTTCCGCCACTCGGTTCGATTGTGAACCCCCACCAAATGCTGTAAGTAATTTAGTTTATTTTTAAATTAAACCCCTTTGATTTTTGTTCGTATGATAAGGCAAAAAAAAGAGTGAGTTTTGGTCGTAGGAAGAGGGGAGAAAAATATAATTTTTATAGAAAGCTTTGAATTTTAGTTCATGAAAAAAAAATTTGATTTTTATCGAATAAAAAGATGTGATTTTTCTATAGTGAAAGATGTGATTTTTATATAGTGAAAGATGATATTTTTATATAGTGAAAGACAATATTTTTATATAGTGAAAGATCGAATTTTTATAAGGGTAGCGGCTTAAAATATGATTTTTATAATATAGAAAGAAAAAAAAATATGATTTTCATATTATAGAAAGAATAAAAATATGATTTTTATATTATAGAAAGATTAAAATTGAATTTTTATCTATATAGTAGCGGTATAAAAATAGAATTTTTTTATCTATATAGCAGCGGTATAAAAATAGAATTTTTATCTATATAGTAGCGGTATAAAAATATAATTTTTATCCATATAGCATAATTATAAAAATGTGATTTATATACATGACAACAATATAAAAATGCGATTTTTATATATGTAGTGGATACGGTAGACGAAAATGACAAAAGGCGAGCACGGCAAAGATTTCCTACATATGAAGAGTCGTGGCGTTTGGTTTAGCTAGTCGGTGAGAAATCCTCGCTTTTATTTTGATTTCTAGTTGAAATATATACTAGGATGCAGACGGTGCTTAGTAGCACCCAACACCCGTCATCCACAGACCATGGACGACTTGTATGCTTGTGCGATTGTTTGTGTTGCGAAGTAAAATATATATTCATGTGTTGAAATAAAATATATATTCACGTGTTGAAGTAAAATATATATTCATGTGTTGAAATAAAATATATATTCATGTGTTGAAATAAAATATATATTCATGTGTTGAAGTAAAATATATATATTCATGTGTTGAAGTAAAATAAATATTCATTTACAAATCGAACGATTTGTTTATGTACACCGATTTGACTGATATTGATTGGGACGATAAATTTTACACATCGCCCAACTGCACAAATAAAAATCTGTGTTTGTTGATGTGAAACCCCACACAGGTACTGGGATGATATTTGACGTACACTAATCCCGATTGTTTAGTTGTATGTCAATCGATGGGTTGACAGACTGTGTAAGCGTTATTTATTTATATTTAATGCTTATGCAGTTGTGTAGTGCACTCTGGATGATGGTTGATGATTTATCATTGCTATTATATATATGTGTTGTAGAAAATCCATATAATTAACCTTATATGGTAATTGATTGGGCCTCATTCCGATTTGGAACATAAGGAATATTATAGAAATAAATTCATGTGTTGAATAAAATATATATTCATGTGTTGAAGTAAAATAAATATTCATGTGTTGAACAGAATAAAAATTCATGTGTTGAATAGAATAAACATCCATGTGTTGAATAAAAGCCGTGTTGACTAGATTGACGTCATTTTGACGTGAACGATATTTATATCGATTTTATTCATCTTTATAATGAATATAGAAAAGAAAGTGATTTCAAAATATAATGTTTTGAAAATATTATCATTTGTATATCGATGATATAGAATATTCAATTTTGATTCGAAAATGAATACGAAGTTGAAATCGTTTCGAAAACGAATTTAAAACGATTTATAAAATACATTTTAAAAGGAAATCGATGAAATATATATATTACATATATAGAATGGCCTGAATAGAACGCGTCGCGCCACGGCCGTTCGTGAATTTCGACCATTGACTTTGAATGAATATTACGGGAGATCCGACCGTCGGATTCTCCTAAAACCAGAACCGTTGGATTCGTATCGAAAAGAGCTTTCTAACGGATATTAGAGAATTGAAATCTAACGGTTGGATTTGGAATTATGTCTAAATCAAATTTGAAAAAGGTCGTTGTAAGTGCAGTTCGATGGCCGTTGATGGAAATCGACTGTACGGGCCTTGATAAAATTATTAAAAATAGTAATAATTTGTGTAAAATCATAAGAAATGATTTGTGGAGAATTGGGATGAAAGACTCCATATTTGAAAAGATAAAAACAGATTTTTATCGAAATGAACTAGTTTTGAACTAGAATTAAAATCAATTTATTTTCGAAATAAATAAATTGAATTTGAAAGGGATTTTAAAAGTAATCAGAATTTCCAATAATTGAATTGGAATGGATTTGAATTGAAATTGTCTTTGGAATATTTCGATGTTGGATTTCGTGATTATACAGATATTGTTATAGAAATTTGAAAGATATATTTATATCTTTATTTCCAATATGATATTTGTTGGTCGTAGACTTTGATATTGAATATAAGACGATATATTTTCTATTCAGAGCCTTGTATTTAATATCAAATGTGATTTGGGTTTGTCGTGAATGGTGTCTTCAATAACACTGTTCTTAAATCCAGTTGAGAAAACGAATAAATCTTTTTATTTATATTTATTGAAGTATACCAATTAAATGATATTTAATTGGAATTGAATTGGAATTGATTTTTGGGTTTATCGTGAATGGTGTTTTAAATAACACTTGTTCTTTAACCCGATAATTGATGGAATGTGATTTTGGGTTTATCGTGAATTGTGTTTTAGATGACATTGGTTCTTTAACCTAGTTAAAGACAGGATATTGATTTTTGGGAAGATTAAAACCAAGTGGAGGTTTAATGAATATTTAATTAGATTGAAATAATCGAGAATGGAGTATCACCAGTTCTTGTTGCAGTCATGATGGGAGGGTTCTCGATTCGCATTTTAGTGGCAAACGGGAGACTCTTACCCCCACATGTCCCTTGCGAGGGTTGGTTAGGTAGTGGCCGGGAGGCTCGAGAGGGTCGCCGTAAAACAAGTGTACTGGGGGACCAATGTAAGCCACGGTGTGTTTTACCTGCTGCAGTGGAGGATGAAGGGATGGTTGCAAAGCCTACCGGATTTCACTTGTCGTTTCATTTGGTATCAAATCTTTGGTTTTCAAAGCTCATAGAACAAGACACATTAGAACCGAACAAAAGAATTCATCAAAGATTGGATTAGTAATATACAATGAGAATGACTTGTTAGAGATGGGATCAGTAGCATCCTAGAACGAGTGTGAAGAGTGTTGCTTTTAAAAATAAAAGTGAAAACAATTTTTGTTTTGAAAATTTAATTCAATTATTCAACGTATTTGAATATTTATTTGTATTGAATTTGGGCAATTCAGTATATATAGATTTTGGATATACGTCTGATCCACGTGTATTCGAAGTTTCAATATATTGGATAGATATAGAATCCCACTCTAGTCGCCCGGAGATGATTCTGATGATAGTTCGAACATCATCAGAATTGGTATTCGAGTTTCGAAAGTGTGATATTTATATATTTCCATAGACTGGTGTGAGAACCAAATTTAGATAGGGCTTATTGTTGTGATTTGGCATCAAAAATTTGATTTTTGAATTATGTATCAAAGTCATGTGATTGAAAACTAATTGATTGTTGGTTGTGTTGTTTGATTATTGGTTGATTAATCTAAATGTTGAACCTTTAGCCAAATTGTATCAAAAAGTGAGTTGTACTGAAAATTTGTCGCATTTGCATACATATACATGTACTTACATTGAACAGGTCATAGCAAGGAGGCTAGAGCAGAAGAATAAAATTGTTTGTCCGACAAATAGGTACATGTTTACAAATTTATTGGGTTTAGATGATTTTATGAGCCGATTGGCTAGCCGCTTGGCTGTTTCTTTTTCTTTTTGGATTGATGAGGGCCATGGGAGGCTATTTGAAATATCCCGAAGCTTCCGGTGCGGGGGAGGTTATGGCGAAATTTTTCGAAAATTTAGGGTGTTAGCCAAATTTTTGAAAAATTTGAAAAGTTCTTAGAAACTGAAAAGTTGAAGAACTTAAGCCGTAAAGAAAATAATGAAAGTTGAATTGGTTTGTAAAACAACTTTCGGCTTCGTTCCTTTTCGGGGACGAAAAGTTTTAAGTGGGGGAGATTGTAATAACCCGGAAATACGAGCCAATTTAAAATTTATATTTTGGCAATTTTAGTGAATTTTGATGATTTAAAATGAATTATTATAAATAATAACGATGAGAAATTTATTTTGAAAAGAATTAGAACGTATATATTTATTTGAATCGTCGTTAGAATATAAATATTTTATTTTATTTTTAAAAGGAATTGGAATTGGCGCGGTAGTTTGAAATTTCGATTTTAAAGTTCAAATGACTGTACAAGATTCAAAATAAACCGGATTTTAGTAAAACCAAAAATATTAGAATCTAATTGAGAATATCTTTCCAACGAATCTGAAAAATTGAAATTTCATAGCGGCAATAAAAAGTTATGTCCAGTTGAAAATTTAGAATAGTCGCTATGGAATTCTGGCCCTTAAAAATGGAAATTTTGCCAACGACCTCGGTTTTCGACGAAATCACTTTTGTTGGATCCGTGATGTCAAGTTATTACTAGGTTTCAAAATTCGTAATTTTTTGAATCAATATGTGAGCGTGGCAAAGGAAAACGTGTTTTGTCAATTTCAGTCAATTTCGATCGACCAGAAAATGGCCATTTTTCGAACGGTCTCGGAATTTGACGAAATTGGCTTTGCTAGGACCGTACCATCAATACAAAGCTAGAAAATATTTTTCGGGAATTTTTCTAGTTAGTATGTGGCCCCGGTAAAATGAAATGCGCGTTCAAATTTAATATATATATTTATATTTTGATTTTGATAGAAACTGATCAAAAAAATCGAATCAGCTTATGGAACACATCCCATTGTGTTCGGAATGGGGGTAATTAGCTATAGACGACAGTCGTTGGGTCTCATTTGGGGTTCGAACGAAAAGTCAACCTTTTTGAAAATTAAATTTAAATAAATAAATAAAATATATTCCTTTACGTTTAACCCTCCCCCCTTTTATACCTTTCTCTCCCTCGTCCATTTCAGAAAGTAAAAAGAGAAAAAAAGGGGGCTCTCAACGATGGATTCGCACCCACCTCCACCGCGACCCCAACGCCGTGGGACCCTCCACCCACCACCGCCCCCTCCCTCCTTCTCCGATCTGCCCTCTTCCCCCCTCCTTCCTCAATTCGAGATGCGCCCGAGCCCCCTGAAGCCCAATGTCGTCGCACCCATCCCCCTAACGCCGCCGCCATAGCGCCGACCGCCAAGACCCCCTTTTCGCCTGACCCTCACCGCCAGTCGCCCCGACCAATTTCCGCCACCCAGTTCGATTGTGAACCCCCACCAAACGCTGTAAGTAACTTAGTTTATTTTAAAATTAAACGCCTTTGATTTTTGTTCGTATGATAAGGCGAAAAAAAGAGTGAGTTTTGGTCGTAGGAAGAGGGGAGAAAAATATAATTTTTATAGAAAGCTTTGAATTTTAGTTCATGAATTTTTTTTTTGATTTTTATCAAATAAAAAGATGTGATTTTTATATAGTGAAAGATGTGATTTTTATATAGTGAAAGACGATATTTTTATATAGTGAAAGATCGAATTTTTATAAGGGTAGCGGCTTAAAAATATGATTTTTATATTATAGAAAGAGTAAAAATATGATTTTTATATTATAGAAAAAATAAAAATATGTTTTTTATATTATAGAAAGAATTAAAATAGAATTTTTATCTATATAGTAGCGGTATAAAAATAGATTTTTTTTAATCTATATAGTAGCGGTATAAAAATAGAATTTTTATCTATATAGTAGCGGTATAGAAATAGAATTTTTATCCATATAGCGTAATTATAAAAATGTGATTTTTATATACATGACAATAATATAAAAATGCGATTTTTATATATGTAGTGGATACGGTCGACGAAAGTGACAAAAGGCGAGCACGGCAAAGATTTCCTACATATGAAGAGTCGTGGCGTTTTGTTTAGCTAGCCGGTGAGAACTTCTCACTTTTATTTTGATTTCTAGTTGAAATATATATTAGGATGCAGACGGTGCTTAGTAGCACCCGACACCCGTCGTCCATAGACCATGGACGATCACTTGTATGCTTGTTGATTGTTTGTGTTGTGAAGTAAAATATATATTCATGTGTTGAAATAAAATATATATATTCATGTGTTGAAGTAAAATATATATGCATGTGTTGAAATAAAATATATATTCATGTGTTGAACTAAAATATATATTCATGTGTTGAATTAAAATATATATTCATGTGTTGAAGTAAAATAAATATTCATTTACAAATCGAACGATTTGTTCATGTACACCGATTTGACTGATATTGATTGGAACGATAAATTTTATACATCGCCCAACTGCACAAATAAAAATCTGTGTTTGTTGATGTGAAACCCCACATGGGTATTGGGATGATATTTGACGTACACTAATCCCGATTGTTTAGTTGTACGTCAATCGATGGGTTGACAGATTGTTTAAGTGTTAATTATTTATATTTAATGCTTACGCAGTTGTGTGGTACACTCTGGATGATGGTTGATGATTAATCGTTGCTATTATATACATGTGTTGTAGAAAATCCATATAATTAACCTTATATGGTAATTGATTGGGCCTCATTCCGATTTGAAACATAAGGAATATTATAGAAATAAATTCATGTGTTGAATAAAATATATATTCATGTGTTGAAGTAAAATAAATATTCATGTGTTGAATAGAATAAATATTCATGTGTTGAATAGAATAAACATTCATGTGTTGAATAAAAGCCATGTTGACTAGATTGACGCCATTTTGACGTGAACGATATTTATATCGATTTTATTCATTTTTATAATGAATATAGAAAAGAAAGTGATTTCAAAATATAACGTTTTGAAAATATTATCATTTGTATATCGATGATGTGGAATATTCAATTTTGATTCGAAATTGAATATGAAGTTGAAATCGTTTCGAAAACAAATTTAAAACGATTTATAAAATACGTTTTAAAAGGAAATCGACAAAATATATATAATATATATATTATATATATAATGGCCTGAATAGAACGCGTCACGCCGCGGCCATTCGTGAATTTCGACCATTGACTTTGAATGAATATTACGGGAGATCCGACCGTCGGATTCTCCTAAAACCGGAATCATTAGGTTCGTATCGAAAAGAGCTTTCTAAAGGATATTAAAGATTTGAAATCTAACATTTGGAATTATGTCCAAATCAAATTTGGAAAAGGTCGCTGTAAGTGCAGTTCGATGGCCGTTGATGGAAATTGATTGTACGGGCCTTGATAAAATTATTAAAAATAGTAATAATTTGTGTAAAATCAAAAGAAATGATTTGTGAAGAATTGGGATGAAAAAATCCATATTTGAAAAGATAAAAATAGATTTTTATCGAAATGAACTAGTTTTGAACTAGAATTAAAATCAGTTTATTTTCGAAATAAATAAATTGAATTTGAAAGGGGTTTTAAAAGTAAACAGAATTTCCAATAATTGAATTGGAATGGATTTGAATCGAAATTGTCTTTGGAATATTTCGATGTTGGATTTCGTGATTGTACAGATATTGTTATAGAAATTTGAAAGATATATTTATATCGTTATTTCCAATACGATATTTGTTGGTCGTAGAATTTGATATTGAATATAAGCCGATATATTTTCTATTCAGAGCCTTGTATTTAATATCAAATGTGATTTGGGTTTGTCATGAATAGT
This sequence comes from Allium sativum, assembly GCA_030737875.1. Lineage (NCBI taxonomy): Eukaryota > Viridiplantae > Streptophyta > Magnoliopsida > Asparagales > Amaryllidaceae > Allium > Allium sativum. The sequence continues at coordinate 1,044,546,894 of CM060922.1, forward strand.
GTCTTCATTAACACTGTTCTTAAACTCAGTTGAGAAAAAGATTAAATCTTTTTATTTAGATTTAATGAAGTATACCAATTAAATGATATTTAATTGGAATTGAATTGGAATTGATTTTTGGGTTTATCGTGAACGATGTTTTAAATAACACCTGTTCTTTAACCCGATAATTGATGGAATGTGATTTTGGGTTTATTGTGAATTGTTTTTTAGGTGACATTGGTTCTTTAACCGAGTTAAAGACAGGATATTGATTTTTGGGAAGATTAAAATCAAGTGGAGTTTTAATGAATCTTTAATTAGATTGAAATAATCGAGAATGGAGTATCACCAGTTTTTCTCCAGGCGATAGTTAAATCTTTAATTAGATTTGAACGTTAAATGGTAATTGAATTTACCGATAACACCGTAGTGTTAGATATAAAGTATGACCAGTTTTACTTCAGGGGATGAATAGGTTGGGATTTGGAAATAAAATAAATGATTACTTTGGTGTGGTTCGCTAATCCCGACTAGTTCGAATTGATATTCAAAAGAAGATTAAAGAATAAATTTAAAGAATTTATCTTTAATAGAATTAATGGGAACCTTTCCCAAAGTATAAGAATATTTGAATAAACAAATATTCTGAATTGGAATGAGGCGTATGTTGTGTTTGTGTAACACTTGTTTATTATATACGCGAGTTATTCAGAAAGACCGGGTTTATCCCACTCTGAATAACTGATTCGACGTGGTGTCGAGGATGAAGACGGTGGTCGAAGACCAGAGGTCTTCACATCGTTTGGGTGATTACTGATGATCTTGATTGGGTTGTACACCCAAGAGGATGGAATCAGTTGGTGATCGTCCAGACGTACTTGGAGATCAATTGATATGCAAGGTACAAGGTGCCTCCAGTTTCGTTCAGACCCAGAACGAACTTGTAAATGGACTGTGTGTCTGACATTTGATTTTATTTTGCGTGATTGATTTCTATTAAATATATATCTGTTTGGCGGCGGAGAATTTATTCTCTTGCTTAACGCCCTTCCCTGAGACGTACGAGCTCAGGGGTTATATATTGATGGATATCAATCGCATGGAGTGAATTGCCTGTGTGGCATGCCTAAGTGGAAAATGATCAAGGCTTCTGTTAAAAAGCAAAGTCTTGTGGTTGATGATCAAAGCACGGCCTGTGTGGCATAGCTTTTTGTAGCGTTGATTCGCGAACCTCACACCCCGGTTGTGAACCAGAAACGGGAGAGGACTTCAGGGAGGGCATGTGTTTCCTTCTAGCTAGGGTGGTGTCAGTGACCTACCAGCCCTGACATTTATATTATTTTCACCTGTGTGATTGTTGCTGTTGCGAGGCGCCTCGGATATATCGGTGACTGTGTGGAGCCGATGGAGTCATTTGGCTCATTTACGCCCCAAAGGGCGGGGAAACGCAGTGTTCAGGCATTTTAATCCACATCGATGGACCAACCCTGACGATCCAAGGGTCACTCGAGCTCTGATCCTGAGACATGGGCTAGATTGTCTCGAATCGGTAAGGACTATCTTTTCCTCGGTTCACAGACGGAAATCCAACTTCCAATACGTGGCATTTGCGGTTTTGATTGTAGAGCCTAGTAATGGCGACATGATATATGGTACACATGCCGTCTATGATTAATACTTATGATTGAAATTGTTTTGACACTATACACTTATAGTAATAATAAAAGATGAAATTTAGCGTATCAAGCATTCTTTGGCTATTATAAGGTAAAACCCTATCCTCCGGCTTGTGTTGCATTGTGTGATGGGACCTGGGTCTTATAATAGCTTCACTGTTCTTTATTTAGCATTGCGCTGTTGTTTTATGCACTGGTATTCTTGGGAGGAAACCCGTTCCGTGTTATATGGCGTGGTCCCTTGATTTATCTAACTTTAAAATAAAGATCAATAACTGTTTTAGTTCTCACACCAGTCACATGACTGACCTGGAGTTTATTGTTTTAACCTAAACTCTGGGTGCCCTTGTTTTGACACGGGCAGCTAGTAGTTTTGGTTTTGCAGATTTATATTCACAGGACCCTGATTTACAGCTGAAGCGATACTCGGAAAGCTCTGTATCCGTGTATTACTTCTAACTGTGTATTGTATTATTTTCCGCTGCTATGTAATGTATTTAAATGTAATTTAAATCTCTGATATTTTCTGTGTAATATTTTTTCATACTCTGTAATATTCTTGTATTCTGATGGAATTGTTGTAATAAGTAATGAAATGTTCTTCTGTTTGCGTTCTGATGTGGCTTGTCCTCAACTCAATCCGGGCTTTCCTTACTGGGAAGTTCGGGCTGTTTCAATGATGATCTTGATGAGGGAATTAATTTTAATATAGAGGATATACTACCTGCTGGTAGTTTTGTCAAGTCGTCGAAAAGACACATGAGAAGAAATCCCTCACCTCTCTTCGATCCTTTCTTCACATGATTGATGGTAAGTAATCTGTTGGGTAGCATTTATCTTAACAGGTTCAGGTGATTGTTATGGTAATTTCTTATGCAATGTTGGTAAAAGGAGAAGCCTCTTATATCATGACATCAAGGCATGCCTATTGGCAGTTTTCTTTTTTGTTGTTGAATTTGTTTTTACTTTTAGTTACTTGTCTAAGGGAGTACTGGGTTGGTGAGTCTTGAATTTTATATGACAAAGCATACATGAATATGCTTGGATGTATATTGTAAATATTTTGGTGATTAATAAATTTGTGTTTAACTTCCAAAAAAATAGTAACAAAAGAAAATGGGTATCAAAAAGGGGATTAGTGGATAATGATTGTCATTTACTTACTAAGTCCAAATTAGGGAAGAATCAAATAAATACCCTAGGGAAAAAGGGATACAACCTTCCTTAATCATGTTAATAAATATCAAGCTTAAAATATAAAATATAGTTGAACTTAGTATGTTAATAATATAAAATATTATTAACCATATAAACTCGTGACGATAATGAATCGTATATGTATAGTAATTCCGTGTAGAGGGACTAAACGAGAATAACTTAATAACGTAGCCTACTTTATCCTAATATGGAAAGATGCTAAAGGCAAATGGGGTACGAATCCAATAACCTTTGCGTATAGTCCGCTTCCTTGGGTCTTAAGAGGCTAGAGTTTAGGAGTCCACCTGGGAATAGGTCTTTCGGTTCAGGGGTCTTAAATGGCAGGTGTATGGGGGCCTACCCAAACCTGGAAACTAAAAATGTCAGATATGGCTAGCTAGTAATAATTGATTATGAGGGTTATCTAATAAGGTAAGCTAGAAGGTATAGCGAACGATAAAATAGCATCTCTCACCTTATGTGGGGCAAGGGTATATGCATGAATGACGGAAGCCTTAACTAGTAGGGGTCGTAGCTACTGTCGTCTAGTTCATGTTAATGTTAAGTAAATTATCGAGAAATAATAAGTGATCAATCAGTCCGCCTAGGGTCTTAGCGATCAGGAAGAATCCACCCTATCTATCATTGATAGTGAGGCAATAAATGGTGAAGGATAAGCGAATGAAAGTATATGGATATATAAACTCCATAATTAGGGATCTAATCTCGATATAGTAACCAACCAAGCTTTGGTATAAAGGCTTCACAAAAATATGAGTAAACATCTTATCTTAGTATTGTACTTTGTAAATACTACTTTGGAAAGAGTAGTAAAGTCATGCATAAACATTTACAAGGTTAGGCTAGAATCACTAACTTTGGTAGGCATACATCTTGGGTTGGACCAAACGGGATACATTTGTGTATTATAATATGTGTTGTACATTTCCTGTTCACCAAAATCTTGTTTTCTGACCCCCTCCTTATTACAACCACCCAAGTTTTATAGAGAAGGTGGGTTCTCACAGGTGTTTAAGTTTGACTTTCGGTTCTCGTTCTCTCTCATGCTCGGTATTGGCAAAGTGACTTTGAAAAGGTAGTTGCTTGAGTTAATACTAGTTTATCCTATTTTGTTTCCACTGTGATTTATCGTATCGTACTCTGATTATGCTCAAGCTCATTTATTAAAGGTACCAAATTTACACGCTTCATGCTTGGATGTGTTTGTGTTTCGATTTTTGTCAAAATTTGGGCGTAGAAAAGTATGGAGTGTTACAGTTTTTGTGTTTGGATATCTATTTCGAAACTACTTATGTTGATGTGTGACTCATTTAACAATTGTTCCAATAATGAAAAATCATGACCAAATTTATCGCATGATGCGGAAACCAATCTTTTGCTTGATTGATGGCTTAACCATCATTTAGTGCTGCATTATATTTGATTCAGCTTATTGTCATTGTGTGTTGTTTCACGGATTTATTTGCTTTATCTTCACCAATCCATGTTATTGTTAAACAATGTTAGGTGAATCATCGTGAAGAGCAGTTTTGTGGTAGTTTCTTTTGTCATCTCTAATTCCCTTTTGTAAGGGATGGTGATGTGGAAACCTCCAACGACACCAACAGTGTTTGTAACACAATATTTAGTATTTTTCCATCATGATATGATTAATCAAATGTCATAAAATATATGCTTTGAGCTCTAATCGCGAAGCAAAACATCTCGTTGTTTAGGCATTGTTTAGGGAGTTTCGATGTTATGTTTTATTGTCATCTTTGTTGTTTTCCCTTTCTAGCACTTGGTCTTGGCTTTGTAATGATTTGTGCTTGTAACTGTTAGTGTTTGTTGTCTTTGAAATCGCATGACTTTTAATGAGATTTATATGTTTGGAAATATTTATGTCATTCATGCATGCCTATTTGAATGAAATTACATTTTCTTACCTAACTAATAGTTATCTTAGAGCTGGACATAATAGAATTCTTTGTTGGATAAGTTTTAGCAAAGGACAAGTTTTGCGTAGTTTTCATCACAGGTATGATTAATAATCTGTTCCTTGTTAAGCTCAAATTTATTATGTTCTTTTGTGTGATTTCAATTTTTGCACCTTTGCATGTCTGAATTCCTTTATCCGCCAACATGTGACTTAAATCGTTTAAGTTTCCGCAAAATACATTTTTGAGACTTTTTGCAAGTGTTGTTTGAAAAAAAAAACTTTCATCATTTTAAAATTTACATTTTTATTGATTTACTTTCTTTTATTTTGGTTTGCGTGAAAATGCAGAATTGGGGTACGATAGTTTTCGCATATTTAAACATATGTTTTTACAATAAAATAGATAGTTTGAATGACGCAAATTGCACATTACCAAAATTTTGATTTTCGTGCAAATCTCATATGGAAAGTGAAATGGTGTTGAAAAGAAATATTCAAAATGTATAAAAAGAGTTTTAAAGCGAAAATTTATTTTTGTGAAGGCATAAGGAAGAATTTTGGACGCTTTTTGTGCGTGAATTTTAGTGCTGCTGTGAGGCTGGAGATGCGATAAAAACGTTAACGACAAAAAGGAAAAGGCTGTTTTAGCCTTGGAAACGTTGTTTCCATACTTTATCAACGATGCGCGCGAGTTGTCAATTAACTCATTTTACATTTCAGAGTTGTTTTTAAGCTTCCTTTATAGTCTATAGATGGAAATTTTTGGAGTATTATTGAGGTAAAAATTTCTACTGTAGGATGGGAAATGGAATATTTATAAGTGAATGGAACTTTAAAATTCTTTGCTTTGTTTTCCTTTTTTTGGTTAGGAGAAATTAAATAGAAAGCGATTAGATGCGTTGACGTTTTAGATGGTAATATTTGCATGTAAAATTGGTTGCTTCACATTTCTATTTGTAGTTGTGTGAAGGTTATGCATGAAAAGGTATTTTCAAAACTTGCATTAATATACAACTACCAGTATATTTAGGATGCTTTCCACCATGTTTTTGAAAATCTTTAGAAAAAAATAATGCATACATATAGGAGGATCCGATTTAGAATCATTGTACATACATGTTTTATGGATGAAATGCAATATGTACAATGTGCATATGCGCACTTGAATGTAAAATGGATGTACACAAATTGGTTGTATAGGACAGGATCAGTAGGTACCGGAATTTCGGGATGAAGTTCCTTCTAAGGAGAGAAGAATGTAACAACCCGGAATTTTGACAATACATAAATTAGTTATTTACTTAGATTTGTAAAAATAGTAATTTCTGCAAACGATGGAATTTAACCATAAAATTTGCACCGTTGCATTCAATACGGATTTTGGTCAACTTTCATGTTTGGAGTTTAGTAAACGGAGTTCGTATGAAAAAGTTACGCACGAAATACAAAAAACGGACGAAAATAAATAAACCAGAATAAATAAATATTATATACCATATTTAAATAGCCTTCACAGGCAATAAACGACCTAGGTGTTCGACCGTAGCGGTCGACCCCTAGGCGTTAAATAGTTCAGTGACGGGTAGGTTAAGTGGTATAGTTTTTTTATATTATTATATAAACAAACGAATATTTATTAAATAAAATCTAACAGTCCAGGGTCTTTCTAACATCTATAAATAACGGGGTTAGGCCCCCATTCTTTTTCACATATTTCTAAAATCGAAACTTTGCCATTTCTCTATCTCTTCAAACAAATTCTAAAACAAAAATATGTTCATATACAATCAATCAAGCGTGAACCATATAGATTTGAAAGGAATAATCAGGTTCAAGTGAAAAAGGTTATGAATTGGCATCTAGGTTATTCTTCATCAGATTTCTCCCTCTTTTCTTATTTTTATACAAATCTACAAATCTGAAAGTATCCCGTTTTCAGAATAACTACAGATTTTTAAGAACTTAGGAATTGTAGGCCTAAAAGATTCAGATTTTGATGCTTTCAGGTGAGTAGGAAATTTATATACAAAGCGTACAATAACTTGATTATTTCATTTATATTAGATCTGAAATGCATGCTTAATATTTATCAGATTTGTTTATGATTTTGCTAAATTTGAAATAATTCCTATAGATCTGTTTGTGAATATTGTTAAATTTGAAAGAATAAAATTGTGGTTTGAATAATATTATTATCTTGTAGGCTTACTTGGTTGTTCATATTATTGCCTATAATTTTTGTTTAAAATATTATGGTGATTGCAAACATCGTAGATCAAGAAATCAGTCCCACAAATCACCGTTAGATGTAGTTTTATTCCAGATTTGTAGTTTCAGTGTTAAATTATAATTCATGTAAATTTGGTTAAAAATATATGAGCATGTTTTTGTTCAGTTTTGTTGGGCTTTAGCTTAGTTATTGTAAATATGTAACAACCCGTAAAATGCGAGCCAGTTTGAAATTTTTATTTTGGCCATTTTAGCGAATTTTGATTATTTAAAATGAATTATTTTAAATAATATCGACGTGAAATTTATTTTGAATAGAATTCGACGTATATCTTATATACGTCGTCGTTAGAATATATATATATTTATATATAATTATAAATAGAATTGAAAATGGCGCGGTAGTTCGATAATTCGATTTCAAACTTCAATTGAATGTACCGGGTGCAAAACAATCCGGATTTTAGTGAAACCAAAAATGGTAGAATCTAATTGATAATATCTTTCCAACGAATCCGAAAAATCGAAATTTCATGACAAGAATCAAAAGATATGTCCAGTTGAAAATCCTGAATAGTCGCTATGGAATTCAGGCCCTTAAAAATGAACATCATAGTAAAAAAGTGATTTTTATATAATGAACATCATAGTAAAAAAGTGATTTTTTATATAATGAACATCATAGTAAAAAAGTGATTTTTATATAATGAACATCATAGTAAAAAAGTGATTTTTATATAATGAACATCATAGTAAAAAAGTGATTTTTTATATAATGAACATCATAGTAAAAAAGTGATTTTTATATAATGAACATCATAGTAAAAAAGTGATTTTTTATATAATGAACATCATAGTAAAAAAGTGATTTTTATATAATGAACATCATAGTAAAAAAGTGATTTTTATATAATGAACATCATAGTAAAAAAGTGATTTTTTATATAATGAACATCATAGTAAAAAAGTGATTTTTATATAATGAACATCATAGTAAAAAAGTGATTTTTATATAATGAACATCATAGTAAAAAAAGTGATTTTTATATAATGAACATCATAGTAAAAAAGTGATTTTTATATATTGAACATCGAAGAAAAAAATTCGATTTTTATATATTGAATAGCGAAGTAAAAATTCGATTTTTATTTATTGAATAGCGAAGTAAAAATTCGATTTTTATATATGTAGTGAATACGGGCAACGAAAGCGACAAGAAGGCGAAATAGACGAAGGCTTCTGCAAAGAAAGAGTCAAGATGATTGGATAGCTATAGGTGAGAATTTCTCACCTTTCAATTTATTTTTCTAGTTATATATATATATACTAGGATGCAGACGGTGCTTAGTAGCACCCGACACAATCGTCCACAAACCATGGACTTGTTTGTTTGGCTGTTTGGTTATTGATTGTGATATTAGTTTGAATATGGTTTGTGGTGTGAAAAATCGAATCGATAAATTGGTTAGGATTAGACGTGCGCCGTTATAAGGCGAAGGAGTAAGGCTAGGTTAGACTCTTACTCCAAATTTTGTGGTTTGCATAATAAAATTGATATGATTGATGTGTGAATGGCGTGGGCCTTCACTAGACCGGGGATAAGGCTAGGCCTCGTCCCGTTTCTAGTATCGTGCCGTTATGCCGCCGAAATTTTCTAAAATAAGTCAGAAAAATAAAAATATCATTTTATTTAAAGAATGAACTGAATAGAAATTCATATGTTGAAATAAAATGTTTTATCGTTAAAAATATAATTTTTAACGTGAATGTGAATAAATAAAATATTCATTTACAAACCAGACGGTTTGTTTATGTACACTGATTTGACTGACATTGATTGGGTCGATAAATTTTACACATCGCCCAACTGCACGAATAAAAATCTGTGTTTGATTGTTTGAAACCCCACACGGGTGTTGGGATGAAATTTGAAGTTCACTCATCCTGATTGATTAAATATGTCGATCGATTGATTGACAGGCTGTTATAAGCGTTAGATATCTATATTTGATGCTTATACAGTGTGGTGCACTTTGGTTGATGGTTGATTATTTTTCTATGCTATTATATACATGTGTTGTATGAAAATCCATATAATTAATTTTATATGGTAATTGATTGGGCCTCATTCCAATTTGAAAAACAAAGAATAATATAAAATAAAAGTTCATGTGTTGACAGTACTCATCCATTGAGATTGGTCATGTGTTGAACGAAATATTTTAGTAATAAAATTTACATCTTTATCGATAAAATAAAAGTTCATGTGTTGACAGTACTCATCCATCGAGATTGGTCATGTGTTGAACGAAATATTTTGATAATAACAACTATTTTGAAAAAAAGAAATATTTGAAAAAGAATATTTGAAAATAGAAATTACGAAGCCGTGATGATTAGATTGACGCCATTTTGACGTGAACGATGTTTATATCGATTTTAAACGATTTCGAAATGAATTGAATTGAAAACGATTTCGAAATGAATTGAATTGAAAACGATTTCGAAATGAATTGAATTGAAAACAAATTCAAATTGAATTGAAATTTGAATTGAATAGAAATGAATTTTGAAACGAATTTATAAAGGAGAATTCAATTTTGATTTGAATTGAAATGGAAGTTGAAATTGCTTTTGAAACGAATTTAAAACTATTTATAAAATTCGTTTTAAATGGAAATCGACGAAATATATATTATATATATTATATATATAATATAATGGCCTGAATAGAACGCGCCGCGCCGCGGCAGTTTGCGAATTTCGACCATTTATTTCAAACGGACATTACGGGAGATCCGACCGTCGGATTCTCCTAAAACCGGAACCGTTGGGTTCGTATCGAAAAGAGCTTTCTAACGAATGTTAGAAATTTGAAATCTAACGGTTGGATTTGGAGATACGTCCAAATCAAATTCGAAAAAGGTCGCTGTAAGTGCAGTTCGATGGCCATTGTTGGAAATCGACTGTACGGGCCTTGATAAAATTATTAAAAATAGTAATAATTTGTGTAAAATCATAAGAAATGATTTGGGAAGAATTGGGATGAAAAACTCCATATTTGAAAAGATAAAAATAAATTTTTATCGAAATGAACTAGTTTTGAACTAGAATTATAATTCTATTTATTTTTAAATAAATAAATTGAATTTAAAAAGGGTTTTAAAAATACCCAGAATATCCAATGATTGCATTGGGGTGGATTTGAATCGAAATTGTCTTCGGAATATTTCGATGATGGAATTCGTGATTATACAGGTGTTGTTATGGAAATTTGAAAGATATATATTTATATCGTTATTTCCAATACGACATTTGTTAATCGTAGAATTTGATATTGAATATAAGCCGATATATTTTCTATTCAGAGCCTTATATTGAATATCAAATGTGATTTGGGTTTGTCGTGAATGGTGTCTTCACTAACACTGTTCTTGAACCCAGTTGAGAAAAGATTAAATCTTTTTATTTAGATTTAATGAAGTGTACCAATTAAATGATATTTAATTGGAATTGAATTGGTATTGATTTTTGGGTTTATCGTGAACAGTGTTTTAAATAACACTTGTTCTTTAACCCGATAATTAATGGAATGTGATTTTGGGTTTATCGTGAACCGTGTTTTAAATGACACTGATTCTTTAACCCAGTCGAAGATTAAAACTAAGTGGAGTTTTAATGAATCTTTAATTAGATTGAAATGATCGAAAATGGAGTATCACCAGTTTTGCTCCAGGCGATAGTTAAATCTTTAATTAGATTTGAACGTGAAATGGTAATTGAATTTACCGATAACACGGTGGTGTTAGATATGAAGTATTACCAGTTTTACTTCATGGGATGAATAGGTTGGGATTGGGAAATTAAAACAAATGAGTACTTCGGTAAGTTTCGTTAATCCCGACTAGTTGAATCGAAATTCAAAAGTAGATTAAAGAATAAATTCCAGGAATTTATCTTTGATAAAATTAATGGGAACCTTTCCCTATGAACGTGAAATTTAGAAACTAACTGTCGGTTAGCCAAGCAGAATGGTTTTCTGGATATTGATCTGATGTTGGTTTCGGCCTTCGGGGTCAATATTTGGGGAATTATTCTCTTGATTAATTTACGGTTAGTGACTAATGAATTGGAATGAGGCGTATGTTGGGTTTGTGTAACACTTACTTAAGATATACGCGAGTTATTCGGAAAGACCGGGTTTATCCCATTCTGAATAACTGATACGACGATAAGTCGAAGATGAAGACGATGGTCGAAGACCGGAGGTCTTCACGTCGTTTGGGTGGTTACTGATGATCTTGATTGGGCTGTACACCCAAGAAGATGGAAACAGTTAGTGATCGTCCAGACGTACTTGGAGATCGATGGATATGCGGGGTACTAGGTGCCTCCGGTTTCGTTCAGACCCAGAACGGACTTGTAAATGGACTGTGTGTCTGACATTGGATTTTAGTCCGTGTGATTGATCTCTATTAAATATATATCTGTTTGGCGGCGGAGAATTTATTCTCTTGCTTAACGCCCTTCTCTGAGACGTACGAGCTCAGGGGTTATATATTGATGGATATCAATCGCATGGAGTGAATTGCCTGTGTGGCATGCCTAAGTGGCAAATGATCAAGGCTTCTGTTGAAAAGCAAAGTCTTGTGGTTGATGATCGAAGCACGGCCTTTGTGGCGTAGCTTTGTGTAACGTTGATTCGCGAGTATCACACCCGGTATGAATCAAAAACGGGAGACGGACCTCAGGGAGGGCATGCGTTTCTTTCTAGTTATGAGTGGCGTCAGTGCTTGAACTGGCTGACGAGTTTGACTCATGTGGATGTTACTTACTATTACTTGCTGAAAAGCGAGGCGCCTCGTGATATCGGTTTCGGCCGATGCTTCTGGTCGGCTGACGGGCCAGATTTACGCCCCAAAGGGCGGGGAAACGCAGTGTTCAGGCATTTTAATCCACATCGGTGGACCGGCCCTGACGATCCAAAGGCTTGACAGAGTACTTGCCTGAGGCTCGGACTAGACAGTCTCGAATCGGTTGAGGATCTTGCCCCTAGCCTCGGTTCATACCATAAATGATAACCCAACTTCCAATACGACGTCTTGCGGTTTTGATTGTAAACTTATATATGGCGACATAGTGTTATGGGCCATTCATGCCGCCTATGATTGATACTTATGATTTGAAGTTGTTTTATACACTATACACTTATAGTAGTATCAAATGGTTTGTTTTTAAACGTATCAAGCATTCTTTGGCTGTTATAAGGGAAAACCCTATCCTCGACTGCGTTGCATTGTGTGATGGGACCTGGGTCTTATAACAGCTTCATTTTTCTTTATTTAGCATTGCGCTGTTGGTTTTATGCACTGGTATTCTTGGGAGGAAACCCGTTCCGTGTTATACGGCGTGGTCCCTTGATTTACCTAATGTTTTAAAATAAAGATTAATAACTGTTTTAGTTCTCACACCAGTCACATGACTGACCTGGAGTTTATTGTTTTAACCTAAACTCTGGGTGCCCTTATTTTGACACGGGCAGCTAGTAGTTTTGGTTTTGCAGATTTATATTCACAGGATCCTGGTTTACAGCTGGAATGATATCCGGAAAGCTTTGTATCCGTATATCTCTTCTAGTTGTGTATTGTATTATTTTCCGCTGCGATGGATTTAAATGTAATTTAAATCTCTGATATTTCTGTGTAATATTCATTTTTACTCTGTATATTCTTGTAATCTGATGCATTGTTGTAATATACAGTGAAATGTTCTTCTGTATGCGTTCTGTTTTGTCATGTTCTCAAACGATAGGGCGTTTCGAACGGTCTGGGTCGGTTCAGACCGAGCGAAATTCCTTGCCGTCACAGTTGGTATCAGAGCTTTGGTTTACAGAGCTCGAGAACAAGACACATTAGAACCATACGAAAGAATTCATCAGATATTGGATTAGCAACATCCAATTAGAATGACTCGTTAGAGATGGGATCAGTAGTATCCTAGAACGAGTGTGAAGAGTAAATTTTTAAAGTGAAAACAAATTTTTGTTTTGAAAATTTAAAATCAATTATTCGTATTTGATTATCTATTTATATTGATGTGGACAATCCGGTATATACAGATTTTGCGTATACGTCTGATCCGCGTGTATTCGAATTTTTAATATACTGGATAGATATAGAATTACACTCTAGTCGCCCGGGGGTGATTCTGATGATTGATCGATCATCATCCGAATTTATGTTCGAGTGACGAAAGTGGACTTTCTATATATTTCCTATTGATTGGTGTGAGAACCAAAATTAGATAGGGCTTATTGTTGTGATTTGGCATCAAAAACATGATTTTTGACTATGTATCGAAATTATGAATTTGAAACGTTAATTCACTAATTGATTGATGTTTGTGTTGTTTGTTTAATTGTTTGATAATTTTGAACCATTATGCCTAATTTGATCGAATAATGAATTGTATTGAAAATTGGTCGCACTTGCTTGCATATACATGTGCTTATATTGAACAGGTCATAGCAAGGAGGCTAGAGCAGAGAATAAAATTTGTTTGCCCGACAAATAGGTACATGTTTACTACATAATTTACTGTTTTGTTTGGGTGATGATGATTTTATGAGCCTATTGGCTAGCCGCTTGGCTTTTTCTTTTTCTTTTTGAGATCTGAAGGACCGGGGAAGCTATTTGAAATTCCCCGATGCTCCCGGTGCAGGGGAGGTTATGGCGAAATTTTTCGAAAATTTAGGGTGTTAGCCAAATTTTTGAAATTTTGAAAATTCTCAGAAACTGAAAGGTTGGAGAATGGAAGCCAGATCGAACGTAGAGTTGATTAATCAAACCACTTTCGACTTTGTTCCTTTTCGGGGACGAAAAGTTTTAAGTGGGGGAGATTGTAACAACCCGTAAAATGCGAGCCAGTTTGAAATTTTTATTTTGGCCATTTTAGCGAATTTTGATTATTTAAAATGAATTATTTTAAATAATATCGACGTGAAATTTATTTTGAATAGAATTCGACGTATATCTTATATACGTCGTCGTTAGAATATATATATATTTATATATAATTATAAATAGAATTGAAAATGGCGCGGTAGTTCGATAATTCGATTTCAAACTTCAATTGAATGTACCGGGTGCAAAACAATCCGGATTTTAGTGAAACCAAAAATGGTAGAATCTAATTGATAATATCTTTCCAACGAATCCAAAAAATCGAAATTTCATGACAAGAATCAAAAGATATGTCCAGTTGAAAATCCTGAATAGTCGCTATGGAATTCAGGCCCTTAAAAATGAACATCATAGTAAAAAAGTGATTTTTATATAATGAACATCATAGTAAAAAAGTGATTTTTTATATAATGAACATCATAGTAAAAAAGTGATTTTTATATAATGAACATCATAGTAAAAAAGTGATTTTTATATAATGAACATCATAGTAAAAAAGTGATTTTTATATAATGAACATCATAGTAAAAAAGTGATTTTTATATAATGAACATCATAGTAAAAAAGTGATTTTTATATAATGAACATCATAGTAAAAAAGTGATTTTTATATAATGAACATCATAGTAAAAAAGTGATTTTTATATAATGAACATCATAGTAAAAAAGTGATTTTTATATAATGAACATCATAGTAAAAAAGTGATTTTTATATATTGAACATCGAAGAAAAAAATTCGATTTTTATATATTGAATAGCGAAGTAAAAATTCGATTTTTATATATTGAATAGCGAAGTAAAAATTCGATTTTTATATATGTAGTGAATACGGGCAACGAAAGCGACAAGAAGGCGAAATAGACGAAGGCTTCTGCAAAGAAAGAGTCAAGATGATTGGATAGCTATAGGTGAGAATTTCTCACCTTTCAATTTATTTTTCTAGTTATATATATATACTAGGATGCAGACGGTGCTTAGTAGCACCCGACACAATCGTCCACAGACCATGGACTTGTTTGTTTGGCTGTTTGGTTATTGATTGTGATATTAGTTTGAATGTGGTTTGTGGTGTGAAAAATCGAATCGATAAATTGGTTAGGATTAGACGTGCGCCGTTATAAGGCGAAGGAGTAAGGCTAGGTTAGACTCTTACTCCAAATTTTGTGGTTTGCATAATAAAATTGATATGATTGATGTGTGAATGGCGTGGGCCTTCACTAGACCGGGGATAAGGCTAGGCCTCGTCCCGTTTCTAGTATCGTGCCGTTATGCCGCCGAAATTTTCTAAAATAAGTCAGAAAAATAAAAATATCATTTTATTTAAAGAATGAACTGAATAGAAATTCATATGTTGAAATAAAATGTTTTATCATTAAAAATATAATTTTTAACATGAATGTGAATAAATAAAATATTCATTTACAAACCAGACGGTTTGTTTATGTACACTGATTTGACTGACATTGATTGGGTCGATAAATTTTACACATCGCCCAACTGCACGAATAAAAATCTGTGTTTGATTGTTTGAAACCCCACACGGGTGTTGGGATGAAATTTGAAGTTCACTCATCCTGATTGATTAAATATGTCGATCGATTGATTGACAGGCTGTTATAAGCGTTAGATATCTATATTTGATGCTTATACAGTGTGGTGCACTTTGGTTGATGGTTGATTATTTTTCTATGCTATTATATACATGTGTTGTATGAAAATCCATATAATTAATTTTATATGGTAATTGATTGGGCCTCATTCCAATTTGAAAAACAAAGAATAATATAAAATAAAAGTTCATGTGTTGACAGTACTCATCCATTGAGATTGGTCATGTGTTGAACGAAATATTTTAGTAATAAAATTTACATCTTTATCGATAAAATAAAAGTTCATGTGTTGACAGTACTCATCCATCGAGATTGGTCATGTGTTGAACGAAATATTTTGATAATAACAACTATTTTGAAAAAAAGAAATATTTGAAAAAGAATATTTGAAAATAGAAATTACGAAGCCGTGATGATTAGATTGACGCCATTTTGACGTGAACGATGTTTATATCGATTTTAAACGATTTCGAAATGAATTGAATTGAAAACGATTTCGAAATGAATTGAATTGAAAACGATTTCGAAATGAATTGAATTGAAAACAAATTCAAATTGAATTGAAATTTGAATTGAATAGAAATGAATTTTGAAACGAATTTATAAAGGAGAATTCAATTTTGATTTGAATTGAAATGGAAGTTGAAATTGCTTTTGAAACGAATTTAAAACTATTTATAAAATTCGTTTTAAATGGAAATCGACGAAATATATATTATATATATTATATATATAATATAATGGCCTGAATAGAACGCGCCGCGCCGCGGCAGTTCGCGAATTTCGACCATTTATTTCAAACGGACATTACGGGAGATCCGACCGTCGGATTCTCCTAAAACCGGAACCGTTGGGTTCGTATCGAAAAGAGCTTTCTAACGAATGTTAGAAATTTGAAATCTAACGGTTGGATTTGGAGATACGTCCAAATCAAATTCGAAAAAGGTCGCTGTAAGTGCAGTTCGATGGCCATTGTTGGAAATCGACTGTACGGGCCTTGATAAAATTATTAAAAATAGTAATAATTTGTGTAAAATCATAAGAAATGATTTGGGAAGAATTGGGATGAAAAACTCCATATTTGAAAAGATAAAAATAAATTTTTATCGAAATGAACTAGTTTTGAACTAGAATTATAATTCTATTTATTTTTAAATAAATAAATTGAATTTAAAAAGGGTTTTAAAAATACCCAGAATATCCAATGATTGCATTGGGGTGGATTTGAATCGAAATTGTCTTCGGAATATTTCGATGATGGAATTCGTGATTATACAGGTGTTGTTATGGAAATTTGAAAGATATATATTTATATCGTTATTTCCAATACGACATTTGTTAATCGTAGAATTTGATATTGAATATAAGCCGATATATTTTCTATTCAGAGCCTTATATTGAATATCAAATGTGATTTGGGTTTGTCGTGAATAGTGTCTTCACTAACACTGTTCTTGAACCCAGTTGAGAAAAGATTAAATCTTTTTATTTAGATTTAATGAAGTGTACCAATTAAATGATATTTAATTGGAATTGAATTGGTATTGATTTTTGGGTTTATCGTGAACAGTGTTTTAAATAACACTTGTTCTTTAACCCGATAATTAATGGAATGTGATTTTGGGTTTATCGTGAACCGTGTTTTAAATGACACTGATTCTTTAACCCAGTCGAAGATTAAAACTAAGTGGAGTTTTAATGAATCTTTAATTAGATTGAAATGATCGAAAATGGAGTATCACCAGTTTTGCTCCAGGCGATAGTTAAATCTTTAATTAGATTTGAACGTGAAATGGTAATTGAATTTACCGATAACACGGTGGTGTTAGATATGAAGTATTACCAGTTTTACTTCATGGGATGAATAGGTTGGGATTGGGAAATTAAAACAAATGAGTACTTCGGTAAGTTTCGTTAATCCCGACTAGTTGAATCGAAATTCAAAAGTAGATTAAAGAATAAATTCCAGGAATTTATCTTTGATAAAATTAATGGGAACCTTTCCCTATGAACGTGAAATTTAGAAACTAACTGTCGGTTAGCCAAGCAGAATGGTTTTCTGGATATTGATCTGATGTTGGTTTCGGCCTTCGGGGTCAATATTTGGGGAATTATTCTCTTGATTAATTTACGGTTAGTGACTAATGAATTGGAATGAGGCGTATGTTGGGTTTGTGTAACACTTACTTAAGATATACGCGAGTTATTCGGAAAGACCGGGTTTATCCCATTCTGAATAACTGATACGACGATAAGTCGAAGATGAAGACGATGGTCGAAGACCGGAGGTCTTCACGTCGTTTGGGTGGTTACTGATGATCTTGATTGGGTTGTACACCCAAGAAGATGGAAACAGTTAGTGATCGTCCAGACGTACTTGGAGATCGATGGATATGCGGGGTACTAGGTGCCTCCGGTTTCGTTCAGACCCAGAACGGACTTGTAAATGGACTGTGTGTCTGACATTGGATTTTAGTCCGTGTGATTGATCTCTATTAAATATATATCTGTTTGGCGGCGGAGAATTTATTCTCTTGCTTAACGCCCTTCTCTGAGACGTACGAGCTCAGGGGTTATATATTGATGGATATCAATCGCATGGAGTGAATTGCCTGTGTGGCATGCCTAAGTGGCAAATGATCAAGGCTTCTGTTGAAAAGCAAAGTCTTGTGGTTGATGATCGAAGCACGGCCTTTGTGGCGTAGCTTTGTGTAACGTTGATTCGCGAGTATCACACCCGGTATGAATCAAAAACGGGAGACGGACCTCAGGGAGGGCATGCGTTTCTTTCTAGTTATGAGTGGCGTCAGTGCTTGAACTGGCTGACGAGTTTGACTCATGTGGATGTTACTTACTATTACTTGCTGAAAAGCGAGGCACCTCGTGATATCGGTTTCGGCCGATGCTTCTGGTCGGCTGACGGGCCAGATTTACGCCCCAAAGGGCGGGGAAACGTAGTGTTCAGGCATTTTAATCCACATCGGTGGACCGGCCCTGACGATCCAAAGGCTTGACAGAGTACTTGCCTGAGGCTCGGACTAGACAGTCTCGAATCGGTTGAGGATCTTGCCCCTAGCCTCGGTTCATACCATAAATGATAACCCAACTTCCAATACGACGTCTTGCGGTTTTGATTGTAAACTTATATATGGCGACATAGTGTTATGGGCCATTCATGCCGCCTATGATTGATACTTATGATTTGAAGTTGTTTTATACACTATACACTTATAGTAGTATCAAATGGTTTGTTTTTAAACGTATCAAGCATTCTTTGGCTGTTATAAGGGAAAACCCTATCCTCGACTGCGTTGCATTGTGTGATGGGACCTGGGTCTTATAACAGCTTCATTTTTCTTTATTTAGCATTGCGCTGTTGGTTTTATGCACTGGTATTCTTGGGAGGAAACCCGTTCCGTGTTATACGGCGTGGTCCCTTGATTTACCTAATGTTTTAAAATAAAGATTAATAACTGTTTTAGTTCTCACACCAGTCACATGACTGACCTGGAGTTTATTGTTTTAACCTAAACTCTGGGTGCCCTTATTTTGACACGGGCAGCTAGTAGTTTTGGTTTTGCAGATTTATATTCACAGGATCCTGGTTTACAGCTGGAATGATATCCGGAAAGCTTTGTATCCGTATATCTCTTCTAGTTGTGTATTGTATTATTTTCCGCTGCGATGGATTTAAATGTAATTTAAATCTCTGATATTTCTGTGTAATATTCATTTTTACTCTGTATATTCTTGTAATCTGATGCATTGTTGTAATATACAGTGAAATGTTCTTCTGTATGCGTTCTGTTTTGTCATGTTCTCAAACGATAGGGCGTTTCGAACGGTCTGGGTCGGTTCAGACCGAGCGAAATTCCTTGCCGTCACAAAATATGACTTTTTATTCTTTTTCAATAAAAAGACATTATTTGAAATCAATAAGAAATGTGTTCAAAACAAAAGGTAAAAGGTTGCGTAAATTCACGTACAAATACAGTTATATATATATATATATATATATATATATATATATATTTGTGCGCAGTTTACATCAATTATTCCAAAATATACATATTATATATTTCTTGTGGTTTGAAATATGTTTATTCCCCTTTTAAATATTCAGACATAATTTACAATAATGACAGTTGACAGCCTTTTTGTAAGATGTAGAATCTTATTATAAGATTGAACGCAAAAGGAATGTTTGGTTATTAGCTTGAACCAAATACTTAAATTTAACAATAATAATAGTAGTAATAGCAAAACTACATTAACTGCCTGTAGACATAAGTATATATGTACATTATCCATCCAAATCTATGTAAATAACAAAATATATATTATAATGAATGCTTATGTGTTTGATCGGTTTTCATTTTATGGAATTATACATGAAAATGTAATCAATGTTAAATGAAAATATATGTTGTGACCGTCATAGAAATTAATGTAATTATTTTGCTATAAATAAGGTCATAAAGAAATAATAACTATTGTAACCATCGTTGTTTGGAGAAAACGAATTAAATCAGGTAAGTTATGCCTAAATAATTACATTTTGAAAACAATGACTAAGAATATGAATTGTAACTCCAATCAAGTAAGTAAATATTTCTTATAATATAATATATATATATATATGTACATAATAAAACAAATCAAAGTAAAATAGAAATGTTAAGGAGTTACAATTGCCAAATTAGAAATAAAAAAGGACTGATATAATAAGGATATTTCATTGTTAATTAATGTCTTATGAAATAATGACCATTAGGTTCATAAGTGACATTAATTATAATCAATAAAAATAAATGGCATTTAAGGGGTTAGTTAGCACGTTAGGAAAATATGATCGTTATGGCCATAAATGGTAGTAACCATATTAAAATAGAAATAATTGAAATAAAAAGGGGATTAAAAAGTATTGATTGTCGTTTTAAATACTAAATTCAATAAGGAAACAATTAAATAAGTATTCAAGGATGAGAAGGATATAACTTTCCTTGTTTTATACTAGTTAATAAAGAACTAATAATTAAAATTTAGCATTAGAATTGGTAGGTTAATGATGCAAAGTCAATTGCCTTATTTGACAGAAGTCTACACTTTCCAGCAGTCGAATATATGTCCAACTGATGTAAGATATCATTAACCATAGGAACTCATGATGATAATTAGTTTTAGTATGTGAAATATTTCAGTGAACAGAAAATAAACGAGAATAACTCAATAACTGGCCTGCTTTGGGATTAAGGTCTTAAGTGGTTAGGTCCACCTATAAAAAGGTATTATGAAATCGCGTAGCCTACCTCCCATAAATGAAAGCATTAGAGGCTAATTGGGTACGAGTTCGATAATCTTCACGAATAGTCTGCATCCTTAGGTTGATGGGTCCACCTGGGAATAGATCCTCCAGTTAGGGATCTTAAATGGTGTATGAATCGTACATAAACCTAGTATTTAAAAAACATCCGGTATGGTCATTCCATAGGGCTACCTATCCTACGGGAAGTATTAAGCAACTAGGATATTATCTAATAAAGCCGGCTAGATAGTAATAAAGGGTTCCACCACAGGAGCGTCTAAAATGATGTGCTATGTCTGCCTAATCTAGTGGTCTTAAGTGGCTGCTTACTATCTCTAACATTGTGCGGGGAATGGGTTTATATGCGTGAATGACAGACCTAAATTAGTAGGACCTATAGCTATTGTCCTTTAGTTTATATTAGCATTGAGCAAATCACCATGAGGCAATAAGTCACATGTAGGTCCGCTTAGGGTCTTAAGTGATCAAAAGGATCCACCCTTAGCTATCATTTAACAGTGAGGTCTTATATGGCTCTATATGTACATAAATAACAAATCTTCGTATGATTAGCGAGTAGTTGAGAGCCTCACCTCTTAACTTTGGTACCTGGTTAAATAATGGTTTAAAAGCTTCATAAATATATGTGTAAATGTTCTATCTCGGAATCATTATCGATGGAATGCTACCTTGGGAATGCTAGTTAAAGTCGTGTGTCAATGTTTACAAGGTTAGGTTAGAATTACTAGCCATGATAGGATTATGTCTTCGGTCTCGTCATTACAATCTACCATGTTTTCTTGAGATGATCTGGTTCTCACAGGTGTCTAAATTTGGTTTTCGGTTCTCGTTTTCTCTCGTGCTCGGTATTGACATGGTGACTCATTTATAAGGTGGTTACTTGAGTTGATACTAGTCTACCCTATTTTGTTTCCGTTGTGAGTTATTCCATTGTACTCTGATTACGCTTGTGCACATTTATTTGCAGGTACCAGATTTACACACTCTATGCTTGGATGAGTTTGAATTTCGTTTTTTGTCAAAATTTGGGCTTAGAAAAGTGTGGGGTGTTACAGGAACTTCCTTATCCGATGGATACACATCTAGAGGGATTCCCCGAGAACCAAATTGGCTATTTGCTAAAGCGAGGTCGGTCCGTCCTTTAACTAGATGAATTAGAGCATGCCTGACTATGCCGTCTCTCGGTTGTTACCAACCTTTAACCAGAACCCCGCAACATCAACATCCACATAAGTAGAAGTTGCCACATAAGTAATACCTGGGCTCCAAACCATAGTACACTTTTTATCTAGAAGGAGATGACAACCGATATCCTCAGTGCATTCTTCCTGTTTTGGCCATTTACGGGGGTGTGAGGCTTGTTGAAGTCTCATTACACAAAGCTACACTTAACTAATCCATGCTTTGATCATCAATAGCTCATTAATTTGTATGTCACACTATCATTTTATAACATATAATTTATAATCACTAACCATATAACCTTTGGGCTCCTGCGTCTCCAAGAAAGGTGTTAAACTAAGAGAATAAATTCTCTACCACCAATCAGAAATATGTTTAGTAAAAGCCAACCATACATTACATAATAGAATGTCAGACATACATCCATGCAAGTCCATTTTGGGTCTGAACGAAACCGAAAGCTCCTTATTCCTCGTCCATAATAGAGAGAGGCCCATGTGTACTCGAAAAATATCCAAGTACGTCCGGATTACTACCACTTATAACCTCGTATTGGGTGTATGGACTAATTGATACATCTGCGAGTTATCCATTTAATGTGAAGATTCCCGATCTTTAACCGTCATCTTCAATTGCTCCATGACATCGTTTATTATTTGGAATGGTTTTTGGATAGAAATATAATCCTGGATTTCTCAAATAATAAGCGCAATTTAGAAACAGTAATGGACTACATAGGATTTCAACTAAGTCTCCTTCCGTAGTGGTAAATTAAAACATTCTAGAATTATATCTTCACAACGCACATGTAATAAATCAACGTTTGATTTCTTCGAATGTTTCTTAATTCCAAATCCATTAATCTTAACCATTTCTTTTGAAATCCCAATTAATTCTTTAAATC
The DNA here is from genome assembly GCA_030737875.1 of Allium sativum. Taxonomy (NCBI): domain Eukaryota; kingdom Viridiplantae; phylum Streptophyta; class Magnoliopsida; order Asparagales; family Amaryllidaceae; genus Allium; species Allium sativum. The sequence continues at coordinate 1,044,569,903 of CM060922.1, forward strand.
AAAGATTATTTTCTCCATTAACTCTTAATTGCCTGGACATAATCCTTCATCTTCCATTAACCTTGTTTCAAAATTTTGAATTCTCAAACCATAACTTCACCTTTATCTGGGTTAAAGAATGATATTATTGAAGATACCATTCACGACAACCCAAAAACCAATTTGTGTTCAAAATAAAAGTTTAAATGGATTTCATATCAACTTACATTCAATATCAATTCACAAAATTGGCGAATACTATAAGCGGAATCTCGATATAATTATCTTTCCAATTCCTCAGATAGTATACATCCAACAACGAAATTACATACCAAATTCCAAAGATCATCTATATCCAAACCCACTTTTCTATAATTCAAAATTCTGGTCTTAACCAAAGATTTATTAACACCATTTGACATTAGAATATTAGATCTGGACAGAAATTATATCAGCACATATTTCATATCAATATCGTATAAAATTAACATTATAATCGAAATAATAGTAAACCTACCTTTTAAATTCCTCAAATAGCATAAGTCTTCATCTACAATATCAATATCATTTACTCATTGATCATTCCCAATCCATATCCAATTAAATTATTATTGGAAAATCTAAAATGTTTAATGTGTCATCTTAAAAATATTATTTAAGTTCAGAATAATAACCTGTAGGTTTAAAACTTCAAATTTTATATTTTTCAGAAAAACATTGCGAAAGCGTTATAGAAGCATTGCTAAAAAGCTTGTTAAGTCAAAATAGTTTTGAAATCATTCAAAACTCAATATTTCCAACTCAAATCACTTCTAGATATTAAATTATAATTTATCATAATTTTTCCAGTAATTTTATAAAGCCGTTTTATTTAATTTCTAACTGCTGTCATTGAACTGCACTTATAACAACCTTTTTCAAATCTAATTAGAACATAACTTGAAAACTATATGTTTTCATTTGAAAATTACTTTTTCATTTGAAAACTACTATCATTAGAAAGCAAATATTTTTTTGTTTCACATTGACTCAATTTAAAATGCATTAGTTATAGTCGTTTAAAGTTTATGGTCGAAATTCACGAACTACCGTTGCTTGACTAGTCCTATTCAGACCATATTACGACTTATAATAGAAATTCTTCTGATTCCTTTCCAATATGATTATAAATTTTTATAATGCCATATTTCAAATTTCAAGCTTCAAATTAATTTAAATTCAAAATTTAACATTATAATAATATTATATTAATAAAATAATAATATATTTTCAAAACTCGTCCGATTAACTTCCAAATTTGTAGACATCCATTAAATAAATATATAAGACTAACAGATCAAATGATTTGAATTTAAACCAATGTTTATATATTCAACACAACTTCGCTTTTCAAATTCAAAATTCAAAATTGATTTAAACTTTGACAAGCCATATATATTTGGAATCATTTCCAAAACCATTTCTACCTTTTACGAACACTATTCATACATACTTCAATTAAATTTCTAAACTGTTTCGGAACTCAAATTCAAAACAATGTTTCTATTATAAGTATTCAACCATATTCACAACATATATTCATCCATAAAAAACATAGCAATCATATCAAATAAATATTGTCAGCTATGTGTAAGCTATGCGGTTCCTAACGCTTATTAGTGATATGTGTTTTCAAACTACACAATCATTCATTCACATCACAAACAGATAATTATCATTGATAATCAATCGAATATAACTAACTTTTACCTACTCATAGTTTAACAACTTGTAATAATTTAAATATATTTAAATTAGAATTCTCATCATCATAGCTCCTTATGTCTTTCCGGTAGATACTCCTTACTGACTGCTAACTGACTGTTGAATTGCATCGCTGCTTCACATACCCTTTTCTTCTTGGACACCAAATATATATATATATATATATGTAACAATTTATTTATTTATTATTAGAGGGAAGGGCCGAGCCTTGGTGGGACCTACTGTCGAGGTGGGAGCGGAGCTTAGGTAAGCTGGGTGGCTGAAGCGCCGGAGCACGGTGGCAGGATGAGGTTGGTTGTGAGTTGGCGTGGCAAGGGGAGAGGAAGCCAAAACAAAAAGGGAGAGAGGTGGAGTATTTGGTTAGAATTTTTGGTGGAGGTGCGGATGCAGACGGTGGAGGAGAGGGACCGGAGATGGTCGGGTGTAGGTGGAGGCTCCCATGGCTAAAATAATGGGGAAAGAAAAGGAACTAAGGGAGGAAATGGAGAATGGGAAATTGATGAAAAATGAGTGAATGGAGAGCTCTTTTTATAACCTAACTCTAAGGGTATTTTGGTACATATACAAAGGGACACTTGTCCTTCTCAGGTGCATATTCACATGCATGAAGCCACTTTTTAATCCACCCTTTTATGCCATGTTCATATATACATGATATGTATTGAAACACTATAGAAACACCCTAGAAGTGTTTCTAGTTAGTAACACTTATATATATGTAGCCATTAGTTTATTTCTGGGTCATATTTTGTTGGTTTAAACATATGGTTTATGTTATTAAATCTTAACAATATTAACACCATATTAGTGTTTCAAAAATATTTATTTTAATCATATTATCTATATTTAATATATTTTCGTTTGACAAAAACTTATGTTAACAAGATAGCCTTATAAATATGTTTTAAACACTTAACATATCCTTATTGAAATTATATCATTATATTTTAACAAAATTAAATATCTATATAATATTAAAACATATACAAAATTATTTTTATAATTAATTTCAAATTAATATTTAAACCTTATTAAATCCATTTGATATCCAGAAAATCCAAATTATGTACCAAAAAATTAGTTTTGAATTGGTTAAAAATTCTGGATCGTCACATTCACCCCCTTAAAAAAAATTCGTCCTCGAAAATGAAACTGGGTGGATTAAAACTCCTTTATAAATTTTTAAACTCGAGATTAAAATTTCTTTACAAAGTTCGAAAGCAATTCCATACTTCTAACAAATGTTGCGTAGAATAATTTAGCATGCATAGATCATCATCGAAACAAACATACATAAGTCCATTACAAAACAAATACATCATAGTCAACCCAAAAAGTGTAATATCATAATATCATCCATGTCAGAGTACAAAAAGTATGATGCCATCCTAACTGAGTATGTACTATGTACTTGAGGTGGTCCATGTATACAATAGCAAAAAGATACCCGTATACAAGGTACTAGTCCCCAAAAGGTTGTCCTAGCCAAAACTATCTTAGCGCAACTAAGCACTTAAGATACTACCTATACACAATACGTACAAAATAATGACCTCCATCTAACTGCACATCTGACGAGTCTGAACCATCGTCGGATGGCCCAGACATATCTCATCTAGCTCATTATCAGCAAAGTTTTCCTCATCATCATGATCTATTTCATCATTTTTAAATATCCATCATCATCTATAACCTCATTGTTGTCGTCCTCGTCTATAATCTCGTCATCCTCATCTTCAGCAATCTCTGGGTCTGGGTTGCATTCGGGACCCTCATCAGTTGGAATATGTTCCATATGATCATCAACCTACTTAGTTAAAACCTCATGCCAGATCTCATCAACCAACTCATCCTCAAATCCAGCTAGAATCTATATACCATAAGGAGCTGCAATGTCTACTCCATCCATCTGATTTATCCTCATGGCATCCTGAGGAAGATCCTAGAACATCTCAATGTCATCACCCTGTCGTGGCTGCATATCTGCTCCTAACTCTCTCATTTCATCGCCACTAATGGGAGTGCCCATCTCCCAAATGATATGCTCATCGGACTTAGAATGGAAACTCTCATCACCGTCTAGTCACTCTTCATCATCAATGGGTGTAGAGTCCTCTGGCTCATCAGGCTCATTCTTATGAGGTGAAAGATGCCCATCACTCGAATCATCACTTGGTGAGTCTTTCCTCTGATTCTTCAAATTAGACTCGAAGCTATTATCGTCATCACCCATAAGGAACTGGGAAAAATATTTTCTAACGTTAAGGTGTTTACGACCCTAAAATTTTTCAAAGTTAGAAATCATTCTCTGCGTTTTCTTCCATAGCCTACTAATAAGTCTAAAATTAGGAAACCAATTGTTTGACCATACTTAACTTATCCAAATACCTTTTTAGTAAAATTGTGGAACTATATTTACTAGGTATTTGTATCTCAAATTTTCTTACTTAGTATATTCTAGCATTAAGTATCTATTAAAAATGATTGAAAAACCTGTTTTGAATTTTAAAGTTATCATCAACCTAAATTAGGTTATCCATATCTTTACTTACCAATGACATATTTCAAATAAACTAAGACAATTGCTAAATATTTCCAGTTTCTATTTTATATTTAACTTTTTAACATTCATTGACCATCGAAAACCGTCGATAATACCTACTTAAGTTCTAATTTAGATCTAAATTTTCCTTAATTATCTTTTAAAAGCTTCTCATACCGGGATTATCTATCCTAATTACAATCACATATGACTATTAAGGATGTTCACATTCAAATTCTAATTATATCAACTAGTTAGTTTGGGAAAAATTACTAACGCTTCAGCAAATTTGATGAAAGTTCATATCTTAACACAAATTCCAATTATCTTCACTAATCTATTTGGGGGAATCATAAATATTTTGATAGATCTGGTGCTAACTTATACTTCAACATATTATCTTTCAAAAACAAAAATCATTTTTATACGAAAATATGCTTTCTTGTATATAGTATTCTAGAAACTCATTCTAGGGTATTGCTAACCCTATCTCTAATGAATTCATCATTATAGGATATTACTAATCCTAACGCTTATGAGTCTTTTCCTCTCATTAAAATAAGTCGAACCTCAAAGCTTTGTATAAACCAAAACTCTGATTCCACTTTATAACGACCCGCCTTTTTCCGGTAATTAAACCGACTCAAACCGTTCATAAAGACGGATGATTAAGGGTAATTACACGTTTGAAACAAAAGTAAAAGAACTTTGATTATAAATATAATAACTTTACATCAAAGTTACAATGATCATCAGTGTACAATAGAAACAAAGCGGGAGAAAATACAAGTAAGCTCTCAACAAAAGAATAATGATCCAAATCATAGCTTTCGCCAAGATCCAGAATCCTTCTCTAACCAACTCCAATGCTAAAGCTACAAACCACTACTAGCTGCTCGTGTGAAAAATAATGGGCACCCAGAGTTTAGGTGGAAGGAACAATAAACTCCATGTCAGTCATAGGAATAGAGCGCGAACTCAAAAATAGTTATCTTTAAAATCATTTAAAATGAGGTAAATCACAGGACCATGCCGTATAACACAAAACATGTTTACTCCATGTGAGTACCAATGCATAAAAAATTAGTAATGAATTTTAGGAAATGAAGCTACCATAAGGTCTCACAGCACACACACAATGCAAACGCACACGTTGGCAAAGTTTCTCCTTATAATAACCAAAAATGCTTGATATGTGAAAAATCCTCTGATGTTATTATTAGTGCATAATGTAGAAAATCCTTTCACAAGTAAATGTATCAATCTTAGATAGCATAATTCCCCATCCCATTATGTTGACATAATAGTATACAACTAAAACTATAAATGGCTTGTAGTAGATAATGGATTTCCAATAAATGACCAGGCTAAGGAACTTCCTTATCCAATGGGTACACCTCCATAGGGATGCCTCGAGAACCAAACCATCTCTCTGCTAACGCGAGGTCGGTTTGTCCCTTAATTGGATTAATTAGAGCGCACTTGAGTATGCCATCTCTCATTCGTTACCAACCTTTAACCGGGGCCCCACAACATCAACATCCACATAAGTAGAAGTTGCAACATAAAGTATGGGCTCCGTATCATGGTACGCTTTTTATCTAGAAGGAGATGACAACTCAAATCCTCATTGTATTCTTCCTGGTTTGGCCATTGTAAGGCTTGTCGAAGTCTCGTCACACAAAGCTAAGCTTAACTAAGTCATGCTTTGATCATCAATAGCTCATTACTATGTATGCCACGCTGTCATTCTAGAGCATATAATTTAAAACCACTAACCATATAACCTTTGAGCTCGTATGTATCAAAGAAAGGTGTTAAGCTAGGAGAATAAATTCTTTGCCACTAATCAGAAATATGCTTAGCAAAAACCAACCACACAATACAATGTCAGACATACATCCATACAAATCCGTTCTGGGTCTGAACAAAACCGAAGGAACCTTAATACTCGTCTATATTAGAGAGAAGTCCTTTCATATCCAGAAAATATCCATGTACATCCGGACTACTTCCACTTATAACATCGTATTGGGTGTGTAGCCCAATTTAGACAATAGTAAGTTATCCACTCGATGTGAAAATTTCCAATCTTCAACCGTCATCTTTGATTGCTCCATAATGTCGTATTATTTGGAATTGTTTTTTGATATAAATCTGATCCCGATCTTCCCAAATAATAAGCGTTATTTATGAATAGTTATGGACTATATAGCATTTCAATTAAGTCTCCTTCCATAGTGGTAAATTAATCCTTTCTCAAATTATATCTTCCCAACATGTAATAAATTATAGTTTGATTTCCTCCAAAGTTTCTTAATTCCAAATCCATTAGTCTTAACCATTTCTTTTGAAATCCCAATTAAACATTTAAATCTATGATTTTTTACTCCATTAACTCTTAATAGACAGAACATAATCCTTCGCCTTTCATCAACCTTATTTCAAAACTTTGAATTCTCAAACCATAACTTAACCTTTATATGGGTTAAAGAATGATGTTATTTAAGATACCTTTCACGGCAACCCGAAAATCAATTTGTGTTCAAAACATAAGTTTAAATAGAGTTCATATCGACTTACATTCGATACCAATTCACAAAATCAGATAATACTATCGATATAAATAATTTTCCAATTCCTTAGATAGTATATGTCCAACAACGGAATAATATCGTTTATTATTTGGAATGGATTTTGGATAGAAATCTGATTCGGGATTTCCCAAATAATAAGCGCAATTTAAAAATAGTTAGGATTTCAATTAAGTCTCCTTCCACAGTGGTAAAGTAAAATGTTCTAGAATTATATCTTCACAGCTCACATGTAATAAATCAAAGTTTGATTTCTTCCAATGTTTTTTAATTCCAAATCCATTAATCTTAACCATTTCTTTTGAAATCCCAATCAATTCTTTAAATCAAATACTATTTTCTCCATTAACTCTTAATTGCCAGAACATAATCCTTCATCTTCCATTCCCAAACTCCCGTAGTACGAAAGCAAGGATAATCATTGGAATATAACACATTTACAACAACAACAGACTACAGATATCAGTATAACACATAAATCATAGCAACAGAAAATAGAAATGCCATCACATCAGAACATCAGAACGTCAGAGTGCACAGTTACAGGATGCAACTTATCATATAAAAGTCTCAGCGGATAGAAATAAGTCTAAACACTATCAAGTACAACATGTGAAACACCCCACCTCCGTTAGGGTCACTCTCAAAGGGAATGCCCTAATTTTGGTGGAGGTTTATAAGTATAAACAACAGATATACAAGACATATATAATAACACATATTATTGAACAGCGGAAAACAACAACTTTTATTTCTTCAAAATACGTGTTACACAAACCATGCCATAATACTTCCCAAAATCATAATTGTCTTGATTACATTATTTAAAGAAGCATGAAGAAAACATAAATAAACTGCAAAAGTCCCCTAATTGCTGTCCAAAGCCATAGTCCAAAACGGAAAAGATCCAAGTAATACATTCTTTCTCTTCAAGCTGGATGTGAAAACTGATCAAGCTGCGGTATTCCCTCCCTGAGAACCTGGGGGGAAACGAAAGAAAAAGAGGCGAAAGGAAAAGGGTCAGTCATAAAGACTGAGTAAGTTCTAGTGACTTTCAGTGTAGAAACGGTTAAAACAACCTGTCATGTATGAACTGGAACTAAACTTAAGAATGGTGTCAAGGTGAACAAGATAGACTAAGGTGATCAGGATAAGTCAAGACAAGTCAAGTAAAGCATAACATGTTCGAGATTCGTTGCATCGACTGTACTAGTATACTAAGCCCATATCACAAGTTAATCACGAAATAAATCCCACGGCCCAATGTCATGAAATGACCCTGAAACGGGGTCTGACCCAAGTACGGGGTCCTACGGAGCGATTATCTAGTCGATCGGCTCCCTACAAGTTCTAGCTCGTCAAGTGTCCGTGTCATACGGCTAATCACGAATGTAGTCACCTGTGCTGGGTCCACCTTCGGGTGTATCAGCCCTAGGGTGTCAACCCCTGACACGATTCAAGATGCACAGATAAATCTACGGATACCCAGTGTATGCCCCGGATACGTGCACGATCGTAGTCCGCTGAACCTACACTGGCGTACCCTACTGCCATCGTTCACCTCTTACAATCAGCCTAGTAATCGTGCCCCACCCGGCCTAGCCCCAGGGTACCTTGATACTTCTAGAGGGTTACTGCTGAAAGGGGTCGTGTCTAGGGTTTCGCCTAATAGATTAGGTCATGTAATTCGTGACCTAACCCGCCTAACAGATTAAGTCATGTAATTCGTGACTTAATCCTTTTCTAGTCTAGTCATGTCAAGATGGTTAAGTATGTCATTTCAGTTCGCGACTTAACCCGCCTACGTGTCATGTCAAGTTGGCTAAGTGTTGTCGTTTTCAAGTTCATGACTTATCCCTACAAACCGTGTTCAAGTTGGTTAAGTTGTCTTTTCATGTTCATGACTTAACCCTAATTGGCATTAATTGATTTGTTAATGCACCGAACCACTCACATTGGATCCTGTTGTTCGTAGCCACTGGATTTGCCGGGCGGTTCCGGGCAGGTTTACGCTACGAACTCAACCCAACCTCGGTTTTTCAAGCGTGATGTGACCAACTACCCACATTGGATCCTATTGTTTGTAGCAACTGGATTTGCCGGGCGGTTCCGGGCAGATTTACACTACAAACTCAACCCAACCTCGAGTTGGCCACCTTCTTGTTTTCTAAAGTCATGCCCATGTTCTTATCAGATTTTGCTATTTCCACATCATGTTCATATGTCAACTTCGTGCCCAACTAAGGCATGTTTAAAGTCAAGTTATGGCATGTTCAAGTCAAGTTTTCGTGCCATATTTCATGTTCTACTTATGCCAAATTTCACAGTTTATGCTTATAATTAATTCAAGTTTTGCCTATTCTACCCAATCGTATCCCCAACGTATATAAACGTACTTCATTCATAAGCATAAGCAATTCAAGAGATAAAGGGGAATAACACCAAACATGTGATAGGCATATGTGACAATTCCAACATTACTTGCATAATAAACAGGCTATAACATATCACATGGTTTCAATACTAGTATGATGATAACTTGGCATAGCAATGATTCCAACTTAATTTAACATGATGATTTCAACTTTACATCATAGGCATAATAATCATTGCGGGCATAATAATAATTTTATTATAAACATGAAACATTAAAGGCATAGTAATCCTAATAGGCATAGTGGATTCCAATTTAGCATTTTTAACATAATAATTCTCATAGACATAATGATTCCAATTTATCATAATGATTCTCATCTAACATTATAAACATAATGGTTCCAACTTAGCATTTTTAACATAATGATCCTCAACTAACATTATAGACATAATGATTCCAATTTAGCGTTTTTAACATAATGATTCTCAACTAACATTATAGACATAATGATTCCAATTTAGCGTTTTGATCATAATGATTCTCAACTAACATGATAGACATAATGATTCCAATTTAGCGTTTTTAACATAATGATTCTCAATTAACATTATAGACATAATGATTCCAATTTAGCGTTTTTAACATAATGATTCTCAACTAACATTATAAACATAATGGTTACAATTTAGCATTTTAACATAATGATTCTCAACTAACATTATAGACATAATGATTCCAATTTAGCGTTTTTAACATAATGATTCTCAATTAACATTATAAACATAATGGTTACAATTTAGCATTTTAACATAATGATTCTCAACTAACATTATAGACATAATGATTCCAATTTAGCGTTTTTAACATAATGATTCTCAATTAACATTATAGACATAATGATTCCAATTTAGCGTTTTTAACATATCTAACATTATAAACATAATAATTCCAACTTTTCATCATAACCTAGCAATACCCAATTTTTCATTAATCATGATGGGTATATTAACATCACAGGCATAATTCCATCAATAGTCATAGCCATGGTTTAATTAGCATCATAGGCATGGTTTAATCAACATAAAGATTTCAATAAACATAGCGATTCCATGGACATGTATTAGTCCAACTTGCCAAACAATTAAGCCCAAGTGATTCATAACAACATCAAAATCATGACAAGTTTAATTTGCAACGTTGCCATAGCAATATCCCCAAATTATAATTCAAAGATAAACAATATAAACAATGGATTAACAATAGTTCCTAAATCCAGTTTTAATTCATGGCATGTCCATATTGTTTTAGCGTTTTTGCCTAAAAAGTAACATAGAACTTACAATATGAAGCAAATAACCCAAATAAAAATCCCAAATCAAATAGTCCCAAATTCGTTGTCTAAGGCGTCGTAGTTGTTGTAGCTTCTAGTTGTAGCCTTCAAGAATCGTCCTCTATCTTCTATAATTTTATTCTTTGTATTTTTAATTCAGAGCTCTAGGTTTAATGGCGGCGGCCTGAGGCTAAAATGAGATAGTATGATTTAGGCTAGGTCTTAGGTCCTTTTTATAATGTTTGTGAGTTGTTTTAGACCGTCGATGGAGCTTGATTCAATAATAGCCGTTCGTTTGAAGGAGCGGCCAATCCGGAGCTGACACCTAGCCCTAGTGACAAGGCAAGGCTCAGAAAATCGACTAAACATAGACCAGGCCAGCCAGGGTGGGCTGGGTTCGACCTGGCTCTGGGGCCAGGTCGACAACCCAGTCGACACCGTGTCGACTTGGCAGTCGACACGGGTGTCGACAGCCCTGTCGACCTCTAGCCCAGGTCGACTGCCAAGTCGACCTGGGTGCCTTAGGCGGGAATTTTCCCGCCCTGGCCAATTGGGCCCGATTTTGAATTTTAAACTTGTTTTTCTGAGCTGTTTTTGTCTGTTTTGAATTTTAACCTGAATTCTGAAACTTCCGGAGGCCATATCTTCTTCATACGGACTCCGTTTTTCGAAAACTCGGACTCTATTTCGCGTATTTTTCCGAGACGAACACAATGGCGTATCCCGTTTCCCTTAATTCTTTGATTTGAAATTAATTATACTTTAATTTGTGAATTTCACTGTTATAGAATGCACGGGGTGTTACATTCTCCCCCACTTAAAAGGATTTCGTCCCCGAAATCTTCAAGTTTAGGAAAAAAATATATCCTAACATCCAAACATCCATCTACTCATCCATCAAACACGAGTATCCATTGTCCTTAAAAGACTTCTAATGCTTTATGATCATATGTGAAGTGTGTGTATATGTTCCTTAGCTAATGCTAATGATCAGGCCTGATTGATCTTCTAAATGCAAAATATGTTTAGTGAAATGAATCCAATATGTATGCAAATTTTTCCTATTATAATTCATAATTTCTACATGAGTGCTCGAACATTCAATCATATGCAACAACCAAATGATAGCACAACCAAGTTTCCAAAATAAACACTCATGCATATGCAACATGAAAATGTGTCTGAGCCGATCTAGTGCCTAATGTGTATTCATGCATCCACGAGCAACCACTTGCGACCACTTGCAACCATTTCGCAATCATAACATGTTTCAATTACATGTTTACATCCAAAAAGATTCTAACTATGGTTCTCAAGATAGGATCGAGGAGAGAAATAAGATAAAACAAAGCATCTAGAATAGGTTAACGATGTACCGCCAGAAGGTCCGGTCTGCTTCTCAGGGCAGTCTTTGCTGATGTGTCCAGTCTTCCCACAATGAAAACATTCACCTTGCTTTCTCTTCCTCTTTCTACAATCCTTGGCTATGTGCCCTTCCGTACCACAGTAATTGCATTTCCTTTTATCGCGTGAGTTGTTGTTCTTGCCTCCCTTCTCGGAGTCTACCTTCTTATTCTTAGAATTGTTAGGCTTGACCTCTTTCTTCCCTTGAGAGTTTTCTGCCTCTGTCTCCTTCTTGCCCTTATCTTCCTCGTTCAGCAATGCCATCTGCACCAACCTTTCGTACGTAGCTCCCATGGGTATATGGGTCATGGCCAAACTGTGTAATGGCTCATTCAACCCTTTGACAAAGCGGAGAGCCTTTTTGTGCGGGGTGTTGACTAGGTCTAGTCCGAACCTAGCCAGCTCGTCGAACTGATTAACGTACTCTTTGACTGTCATATTTCCTTGCTTAAGAAATAAAAATTTTTCCAATTGAAGACTCCTTTCAGCTTCTGAGAGAAATTTAGCCTCAAACCTTGCCCTAAAGTCCTCCGATGTTTCCACTGGTCTTTCTGCATTAGTGACTTCCCACCAGTAGGAAGCCTCACCTTTTAGTAGCCACACTGCCAGTTGTACTTTCTGCCTATCTTCTACCTCAAAGATGACGAATAAGTCCTCGGTTTCTTTCAGCCAATTTCTAGCTGCCACGAAGGACTCCGTTCCATGAAAGTCCTTTCCTCCCATAGCCTTAAAATCTTTACATATCTTAGCAAAAGTGTTTCCCCGCGGAGGAGGTGGAGGAAGAGGTGCTGCTGCAGCTGGATGATTTCCTGCAGCTGGGGGAGGAGGAACGGTAGGACCTGGCTGGGTGGCCCTTGCTTCTAAGAATCGTCTAAACCAACCAGGTATTGGTACACCCTCTGGCAAGTTAAGTTCTTCGGACATGCTGAAACAAGAAGGATAGATTCAAAACGAAGGATAAGAGATAGTACCTATGGCTTTGGGGGACTTTGCCTTTTTAAAATAAAATAATATTTTATCTTTTAAAAATGCTTCTTTAAATTTTCTTTTGAAAATAAATTTTCAAAACTTTTTATCTTATCTGGTAAACCTATGCTCTGATACCAAGTGAAACACCCCACCTCCGTTAGGGTCACTCTCAAAGGGAATGCCCTAATTTTGGTGGAGGTTTATAAGTATAAGTCACAGATATACAAGATAGATATAATAACACATATTATTGAACAGCGGAAAACAACAACTTTTATTTCTTCAAAATACGTGTTACACAAACCATGCCATAATACTTCCCAAAATCATAACTGTCTTGATTACATTATTTAAAGAAGCATGAAGAAAAAATAAATAAACTGCAAAAGTCCCCTAATTGCTGTCCAAAGGCATAGTCCAAAACGGAAAAGATCCAAGTAATACATTCTTTCTCTTCAAGCTGGATGTGAAAACTGATCAAGCTGCGGTATTCCCTCCCTGAGAACCTGGGGGGGGGGAAACGAAAGAAAAAGAGGCGAAAGGGAAAGGGTCAGTCATAAAGACTGAGTAAGTTCTAGTGACTTTCAGTGTAGAAACGGTTAAAACAACCTGTCATGTATGAACTGGAACTAAACTTAAGAATGGTGTCAAGGTGAACAAGATAGACTAAGGTGATCAGGATAAGTCAAGACAAGTCAAGTAAAGCATCACATGTTCGAGATTCATTGCATCGACTGTACTAGTATACTAAGCCCATATCACAAGTTAATCACGAAATAAATCCCACGGCCCAATGTCATGAAATGACCCTGAAACGGGGTCTGACCCAAGTACGGGGTCCTACGGAGCGATTATCTAGTCGATCGGCTCCCTACAAGTTCTAGCTCGTCAAGTGTCCGTGTCATACGGCTAATCACGAATGTAGTCACCTGTGCTGGGTCCACCTTCGGGTGTATCAGCCCTAGGGTGTCAACCCCTAACACGATTCAAGATGCACAGATAAATCTACGGATACCCAGTGTCTGCCCCGGATACGTGCACGATTGTAGTCCGCCGAACCTACACTGGCGTACCCTACTGCCGTCGTTCACCTCTTACAATCAGCCCAGTAATCGTGCCCCACCCGGCCTAGCCCCAGGGTACCTTGATACTTCTAGAGGGTTACTGCTGAAAGGGGTCGTGTCTAGGGTTTCGCCTAATAGATTAGGTCATGTAATTCGTGACCTAACCCGCCTAACAGATTAAGTCATGTAATTCGTGACTTAATCCTTTTCTAGTCTAGTCATGTCAAGATGGTTAAGTATGTCATTTCAGTTCGCGACTTAACCCGCCTACGTGTCATGTCAAGTTGGCTAAGTGTTGTCGTTTTCAAGTTCATGACTTAGCCCTACAAACCGTGTTCAAGTTGGTTAAGTTGTCTTTTCATGTTCATGACTTAACCCTAATTGGCATTAATTGATTTGATAATGCACCGAACCACTCACATTGGATCCTGTTGTTCGTAGCCACTGGATTTGCCGGGCGGTTCCGGGCAGGTTTACGCTACGAACTCAACCCAACCTCGGGTTTTCAAGCGTGATGTGACCAACTACCCACATTGGATCCTATTGTTTGTAGCAACTGGATTTGCCGGGCGGTTCCGGGCAGATTTACACTACAAACTCAACCCAACCTCGAGTTGGCCACCTTCTTGTTTTCTAAAGTCATGCCCATGTTCTTATCAGATTTTGCTATTTCCACATCATGTTCATATGTCAACTTCGTGCCCAACTAAGGCATGTTTAAAGTCAAGTTATGGCATGTTCAAGTCAAGTTTTCGTGCCATATTTCATGTTCTACTTATGCCAAATTTCACAGTTTATGCTTATAATTAATTCAAGTTTTGCCTATTCTACCCAATCGTATCCCCAACGTATATAAACGTACTTCGTTCACAAGCATAAGCAATTCAAGAGATAAAGGGGAATAACACCAAACATGTGATAGGCATATGTGACAATTCCAACATTACTTGCATAATAAACAGGCTATAACATATCACATGGTTTCAATACTAGTATGATGATAACTTGGCATAGCAATGATTCCAACTTAATTTAACATGATGATTTCAACTTTACATCATAGGCATAATAATCATTGCGGGCATAATAATAATTTTATTATAAACATGAAACATTAAAGGCATAGTAATCCTAATAGGCATAGTGGATTCCAATTTAGCATTTTTAACATAATAATTCTCATAGACATAATGATTCCAATTTATCATAATGATTCTCATCTAACATTATAAACATAATGGTTCCAACTTAGCATTTTTAACATAATGATCCTCAACTAACATTATAGACATAATGATTCCAATTTAGCGTTTTTAACATAATGATTCTCAACTAACATTATAGACATAATGATTCCAATTTAGCGTTTTTATCATAATGATTCTCAACTAACATGATAGACATAATGATTCCAATTTAGCGTTTTTAACATAATGATTCTCAATTAACATTATAGACATAATGATTCCAATTTAGCGTTTTTAACATAATGATTCTCAACTAACATTATAAACATAATGGTTACAATTTAGCATTTTAACATAATGATTCTCAACTAACATTATAGACATAATGATTCCAATTTAGCGTTTTTAACATAATGATTCTCAATTAACATTATAAACATAATGGTTACAATTTAGCATTTTAACATAATGATTCTCAACTAACATTATAGACATAATGATTCCAATTTAGCGTTTTTAACATAATGATTCTCAATTAACATTATAGACATAATGATTCCAATTTAGCGTTTTTAACATATCTAACATTATAAACATAATAATTCCAACTTTTCATCATAACCTAGCAATACCCAATTTTTCATTAATCATGATGGGTATATTAACATCACAGGCATAATTCCATCAATAGTCATAGCCATGGTTTAATTAGCATCATAGGCATGGTTTAATCAACATAAAGATTTCAATAAACATAGCGATTCCATGGACATGTATTAGTCCAACTTGCCAAACAATTAAGCCCAAGTGATTCATAACAACATCAAAATCATGACAAGTTTAATTTGCAATGTTGCCATAGCAATATCCCCAAATTATAATTCAAAGATAAACAATATAAACAATGGATTAACAATAGTTCCTAAATCCGGTTTCAATTCATGGCATGTCCATATTATTTTAGCGTTTTTGCCTAAAAAGTAACATAGAACTTACAATATGAAGCAAATAACCCAAATAAAAAATCCCAAATCAAATAGTCCCAAATTCGTTGTCTAAGGCGTCGTAGTTGTTGTAGCTTCTAGTTGTAGCCTTCAAGAATCGTCCTCTATCTTCTATAATTTTATTCTTTGTATTTTTAATTCAGAGCTCTAGGTTTAATGGCGGTGGCCTGAGGCTAAAATGAGATAGTATGATTTAGGCTAGGTCTTAGGTCCTTTTTATAATGTTTGTGAGTTGTTTTAGACCGTCGATGGAGCTTGATTCAATAATAGCCGTTCGTTTGAAGGAGCGGCCAATCCGGAGCTGACACCTAGCCCTAGTGACAAGGCAAGGCTCAGAAAATCGACTAAACATAGACCAGGCCAGCCAGGGTGGGCTGGGTTCGACCTGGCTCTGGGGCCAGGTCGACAACCCAGTCGACACGGGTGTCGACAGCCCTGTCGACCTCTAGCCCAGGTCGACTGCCAAGTCGACCTGGGTGCCTCAGGCGGGAATTTTCCCGCCCTGGCCAATTGGGCCCGATTTTGAATTTTAAACTTGTTTTTCTGAGCTGTTTTCGTCTGTTTTGAATTTTAACCTGAATTTTGAAACTTCCGGAGGCCATATCTTCTTCATACGGACTCCGTTTTTCGAAAACTCGGACTCTATTTCGCGTATTTTTCCGAGACGAACACAATGGCGTATCCCGTTTCCCTTAATTCTTTGATTTGAAATTAATTATACTTTAATTTGTGAATTTCACTGTTATAGAATGCACGGGGTGTTACAACATGGATAAATGATGTCTAAATGTTTCAAAATAGAAATAAAAGATAGAAATGATCTTTGTCTTCTGTTCATAAGCACACTCCAATCCAGCACATGTCTAAAATAACCTGATACCTGTCACTTGGTTGCCCGTGTAAAAATAAGGGCACCCGAGTTTGCAAGTGAAACAAACTACGAGTCAGTCATGGGACTGGTACGAGAAATCTTTACTTAACTTACCTAATAATAAGGTCAATCACAGGACCACACCGCTAACGCGGAACGGGTATACTCCACTGGATTGCCAGTGCATAAAATAAGTAAATCGTTTATCCAAAATAACACAATGCATTTTGGAAAATGAAATCATTATAAGACTCAAGTCCCATCACACAATGCAACACAAATCGGAGGATAGAGTTTTATCTTATAATGATAAAACATGCTTGATACGTATAAAATAATATTTAATATTATTATTAGTGTCTAATCAGTTTTAAATTACTGTCAAAGTAAATGTATCAATCCTAGACGGCATGGCTACCATATACTATGTCGCCATATATAGGTTTACAATCAAAACCGTAATGTCGTATTGGAAATTGGGTTTCCATCATGAGTCAAGGCTAGGGATGATCTCCTTACCGATTCGAGACACTCTAGCAAATGTCTCAGGATTCGGACGCTCGCGATCCCTTGAATCCTGCAGTGCCAGTCCACAAATAATTTTGTGGATTGGCAATTCCTGAACACACGTTTCCCGGTCCTATTGGACCTATCAATTGGCCACTATCGACCAATATATCCGAGGCCTCGTAATCCATTATCCACATAAGTAAAAATGTATGTGCTCCATACCACGACACCACTTCTAGCTAGAAAGAAACGTGTGCACTCCCTGCGTTCCCTTATACCATTTCTGACTCCTACCGGGGTGTGAGGCTCGCGAAGTAGCACTATGCACAAAGCTATGCCTAAACAGGCTGTGCTTTGATCATCAACCACAAGGCTCTGCTTTTCAACAAAAGCCTTGATCATTAGCATCTTGGCATGCCACATTGACAATCCACGCCATGCGATCAATAACTATCAATATATAACCTCTGAGCTCGTACATCTCAAAGAAGTGTGTTAAGCAAGAGAATAAATTCTCCACCACCAAAAAGATATATATCAAATAAAAATCAATTTACATGGAATGAAATCCAATGTCAAACACACATCCATTTACAAGTTCGTTCTGGGTCTGAATGAAATCTGTAACACCCTGGATTTTTGAATAATCGAATTAACTAAATTAAAGAATAATAAATCTCAGATGTGAGAATTGTGGAGATTGGGTTGCGCCGTTGTGTTTGTCTCGGAATTCTAGTGAAGATAGAGTCCGAGTTTGCGGGAAACGAGTACCGGATGAAAGAGTTATGGACGAACGAAGTTTGGTGGCAAAGTAGGAAAAAAATATAAATGCACTGGCGCACTTGGGAAGTGCGCCAGTACATATTTACACTGTCGCACCTGCCAAGTGCGCCCAGGCCGAGGCTGGAGCCTGCACAGCTTTCTGGTTCAGGCTGCACCTCTGTTAGGGTCACTCTCAAAGGGAATGCCCTAATTTTGGTGGAGGTTTATAAGTATAAGTCACAGATACACAAGACAGATATAAATACACATATTTTTGAACAGCGGAAAACAACAGCAATTTTTATTTCAACAGAATACGTGTTACACAAACCATGTCATAATTTGTCTTACAATACTTCCAAAAACATAATATCTTCATAACTGTCTTGATTACATTATTTAAAGAAGCATAAAAACATAAGTAAACTGCATAAGTACCATAATTGTTGTCCAAAGCCATAGACCAAAACGAAAAAGATCCAAGCAATACATTCTTTCTCTTCAAGCTGGATGTGAAAAATGGTCAAGCTGCGGTATTCCCTCCCTGTGGACCTGGGGGGGAAACGAAAGAAAAGAAGACGAAAGAAAAGTAGAGTCAGACATAAAGCCTGAGTAAGTCTAGGACTATTCAGTCTATGAATAAAGAACTGGGTATGATAAATATAAACTGGAAATGGGAAAGCACCATAAACTAAGTTAAGTTGTCTAGAGTCGAATATACTTATCGTACCCCATATTAATCTCTGCATCCATATAAACTAGTTCCCAACAGGCACCCCATAATCAGGGTGAAGTGATTCGTTTCTAATGATCAGCTCCTACTCGCATAGTTACATGTGTCTTACGGCCCCCGATGTTGTAGTTACCTATGCTGGTCCCACCATAGGGTGTATCAAGTCCCATGGTGGCGACCCGACACAATTCTAGAATGCACAGGTATACTACTGGTGCCCAGTGCCTTATTTTTCTGCGCCGGAGTGTGTGCACGCCCGCACCCCGTTAGAACCTACACTGCTGCACCACCGCCGTCGATTTGACCTCTTACAGTCAGCCCAGTAATCGTGCCCCACCCTGCCTAGTTCAGGGTATCCTGATACACCTTGTAGGGTTACTGCTGAAAAGGGTCCCCCGCTACTAGGTTTTCTATTTCTAGCCAACATGCTAAGTTGGTTAAGTGTTTTGTAAACCTAACCCCCAATCAGTCTGTATAGTTTAGCATGTTCCATTTTGATTAAGTATTAATTCAATTTACTTAATCCTATCAATCCTGACTCAGCCTTAATTGTCTTATTAAAGCCTCGACCTCTCACATTAGACAGGTATTGTTGTGGCTGCCTGTTGCCGGTTGGGTCCGGGCAGTCTTACGCCACAACTCAGTCTAACCTCGGGTCCTTATTGGGCTCCGTGTTTAACCACCCACATTGGATAGGTATTGTTGTGACTACTGGACAGCCGGGCGGTTCCGGGCAGGTTTACATCACAACTCAATCCAACCTCGGGTTAAACACATCGTATTTTCTAAATTTACATATTTTGTCTCTTTTCTTTTTATATGTAAATATTTGCGGCCCATTATTCAAATTCATCTTTATTGGGTAAAATTAATTTATACCACTTAATTGTTTTTCAAGGTTGTTGGCATGCGTCAAACATGCCAACACATATGTTCTATATTTTAACCCAATCGTCATTACCCCCGTTTTATACGTTCGCTACAATATAACATATGTTGGGTTTAACATTTAAACCCAACTTAGCCACATGAAAAAGGGAGGCTTATAACATGGTGTTTATATATTCTAAGTAACATAAAAAGGGGAGTGTGAACGCATGAACTTGCAACATAGCGAACTAATTAACATAAGTTTGGCACTTGTGAACTTGCATTGAAATAGCATATAATCATGGCATAAACATACCTAAACATGAAATCATGGTTTTTGATCTATTCATAAAATCATGGCATAAACATACCTAAACATGAAATCATGGTTTTTGATCTATCCATGCAAACTTGCCATTGGAATGTAAATCTAACTTAGCTATGTGTCACATATATTATCATATGATTTTGATAACAACATAGGCCTAAAACAGGTTTTTCAATTAGGCATAACACCAAGCATAGTTTAGTCATGTTCATAGAGTCAACACAAATTCACAAAGATGCTTACTTTTGTCTCTAATACAAAAGTATGGTTTTACACTTGAATCATGATGCCAATTCCAACATAAATTCACATAAGTCATAATACCCAAATGGATCCAACTACACTAAAAGTGATTATAATATATATTATATTGGCATAATAGTGAATCATAAACTTGCATGAATCTCAATTAAACTACCACAAACATGTAGTTGTTAACTTCCAACATGAATCACATACTTGCAAATATCCAATCGTGATACCACAACATCCCAAATCGTTTAGGATCAAAGCAACATACAAATATGGATTATTATCACCACAAATCAAATACAATTATATTTCTCATTTTACACAAATCAAACACAATTATTTATTCACATCGGAATAGCACTCTACTTAAAACGTATGACGAATCTTCAATTCAGGAATCTGAATTCTAAATTTGGAGATGCTATCCTTTGTTGTAGGCGTTGTTTTGATTTAATTGACGTTGCTTTAAGCTTTCGAATTGTCTCCTAATTGTCTCTCAATTTTGACGGCTATTCCTAATCTTTCCTCAGCAGCATGACGGTCTCA
Organism: Allium sativum; assembly: GCA_030737875.1. Lineage (NCBI taxonomy): Eukaryota > Viridiplantae > Streptophyta > Magnoliopsida > Asparagales > Amaryllidaceae > Allium > Allium sativum. The sequence continues at coordinate 1,044,590,989 of CM060922.1, forward strand.
TATTCATTTTTGTTTGTGTGAATTAGGTGGAGTCTTAGGTCCTTTTATAGAGTTTGTGAGTTGATTAGGACCATCGATGGAGCTTGGATGAATATTAGTCGTTCGTTTGAAGGAGAGACCAATCAGGAGCTGACACCTAGCCCTAGTGACAAGGCAAGACTCAGAAATTCGGCCAAGCATAGACCAGGCCAGCCAGGAAGGGCTGGGTTCGACCTGGCTCAGGGGCCAGGTCGACTACCCAGTCGACCCCCAGGTCGACTATGTAGTCGACCTGGGTGCCCCAGGTCGACTACCCAGTCGACCTGGGTGCCTTGGGCGGGAAAATTCCCGCCCTGGCCAATCCGGCCCGATTTTTGAAATTTGAACTTTTTTCTGAGCTGTTTTTGTCTGTTTGAATTTTAAACTGAATTCTGAAACTTCCGGATGCCATATCTCCCTCATACGGAGTCCGTTTTACGCAAACTCGGACTCTATCTCAAGCAGAATTCCGAGACGAACGCAATGGAGTATCCCGTTTCCCTTAATTCTTTGATTTGAAATTAATTATACTTTAATTTGTGAATTTCACTATTATAGAATACACGGGGTGTTACATTCTCTCCCACTTAAAAGGATTTCATCCCCGAAATCTTCAAGTTCAGGAAGAATGTACGTCCTAACATCCAAACATCCATCAAACACGAGCATCCATTGTCCTTAAAAGACTTCTAATGCTTCATGATCATATGCGAAGTGTGTGTACATGTATTTATCTAATGCAAAATCAGTCGGTCTACTGATTCAGTTGACCTCCTTAATGCAAATTATGTAAGTGTCATGAATCCATTATGTATGCAAATTTTCCTATTCATGATTCTACATGAGTGCACAATCATTCATATATAAATGCAACATCCATATGGAAACACATTAAACTCCAACCATATACGAATATAAATACATTTATGCATATGCAATATGATGTGGCTGAGCCGATCTAAAACCTAGATTGTGTGTGTATATGCAACCACGAGCAACCACTAGCAATCACTTGCATCCACTTGCAACCATCATCCATAACATGTTTCAATTACATGTTTTCATCCAAAGAGTTTCTACCTAAAAGATAAGGTCGAGGAGATATACCTAAAAAGATAGATAAAAGCGCAACTTAAGGAAAAAGAAAGATCAAAGATGTACCCTCGAAAAGAAAAGGGTAGGCTGCGCGTATTCTAGCTTCAGTTTCCCAAGTTGCGTCTCCCTCGGCGTCGCTCCACTGAACTTTGACGAGCTTGACTTCGCGGTTGCGTAGCTTCTTCACTTCCGTTCCTAATATGCGGGTTGGAGCTTTCCTCACGGTTGCTTCGCGTTCCACTTCAGCTTCTTCTAGAATATTTGGCTCTACCACTTCTGCAGATTCATGTAGACACTTTCGGAGGTGCGAAACATGGAAAACGTTGTGAACTCCGGCCAGCTTTTCGGGTAGCTCTAATCTATAGGCCATTTTCCCAATTTTGTCGATGATAGGAAACGGTCCCACGAACCTTGGTGCTAGCTTTCCTGTGGTTCCAAAATGAACAACGTTCCTTAGCGGAGATACCTTATGAAAAACTCTGTCCCCAACCTCAAATTCAAGGTCGGTCCTCCTCTTGTCGGCGTAGGATTTTTGTCTGTCTTGGGCTGTCTTCATTCTTCTCTGTATTAAGTCTACTTTTTCTGAAGTCTCTCGGATCATATCTGGTCCAAGTATGAGCTTGTCAGTAGACTCCCACCAACAAGTGGGCAATCGGCACGGTCTCCCATATAAAGCTTCGAAGGGCGCCATTCCGGTGGTTGCTTGGTAGCTGTTGTTGTAGGCAAATTCCACCAAAGGAAGATGGTCTTCCCACGTCCCTTCGAAGTCAAGGACGCACTGTCTTAAAAGGTCTTCCAAAACTCTGTTCACTCTTTCTGCCTGGCCGTCGGTTTGGGGATGATAGGCTGTGCTTAAGCATAACTGTGTGCCTACCGCTTCTTGCAGACTCCGCCAAAACTCACTTGTGAAGATAGGGTCTCGGTCACTAACAATGCTAGATGGTATTCCATGGAGTCGAACAATTTCCTTGAGGTAAAGAGATGCTAGGGATGAGGCAGTTCTTTTACTCTTGACAGGTAAGAAGTGGGTGCTTTTAGTAAGCCTATCCACTATTACCCAAATGCTAGTGTTGCCTCTTCTAGACCTAGGAAGCCCATCAATGAAGTCCATTGAGATGCTATCCCACTTCCACTGCGGGACCTCTAGAGGATGGAGCAGACCGCCAGGCTTTTTCTGTTCTGCCTTAACCTGTTGGCACACCATACACTTAGAAACGAAATCTGCCACGTCCTTCTTCATGCCGTTCCAAAAGAAAGTTCTCTTTATGTCCTTGTACATTTTATCCCCGCCTAGGTGTATCGTCATCTTGGAGTGATGTGCTTCCTCGAGAACCTTCTTTACTAAATCCCTTGTCTGTGGGATGCATAGTCTTCCGTCTCGCCTTAGCCAACCCTTGTCGTCGATGGAGTATCTGCTGAGGTGACTTGAAGTCTCACCCCTAATGAGCCTATCAATCGTCTCCACAAGCTGAGGGTCTTCGCGTTGTGCTGTCCCTATTGCGTCAACTAAAGTCGGGCGTACTTCGAGAGATGCTAGCAAACCCGGTACAAAATCGGAGGAGGGCCTAAAGTCAAAGCTGGCTATAAACTCTAGGATTTGTCTTTCAACAAACAGCGGGATTAGGGTTAGTTTATTTCGGCTCAATGCGTCTGCCACTACGTTACCTTTGCCCGGAGTGTAGGAGATCTCGAAATCGTACGAGGCAAGAAACTCCATCCATCTCTGTTGCCTCAAGTTAAGATCTTTCTACGAGAAAAGATATTTCAACGATTTATGGTCAGTGTAAAGTTCGAACTTCTCACCTAGGAGATAGTGTCACCAAGACTTGAGTGCAAAGACGATGGCAGCTAACTCAAGATCGTGGGTCGGGTAGTTCTTTTCATGCATTTTCAATTGTCTTCCACCATAAGCTACTACCCTCCCTTCTTGCATCAAGACAGCGCCTAGACCTGTCCTACATGCATCTGTATAAACTGTGAACATCTTGCTTCCATCTGGCAACGTCAAAACTGGGGCTGTTGTAAGAGCCCTTTTTAGTCGTTGGAAAGCAAATTCGCAATCCAAGTCCCAATTGAACACTAGATTCTTCTTGGTCATCTTTGTGTGCGAAGCTGTTATCTTTGCAAAGTCTCTGATGAATTTCCGATAGAAGCCTGCTAGACCGAGAAAGCTTCGGACTTCTGTTGTGTTCTTTGGTGTCTTCCAGTCCTGCACCGCTACTACCTTAGCCGGGTCTACAGCTAACCCTTCTTTGGATACTATGTGCCCAAGGAACCTCACTTCTTCTCTCCAAAAGTGGCATTTGGAGAATTTGGCTTTTAGCTGATGGACTCGCAGAGTTTCCATGATTGCCCTTAGGTGCTGAGCATGCTCTTCTTCATTCTTTGAGAAGATCAAGATATCGTCTACGAAGACCACTACGAACTTATTGAGGAAATCTCTGAACACCCTACTCATTAGGTCCACGAAGTAAGCGGGTGCGTTTGTCAATCCGAAAGGCATGACAAGCCATTCAAAGAAGCCGTCTGGGGTTCTGAATGCTGTCTTATCGATAATATCTTCAGCCACCCTTAGCTGATGAAATCCGATCGCTAAATCGAGTTGGGAGAAAACAGACGCTCCTACAAGCTGATCAAACATATAGTCAATTCTGGGGAGAGAGTGCCTATTCTTTTTCGTTAGCTTGTTGAGCTCCCTATAGTCAACACATAGACGGAGTGAACCATCCGCCTTTGTAGCGAACACCACTGGAGCGCCCCATTCTGAAATGCTCCTTCTAATGAACCCCTTCTCTAGAAGCTCTTTAATCTGTTTACTGAGCTCTTTCCTTTCCCGTGGAGCCATGTGTCTGACGGGCAACGCAACTGGCTTTACATTATCTACAAGATATATGCGGAAGTCTATCTCCCGCTTCGGAGGCAAGCCCTTCACCTCTTCACCTCTTCGAAGACATCCGGATATTCCCGGACCACTCTAACCGATTGCAAACTTTCGACAGAGGCATCTAGCGATTCAAGATAACTAAGCATAACCGCATACGAGGGATTACAAGTAATTTCCACAGTGTTACCGTGTTGGGTCAGAAGCCTAACCACCCTTTTCTCACAATCCAGGATGGCACCATTACTAGATAGCCAATCCATGCCCAAAATCAAACCATATCCCGAAAAGCCCAAAACAAAGGCACTTCATTTAAATTCTATGCTTAGAATAGAAATTTTCAATCCCACACAGATCATAGATAAATAAGCTGGGCCCCCAATTGGAATTGAGACAATTAAGGGGTCCTCTACCATTCTAGTTTCTAGGTGTAGAGATTCTACTAAAGCAGATGAGATAAAGGAGTGTGATGCGCCAGAATCAAATAAAGTGCGAACTGGGTGATCATAAAGATAAACTACACTTTCTACAGAAGTATTTATACCTCGCTGCTGCAGAGGTGGCGCTTCTAGCGCATGAACTTGTGCCCCTGCGGTGGATCCAGCCCTCTGCCCCTGCCCTCGCTTCTTTGGGCAATCCTTAGCCAGGTGGCCTGTCTCACCGCAAGAGAAGCACCCACCATTCATCTTGGCCTTCTTTTTCCGGCAATCTTTCACTAAGTGCCCCACTTTGCCACAGAAATTACACTTCCTCTTCTCTTTGTTGTCTTTCCCGCCCTTCTTAAAGTCTGTCTTCTTAGGCTGCAAACCCTCTTTCTTCCCTTGAGAGCTTTCTGCCTTTGTATCCTTCTTGCCCTTATCCTCTTCGTTCAGCAATGCCATCTGCACCAACCTTTCATACGTAGCTCCCATGGGTATATGGGTCATGGCCAAACTGTGTAATGGCTCATTTAACCCCTTGACAAAGCGGAGAGCCTTCTTGTGCGGGGTGTTGACTAGGTCCAGTCCGAACCTAGCCAGCTGATCGAACTGGTTAACATACTCTTTGACTGTCATATTCCCTTGCTTAAGAAATAAGAATTTTTCCAACTGAAGACTCCTTTCAGCTTCTGAGAGAAATTTAGCCTCAAACCTTGCCCTAAAGTCCTCCCATGTTTCCACTGGTCTTTCTGCATTGGTGACTTCCCACCAGTAGGAAGCCTCGCCTTTAAGTAGCCATACTGCCAGTTGTACCTTCTGCCTATCTTCTACCTCAAAGATGACGAATAAGTCCTCGGTTTCCTTCAGCCAATTCCTGGCTACCACGAAGGACTCAGTTCCATGAAAGTCCTTTCCTCCCATAGCTTTAAAATCTTTACATATCTTAGCAAAAGTATTTCCCAGCGGAGGGGGTGCAGGAAGAGGTTCTGCTGCAGCTGGATGATTTCCTGCAGCTGGAGGAGGATGAACAGTGGGACCTGGCTGATTAGCCCTTGCTTCTAAGAATCGTCTAAACCAACCAGGTATTGGTACACCCTCTGGCAAGTTAAGTTCTTCGGACATGCTGAAACAAAAAGGATAGATTCAAAACGATGGAAAAAAAGATAGTACCTATGGCTTTGGGGGGACTTTGCCTTTTTAAAATAAAATAATATTTTATCTTTAAAAATGCTTCTTTAAATTTTCTTTTGAAAATAAATTTTCAAAACTTTTTTTCTTATCTGGTAAACCTTGCTCTGATACCAAGTGAAACACCCCACCTCCGTTAGGGTCACTCTCAAAGGGAATGCCCTAATTTTATTAGAGGTTTATAAGTATAAGTCACAGATACACAAGACAGATATAAATACACATATTTTTGAACAGCGGAAAACAACAGCAATTTTTATTTCAACAGAATACGTGTTACACAAACCATGTCATAATTTGTCTTACAATACTTCCAAAAACATAACATCTTCATAACTGTTTTGATTACATTATTTAAAGAAGCATAAAAACATAAGTAAACTGCATAAGTCCCATAATTGCTGTCCAAAGCCATAGTCCAAAACGAAAAAGATCTAAGCAATACATTCTTTCTCTTCAAGCTGGATGTGAAAACTGGTCAAGCTGCGGTATTCCCTCCCTGTGGACCTGGGGGGGAAACGAAAGAAAAGTAGAGTCAGACATAAAGCCTGAGTAAGTCTAGGACTATTCAGTCTATGAATAAAGAACTGGGTATGATAAGTATAAACTGGAAATGGGAAAGCACCATAAACTAAGTTAAGTTGTCTAGAGTCGAATATACTTATCGTACCCCATATTAATCTCTGCATCCATATAAACTAGTTCCCAACAGGCACCCCATAATCAGGGTGAAGTGATTCGTTTCTAATGATCAGCTCCTACTCGCATAGTTACATGTGTCTTACGGCCCCCGATGTTGTAGTTACCTATGCTGGTCCCACCATGGGGTGTATAAGGTCCCATGGTGGCTACCCGACAAAATTCTAGAATGCACAGGTATACTACTGGTGCCCAGTGCCTTATTTTTCTGCGCCGGAGTGTGTGCACGCCTGCACCCCGTTAGAACCTACACTGCTGCACCACCGCCGTCGATTTGACCTCTTACAGTCAGCCCAGTAATCTTGCCCCACCCTGCCTAGTTCAGGGTATCCTGATACACCTTGTAGGGTTACTGCTGAAAAGGGTCCCCGGCTACTAGGTTTTCTATTTCTAGCCAACATGCTAAGTTGGTTAAGTGTTTTGTAAACCTAACCCCCAATCAGTCTGTATAGTTTAGCATGTTCCATTTTGATTAAGTATTAATTCAATTTACTTAATCCTATCAATCCTGACTCAGCCTTAATTGTCTTATTAAAGCCTCGACCTCTCACATTAGACAGGTATTGTTGTGGCTGCCTGTTGCCGGTTGGGTCCGGGCAGTCTTACGCCACAACTCAGTCTAACCTCGGGTCCTTATTGGGCTCCGTGTTTAACCACCCACACTGGATAGGTATTGTTGTGACTACTGGACAGCCGGGCGGTTCCGGGCAGGTTTACATCACAACTCAATCCAACCTCGGGTTAAACACATCGTATTTTCTAAATTTACATATTTTTTCTCTTTTCTTTTTATATGTAAATATTTGCGGCCCATTATTCAAATTCATCTTTATTGGGTAAAATTAATTTATACCACTTAATTGTTTTTCAAGGTTGTTGGCATGCGTCAAACATGTCAACACATATGTTCTATATTTTAACCCAATCGTCATTACCCCCGTTTTATACGTTCGCTACAATATAACATATGTTGGGTTTAACATTTAAACCCGACTTAGCCACATGAAAAAGGGGAGGCTTATAACATGGTGTTTATATATTCTAAGTAACATAAAAAGGGGAGTGTGAATGCATGAACTTGCAACATAGCGAACTAATTAACATAAGTTTGGCACTTGTGAACTTGCATTGAAATAGCATATAATCATGGCATAAACATACCTAAACATGAAATCATGGTTTTTGATCTATTCATAAAATCATGGCATAAACATACCTAAACATGAAATCATGGTTTTTGATCTATCCATGCAAACTTGCCATTGGAATGTAAATCTAACTTAGCTATGTGTCACATATATTATCATATGATTTTGATAACAACATAAGCCTAAAACAGGTTTTTCAATTAGGCATAACACCAAGCATAGTTTAGTCATGTTCATAGAGTCAACACAAATTCACAAAGATGCTTACTTTTGTCTCTAATACAAAAGTATGGTTTTACACTTGAATCATGATGCCAATTCCAACATAAATTCACATAAGTCATAATACCCAAATGGATCCAACTACACTAAAAGTGATTATAATATATATTATGTTGGCATAATAGTGAATCATATACTTGCATGATTCTCAATTAAACTACCACAAACATGTAGTTGTTAACTTCCAACATGAATCACATACTTGCAAATATCCAATCGTGATACCACAACATCCCAAATCGTTTAGGATCAAAGAAACATACAAATATGGATTATTATCACCACAAATCAAATACAATTCTATTTCTCATTTTACACAAATCAAACACAATTATTTATTCACATCGGAATAGCACTCTACTTACAACGTATGACGAATCTTCAATTCAGGAATCTGAATTCTAAATTTGGAGATGCTATCCTTTGTTGTAGGCGTTGTTTTGATTTAATTGACGTTGCTTTAAGCTTTCGAATTGTCTCCTAACTGTCTCTCAATTTTGACGGCTATTCCTAATCTTTCCTCAGCTGCATGACGGTCTCATATTCATTTTTGTTTGTGTGAATTAGGTGGAGTCTTAGGTCCTTTTTATAGAGTTTGTGAGTTGATTAGGACCATCGATGGAGCTTGGATGAATATTAGCCGTTCGTTTGAAGGAGAGACCAATCAGGAGCTGACACCTAGCCCTAGTGACAAGGCAAGACTCAGAAACTCGGCCAAGCACAGACCAGGCCAACCAGGAAGGCCTGGGTTCGACCTGGCTCAGGGGCCAGGTCGACTACCCAGTCGACGCCCAAGTCGACTATGTAGTCGACCTGGGTGCCCCAGGTCGACTACCCAGTCGACCTGGGTGCCTTGGGCGGGAAAATTCCCGCTCTGGCCAATCCGGCCTGATTTTTGAAATTTGAATTTGTTTTCTGAGCTGTTTTTGTCTGTTTGAATTTTAAACTGAATTCTGAAACTTCCGGAGGCCATATCTCCCTCATACGGAGTCCGTTTTACGCAAACCCGGACTCTATCTCAAGCAGAATTCCGAGACGAACGCAATGGCGTATCCCGTTTCCCTTAATTCTTTGATTTGAAATTAATTATACTTTAATTTGTGAATTTAACTGTTATAGAATACACGGGGTGTTACAGGCTGACCCGTGTTGTTGAGTCCATTCTGACTCCTTGCAGAGTCATTAGGGCTGACTCATCACCCCATCATAATTGAATGGTTTTGATTAACCCTAAGAACATCTGACGGCTTAAATTAATTCATAACTCTATAAAAAGACCCATAGCCACAAACCCTAAATCAGAATTAAAACAAAGACTATGGTCGTCATGCTGTTGTTTTGAGCCCTAGAGCAGCCGCCACCAAATCAAAGAGAAAGAACAGCAACCAAATCAGAACCACTCAACCCTAACAGCGATTCTTCATCAAAGGAGTGCTAATTCAACTCCAGAAATCAAAATTCAGAACTCAAGACTACTTTTGAGTTGTGAGTTCGATAATCTTAGCAAAATAATTAGTAATTTAATTAGATTAAGTTATAAAACGGATTTGTATGGATGTGATATGAAGTATTGATTGTATGTTGTAATGATGTTGTAGGATTATGATTGAAATATCTATGATGTTATGTTGTGATGCAAAGTTATGTTACTATCATCCATGTTGTAATTATATATATATATATATATATTCAAATCGTCATGTTTCTTATGCTAGTTTGTGGCATTGATTCATATGATAATCCATATGTAGGGAAGTTTAGATGTTGATTCAAACATGAACCATATACAAGTTTGGGTAGAATTACATGTGACCTTACATGATTATGGCACCTAGTTTATGTGAGAATTTAATTGAAAGCTAGGCTATGACATGATACTTTACATGTTAGATATTAGTTTACACCATTATTGTGATGTATAAATCACATATGTGAATTTACGAGTTGGACATGAATCATGTTATGTTATTACCTATGCAAGTTTAACCCCTTTAGATATAGGTTTATGACATATGCTGTCTATGCAAGTTTGTGGCCATAATTTCATCAAGTTCACACCTTTAGATTTGGATTTATGTTATACATGATGTTTATGCAAGTTTGTGGCCAATTTCTCATCAAGTTCACACCTTTAAATTTGGAACCATGACATAAGTTGTTATGCAAGTTGTAATCTTGGCCTATGCAAGTTTTAGATGTAGAACATCAATCACATATGCAAGTTCACCCCTATGTTAGATCCATGTTTTAATTATGTATGTGATGTTTTCTTATATCTCATGAGTTAGACTATTCGAGTCTAACGTATATCTTTACGTTAAACGAACAAACATACTAAGTGGGGAAAAAGGGGATAATATTAATATTTAATTGGCGTAAATGCCTTAAAAGGCATAAAATAAAATTGTGGTGAAATTGGTATGATTTTATATACCATAAATGGATGGACATAATTGAGTCAATTATGGACATCGCTAAATTTGGAATTGATTGATAATTTGAATAGGGAAATTAACTCAAATTGGTGTTGATTAATTAGGGGTAATTAATCGTCTAAGACACGAGGTTAGACTCTTTTGTGGTGTAAGACTGCCCTTACCCGCCCGACAAATCTAGCTGCCACAAATGTCAGTCTAATGTGAGAGGTCTTAGGCATAAACTAAATACGTAACAATTGTAAAGACACGAGGTTAGGCTCTTTTGTGGTGTAAGACTGCCCGGACCCGCCCGACAAATCCAGCTTCCACAAATGCCAGTCTAATGTGAGAGGTCTTTATGAAGTTACGGTCTTAATAAATTAAGAAACACTTAACCAGATAAGCATGTAGTAGGACATGAGGGGGTTAAGTGGGTGCCTTGGGTGGCATGTGGAATCTAGTGGGTGCCTTTGGTGGCATTTGGAAATACGATTAGAAACACTTAACCAAAATATGAAACATGTAATTGAAACATGAATAAGAAGTGGGTTAAGTGGGATGTACTAGAGGGGACCAAGCTTAGGTGGATAGCTTGTGTCAAGTAATGGGGACTCGTTTCAACCAGTAACCTATACGTATCTTTGTGGGCTCGACCCAAGTCGAGGACGGGACACGCATACTGGGCTTGACTATAAGAGGCCAAACTGGGTTAGCGGTGGCAATGCAAGTCCAACGGGTTCATATGCGTGTGTGGACCCGGGCTGGTAGGTAAGACATTGTTGCATCGTGTAGGTATAAGCCGTGCATTCTTTGCTGTATCGGGTTGCCACTTTGGGGAGTGATACACCCCACTGTGGGGCCATCACGGGTATCTACGAGTTAGGGAGCCGATCGCTTGGGGGTAGTGGGTACACCTAGTGGAGATAGGGGCAGACGGCACCTATGAAGGCAGCTAGGGGTGCACGAAACTACCATTATCATTATTAAGTCTGTAGGCGGGATCAATCTTAGGTTGACTAGTAGTGGTGCAGTATACTAGTGGCGGTGCAGTTTAGGAATTATCCCATAGTGTTGGTGTAGTTCGGTAATTATCCTATAGTAGTTTAGGTGCGCTTTAACGATATCGTAATACATCTTGTTTCCTCGTTTACTCTGTTATACTCAATGGTTCATGGTCATTTCCCTATTTTCCCAACTTATGCCTTAGCCTAGTTACTTTGTTAATTATATTGTTAGAATTATCGCACTCGCCAGACTTTATGTCTGACCCCCTTTTTCCATCTCTTTCCTTTTCCCCCTCTCCAGGTGCTCAAGTTGGAACTAGCACCAGTGGAGCTTGATCTTGGACTGCTTTAGAAGATTTCTTGGACCGCTGAAGTAAAGTTCAGCTTCTCTTTATTTATGGCTATTTAATGTTGGGGATTATGTCTTTCAGTTTATGTACTTTGTTTTATCAAGATGGATATGATGTACTTGACTTTGGTTTATGGTTTTGATGATGTAGTCAAACATATGGGTTTATCCGCTGCAATGAAATAAAGTTTTAATTTTCAAGTACTGCTTTATATCTGTCTTGTTGTGATTTTCTATTCTATACTTGTATAAAATGCTCCATGGAAGTTAATGCATTCCCTTTGTGAGTGACTTTAATGGACGTGGGGTGTTACATGTGGTATCAGAGCTGAAGGTTACCAGAACAGATATGAATTTTTGAAAAACTATTTTTCAAAACAATTTTTATAAAGAAGTACCTTCAAAAGTATGATTTAAGGAAAGTATTTTCAAAAGAAAAGTATATTTTGGAAAGCATAACCCCAAGAGCCATGTATCTTTCCTTTAGTCCTTTTTGTATTGAATCTTTCCTTTTTCGTTTCAGCATGTCTGAAGCATCTGAGATACCAGAGGGCGTTCATGTGCCCGGTTGGTTCCGTCAATATCTTGAGGCTAGGGCCGCCGCCGCAGGTCTAGCAAATCCTCCTCCTCTTCCTCCTCCTCCTCGTGTCGATAATTTCGCAAAGATATGTAAGGACTTTAGAGCTATGGGTGGAAAACCTTTTCACGGGACGGAGACATTTGTTGAAGCTAGTAACTGGCTAAAGAAGGTGGAAGAATTGTTTGGAATTTTTGAAGTGGATGACGGAAGGAAAGTCCAGCTAGTTGCGTGGCTAATGAAGGATGAGGCCTCGTTTTGGTGGGAGGTCACAAATGGGGGTCGCCCAGTCGAAACATGGCAAGATTTTAGGTAGAGATTTGAGGAAAAATTTCTCTCATGGGCTGAAGAGAATCTATACATGGAAAGGTTCTTGTCACTGAAGCAAGGGAATTTATCGGTGAAAGAGTACGTTAACAAATTCAACCAATTGGCAAGGTTTGGCTTAGACTTGGTGAACACTCCAGAAAAGAAGGCTCTAAGATTTGTTAAGGGTTTAAACGAGCCGTTCCATGGGTTAGCTATGACCCACATTCCCATGGGGGCTACCTTTGAGAGGTTAGTTGACATGGCACTCATGCATGAAGAGGAGAAGGGCGCCAATGCTAATAAGGCACCCGAGAAGAAAGGGGATCAAAAGAAGTCGCAACAGCAATAACAAAACAAGAAAGGTGGCAAAGGCAATAATGCTAAGGGGAAGAAGAAATGCTTTAACTGTGGGACACCCGGCCATCTAAGAAAAGTTTGTAGGAAGAAGAAGAAGACCGGTTGTTTCCACTGTGGCGAAGCAGGACATCTTATTAAGGACTGCCCAAAGAAAGGGAAGGAGGTAGGGTCTACCTCGGGAGGACAGGTGCAAGCTCTTATGGCACCCGGGAAGACAAGGGGACAAGTTCAAGTTCTCGAGATCCCACCGCTGCAAGCACGAGGTAGAGAAATTTCCGCTGAAAGTTTAGTTTTTCTGTTTGATCATCATGTCCGTACTTTATTCGATTCTGGCGCATCGCATTCGTTTATCTCTGCATCATTAGTTGAAACACTGCACCTAGATACTAGTCTTGTTACTGATCCCTTAGTAGTCTCAAATCCTATTGGTGGTTCGGCTCATCTTTCTATGATTTGTCGGGATTTGAGAGTGTTTATCGTGGGCGTTGAGTTTGAATGCAACGCTTTTGTTCTTGGCTTCATGGGCTACGGTTTAATTCTAGGTATGGATTGGCTAGCTAGATATGGGGCCATCCTAGACTGTGAAAGAAGGGTAGTTAGATTGTTGACTCGTTCGGGAAAGACCCTTGATATTTCTTGTGACCCTAGAGGTCCTGTAATGCTTAGTTACCTAGAATCCCTTGACGCATCCGATGATGATTTACATTCTGTTCCCATAGTCCGTGAATATGCTGATGTCTTCGATGAGGTGAGGGGTTTAACCCCAAAACGTGAAATCGACTTTAGAATAAATCTAGTGGACAATGCAAAGTCAGTTGCATTGCCAGTGTGCCACATGGCTCCAAGAGAGAGAAGAGAACTCAGTAAGCAAGTGAAAGAATTGCTTGAGAAGGGGTTCATCAAACATAGTATATCGGAGTGGGGTGCTCCAGTAGTATTTTCCACGAAGGCGGATGGGTCCCTTAGACTTTGTGTGGACTATAGGGAGCTTAATAAACTTACTAAGAAGAATAGACACCCACTGCCGAGGATTGACGATCTTTTCGATCGGTTAGTAGGCGCCTCAGTGTTTTCGCAGTTGGACTTAGCCACTGGTTTCCATCAGTTGAGAGTGGCTGAGGATAGCATAGACAAGACTGCCTTTAGGACTCCAGACGGTTTCTTCGAGTGGCTGGTGATGCCCTTCGGTTTGACAAACGCCCCCGCATACTTTGTTGATTTGATGAGTAGGGTGTTTAGGGAGTACCTTAAAAGATTCGTGGTGATCTTTGTAGATGACATATTGATCTTTTCTAAGAGCGAGGAAGAGCATGCCCTACATCTTAGGGAAGTGTTGGAGACTCTTCGAGCGCATAGCCTTAAAGAAATTTTTTCCAAATGTCACTTTTGGAGGAAAGAAGTGTGATTCTTAGGGCACGTGGTTTCCAAAGAAGGGATAGCCATGGATCCCGCGAAGGCAGTGGCCATCCAAGATTGGAAGGTTCCTAAAAATGCTACTGAGGTGAGAAGTTTCTTAGGGTTGGCTGGCTACTATAGGAAGTTTATCAAAGATTTCGCAAAAATATCAGCTCCATTAACACGCTTGACGAAGAAGAACTTAGTCTTCACGTGGGACGTAGATTGTGATGATGCGTTCCAACGTTTAAAGAGAGCTTTGACGACAACCCCAGTTTTAGTATTGCCAGATGGGAGTAAGCCATTTACCGTTTATACAGACGCTTGTGGGATAGGACTAGGCGCAGTCCTAATGCAAGAGGGAAGGGTAATAGCCTATGGTGGAAGGCAGTTGAGAGTGCATGAAAGAAATTACCCTACACATGACCTAGAGTTGGCCGCTATTGTTTTCGCGCTTAAGTCTTGGCGTCATTATCTTCTTGGCGAGAAATTCGAATTATTCACTGATCACAAATCGCTAAAATACTTATTCTCTCAGAAGGACTTGAACTTAAGGCAGAAAAGGTGGATGGAGTTCTTAGCATCCTACGACTTCGAGATAACTTATACCCCTGGCAAGGGTAACGTAGTGGCCGATGCCTTAAGTAGAAAAAGATTATCCTTAAGTCCTTTGTTTGTTGAGCGGCGAAGTTTAGAGTTCATTTCTACGTTTGACTTTACACCTTCCATTGACTTCGTACCCGGTTTGCTAGCATCCTTAGAGGTTAGACCTACGCTTTTGGGACGGATTGGCGAGGCACAGCGAGACGACCCACAGTTGGTTGAGTTAGTAGAAAAGCTCAAAGGAGGGGAGTCATCGAGCCAACTCCGTAGGTATACCCTAGATGATAAGGGTTGGTTACGTAGGGACGGTAGACTTTGTATACCAAAAGACGATGACCTAAGGAAGACCATTCTTGATGATGCACATCGTTCGAAGATGACCATCCATCCTGGCGGGGACAAGATGTACATGGACATGAGACGAGTTTACTTTTGGGCCGGCATGAAGAAAGATGTGGCTGAGTATGTCGCTAGATGCTTGGTGTGCCAACAAGTAAAAGCGGAGCAAAAGAAGCCCGGTGGATTGCTTCATCCATTGGAGGTCCCACAATGGAAGTGGGAAAGCGTCTCGATGGACTTTATTGACGGATTACCGAGATCGAGGAAGGGTAATACGGGTATTTGGGTCATGGTAGACAGACTTACTAAGAGCACCCATTTCATTCCCGTGAAGAGTAAGAGGACTGCTCCATGGTTAGCCTCCGTATATATTCGAGAAATAGTTCGTTTGCACAGTATTCCTTCTAGCATAGTGAGCGACCGCGATCCTATTTTCGCTAGCGAATTTTGGAGAAGCTTGCAAGAGGTGGTAGGGACTCAGTTATGTTTGAGCACCGCATATCATCCTCAGACGGACGACTAGACCGAGAGGGTGAATCGTATTCTAGAGGACTTGTTGAGGTTATGTGGCTTAGATTTCGGAGGTACATGGGAGGAACATCTTCCGTTGGTAGAATTTGCATATGATAACAGCTTTCAGTCTAGCATTGGCATGGCACCATTCGAAGCTCTTTACGGACGGCCGTGTCGTTCGCCTACATGTTGGTGGGAAGCTACAGATAAGATCTTGCTTGGGCCTGATATGATTAGAGAGACTTCGGAAAAGATTGTTTTGATCCGAAGAAGGATGAAGACGGCGCAAGATAGACAGAAATCTTATGTGGATAAGAGGAGGTTAGATCTTGAGTTTGAAGTTGGGGACATGGTCTTTGTCAAAGTGTCTCCATTACGAAACGTCGTTCGCTTTGGGTCCGTTAGGAAGTTAGCACCAAGGTTCGTAGGGTCGTTTCCTATTAAGGAAAGGATTGGGCAGATGGCGTATAGAGTGGAGTTGCCCGAGAGACTTAGTGGTGTACACGACGTATTCCATGTATCACATTTGAGGAAGTGCTTGCACGAGACCGCGAAAGTGATAGAGCCGAGCTTGCTTAGAGAGGTGGAGATCAAGCGTGATGCGACGATTCGACGAGCTCCTATGCGCATTCTTGGGTCGGAGATTAAGAAATTGAGAAGTCGAGAGGTCAAGCTAGTCAAAGTGCAATGGGGAGATGATGAGAGCAACGCTACTTGGGAGACGGAAGCGAAGATGCGTTCATTGTACCCTTTTCTTTTCGAGGGTATGTCTTTTAATTTCCCCTTTATCGTTTACCTTGTACTTATCTTATCTTTAGTATGTCCTCTCACTAGTATCTTTGACCTTTAGATAGGATAATCCTATGGCTGAAACATGTGTTTGAGACATGTTATTGATGATGGATGCACGTGGATGCAAGTGTTTGCTAGTGGTTGCTCGTGGATGCATATACACACACTTTAGGCACTATATCGGCTCAGTCACTTCATATTGCATATAAATGTGTGTACATATTTAAGTAATGAATGAATAATGGTTGTATCATCATATGGATGTTGCATTTTGGTGAATGGTTGTGCACACATGTAGAAATGATATGTATCGATAAGGTTCTTTCGCATACTTAATGGACGCATGGCATTATCATGGTTTGCATTAAGGAGGTCAACTGAATCAGTAGACCGCCTGATTTTGCATTAGATAAGGAACATATACACACACTTCTTTCATATGTTCATACAGCATTAGAAATTTTATAAGGACAATGGATGCCGTGTTTGATGGTTGAGTAGATGGTTGTTTGGATGGTAGGATATACATTCTCCTTAACTTGGAGATTTCGGGGGCGAAATCCTTTAAGGAGGGGAGAATGTAACACCCCGAATTTTTGAATAATCGAATTAACTAAATTAAAGAATAATAAATCTCAGAAGTGAGAATTGTGGAGATTGGGTTGCGCCATTTTGTTCGTCTCGGAATTCTAGTGAAGATAGAGTCCGAGTTTGCGGGAAACGAGTACCGGATGAAAGAGTTATGGACGAACGAAGTTTGGTGGCAAAGTAGAAAAAAAATGCACTGGCGCACTTGGGAAGTGCGCCAGTACATATTTACACTGGCGCACCTGCCAAGTGCGCCCAGGCCGAGGCTGGAGCCTGCACAGCTTTCTGGTTCAGGCTGACCCGTGTTGTTGAGTCCATTCTAACTCCTTACTGAGTCATTAGGGCTGACTCACCACCCTATCATAATTGAGTGGTTTTGATTAACCCTAAGAACATCCGACGGCTTAAATTAATTCATAACTCTATAAAAAGACCCATAGACACAAACCCTAAATCAGAACTAAAACAAAGACTATGGCTGTCATGCTGTTGTTTTGAGCCCTAGAGCAGCCGCCACCAAATCAAAGAGAAAGAACAGCAACCAAATCAGAACCACTCAACCCTAACAGCGATTCTTCATCAAAGGAGCGCTAATTCAACTCCAGAAATCAGAATTCAGAACTCAAGACTGCTTTTGAGTTGTGAGTTCGATAATCTTAGCAAAATAATTAGTAATTTAATTAGATTAAGTTATAACACGGATTTGTATGGATGTGATATGAAGTATTGATTGTATGTTGTAATGATGTTGTAGGATTATGATTGAAATATCTATGATGTTATGTTGTGATGCAAAGTTATGTTACTATCATCCATGTTGTAATTATATATATATATTCAAATCGTCATGTTTCTTATGCAAGTTTGTGGTATTGATTCATATGATAATCCATATGTAGGGAAGTTTAGATGTTGATTCAAACTTGAACTATATACAAGTTTGGGTAGAATTACATGTGACCTTACATGATTATGGCACCTAGTTTATGTGAGAATTTAATTGAAAGCTAGGCTATGACATGATACTTTACATGTTGGATATTAGTTTACACCATTATTGTGATGTATAAATCACATATGTGAATTTATGAGTTGGACATGAATCATGTTATGTTATTACCTATGCAAGTTTAACCCCTTTAGGTATAGGTTTATGACATATGTTGTCTATGCAAGTTTGTGGCCATAATTTCATCAAGTTCACACCTTTAGATTTGGATCTATGTTATACATGATGTTTATGCAAGTTTGTGGCCAATTTCTCATCAAGTTCACACCTTTAAATTTGGAACCATGACATAAGTTGTTATGCAAGTTGTAATCTTGGCCTATGCAAGTTATAGATGTAGAACATCAATCACATATGCAAGTTCACCCCTATGTTAGATCCATGTTTTAATTATGTATGTGATGTTTTCTTATATCTCATGAGTTAGACTATTCGAGTCTAACGTATATCTTTACGTTAAACGAACAAACATACTACGTGGGGGAAAAAGGGGATAATATTAATATTTAATTGGCATAAATGCCTTAAAAGGCATAAAATAAAATTGTGGTGAAATTGGTATGATTTGACATACCATAAATGGATGGACATAATTGAGTCAATTATGGACATCGCTAAATTTGGAATTGATTGATAATTTGAATAGGGAAAGTAATTCAAATTGGGGTTGATTAATTAAGGGTAATTAATCGTCTAAGACACGAGGTTAGACTCTTTTGTGGTGTAAGACTACCCGGACCCGCCCGGCAAATCCAGCTGCCACAAATGCCAGTCTAATGTGAGAGGTCTTAGGCATAAACTAAATACGTAACAATTGTAAAGACACGAGGTTAGGCTCTTTTGTGGTGTAAGACTGCCCGGACCCGCCCGGCAAATCCAGCTGCCACAAATGTCAGTCTAATGTGAGAGGTCTTTATGAGGTTACGGTCTTAATAAATTAAGAAACACTTAACCAGATAAGCATGTAGTAGGACATGAGGGGGTTAAGTGTGGGTGCCTTAGGTGGCATGTGGAATCTAGTGGGTGCCTTGGGTGGCATTTGGAAATACGATTAGAAACACTTAACCAAAATATGAAACATGTAATTGAAACATGAATAAGAAGTGGGTTAAGTGGGATGTACTAGAGGGGACCAACCTTAGGTGGATAGCTTGTGTCAAGTAATGGGGACCCGTTTCAACCAGTAACCCATACGTATCTTTGTGGGCTCGACCCAAGTCGAGGACGGGACACGCATACTGGGCTTGACTGTAAGAGGCCAAACTGGATTAGCGGTGGCAACGCAAGTCCAACGGGTTCATATGCGTGTGTGGACCCGGGCTGGTAGGTAAGACGTTGTTGCATCGTGTAGGTATAAGCCGTGCATTCTTTGCTGTATCGGGTTGCCACTTTGGGGAGTGATACACCCCACTGTGGGGCCAGCACGGGTATCTACGAGTTAGGGAGCCGATCGCTTGGGGGTAGTGGGTACACCTAGTGGAGATAGGGGCAGACGGCACCTATGAAGGCAGCTAGGGGTGCACGAAACTACCAATATCATTATTAAGTCTGTAGGCGGGATCAATCTTAGGTTGACTAGTAGTGGTGCAGTATACTCGTGGTGGTGCAGTTTAGGAATTAACCCATAGTGTTGGTGTAGTTCGGTAATTATCCTATAGTAGTTTAGGTGCGCTTTAACGATATCGTAATACATCTTGTTTCCTCGTTTACTCTGTTATACTCAATGGTTCATGGTCATTTCCCTATTTTTTCCAACTTATGCCTTAGCCTAGTTACTTTGTTAATTATATTGTTAGAATTATCGCACTCGCCAGACTTTATGTCTGACCCCCTTTTTCCATCTCTTTCCTTCCCCCCCCCCCCTCCAGGTGCTCAGGTTGGAACTAGCACCAGTGGAGCTTGATCTTGGACTGCTTTAGAAGATTTCTTGGACCGCTGAAGTAAAGTTCAGCTTCTCTTTATTTATGGCTATTTTAATGTTGGGGATTATGTCTTTCAGTTTATGTACTTTGTTTTATCAAGATGGATATGATGTACTTGACTTTGGTTTATGGTTTTGATGATGTAGTCAAACATATGGGTTTATCTGCTGCAATGAAATAAAGTTTTAATTTTCAAGTACTGCTTTATATTTGTCTTGTTGTGATTTTCTGTTCTATACTTACTTAAAATGCTCCATGGAAGTTAATGCATTCCCTTTGTGAGTGACATTAATGGACGTGGGGTGTTACAAAATCGAAGACACCTTATTCCTCGTCCCGTACGTTCAATACGGAAGAGAGGTGCTCGCTTATCCGGACAATCAATAAGTACGTATGGACAACTACAACTGCAACCCTTTCAAGGCAGCAACTCCAATCAAAGGCATCACTAGTTGCCCATTTGATGTGAAGATCGCCAGTCTTCAAACACCGTGTTCAATATCTTTGATTTAAATCGTCGCATAATTATTTGAAATGAGATTGAACTCGGTCTTTTCAAATAATTCTCGAATATATATAATTTAAATCGTCTTATATCGTTAATATTATTTTATAACGATTTATCTCTATTTTTATTTATATAAAAATAGTCCAATTTAATTTAACGACGCTTCGGGTCAATAAGCGGCCCTGGCGCTGTTTTTACCCAAATTTGATTTACACATTTCTCAAACCCTAACCGTTGCATTTTTAACAAATTTTATATCGTTGGAAAGATCTTCCCAAAGCGGACCCAATGGTTTCAGTTTTGTGAAAATCCGACAGTCGGATCTTTCGGTATAACCGTTTAAAGTTACGATTTCGAAACGCGAACTCCCGTGCGTGATTCGTTTTATTTTAATTTATATTTATATATATATAATTATATATAAATATAAATCATTCGACGATTTCAACAATGTTTTAAACATGCCAAATAAAAGAATGTTTCATTTTGCATAACCGTTTAAATGTTTCTAATGATCCATAAAAACGAATATTGTATTTGCAAACAAATTCCTATATTTTTTTACTATCGAATAAAAGAGAAGTTTTATTTGCAAACATTTCCAATATTTTCTAATGTCAAATAAAAATGTAATTTATTTACATACTTCACTACATGTTTCTAATGTCAAATAAAAATGTAATTTATTTACATTGACTCACTACATGTTTCTAATGTCAAATAAAAATGTATTTTATTTACATTACTTTTTCTACATTTCTAATGTCATATAAAAATGTATTTATTTACATTACATTTTCTACATTTCTAATGTCATATAAAAATGTATTTTATTTGCATTACATTTTTACATTTCTAATGTCATATAAAAATGTATTTTATTTACATTACATTTTCTACATTTCTAATGTCATATAAAATGTATTTTATTTGCATATATTCACTACATGTTTCCTAATGTCAAGTAAAATGTAATTTATTTGCATACATTCACTACATATTTTACAATTCTAGCGACAAAATAAAAGACACATAAAAATGATATTCTTATTTTGTATACAATTCTAATGTATAACATGACATTTATGTTTATTTTAATTTGTACAAATTCTAAGGTATAATACAACATAAAAATGTTTATTTCTATTTTGTATACGCTTCTAATGTATAACATAACCTAAAAATGTCTATTTTAATTTGTATACAAATTCTAATGTATAACATAACATGACACATATAAAAATGTTTATTTTAATTCGTATACAAATCTAATGTATAACATAACATAAAAATGTCCCATTTAAATTGTATACAATTCTAATGTATAACATGACGATAAAATGTCTCTTTTAAATTGTATAAAATTCTAATTTAACAAAACAATTAAAAATGATGACTCTATTTTATTGACAATTCTATCTCAACAAAACAATAAAAATGATAATTTTGTTTTGTTGACAATTCTATTTCAACAAAACAATAAAAATGATAAATTTGTTTTGTCGACAATTCTATTTCAACAAAACAATAAAAATGATAATTTTGTTTTGTCGACAATTCTATTTCAACAAAACAATGAAAAAGGTAAATTTGTTTTATTTCAACAAAACAATAAAAATGATGACTTTGTTTTGTAGACAATTCTATTTTGACAAAACAATAAAAATGATAACTTTGTTTTGTCGACGATCCTACTTCAACAAAACAATAAAAATGATGACTTTGTTTTGTTGAAAATTCTCAACAAAAAAATAAAAATGATGACATTGTTTTCCCGACAATTTTATTTCAATAAAACAAAAAAAATGATAACTTTGTTTTGTCGATAATCGACAGGTCTATTTCAACAAAACTATAAAAATGATAAATTTTGTTTTGTTGACAATTATATTTCAACAAAACAACAAAAATGATAATTTTGTTTTGTCGACAATTCTATTTCAACAAAACAATAAAAATGAAGAATTTTGTTTTGTTGACAATTCTATTTCAACAAAACAATAAAAATGATTTTTTTTTTTTTTGTTGATTCAACTTCAACAAAAATGACAATTTTATTTTTTCAATTCTATTTCAACACAAATCTATTCAACAAAAATGATATTTTTGTTTTAACACAAATCTATTAAACAAAAATGATGTTTTTGTTTTAACACAAATCTTATTCAACAAAATGATATTTTTGTTTTAACTATTTTCTTTCAACAAAAAATGTTATTTTTGTTTTGACTATATTTCAACAAAAAATGTCATTTTTGTTTCCACTATTTTATTTCAACAAAAAATGTTATTTTTGTTTCAACTATTTTATTTCAACAAAAAATATTATTACTATTTTCAACAAAAAAAACGTTATTTTTTTTCAACTATTTTATTTCAACAAAAACGTTATTTTTGTTTCAACTATTTTATTTCAACAAAAAACGTTATTTTTGTTTCGACTATTTTATTTCAACAAAAAACGTTATTTTTGTTTCGACTATTTTATTTCAACAAAAAATGTTATTTTTGTTTCAACTATTTTATTTCAACAATGTTTCAACAATTTTATTTCAACAAAAAATGTTATTTTTGTTTCAACTATTTTATTTCAACAAAAATGATCCATCAAATCAATAGATATACATAACAACATCATCAACCCAAATCGAATCATGTATAACAACAAATTGAATTTAACAACGGATTGGTAAAGATTTCTAAACACAATCATAATTAATTAATTTGAATTATATATAAAAAAAAGAATTCTCACAGTGATTCTGAATTCTGTATAATTCAGAATTAAATTAGCCCCAAATTTAATTCTGATTTGATCCAAATTCGTTCTAGTCTGTCCTGAAATGTAGATCTTAAATTTACGATCCCAACGGTTCTGAAATTGTCAAATTCTGTAATCGTATGAACAAGATATGAATTTATTTGTATTGTTAATTTTTTTTAATTAATTAATTAATTTAAAATGAAAATAACCTCTTCTTCCTCCTACAGATCAAAGCCGCACTCCTTCTCTATTTTGTTCAAAACTTGGGCTCTCGACTACTTCCAAATCATGAAAGGTTGGCATGATCAGATCGCACCATGACGGAGAGCACGAGAAGGCGCACCAGGGGGGCCCACGTGGTGGAGATCGATCATGATAGGGGTGCGGCGGTGCGTAAAACGATGGCACTTCGAGGTGCAAAAACTTGACGAAGACACCACTAAAATTTTCAAATCGGGCTTGGTTATGAAGGTAGAAGGAATCTCTACAAAAACCTTAACTGGAGTGAGAGATTTCGTTGAAGGAATTTGGAGTTATTGGAGGGGGAAGCAAGGAGCGGTGCTCACCACTGAAAACGAGGGCGGCGGCTTATGTTTGAAATTAGGTTAGGATAAATTATTATTTATAATAAAATATTATTAAATTTCTTAGTTCGCAAAAAACCCATTAATTCTCAATAGCTCCAAATTCAGCCCAACGAGAGTTGTCCCTAACTAAATACCCCTGCTCCGGACATAATGGACTAGGTCCTGTCATCCCATTCGACTGTTTTCAGCTTGTTTTCTTCAAATTAAAATATAAATCATTTAATTATTTAATTTGGTCATACATTTAAATTTACAAGGCCACATACGGAATCCAAAAATTCCCGAAAAATAAATCTAGCATGTTTTGACGATACGATCCTAACAAAATTAATTTCATCGAATTTGGAGACCGTTTGAAAAATGGCCCCTTTAACGGTCGATTAAATTCAATAGAAATTACCGAACACAGTTTAATTTACCACGCTCAGATATTTATTCCAAAAATTATGGAAAATTAAACTTAACAATAATTTGACATTCTGGATCCAAAAAAATGGGTACGTCGAAAATGGAGGTCGTTTGTAAAATGACTATTTTTTATAGCTTTAATATTATTTAAAAATGGAATTTTTAAATTTTGGCACATTTTCCAACAAAATTCCGTAAAAACAAAAATTTTAAATTGGTTCTGATTTTCTGGGTTGTTACAATCTCCCCCACTTAAAAATAATTTCGTCCCCGAAAAGGAAACAATAGTAAAGTAGGAAACAAAACGGAAAATGCAAAATATTGTAAATGTACCTCTACACAAGAGTTACTCGGAGATGTCCACTCTGCACTTGGGATAAGCCTGTTTGATGTTATCCTCAATCTCCCATATACAGTCTCTAGGATCCCCGCTCCACTGCACTTTAACTAAGTGGATCATCTTGTTCCTCGGAATTTTGGTTTCTTTGCCAATAATTTTTACTGGCTCCCTTCTTACTGCTAAGCTCGGGGTAATCTCCAAATCTTGTTGTGTTGCTTCCTCCACAATCAAGTCTAGATCATGTACATGCTTTTGGAGTTTAGGCACATGGAATACATCATGCACCCCTGGTAACCAATCAGGCAACTGAACCGTATAAGCGAGAGTTCCAATCCTTTCGAGAATAGGAAATGGACCAATGAATCTCAGCGCCAACTTTCCAGTCTTCCCAAACGAACTACACCTCTCCGTGGGGAAACCCTCAAGTACACATAATCACCAACAAAGAATTCTAAATCCCTTCTTCGTGAGTCAGTGTAGCTCTTCTGTCGTCTCTGAGCAGTCAGAAGTCGCTTCTTAATAAAATCAACTTTATCTGAAGCTTCACGTATCATGTTGGGACCCAATACTAACTGATTCCCTGGTTCCACCCAACATGCGGGAGATCTACATGGCCTGCCATGTAATGATTCAAATGGCGACATCTGCAAGCTTGCTTGATAACTGCTATTATCAGAGAACTCAACCAAATGCAAGTGATCTTCCCATGACCCGCCAAAATCAAGTATGCATGCCCGCAACATGTCTTCTATTATACGGTTTACCCTCTCAGTCTGGCCATCTGTCTGAGGATGATAAGCGATGCTCAGATTCAACTTTGTACCCAGCTACTCTTGGAATTCTTCCCAGAATTTACTAGCAAATACCGGACCACGATCACTAACAATACTGTTGGGAACTCCATGTAGTCTGACAATCTCTCTGAAATAAAGCTGCCCAGACTTCGAGCTGTTCTACTAGATCGGACAGGAATAAAATGGGCGGTCTTCGTGAAACGATCTACAATCACCCATATACTGTCATTCCCTTTTCTGGTCCGGGGCAAGCCATCAATGAAATCCATAGAAATTTGATCCCATTTCCAACATGGAACCTCTAGCGGTTGCAACAATCCTACGGGCTTCTGTTGATCACTTTTAACTTGTAGACAAGTGGAACATCTGCTAACATATATGGAAACATCTCTCTTCATAGATCTCCACCAGAACGTGCATTTGAGGTCATGATACATCTTGCTCACCCCTGGATGAACACTAAGCTTAGATTTGTGACATTCATCCATAACTTCCTTTCTGAGCTCAGGAATGTTCGGAACACAAATTCGGCCTAATAGCCTCAGAACCCCTTTGTTGTCAATCTGGAAACTCATGGGTTCGCCTTCCCAAACTCTTTTGCTAATTCTCTGGATAAATTCATCATTCTTATGAAGAGCAGAGACCTTATCAATCAATGAAGGTTTAATGATGAGATTGGCGATGATAAGATTGGTGATGACCGCATTCTTCCTGCTGAGCGCATCGGCTGCAACATTGGCTTTCCCCAGAGTATAAAAGATGTCCAGATCATAGGCTGCAAGAAATTCTAACCAACATTGCTGCCTCAAATTCAATTCCTTTTGGGTGAACAGATACTTCAAGGATTTATGATCTGTATATAATTCGAACTTCTCACCCGAAAGATAGTGCCTCCATATCTTTAAAGCAAACACGATGGCCAACAACTCAAGATCATGAGTGGGGATCTCTTCTCACGCGGCTTCAACTGACGGATGGCATAAGCAACTACTTTGCCTCTTTGCATTAAGACCGCACTAATACCTTCAATAGAAGCATCAGTATAGACTGTCAAATCTTGATTGCCATCAATAATGGTCAACACGGAGTAGTGGTCAACCTCTATTTTAGCTCTTGGAAAGCTGTCTCACATTTAGGTGTCCATTCAAAATTTTGTATGCTTCTTGGTTAGTTTCGTCAATGGACAAGATAGCTTCAAAAAATCTTTAACGATTTTCTGATAATAACCAGCCAATCCTAGGAAACTTCTGACTTCAGTAGGAGTGCTAGGCTGCTTCCAATCTCGAATGGTTGAGATCTTTCCTGGGTCTACTGAAATTCATTTCTTCGATACAACATGACCGAAGAACTTCACTTCTTCTTGCCAGATTATGCATTTAGAGAATTTGGCTTTCAACGCATTCTTTCTCAGAATTTCGAAAACTTCTTTTAGATGTTTTTCATGCTAAGCAGTGGATTTAGAGAAGACTAAGATGTCATCGATGAAAACCAACACAAATTTATTCAAGACAACGCGAAATACTCTGTTCATTAGATCGAAAAAGTAAGCAGCAGTGTTACATAAGCCGAACGACATTACTACCCACTCATAGAATAAGTTTGTCCCTCTGAATGTTGTCAAAGGAACACATTCTTCGGCAATGCGCAATTGATGGAAACTTGTAGCTAGGTCCATCCTAGAGAATGCTTGTGCTCCATTCAAGCGGTCTAATAGATCATCAATACGCAGCAATGGATATTTTTTTTCCAGCGTTTTTTTATTGAGGTCACGGTAGTCCACACAAAATCAGAGAGTACCGTCTGACTTTGGGACAAACATCACTGCTGCACCCCAATTTGAGAAGCTAAGCCTGATCAGACCTTTCCACAAAAGCTGTTTAGTTCGATTGCTCAGCTCTTCTTTTTCATTCGGCATCATTCTCTGAATAGCATGCACCACTGGCCTTGCATTCTAAACTAAGTCAATCCTGAAGTCAATTTCTCTTCGCGAAGGTAAGCTATCAACTTCTTCAAACACATCCGCATAATCTTTAACAACATGAATATTCTCAATAGAAGTAGGAGTAACTTTTAGAGAAGACTAGAATTCTTTCCTATTAGTTGTTGAGCCGTGGCATGGTATAACAATAATATCTAAGAATTTGGTTTAAATTTTGACTATTGTTTCAGCGCAAAATACCTTCGCCTCATATTTCGTTAGCCAATCTAGTCCAAGTATAATATCATATCCGGAAAAATTCATGACGATCAAGTCAAAAGGGAACTGGAAATAGGAATAAGAAACAGGCACTCTACAATATAGACCGAGAATAAGAGAACCTCCTATCAGATTATGGACACTAATCGATTCTTTAAGGTTTCTTGGTTTCTGTTTTAACTTTTTAATTGTGTCATTAGAAATGAAACTTCATGATGCACTAGTGTTAAACAATACAGTAATAGGAATATTCTTAATAGTAAGGGTGCCTCCCAAGGCACCTGGTTTACCTGCGCCTTCGGAAGAAGCTGGTGCATCCGCTCCATCATATACATGAGCCACCTCAGATTTCTTCAGCAGTGGACAATTATTGATAAGATGTCCTGGCTTGTGGCAATTAAAGCATTCTCTGGTACCGTGAAAATTCTGGCTGGGCCCTGACTCATTCCTCCTTGGCCTTTTTGGAGCTCTGCATTCGTAATTAAAGTGTCCCATCTTCTGGCAGTTAAAGCATCTAGCTTTGGCCTTTTTACTTCCTTGAGGCTTGGCAGCTGAAGAGTTGCTCGCCTCTGGCTTCTTATCTGACTGCTTCCTCTTATTATTAGTTTGATTCCTCTCCCAATCCTACTGAGAATTCTTGTCATTTTCCTCATATCGACATGCCATCTCAACCACCTCATTAAATGGAAGCTTAATATGTTTTGTCACTCTGTTGAGTACTTCCTTGAAAGGCCATTAATGAACCTTTTATTCTTCTGGAATGAGTCCTGAATTAATTCAAGAGCATATCA
The DNA here is from genome assembly GCA_030737875.1 of Allium sativum. Classification (NCBI taxonomy): domain Eukaryota; kingdom Viridiplantae; phylum Streptophyta; class Magnoliopsida; order Asparagales; family Amaryllidaceae; genus Allium; species Allium sativum. The sequence goes on from CM060922.1 coordinate 1,044,619,282, forward strand.
TGAAAGCTCCTCAAATTTCTGCACATACTCAAAAACAGTTTGATCTCCTCGTTGCAAGTTACCAAACTGATCATAAAGACGCTCGACTTCTTGCCGAGGAATGAATTTCTCATTAAAAAGTTCCTAAATTTTGTCCAAGACGTGTCGGTATCAGTACCTCCAATCGTAATAGTCTCCCACCAATTTTGAGCCTCATCCTTTAGTAGCCATGATGCCATGAATCGCTTACGGTGGTCTTCAAGTTCCAAGCCCCTGAATATCTTTTCACATGTCTTGAGCCATGCCTAGCTTCCATCACTGTCTCATGGCCCGTGAACGGCACCCCACTCAAATTTCTGAACTTCTTAGCTATCTTGTCTAGGTCAAAAGGCAGTGGGGGTGGAGGTGGCGGTGGTGCTACTGCCTCGGGATTGGGATGATCCTGAGCAGTGGGGGTTTCACCCCTTCCCGGTCCTCTGGCTCCGACTCTTCTTCTGGCTCTAGCTCTCGTACTCATTTTTTAGTTAGTTCTGTACCATCAAGGAAAGAGTCAGATCAACAGAAATGATAATTTTTTATAAGGAAAGGTAAAAATAAAGGACATATTGAAAGACGATGATGTAATGACTGATTAATATGTGCTATTCTACTGTACTCAATCTAGGACATTACTAATCCTATCTCTAATGAGCTACTCGCCTTAGAATACTGTTGATTCTATCTAGACGAATTATTTTAAATATGTTATAAACAGAAGGTAAGGTTAACCATTAGCTCTGATACCAACTATGACAACCCCAAATTTCCGTAGTACGAAAGCAAGAATAATCAGTGGAATATAACACATTTACAACAATAGCATATTACAGATATCAGTATAACACATAAATCATAGTAGCGGGAAACAGAAATGTCATCACATCAGAACATCAGAATGTCAGAGTGCACAGTTACAAGATGCAACATAGCATATAAAAGTCTCAGCGGGAAGAAATAAGTCTAAACACCATCAAGTACAACATGGATAAATGATGTCTAAATGTTTCAAAATATAAATAAAAATAGAAATGATCTTCGTCTTCTGTCCATAAGCATACTCCAATCTAGCACATGTCCAAAATAACCTGATACCTGTCACTTGGTTGCCCATGTAAAAATAAGGACACCCGAGTTTGCAAGAGAAACAAACTATGAGTCAGACATGGGACTGGTATGAGAAATCTTTACTTAACTTACCTAATAATAAGTCCAATCACAAGACCACATCGCTAATGCGGAACGGGTTTACTCCATTGGATTGCCAGTGTATAAAATAAGTGAATCTTTTATCCAAAATAACGCAATGCTTTTTAGAAAATGAAATCATTATAAGACTCAAGTCCCATCACACAATGCAACGCAAACCGGAGGATAGATTTTTACCTTATAATGATCAAACATGCTTGATACGTATAAAATAATATTTAATATTATTATTAGTGTCTAATCAGTTTTAAATTACTATCAAAGTAAATGTATCAATCCTAGACGGCATAACTACCATATACTATGTCGCCATATATAGGTTTACAATCAAAACCGTAATGTCGTATTAGAAATTGGGTTTCCATCATGAGTCAAGGCTAAGGATGATCTCCTTACCGATTCAATACATTCTAGCAAATGTCTCAGGATTCGGACGCTGGCAAACCCTTGGATCCTGCAGGGCCGGTGCACAAATGCTTTAGTGGATTGGCAATTCCTGAACGCACGTTTCCCGGTCCTATTGGACCTATCAATTGGCCACTATCGACCAATATATCAGAGGCCTCGTAATCCATCATCCACATAAGTAAAAATGTCTGGGCTCCATACCATGACACCACTTCTAGCTAGAAAGAAACGTGTGCACTCCCTGCGTTCCTGTAACCCGTTTCTGGCACCTACAGGGGTGTGAGGCTCGCGAAGTAGCGCTATATACAAAGTTATGCCTAAACAGGTCATGCTTTGATCATCAACCACAAGGCTCTTCTTTTCAACAAAAGCCTTGATCATTAGCATCTTGGTATGCCATATTGACAATCCACGCCATGCGATCAATAATTATCAATGTATAACCTCTGAGCTCGTGCATCTCAGAGAAAGGTATTAAGCAAGAGAATAAATTCTCCGCCACCAAACAGATATATATTAAACAGAAATCAATTTACATGGAATGAAATCCAATGTCAGATACACATCCATTTACAAGTATGTTCTGGGTCTGAACGAAACCGGAGACACCTTATTCCTCGTCCTGTATGTCCAATACGGAAGAGAGGTGCTCGCTTATCCGGACAATCAACAGGTACGTCTGGACTACCACCACTGTAACCCTTTCAAGGCAGCAACTCCAATCAAAGGCATCACTAGTTGTCCATTCGATGTGAAGATCGTCGGTCTTCAAACAAGATTTTCAATATCTTCAATTTAAATCGTCGCATAATTATTTGAAACGAGATTGAACTCGGTCTTTTTAAATAATTCTCGAATATATAAAATTTAAATCATTAATATTATTTTATAACGATTTATCGCTGTTTTTATTTATATAAAAATAGTTCAATTTAATTTAACGACGCTTCGGGTCAACAAGCGACCCTGGCACCGTTTTTAACCAAATTTGATTTCCACATTTCTTGAACTCTAACCGTTGGACTTTAACAAATTTTATATCATTGAAAACATCTTCCCAAAGTGGAATGTAACGACCCGTGTTTTTGGCCGTCAAATATTTAATTTAGTTTATTTATTCTAAATATTTTATTGGGAATATTAATGGAATTTAATATTTAATTCGTGATTTAAACAAAGTTCGAACGTTATATATTTATATAATTATAAATCGAGCTTGAAAATGGCGTGCAGTTCGTAATATGGAGTTTTGAACTTCAACCGAGAATACAGAATTCGATATAAGCCGGAATTCTGTGCAACAAGAAACGTTGGGAGCGTATTGATGATAATTTTCATGTGAAAGAGAAAAATCCAGATTTCGTGTTATAGTTTGATAGTTATGGCCAAATCAAAATTTGAAATAGTCGCTATAGAAATCGTTATTAAATTATAGGCCTTTAAAATGGCCGTTTTGCAAACGGACTCAGATTTCGACAAGATCAGTTTCATTAGAACCGTATCGCTAAATTATTGTACGGTGGTGAGTGGCGTGGAAAACCGATGTCGTATGTGGCCACGATAGCCGTAAACGCCAATCAAATTCTATAACACGTATTTAATTAAATAAGGGGATATTCAAGTGTAACTTGAGCAGACGATCGAATTAGGCCACGAAACCAGTTCCGTTGAGTTCGTAACGTCGATTATAGTCAGGATAGGAATATAGTTTGTTATTTTTAGAGATGGGAAAATTTGGCGTTAAAAAGGGTAGGGCGGTTCGCGGTAAAAATAGTCTACCGGGGCAACAGTCTCAGAATGCGACGAAATTAGTGCCGTTGGGTTCGTATCGAAAAGTTATTGTCAGACTTCGCAGTTTCAAGTTGATTTGATTTATCTGGTGACCGTAGAAAAATTAAACGTGTGTTCATTTCTGGTTTCATAAAGGAAATTTTTCCATACGACCTCGGATTCCAACGAAACTTGTCCCATTGGATCCGAAATATCGTTTCACATCAAGAACAGCATTTTTATCAGTAAACAGAAGTTATTTGTGGTGGTTTCTGCGTGTTACTTCATGGCGAAGTATCGTATAATATTATATTAACATACAAATACCCTTACAGTTGTCTAACCCTATTGTTTACACACGTGAACCTACTCCGTCTAACCACTGGTTCTTCATTAATGCGTTTCATACTTCTGTCTTTTCGTTGTCAATCCATTAACGCCTTGCCGACCACGTTCTGAGAGACTTAAAATCAAACAGCTACCCTAATACCTTACTGCAAAACTATACCCTATATTTCCTTGCTCTCCACGACGTCTCGCTCCTATAAAATGACCTGCTTCATTCGTCTTCTTTTCAGTAATGGCGAAAAACAAAAAAACGCCACCTTCTTTCCTTGTTAAAAACGAAACCTCCCTCGCCACCAAAACTATGAACGCGAGAGCAAAAGCTGGGAGTTGGGTGGTTTCTTTTTGCCTGGGAAGGATAGAAACGATGGGGGAACTAGGAACTGGGGACGTTGGCTCCATGTACCGACGAGGGGAAATAAGGGAAGCTTCAGGGGAGCGAAATTTTTGTGGAGCATTATGGAGGAAACCGCTCCTGTCATTTGCAGGTAGCGTTTTGAGCTGGACACCGTGGCTTTAGGCCCATTTATCAAAAAAAAAAAAAAAGAGAAAAAAAAAAGAGGGAGAGAGGACGTTGGCATGTTTCTGGGAAGGGAGCAAAGTGGGAAAGAAAAGGGGATGGAAACCTTAGAACAAAGCAAATGGGAAGGGGCTTGTTACTGTTAGTGAAGGGATGGATCCTTGGAAGGAACGTATCATCTGGGAACCCAAAAAGGACAAGAGCGTGGGAACTGGGAACAAACCTGGGCACAAATTGATCAAAACGTGATGAGGAGCCAAAGATGTAGAGTGGCATTCGAAAGCAACAGAAACACATTGATCGGCCCACCTTTATAAACAACTGGACGCTTGGAGATGCATTACGATCAGGATGATAAACACTACGTCATGGGATTAATCTAGACAGGATTGGAAGCAACAGCATTTTTCAGTAAAATTAAACAACCGTTTGATTTTATTGAAACCGCACCGTTCAACGAAACAAATACAGGTGAGTTAAACTCACTCAGTTACCCTTTTATATAAATTGGGTATTTTTATTTTGTGTGCTCTGCTTGCCAATAATTGACTGTTTGCTAGTTATACATTTGTTTGTTGATTTAACTGATGAAATTAAACTGTGTTTAATTTCAGTGAAATACCAAATCGTTATTTTAACGATTGGTTCCAATAAAGGTAACTCACCTTGGTTGGTCACGTTTATTTATAAACGTGTTTAAATGGTTGAATCGTTTGAATTGCTTGTGGTTGATGTTGAATGGTTGCTATTTAGTGTTATCAGTTAAACAAAACTGAACAGTCTGATTTGAGATAACCATTTGAATACAGGGAAGAACAGGTTGGAGGGACCCAACCGGATCCCTCAAATGTATTATTTATTTTCATATTATCATATATGAACTGATCTGTTTGTGTGATTGATTTGATGGTTGATTATTAATTGAATATTCAACATCTGTTTGGTTTGAACCAATAGGTGATATTGGTTAAGTGTTGGCAGAGTATGGCCTTTAAAATCAATCGGGTTATAGACAGTGATTCACCGTCAGGTGAATCGATAGAGTTGAAGTTATAAAATTTATTTTATAACTGGAGATAGATTTTTGAACAGATTATTTTGAATAAAAGTTATTCAAGAGAAACAAATAAATATTTTATTTATGTAAGACTTTAAATTATTTTTAATTGATTTTATAAAGCAAGTTCCGATGTAAATCAGATTGATAAGTACGAGATAGGAAATAAAATCGCATAGTTAGAATTGGATAATCGTTTTGTTAAGAAAACCATTAATGGGATTTATTTAAATTAATTATATAATTAATTAATTTAAAGTGAGAATTTATTTGGAATGGGCTAACGAGATAATCAAGTTGAGTGAATTAAATCGACCATTTTGAATTTGAATTGATTATCGAATTAATGTGTTTTTGGATTAAATATCGTTTAAATGTAGATATGGTTTTGAAAAGGGTTTAAGATAAACCAGGATTTATAAATGAGTTTCAAAGTGTAAATCGTTAATATTGAATTAACGTTATTTGAAAATGAAATCAAGAGGGGAATTTGAAATAAGATTTCAAAAGTGGGGAATGGTCGAACAGATTTGAAAGAAGATTGGAAATAAATGAATATGGTTAAAGAAGTGAGTTATAGGGTTGTATAACTAAACCCCAGTTATAATGGAATGTATTTCGAGATGGAAATAGGAATATTGATTTTGTGATTACAACTGATATTCATCTGAGGATAAGAACGTTGTTTGATCAAGGTCTGAGAGGTAATTAAAATACCCCAACTTGAACGACATCGGGATTATCTGAAGATGATATTGGTTGGCGATCGTAAAAGAGGTTCATGATAATACAACGAATGTTTTGAAAGGGGAATGGAGTGGAAATTGTATATGGTTATAAAGTATTTTGCTAAGTATTATAACGTAATGGTTCTGAGGACATTAGTATATAAAAACATAGTTATTCGGCTAAGTTGCCATTTCGTACGACTGCTAGCGTAATTCGCAGGGCTGCAGATAGCCTACGGCGGTCGGATGTTTCCTGAGGGAATCAGGCGTAACCATTGTGATCGCTGTGATCTAGGGTCAAGCGAATGGATTTAAGTCGAGTATTAGTTAATTAATTAGAGTTAATCGATTAGAGTTAAATCGAATTAGAGTTATTCAAATATCGTATTTTTTTTAAATATTAACAGAGTTAGAAGTTTTGATTTAACAAAGTAAATCAAGTGTTTAAAGGCCAGGTAATGCTGAATGCTTAACCAGTGAACTCGTTGGAGTGTCATGATTGAAACACTGTATATTTTGATGGTTAAAACACCGACTATCAAATCTGTCCAATACGATTGTTGGTATGGAAAGACCGGGATCGAATTTATATTCGAAAACCATTCCGTCCAACAAATACGTGAAGATCTCAGAAGATGATCGAGATGGAGCATTGAAGACCGTGGATCTTCATAAACGGAAGAACCACTAATATTCTCTGCCTGGCAAGCAGAGGAAAGCTGTGATTCTGTCGTGGTTGGAATCAACGGGTTGCAAGGACTTCTCGCTACTGATCCATGGGGTGATTCCTATATTGGATGCGGTAGGAGAGTGCCTTCGGTTCATCCTGTTCCTGGATGACGTATAGGGACGAATGTCTGACAGAGTATTTCCAAAGGATCACGTACGTTGATTTCTTCAAACGTGCTATGGTTGTTGGCGGAGAATTGCCGCTCTCTTAGCTTCCAGCTAGAGTATTTTTGTGGATATCAATTAGTGATATCTGACGAATCAGACGATGTGACATTCAAAGTAAATGGCGACCAGATGTCAAGAGTTAATTCTGGCCTTAAGCCTCATCAACCGGGAAATGACAAAAATCGGGCAGGCAGCATGGCTATGTGGGTCGCTCCCATTAGGGTGTATAACCACCTATCTAGAGAAAATCCTATTTGTTTCTTGTATCTATGTTTCGATGCTGTCCCTTTTCGGGAGACGGTTGCTGATCCCAACCGTCGGTGATATACATTCGATACTCTCAAGCGAAATGAGGGGTCGGTCATGTGAGGGCCGGGTTGCAAGACGTTCTTGTTGAACCCAGTGTATTCGTCTCTAGAGATACACTATCGGCAGGTGGTCCCATACCTTGTCATAGTTGGAATCCAATCTTCAATAAGCGCCCGCGGTTTTTGATTGTATACTATATATGTGGAGCGTGAGATGCAAGCGTTCCACTAGATTGGTATTTACTTGTATTTAGACAATATTGTAATATCAGACAAGATATTGGTTTCAAAAGTGGTTTGGGTTATCGTAAGGTAAAAACCGTTCGTGTTTATGTGTGGATTTGGTCTTACGATTATCCTTTTCTTTCGAAAAGATTTTAAACTTTAAAATCAAGTTGGATGGTTCACCCTTATTACTGTGCGAGTTTTTCTCACTCTGGTTCATCAGACTGACCCGGTGTTTTGTAAATGCTCGGGTTAGGCCGGGTTGTACAGGTTCAGGTTATCGACTACTATGAAGAGACGAGCTGGAAGAGTCCAGACGTATGATATTACTAGTATTCCGCTGTGTGTTGTATGAGGACAGATTATCACTGTCCAGAGGTTGATGTACTCTGATATTGTAAGTATTTTCAAAGTTCTCAATAAAGATTTATTTCTGTATTATATTTTGTTCCGCTGCGATGTGAGACTCTGTATGGTGTTTCTTCTTCTTCTTCTATTCAATATTTCTACCTTATCTATTCTCACCCTCTAACTTCTTTCTATTAATGATCTGGAATGTTCGATGTCTGAATGGTCAACACGATAGTTTGATGTTGATTTTCGGAGTCGAAAATCCCAGTTCGTTACAGTGGTATCAGAGCTGAAGGTTAAGTGATTACCTTGGCTCTGTGGCATGACTCAGTAGAGATGGGGTTAGCAATACCCTAGATTGAGTTTGAGTGTATATATACGAGTGAACGTATTTGTAGATTTGATATAAAATTTGTTTTATATTGTGGAGATTTATCGGTTGAGTTGTTTATGAGTTCTGATCGATCAGTTTGATCCACGGTATCGATAGGGGTTTATAAACACTCGAATACGATGGGTCGTCACGATATGTTTTGAAAAGAGGGTAAATGAAATAATTTACCCAAATTATATTTTGATATAAAGAAATATATATTTGAAGTATTATAGTTTATTGGATGTGTTGGTTGATTATAATTGAAATGGTTATATAAATAACCAATTGGATTTCGTATAACATAAAAGCAGGTTTGTTAAATCTGAAATCTAAATCAGAATTGGAATTAAAATTCCCAAAAGTGGGAAAGGTGATTGCAAATGAACTTAGATGGAATATATGAGAAATTTAAGATCCTGGGAGATTTTAAATTATTTTACAAGCCTTGAAAAGGATATTTTGAACTGATTTCAAAATGGAAGTGTTTAGAAATGGTTTTGAAAGTGATATAGTATTGAACTCACTTCGATAGCTGGAAAATAGATTCCGATGATGATCCGGACATCATCGGTGTTCATTTTCGAGTTGTAAGTGAAGGATTACTATCAAAGATTTTGTTATGAATTGCTTTGAGAAAAACAAGTTGTTTTGAATCATGAAAAGGAATATTTTGTTTTTTTGAAAGAGCCAAACTGTTTAAAAACTCTCAGAGAAATTGTTTGAACAAAGGCAAGATTTAATAGAAATTGGAAAAGTAAATATGAATTGAACTAAAACAAATTAACTGGCAATTGAATTGGGATATAATATATCAATTCGAATCAGATTTTGAATTGTGAGACAGGAATCTAAGATGGTGTTGGACTGGTAAGTAAGAGTTGAAATTGAGAATGGATGGAAATTGAGTTAAGAATGAGATTTGGCTTGGACGTGTGAAGGACTTGGTTTTGAGGATAAAGTTGGAATTTTGTTGGAAATGCATTTGTATAAGCTGTCAGGGTAGCAGATGGAGAGGATATAATGATTTGCCCGACAAAAAGGTACACGTTTATTTTTATATGGGTTTGGTGATTTATGAGCCTATTTGGCAAGCCGTTTGGCTGTTTTATTTTCTTTTGGATTGGAGAAGGCCTAGAAAGGCGAGTTGTGGTTGTACCGATTAAGCCGTACAGAGGAGGTGCTGGCGAAATTTTTTCGGAAATTTAAAGTGTTAGAAAATTTTCGATATTTTTGAAAATATTTATTTACAATATTGAATTGGGTTCTAATTTAATATAAAATTAGATTTGAAATTAATGAGTTTATAACGTTCTTTCTTACCTTAGCAATTTCGAGGACGAAATTATTTTAAGGGGGGAAGAATGTAACGACCCGTGTTTTTGGCCGTCAAATATTTAATTTAGTTTATTTATTCTAAATATTTTATTGGGAATATTAATGGAATTTAATATTTAATTCGTGATTTAAACAAAGTTCGAACGTTATATATTTATATAATTATAAATCGAGCTTGAAAATGGCGTGCAGTTCGTAATATGGAGTTTTGAACTTCAACCGAGAATACAGAATTCCATATAAGCCGGAATTCTGTGCAACAAGAAACGTTGGGAGCGTATTGATGATAATTTTCATATAAAAGAGAAAAATCCAGATTTCGTGTTATAGTTTGATAGTTATGGCCAAATCAAAATTTGAAATAGTCGCTATAGAAATCGTTATTAAATTATAGGCCTTTAAAATGGCCGTTTTGCAAACGGACTCAGATTTCGACAAGATCGGTTTCATTAGAACCGTATCGCTAAATTATTGTACGGTGGTGAGTGGCGTGGAAAACCGATGTCGTATGTGGCCACGATAGCCGTAAACGCCAATCAAATTCTATAACACGTATTTAATTAAATAAAGGGATATTCAAGTGTAACTTGAGCAGACGATCGAATTAGGCCACGAAACCAGTTCTGTTGAGTTCGTAACGTCGATTATAGTCAGGATAGGAATATAGTTTGTTATTTTTAGAGATGGGAAAATTTGGCGTTAAAAAGGGTAGGGCGGTTCGCGGTAAAAATAGTCTACCGGGGCAACGGTCTCAGAATGCGACGAAATTAGTGCCGTTGGGTTCGTATCGAAAAGTTATTGTCAGACTTCGCAGTTTCAAGTTGATTTGATTTATCTGGTGACCGTAGAAAAATTAAACGTGTGTTCATTTCTGGTTTCATAAAGGAAATTTTTCCATACGACCTCGGATTCCAACGAAACTTGTCCCATTGGATCCGAAATATCGTTTCACATCAAGAACAGCATTTTTATCAGTAAACAGAAGTTATTTGTGGTGGTTTCTGCGTGTTACTTCACGGCGAAGTATCGTATAATATTATATTAACATACAAATACCCTTACAGTTGTCTAACCCTATTGTTTACACACGTGAACCTACTCCGTCTAACCACTGGTTCTTCATTAATGCGTTTCATACTTCTATCTTTTCGTTGTCAATCCATTAACGCCTTGCCGACCACGTTCTGAGAGACTTAAAATCAAACAGCTACCCTAATACCTTACTGCAAAACTATACCCTATATTTCCTTGCTCTCCACGACGTCTCGCTCCTATAAAATGACCTGCTTCATTCGTCTTCTTTTCAGTAATGGCGAAAAACAAAAAAAACGCCACCTTCTTTCCTTGTTAAAAACGAAACCTCCCTCGCCACCAAAACTATGAACGCGAGAGCAAAAGCTGGGAGTTGGGTGGTTTCTTTTTGCCTGGGAAGGATAGAAACGATGGGGGAACTAGGAACTGGGGACGTTGGCTCCATGTACCGACGAGGGGAAATAAGGGAAGCTTCAAGGGAGCGAAATTTTTGTGGAGCATTATGGAGGAAACCGTTCCTGTCATTTGCAGGTAGCGTTTTGAGCTGGACACCGTGGCTTTAGGCCCATTTATCAAAAAAAAAAAAAAAAAGAGAAAAAAAAAAGAGGGAGAGAGGACGTTGGCATGTTTCTGGGAAGGGAGCAAAGTGGGAAAGAAAAGGGGATGGAAACCTTAGAACAAAGCAAATGGGAAGGGGCTTGTTACTGTTAGTGAAGGGATGGATCCTTGGAAGGAACGTATCATCTGGGAACCCAAAAAGGACAAGAGCGTGGGAACTGGGAACAAACCTGGGCACAAATTGATCAAAACGTGATGAGGAGCCAAAGATGTAGAGTGGCATTCGAAAGCAACAGAAACACATTGATCGGCCCACCTTTATAAACAACTGGACGCTTGGAGATGCATTACGATCAGGATGATAAACACTACGTCATGGGATTAATCTAGACAGGATTGGAAGCAACAGCATTTTTCAGTAAAATTAAACAACCGTTTGATTTTATTGAAACCGCACCGTTCAACGAAACAAATACAGGTGAGTTAAACTCACTCAGTTACCCTTTTATATAAATTGGGTATTTTTATTTTGTGTGCTCTGCTTGCCAATAATTGACTGTTTGCTAGTTATACATTTGTTTGTTGATTTAACAGATGAAATTAAACTGTGTTTAATTTCAGTGAAATACCAAATCGTTATTTTAACGATTGGTTCCAATAAAGGTAACTCACCTTGGTTGGTCACGTTTATTTATAAACGTGTTTAAATGGTTGAATCGTTTGAATTGCTTGTGGTTGATGTTGAATGGTTGCTATTTAGTGTTATCAGTTAAACAAAACTGAACAGTCTGATTTGAGATAACCATTTGAATACAGGGAAGAACAGGTTGGAGGGACCCAACCGGATCCCTCAAATGTATTATTTATTTTCATATTATCATATATGAACTGATCTGTTTGTGTGATTGATTTGATGGTTGATTATTAATTGAATATTCAACATCTGTTTGGTTTGAACCAATAGGTGATATTGGTTAAGTGTTGGCAGAGTATGGCCTTTAAAATCAATCGGGTTATAGACAGTGATTCACCGTCAGGTGAATCGATAGAGTTGAAGATATAAAATTTATTTTATAACTGGAGATAGATTTTTGAACAGATTATTTTGAATAAAAGTTATTCAAGAGAAACAAATAAATATTTTATTTATGTAAGACTTTAAATTATTTTTAATTGATTTTATAAAGCAAGTTCCGATGTAAATCAGATTGATAAGTACGAGATAGGAAATAAAATCGCATAGTTAGAATTGGATAATCGTTTTGTTAAGAAAACCATTAATGGGATTTATTTAAATTAATTATATAATTAATTAATTTAAAGTGAGAATTTATTTGGAATGGGCTAACGAGATAATCAAGTTGAGTGAATTAAATCGACCATTTTGAATTTGAATTGATTATCGAATTAATGTGTTTTTGGATTAAATATCGTTTAAATGTAGATATGGTTTTGAAAAGGGTTTAAGATAAACCAGGATTTATAAATGAGTTTCAAAGTGTAAATCGTTAATATTGAATTAACGTTATTTGAAAATGAAATCAAGAGGGGAATTTGAAATAAGATTTCAAAAGTGGGGAATGGTCGAACAGATTTGAAAGAAGATTGGAAATAAATGAATATGGTTAAAGAAGTGAGTTATAGGGTTGTATAACTAAACCCCAGTTATAATGGAATGTATTTCGAGATGGAAATAGGAATATTGATTTTGTGATTACAACTGATATTCATCTGAGGATAAGAACGTTGTTTGATCAAGGTCTGAGGGGTAATTAAAATACCCCAACTTGAACGACATCGGGATTATCTGAAGATGATATTGGTTGGCGATCGTAAAAGAGGTTCATGATAATACAACGAATGTTTTGAAAGGGGAATGGAGTGGAAATTGTATATGGTTATAAAGTATTTTGCTAAGTATTATAACGTAATGGTTCTGAGGACGTTAGTATATAAAAACATAGTTATTCGGCTAAGTTGCCATTTCGTACGACTGCTAGCGTAATTCGCAGGGCTGCAGATAGCCTACGGCGGTCGGATGTTTCCTGAGGGAATCAGGCGTAACCATTGTGATCGTTGCGATCTAGGGTCAAGCGAATGGATTTAAGTCGAGTATTAGTTAATTAATTAGAGTTAATCGATTAGAGTTAAATCGAATTAGAGTTATTCAAATATCGTATTTTTTTTAAATATTAACAGAGTTAGAAGTTTTGATTTAACAAAGTAAATCAAGTGTTTAAAGGCCAGGTAATGCTGAATGCTTAACCAGTGAACTCGTTGGAGTGTCATGATTGAAACACTGTATATTTTGATGGTTAAAACACCGACTATCAAATCTGTCCAATACGATTGTTGGTATGGAAAGACCGGGATCGAATTTATATTCGAAAACCATTCCGTCCAACAAATACGTGAAGATCTCAGAAGATGATCGAGATGGAGCATTGAAGACCGTGGATCTTCATAAACGGAAGAACCACTAATATTCTCTGCCTGGCAAGCAGAGGAAAGCTGTGATTCTGTCGTGGTTGGAATCAACGGGTTGCAAGGACTTCTCGCTACTGATCCATGGGGTGATTCCTATATTGGATGCGGTAGGAGAGTGCCTTCGGTTCATCCTGTTCCTGGATGACGTATAGGGACGAATGTCTGACAGAGTATTTCCAAAGGATCACGTACGTTGATTTCTTCAAACGTGTTATGGTTGTTGGCGGAGAATTGCCGCTCTCTTAGCTTCCAGCTAGAGTATTTTTGTGGATATCAATTAGTGATATCTGACGAATCAGACGATGTGACATTCAAAGTAAATGGCGACCAGATGTCAAGAGTTAATTCTGGCCTCAAGCCTCATCAACCGGGAAATGACAAAAATCGGGCAGGCAGCATGGCTATGTGGGTCGCTCCCATTAGGGTGTATAACCACCTATCTAGAGAAAATCCTATTTGTTTCTTGTATCTATGTTTCGATGCTGTCCCTTTTCGGGAGACGGTTGCTGATCCCAACCGTCGGTGATATACATTCGATACTCTCAAGCGAAATGAGGGGTCGGTCATGTGAGGGCCGGGTTGCAAGACGTTCTTGTTGAACCCAGTGTATTCGTCTCTAGAGATACACTATCGGCAGGTGGTCCCATACCTTGTCATAGTTGGAATCCAATCTTCAATAAGCGCCCGCGGTTTTTGATTGTATACTATATATGTGGAGCGTGAGATGCAAGCGTTCCACTAGATTGGTATTTACTTGTATTTAGACACTATTGTAATATCAGACAAGATATTGGTTTCAAAAGTGGTTTGGGTTATCGTAAGGTAAAAACCGTCCGTGTTTATGTGTGGATTTGGTCTTACGATTATCCTTTTCTTTCGAAAAGATTTTAAACTTTAAAATCAAGTTGGATGGTTCACCCTTATTACTGTGCGAGTTTTTCTCACTCTGGTTCACCAGACTGACCCGGTGTTTTGTAAATGCTCGGGTTAGGCCGGGTTGTACAGGTTCAGGTTATCGACTACTGTGAAGAGACGAGCTGGAAGAGTCCAGACGTATGATATTACTAGTATTCCGCTGTGTGTTGTATGAGGACAGATTATCACTGTCCAGAGGTTGATGTACTCTGATATTGTAAGTATTTTCAAAGTTCTCAATAAAGATTTATTTCTGTATTATATTTTGTTCCGCTGCGATGTGAGACTCTGTATGGTGTTTCTTCTTCTTCTTCTATTCAATATTTCTACCTTATCTATTCTCACCCTCTAACTTCTTTCTATTAATGATCTGGAATGTTCGATGTCTGAATGGTCAACACGATAGTTTGATGTTGATTTTCGGAGTCGAAAATCCCAGTTCGTTACAGGACCCAACGGTTTCAGTTTTAGGAAAATCCGACGGTCGGATCTTTCGGTATAATCGTTTAAAGTTACGATTTCGAAACATGAACTACCATGCACGATTCGTTTAATTTATTTTTTTATGTATAAAATTATATATAAATATAAATCATTAGACGATTTCACTAACGTGTTTAACATGCCAAATAAAAGAATGTTTTATTTTGCATAACCGTTTAAATGTTTCTAATGATACATAAAAACATATATTGTACTTGCAAACAAATTCCTATATTTTCTAATGTCGAAAAAAAGAGAAGATTTATTTGCAAACATTTCCAATATTTTCTAATGTCAAATAAAAATGTAATTTATTTACATACTTCACTACATGTTTCTAATGTCAAATAAAAATGTAATTTATTTACATTAACTCACTACATGTTTCTAATGTCAAATAAAAATGTATTTTATTTACATTACTTAATGTCATATAAAAATGTATTTATTTACATTACATTTTCTACATTTCTAATGTCATATAAAAATGTATTTTATTTACATTACATTTTCTACATTTCTAATGTCATATAAAAATGTATTTTATTTACATTACATTTTCTACATTTCCAATGTCATATAAAAATGTATTTTATTTGCATATATTCACTACATGTTTTCTAATGTCAAGTAAAATGTACTTTATTTGCATACATTCACTACATGTTTTACAATTCTAGCGACAAAATAAAAGACACATAACAATGATATTCTTATTTTGTATACAATTCTAATGTGTAACATGACATATAAAAATGTTTATTTTAATTTGTACAAATTTTAAGGTATAACACAACATAAAAAATAATTATTTCTATTTTGTATACACTTCTAATGTATAACATAACCTAAAAATGTCTATTTTAATTTGTATACAAATTCTAATGTATAACATAACATGACACATATAAAAATGTTTATTTTAATTCGTATACAAATCTAATCAGGGGTGGCAATTAGACCCGACCCGATGGACCCGGACCCGACCCGGTGGTTCTTGGTTCTAGGCGGGTCGGGTTTTGTCGGGTATAAACTCAAGATTTCAAAAATCTGGATCCAACCCGACCCGAGCTTCGGTTCGGGTCGGGTCGGGTCCGGTTGAATAATAACACTAAAAATACATATATATCAATGTTTTTTGATCGGGTCTTTCGGGTCGGCTCTATGTGGGTCGGGTTTGATCAGGTCTTGATGTTATTATTCATCACCTAGACCCAAGCCGAGACCCACCGAGTACGGTTCGGTTTGGGTCTTTTCGGGTCGGTTCGGTTTGGGTTTTCGGTTCCCGGTTCTAATTGCCAGCCCTAAATCTAATGTATAACATAACATAAAAGTGTCCCCTTTAAATTGTATATAATTCTAATGTATAACATGACGATAAAATGTCTCTTTTAAATTGTATAAAATTCTAATTTTACAAAACAATTAAAAATGATAACTCTATTTTATTGACAATTCTATCTCAACAAAACAATAAAAATGATAATTTTGTTTTGTTGACAATTCTATTTCAACAAAACAATAAAAATGATAAATTTGTTTTGTCGACAAATCTATTTCAACAAAACAATAAAAATGATGACTTTGTTTTGTTGACAATTCTATTTCAACAAAAGAGGAAAAATGATAACTTTGTTTTGTCAACAATTCTATTTCAACAAAACAATAAAAATGATGACTTTGTTTTGTCGACGATTCTTGTAACACCCCACCTCCGCCAATGCCACTCTTGCAAGCACACTAGCTTTGGAGGGGCGTTAAACAAGGTAAACATGCATGCAGATACCACAAGACAGAACATATAAGTAAAACAGAGTAAATAAAGCAGCGGATAAAACTAACATTTCAAAACCATAGTCAAGTTACATCAAAGTACTTGGTCATTATTTCCCACAAAACATAGTCTAGAAACATAAACTGAAAAGTGGAAATAACATAAAGTAACTATCCCCAAGATAGAATAAAGCCATAGCGAGCTCAGGTCCAAACCGTACATGAGCTATCCAGAAAAGCAGCTAAAGATCCAAGCTAGGTTTCAGTGTTCCCACCCTGTAAACCTGGGGGGGAAACGGAAGAAAAGAGGCGAAAGAAAACGGGTCAGTCAAAAAGACTGGTAAGTCCTATCTACTATTAGTATAAAAACTAATAAAGTTAACTGAACATGTAAAACAGAGATGAGATGTAGGGTGATAACTGGCATGGTGAAAAGTTAACAAGATAGATCAAGTGTGGCATCGCATATACAAGGTTAGGTTGCACCAGGTGTGTACTAGTATTCCAATCCATGTCAAGTATAATCAATAAATGATCCCTTGGCCCAAAGCTGGCCCATATCAAGAGCAGACCTAAATCGAGGTCCAACTACTCGGTCTAGTCGATCGGCTCCCTATAAGCCTAACTCGTCGTGTATCGGTGTCATACGGCTTA
The DNA here is from genome assembly GCA_030737875.1 of Allium sativum. Taxonomy (NCBI): domain Eukaryota; kingdom Viridiplantae; phylum Streptophyta; class Magnoliopsida; order Asparagales; family Amaryllidaceae; genus Allium; species Allium sativum. Next base: position 1,044,636,728 of record CM060922.1, read on the forward strand.
ATCATGGAATGTAGTTAACTGTGCTAGGTCCACCCCAGGGTGTATCCAGCCCTAAGGTGTAAACCACAAACACAATTCAAGCACGCACAGTCTAACCTACCGGTGCCCGTGTTCAACTCCGGACTTAATGTGCACGACCATGGTCCGCCTGAACAACCGGTGCACCATTCAGCCGTCTCTTTTGGTCTCTTACAATCAGTCCAGTAATCGTGCCCCACCCTAGCCTAGTCCAGGGTACCCATGATACTTCCAAGTAGGTTACTGTTGAAAAGGACCACGTAACTAGGGTTTTAAACGGGTTAAGTGTGGTTAACCCTATCCTAACCATGTATTGAGTCGGTCAAGTGTGTCCAAGCAGTTCATGACTTAACCATATCAATACATCGTGTTCAATTGGTTAAGTATATTCAAGTAGTCCATGACTTAACCCTACCAATCCATCGTGTTTAATTGGTTAAGTATTCAAGTAGTCCATGACTTAACCCTACCAATCCATCGTGTTTAATTGGTTAAGTATATTCAAGTAGTCCATGACTTAACCCTACCATGTGGCATTAATTAACTTAATGCACCCCAACCTCTCACATTAGACTTTGTTGTGGTTACTAGTTAAGCCGAGCGGGTCCGGGTAGCTTTACACCACAACCTAGTCTAACCTCGGGTTTTAAGTGCGACATGACCAACTACTCACATTGGGTCCTATTGCTTGTAGCCACTAGTTAAGCCGGTCGGTTCCGGGTAGATTTATGCTACAAACTCAACCCAACCTCGAGTTGGCCATTCTCATGTTTTCTAGAAGTCATGTCCAAGTCCATGTATCAAGCATAAACACATGTCAAATTTTCATGTCACATTTTCAAGTCATGTTCTCATGTTATTTAAGTTTGCCCAACTACCCATAACGTATTCCCATCGCACGTAAATTCGTATCAACGCAAATAGATCAAAGAGGGAACATAACTATATGACAAGGTGGGCATAAGATGGGAAAATCTATCACAAATTAAACATGGCGATATTTGAGGCCAAAGGGGTTCAACATACTAGCATATGGCCTCAACATGTATGATAGCATATAAGGTGACTTGGCCTCATACATATCAAATAGCATAAGGGTGATTTGGCCACAAGCATGCATACTAGCATAAGGGTGCTTTGGCCACAAGTTAAACATGGTGGCATATGAGGCAAATGTGTTCATAAACTTGCATATTGCATTATAAGCCTCAAAACATGCATGATATCAACTTTAGCAAATAGGTGAAACATGATCATAAATGGCATAGGATGATAGCTAGTGATTCGCATATAACATCATATGCAAGATAACATAAGGTTTATGAGAGATCATAAACTTGCATATTACATTATAAGCCTCAAAACATGCATAACATTCAAACTTAGCGAATAGGTGATACATGGTCCTAGATGACATAGAATGATGACTAGAAGTTCGCATATAACATTATATGCAAGTTATCATGTAGGTTGTGAGAGTTCTCATGTTGCATAATGCAACATTTCAAATCAAAGGTCATAGCTTTCTATGCACAAAGTCAAGGTGAGATCTTTACAAACATGCATAGGATAAATCTATGCATAACATGATAGAATCAAAGCACAAATCATACTTAGCCCCAAACTCAAACTTGCAACATGTCATATTTAACTTCATAGTTAGAATCTAAGAGTAGTATAGGGCTTACAATGCTATGAAGACTAGAATTAATATAAAATAAGATTGAGACGAAGCCACACTAGCAAATCCGCAACCAAAGACGATAAACTCCACTTCAAGACTTGAGAACAAGAAGGAATAACCCCAAAGACAAAGAAAGATCCTTGTTTTGATTAAGAAAGGTGGCTCTTTTACTAGCTTAGGACACTCAAACTTTCATGAAGAGGATGGAGGCCATGATATGAAGATGGAGGCCATGATCAAGAAACATTTTGGCATAGTTTAGTTGTAGGAATGATTAATGAGGGTTTAGGCTAGGTCTAGGGGTCTTTTTATAGGTGATTAGGTTAGTTTAGACCATAGGATTAACCCTAAATTGAATCTGAGCCATCAACTCCCGTCAGAAACTTCCAGAACAAGACCCAACATGTCAAAATGGTGCATCAGAAAAATTGGTCCGACCGGGGGGGGGGGTCGACCCCTGGGTCGACATGGGTGTCGACCCCTGGGTCGACATGGGTGTCGACCCATTGGGGGGGTCGACACAGGTGTCGACCCCTGTGTCGACTCTACCTGGGGCGGGAAAAATTCCCGTCTATCCTGTTTTGGCTGAAATTCAAACCTGAATTCGAATTTGAACTGTTTCCGGGCTTGGAATTTTCTGAAAACTTCATCTGGCCATAACTTGGTCATACGGACTCCGTTTTTCGAAAACTCGGACTCTATTTCGCGTATTTTTCCGAGATGAACGCAATGGCACAGCCCGTTTCCCTTGATTCAGATTTTAGAATTTAATTCTGCCTTGATTTATGTTATAACATGTTATTAAAAATACGGGTTGTTACATTCTCCCCACCTTAAAGGATTTCGTCCCCGAAATCTTCAAGTTAGGAAGAACGTATCCTACCATCCATCATCCATCTACTCAAAACATCATCCATGTGCAGTCATTGTCCTTAAAAGATTCTAAATGTTGTATGATCATATGCGAAGGTGTGTGTATATGCACTTATCTAATGCGAAAATCAGGCAGTTACTGATTCAGTAAACCTCCTTAATGCAAGTATGTTAGTGAAATGAGTCCATATGTATGCAAATTCCTAACATAATTCATAATCTCTATATGAGTGCACATAACATTCATCCATATGCAACATCCACGTGATAGCATAACAAGTTTCAGCCATGAATAAGTATAAGCACTCATGCATATGTAATATGAAAGTGTGTGAGCCGATCTTAGTGCCTAATGTGTATCATGCATCCACGAGTATCCACTTGCAAACACTTGCAAACACTTGCAACCATCAAGCATAACATGTTCCAAATACATGTTTCATCCAAAGGGTTCCTACCTAAGGTTCTCATGACACGATTACGAGATAACAAGATAAACAAGGTAAACATGGATAGCAAAAGAAAGATATGCTAATTAAGGAAGGAGATTGAGAATGTACCCTCAAAAAGGAATGGATAAAACCCACGCATCTTCTCCTCGGTTTCCCAAGTTGCATCTTCATCGGCTTCACTCCACTGAACTTTCACCAATTTGACTTCTCGATTCCTTAACTTCTTGATCTCTGTTCCCAAGATACGAATCGGAGCTCTCCTCAAGGTTGCCTCTTTCTCTACCTCCACGTCTTCAAGAATGCTTGGTTCAACCACCTCAGCGGACTCATGAAGGCACTTCCGGAGATGCGAGACATGAAAGACATTATGCACTCCGGCTAGCTTCTCGGGCAATTCCACCTTATAAGCCATCTTTCCAACTCTCTCTATGATAGGGAAGGGTCCTACGAACCTTGGTGCCAGCTTCCCAACTGCTCCAAAACGTACCACATTACGCAAGGGAGAAACCTTCACGAAAACCATGTCTCCAACTTCGAATTACAAATCTGTCCTTCGCTTGTCAGCATAGGATTTTTGTCTGTCTTGGGCCGCTTTCATCCGTCTTCTCCCCAATTCAACTTTCTCAGATGTGTCCCGTATCATATCGGGCCCAAGTATAAGCCTATCCATTGTCTCCCACTAACAAGATGGTGACCTACACGGCCTCCCATACAAAACTTCAAATGGTGCCATCCCTATGCTGGCTTGATAGCTATTATTGTAAGCAAACTCTACAAGAGGAAGGTGGTCTTCCCAAGTACCACCAAAGTCAAGAACACATAGCCTCAAAAGATCCTCTAGCATTCTATTCACCCTTTCGGTTTGGCCATCCGTCTGGGGGTGATAGGCTGTTCTCAGATTCAATTGCGTACCCATCGCTTCTTGCAAACTATTCCAGAACTGGCTAGTGAAAATTGGGTCACGATCGCTAACTATGCTAGAAGGAACTCCATGCAACCGCAATATCTCTCGAAGATAAACAGATGCTAAACCTGATACAGTCCTCTTGTTCTTTACTGGAATGAAATGGGTGCTCTTCGTAAGTTTATCAATTATGACCCATATCCCATAAAGCCCAAATAGTTTGGTCATCTTAATGGACATCTTCACCCCAACTATATATCACAAACAGGCGAGTCATACTCCTTATGGGGTTTGCAACAGAACTAAGATTGAGAATAGGACCGAGAGGATATACTTAAAAGGTAGCATGCGAGTAAGCTCTACAGAATAATAGGGATCAAGGATATACTCTTAGAAAGAGATATAATGCGCGTATCTAGTCTTCAATCTTCTAAGCCGCATTTTCTTGTGCTTAATCCCATCGTGCCTTGACCGTCTTTTAACTTCACAATTTTGTAGCTCTTAATTCTTATTTCCAAAATATGAGTTAGAACCCATTTCACCATTGCCTCTCGTTCCATTTCCACTTATTCTTTGCCTAAAATACTTGGCTTAAACATAACTGCGTGCTCATGGTTTCATGCAAGCTTTCCAAAATTTGTTAGTGAATCCTAGATCTCGTTTGCATACCATACGGTATTCCACGCAGAAGAACTATCTCTTGAAAACAAATGCCACTCCACGTTGCCAAATGTTCTTACTAGGGGATTTCTATAACCCATGCGTAAGCGAAATGGACTATCCGCCTTAGTGGAGAATACTACTCGATTGGATTACAAATTTCCAAAAAGTGCCAAGGGATTCTAGATAACTAATCATGACGGAACCCTAAAGGTCACACGAGATTTCGAGGGTATTACCTAGCAACCCTATGTTCAAAGTCAAGAATGGCTCCATAACTGGACAACCAACCCATGCCCAAAATCAACCCGTATCCCATAAACCCGAGAACATAAGCATCACACACGAATTCTACGCTCAAGATAGAGATTTTCAAATCCATCCAAATCGCAGATAGATGGGCGGAACCCCCAATCAGATTTGAAATACTAACGGGATTTTCAACTAGACTAGTACTTAGGTGCACACTCTCAACAAGATCAGAAATAAAACTTATACGATGCGCCAGAATCAAATAAGGTGCGAACAGGGAAATCAGAAATGTAAACATGACTTTCTACAGAAACACTACCTCGATCAAGAGATGGAAGAGCGAGGAGAGCCTGCAACTGCCCTCCATAGGGTCCTGCTTGCTGAGTTTGTCCTTGCCCCTGTCCTTGCTTCTTCGGGCAATCCTTGCTAAAATGTCCAAACTCTCCGCAATGAAAACACTCGCCTAACTTCCTCTTCTTCTTCCTGCAATCCTTGGCCAGATGCCCCTTGATCCCACAAAAGTTGCATTTCCTCTTCTTAATTGACGTGTTGTCGTTCTTTCCTCCTTTCCTGGAGTCTATCTTCTTGCCTTGAGACTTATTTGCCTTGACCTTCTTTTTGTCACTCTTATCTTCCTCTTGAAGTAGGGCCGTATTCACCAAATTTTCGAAGGTCGCCCCCATGGGTATATGAGTCATGGCCAAACTGCGCAATGGCTCGTTCAATCCTAGAGCAAAGTGCAGGGCCTTCTTCTGAGCTGTGTTAACCAAATCTAAACCGAACCGAGCAAGTTGATTAAACTTATCCACATATTCCCTAACGGTCATGTCCCCTTGCTTTAGTGATAGGAACCTCTCCAGCTGAAGGTTCTCTTCCGTTGATGATAGAAATCTCAATCTGAACCTTCTCCTAAAGTCATCCCAAGCCTGAATTGGTCTAGTAGTGGTGGTGACTACCCACCAATATGCAGCTTCCTATTTCATTAACCAAACTGCCAACAGAACTTTTCTACGGTCTTCCACATCAAAGATAGCAAAGAGGTCTTCAGTTTCCTTTAACCAGTTTCTTGCCTCCACAGAAGTCTCCGTTCCGACAAAATTCTTGCAACCCATCGCCTTAAAGTTTTTGCAAAGCTCCGCGAAATCCGCTTGTGTATGCTGAGGGGGAGGAGGAATATCCGCGGGGCCGACTTCATTCGCCCTTGCCTCCATGTACCTTTTAAACCAACTAGGTACTGGTACACCCTCCGGAATGGCAAAATTATCGGCCATACTGAAACGAAGGAAAAAGATGGATAGATTCAGAACGAAGAAACGAAGGATAGTGCTAATGGCTTTTGGGGAATAGCCTTTTAAAATAAACTAGACTTTTCTTGGAAAATACTTAATTGGTTTTGAAAATAGTTTTCCAAAAGGTAAGTTTTAAAAACCTTTTGTCCAATCTCGTAAACCTTATGCTCTGATACCAAATGTAACACCCCACCGCCGCCAATGCCACTCTTGCAAGCACACTAGCTTTGGAGGGGCGTTAAACAAGGTAAACATGCATGCAGATATCACAAGACAGAACATATAAGTAAAACAGAGTAAATAAAGCAGCGGATAAAACTAACATTTCAAAACCATAGTCAAGTTACATCAAAGTACTTGGTCATTATTTTCCACAAAACATAGTCTAGAAACATAAACTGAAAACTGGAAATAACATAAAGTAACTATCCCCAAGGTAGAATAAAGCCATAGCGAGCTCAAGTCCAAACCGTACATGAGCTATCCAGAAAAGCAGCTAAAGATCCAAGCTAGGTTCCAGTGTTCCCACCCTGTAAACCTAGGGGGGGAACGGAAGAAAAGAGGCGAAAGAAAACGGGTCAGTCAAAAAGACTGGTAAGTCCTATCAACTATTAGTATAAAAACTAATAAAGTTAACTGAACATGTAAAACAAAGATGAGATGTAGGGTGATAACTGGCATGGTGAAAAGTTAACAAGATAGATCAAGTGTGGCATCGCATATACAAGGTTAGGTTGCACCAGGTGTGTACTAGTATTCCAATCCATGTCAAGTATAATCAAGAAATGATCCCTTGGCCCAAAGCTGGCCCATATCAAGAGCTGATCTAAATCGAGGTCCAACTACTCGGTCTAGTCGATCGGCTCCCTATAAGCCTAACTCGTCGTGTATTGGTGTCATACGGCTTAATCATGGAATGTAGTTAACTGTGCTAGGTCCACCCCAGGGTGTATCCAGCCCTAAGGTGTAAACCACAGACACAATTCAAGCACACACAGTCTAACCTACCGGTGCCCGTGTTCAACTCCGGACTTAATGTGCACGACCATGGTCCGCCTGAACAACCGGTGCACCATTCAGCCGTCTCTTTTGGTCTCTTACAATCAGTCCAGTAATCGTGCCCCACCCTAGCCTAGTCCAGGGTACCCATGATACTTCCAAGTAGGTTACTGTTGAAAAGGACCACGTAACTAGGGTTTTAAACGGGTTAAGTGTGGTTAACCCTATCCTAACCATGTATTGAGTCGGTCAAGTGTGTCCAAGCAGTTCATGACTTAACCCTATCAATACATCGTGTTCAATTGGTTAAGTATATTCAAGTAGTCCATGACTTAACCCTACCAATCCATCGTGTTTAATTGGTTAAGTATTCAAGTAGTCCATGACTTAACCCTACCAATCCATCGTGTTTAATTGGTTAAGTATATTCAAGTAGTCCATGACTTAACCCTACCATGTGGCATTAATTAACTTAATGCACCCCAACCTCCCACATTAGACTTTGTTGTGGTTACTAGTTAAGCCGGGCGGGTCCGGGTAGCTTTACACCACAACCTAGTCTAACCTCGGGTTTTAAGTGCGACATGACCAACTACTCACATTGGGTCCTATTGCTTGTAGCCACTAGTTAAGCCGGTCGGTTCCGGGTAGATTTATGCTACAAACTCAACCCAACCTCGAGTTGGCCATTCTCATGTTTTCTAGAAGTCATGTCCAAGTCCATGTTTCAAGCATAAACACATGTCAAATTTTCATGTCACATTTTCAAGTCATGTTCTCATGTTATTTAAGTTTGCCCAACTACCCATAACGTATTCCCATCGCACGTAAATTCGTATCAACGCAAATAGATCAAAGAGGGAACATAACTATATGACAAGGTGGGCATAAGATGGGAAAATCTATCACAAATTAAACATGGTGATATTTGAGGCCAAAGGGGTTCAACATACTAGCATATGGCCTCAACATGTATGATAGCATATAAGGTGACTTGGCCTCATACATATCAAATAGCATAAGGGTGATTTGGCCACAAGCATGCATACTAGCATAAGGGTGCTTTGGCCACAAGTTAAACATGGTGGCATATGAGGCAAATGTGTTCATAAACTTGCATATTGCATTATAAGCCTCAAAACATGCATGATATCAACTTTAGCAAATAGGTGAAACATGATCATAAATGGCATAGGATGATAGCTAGTGATTCGCATATAACATCATATGCAAGATAACATAAGGTTTATGAGAGATCATAAACTTGCATATTACATTATAAGCCTCAAAACATGCATAACATTCAAACTTAGCGAATAGGTGATACATGGTCCTAGATGACATAGAATGATGACTAGAAGTTCGCATATAACATTATATGCAAGTTATCATGTAGGTTGTGAGAGTTCTCATGTTGCATAATGCAACATTTCAAATCAAAGGTCATAGCTTTCTATGCACAAAGTCAAGGTGAGATCTTTACAAACATGCATAGGATAAATCTATGCATAACATGATAGAATCAAAGCACAAATCATACTTAGGCCCAAACTCAAACTTGCAACATGTCATATTTAACTTCATAGTTAGAATCTAAGAGTAGTATAGGGCTTACAATGCTATGAAGACTAGAATTAATATAAAATAAGATTGAGACGAAGCCACACTAGCAAATCCGCAACCAAAGACGATAAACTCCACTTCAAGACTTGAGAACAAGAAGGAATAACCCCAAAGACAAAGAAAGATCCTTGTTTTGATTAAGAAAGGTGGCTCTTTTACTAGCTTAGGACACTCAAACTTTCATGAAGAGGATGGAGGCCATGATATGAAGATGGAGGCCATGATCAAGAAACATTTTGGCATAGTTTAGTTGTAGGAATGATTAATGAGGGTTTAGGCTAGGTCTAGGGGTCTTTTTATAGGTGATTAGGTTAGTTTAGACCATAGGATTAACCCTAAATCGAATCTAAGCCATCAACTCCCGTCAGAAACTTCCAGAACAAGACCCAACATGTCAAAATGGTGCATCAGAAAAATTGGTCCGACCGGGGGGGTCGACCCCTGGGTCGACATGGGTGTCGACCCATTGGGGGGGGTCGACACAGGTGTCGACCCCTGTGTCGACTCTGCCTGGGGCGGGAAAAATTCCCGCCTATCCTGTTTTGGCTGAAATTCAAACCTGAATTCGAATTTGAACTGTTTCCGGGCTTGGAATTTTCTGAAAACTTCATCGGGCCATAACTTGGTCATACGGACTCCGTTTTTCGAAAACTCGGGCTCTATTTCGCGTATTTTTCCGAGACGAACGCAATGACACAGCCCGTTTCCCTTGATTCAGATTTTAGAATTTAATTTTGCCTTGATTTATGTTATAACATGTTATTAAAAATACGGGTTGTTACAATTCTATTTCAACAAAACAATAAAAACGATAACTTTGTTTTGTCGACAATTCTATTTCAACAAAACAATAAAAATGATGGCTTTGTTTTGTTGACAATTCTATTTCAACAAAACAATAAAAATGATAAATTTAGTTTTGTTGACAATTCTATTTCAATAAAACAGTAAAAATGATAATTTTGTTTTGTAGACAATTCTATTTCAACAAAACAATAAAAATGATGAATTTTGTTTTGTTGACAATTCTATTTCAACAAAACAATAAAAATGATAATTTTGTTTTTTGTTGATTCAACTTCAACAAAAATGACAATTTTATTTTGTTAGTTCTAATTCAACAAAAATGACAATTTTATTTCAACACAAATCTATTCAACAAAAATGATATCTTTGTTTTAACACCAATATATTCAACAAAAATGATGTTTTTGTTTTAACAAAAATCTTATTCAACAAAATGATATTTTTGTTTTAACACAAATCTATTCAACAAAATGATATTTTTATTTTAACTATTTTCTTTCAACAAAGAATGTTAATTTTGTTTTGACTATTTTATTTCAACAAAAAATGTCATTTTTGTTTGACTATTTTATTTCAACAAAAAATGTTATTTTTGTTTCAACTATTTTATTTCAACAAAAATGATCCATCAAATCAACAGATCTACATAACAGCATCATTAACCCAAATCAAATCATGTATAACAACAAATTGAATTTAACAACGGATTGGTAAGGATTTCTCAACACAATCATAATTAATTAATTTTAATTATATAAAAAAAGAGAATTCTTACAGTGATTCTGAATTCTGTATAATTTAGAATTAAATTAGCTCCAAATTTTGATTTGCTCCAAATTCGTTCTAGTCTGTCCTGAAATGTAGATCTTGAATTTACGATTCCAACAGTTCTGAAATTGTCATATTCTGTATTCGTATGAACAAGATATGAATTTATTTGTGTTGTTAACATTTTTAATTAATTAATTAAATAACTTAAAATGAAAATAACCTCTTCTTCCTACTACAGATCAAAGCCGCACTCCTTCTCTATTTTGTTCAAAATTAGGGCTCCTAATTACTTCCAAATCATGAAGGGTTGGCACGATCAGATCGCACTACGACGGAGAGCACGGGAAGGCGCACCAAGGGAGCTCTACGCGGTGGAGTTCGATCGTGATAGGGGTGCGGCGGTGCCTGAAACGATGGAACTTCGGGGTGCAAAAACTTGACGAAGGCACCACTAAAATTTGCAAATCGGGTATGGTTGTGAAGGTAGAAGGAATCTCTACAAAACCCTTAAATGGAGTGAGAGATTTCGTTGAAGGGATTTGGAGTTATTGTAGGGGGAAGCAAGAAGCAGTGCTGGCCAATGAAAACGAGGGCGGCGGCTTATGTTTGAAATTAGGTTAGGACAAACTATTATTTATAATAAAATATTATTAAATTTCCTAGTTCACAAAAAACCCATTAATTCTCAATAGCTCCAAATTCAATCCAATGAGAGTTGTCCCTAGCCAAATACCCCCGTTCCGGACATAGTGGGATAGGTCTCGTCAGCCCATTCGATCGTTTTTAGCTTGTTTTCTTCAAATTAAAATATAAATCATTTAATTATTTAATTTGGTCATACATTTAAATTTACCGGGGCCACATACGAACTCCAAAAATTCTCGAAAAATAAATCTAGCTATGTTCTAACGATACGGTCCTAAAATTAATTTCATCAAATTCAGAGACCGTTTGAAAAATGGCCCTTTTAACGATTGATTAAATTCAACAGAAATTATCGAACACATTTTAATTTACCAGGCTCACATATTTATTCCAAAAATTATGGAAAATTAAACTTAGCAATAATTTGAATTTCCGGATCCAACAAAAATGGTTTCGTCGAAAACGGAGATTGTTTGTAAAATGACTTTTTTAATAGCTTTAATATTATTTTAAAATGGAATTTTTGAATTCTGGCACATTTTCCAACAAAAATTCTTTAAAATAAAACTCTTAAATTGGTTCTGATTTTTCGGGTTGTTACACCTTGTTTCAAAAATTTTAATTCTCAAACCATAACTTCACCTCTATTTGGGTTAAAGAATGATATTATTGAAGATACCGTTCACGACGACCTAAAAACCAATTTGTGTTCAAAACAAAAGTTTAAATAGAGTTCATATCATCAACTTACTTTCGATACAATTCACAAAATCAGTGAACACTATAAGCAGAATCTCAATATAAATATCTTTCCAATTCCTTAGATAGTATACGTCCAGTAACGAAATTACATACCAAATTCCAAAGATCATCTTTATCCAAACCCACTTTTCTATAATTCAAAATTCTAGTCTTAACCAAAGATTATTAAAACTATTTGACATTAAAATATCAAATCTAGATAGAAACTATATCAACATGTATCTCATATTAATCATGTATCCAACCAACAATATAATCAGAATAATGGTAAACCTGCCTCTTAAATTCCTCAAATAATATAAGTCTTCACCTACAGTATCAATATCGTATACTCACAAATCATTCCCAATCCATATCCAATTAAATTATTATGGGAAAATCTAAAATATTTAATTTATCAATTTAAAAATGATTATTTAAATTCATAATAATTACTTGTAAGTTCAAAACTTCAAATTATATAACTTTCAGAAAAACGTTGCAAAAGCGTTATAGAAGCGTTGTTAAAAAGCTAGTTAAATTAAAATAGTTTTAAATTATTCAAAACTATATTTCCACTCAAATCAATTCTAAATAATAAATTGTGATTTATCATATTTTTAATAATTTTTATAAAGCACTTTATTTAATTTCTAATTACAGTCAATGAACCAGACTTATACCGACCTTTTTCAAATTTAATATAAACATAACTTGAAAACTATATGTTAGAATTTGAAAATTCCTTTTTCACTTGAAAACTACCGTCATTAGAAAGCAAACATTTTTCATTTCACGTTGATCTGATTCAAAATGCATTGGTTATAGTCGTTTAAAGTTTATGGTTGAAATTCGCGAACTGCCGCTGCGTGACTACCCCTATTCAGACCATATTACGACTTATAATAAAAATTTGTCCGATTCCTTTCCAATATGACTATAAATTTTTATAAGCATATGTAAACTCATTTGAAAACCATATTTCAAATTCAATTTAAATTCAAAATTGAACATTGTAATAATATTATATTAATAAAATAATAATATTTTTCCAAAACTCGTCCAATTAACTTCTAAATTTGCAGACATCCATTAAATAAATATATAAGACTAATACGTCAAACAATTTGAATTTAAACCAATGTTTATTTATGCAACACAACTTCACTTTTTAAATTCGAAACTCAAAATCGATTTAAACTTTGAAAAGCCATATATAGTTGAAACTGTTTCCAAAACCATTTCCACCATTTACGAATATTATTCATACATACTTCAATTAAATTTCTGAACTATCTTGGAACCCAAACTCGAAATTTTTGGTAATTATTTTAATATTAAAATAAGGGAAAGTCTTTTTGGACACAAATTTTAGACGTAATTGGTGACACAATAAACCTACACCATTGGATCACCCTGAATTCCACCTCTCCACAAAAAGACAAAATAATCCAATAGTCATGATTTTATGTCTCCTCATTTATGTTTAGTTTTCTGTTTAAATAGTTATCCCTTCAAATTAATGTATCCATTGTTTATATGGAATGGAGATTCAACTAGTCATCTCTATATTGCCATAACTATAATGTATGATTTCATCCAAATAGTATTCAACCATATTCATAATGCATATTCATCCATAACAAACTCAACAATCATATCAAATAAATATTGTCAGTTAAGTGTAAGCGTTACGGTTCCTAATGCTTATTAGTGTATATGTATTTCTTAACTACGTAATCATTCATTCACATCACAAACAAATAATTATCATTGATAATCAATCAAATATAACTAAATTTAAACTAATAATAGTTTAACAACTTGTACTAATTTAAATATCTTTAAATTAGAATTCTCACCCTCATATCTCCTTATCTCTTTCCGGTAGATACTCCTTACTGACTGCTAACTGACCATTGAACTGCGTCGTTGCTACCCTTTTCTTCTTTGCAACCATATGTATATATATAAACATCTATATTTATTTATTTATTAGAGGGAAGGGTCGAGCATTGTTGGAACCTACGGTCGAGGTGGGAGCGGACTTAGGCGGAGTTGGGTGGTCAGAGTGCCGGAGCACAGTGGCATGCTGAGGTTGGTCGTGAGTTGGTGTGGCAAGAGGAGAGGAAGATGAAACAAAAGTTGAGAGAGGTAGAGTATTTGGTCGTAATTTTTGGTGGAGGTGGGGCTGCCGACGGTGGAGGATGAGGACCGATGATGGTCGGGTGTAGGTGGAGGCTCCCATGGCCGAAATGATGGGGAAAGAAAGGGGAGCTAAGGGAAGAAACGGAGAATGGGAAATGGATGAAAAATGAGTGAATGTAGAGCTGCTTTTATAGCCTAAGTCTAATGGTATTTTGGTAAATTCACAAAAGGACACTTGTCCTTCTTAGGTGCATATTCACATGCATGAAGCCACATTTAAATCCACTTGTTTATACCATGTTCATATATACATGATACGCATTGAAACACTATACAAACACCCTAGAAGTGCTTCTAGTTAGTAACACTTATATATGTAGCCATTTGTTTATTTCTAGGTTATATTTTGTTGGCTTAAACATTCATGGTTTATGTTGTTAAATCTTAACAATTTTAACAACATATTAGTGTTTCAAAAATATTTATTTTAATTATATTACCTATATTTTCATTTGACAAAAACTTATGTTAGCAAGATAGCCTTATAAATATGTTTTAAACACTTAACAAATCCTTGTTGAAATTATATCCTTATATTTTCACAAAATTAAATATTTATATTATTATTTAAAATATTCATATTAATCTTATTTTTATAATTAATTTCAAATTCATATTTAAACCTTATTAAATCCATTTGATATCCAGAAATCCAAATTATATACCCAAAATTTAGTTTTGAATTGATTAAAAATCCCAGATTGTCACATAAACTATCAATGTATATTAAGGAGAAGAATTAGTCATTGTCGAACGAGATCATACCATTCTCATTCAAGTTAGGGAGTTCGCTAAGATCCAGAAGTAGGTTCCGTGCTTACAAAACCAAAAGAATATGCTCATGACCTAAAAGTCTCTTCTCCAAAAGTTATATAATGATTGGGCATAACCTATGAGTGATATAATATTTAATTTCTACCCTTACCTATGATAAGCAAGGAAAATCTATGCTACTTAAAATATAAATGTTCATGCACACTCGCCTAAATTTTGGAAGAGGTACTATTGCATGCATGGATTCACCAAAGATGAGATGATACACCACAATTTAGATGCAGAGTCTCAAGTAGTAATCATATGTGGTAGGAGGAGCTTAGATGTAAAACAGAAAGGGATGCCTAAATTAAGGTCGATTCTTTGTGGCAGGTTGTGACTAGATATATTCGTTTAGGATTTAGATGCCATCTTCATAATATAAAAGCAAAAAGGAGCCTATTCCCACTTCTAAAGGCATTACTTCCACTTTTGTCTCCTTAGTCATTGATTTGATAACTTCACTGCAAATTCTAATTGTTCCCTTAATTGTGCAACCAAAAAATGATGATAATAGAAAGAACTTTAAAGTACTTATCCAAACAAAGTCTCTTATGGAAGGTAACCCTCTTTTCGTTTTTGAGCTCAATGACTTCTTTTCTCTCCTAAAGTAGTCGATGATTTGATTGCTTTCTTTTCTTATGCTATAGGTTCTCAAGCTTTTGTATTCATCCCGCTATCTACTGAAGGCATATAAACTAAAGGTATGAAACGACATTCGCCATCGTTTCTATTGAAGATTTAAGCCTTGTTCTAGTCTTCAATTCCCAGCACAAGTCACACTCGGAGAAAATTGGAGCGTTATAAAATTTAAATGACCCGTTGGCATCTTCAGGAGGAGATGAAACCAATGCTGAGAAAAAGGAGTCAAACCTTAATGAAAAAGAGGCTTAAACTAGAAGAAACAAGGATAATAAACAAGCAGAAGGAGTTACCAATTAATGAAATTATAGGTTAACCATTGTTCATGTCCTTCATGTATATATGCAATGTATAAAGTTAGCATCATATTTTATGTTCACCTATCTTAATTTACTGCATGCAAGTAATAGACATACTATTTATGTATGATCATATATAATGCAATTATTTAGCAAACTATGATGCTTAGAAATTTTATAGTCGCTATAAAGTCAGACTTCTCTACTAAGCATAACAAAACTATGGCATGACGCATCTCTACCTTTTCTATTTGACCATCATATTTATAGGGTGTGGTGCACCTCATGCCATAGTGTTGTTTATGCACTTTAATTATCATTGCAATTTTATAGCAATCCATTTGGCTACCTCAATTTAGTTTGTATGGTAGAACATGGTGGAGGAACGGGTCGGTCCCTGCCTTTGGGCACTTTACTATTTGGGATTTTAAGTGCTTAGTCTCTTTTTATTTCCAGGGCTCAACTCAGTTTGAGTCAGTCTCCAATTAATCATGAGGACAAATTAATACTTGGCTTCAAAGGGTAAGTACTTGATAAATTGGTGGTCACGAAGCATTGATTTATTTTATTTGAGGGCTTACAATTCAAATATTAGACGACCACGCTGGTTTTGGAGCAAATTGGAGAACTTGCGAAAAGAGTTTGGGGCAATGTCTGATGATCCAACAACCACCAAGCGTAGTTATATCAACTTAGGAGAAGAGTTTAAATCAATGTCTGCGATTTTACGGCCTTTGATTGTAGTTTTATAGGATTAAGAGAAGAGGTGATTGATGTCCGACAATGACCTGATGGTCTCTAAGCAGTTTTACCAACTCAAGAGAAGAGTTTGGATTGACGTTCGATGATCTAATATCGTCCAAGTGTAACTTTATCATCTCAAGAGAATAGTTTGGATAGATGTCTGATAGCCTGATGATCTTTCAACGTAGTTTTATCATCTCAGCAGAACGATTTGGATTGATGTCTAATAATATATTGCCCTTCCGAGGCAGTTAAATCGACTGGTGAGAGAAACTTCTATCGATGTAAAACAATCCATCGGCTTGGAGTGACATTCATCACCAATTCGAGAGGAATTTGTGTCGATAACCGACGATTTAGAGACCTTTGAGCATATTTTTGTTGTCTTACGAGAAGAGAATTTGGATCTCAAAGCGGATTTGACAACTTATGGGAATGGTTTGAACTTTCAAAACAATTTCAATAGATAAAAAACTTGAGGGTTCATCTCATAGAAATGCGAACTTGGAAGGACTTAAGTAAATCGGATCATTCAATTTGGTGATCTTGAAAATTTAAGCTTGTGAAAAGAGAACACAATATTCTTGGTCTAGAGGAAAATTCTATTAATCGTCAAAAGAGAAGGCAATTTTGTCAAGTTACAATTCCCCTAGTGTGCTTGGGTAACTAATTTTGTTAGAAATGAGAAAAAAGTAAAAATTTCAAATATAGTTCGATCATAGAAAGTTGTTATTCCAAGCCATTATAACGTGGATTATGCCGACTATTGTGAGCTTGAAAGTCACATATGGACCTTCCCGACTCAGTCCAAACAATCTAGTGTTTATCATCACTTGCCAAAAAATAAGGTCTCCAACTTTGAAAGTATGTCTACGAAATTCTGCATTAAAGTGTTTCGCCACTCTCTTTTGGCACGTTGTGATTCTCAATTCTGCTTCTATCCAATTCTTACTGATTTGATCAAGCTCTTCAAGCAATAATTGCAAGTTTTCTTCTTGATTGAAGTATATTCGTAATTAAGTAGGGACTTGCAGCTCCTTTGAGTTCATATCTTCTGAACCGTATGCCGAGGAGAAGGACGTAGGACTCATCACACATTTTTGTGTTATTTTGCAAGCCTACAATATAAGTGGTAGTTCATCAACCCAACCTCCTTTTGCTTTCATGAGACATTTCTTTATCGTGAACTTGATATAATTGCATACTGCTTCCGCTTGCCCATTTGTGAGCGGATGTCCCATTGAGGAAAGTTTTTCTTGATTCGATATTGTTTACAGAAGCTTTGTAACTTGGCACCTTCAAATTGAGTTCCATTTTAAATTATGGTCTTTTGAGATGCTTTGAACCTACAAATGATAAATTAAAGCACAAATTTAGTTACATACTTAGTTGGAATTGTCAACGGGGGTTCCTCGTCATCCCATTTTATGAAGTAATTAATAGTGACTATAGCATATTTTGTTATTTCTTTCATCTTCGGGAGCACACCAATATGACCAATGCCCTGGAAAGAAAATGACTAGTGGCTGACCGTTCATGTTAGATCGGTTAAGGGGGATCTCAATATTTTGGAGAACCTTTGGCATTTATTATATCATCTGGCATAATCAGCAACATTCGTGCTTAGATGCAACCGAAATATCTATAACACAATAGCTTCTTTGCAAATGTTTATCCTTCGGAATATTTATTGTCCAATTTTACTTTAGTACGTGAGATTATAATTGTTTACCCCAGACTATTGTCTGAGCTGAGGTTTTATGCAATGCTCGTTATTACTCTGAATACTTCTAAATTGGTAGATTAGAAATTAGAGTCAGCCTTGGGTGACTACGAGTAGTTGTTCAAGAGGCGAGCAGATCAGCTATTCGCTTATTATTTACATGTACTTTACTGTCATCCATTGTTTAATACTATGAGGCTCAATTGTACATCTATTTAAAAAATAATTTATTTGAGTTATCATTACTTGTATGACTCTATTTTATTATGCTATATGGATCTGTTACTTTGATGTTATTGACTCATTATCGGTTATTTACTTATATCTTGCCTATTTTATATCAGTTTTGTTTTCTATTATACTTTATCTGATGCGCTGAGAGATATACGATAGTTTCTTGAGTTGTTTTCTTGTCATTTAACATGGTGATCGCCCCCCCATAATCGTCACGGTTAAGTGTTGTATCAACCTGAGACTTTGGCGATAATTAATTTAGTTATTTAATTAGGTTCTAAAAATGGAATTTTTGCAAATGATGAAATTTATCATAAAACTTGCACAATGGCGTTTCCTGATGGAATTGTAGCAAACTTTCATGTTTGGAACTTCGCGAACGGAGTCCATATGAAAAAGTTACGGACGAAATACGAAAACAAACGAAAAATAAATAAACAATTCATATTCATATATAGTAATATATATTTTCCCTTTCGCCCACAGTCAGGTCAACCCAGGCAATCGACCGCTAGATCAACCCCCGGTCGATCCAGACAACGGTGGCTAGGGTTTGTTCATATAATATATACTGGATCTTTATTAAATAAATCTAACAGTCTAGGTTCATTTCCACGTCTATAAATAAAGGGCTGGACTCTCATTCTCTTATTCATATTTTCTGGAGGCAACATCGAAGATCTGCCATTTCCGATCCTCCAATTTCTCCTAAAACATAAATTATAAACACATACAAATCAGATTAACAAGAATTAGAGAGAATAGATTCAAATCTATAAAAAAAGAGTTAGTTCTCCGCTTAGGTAATTCATATTATTGAATTTCCTTCTTCTTTTCTAATTTCTCTTTCAGATCTACAAATCTAAACCTTTTTTTGTAAATCCCCTTTGGAAATAAATTGTAGATCTGTAGGATTTGGGAATTTTAGGCCTAAAAGCTATGTCAGATTAAAGTTTGGATAGTTTTTAGGTGAGTGAGAAATTATATATATTGTTTATAATAAACTTATATAATACTTTGTGTTGAGTTTGAATTATGTACCTAAAGTTATCATTTTTTTGTCAAATTTGAAATATTATGAATATAGATTAAGTGTGGATTTGTAGGCATTTTAAATATATCATTATATAGCCTACAATTGTTTTTAGAATTATTATGGTTATTGTAAACACCTTGGATCAGGAAATCGGTCCCAAAACCATTTTTAGGTTTGTTGTTTTATTCTAGATTCATAGAAATTGGGTGTTGAATTGTAATTGTGATGTTTTGGTTAAAATAATAATAATCTTGTTTGTGTTTGATATTGTTTGTGGTTTTACCTGGTTATTGTAGTTTTGTCCTTTTTTCGTAATAAAAGACATTATTTGAAATCTAACAAGTAACATAAATAATTTAGATAAGAAGAGATGTGCAAATTCAAGTATTTTGTATGCAGTTTGTGACATGTATTCTAAATAACGTATTAAATTGTTTTTTTTGTAATTTGAAATAATGTCAATTTTCCTCTTTTAAATAGTTTGGACAAAATTTATAATAATTACAGTAAATAACCTTTTACAAATTTTGAATCTTAATACAAGATTAAATACAAAAACGGTTGTTTTGGTTGTTAGTTTAGACCTGAACATAATTAATAAACAATAATAAAAATATAAATTAGTAACTACGTTAACTGCGTCCAAAATATAAATATATATTAACCTTATCCATCCAAATCTTCATAAATAGCGCTAATACATTATTATAATAAATGTTTTTGTTATGAATTTGAATAGTTTCCATTTTATGGGTACGTATATGGAAATATAACCAGTATTGAACGGAAATAGTATTTATGAGCGTTATAGCAATAAATTTAATTAATTTGCTATATAAATAAAAAGGGTCAAAGAAAGGTAATAATTATCTTAACCATGAACGTTTTGGAGAAATAGTTGAATATGATAAATATGCCTAAATGGTTACAATTAAAATTGATATTTAGGATTAGAGATTGTGACACCAAGTAGGGAACATATGAATTAAATGGGATTAAATTTGTAGTAATATTTGAAGTTACAATAGTTAAATTAAAATTCAAATGGGACTGACATAAATGACATTTAATAGGATAATGAATGCCTTAGGATAATATGGTCGTTAGTGTCTTAAATGACATATTTTCTAGATAATAGAAATAAATGGAATTAAAAAGGGAACTAATGGGGATTGACTGGTGTAGTTAATGCTAAGTCCAACAACGAAATTAATACCAAACAACCTAGGATAGGAAGTTATAGATTTTTCTTATTTTATTCTAGTTAATCTAGAATTAATATAATTAAAAATAAGGATTGGACTTAGTAGGTTAATGATGCGAAGTCAGATGCCTTATTCAATAGAAGTTTGCACTTTCTAGCAGTCGGATATATGTACAACTGATGTGAGATATTATTAACCACATGAACCAATGACGATAGTTAATTGTGTAGCGAGAATTATTTCCTAAAATGAGGTTTATTTCAAATGTGAGGTATTAAGCGGTTGTAGGATCCGCCTCCCGCCCAAAAAAGGAAAACTTAAAAAGGAAGTAATTTATAAGCATAAGCCTGCTTTAGGATATAGGTCTTAAGTAGTTAGATTTTCCCTTAAAAGGGTATTAAGTGATCACGTAGCTCGCCTCCTCATAAATAAGAATTGTTAACTGTCTATTGGGCACGAGTTGGGTAATCCCCGCATAGGTCCGCTTCCTCAAGATAGTAAGTGACTGGGGTGAGCGTCCGCCTTAGAATTAGGTATTAAATAACAGTTACGGAGATATCATGGGTCTACGTATCCTACGAGAAGTATTAAGTGGCTAGTGGATTATCTAATTAGGTCGGATAGATAGTAACATGAGAGTTTGCCAAGAGGGTCTTAAATGGTGTTTCACTTCTACCTAAATCTGGTATTAAGTGGTTGGTTACTACTCTAGCCTTATGCAAGGTTTTAGGTATTTTCATGAATGACGAAAGCCTTAAATTAGTAGCACTTAGTAGTTAATGTCCTTTAATTTATATTAGTGTACAGTAAACCACCGAATAAGGCATTAAGTGATCGATAGGTCCGCCTTAGGTCTTAAGTGATTGAAAGGATCCACCATTATCTTATGTTGATAGTGATGTCTAAATTGACTGTATATAAATATTTAACCTCCTTATGGAAGGGTGAGTTGTTGGGATCCGCCTCTTACTCTTTGGTTATTGATTGAATGATGGTTTACAGGCTTCATACTTGTGTGTAAACTTTCTATCTCAGTATCGCGATATCATTATCTTTAGGAATACTATCTTGGGTGTGGTAGTTAGTCGTCATGTGTAAATCTTTACAAGGTTAGGTTAGAAATACTAGCGTTGTTAGACATATGTTTTGGTTTTGACCGAACGTGATAGATTCGTGTATTATAGACAGTGTTATACATTTTCTACTCACTAAGGAAAATTGTTCTGACCTCTCTCCTCATAGCAACTCTTAGGTTTCTCTCGGGGAAGACAATTTTTAATAGGTGTTCAGTTTTCTTTTTGGTTCTCGTTCTCTCATGCTCGATATCGATGCAGCGATATGATTTAAGGTAGTCGCCTAAGTCATCATTAGTTATCTTATTTTGTTTCCAATGCGTGTTAGTTTTATTTTACTCTAATTATGCTCATGATCATTATTTATAGGTTGATGTACAATGATCCGTTGGCCTGGAGTGACATTCATCAACAATTCGAGAGGAATTTGGATCGATAAATGACGATTTGGCAACCTTTAAGCATACAATTATCGTCTTACGAGATGATAATTTGGATCTCGAAGCAGGTTTGACAGGTTGTGGAAATGTTTGAACTTTAAAACATATTCATTCAATAAAAAACTTAAAGGTTCATCTCATAGAGATGCAGGCTTGGAGAGACTTAAGTAAATTGGATAATTCCATTTGGAGATCTTGCAAATTTAAGCTTGTGAAAAGTGAACATAATATTTTTGGTCTAGAGGCAACAAAAATTAATCCTCGAAAGAAAAGGCAATTTTGCCAAGGTACCATGTTTGCAGTGTGCTTCGGTAAATTATTTGTTTAGGAATGAGAAAAAGGTACAAATTTCAAATATAGTTCAATCGTAGAAATTCGTTATTCCAAGCCCTTGAAATATGGATTATGCCGACTATTGTGAGCTTGAAAGTTTCGTCTTAGAGCTTTTGACCAATCACATCGGGCTCTTCTTAGTTCATCCCAAACACTCTGGTGTTTATCATCACTCGTTTGAGAACAAGGTCTCCGACTTTGAAAGTTGGTCTATGGTTTTCTGCATTAAAGTCTTTCGCCACTCTCTTTTGGCGCTTTGCGATTCTCGGTTCGGTTTCTTTCCATTTCTCACCGATTTGATCTAGCGTTTCAAGTAGTATTTGCATGTTTTCTTCTTGATCGAAGTGTATTCGTCATTGCGTAGGAACTTGCAGCTCCTTTGAGTTCATAGCTTCTAAATCCTACGCTGAGGAGAAAGGTGTAGGACTAGTCGCACATTTTTTTGTTGTTCTATAAGCTCATAGTGCAAGTGGTAGTTCATCAACCCAACCTCATTTTGCTTTCATGAAGCGTTTCTTTATTGTGGACTTGATGATTTTGTTTACTACATTTACTTGTCGTTTTTGTGCGGATGTGGCATTGAGGACATGCTTTTCTTGATTTGAAATTATTTACAGAAGCTTTGGAACCTGACACCTTCAAATTGAGTTCCATTGTCAGTTATGGTATTTTGAGATGCTTCGAAGCCGCAAATGATAATTTAAAGCACAAATCTAATTATATACTTAGTTGTAATAGTCACCAAGGGGTTTTTTCATCCCATTTTATGAAGTAATTAATAACGACTATTTTCGTCATCGGAAGCACATTAATAAGATGAATGCCATGGAAAGCGAGTTATCAGTGGTTGACCATCTGTATTACATCAATTGAGGGGGATCTCAACATTTTAGAAAACCTTTGGCATCAATCACATTATTTGGCATAATCAGCAACATCCATGCTTAGGTCTAGCTAAAAGTATCTATATCACAACTTCTTTATAAATGTTTGTCCTTCGGAATACTTATTTCCCAACTTTACTTTAGTACCTGAGATTATAACTGTTTACCCCAGACTGCTGTCTGACCTGAAGTTTCATAAATTGCTTGTTATTAATCTGAATACTTCTAATTGAGTACATTAGAGTCAGCCTCGAGTGAGCATGAGTAGTAGTACAAGAGGCAGGCAGAAGGCTATTTCGCCTATCATTACATGTAATTTACTACTTTCGTTGTTCAATACCATGAGGCTTAGTTGTACTTCTATTTAACGATAGTTTATTTGAGTTGTCATCAATTATATAACTCTATTTTATTATGTTGTATGGATCTATTACTCTGATGTTATTGATTCATTATCAGCTATTTACTGTCTTGCTTATTTTATATTAGCTATGTTATTTTTATTATGCTTTATTTGATGCACTAAGAGATATATAATAGGTTCCTGGGTTGTTTTCTTGTCATTTAACTTTGATGATCGTCTTGCATCGGCCGAGCACCACTGCAGTGTACTGTTTTAGGTACCGAAGATGTAGAGCAGTTGTCACTGTGAAGTGTAAACAAGGATAGAATCATGAGCTTAAAAGGTAATATAAACATCTTAGGGTGATGCTTTAGAAGCATTTTTCTAAAGCATCGGGCTAATGGGGATTGAAGTTATTTGTTTATCTATTTATGTAGATATATTTGTGCATGCATTTATTCTGTTTCTTTATGACTTAGGGAAAGAAATGCAATAATAATATGCAAAGAAAGTTATGGAAATGTGATGAAATGACGTCAATAAATCGAATATTTGTAATATTAAAATAGTCTTCGAAGAGGAACTTGTATGACATCGAAAAAGTAAGTCGAATGTTTGGGGTTAATTAGAAATTATATTTGATAGAATGACATCAGAAACAACAATGTCATATTGGCATAAGAAATCAAGACACACATCTCATCGAATTGCAAAAGAAAAACAATTTCCCTCGCTTGTTTCTATGATGTCATGCTTATCGCCAGGATGACGTTAAAAATGTGTTTTCAATGTCATTCTGATGCCAATTTCGACATGGGAAAAGCCGTAATTTTAATGTAGTGCTATTATACATTAAGATATTTAATTTGGCACCCTAAAAGCTGTTACAGGTATGTTCTTATATGGCTTAAGGTTATGGTCTTTAGAAAAAAGAAAATGATCAGTCTGGATAATTCTAACATATTCAAAATATTTCAAACCAATTGATAAAATTAATATTTTAGCAGTTCATACTTATTTAACATTTGGAAGTTACTAGAACAATTGAATTGATCTTCTTCAATGTGAACATGCATGATGTCTACAATGTAGATTTGCCATGATTTGATTTTGAACCATGAAGACCAAGGACTCCATGGATGTTTGAGCTTCCTTAAAATGTGTCAATACATGTGGACAAAAAGTGCACTTCGAACTGTTTACTTGAGTCATTTTAGATTTTGTTTTGTACTCAAAAGTAGATGTTAGATATAACAACTGATGTCTGAAGTATGTAATTAGAAACCAGAACAATGTATGCAACTATTCTCACTTAAAGTCTGCATGGTTGATTCTGTAAGGAATGCCAGTCATTTTAAGGGTGCATTCACACAGCAAATGTTCCAATCTTAAGGGAGTATCTATGGCTCTGTTAAGGTAGCCAAATGATTAAGGAAATTCACACGGTCACCGTCTACTATCCAGCGAAACGACAGCCAAGGGAACGACCAGGCAGAATCAATGGGAAAACAAAAGTTTCAATCTCAAAGCTAATACTTAATATATACTTGATCATTTTCTATTTTTATTCTGATGGCTATGTATTGCAACATCAGCCTTATAAGGCAGGCATTGGCTGCATGACTTTCTCTTACCATCCATCTATTTTTAACCGTCACTTTAACTAACTTATAACTGCCAGTGATAGGGAAAATACAGGAAATTGTGTATTCATTTCCTAGCCCCTCAGGCCCCACAATAGGGACAAAATTTGTGACTTGTCTTCTGTAGCTTGTGGAAAGGAAATCTTTGCCCTCATGGATCAGATATTTAGTGATCACGTGACTGTCGGTTTTCTGTTATCTCTCTACCAAATTGCCGTCTATTCTCCAGTTATATTTTACCCATAATAATAGAAATGTTATGTATGTATATATATATCTATATGTATATACATATCTATATGTATATATATATATATATATATATATATATATATATATATATATACACACACACACACACACAACACAAATAAAGAAAATAAAGCAGAGGCATGGATATCACATTTTATAGCATTCAGCCATCCCTTCTTCCTTTGTAAAACTGCATTCCTTTTCACTATCCTTTTGAAAGCAAAGAAAAATGCAGGTTCAGTTTCATTCACATGAGAAACTCGAGGTAATTTCACATTTTTCTTTTCTTCTTCTTGGAAAAAATGAAAGAAAAGAAAAAAAAAAAAGAAAACAAGAAGTAGAATTGTGTGGAGACCATTACTGCAAAAACGAACATAGACAAACACATCAATTCTAATTCAATATAAAGATCATATAGGAGATAGTTGTCTGGAGAGATGTCGGTCGGTTTGTCATATGTAGAAGCAACAAACTCGATCCAAACCATTAAACAAATGTTTACAATTAATATAAAGATGGAAAAGAAGAGAGAAAAACACCAACATTTCTCTACTACAACTGCCACTAGTAGCTAAACTTTCAGAAGCTAAAATATATCATATTTAAGAGTAATTCAATTCAATTCAATTCAGTCATGACCATACTTTAATTAGTTCGAACGAAGTAAGCTTCGAATGATCTCGGCTTGCTCGCTTCCATTGTCCATTGTGGAGATCAGTTCCGAAAGCCTCTCGCTCAAGTCGTCGACTTCTCTATGCAAGCTTTTAATGTAGTTGCACGTCTCCTTTAGCAACTTCGACGCCGATGCCTACATAATTTTATCATAATTTAGTCTTCAAATACATCAAGTACTGTTACTGAAATTTGAATTTGAATTTAAAATTTAAGTTTGCAATACCCGATTTGAACCATGCCTACGTGAAGCGGGAAGGACAGATTGTAGTTTCGAAATGAGCTCTCCGATCTCCTCCTCGCTGATTCTAGACCTTCGGCTCGACATTGTGGAGAATGCAAAGTGTGAAATGGGAGAGGAAGAATTGAGCAGATAGAGGAAAAAGTGTGAGAGAGACATGAAGAAACTTGGTGTTTTTATAAGGGGAAATGTGGGGGGAGAGAGAGAAAAATAATTTGTGTTGAACGGGCCTACTTGTTTCTTTCTCCCAGTTTTATGAGAAGTGGGGCCTATGATGGGTTGGGCGTGAGCCCATGTGTACGGTGTAAGCCCATGGGCTGTTACCCCATTGTCTAAATAGACAACTTCCCACATGTGTTTGTGGTTGGGGTTTACTTTGCCTATAATTGGGAATTTTTACTCTCTTTAGCTAGGCGAAATTTCCAGTTGAAACTTCATCTTTTATTTTTTGTTGATTTTTGGCAGTTTTAGTGTGGAAGTTTTCAGTGTAAGAAACTGCATGGTCGTTGCTGAAGGACTTGTTTGGTAACTAAAATAGAGACTTTAATTGATAAATGTGAACTAAACTGATTTAGTTAATTTCATATATTCATTCAATTTCTTTACTACCTATGTGGAGAGTTTCAACAACTAAAGTATTTTTTTTCCTAATCAAATGGATTCATGATTCATGATTATACATGCTGAGTTGTTAGCTCTTCTAATTGTCCAGCTAATTAAATTGAACTAAGATGGTTTTCCCCTTGCTTGCATTCGCTTGGCGTCAGACACGGCCGAAAGGTCGACCATGGACAACACATTAATTATTCATGGAGGAGAACACAGAAAAATGAATGATAGACGTTAGACGTAGCATACGACGACTCTCGATTATCCGTAACCTGGCTCACCCATAAGACCATCAAATTAGGCAACTCCCCTTGGGCAGGACATGAAGAAGAATTATATTATGTTGTTTGAATAAAGTGCAACTGTATAAACATTTCAAATTGTGCAGTGATTGGGTGGTTTATTAGCTTAATTACTTTAGGATAATTAGTTGTTCAATTCCTAGCAGCCTTGTTTTGTGGGCTTTTTTTTTTTTTTTTTACTTCCTTTTGTCTTCCTCTTCTAGGCCATTTACCTTAGCCTAGGGCAATCCACTTCAACGGGTCTCCCCTGTCCGTATCATCCAAAAAAACTCTCATTTTCTTATCCGTTTTACCTCTGATCTCCTGTTCAATAGCTGAATGTTAAACAAATATGGTTATCGAGATTTTAAAAGTGAAAATTTGACTAATATACAAGGTATCAAGAAAATCAAAAGGCTACATAAAACTACAATCATTCATATTCACACATTCGAATGCAAAGACATTCACTCGCTACTTAAAATACATAATATAGAGGTTCACACTAGCCACGCGACTGTCAAAATAAGTGGTCATTGCTAGCCAACATGCAACTGGGTATAACCCATGAACCAGCAAAAACATTTCATTTTCCTCTTTCCCCCGCGAACCACCAACACCCTATACGTCGCATACCCGTCGGCCGCCGCTTTCTGACGTTCACCGCCGCCCTTATCCTCCAACCTGTCGTTGCCTCCAACTATTAATCTCTCTTCCAATTGACGGTTGAGGTATAATTTCTGATCTCTAATTTATAAATTTAGATGTTTGTGTATTTGCATATGTTTATTAAGTATTGTTAGATGATTGTAAAAAAATATTTGTTGATTTAGGAATATGGTTAAACCTAAGTAAGGAAATTTGTTGATTATCGATTAGAAATCAATGAATATTATGCAGTAGTTGATGATAATATAATATGTGAGTTGATTTGAGGATGACAGTTAGTTGTTTGATTTTTTAACACGTAAAAAATTATGTTTGATTTAAATTTCGAAAATTCAAGGATAAATATTGATTAACATGAGTATTGATAAGTTTACGTGAATGTTACACTCGAAAGAATGATTGTTATAGTTTACGCGAAAAGGTTAATAGTAATATAAATTTTAAAATACGTTTTAAACTTTATAATTTAGTTTAAAAAAGATAAGAAATATTATACTTGAATCAATATTTGACAATACGTCAATGCTTAGGTATTTATCTTCCCTAAATCATACAACTCAAGTAAAAAATGCACCTTTCATTCATAAATCAAATGATTTTAGTAAATGATCTTTGATTTAAATCCTTCTTAAAAACCATTGTGTTACAGTCATAGTCTAATCTTGTCGTATTCATGTTTGTTACCAACGTCTGGTCAAATTTGCTTTGTAAAAGTATTATCTCTTGTAGCGGTTCCTAACTGGAAGTTTCTCTGCTTCAGTGTTCATGGCCTTTCAGCAACATCTCATAATGTCTAAACTAAATGAGTACCATCACCAAGTTTTTTGTATATCTGAATATTTTTCATAGGTATTAGAAACAATGGTTAATGGAGTACATAAGCCACAATACATAAAACTTAGCAAATGTAAAAGGGAATTACAGAAAACTTGCATAAATAACTAATTATTTTAATAATTAAATAAATAAAATTATCTAATGATGGAAAAAAGGGAAAAGAATGGTAAATTAAGAACGAGACGACAGACAAATGGCAGAGCGTTTCAAATGGCTTTACAACAGGTATACACCTGATTAATAAATTCCCAATTTCCAAGGTCGGTAATAGTTTGTCCTTGTCCTCCTATGTTAATAATAAAATTTTACCTGTCTTTTCAGATATTCCCACCGGTTCTAAGCATTCTATTTTTTCCATTGTTATTCATTTAAATGTAAACTTTTTCACGTAAACTATACCAAAATAGAAAATATTGTACTGAACATGATTTTGTAAACGGTTTAGATTATTTTCTCCTTTGACTTCGTTTTATCTTCATGGACATCCTCTTCCGTTATTTCATTATCGTTTTTATTTGAGTTTTCGCAACCATTTTGAGTCTCGTAACCATATTCTTCGTCAAATCTCTTTGGTTTTTCAGCAAATTCAATTTTTTTTTCAGCTCCTTTTCTTTTAGCAGAATGTTTTTATTTTCCAATTCGCTCAATTTTTGATTGAGACCCATACATTTATTTTTATACAAGTCTACATATTTAGAAGAAATCAACTTTGATGACTCTAGCTCTAATTGAAGTAGAACACATCTTTGTTTTCAACAAGGAGCTTGTGTTCGAGTTCTATTGTTTGAAATCTCAATACAGATGGAGGTTGATTTTCCTCTTCTTTATTCATGGACTTTGCAATTAATTTTGGATTTTATGTTCAACTATAGGGAGGCAAAAGATGACTGATGTGATTGGTTAAAACTTAAAGATTGATTGAAGAAGACCAAAAGGCTTTTGTATTTTTCAAAACAAAAACATCAAAAAACAAGACAACTCAAACTACCATTTCGGCTTGATTTCAGACAACTATGGAAATTTGTCATGAACTTATATAATGTATGTTATGGGTTTGTGGGCTGTTATAATGAACAAATACAGTGTATTATATTAATTTTATGTGATAATGAATATGTTTACAAGCATATTCTGAGTTTGTCAACTAATATGTATGTGTTATCATTATGTGAAATGATATGTTTGTGACAGATGTGCCTCCTAGGAAACAGACTACCTACTCTCCTTCTGCAGTGATAGCTGCACAACATGAGATTTATATATGGTCACAGAGCTCGTTCTAAAGAGTGCTAGTAAGTATGTTCACTAGGACAATATCAGCAAGATGACAGGCTATTGGTTCACTAGGACAGATCCTTGCTCATGTTAGGAATGTCATCATCACCGAAGTGCTAGTAAGTATAAATTTGTTTTTCATTTGAAAATTAATATAATGTATGTAATACAATTTTTTTTCAATACGTAGGTTGTTATTCGAGTTAATCCCTAAGATATGAATATCGTTATCAACCACTAGAATGATTGAAGAATGCGAAAGAACTATAAACACACCATATACAAAGCAGAAAACTAAGGGAAAGAAGCCGGTCTGGATGAGCGAATAGAGGCAAGGTTTCTTCAGTTGCGGGAGACTCCCAGAGCAAGGGTAAGCTATATAAATTCATTATTATTCTCTATTTTGTAACAGTTTCGTATATTAATTAAGTTAATCGTATATTTAAATTTACAGAAGGTCTCAGAGCAAAACCATGAAAACAAGAATAAAAATCCTCCATTGTAGCAAGGTGGCTCTAAGTCTTTACAGTACCATCGGCGGGAACTGGTCATAAATTGCATTTATAAGTAGTTGTAAAATTGCTTAATTATATCTAATCATATTGGTAACATTTTATATTTATAAAATTTCTGATGTCGAATCTACATTAAGAGCCTACACTTGCGGAGGTTTTTAGCCGGACTGACGTCGTCGAGCAGTACGATGAGGAGGGTAATGTCTCCTCTACTTGGACGGATGCTAAGTCTCAGCGTTTGGTGGTAAGCATTCTTAATTATTTTTATTTCACAATCGATAAATTTGAAATTAATTACATAATATGTGAGTTCACCGTTCACTATCGCAGGAGAGATACGAGGCGGAGGTCGCTCGAGTGACATAGTCCACTGGCCATGAGCTAACTTTAGAAGAGTGCAATCGTAACTGGGACACTATCATTGACCTGTCTACTCGGAATAGGCAGTATGACTTTGTTAATATGGAGGGAAAGTGTTTTATTAACTAGATTATAAATTATATTTATCTTGAAGCCTAAATTAGAACTCCTAATAAAATAAATTACAGGTAGCACTGACCTAGAATTTGTAATGCCCCACCCGAGATCCACCCCAATAATGAGCATTAATGAGTAGCATTGTCTATTAGTGTGGATAGTAGGGCTGGTAACGAGCAACCATCCATAGTTTTACATTAGATGAGTATCGAATACGTCGATTGGGTGTATAAAATTTATTTTCTTACCTTAAGTGGATCGACATACTCATACATCTAATATAAAGTTACGATGGCTAAGGATCGTATTCAAAACAAATTACAACACATCACAAATAGTTGATTACAGAACATAACACGTACAGATACGATAGAAGAATACAACATATACATGTGCTACATGCTCAAATGGCTTCATATGAATCATATATATATATATATGACATGTATTAAAAGAATATATATATATTATTTTGAAAATGGGTTTACTTTTTATTTCTGGGCTTATAACAGCCCAACAGAGAACAATGGCCCAAAGACCACGTTACAATGTTACAGCGTCGGTTCAAAGTATTGTCACAAGCCGACAATACTTTACTTTAACAAAAGAAAGACGAGAATAATCAAAAAAGTAATCAGTTCATGTTCTCTCCGAAACCCTTTTCACTTTCTTCCTCATGGCGGCTGGTAAGAGAAAAAGCTCGTGCTTGTTTCTCGACGCTGAACCGATGGCAGCCACTGACTCATGTCTTGCCTTCCGTCTGCTCCAAGTTCCGTTCCTCTGGTACTTCTCTTTCCTTTCCTTATAAGCACAATTTTAAGATCTTGAATAGCAAATTTACTAACCAGATCTACTGATTTCTCTTTCTTCTTGAAAATTCGGTTGTTCCTCTCCTTCCAAATGCTCCAAACAACAACTGTAAGAGCGATAGCGTTCACTTCAGGTACTTGACATATGTTCTGGCAGATGACTTCAAGGTGAGCAATAATTTCTTGAATTTGGTTCTCTGTTGTTGTGTAGTTGATTGATTTCCTGCAATTTTCCCAAATTTTACTCGAAAAAGGACAATTAAAAAAAAGATGGTCATGATTTTCCTGTGTGCTTTTACAAAGAATACATATGTCGTTTGAAATTAACACCCATTTAAGGAGACGATCCCTCGTAGGTAATCTCCCCAACATCATCTTATATGTACAACTTGCCATTTTTTGGACATTGCTCTTACACCATATGATCTTGGCCCAGTTTTTGATGGGTTTTTTTGGCCTGATGTCCTCCCATGCTTGTTTAATTTGAAAGTCATTACCTGTCCATGTCCACATATCATAGCTACGATCACCATGTATTTGCATGTTTTCTATGATGCTTATTTGGGCTTGATTGCACGTGATACTTAAGTTCCATTGGTTATGTTGAATGATTGTATTCACATTGACATCAGGACACCCATAGGCAGAGTATGTGTCCCATCCAAACATGTCAATAAACGATTTTCCTTCCACCCAAGGATCTTTCCACAAATGTGTTTCATTGCCATTAGCTATCTCTCTCCTGTAGTGTCTTGCTAGAGTGTTTCGAGTCCTTGGTATTGCTTTCCATGTCGACGAAGCATTATTGTCTTCCTTCATGGTCCAGAAATTATCAATACCATACCTGCCACACATCCATCTAGCCCACAGTCCTTCTTTGCTGATCACTTTCCAGGATTGTTTCAGTGTGAATGCTTCTCTCATAACTTTAATGTTGTGTAGTCCCACTCCTCCTTCAGCCTTGGGTCTGCATAACTGTTCATATTTAATCTTATGAATTCCCCCTTTCCATATGAAGTCTGCACAGACTTTCTCAATTTTTTCAATCGAGGCATCAGGCAATTGAAATGTTTATAACCAGAAATTGACTTTAGCCTGAATAACTGTGTGTACCAGTTCTATACTGCCAGCAAATGAGAGTAATCTTGAGCTCCACCCTTATAATTTGTCTCTAATTCCACTAATAAGCCCAGTCATTCTCTGTCTGTTATTTTGTTGGATGATAAAGGCACTCCCAAATACTTAATTGGAAGTTCACCCTCCTGCACCCCCAGCACTTCTAGGACACTTGTCTTGTTTCTGCAAGTTTTATTGAAATAACATTTAGTCTTCATATCACTGACTTTCAGCCCACACCAAGTTTCCATTTGATCAAAGATCTCCTTCACTTTGCCAGCTGTAGTGCTGCTTGCTTTTATACATATCAGCAGGTCATCTGCATAGAGCAGGTGACTTACACTTGGTTGTATGTTGTGTATTGTCTAAATCCACTTCTTTTGACATGCAATCTCCATTTGTAGTGTAAAAAACTCCATGGCAATAGCAAACAGGTAGGGTGAGAGAGGATCACCTTGCCTGATGCCTCTATTGCTGCTGATAAAACCTTTGGGGACCCCATTGATTAAGATAGAAAATGTTGGGGAACATATGCACTCACTGATGATATTTATGGTTTTGTCAGGGAAACCCATACACCTTAACATATGCAAAATAAAGTGTCTGTTGATTTTGTCATATGCCTTATGTAGGTCAACTTTCAAGCACATCCTATTAGCCCCTTTTTGTTGAAATTTCTGATTAATTCATGTGCCAGTAACGAGTTTTCTGAAATACTACGGCCCTTGATAAATGCACTTTGGCATTCTACTATTAAATCAGGGAGGATCGGTTTTAATCTATTGCAAAGAACTTTACTGATGATTTTGTATATAACATTGCAACATGCTATAGGTCTGTAGTCTGCCATACGAGTAGGTTTCTCGCATTTTGGAATTAGACATATGAATGTGTGATTAATTTCTTTTAGATCTTGCCTGATTCAAAAGATTCTTGAATTGTTGATGTAACTTTGCATTTCAGATCATCCCAATGGATTTTGAAGAACTCAGAGCCAAGCCCGTCGGAGCCCGACGAAGACTCAACATGGATGGAGCTAAGAGCTGCCCAAACCTCTCTCTCACAAATAGTATTCAGCAACATTCTCCTACCACTGGAGTTCACCAACCTTCTGGTTACGATGCGAGGTAAGTCTACCTCAGTACTACCATTATGCAGGTCTTGGAAATATATAATAGCCTCTTCCTCAAATTTAGCCAAGTTAATGCAGTTGTTGCCATCCTGATCAAATAGTTCCACGTTGTAGTTTGTATTTTTCCGAATAGACATTTTCGTGTAGAAAAACTTGGTGCATTCATCCCCTTCAGTTAGCCACTTTTCTTTCGCCTTCTGTTTCAGTTCAATAGCTTTTGTGTGCAGACAATCTTTTAGTTTAGTTTGAGCTTCATAATACTGTTTCCACGTGTCATCTGTGTTGTCCCCACCATCAATGCGCTGTAGCAATTCTTCATTTAGTTTTTCAAGCTTTTGTAGCTCATCATGGGCCTTGGGCATGACTTTATTCCATAATTTCAGCCTGTCCTTGGCCCTCTTGAAGAATTTTACTAAGTGATATAAGTGACTATCTTCTGTTTGAGTTATATCAGCAGTGTTAACCGCTGTTTGATATCCCTCAAACATGTGCTACTCGTTAGAGTACCTGAACGGTTTTCCCTTATCACTCCCATCTGTGTCCTTTAGTAATATATGCAAAGGACAATGATCACTAGTAGAATTTGGTAGGATTTTGACTTTTATGTCTACAAATTTTGTCAAACACTGCACATTAATAAGAGCCCTATCCAGTTTACATCCAATTTTCATGACTTCACCACTTTTCTATGTGAACTGCAGGCCACCATGGATGGGTTCTATGACCCCTACAACCACCAAGAAATTATTGAATTCAGACAGCTGTGTGGCTCTCAAGGTAATCCCCCCTTGCTTTTCCTCAGCTCTGAGAACAGCATTAAAGCCCCCTCATAATAAGCCATGGGTCTTTTTTTGCATTTTGATAGTGAAACTAATTTTTGCCATAGAGTAATCCTCTGACTTGCTAGATTGCTTTCATACATAGTGGTAATGACAATGATTAAGCCTCCTAAATTTGTTGCTTTAATAGTTAGTTGTTGTTCATCCTTGTCTAGCATTTGCATGTTCCACACCTCTTTGATCCATGCAACCATAATTCTACCTTTGACACCAGTGTCATTGTAACGACCCAACTTTTCGACCCTCAAATGTCGACACTAATACATCCACAGTATTCACGTGCCGAGCACCCAAGTGCCGGAAAGATGAAAAGTTAGGGTGAAATAAAATAAAAAGAAAATAGACTGAGGAAGAAGAGGACACAATATCAGAATCTCACAACGGAACGGTAATATATAATATAATGAATGATCTTTACAAAATAAAACTGTATGATTACAACTATCAGAGAAGACTAACCTATCATCAACTTGAACAGTTATAACAACCCGTCCTCATAAATGTTGATGTACAACATAGAATGCAACGGGTATAAAAAGCACGGTAAGATGAACTCCAACTCTCTTCCAAAAGCTCCAAGGCATCCAAAGTAAAACCTGCCATACTCAGCCTACTCGAATGAGTACGTGATGATTTTAAGGAAGAAAAAAACAAGCGTCATACATCAGTCTGGTATGAGAAACTCAAGATACACATTACATGTAACAACACTGAGGGGACCGTACAGATTACCACTTTGGTTTTTCCCCTCAAAAGAGTCCAACCGTTTATTAAGAGAAGTATAGTTGTATTATAGATAATGTATAGGGTGTAGAATATAAATAAATTCACATAGAAGGAATGGTTACATTGGTTACATTTGACAAGTATTAAGTGTACAAACAAAACCGCTAAGGTACGTTCGTATATTGGATTTTCCGTCGGAGATCTCTCAATACAGATCCAAACTCCATGCACAAGGGTCAGAAAGTACCTCCGAGCGTCGCATATCTCTAGATAAAATATACCATAAGGTAAACACAACTGGCCCACGCACGAAACACCGAAGTGTACCACGTGGAACCAAATATATCCAACTCCCGTGCACAACTTCGAGGAGCTCCCGCACGATTCGATAATAAGCATACACTAGATATGGAGCCAATATATCCTGCCGTAGGTTAGCAAAACCCCAGATTGTGCTCCTACTCTGTTTTTAGCCATTTCCGATGTCGAGGTTTCATTCGGCATATTTCACACGAGTCTTCATCACTCGAACAGAACAAGAATTCCCAGTTGGAATCCCACAGCTTAATAGATCTTGGAATCACACATAGATTCCTTCACAGATCTCGGAATCACACATGGATTCCAATACATCAACAGATCTGGAATCACATATAGATTCTTTCACAGACCTAACAATCACTATATGTGTTCGAGCATCTCAATAGATCTTGAATCCCCATATAGACTTCACTTCCCAGCCGCTTCCAAAACATAGAACCCGTATACTAGTTTTGAAGTGGTTTTCGATAAGTAGAATACTTACCAATCCCGGTCTCCTTAAAACCAGTCGCTAGATTTAAGGACAAGTTCCATAGTCAAAACCGACTATAGTACACACAATAAATGATTGTATATGGAAAACAGCCTCGCTTAATTTCCATAACAAACGAATAAACATTCAAGGCACTATCAAGATCATGAAGCATGATAAACAATCAAATCACTATCAAGTCACATAGCATGATAATAGTCAAAGCACGATTAACTCATATAAACGGCTTCTAATTCCTTTCCCATTTAATTAATCTTCCATTAATTAATACTCCTTTATTAGTAAACTTCTTTTATCTAATAAAACTTCATTTGTCTAACAAGACTTCTTTATTAATCAGTAACTCATACTTGATTATTATTCCTTTATTAGTAAACTTCTTTTATCCAATAAAACTTCATTTGTCTTACTAGGCTTCCTTATTAATCAATAACTCATACTAGATTAATATTCCTTTATTATTAAACTTCTTTTATCTAATAAAACTTCATTTGTCTATCTAGACTTCCTTATTAATCAATAACTCATACTCGATTAATATTCCTTTATATACTTGTGTATATATTAAACTTATACATATAAAAGGTGTATATGTATATATTCTACTAATTTACTATTCCTTTGTAGTCTTAATACTTAGAAGGTATTAATATACTTATCTCTACGGTATAAGTATAATCACAATTCATTTTCAATATTTCCTTTCTTAGCTTCTATACTTCAAAACGTATTCATATACTTATCCCTCCGGTATAAGTATATCCATAATTCATTTCTAAGATTCCCTTTATAACTTCAATACTTCAAAACGTATTTATATACTTATCCCTCCGGTATAAGTATATCCATAATTCATTTCTAAGATTTCCTAAAATATAATCAAAGAGGTTTAAAACCATTGTTTAATAAAGAACCTCTTTTTTATATAAGTTAAACATCTTATTCAATATCTTTATCCCGAAAGATTTCTATACTTGTTTCTATCTTTAAAATCAATTATTAAAGATCTAAGTATATTCAAAATCATTAAACCGTATATTCTAGTTTAACTACATTCCAAGGGTTTCAAAACAAGTGTTGCTAAAACAATGTTTACAACAAACCCAAAACAAATCATTATAATCATCTTTAAACATTCGTTTAAAGATTCAATTATATTTACTTCGATGATATATCTGAGAGGGTTAAAGACTAATGTAATTAACACATTGTCACGACAAACCCAAAACCATTTTATGCTTATAGAAATCACACTTCGTGCGCTTAACTCGTTTCCGACATTATCAACTTAACTATCCCTCGATCAAGAGTGAGGCCAGGTAAGTTAGAGCACTGGTTGCATATCACCCCTTGCCTAGACACCCCATTCTTGACACTCACAGATAGATAAGCCTACTCGTCGGCTTATTAGAATTAAGCACAGTAATCATGATATTCAATAAACAAGTAATTAGGAAGTGCACTTATATGACTATTCTATTTTCACACACTTTCAAACTTACTTCAATTTAACATACAAGTTAAACAACCATTTTAATATGATAAGAAATCACTAAGGATGTCATTGCAAAGTTTCTTATAAAGTGTTGAAAACACAACAATTCAAACTGCATCTATAACGACTATCACTATAAGTGCACTTTCAAGTTCAAGTCCATAATATGTTAATCCATACTAATCCTTATGTGCTTTGTTTCAAATCCATTTCACTTGTTAAACAAGTCAATTCGAATCCAATTCCAAGTTCATTCAAATCCATTGCAATCCATTAACATGGATCACATATGTTGCTTACTTTTAAAGTAAGAATCAAGTTAACATTTTTAACATAAGTTACCAACATTCAAGCAACTTTAAGAAGAGTTCAAAACATGCAAAAGGGTTTATGTTTGCTGTCCTAAATAGTGAGTAAACTCACCTTAATCCTTAGCAAATCCTAGCTCCAAGAATAAGAACCAAGATCCAAACTAGCAACCTCCTTTCTTTCCTTCCTTTCCTTGCTTTCACTTGCTTTTCCTTGCTTCCTCCTTGCTTTATACCTCACGGCCTCTAATGGAATTTGAGAGGTGCTTGGATTTTTCAACTTCTAACTTGCTAGTAGGTCTTGTAATGGTGTAGGAAGGCTTCACTAAAAGTTTGGCTTGATTTGAAGTTCATTTGAGTGTACTTTTAGAAAGATAGTAAGGAAGAGGAAGAAGATGAAGATAAGCCATTAAAAGGCTTCACTTTTGCTTAGGAATTTTTGTGTATGAAAAGAGAAGGTATGCCCTTTCTTTTATAGGCAAAGCAAGGTGAATGGGAAAAGACTAAAATGTCCTTAAAACCCTAAACGCACTCATGAAAGAAGAGATGGTGTGTAAGAGAAGTGAAAGTGTGTAAGAGAAGTGAAAGGTGTGTAAGAGATGGTAAGTTTGCTTTTTAAGATGTAAGCATTCATTTGTATACATATAAGAAGCTTATATGCATACACTTAGGATATTTTCTAAACCCTTGATGTGACTAATTATGCATATACTTATACTTGTATACTTATGTATATTCATGTGTATGTATGTATCAACCAACGTTGCAACGATCTGAAACAACTTTTGTTCAACGATAAGTTGTAAATCTGAAAGTTGAACCCCAGTCATATCTTTAGTTCTTTATCAAATGATTTATTTAAGTAAACAAAACTTGGAAATAAATCCATTAACTTATTTAAATAATTAAAACAAGCATATTAAAATTATAGAACCATTATTTGAATATTTAAATACCCAAAATACAAAAACTTTCCTTAAATGCTCATTTTTGAAAATGATGACAACATCAAAATAGTTAACCATAAATATGAAAAATACTTTTATTAGCTAATTACTTTCCTAATGATTAATTAGACATTCACTAAAATTTTCAACAACTTTTGCTAAGAAAATAGCCATTTATTGATAAAACGATTTTCAGTCATTTTATCAATATTTTACCAAAAATATATTTTTGAAAGCATTTTTCCAAAACGAGTCTAGTATCATTAATTATTGATTAAAAGATGTTCAACAAGGTTATAAAATCACATTTATAACATTTAACAATATTACAAATTGTTACGATATTCAAAGATTAAGTGTTCGATTTTTCCGGGTCTTTACATTCTCCCCCACTTAAATATTTCATCCCCGAAATTGCAACATGAGAAACCAAAGAAACAATCAAACATCAATACTTAACAATATCATACTACTAGTAAACAAAGCTCATGGCTTGATCAAGTTTAAACCCCCGCATCGCATAAGGATGATAAACTATCTACTAAGCGTGCCTTACGCTCAACAGCTTTAGGGATTACTCAGTCGATGATTCACAATACCTCATAACAAATCGAAGAGTCATTTCCTAAAATTTCCATATGCGCTAAATCCCGTACAATGCATATAAACCATCCGTACACATTGTTTGATCATATCTCTTTCCCTATCACAAGACTTCTCTTCCGAACTAGTATACCACACTTGACATCTCTAGTGCTTACTCCGATCTAGTTCCTGGACCAGAAACTTTCATCTTCCTTACATAGCCATACACTATGATAGAAAACTTCAGGATCATATCAAAAATCCACATCAAGTATTCGCCGTCAAAAGTCTAGTGAAGAATCCTTGTTAGGACCGGTGTAAATCACCTTCAAAATCCTGTACTCGAATCTATACCAAGATCAACTATGCGAATAAAACGATCTACGTACAACTCATGTATTTTATCCTATTGGTTCCTTAACTACCAATATCCTTTATCAATTCTTCTATATGTATAGTATGCCATTTTATTCTAAAATCC
Organism: Allium sativum; assembly: GCA_030737875.1. NCBI lineage: Eukaryota > Viridiplantae > Streptophyta > Magnoliopsida > Asparagales > Amaryllidaceae > Allium > Allium sativum. Next base: position 1,044,677,146 of record CM060922.1, read on the forward strand.
TTCCTCTTTTTCAACATTCAATTATCACTTAGTATTTCTTTATTAATACTAAAACCACTTATGAATCATTTCATAAAACTATACTTTAAGTTATTAAACAATGTATAACTTAAATTCAGACACATATAATACTCTAATACATTCTATGAGTATATCCAAACATCAAATTTGTTAAGTATGTTAATCAAATGTTGAACTTGTTCTAACTTGCTATCATAATAATTCAAGTGTTATATAAACTCAACTTTATATTTTCACAAACACTTAACTTCAAGTTCTGTAATAATTCAGAAGGTTTCAACTATCCAAAATCGTTGAAAATCCCATTTCATTTTAACAAATGAAACCTACAAAGCTACAAACGGCATTATTCACATATATGCAATCTTAATGCATAGACTATATGGATCCGTAAAATGACTCAATCAAGTTTCAATAATTTATATAAAGCACTTCTATTATCTAACTTATTTCACAAATTCTTATCATTATTCGGATTATAATAGACGAATCATGTTAAAATTCAATTTAACCTAACATCATCATTAAACGCCTTATAGTCAAACTATGAAAATTAATTCATAAGGTGTTCATATCTAATGTTCCCACTTATTACCATCTACCCAACCCATGTTTTTAAAAGGTAAACTAGTTATAAGTCAATAGGCAATAGTACATGCTCATAAACTGGCCAAGCATAAGTAATATTCAATAATTGATAATAGTTGAATATTATCATTCCTAACAACCAAACACATCATAAATGACTATATCAATTTATGAAATTTTATATTTTGTACAAAAATATAAGCCTAGGTAAAATTATTTCATTTACCAATTTTAAAACCAATATTGTGTCGATTTGTCTTGTTTAAGTATTTAGAAATCCCTATCGATACCATGGCGTCCCACATATCGACTAGAATTCATAAACCACTCAACTGATTAACTAACACAACATAAACTAATTTGATAGCACTAACAAATACGCGCTCTCATATATATAATACACTCAATTCATGTTAGGGCATTCCATTACCCTATCTCTTGATGAGTCATACCCAAACAAAGCCAAGGTGTTCGCTCAACCTTGTGCTCTGATACAAAATGTAACGACCCGAATTTTCGACCCTCAAATGTCGACACTAATACATCTACGGTATTCACGTGCCGAGCACCCAAGTGCCGGAAAGACGAAAAGTTAGGGTGAAATAAAATAAAAAGAAAATAGACTGAGGAAGAAGAGGACACAATATCAGAATCTCACAACGGAACGGTAACATATAATATAATGAATGATCTTTACAAAATAAAACTGTATGATTACAACTATCAGAGAAGACTAACCTATCATCAACTTGGACAGTTATAACAACCCGTCGTCATAAATGTTGATGTAAAACAAGAATGCAGCGGATATAAAAAGCATGGTAAGATGAACTCCAACTCTCTTCCAAAAGCTCCAAGGCATCCAAAGTAAAACCTGCCATACACAACCTACTCAAAGGAGTACGTGATGATTTTAAGGGGGAAAAAACCAAGCGTCAGACATCATTCTGGTATGAGAAACTCAAGATACACATTGCATGTAACAACACTGAGGGGACCGTGCAGATTACCACTTTGGTTTTTCCCCTCAAAAGAATCCAACTGTTTATAAAGAGAAGTATAGTTGTACTATAGATAATGTATAGGGTGTAGAATATAAATAAATTCACATAGAAGGAATGGTTACATTGGTTACATTCGACAAGTATTAAGTGTACAAACAAAACCGCTAAGGTACGTTCGTATATTGGATTTTCCATCGGAGATCTCTCAACACAGATCCAAACTCCATGCACAAGGGTCAGAAAGTACCTCCGAACGTCGCATATCTCTAGATAAAATATACCATAAGGTAAACACAACTGGCCCACGCACGAAACACCGAAGTGTACCACGTGGAACCAAATATATCCAACTCCCGCGCACAACTTCGAGGAGCTCCCGCACGATTCGATAATAAGCATACACTAGATATGGAGTCAATATATCCTGTCGTAGGTTAGCAAAACCCCAGATTGGGCTCCTACTCTTTTTTTAGCCATTTCCGATGTCGAGGTTTCGTTCGGCATCTTTCACACGAGTCTTCATCACTCGAACATAACAAGAATTCTCAGTTGGAATCCCACAGCTCAATAGACCTTGGAATCACACATAGATTCCTTCACATATCTCGGAATCACACATGGATTCCAATACATCAACAGATCTTGGAATCACACATAGATTCTTTCACAGACCTAACAATCACTATATGTGTTCGAGCATCTCGATAGATCTCGAATCCCCATATAGACTTCACTTCCCAGCCGCTTCCAAAACATAGAACCCGTATACTAGTTTTGAAGTGGTTTTCGATAAGTAGAACACTTACCAATCCCGGTCTCCTCAAAACCAGTCGCTAGATTTAAGGACAAGTTCCGTAGTCAAAACCGACTATAGTACACACAATAAATGATTGTATATGGAAAACAGCCTCGCTAAATTTCCATAACAAACGAATAAACATTCAAGGCACTATCATGATCATGAAGCATGATAAACAATCAAATCACTATCAAGTCACATAGCATGATAATAGTCAAAGCACGATTAACTCATATAAACGGCTTCTAATTCCTTTCCCATTTAATTAATCTTCTATTAGTTAATACTCCTTTATTAGTAAACTTCTTTTATCTAATAAAACTTCATTTGTCTAACAAGACTTCTTTATTAATCAATAACTCATACTTGATTATTATTCCTTTATTAGTAAACTTCTTTTATCTATTAAAACTTCATTTGCCTAACTAGGCTTCCTTATTAATCAATAACTCATACTCGATTAATATTCCTTTATTAGTAAACTTCTTTTATCAAATAAAACTTCATTTGTCTAACTAGACTTCCTTATTAATCAATAACTCATACTCGATTAATATTCCTTTATATACTTATGTATATATTAAACTTATACATATAAAAGGCGTATATGTATATATTCTACTAATTTACTATTCCTTTATAGTCTTAATACTTAAAAGGTATTAATATACTTATCTCTACGGTATAAGTATAATCACAATTCATTTTCAATATTTCCTTTCTTAGCTTCTATACTTCAAAACGTATTCATATACTTATCCCTCCGGTATAAGTATATCCATAATTCATTTCTAAGATTCCCTTTATAACTTCAATACTTCAAAACGTATTTATATACTTATCCCTCCAGTATAAGTATATCCATAATTCATTTCTAAGATTTCCTAAAATATAATCAAAGAGGTTTAAAACCATTGTTTAATAAAGAACCTCTTTGTTTTATAAGTTAAACATCTTATTCAATATCTTTATCCCGAAAGATTTCTATACTTGTTTCTATTTTTAAAATCAATTATTAAAGAGCTAAGTATATTCAAAATCATTAAACCGTATATTCTAGTTTAACTACATTCCAAGGGTTTCAAAACAAGTGTTGCTAAAACAATGTTTACAACAAACCCAAAACAAATCATTATAATCATCTTTAAACATTCGTTTAAAGATTCAATTATATTTACTTCGATGATATATCTGAGAGGGTTAAATACTAATGTAATTAACACATTGTCATGACAAACCCAAAACCATTTTATGCTTATAGAAATCACACTTCTTGCACTTAACTCATTTCCGACATTATCAACTTAACTATCCCTCGATCAAGAGTGAGGCCAGGTAAGTTAGAGCACTGGTTGCATATCACCCCTTGCCTAGACACCCCATTCTTGACACTCACAGATAGATAAGCCTACTCGTCGGCTTATTAGAATTAAGCACAGTAATCATGATATTCAATAAACAAGTAATTAGGAAGTGCACTTATATGACTATTCTATTTTCACACACTTTCAAACTTACTTCAATTTAACATACAAGTTAAATAACCATTTTAATATGATAAGAAATCACTAAGGATGTCATTGCAAAGTTTCATACAAAGTGTTGAAAACACAAAAATTCAAACTGCATCTATAGCGACCATCGCCATAAGTGCACTTTCAAGTTCAAGTCCATAATATGTTAATCCATACTAATCCTTATGTGCTTTGTTTCAAATCCATTCCACTTGTTATACAAGTCAATTCAAATCCAATTCCAAGTCCATTCTTGTCCATTCCAATCCATTAACATGGGTCACATATGTTGCTTACTTTTAAAGTAAGAATCAAGTTAACATTTTTAACATAAGTTACCAACATTCAAGCAACTTTAAGAAGAGTTCAAAACATGCAAAAGGGTTTATGTTTGCTGTCCTAAATAGTGAGTAAACTCACCTTAATCCTTAGCAAATCCTAGCTCCAAGAATAAGAACCAAGATCCAAGATCCAAACTAGCAACCTCCTTTCTTTCTTTCCTTTCCTTGCTTTCACTTGCTTTTCCTTCCTTCCTACTTGCTTTATACCTCACGGCCTCTAATGGAATTTGAGAGGTGCTTGGATTTTTCAACTTCTAACTTGCTAGTAGGTCTTGTAATGGTGTAGGAAGGCTTCACTCAAAGTTTGGCTTGATTTGAAGTTCATTTGAGTGTACTTTTAGAAAGATAGTAAGGAAGAGGAAGAAGATAAGCCATTAAAAAGCTTCACTTTTGCTTAGGAATTTTTGTGTATGAAAAGAGAAGGTATGCCCCTTCTTTTATAGGCAAAGCAAGGTGATTGGGAAAAGACTAAAATGTCCTTAAAACCCTAAACGCACTCATGAAAGAAGAGATGGTGTGTAAGAGAAGTGAAGGTGTGTAAGAGATGGTAAGTTTGCTTTTTAAGATGTAAGCATTCATTTGTATACATATAAGAAGCTTATATGCATACACTTAGGATATTTTCTAAACCCTTGATGTGACTAATTATGCATATACTTATACTTGTATACTTATGTATATTCATGTGTATGTATGTATCAACCAACGTTGCAACGATCTTAAACAACTTTTGTTCAACGATAAGTTGTAAATCTGAAAGTTGAACCCCAGTCATATCTTTAGTTCTTTATCCAATGATTTATTAAAGTAAACAAAACTTGGAAATAAATTCATTAACTTATTTAAATAATTAAAACAAGCATATTAAAATTATAAAACCATTATTTGAATATTTAAATACCCAAAATACAAAAACTTTCCTTAAATGCTCATTTTTGAAAATGATGACATCATCAAAATAGTTAACCATAAATATGAAAAATACTTTTATTAGCTAATTACTTTCCTAATGATTAATTAGACATTCACTAAAATTTTCAACAACTTTTACTAAGAAAATAGCCATTTATTGATAAAACGATTTTCGGTCATTTTATCAATATTTTACCAAAAATATATTTTTGAAAGCATATTTCCAAAACGAGTCTAGTATCATTAATTATTGATTAAAAGATGTTCAACAAGGTTATAAAATCACATTTATAACATTTAACAATATTACAAATTGTTACGATATTCAAAGATTAAATGTTCGATTTTTCCGGGTCTTTACAATCATTATTGTTAATCGACTTCCATTCCTCACCCAGCAGTTCATCAAAGTATGTAGTGTTTTCATCATTCATCTTGCTTTCTAGTATACCTATAATTGAAGGACAAAGTGTCCTTCTGAGATTATAGAGGTCTAAAGTTCGGGTATCGTTATTTAGACCTGTAACATTCCAGCTTATGATGACATTTAGATTTGAGGGCGTTACTCCTCAAATTCTTAGGAGACACTGCTTGTGAATACAAGCGATTACCTTTCTGTTACTCTGTGTGAAATTGTTTGTCATATTTGTCATTAGGTTTTGTGAATTTGGCCCTACTGTCTGTGCTGTCTTCTTCATCAGTTGTGGTGAGGTTAACTTCTAACTCCTTTAATTCGTCTACTGTTTCAGGAACCCAGTCCAGTGGACTGGACAAGGTGCCATGGCTTTCTGCCCGATCCAGTGCAACCTGCTGCTGAGTCACCACCTGTTCAGCATGATCCGTTAGCCTCTGCAGCGTCTCGTCAGTGACTGTTTTAGTTAGGCTGTCTGTACATATTTGTAAATTAACTATGTTAACTGGGTTGGGATCAGGCATGGGAATGCCTGCTGTTTCGTTTTGTTGCACTGCCACTATCACATTTTCTACAGTTTTTTTTGCCATCCACACTTCATGGAAAGTGGTGGTACACTGGCTTTCTAAATGGCCAAAGCACTTGCACGTGCTGCATATGGGTGGTAAGTTCTCGTATTCCACCTTCTGAATGTAGATGTTGCCATGTGCATCTTTCGCTCGCACCTGTTTTTTGAGTTCACTGTCTGCTCTGATCTCCACTAGTACTCTAGCGTATTTTAGTCTCTTGATGTGCTTGGTGCAGTCGTCCATTATCAGTGGGTTGCCTACCAGACTTGCCATTTTACTAATGCCTCTGGCGTTCCAAAGGGCAAGGTCCAGATTGGGCAATCGAATCCAAACTGGATGCGTTTCGAGCATGTCACGCTCTAGTTTGAGGTTCGACTCCCATCTCTTAGTAAAAATTAGTTTACTGTCCATGAACCGTGGGCCATTATTCAGTACTTTAGCACAATCATCAACATTCGTGAATTTAATCAAGTAAAATCCATTTTCTCTCGCGTATACATTCCAATTGCCTATAGGCTTCCATTCCCTTATAATGTAGGCATTTAAGTGAACATAATAAGGGCGCTTACCAATCAAATAAATGTATATCGAGTTTGTCCACATGTTGTTCGCCTCCAATATAATCTCTTCATCAATAACTGCATACTCACCTTCTTCATCCTTCTTCGCGTCGAACTTTTGAACCCCTCCTTCAATCCGAGTATTCCCAGCTAGGACTTCTACCCAGTTTCTACTTCCTGCCTTGAAGCTGAGATTTTGAACCGCTGGTTGTCTAACGTTACTAGTTGCACGAGATCCACCGCCTGACGCAGCTTGTATAACCCTTGCCTTCCTTTTTCTAACCTCATTCCATCCCTGAGCATCATTTTCGTTGTGATTAGGGTTAGGGTTTGGAACCCCTGAGAGGCGGCTACCATTTTTTCTCTACTATATCGTTGATCTCGCAACTAATCATATATATATATATATATATATGTGTGTGTGACACAAATAGAGAACCAATTTTCAAAAAAAAAAAATATATATGACACAAATGCTTAACTACACAACTTAGGTAATAGCTTCAAGAGTGGTAGTCCAAGGTGAAACAACTAAACACGAATCAACAGCTAGCTATAAACCTAAAACAACTTAGTCTGACCCGATAACATCAGTTAGAGCACGATAAAGAGAAGATAATATCATATAAGAAGGAATACGACACATACATAAACGTCGTAGAATACATGATATAGGATCACTAGCTCATAATCAAGGAGTTTAGGTAGCGTAATACACACACAACACAATATAACTATTTCCGTCGTCTAAATGGACAAAGCCTAAGGCTATGATTGTACTAAGAAATCTCAATCAAATACAAAATACGATGGAAAACATATTAATATATCTAGTCACAATGGTATAATTATTATGAAATAAGCATCAAATAGCATACAATTATGTATAAAACTCAACATACATAAGATGGTGAAACATTATATACTTCATAAAATTCTAGAAATTAGGGGATACTTGAAATCTAAAAATATAGCACCACATAGTCGGCACACCGCACAGTTCTCGAGGTAATTAGAGAATATTGAACCACACAATTTGGATCTAATAAGGCGAGACTCAGCTACGCCTACACATGCACCACACAGCCAGCCATAGTCAAATAGTTCTACATAGTTTTGTCATGCCACACTATTCTCCACATAAGTATATTTGTCTTGTAAGTTCCACACAGGTTGACTCCTAGGTCTATATAAGATAGACTCTAGGATCTAACATAAATGGCCTTCATAGCTTAGTACGGTAACATTAAAACATAAATAATTAACCCCAAAGACCCCCTACAGTTCCCTGAGTATGTGTCACAAACTTCCCAATAGTTCCCAAATAATGATAATGATACGACTCATACCGTACATTCTTACTTAACGGTTTACTCCAAGTCAGCCAATTCCAAAAAATAGCTTCAATCGACGAGTCAGGAAATAACTGATATAATATACCTTTATGTCCTCTACCATTGTAACAACCCGTATTTTTGAATAACATGTTATAACATAAATGGAGGCAGAATTAAACTGTAAAATCTGAATCAAGGGAAACGGGCTATGCCATTGCGTTCGTCTCGAAAAAATACGCGAAATAGAGTCCGAGTTTTTGAAAATCGGAGTCCGTATGACCAAGATAAGGCCTCGCGAAGTTTCACGAAAAATTCACAAATTAAAGTATACTTAATTAAGTGAAATGGGTTGCGCAGAGAAATATATATATATTGATATATATATATATATAATTGAAAATTAAATAAATAAATATGCAAAAATGTTCAAAACAGCTAATTGGGAGAGGGGAATAACCGAACCGGCCGATTTTTGAGGTCGACCCGAGCGCGCTGGATCGACTAGGGGTTAATCCAGGGTGTTTGGCTGTCAACCCGTGGGCCGATTCGCTCAAATGCAGATTTTGCATTTGAATGGTTCTCATGGTTCAGCTTTAATCTAAAGGCCCTAGATGGTTCCTACACTTGACTTCTTCCCCAAGATATGCTTTGATGGCTTGGATTGAATCTAGGGTTAATCCTATGGCTAATACTATCCTAAAACTCTATAAAAAGACCCCTAAACCTAGCCTAAATCACCATTACTCAATCCTACAACTAAACTATGCCAAATTTGTTCCTCTCATGGCCTCCACTCTCATGCTAAAATTTCTAAGTTAATTTCTATGAGAGATTTTGAGTTCATACAAGTGTTTTCAAACTTGTATGAGTGTTCTTAGCTTGCATTCAAGTCAAGTTGCAACATTTCTATTTCAAAGCAAGGGTTTTTATTGAATTGGCTCAAGGGTTTTCATTTGGAGCTTGCATATTTGGGTTTTTGGTGCTTGCATAAGGGCTTCATCTCAATCTTTATAATAAATATTTATTTGTGTCTTCATAGCATTGTAAGCCCTTTTCTACTTTCTTTTTATTGAACTCTAAAGTTAAATGAATGATGCAAGTTTGGGGTTGATCATTATATGCAAGTTTGGTTGATCATTATATGCAAGTTTGGTTGATCATTATATGCAAGTTTGGGTGATCATTATATGCAAGTTTGGTTGATCATTATGCAAGTTATGTATGACACATGTTGCCATGTTATGCAAGTTTGGGTTGATCATGTTATCATGTTATGCAAGTTTGGGTTGATCATTATGCACATGTTATCATGTTATGCAAGTTAAACTTGAAGTTGTGAGCTTAAAGCTTCAAGATTTATGTTAAAGGTTGCATTTTGGCAACATGAAAGTTATCATATCACTTATGATAACTTGCATGTGAGGCTAAATGCGAACTTCTAGCAACTTCTACATGTTATTTATCACCATGTATCACTCATATGCTAAGTTTGGTTTTATGCATGCTTTTGAAGCCTAATAATGCAATATGCAAGTATATGAACATATGTCCATTTCATATGCCACCATGTTAAACTTGTGGCTTCAACACCTTTATGTCATGGTTATGCCAAGTTCCCTATTTTATCCTTTATGCGTTGTTGCGATTATGTAAACGATGGGATTACGTTGGGGTTGGGTAACATAATGACATGAACATGATTTTTGTAACATGACGTGATATGTTAACTTGTAATTATGTTTTGGAAACATAATGGACATGACACTTAGAAAATATGAGTGTGGCCAACTCGAGGTTGGGTTGAGTTTGTAGCATAAATCTACCCGGACCCGCCCGGCTTAACTAGTGGCTACAAACAATAGGACCCAATGTGAGAAGTTGGTCATGTTGTGCTCGAACCCGAGGTTAGACCCAGTTGTGGTGTAAAGCTACCCGGACCCGCCCGGCTTAACTAGTAACCACAACAAAGTCTAATGTGAGAGGTTAAAGCGCATTAAGTTAATTAATGCCTCCTGATTAGGGTTAAGTCATGGTCCACTTAATACTTGACCAATTTGGGCTTGATGGATTAATCGAGGTTAAGTCAGGAGCCTTGGGTACTCTTAACCGATTTAATCCACGTTTGGATCGGGTTAACCACATTTAACCCGTTAAGAAACCCTAGTTGCGTGGTCCTTTTCAGCAGTAACCTTCTAGATGTATCATAAGACCCTAGGACTAGGCTAGGGTAGGGCACGATTACTGGGCTGATTGTAAGAGACCAAAAGAGATGGCCGAATGATGCCCCGGTTGTTCAGGCGGACCATGGTCGTGCACATCAAGTCCGGAGTTGAACACGGGCAACGGTAGGTTTGGACTGTGCATCATGGTATGGTGTCAGAGGGTTACACCGTAGGGCCAGATACACCCTAGGGTGGACCCTGCACAGTCAACTACATTACATGATTAAGCCGCATGACACCGACACTTGACGAGTTAGGCTTATAGGGAGCCGATCGACTAGACTGTGTAGTTGGACCTTGATTTAGGTCACCTCATTATATTGGGCCAAGCTTGGGCCAAGGGATCAATTCTTGTTTTTACTTGACATGTTAGAATGCTAGTACACCCGTGGTGCAAAACTTAACCTTGATTATGCGATGACACCTTTATCTATCTTGTTAGTTAATCACCATGCCAGTATGTTGTTATCCTTATGTTCATCTCAGCTTCTCATGCCAGTTAACTTTACTAGTTCATAGACAGATAGTAGTAGGGCTTACCAGTCTTTTTGACTGACATGTTTTCTTTTGCCTCTTGTCTTCCGTTTCCCCCCCTCAGGTCCTCAGGGTGGGAATATTGGAGCTTAGCTTGGATCTTTCTAGCTTGCTTACTGGATTTGCTCATGTACGGGTTTGGACATTGAGCTAGCTATGGTTTATCACTTCACTTTGGGGGATAGTACTTTATGTATTTCAGTTTTTCAGTTTATGCTTTTATCTAGACTTTGTTTGTTGGAAAATAATGACTAAGTACTTTATGGTAACTTAACTGTGGTTTTGGAAATGCAAGTTTTATCCGCTGCTTTACTACTCTGTTTTACTTATATGTTCTGTCTTGTGATATCTGCATGCATGTTTACCTTGTTTAAACGCCCCTCCAAAGCTAGTGTCCTTGCAAGAGTGGCACTGGTGGAGGTGGGGTGTTACATTTGGTATCAGAGCATAAGGTTTACAAGATTTGAGCAAAAGTGTTTTTGAAACTTACCTTTTGAAAAACTATTTTCAAAACCAATTAAGTATTTTCCAAAGAAAAGTCTAGTATTTTAAAAGGCTATTCCCCAAAAGCCATAGCACTATCCTTCGTTTCTTCGTTCTGAATCTATCTTTTTCTTCGTTTCAGTATGGCCGATCTTAACCTTCCCGAGGGAGTGACCATTCCCGGATGGTTCCGGAGGTACTTGGAAGCTAGGGCCAACGATGCGGGCCCAGCGACTACCCCCACCGTAACTGAAGTTCCTCCTCCTCCTCCTCCTCAGAATCCACAAGCGGATTTCGCAAAAGTTTGCAAGGACTTTAAGGCGATGGGTGGTAAGAACTTTATCGGAACGGAGACTTCCGTGGAGGCAAGGAACTGGTTAAAGGAAACTGAAGACCTCTTTGCTATCTTTGATGTGGAAGATCGTAGGAAAGTTCTGTTGGCGGTATGGCTATTGAAAGGGGAAGCTGCTTATTAGTGGGTAGTCACCACCACTACTAGACCCATTGAGACTTGGGATGACTTTAGGAGAAGGTTTGGACTAAAGTTTCTATCATCGACAGAAGAGAACCTTCAGCTAGAGAGGTTTCTATCACTAAAGCAAGGGGACATGACCGTTAGAGAATACGTGGATAAGTTTAATCAACTTGCTCAGTTCGGTCTAGAATGGGTTAACACCGCTCGGAAGAAGGCCCTACGCTTTGCTCTAGGATTAAATGAGCCATTGCGCGGTTTGGCCATATCTCATATACCCCTGGGGGCGACCTTAGAGAGTTTAGTGAATATGACCCTACTTCAAGAAGAAGATAAGAGTGTCAAGAAGGAGGTCAAGGTAAATGAGTCCCAAGGCAAGAAGGAAGATACCGAGAAAAGAGATAAGAACAACAACAATAGCAAGGACAACAAGTCAAGAGAAAGAAGGAAGTGCAACTTCTGTGGGATTACGGGGCACATAGCCAAAGACTGTAGGAAGAAGAAGAGGAAGTTGGGCGAATGCTTTTACTGTGGAGAGCCTGGACATCTTAGCAAGGATTGCCCCAAGAAGCAAGGACAAGGGCAAGGGCAGAATCAGCGTGCAGGACCTTCTGGAGGGCTAGTGCATACTCTCAACATCGCTCCAGTTCTTGATCGAGGTAGTATTTCTATAGAAAACCTTGTTTACATTTCTGATTTCCCTGTTCATACCTTGTTTGATTCTGGCGCATCGCATAGTTTTATTTCTGATTTTGTTGAAAGTTTGCACCTAAGTACTAGTCTAGTTGAGATCCCGTTAGTGTTTCAAATCCAATTGGGGGTTCCACCCATCTATCTGTGATTTGTGTGGATTTGAAAATCTCTATCTTGAGCATAGAAGTCATGTGTAATGCTTAGGTTCTCGGGTTTATGGGATACGGGTTGATTTGGGTGTGGATTGGTTGTGAACATAGGGTGGTAAGGCTCATGATTCGCCTCGATAATACCCTAGAAATTTCTTGTAACCCTAGAGGTCCCGTCATGTTATGTTATCTTGAATCTCTTGACTCGTCCATCGATGATCTGCAATCTGTAAGGGTGGTCCGAGACTATCCTGATGTCTTTGAAGAAGTAAGGGGGCTACCCCCTAAGCGGGAGATAGATTTCCGCATTTATCTGGTTGATAATGCCGAGCCAGTTACATTTCCCGTTAGGCACATGGCCCCGCGAGAAAGGAGAGAGCTTGATAAGCAAATCAAGGAATAGCTGGGAAAAAATTCATTAGGCGAAGCATTTCAGAATGGGGTGCTCCGGCGGTATTCGCTACTAAGGCAGATAGTCCATTTTACTTAAGCATGGGTTAGAGAAATCACCCTAGTAAGTACATTTGGTAACGTGGATTGGCACATGTTTTCAAGAGATAGTTTTCTGTGTGGGATACCGCATAGTATGTAAACGAGATCCAAGATTCACTAACGAATCTTGGAAAGCTTGCATGAAACCATGAGTACGCAGTTGGGCGAAAGCCAAGTATTTTAGGCAAAGAATAAGTGGAAGTGGAATGAGAGGCAACGGTGAAATGAGTTCTAACTCATATTTTGGAAATAAGAATTAAGAACTACGGAATTGTGAAGTTAAAAGACGGTCAAGGCACGATGGGATTAAGCACAAGAAAATGCGGCTTAGGAGACTGAAGACTAGATACGCGCATTATATCTCTTTCTAAGAGTATATCCTTGATCCCTATTGTTCCGTAGAGCTTACTCGCATGCTATCTTTTAAGTATATCCTCTCGGTCCTATCCTCAATCTTAGTTCTGTTGCAAACCCCATAAGGAGTATGACTCGCCTGTTTGTGAGATATAGTTGGGGTGAAGATGTTCGTCACCAAACTATTTGGGCTTTATGGGATATGGGTAATAATTGATAGACTTACAAAGAAAGCCCATTTTATTCCGGTGAAAAGCAAGAGGACCGTATCATGGCTAGCATCTGTTTATCTTCAAAAGATAGTGCGGCTGCATGGAGTTCCTTCTAGCATAGTTAGCGATCGTGACCCAATTTTCACTAGCCAGTTCTGGAACAGTTTGCAAGAAGCAATGGGTACGCGATTGAATCTGAGTACAACCTATCACCCCCAGACGGATGGCCAAACCGAAAGGGTGAATAGAGTGCTAGAAGATCTTTTGAGGTTTTGTGTTCTCGACTTCGGTGGTACTTGGGAAGACCACCTTCCTCTTGTAGAGTCTGCTTATAATAATAACTATCAAGCCAGCATAGGGATGGCACCATTTGAAGCTTCGTATGGGAGGCTGTGCAAGCCACCAACATGTTGGTGGGAAGACGACGGATAAGCTTATAATTGAGCCCGACATGATAAGGGACACATCCGAGAGGGTTGAATTGATTCGAAGACGGATAAGAACGGCCCAAGACAGACAGAAATCCTATGCAGACAAGCGAAGGACAGACTTGGAATTTAAAATTGGAGATATGGTCTTTGTGAAGATTTCTCCTTTGCGAAATATGGTTCGCTGACACCAAGGATCGTAGGACCCTTCCCTACTATAGAAAGAGTCGGGAAGATGACTTATAAGGTGGAATTGCCGAGAAGCTGGCCGGAGTGCATAATGTCTTTCATGTCTCGCATCTCCGGAAGTGTTTGCACAGACCCGCCAAAGTGGTTGAACCAAGTATTCTTGAAGACATGGAGGTAGAGGATGAAGCAACCCTGAGACGAGCTCCGATTCGTATCATGGAAATGAAGACAAAGAAGCAAAGAAGTTAAGCTTGTTAAGGCGCAATGGAGTGAAATAGAGGGAGACGCAACTTGGGAAACCAAGGAGAAGAGGCACGTGCTTTATCCATTTCTCTTGGAGGATACATTTTCAATCTCTTTTCCTAGATTGGTATATCTTCCCTTTGCTATCCATGCTTATCTAGTTTATCTTGTTTCGTAAATCTTGTCATGAGAACCTTAGGTAGAAACCCTTGGTTGAAACATGTATTTGAAACATGTTATGTTTGATGTTTGCAAGTGGTTGCAAGTGTTTGCAAGTGGTTGCAAGTGTTTGCAAGTGGATACTCGTGGATGCATAATACACGTTAGGCACTAAGATCGGCTCACACACTTTCATACCGCATATGCATGAGTGTTTATGCTTATTCATGGATGAAAACTTGTTATGCTATCACGTGGATGTTGCATATGGATGAATGTTATGTGCACTCATGTAGAGATTATAAATTATGTTAGGAATTTGCATACATATGGACTCATTTCACTAACATATTTTGCATTAAGGGGGTTTACTGAATCAGTAACCTCCTGATTTTCGCATTAGATAAGTACATATACACACACCTTTGCATATGATCATACAGCATTTAGAACCTTTTAAGGACAATGATTGCTTGTGGATGATGTTTTGAGTAGATGGATGATGGATGGTAGGATACGTTCTTCCTAACTTGGAGATTTCGGGGACGAAATCCTTTAAGGAGGGGAGAATGTAACAACCCGTATTTTTGAATAACATGTTATAACATAAATGGAGGCAGAATTAAACTGTAAAATCTGAATCAAGGTAAACGTGCTGTGCCATTGCGTTCGTCTCGAAAAAATACGCGAAATAGAGTCCGAGTTTTCGAAAATCGGAGTCCGTATGACCAAGATATGGTCTCGCGAAGTTTCACGAAAAATTCACAAATTAAAGTATACTTAATTACGTGAAATGGGTTGCGCAGAGAAATATATATATATTGATATATATATATATATATATATATAATTGAAAATTAAATAAATATGCAAAAATGTTCAAAACAGCGAATTGGGAGAGGGGAATAACCGAACCGGCCGATTTTTGAGGTCGACCCGAGCTTGCTGGGTCGACTAGGGGTTAATCTAGGGTGTTTAGCTGTCAACCCGTTGGCCGATTCGCTCAAATGCAGATTTTGCATTTGAATGGTTCTCATGGTTCAGCTTTAATCTAAAGGCCCTAGATGGTTCCTACACTTGACTTCTTCCCCAAGACATGCTTTGATGGCTTGGATTGAATCTAGGGTTAATCCTATGGCTAATACTATCCTAAAACTCTATAAAAAGACCCCTAAACCTAGCCTAAATCACCATTATTCAATCCTACAACTAAACTATGCCAAATTTGTTCCTCTCATGGCCTCCACTCTCATGCTAAAATTTCTAAGTTAATTTCTATGAGAGATTTTGAGTTCATACAAGTGTTTTCAAACTTGTATGAGTGTTCTTAGCTTGCATTCAAGTCAAGTTGCAACATTTCTATTTCAAAGCAAGGGTTTTTATTGAATTGGCTCAAGGGTTTTCATTTGGAGCTTGCATATTTGGGTTTTTGGTGCTTGCATAAGGGCTTCGTCTCAATCTTTATAATAAATATTTATTTGTGTCTTCATAGCATTGTAAGCCCTTTTCTACTTTCTTTTTATTGAACTCTAAAGTTAAATGAATGATGCAAGTTTGGGGTTGATCATTATGATATGCAAGTTAGGTTGATCATTATATGCAAGTTTGGTTGATCATTATATGCAAGTTTGGTTGATCATTATATGCAAGTTTGGGTGATCATTATATGCAAGTTTGGTTGATCATTATGCAATTTATGTATGACACATGTTGCCATGTTATGCAAGTTTGGGTTGATCATGTTATCATGTTATGCAAGTTTGGGTTGATCATTATGCACATGTTATCATGTTATGCAAGTTAAACTTGAAGTTGTGAGCTTAAAGCTTCAAGCTTTATGTTAAAGGTTGCATTTTGGCAACATGAAAGTTATCATATCACTTATGATAACTTGCATGTGAGGCTAAGTGCGAACTTCTAGCAACTTCTACATGTTATTTATCACCATGTATCACTCATATGCTAAGTTTGGTTTTATGCATGCTTTTGAAGCCTAATAATGCAATATGCAAGTATATGAACATATGTACATTTCATATGCCACCATGTTAAACTTGTGGCTTCAACACCTTTATGTCATGGTTATGCCAAGTTCCCTATTTTGTCCTTTATGCGTTGTTGCGATTATGTAAACAATGGGATTACGTTGGGGTTGGGTAACATAATGACATGAACATGATTTTTGTAACATGACGTGATATGTTAACTTGTAATTATGTTTTGGAAACATAATGGACATGACACTTAGAAAATATGAGTGTGGCCAACTCGAGGTTGGGTTGAGTTTGTAGCATAAATCTACCCGGACCCGCCCGGCTTAACTAGTGGCTACAAACAATAGGACCCAATGTGAGAAGTTGGTCATGTTGTGCTCGAACCCGAGGTTAGACCCAGTTGTGGTGTAAAGCTACCCGGACCCGCCCGGCTTAACTAGTAACCACAACAAAGTCTAATGTGAGAGGTTAAAGCGCATTAAGTTAATTAATGCCTCCTGATTAGGGTTAAGTCATAGTCCACTTAATACTTAACCAATTTGGGCTTGATGGATTAATCGAGGTTAAGTCAGGAGCCTTGGGTACTCTTAACCGATTTAATCCACGTTTGGATCGGGTTAACCACATTTAACCCGTTAAGAAACCCTAGTTGCGTGGTCCTTTTCAGCAGCAACCTTCTAGATGTATCATAAGACCCTAGGACTAGGCTAGGGTAGGGCACGATTACTGGGCTGATTGTAAGAGACCAAAAGAGACGGCCGAATGATGCCCCGGTTGTTCAGGCGGACCATGGTCGTGCACATCAAGTCCGGAGTTGAACACGGGCAACGGTAGGTTTGGACTGTGCATCATGGTATGGTGTCAGAGGGTTACACCGTAGGGCCAGATACACCCTAGGGTGGACCCTGCACAGTCAACTACATTACATGATTAAGCCGCATGACACCGACACTTGACGAGTTAGGCTTATAGGGAGCCGATCGACTAGACTGTGTAGTTGGACCTTGATTTAGGTCACCTCATTATATTGGGCCAAGCTTGGGCCAAGGGATCAATTCTTGTTTTTACTTGACATGTTAGAATGCTAGTACACCCGTGGTGCAAAACTTAACCTTGATTATGCGATGACACCTTTATCTATCTTGTTAGTTAATCACCATGCCAGTATGTTGTTATCCTTATGTTCATCTCAGCTTCTCATGCCAGTTAACTTTACTAGTTCATAGACATATAGTAGTAGGGCTTACCAGTCTTTTTGACTGACCTGTTTTCTTTCGCCTCTTGTCTTCCGTTTCCCCCCCCCCCCCCCTCAGGTCCTCAGGGTGGGAACATTGGAGCTTAGCTTGGATCTTTCTAGCTTGCTTACTGGATTTGCTCATGTACGGGTTTGGACATTGAGCTAGCTATGGTTTATCACTTCACTTTGGGGGATAGTACTTTATGTATTTCAGTTTTTCAGTTTATGCTTTTATCTAGACTTTGTTTGTTGGAAAATAATGACTAAGTACTTTATGGTAACTTAACTGTGGTTTTGGAAATGCAAGTTTTATCCGCTGCTTTACTACTCTGTTTTACTTATATGTTCTGTCTTGTGATATCTGCATGCATGTTTACCTGGTTTAAACGCCCCTCCAAAGCTAGTGTCCTTGCAAGAGTGGCACTGGCGGAGGTGGGGTGTTACAACCATGATGTGTGCTACATCGTTTAACTTGCATCGTCATTCTCTTGAAGAGTGCAAGATGTGTACTTATATAGAAAATACTTATATCGAGAAAAGCAGTTTGAATTTTTTTTTGAAAACATTTATGTGGAAAACCTGTATAATTATACAAAATATCTTTTGGAAATATATATATATATATACACACACATATATTCTATAAGTTAGAAACTATTTGAATATCGATTTTGTAAAATGTGTATGTTTTCCAAAAAATCATGAAAACCACATATGAAATTCACATAAAACATCGTCGATCTGGGACGTGGATTAGTGGTAATTCAGCCTCTTCAATCTTAGATTAAAGCCAAAATAGAATGCATGAAACAAGGCTTCAAAAATCGATTAATTGTGGCAACAAATTCTTGAAGAAACTCACTCGGAACATACACTAAACCACCCAAAAAAGCTATAAGAAAACTCGAAGAAGGCTCGACTAATGGCCCAGGTGCATCACACACCCGGGTTGACCTTGATTTTTCTCGAGTCAAACCTAGGGTCGGCCCTCAATACGCCTAGGTTGACCCCCAAATCGATGTAACGCCCCGTTATCAAAAACCACAACCCTATAGATGTTGCAATCATCTCTAGTGTTAGCATCCGGTGATAGAAAACCGGATATTAACAAACTACAACATCAGAAAACACGGGAGTATGAAAAATATCACAAAACAATATATGTTCCTTCATACAACCCTTATGTATTCCCATTTAGAGAATATATAAATTATTACAGAATATACTCTGAGGGCAACATATGATGATGTCACCTCGATTGATCAAAGTTTAAATACATAGGCAATAACAATATTGCTCATACACATAAAATAAACAATGGTGCTCCTAAATAGTTATGGACTCCTTCTCGCCTCCAGAAGATCATCCAACGAAGCTTTGAAAACCCTAACCCTCAGCCTACTCAAATAAGCACCCGAGAGTTAAAGGAGAAAGCAAACATTTTGAGTTGATCATTATACTGATGTGAGTAATAATCCTTTATAACTGACACATAGATATCTAGCAGGCCATGCCGCCGTATTGCGATGGGTTTCCCTCTCGCTAGTATCTAGCTACCTCCGGAAACATCCCCTGAACACCTGCACTTCGGTGGTTGGTACGAAACCACGATAACATAAGTGACTTTATACGTGTGTAATATGTAACACAAAATGGATTCCTAATCCCCATTATTCATGATTTCCCATCCTAATGGTTACTAATGATTTTCCATCATTTTATTCTTCTAATTCGATTCCACTTCCATGTTTCACAAGATAACACCCTACTAGCAACGAAAGCGAAAAACCTTCCATATTGTGTACAGCAATGAGTCTTTTACTTTGGTATCTGCATTGCGAAACTCAAGGTAACCCCTTTCTAGGAAACGAAACCACCCATTTCCATTCAATTAACTTTCTTACTGTGTGAAGCAACAGAGCCATTCTCATATTACAATTTCTATACTGCACAAGGCATGGAATTCCTCCTTCTTATCCCCTCCCATGCTTCATAAGGTAACCTCCTACTAACAACGAGACTCATGGCTTATCCTTTTATTTAACTAGTTCACCCAATTCCTTTCCCTAATTGGTTCCCCCAGTATTTAAGTGGTTCCCCTTAATTTATTTCAGCCATCGGTTCCTCCAACGTTCACCCAGATGCAAATGTTGTGTCCACGGTTTCCTATCAATAACATATGCAATGTTCGATGGTATCCTACCAATTCAATAAACATTTTCCACTTATAAGCGATCAATCAACCAATTGCTCTAATGGCAAGCTCCTTAGGTTTTAATCAATTTCCCCAAAAGAGCCCCTTTCGGATTCATGCTATCTAGCATCAAGCAAGTCCTAGCACCAAAAACATGATGGTATGGTATAAAAGCAAAACCTCTAACTCCTTTATACACTCCTAAAACAAAATTCTCTTCGTTGACATTAAGAACGCCGACAGGAAATTTAGGTAAAGCCTTAAATCCTTTACAAAAAATTCTTTTTCGCCCGTTATCCATGTCTAAGGAAATACATTTTAGGAAAATAAGCTTTAAAGGCATGACATTGTAAGAAATGGCTTCGTGGGTTTAGATTCACTCTCGTTTCCTCCGAAAGGTCCAATCCCTTATTCAAAATAGTTTCCTTTCTTATAAAAGACCCCCTTTCATCCATGTCGAAAGAGTAGAGGAAAGCATCTTGTGGATCAGTTTAATTTACAAAACACATAGGTATCAATACCAAAGCTCTTCGATGGGTAAGAGGTGAGTGCCTGAATACTCCCTATACCATTCACGGATGATATTCTAAGTATCTGGCGCAACTTAAAGATGGCTTCCGAGAGTATCATAACATTGTCTCTGGAATGACAGAGGCATTGACAGTAAATACAGAAATAGTGCCTTATTTCTGCAAAAAGTACTACTTTATAAATACTCCACCATATTTGTTAAATTTTCATTGGCTTATAAATAAAATAACTATATACAGTCTTTTTACAGTACTTTGGTACTGACCATGTATAAAATATTTATGAATTTATTCTAATCATTTTACTCAACATGCAAGCCTTCCCGAAGCAATTCAAACTTAGAAAATTCATAAGTCATTCATACATCCATGAAAAATTATGAAAATTTAAACCTATCTCCAAAATCATATAACAAACATCATATCAAAAATCCATGGCATAAAGAAATGTCTAACTATATGTTTCACCCTAAAATCTAACCATTTTCAGGTGTATAAAAATTGTATAAACATGTCAAGCATAGATATTGATTTCCCACCAATTACCATCACATAAACCATGAAAAACCAATTACGTTAATCAAACATATTTCGGATATTTCCCCAATGGTCGAAACATAAGCGTAAGAGTAATATTTACCTTGATTGGTTGTGTTTTTGATATTTGTTAACAAAGTTTCCAATCCCTAAATCCTAGCTTTTCTATTTTCTTCCTCCTAGCTTTAATGGCCGATAACCTTAATATTCTTTTTAGCTTTAGAGCAAATAAAAAATGAACAAAATGTGGTAAAATATGAGTAGATACAGGGGTCGAAAGTTTATCCTTTTTCTGCTCTTATATACCCTTCCCTTAAGCATTAGTTTATTTGCTTCTAAGGCCAACCTACTAGTTAATTTATTAAGCAACAATTCTCATGTCCTCTTTCATCGCACTATTCCTATTTAATTTATCCAACTAAATTCATGAATAATGTTATCAAAAATTAGGGGAATTACATCCATCCCTCCCTAAAAGAATTTCATCCTCGAAACTCAACCAAGGACAAAACAAGCAAAAAAATCACATCAACCCAGCAAACAATGCCATCAAAACATATACTAGCGTACCCTGCTAGTAACAATCTATAAAACCATACAGATCTTGCCCAAAAAAATCAGGAAAAACCTCTCTAATCCTGGCCTCCATCTCCTAAGTGCATTCTCTTTTGTCAGAACTCAACTAAACCTTCACCAAATTAACAATCTTGGTTCTCAAACTCCTTTAGTCTCTATCCACAACACAAACCGGTTGTCTCACGATAGTCAAATCAAGCTCCACCACCAATTCTTCCAATGCCCTTGGATCAATGGTAGCATCAGGATCACGTAGATACTTCTCCAATTGTGATACTTGAAACACATTATGTACTCCCGCCAGTCTATCCAGTATCTCCACCCGATAAGGAAGCTTTCTAATCCTTTCCCTAAACCAGAAAATTCCTAGCGAACCTTGATGTAAGCTTTCCCTCTTTTTTGAAATGGAAAACACCTTTCATTGGTGACTCCTTGACAAAAAACCTTTCTTCAATAAAGAATTACAAGTCCTTACACCTTATGTATACGTAAATCTTTTGCTTTGATTGAGCTTCCTTCATCCGACCCTGAATAATCTCAATAATTCGATGGCTTCTCTTACTAATTCTGGCCAAGAACTAGCATGTCGCTTGTCTTCCGTTTAAAGCTTCGAAAGGTGCCATTCTTATAGTAGCCTGAAATCAATTATTACAGGAAAATTCCTCCAAATGCAAATGGTCTTCCTACGAACCACCAAAGTCTAGAACACATGCTCTCAGCAAACGTTCTAGTACATTATTCACCCTCTCGATTTCCCCATCCATCTGTGGGTGATAAGCCGTACTCAACTTGAGTTTTTCCCATTGCCTTCTGCATACTTCTCCAAAACTCACTCGTAAACAATGGATCTCGGTCGCTTACGACGCTACTAGGAACTCCATGAAGCTTCATAACATTCTTCATGAACAACTCAGCCAAAACTGGCGCTGTCCTAGTTTACTATATGGGAATAAATTGGACACTCTTGGTTAGTCTATCTACAACTACCCATATGCTTTCGTTCCTTTTCTTGATCTAGTAATTCCATTGAAAAAATTTATGGGTATCAAATCCTACTGCCAAATTGGAATCTCCAATGGTTGAAACAAACCACTATGATTTTGATGTTCGGCTTTCACCTTCTGAAAATTCATACATTGCTTTACATATAAGCCAACATCCATCTTCATTCCGTCCCATAATAAGCTCCTCTTTATGTCTCGGTACATCTTGGTTCCCCCGGGATGTATTATAAACTTAGAGCGGTGACACCCTCTAAGAACTTCCTTCCTCAGATTACCAACCTTCGAAACACATAGCCTTCAATTCTTATGAAACCAACCCTTTCGATCGAGAACAAACTTTCCCAGGCTTCTTCCTTCTGTTCCGACTCTGAGCTCTCTGATCCTTTCAGATAACAAAGGATCTTCTTCCTATCTAAAAGCAATCTTCTCGACCAAAGCTAGCTAGACATTTAAGCATGACATAATTAGTGTGCTTCTACAAAATTTGGACCATTTCTCAATTTGTGAGTGTCATCCTTGCGCAGAGGCCATGCTAATCTTCTCTGTATCGTTCCAATTTTATCGGATGTCCCCAAAGGGACAGTGTGCTTCTACAAAAGCTCATTGTCGATCTTATCCTCACATTACATGTGACTAGAGCTTCCACGTATTTTCATTCGTTTAGCATAGCCAACACCATCTCTTGGTGCTCCTACTAAGGGAATCGATAAACTTATTCCCTTTCCCGGGGGGTATACTCTATGCGGAAATCATATCTCTCTAAGAACTCCAACCATCTTTGTTGATGTATATTCAACTCCTTTTGAGAAAAAAATACCTCAAGGACTTATGATATGTGAACAACTCGAGCTATTCACTCTATAAGTAATGCCTCCAAATTTTCAAGGAAAAAACAACAGCAGCTAATTCAAGATCATAACTTGGGTATCTGACTTCATGAGGTCTCAATCGTCGGGAAGCATAAGAAATAATCCTTCTCTTCTGCATTAGAACAATACCTAATTCTGCTCCGCATGAGTCCGTAAAAACAACCAAACCATGGTTTCCCTCGAGCACTTCTAACACAGGAGCATAGGACAACAAATGTTTTAATTATTGGAATGCTTGCTTCCACTTATTAGACCGAACAAACTTAACATCCTTTCTGGTTAGCTTAGTGAATATATAGTGCCAAGAAGTCCTTGATAAACCTTCGATAGAATTCAGCCAATCCTAGAAATTTTTGGATCCCCGTAAGACTTTCAGTCCTCTTCCAACTAACCATAGCATCAATTTTTTGTAGGATCTACCAACAGTCCCTCTTCCAAAACCACGTGACCAAGGAACTTCCCTTTCTTCTCTCAAAACCGACACTTAGACATTTTGGCTCTCAGTTGGTGCTTTCACAAAGTCTCCAGCACTATCCAAAAGTGAATTCCATGCTCTTCCGCATCCTTCGAATACACCTATATGCCAACAATGAAAACTAATACAAATTTGTCTAGGTGTTCCCGAAATACTCGGTTCATCAAATTCGCGAAGAAAAACGGCATGTTCGTCAATCCAAAATGCATAACCATCCATTCGTATGATCCATATCTAGTACAAAGGGCTATAAGTGGAATACTATCTTCCACCATCCTTAGCTGGTGAAACCAGTAGCCAAATCCAGCCGAGAAAACATTTTTGCTCCGCTGAACTGATCAAACAGATCATCAATATGAGGCGAAGGATACTTATTCCTTGTTGACTTTCCATTGAGCCTCTGGTAATCAATACACATCCTCAACGATCCATCGGGAATCTTCACAAACACTACTGATGCAGCCCAAGGCGAACTACTTGGACGAGTTCAAATCTTTTCTTCTAACTCAACTAGTTTCACCTTCAACTCCTTTACCTCCGAAGGGGTCATTTGTCTAGGAGGCTTACTCATTGGTTCAACTCCCAACTCGATCTGAAACTCAATAGCTCTTCTCGGTAGTAATCCTTTCATTGGCTTGAAGACGTCAGCATATTCCTTTACAATAGGAATGCTACCTGCCTCTTCATCCAATTCAAAATCGCATAATAAAGAAAATATCTATAGAACTGCTCTCTTAACTAAGAGTACAATCCTATCGTTGCTAACGAGAGGCTTCAACGATACTTCCCTGATTCGGCACATCCCTTTCGCATCATAACAACTCAACTAATCCATACACGAAATAATTCTAAAACTCTCGAAATCAAATACATTTAAACTACAAGCAAATGTGTAACCTTCCAACTGAAATTACAGGTTATCGCATCTCAAAACCAGAGTTGTGTATCCTTCGATAGGACTAAGCACCCTAAAGAAAGTAACAAGGTATGATAGTTCTAAGGACAATTTATCTACTATACTTATAGAGAGAAATGAATGCAATGCGCTATTGTAAAACAAAACTATAATAGGTATGCTACGAAACAAAAGCGTAACTTCCAACAATGTCTTCCCTTCCTCCGCAGCAGTAGGTTTTGAAGACGAAGGTATTTTACCCTTGGATACTATCAGACATTTATATTTATAATGCCTAAGCCGATTGCAGTTAAAGAACATGACATTCTACTTCCCGATAGTGGTCTTAACTTCTTTTGCCTTGCACTATGTCGAATAGTGACCCTTCTGGTGAATATTAAAGAAAACCATTTCAGCGTTATTCTCATTGGGCTTTCTCTCTTTCTAAGCCTTCCTGCCTTTTGAAGAATTTCCTCTTTCTTTTCTGATAGCCCTGGTTCTCCACCTCCACAAGCATCTCCTGACTGCGAATGGCATCTCCACCACCACATCACCGTTGTCTCTTAAGTGAGGCATCATTGCTTTAGCAATCTCAAATCTCAGTACCTTGATGAACTTCTCATTCCTCAATACGACAATATTAATTATCCTCCAGGTATAGAGAAATAATTCATTAAATCTGGCCGCATACTCCAACATTATCATATCCCCTTGCTTCAAGCCAGCAAATATCCTTATCATTATGGACTTGGTAGCTTCAGACAAAACCTTGCTCTAAGCCTCATTCGAAAATCTTCCTAAGTGATTCCCTTTTTCACTGTCGTATCTGTAACATCATTCCATGAATGCAAAGCATTGCCATGCAGCTATCTCGAGGCCAATCTTCTCTTCTGCTCATTAATCAAACCTAAGTCCCCAAAGATTCTCTCAAAATGCAATAGCCAAATACCCACATCATCACTATCCTTTTAAGTTTATTAATAAGCCCACAACATGTTATTCTCTAGATTGTGATCCAAGGTCTGTAATCCACAATCCTTTATATTCTTGTTTGATTTCATAACATGTTCTATTTATATGTAATTAAGTATATATCAATTCACATGTTTTCTTCTTAACATGTCACTTATTATTTATGATTAAATATAACTTATTTCATTTCATAAGTTTGCGTCATTCTTTCTTATGTAATCATAATTTCATCTTATACTGTCATTACAACTTATCATTGTTTATTTATTAACTTAGTTCTCTTAACTAAGGTTTACTAATAAGTTCCCTTCCCATAAATATAACTTATGTTGTCCTTATCAGCATATTTCAGATTCTCGTTCTCACAGATAACTTAATTTACAATTAAGTACAACTTATCTTATTACATAAGTTATTCCCTTTACTTTATCTTTCATTATAACCTAAGTTATATTTTCCACTTGTCCCTGGGACAAGCCTACCTATTATATAACGTTCTCATTAATGTAATTTATTTATAATAGGTTATTATCATTCCCCGTTCATTCCAATCCTTTTACTGTTGTAACTTTCATTCAATTCCATTCATTTCCATTAATCACAATTAATGTTATATATTGATATATACATGTTTATGCACTAGATCTCTCACACTAAGTCTACACTTGTGGATGCTGGATTAGCCGGGCGGTTTCGGGCAGACTTATGCCACAAGTTGACTTAACCTTGTGTCTTAGCACTGTTACATGTATATTTACGCACTAGGCCTCTCACATTAAATTAACAACCTGTGGATGCTGGATTTGTCACGCGGTTCCAGGCATACTTCTACCATAAATTGGATTTAACCTCGTGTCTAAGTGCAGTTACAGTTTTCAATTTACTATTAATTTTCTACATAATTTAGGCGTGTCTATTCTTTCAAATTTTTACTATAATCTATATTTTACATGTCATCATATTAAGCCCATTTTATGTCGCATGTTCTTTCTAACATTTAATTAATTCTATTCTAACATGTAATCATTTTAATCATGTAATTGTTCAAATCTAACAAATTAACATGTAATTTTCTCAATTCTACAGTTAATAATTCAAGGACATATATGCCACAAGTTAATCATATAATTGGAACATGTATGTATACAACAGTAATCGTTACACATATTTTAACAAGTTTGCATTTCAACATATGAACATTTCAGCATATTAAATGTTTCAACATATGAATTTTCCAACATATTAATAATTCAACATGTCATGTTAGCATTTCACCACTTTAATCATTCTAGTAGATTTACATTGCATATTAACGAGGAATGTCAAACGATAATATATCATTATCAAAAAATGATATAACTTAAATTCACTCACCTAAATTGCTTTCCAAATCCTAAATTTTGTCAACATTTAGTATTTCATTGTCCTCCTATCTGAATTTAGAACCTAGCAACCATGGATCAACAATTCTTACTAAATGAAAAAGGGAAGAAAGAGGAGATAATTGAAATAGACCAGATCTAAGAAATTACCTTACTTCGAATATGATTATGAACACCTTCTTATTAGTATTCATTCTTTTCCTCCAGATCTTGATTCATAATTTTCCTAAACTAATTATCTTATTTTTCTAAAGAGATTTGAGGAGGAAGAAGAATGGCAGAGTATAGACATTGTCTTAGAAATATGAGATTTAGGCTAGGCTCTCCTAGCATATTTATAGGTGTTTAGGATCTTATCGTACACGCCGCGCTGAGTCAGCATTGGACCCAGTTAAGAAAATAGTCCAGATTCATGGATGAATCTAGCCGGATCTAGGGGGTGTCGACCCTAGTGTCGACCCCCTACAGGGGCGTCAACCCCTGGGTCGACCCCATAGTGGGTCCTGCGAGCTTTTTTGGCGTATAAGTATTATTTTTGAATTTTTGAATTTCTGGAATTTATTTAACTGTTATTTCACATATAATCTTCTTATACATATATAAATCTTCTAATGACCATTTTATGGGTATATATGCACGCATGACTTTTATTTCGTTTTCAAAATTCAAATGGTGTTGTACCGTATTTAATTCTTTTTATATATATATATATGTTTATGCATATATATACACATATGCATTATTTAATTGTCATAAAATGCGGGGTGTTACACTCTCGTTTCCCCTCGAAAGATATATGCCCTTATTCAAAACAATTTCCTTTCTTATAAAAGGCCTTTTTGTCCTTGCTAAAAAGAGGAGGCTAAGCCTCTTGTGGAGCAGTTTAACTTTCGAAACACATAAGTATCAATACCGAAGCTCTTCGAAGGGTAAGAGGTGGATGTCTGAATACTGCTTATACCATTCATGGATTATATTCCAAGTACCTAGCGCAACCGAAAGAAGACTTCCGAGAGTATCAGAACATTTCCTCCAGAATGATAGTGGCAAAAATAGAAATACTGAAATATTTACTTATTTCTGCAAAAAAAATACTTCTTTATACACACTCCACTACATTTGTTAAATTTTCATTGGCTTAAAAATAAAATACTGACCATATACAGTCTTTTTACAATACTTTTGTACTGGGCATGTATAAAATATTTATACATTTATTTTAGTGGAAATTAGGGAGGCAACCTTATTTCTAAACTTTATCCAATGCTGCTTCTTCTCTAAGTTTATATATAAAGCGGGTCCCTATTTACTATAGCAACATGTTTTCCAGTTTTTTGCGCCGCTGCATAAAAAAAGTAAAAAAATGTAAATATTCAAGGAAGGATTCTGCGAAAAAAGGCTGCAAAATTAGCACTTTTTGTGAAAATTCACTAACATTTCGGCAATTATTCACACAGTGTATTAATGGTAATAAAAATGGAAAAAAAGTTGCAGCAATGTCTGCAATTATTCTGAATAATTGCTTATATATCTTCAATTATCTTACAGTGTATTGTATGTGTATGTGTTACTGTGTGAAAAAATTGTTGAAATGTCAACAATTATTGCAAATAATTGCTTCTTTTATTGCAATTTTTCTAAAAATGAAGCATTCATTTGTATGCAATTTTTTCATTGTTGATTTTTCTGCAATACTACGATGTTTAAATAAGTGTAGGTTTTAAATTTAAAATTTCGAAGCAAACCAGCAAAAATTGCAATTTTTAAAAATAGTTGCTACGATGTCTGCAATTTTACAAAAAATTGCTAAAATACGCTGGAACATGTTTTTTTTTTTGAATCATTGTTTTGTAGTTTTTTTTCTTGAATATGAGGACGATTATGTGTTGAATTAAAATTTTAAGTTTGGCAAATTTATACGTTTTTTTTGTTGTTTTTATTGTGATTTTCGAAAAACTAGGACCTAATTTATACGGTTTTAAGATAGAGTTTTTTTTTTGTATTTTGAAACCTAAACTCGACCTGAGCCAAACTGTCCCTTTATTTTAATCATTTTAATCTACATGCAAGTCTTCCCTAAGCAATTCGAACTTAAAAAAATTCATAACTAATTCATACATCCATGAAAAATTATGAAATTTGAAATCCATCTCTAAAATCATATAACATCATACCAAAAATCCATAGCATACAGAGATGTCTACGTATATATTTTACCCAAAAACCTAATCATTTTCATGTGTATAAAAACCATATAAACAAGTCAAACATAACTATTGATATTCCACCAACTAGCATCACATAAACCATGAAAAACCGTAATTAATCAAACATAACTATCAGTTATTTCCCCAATGGTCAAAACACAAGGGTAAAAGTATTTGGAGTGTACAGGTTCCTTACGGCCGAAAATACTAAAACCACATGTCCTTGGTACAAGAGAATTTGGAACTCTAAATCCAATGAAAGGCTTAACTTTATGCTTTGGAAGGTCTATGTGAATTGCTTACATACTCTGGCCAACTTAGTGCGTAAAGGGATGAATGTCTCAAAGACGTGTACTCTTTGCATATCAGGTGATGAAAATACCGAGCATCTTTTCTACTCATGCTCCTACACTCGCTTTCTTTGGAGAAGGATAAAAGAAAGAGGAGGATATGCGGCGCCTTTGACAGATAATAAAAGAGAATGGATGACAATATACAAGGCAACAAGATGGAAACAAAGTTCAATGTATGAGATATTGATAATGCTAAAAGTAACGATAAATGAAGTATGGAAAGAAAGGAATCAAAGAATTTTCAATAACAAGAAAGAGAGAAGGCTGCACATATATTACTCCATCTGCAGTAGCATCTGCAAGGAAATTGAGCTGTCTCCTTTTGGGTTTACTGCCTCTGTTAAACGCAAATGGGAATGATGTTCCTTTCTCCTTTTGTTTTTTCTGTTTTTGTTTTCAATTAAGTTGTTATTTCTGTTTCTTTGCACATGTTTATGTTGTAAGAATCTCTTATAATATAAATAAAATGGTAGGGGCCATTTAACCCCGCAGGCTTTGCCAGGGTAAAAGTATTATTCACCTTGATTAATTGAAGTTTTGATATTTTTGACAAAATTTCCAAGCTCTAAATCCTAGCTTTTCTCTTTTCTTCCTCCTGTTTTTAATGGTCGACCACCTTAGTATTCTTTTGATTTTCAGATTGAATGAAAAGTAAACAAAATGTGGTATGATATAAGTAAATATAGGGACTAAAAGTTTACCCTTTTTCCCTCTCATATACCATTCCCTTAAGCTTTAGTTCATTTGCTTCTAAGGCCAACCTACTAGTTAATTTATTAAGCACAAATCTCATGCCCTCCTTCACGACATTCTCCTATTTAATTTATTCAATTAAATTCATGAATATTGTAATAACAAATTAGGGGTATTACAGTTTATCCAACTTGAAGCATGGTCGACCTAGGGACATGATTTTCCCCAGGTTTGCCCTGATACTCCGTGTCCGACTTTGAGCATTGATTTCGCTATGTTAAAGAACCTGAAATGATCTAAAATTTAAATGCATGAAGCACAACACCTAGGCTATAAACTGAAAAAGAAATATACAATTATGACATGGATTAAAGGGGTTTTCAAGCCATAAATTTCAACACAAGGCTTGTTTTTGCTATAAACTGTGAAGACCCGTAACTTCCCCGTAAAGGAAAGCGTCGGATAGTTCGAGAACAAACCACAACAGAACGCGTACAGGAGAACCTTTCATTGTATATTACAACAATGCATCAGATTACAAGAATATACAGAGTATAAATGAATATTACACAGAAATATCAGAGATTTAAATTACATTTAAATACATAGCAGCGGAAAATAATACAATAAACAACTAGAAGAGATATACGGATACAAAGCTTTCCGGATATCGTTCCAGCTGTAAACCAGGATCCTGTGAATATAAATCTGCAAAACCAAAACTACTAGCTGCCCGTGTCAAAAATAAGGGCACCCAGAGTTTAGGTTAAAACAATAAACTCCAGGTCAGTCATGTGACTGGTGTGAGAACTAAAACAGTTAATCTTTATTTCAAAGTTAGGTAAATCAAGGGACCACGCCGTAACACGGAACGGGTTTCCTCCCAAGAATACCAGTGCATAAAACAAACAGCGCAATGCTAAATAAAGAAAAATGAAGCTGTTATAAGACCCAGGTCCTATCACACAATGCAACGCAAGCCGGGGGATAGGGTTTTCCCTTATAACAGCCAAAGAATGCTTGATACGTTTAAAACAAATCATTTGATACTATTATAAGTGCATAGTGTATATAACAACTTCAAATCATAAGTATCAATCATAGGCGGCATGGGTACCATATATCATGTCGCCATATATAGGTTTACAAATAAAACCGCAAATGTCACGTATTTGGAAATTGGATTTCCATCTATGAACCGAGGCAAAAGATAGTCCTCAACCGATTCGAGACGCTCTAGCCCGCCCCTCAGGATCAGAGCTCGAGTGACCCTTGGATCGTCAGGGCCGGTCCACACGGAGTGGATTAAAATGCCTGAACATGCGTTTCCCCGCCCTATGGGGCGTAAACGAGCCAACTAAATGACTCCATCGGTTCGAGAACGACCGATCAATCCGAGGCGCCTCGCAACAGCAACAACCACATAAGTCAAACTCGTCAGGGCGTGTAAAACCACTGACGCCACTTTTTAGCTAGAAAGAAACACATGCCCTCCCTGACGTCCTCTCCCGTTTTTGGTTCATACCGGGTGTGAAACACGCGAGGTAAACGTTACACAAAGCTACGCCACAAAGGCCGTGCTTTGATCATCACCACAAGACTTTGCTTTTCAACAGAAGCCTTGATCATTTGCATCTTAGCATGCCACACAGGCAAACCATCCTATGCAACCGATATCAGTCACACAGAATGAAATCCGATGTCAGACACACAGTCCATTTACAAGTTCGTTCTGGGTCTGAACGAAACCGGAGGCACCTAGTACCCCGCATATCCATCGATCTCCAAGTACGTCTGGACGATCACCAACTGTTTCCATCTTCTTGGGTGTACAGCCCAATCAAGATCATCAGTTATCACCCAAACGACGTGAAGAACTCCGGTCTTCGACCATCGTCTTCATCTTCGACTTATCGTCGTATCAGTTATCCAGAATGGGATAAACCCGGTCTTCCCGAATAACTCGCGTATATTTTATAAAAGTGTTACACAAACACAACATACGCCTCATTCCAATTCATCAGTCACTAACCATAAATTAATCAAGAGAATAATTCCCCAAATATTAACCCCGAAGGCCGAAACCAACATCAGATCAATATCCAGAAAACCATTCTGCTTGGCTAACCGACAGTTAGTTTCTAAATTTCACGTTCAAATCTAATTAAAGATTTAACTATCGCCTGGAGCAAAACTGGTGATACTCCATTCTCGATCTTTTCAATCTAATTAAAGATTCATTAAAACTCCACTTAGTTTTAATCATTATCTGGGTTAAAGAATCAGTGTCATTTAAAACACGATTCACGATAAACCCAAAATCACATTCCATTAATTATCGGGTTAAAGAACAAGTGTTATTTAAAACACTGTTCACGATAAACCCAAAAATCAATACCAATTCAATTCCAATTAAATATCATTTAATTGGTACACTTCATTAAATCTAAATAAAAAGATTTAATCTTTTCTCAACTGGGTTCAAGAACAGTGTTAGTGAAGACACCATTCACGACAAACCCAAATCACATTCCATTAATTATCGGGTTAAAGAACAAGTGTTATTTAAAACACTGTTCACGATAAACCCAAAAATCAATACCAATTCAATTCCAATTAAATATCATTCAATTGGTACACTTCATTAAATCTAAATAAAAAGATTTAATCTTTTCTCAACTGGGTTCAAGAACAGTGTTAGTGAAGACACCATTCACGACAAACCCAAATCACATTCCATTAATTATCGGGTTAAAGAACAAGTGTTATTTAAAACACTGTTCACGATAAACCCAAAAATCAATACCAATTCAATTCCAATTAAATATCATTCAATTGGTACACTTCATTAAATCTAAATAAAAAGATTTAATCTTTTCTCAACTGGGTTCAAGAACAGTGTTAGTGAAGACACCATTCACGACAAACCCAAATCACATTCGATATTCAATACAAGGCTCTGAATAGAAAATATATCGGCTTATATTCAATATCGAATTCTACGACTAACAAATGTCGTATTGGAAATAACGATACAAATATATATCTTTCAAATTTCCATAACAACACCTGTAATATCACGAATTCCAACATCGAAATATTCCGAAGACAATTTCGATTCAAATCCACTCCAATGCAATCATCGGAATTTTGGTTATTTTCAAAACCATTTCAAATTCAATTTATTTATTTAAAAATAAATAGAATTATAATTCTAGTTCAAAACTAGTTCATTTCGATAAAAATCTATTTTTATCTTTTCAAATATGGAGTTTTTCATCCCAAACTTTCACAAATCATTTCTTATGATTTTACACAAATTATTACT
Organism: Allium sativum; assembly: GCA_030737875.1. Lineage (NCBI taxonomy): Eukaryota > Viridiplantae > Streptophyta > Magnoliopsida > Asparagales > Amaryllidaceae > Allium > Allium sativum. Next base: position 1,044,711,079 of record CM060922.1, read on the forward strand.
ATTTTTAATAATTTTATCAAGGCCCGTACAGTCGATTTCCATCAACGGCCATCGAACTGCACTTACAGCGACCTTTTTCGAATTTGATTTGGACATAATTCCAAATCCAACCGTTAGATTTCTAATTTCTAATATTCGTTAGAAAGCTCTTTTCGATACGAACCCAACGGTTCCGGTTTTAGGAGAATCCGACGGTCGGATCTCCCGTAATGTCCGTTTGAAATAAATGGTCGAAATTCGCGAACTGCCGCGGCGCGGCGCGTTCTATTCAGGCCATTATATTATATATATAATATATATAATATATACTTCGGCGATTTCTATTTAAAACGAATTATATAAATAGTTTTGAATTCGTTTCAAAATCTATTTCAACTTCCATTTCAATTCAAAGCAAAATTGAATTCTTCTTTATAGATTCGTTTCAAAATTCATTTCTTTTCAATTCAAATTTCAATTCAATTTGAATTCGCTTTCAATTCACTTTCAATTCAATTCGAATTCGTTTTCAATTCAATTCATTTCGAAATCGTTTTCAATTCAATTCATTTCGAAATCGTTTTCAATTCAATTCATTTCGAAATCGTTTTCAATTCAATTCATTTCGAAATCGTTTTCAATTCAATTCATTTCGAAATCGTTTTCAATTCATTTTGAATTCGTTTTCAATTCAATTCATTTCGAAATCGTTTTCAATTCATTTTGAATTCGTTTTCAATTCAATTCATTTCGAAATCGTTTTCAATTCATTTTGAATTCGTTTTCAATTCAATTCATTTCGAAATCGTTTTCAATTCATTTTGAATTCGTTTTCAATTCATTTTGAATTCGTTTTCTAAAATCGATATAAATATCGTTCACGTCAAAATGGCGTCAATCTAATCAACACGGCTTCATATATTCCTTTATTTTCAAATATTCTATTTCGAATATTTCTTTTTCAAATATTTCTTTTTCAAAACTGGAATGAGGCCCAATCAATTACCATATAAAATTAATTATATGGATTTTCATACAACACATGTATATAATAGCATTGAAAATAATCAACCATCAACCAAAGTGCACTACACTGTATAAGCATCAAATATAGATATTCAACGCTTATAACAGCCTGTCAATCAATCGATCGACATGTTTAATCAATCAGGATGAGTGAACTTCAAATTTCATCCTAACACCCGTGTGGGGTTTCAAACAATCAAACACTGATTTTTTTATTTGTGCAGTTAGGCGATGTGTAAAATTTATCGTCCCAATCAATGTCATTCAAATAGGTGTACATAAACAAACCGTCTGGTTTGTAAATGAATATTTATTTTATTCACTTCACGTTAAAAATTATATTTTTAACGATAAAACATTTTATTTCAACCTATGAATTTCTATTCAATTCATTCTTTAAATAAAATGCTATTTTTATTTTTCTAACTTATTTTAGAAAATTTCGGCGGCATAACGGCACGATACTAGAAACGGGACAAGGCCTAGCCTTATCCCCGGTCTAGTGAAGGCCCACGCCATTCACTCATCAATCAAATCAATTTCATTTTGCAAACCACAAAATTTGGAGTAAGGGTCTAACCTAGCCTTACTCCTTCGCCTTATAACGGCGCACGTCTACTCCTAACCAATTTATCGATTCGATTTTCCACACCACAAACCACATTCAAACCAATATCACAATCAATAACCAAACAGCCAAACAAACAAGTCCATGGTCTGTGGACGGGTGTCGGGTGCTACTAAGCACCGTCTGCATCCTAGTATATATATATAACTAGAAAATAAATTGAAAGGTGAGAAATTCTCACATATAGCTATCCTAGCTCCACGGCACTTCATTGATAGAAATCTTCATCGCTATCGCATCTTTGTCACCTTCGTTGCCCGGATCCTTTACATATGTAAAAATCGAATTTTTAGTTCGCTATTCAATATATAAAAATCGAATTTTTAGTTCGCTATTCAATATATAAAAATCGAATTTTTAGTTCGCTATTCAATATATAAAAATCGAATTTTTAGTTCGCTATTCAATATATAAAAATCGAATTTTTAGTTCGCTATTCAATATATAAAAATCGAATTTTTAGTTCGCTATTCAATATATAAAAATCGAATTTTTAGTTCGCTATTCAATATATAAAAATCGAATTTTTAGTTCGCTATTCAATATATAAAAATCATATTTTTCTATCGAAGTTCAATATTCAATATATAAAAATCATATTTTTCTATCGAAGTTCAATATATAAAAATTCCATTTTTCTATCGAAGTTCAATCTTCTCTGTCGCTTCATATATAAAATAAAAATCAGATTTTTATTTCGTTACATACACAAAGATGATATCTTTATATTCTCTATCCTATAAAGATTATATTTTCAATACTTTAAAAATATAAAAATCATATTTTTAATACTTTAAAAATATAAAGATCATATTTTTACAAAAATATAGATCCCGCCTTTTCCATTTTAAAGATCAAATCTTTTCTTTTACCTTTTCAAGTTTAAATCTTTTCTCTTTTTAAAATCTTTAATCAGTTTTTAATTTCTTTTTAAAAACAGTTTTTATAACTTACTTCTTTTAAAAATTCTGTTTTAAAAACTTAAAACAAAAATCAGTTTTCTATATTCAAAAATTCAGTTTTTAAATTCTTAAAAATCCAGTTTTTAACTTTTAAACATTTTCAGTTTTTATATTCTTTTTACTTTTATATAAAAAAAACAGTTTTACTAACTAAAAAAAAACAGTTTTCTTTCTTTTTAAAAAAACAGTTTTACACAAAAAAAAAAAACAGTTTTTAATACTTTTAAAAATAAAAATAAAAATACTTACAGATAAGGGGGGGGGGGGTTTCTGCAGATCGTCGGAGGGCGTGCTGGTCCGAGCTGGTGGTGCGGAGGCGGATTAGTGGGGTTCGATTCGAAGTGGAACAAAGGGGGGGGGTTCGCTGTAATCGAGCGGAGGGGTTCAGGGCTTCGGGGTTTCGTTCGAGGCTGGAAGGAAAGAAGGAGAAGGCGGAGATTGAGGGAGGGAGGCGCGCCAGAGGTGGGTGGCTCCATCGCGGCGGCGACGGATGTAGGGTGGAGGCGGCGGCTCGATTTCTTTTTTTTTTTTTTTTTTCTTTCCTTATTTTTATTTTCTGTTAAATGATCGGGGGGGGGGCCAGCGGGTTAATGGAAGAGAGATATTATTTTTTTTTTTTTTTTTTTATTTAATTATTTCGTTTTATCCTAAAGAGTTGACTTTTACATATGACCTCGAAACGAGGCCCACCGCCTGTCGTCCATAGCGTTTTACCCCCATTCCGAACACAATGGGCTATGTACCGCAAGCTGAATTGATAGTTTGAATCAGTTTCCTTTTGAATTTTCATTTAAATCACTATATTGAATTTTAAACGTACATTTCAAATCACCGGGGTCACATACTAACTAGAAAAATTCCCGAAAAATTATTTCTAGCTTCGTATTGACGATACGGTCCTAACAAAACTAGTTTCGTCGAATTCTGAGACCGTTTGAAAAATGGCCAATTTCCAGTCGATTAAAATCAACTGAAACTGGTCAAACGCGTTTTTCTTTACCACGCTCACATATTGATTCGAAAAATTATGAAATTTGAAACCTAGCAATAACTTTACATCACGGACCCAACAAAACTGGTTTCGTCGAAATCCGAGTCGTTTGCAAAATGTCCATTTTTAAGGGCTTGAATTCCATAGCGACTATTCAGAATTTTCAACTGGACATATCTTTTGATTCCTGATATGAAATCTTGATTTTTCGGATTCGTTGGAAAGATATTCACTATTAGATTCCATTATTTTTGGTTTCACTAAAATCCGGATTGTTTTGCACCCGGTACATTCAATTGAAGTTTGAAATCGAATTATCGAACTACCGCGCCATTTTCAATTCCTTTTATAATTATATATAATTATTTATATTCTAACGACGACGCGTATAATATATACGTTCGAATTATATTCAAAATAAATTTCTCGTCGATATTATTTAAAATAATTCATTTTAAATAATTAAAATTCACCAAAATTACCAAAATAAAAATTTTAAACTGGCCCAGATTTTCGGGTTGTTACAATCTCCCCCACTTAAAACTTTTCGTCCCCGAAAAGGAACAAAGTCGAAAGTGGTTTGATTAATCAACTCTACGCTCGATCTGGCTTCCATTCTCCAACTTTTCAGTTTCTGAGAATTTCAAAAATTTCAAAAATTTGGCTAACACCCTAAATTTTTGAAAAATTTCGCCATAACCTCCCCTGCACCGGGAGCATCGGGGAATTTCAAATAGCTTCCCCGGTCCTTCAGATCTCAAAAAGAAAAAGAAAAAGCCAAGCGGCTAGCCAATAGGCTCACAAAATCATCACCACCCAAACAAAACAGTAAATTTTGTAGTAAACATGTACCTATTTGTCGGGCAAACAAATTTTATTCTCTGGCTCTAGCCTCCTTGCTATGACCTGTTCAAAGATACATATGCATATGCAAGCAAATGCGACCAAATTTCAATACAAGTCAATATTTGATTCAATTAGGCTAAATGGTTTAAAATTAGCAAACAAATGAACAAACAACACAAACATCAATCAATTAGTGAATTTAACGTTTCAAATTCATAATTTTGATACATATACAAAAATCATGTTTTTGATGCCAAATCACAACAATAGGCCCTATCTAATTTTTGGTTCTCACACCAGTCAATAGGAAATATATAGATATCACACCTTCGTCACACGAATATAAATTCTGACGATGAGTACTCAACCATCAGAATCATCTTCGGGCCACTAGAGTATGATTCTATATCTATCCAATATATTAAAACTTCGAATATACGCGGATCAGACGTATACGCAAAATCTTTATATACTGGACTGTCCAACTCAATATAAATAGATAATCAGATACGAATAATTGATTTAAATTTTCAAAACAAAAATTGTTTTCATTTTAAAAATATACTCTTCACACTCGTTCTAGGATACTACTGATCCTATCTCTAACGAGTCATTCCCATTGGATATTACTAATCCAATATCTGATGAATTCTTTCGTATGGTTCTAATGTGTCTTGTTCTCTGAGCTTTGTAAACCAAAGCTCTGATACCAAATGTGAAGACCCGTAACTTCCCCGTAAAGGAAAGCGTCGGATAGTTCGAGAACAAACCACAACAGAACGCGTACAGGAGAACCTTTCATTGTATATTACAACAATGCATCAGATTACAAGAATATACAGAGTATAAATGAATATTACACAGAAATATCAGAGATTTAAATTACATTTAAATACATAGCAGCGGAAAATAATACAATAAACAACTAGAAGAGATATACGGATACAAAGCTTTCCGGATATCGTTCCAGCTGTAAACCAGGATCCTGTGAATATAAATCTGCAAAACCAAAACTACTAGCTGCCCGTGTCAAAAATAAGGGCACCCAGAGTTTAGGTTAAAACAATAAACTCCAGGTCAGTCATGTGACTGGTGTGAGAACTAAAACAGTTAATCTTTATTTCAAAGTTAGGTAAATCAAGGGACCACGCCGTAACACGGAACGGGTTTCCTCCCAAGAATACCAGTGCATAAAACAAACAGCGCAATGCTAAATAAAGAAAAATGAAGCTGTTATAAGACCCAGGTCCTATCACACAATGCAACGCAAGCCGGGGGATAGGGTTTTCCCTTATAACAGCCAAAGAATGCTTGATACGTTTAAAACAAATCATTTGATACTATTATAAGTGCATAGTGTATATAACAACTTCAAATCATAAGTATCAATCATAGGCGGCATGGGTACCATATATCATGTCGCCATATATAGGTTTACAAATAAAACCGCAAATGTCACGTATTTGGAAATTGGATTTCCATCTATGAACCGAGGCAAAAGATAGTCCTCAACCGATTCGAGACGCTCTAGCCCGCCCCTCAGGATCAGAGCTCGAGTGACCCTTGGATCGTCAGGGCCGGTCCACACGGAGTGGATTAAAATGCCTGAACATGCGTTTCCCCGCCCTATGGGGCGTAAACGAGCCAACTAAATGACTCCATCGGTTCGAGAACGACCGATCAATCCGAGGCGCCTCGCAACAGCAACAACCACATAAGTCAAACTCGTCAGGGCGTGTAAAACCACTGACGCCACTTTTTAGCTAGAAAGAAACACATGCCCTCCCTGACGTCCTCTCCCGTTTTTGGTTCATACCGGGTGTGAAACACGCGAGGTAAACGTTACACAAAGCTACGCCACAAAGGCCGTGCTTTGATCATCACCACAAGACTTTGCTTTTCAACAGAAGCCTTGATCATTTGCATCTTAGCATGCCACACAGGCAAACCATCCTATGCAACCGATATCAGTCACACAGAATGAAATCCGATGTCAGACACACAGTCCATTTACAAGTTCGTTCTGGGTCTGAACGAAACCGGAGGCACCTAGTACCCCGCATATCCATCGATCTCCAAGTACGTCTGGACGATCACCAACTGTTTCCATCTTCTTGGGTGTACAGCCCAATCAAGATCATCAGTTATCACCCAAACGACGTGAAGAACTCCGGTCTTCGACCATCGTCTTCATCTTCGACTTATCGTCGTATCAGTTATCCAGAATGGGATAAACCCGGTCTTCCCGAATAACTCGCGTATATTTTATAAAAGTGTTACACAAACACAACATACGCCTCATTCCAATTCATCAGTCACTAACCATAAATTAATCAAGAGAATAATTCCCCAAATATTAACCCCGAAGGCCGAAACCAACATCAGATCAATATCCAGAAAACCATTCTGCTTGGCTAACCGACAGTTAGTTTCTAAATTTCACGTTCAAATCTAATTAAAGATTTAACTATCGCCTGGAGCAAAACTGGTGATACTCCATTCTCGATCTTTTCAATCTAATTAAAGATTCATTAAAACTCCACTTAGTTTTAATCATTATCTGGGTTAAAGAATCAGTGTCATTTAAAACACGATTCACGATAAACCCAAAATCACATTCCATTAATTATCGGGTTAAAGAACAAGTGTTATTTAAAACACTGTTCACGATAAACCCAAAAATCAATACCAATTCAATTCCAATTAAATATCATTTAATTGGTACACTTCATTAAATCTAAATAAAAAGATTTAATCTTTTCTCAACTGGGTTCAAGAACAGTGTTAGTGAAGACACCATTCACGACAAACCCAAATCACATTCCATTAATTATCGGGTTAAAGAACAAGTGTTATTTAAAACACTGTTCACGATAAACCCAAAAATCAATACCAATTCAATTCCAATTAAATATCATTCAATTGGTACACTTCATTAAATCTAAATAAAAAGATTTAATCTTTTCTCAACTGGGTTCAAGAACAGTGTTAGTGAAGACACCATTCACGACAAACCCAAATCACATTCCATTAATTATCGGGTTAAAGAACAAGTGTTATTTAAAACACTGTTCACGATAAACCCAAAAATCAATACCAATTCAATTCCAATTAAATATCATTCAATTGGTACACTTCATTAAATCTAAATAAAAAGATTTAATCTTTTCTCAACTGGGTTCAAGAACAGTGTTAGTGAAGACACCATTCACGACAAACCCAAATCACATTCGATATTCAATACAAGGCTCTGAATAGAAAATATATCGGCTTATATTCAATATCGAATTCTACGACTAACAAATGTCGTATTGGAAATAACGATACAAATATATATCTTTCAAATTTCCATAACAACACCTGTAATATCACGAATTCCAACATCGAAATATTCCGAAGACAATTTCGATTCAAATCCACTCCAATGCAATCATCGGAATTTTGGTTATTTTCAAAACCATTTCAAATTCAATTTATTTATTTAAAAATAAATAGAATTATAATTCTAGTTCAAAACTAGTTCATTTCGATAAAAATCTATTTTTATCTTTTCAAATATGGAGTTTTTCATCCCAAACTTTCACAAATCATTTCTTATGATTTTACACAAATTATTACTATTTTTAATAATTTTATCAAGGCCCGTACAGTCGATTTCCATCAACGGCCATCGAACTGCACTTACAGCGACCTTTTTCGAATTTGATTTGGACATAATTCCAAATCCAACCGTTAGATTTCTAATTTCTAATATTCGTTAGAAAGCTCTTTTCGATACGAACCCAACGGTTCCGGTTTTAGGAGAATCCGACGGTCGGATCTCCCGTAATGTCCGTTTGAAATAAATGGTCGAAATTCGCGAACTGCCGCGGCGCGGCGCGTTCTATTCAGGCCATTATATTATATATATAATATATATAATATATACTTCGGCGATTTCTATTTAAAACGAATTATATAAATAGTTTTGAATTCGTTTCAAAATCTATTTCAACTTCCATTTCAATTCAAAGCAAAATTGAATTCTTCTTTATAGATTCGTTTCAAAATTCATTTCTTTTCAATTCAAATTTCAATTCAATTTGAATTCGCTTTCAATTCACTTTCAATTCAATTCGAATTCGTTTTCAATTCAATTCATTTCGAAATCGTTTTCAATTCAATTCATTTCGAAATCGTTTTCAATTCAATTCATTTCGAAATCGTTTTCAATTCAATTCATTTCGAAATCGTTTTCAATTCAATTCATTTCGAAATCGTTTTCAATTCATTTTGAATTCGTTTTCAATTCAATTCATTTCGAAATCGTTTTCAATTCATTTTGAATTCGTTTTCAATTCAATTCATTTCGAAATCGTTTTCAATTCATTTTGAATTCGTTTTCAATTCAATTCATTTCGAAATCGTTTTCAATTCATTTTGAATTCGTTTTCAATTCATTTTGAATTCGTTTTCTAAAATCGATATAAATATCGTTCACGTCAAAATGGCGTCAATCTAATCAACACGGCTTCATATATTCCTTTATTTTCAAATATTCTATTTCGAATATTTCTTTTTCAAATATTTCTTTTTCAAAACTGGAATGAGGCCCAATCAATTACCATATAAAATTAATTATATGGATTTTCATACAACACATGTATATAATAGCATTGAAAATAATCAACCATCAACCAAAGTGCACTACACTGTATAAGCATCAAATATAGATATTCAACGCTTATAACAGCCTGTCAATCAATCGATCGACATGTTTAATCAATCAGGATGAGTGAACTTCAAATTTCATCCTAACACCCGTGTGGGGTTTCAAACAATCAAACACTGATTTTTTTATTTGTGCAGTTAGGCGATGTGTAAAATTTATCGTCCCAATCAATGTCATTCAAATAGGTGTACATAAACAAACCGTCTGGTTTGTAAATGAATATTTATTTTATTCACTTCACGTTAAAAATTATATTTTTAACGATAAAACATTTTATTTCAACCTATGAATTTCTATTCAATTCATTCTTTAAATAAAATGCTATTTTTATTTTTCTAACTTATTTTAGAAAATTTCGGCGGCATAACGGCACGATACTAGAAACGGGACAAGGCCTAGCCTTATCCCCGGTCTAGTGAAGGCCCACGCCATTCACTCATCAATCAAATCAATTTCATTTTGCAAACCACAAAATTTGGAGTAAGGGTCTAACCTAGCCTTACTCCTTCGCCTTATAACGGCGCACGTCTACTCCTAACCAATTTATCGATTCGATTTTCCACACCACAAACCACATTCAAACCAATATCACAATCAATAACCAAACAGCCAAACAAACAAGTCCATGGTCTGTGGACGGGTGTCGGGTGCTACTAAGCACCGTCTGCATCCTAGTATATATATATAACTAGAAAATAAATTGAAAGGTGAGAAATTCTCACATATAGCTATCCTAGCTCCACGGCACTTCATTGATAGAAATCTTCATCGCTATCGCATCTTTGTCACCTTCGTTGCCCGGATCCTTTACATATGTAAAAATCGAATTTTTAGTTCGCTATTCAATATATAAAAATCGAATTTTTAGTTCGCTATTCAATATATAAAAATCGAATTTTTAGTTCGCTATTCAATATATAAAAATCGAATTTTTAGTTCGCTATTCAATATATAAAAATCGAATTTTTAGTTCGCTATTCAATATATAAAAATCGAATTTTTAGTTCGCTATTCAATATATAAAAATCGAATTTTTAGTTCGCTATTCAATATATAAAAATCGAATTTTTAGTTCGCTATTCAATATATAAAAATCATATTTTTCTATCGAAGTTCAATATTCAATATATAAAAATCATATTTTTCTATCGAAGTTCAATATATAAAAATTCCATTTTTCTATCGAAGTTCAATCTTCTCTGTCGCTTCATATATAAAATAAAAATCAGATTTTTATTTCGTTACATACACAAAGATGATATCTTTATATTCTCTATCCTATAAAGATTATATTTTCAATACTTTAAAAATATAAAAATCATATTTTTAATACTTTAAAAATATAAAGATCATATTTTTACAAAAATATAGATCCCGCCTTTTCCATTTTAAAGATCAAATCTTTTCTTTTACCTTTTCAAGTTTAAATCTTTTCTCTTTTTAAAATCTTTAATCAGTTTTTAATTTCTTTTTAAAAACAGTTTTTATAACTTACTTCTTTTAAAAATTCTGTTTTAAAAACTTAAAACAAAAATCAGTTTTCTATATTCAAAAATTCAGTTTTTAAATTCTTAAAAATCCAGTTTTTAACTTTTAAACATTTTCAGTTTTTATATTCTTTTTACTTTTATATAAAAAAAACAGTTTTACTAACTAAAAAAAAACAGTTTTCTTTCTTTTTAAAAAAACAGTTTTACACAAAAAAAAAAAACAGTTTTTAATACTTTTAAAAATAAAAATAAAAATACTTACAGATAAGGGGGGGGGGGGGTTTCTGCAGATCGTCGGAGGGCGTGCTGGTCCGAGCTGGTGGTGCGGAGGCGGATTAGTGGGGTTCGATTCGAAGTGGAACAAAGGGGGGGGGTTCGCTGTAATCGAGCGGAGGGGTTCAGGGCTTCGGGGTTTCGTTCGAGGCTGGAAGGAAAGAAGGAGAAGGCGGAGATTGAGGGAGGGAGGCGCGCCAGAGGTGGGTGGCTCCATCGCGGCGGCGACGGATGTAGGGTGGAGGCGGCGGCTCGATTTCTTTTTTTTTTTTTTTTTTCTTTCCTTATTTTTATTTTCTGTTAAATGATCGGGGGGGGGGCCAGCGGGTTAATGGAAGAGAGATATTATTTTTTTTTTTTTTTTTTTTATTTAATTATTTCGTTTTATCCTAAAGAGTTGACTTTTACATATGACCTCGAAACGAGGCCCACCGCCTGTCGTCCATAGCGTTTTACCCCCATTCCGAACACAATGGGCTATGTACCGCAAGCTGAATTGATAGTTTGAATCAGTTTCCTTTTGAATTTTCATTTAAATCACTATATTGAATTTTAAACGTACATTTCAAATCACCGGGGTCACATACTAACTAGAAAAATTCCCGAAAAATTATTTCTAGCTTCGTATTGACGATACGGTCCTAACAAAACTAGTTTCGTCGAATTCTGAGACCGTTTGAAAAATGGCCAATTTCCAGTCGATTAAAATCAACTGAAACTGGTCAAACGCGTTTTTCTTTACCACGCTCACATATTGATTCGAAAAATTATGAAATTTGAAACCTAGCAATAACTTTACATCACGGACCCAACAAAACTGGTTTCGTCGAAATCCGAGTCGTTTGCAAAATGTCCATTTTTAAGGGCTTGAATTCCATAGCGACTATTCAGAATTTTCAACTGGACATATCTTTTGATTCCTGATATGAAATCTTGATTTTTCGGATTCGTTGGAAAGATATTCACTATTAGATTCCATTATTTTTGGTTTCACTAAAATCCGGATTGTTTTGCACCCGGTACATTCAATTGAAGTTTGAAATCGAATTATCGAACTACCGCGCCATTTTCAATTCCTTTTATAATTATATATAATTATTTATATTCTAACGACGACGCGTATAATATATACGTTCGAATTATATTCAAAATAAATTTCTCGTCGATATTATTTAAAATAATTCATTTTAAATAATTAAAATTCACCAAAATTACCAAAATAAAAATTTTAAACTGGCCCAGATTTTCGGGTTGTTACATAAACACAAGACTTTAATTTATGTTTACAGTAAAAGTGTTTTTTTCTCAAAACTTTCAGAAACAACAAATCTGAGACATGCAATGATATTAATCTAGTTAGTGTAAGTTGAACAACTCTCCTTGATTGGTTTTGAGAGAATTTCTTTGGTTTGGCCTGAAATAGTTGCAAAATGGAACCTTGAAGAACCTAGAACCCAAATGGAAGAGAATTACCGACATGCAAACTCAAAATTTACAACAACCTACTTTCTTCTAATCAAAAATTGACGTTAATTCTCTAGCTTAGTCTTGATTAGTTAAAGAGAAAGAATCTAACTCTCTTTTTACTTTTAATTTGAGGAGAGATTCAGTTTAGGAATTAAAAAGAAAAAAGGAGGCCACATATTTCCATTGTAAAGCTTTTCCAAGAAGAGAAGAATGTCCATAGAGGAGAATATTTCTGTATTTCTGTTTGTCCTCCCTCCAGATGCCTCTATGGGTTTGGACCTTTAACCCATTAACCCAAAATCAAGTGTTACAAATCCTTCTTGTCTTCAAAGCATTATAAAATTTTCTCCTTAACACTAATATAAGCAAACGGTCAATTAACACAATTTCACCAATTCTTATTTATAATTGCATTGTTTATGCCTATTAGAAATTACACAACTTGTTAAAAATCCTTTTAACAAGATTTAACACATATTTTAACATACTAACACCGAAAATTCACAATTTCAATTCAAATTGTATGTTTTGTTATTTTATGAATAAAACACACATTTTCGTTCAAGAAATATACAAACCTCATTATTTTGACTCAATCGATTTGTACAATCACATTAAAATTATTTAAAACATAAATATTGATTTCAAATCAATTTTATATATTTTTATGTTCACTCTAATAACAAAAAAGGTTGCTATGTAATAATTTACTAATTATTACATTTAATAAAATAAATCTTTTAAACACAAATAAGACTTCACAGGATTTATAATTTTCATCTTAAATTTGTTAAGCAAATACGGATTGCAATAAATTTTCTTATTACACTAATTAGATTTAATTTTTTTCAAGATACACAATTTCTTATAAATCTCAAATTCTTTATTTTTTCAGCTTAAATTATTATATGGGTTAGGCCCTTGAACTCGTATTTTATTTTTATTTTATTTTTAAATTACAAAACTTGTTATAACCTGTTTTCCTCCAGGAGCGAAAAACCTGTATTGTTACAGACTCCCCATAAAGAAATTAGTTACTCGCAATTTTCTTAAGATAACTCATTTCTCTTGTCAGTTTCTAATGAATCATCTTAAATTTATTCCCTTAAAAAAAATTAGTTTAAGTAACCAAACGCATAATGTTTGAAACTTTTGATACTCTTTACCAATTCACTCAACTTAGAAAAACAAAGCTTGGAATTTGAAATACTCAATTCATTAAAGTTTTAATTCTTATCCCGAATAATGTACACATTTAGATTATTATAACTTATTTTTCACATAGCGTATAATAAAAAAAACACTCCTCTTTTCCCAACTTCAATCGGTAATTGATGTTGCCTCGCCTTCAACTTAGTATTTATTACAATGTCATGGCTCTTATTTAGATTATAATATCAAATAGCCTCGCCACTCTACGTTTATTATTAACAACCTAATGGATGCACCCATCTTTTAAACTCAAATATGAGAATGTAACTCAAAATATTGCTTATGTTCAAGATAGTTTCTCATTTAAAACATCTCTTCAATTTGTTTTGAATAATATTAAACCACCAAATTTATAACGATTCTCCTCGTTATTTGGCTGCATAATCGATATAATATCGCTATTGCCATGCAATTTTTTCTATTATTCACATTTAATATAGTGGTTTAACATTATTCTCACACCAATGTGCTACATTACTTTCTTCCTATATTTATTATTACCCCAAACATAATGTGTTCGATCGTCTCGTATAAGTGTTTAAGAAATCCTTGTCGATAAGGCTGATCAAACAGTTAAACAAAACTATAAAAACACCCAACGGACAATTCAAAACAATAGATAATCATATATTTTTGGTTAACTCAGGTTGTATTTATTCTTTCATCGTCGCTATTACTATTTATTCATTGTAAATAAATACAACCTACCATTAAGTCTCTCTAATTAATCGTTCATTTTATTCCCCTTTATCCCACATAAAAAAAATAAATTTAGCATAGCTGAAACAGTTCTCCTGTTTCTGCTATGCAACTCTGATTTATTTAAATTTGTACTATTTTTATTCTCGTATGAATTTCACATTTAATATCTTGGATTTAATTCATTTATCTATCTTATTTTATTTATTAAACTCAATTATATACTATACCCCAGAGGACATGCTTCAAGTTTCATAAAAAAAAATCTAAGATTTGAACACTACAGATAATCGGGATCAACACCTGGAATACTATGGAATGAAATACATTACTAGATGTATTTATAAAGCTAATATTTACTTAGGACTCAGATGATTAAGAACATGGATTAAGGATAACCAGGAAAAGTGATAGAAGTATACATGAATGTTATTCTTACTTATTGTAACACATGTACTTTTATGCTTCTATTATGTGTTTATCATACTTTATTCTGAACTTTTACTCTGATACCATTTTGTAATGCCCCAACCCGAGACCCACCCTAATAAAGAGCATTACTAAGTAACACTGTTTATTAAAGGAGAATAAGGTGGTTAGGAGCGACATCTATAGGTCCATATAAAATAGTATCGAATGCATCGATTGGATGTGTAATTTTTTTCTCACCTCAAGTGGATTGACATACTCAATTCATTTAATATATAGTTACAATGGTTAAAGATCGTATTCACAACAAATTACAACACATCATAGACAACGTATCACATAATATAATACATATAGATACAACAATAGAATACAACATATACATGTGCTACATACTCAAATGGTTTCATATGATACAAACACATATACAATATGTCCCAAAAGAATAGATATACATATGACATAAATGCTCAACTACAAAACTTAGGTAATAGCTTCAAGATAGGTAGTACACGGTGAAACAGCTAAACACGAATCATCATCTAGCTATAAACCTGAAACAACTTGGTTTGACCCAAATATAAAATACACGGGTCAGTATAACTTAAATATATCAATTATAGAACGATAAAGAGAAGATAACATCATATAAGGAGGAATACAATAAAGACACAAACATCGTAGAACACATGAGATAAGATCACTGGCTTATAATCAAGGACCTAATGTAAGGTAATATACATATAACACAATACAAGTATTTCCGTCGTCTAAATGACCAAAGCCAAAGGCTACGATGTTCTTAAGAAATCACAATCATATAGAAAATAAGTTGGAAAATATATGAATACATCATGTCGAACTCGATTAAGAGTTCGCCACACAACGGCATAATCATCATGAAATAAGCATCAAATAGTACACAGCTATGTATAAAAATTGATATACATAAAATCGTGAAACATCATAAACATCACAGAATCTTCAAAATCAAAGGATACTAGAAATTTAGAAAATATAGCACCATATAGTCGTCATACCATACAGTTCTCAGGGAAATTACAGAACCTCGAATAACACAGTTTTGATCCAACTAGGCGAGACTCAACTATGCCTGCATGTGCACCACACAATCGGTCGAAGACAACCGGTACTAACCACATAGTTTTGGTGCCCCCACACAGTTCTCCACATAAGTATAATTTGTTTGAAAACCCCATATAGGTAGACTCTCAGAACTATATATGATAGACTCTCAAGTCTAACACAAATGGCCTTCATAGCCTAGTACCTTTAACATCAAAGCATCAATAATTGATCCGAATGCCCTACACAGTTTTTGAATATATGTCATAGAATTTCCGATAGTAACCCGAATACTGATAATGATATGTCCTATACCGTACGTTTTCACTTGATGGTTTACTTCAACTACGACAATTCCATAAAATAGCTTCAGTCGACGTGTCCAGAATTAACCGATATAATATACCTTCGTGCCCATACCATGTGGTGTACTACATCATTTGACTCACATACTATTCTTTCAAAGAGTGTAAAACGTGTATTTGTATAAGAAATACTTATATAGAGAAAACGAGTTTGAAAATATTTAGAAAACATTTATATGGATAACATGTATATTAATATAAAATATCTTTTGTAAATAAATACATATTCTATAAGTTGGAAACTAATTGAAAATAGAGTTTGTAAAATGTGTACGGTGACAACGAATTCGTGAAAACCACATACGAAATTCACATAAAACATAATCGATCTGATATGAGGATTAGTGGCAATATGGATCTTCAATCTTAGATTTAAGCCAAAATAGAAGACACGAAGCAAGGCTTCAAAAATCGATCAATAGTTACAACAAATTCATCTAGAAGCTCACTCAGAACTTGCATTAAATCATCAAGAAAAGCCACAGAAATACTCGAAGAAGGCTCAATGCAACAACTCAAAATTTTAACGAATAATTATTAATTAACAAATTGATTAATTAAAGGATAATTTGAAAAATAATGAGAACTGGGAAAAAGGGTTTACGCCATTAGATCCATTTTGATTTTCTGGTTCAAGTAGACTTTTGGTCTACGTAAAACAAACTTAAAACGAATAAGTTATGTCAGTTTGAAATTTGAATTCAAAACCAGAAAGTCTAATAAACAAATCGAATTAAAAATAAGTAATAACGTTTTATAACGTCTGGGATGACCTAGTCCCAGGCCGAGTCGACCCAAGGGTCGACCTAGGTCTAAAGTGGGTCGACAGCTGGGTCGAACCACTTGGGAGATGGGTTGACCAAGGTCGATTAGCCAGGAATATTTTCGTGCCTGGCACGAAAAGCAGATTGTGCTAGGTCGTTCGAGACTTTTCTTTTGGCATCCAACGTTTAAGAATTTTAATCTAAAATCAAAGGGCCTAGGTTACTCTTCTTCTTCTTCTATAAATATACCTCATATCCAACCCTAATTCTCACAACTCCATTCTCCTTCCGTTAGCCTCCTCTACACAAATCCCTTCCTCTAAAATAAAATGGAGTTTCAAATTTTATATACATAAATTGGAGGATTTTTTATATACAAGATTTAGAGATTCTTACCAGAGCCATTTAGATAAGCATATTTTTGTGAGTATTTTACTTTAATTCATAGATTTGTATAATTTGGGGAAACTATAGATAGTAAAATATTCTGTAAATCTTCTTACAGTTTTCTATGTTTGTTTTATTTCTGTCTCTATTCCTATTTCTGTTTACTTCAGTAGTTTACAATTTACTGTTAATTATTCAGTCTTCTCCTATCATATTTCTTTGTAGTTATTTTATTTATAGTTCGGGATATGCTCTATTTCGTTTATGATTTCAATTTATTTGTTTTATTTTTAGGCCATTCGAGAGCCTAAAACTTTACCCTTTTATTTACGTTGAGTTTAGGCCATGCAAGAGCCTAAACCTTTACCATTTTATTCACTTTAAGTTTAGGCCATTCGAGGGCCTAAACCTTTACCTTATTGTTTTTGCGTATATTGGAAAAAATATTGATTTGGGGTATATAGGGTTATTTAAGGGAATATTGAACAAACATCATAAGTAGCTAATGAACTTTAATTTTAAGGGATAACTACTAAACTGAATAATTAAAATAGGATAACTTAACTTAAATAATAGGGATTGGGATTGCATTATGAATATGATAGTATCATAAGATAAACGAGAGGCTAATACAACCTAAAATATAATAAGAGGTTATATTGAGTCAATAGGATTATTAACTAAACTTAAACTGTGTGTTGAGTTTAATATGGAATAAATTAATAAGCATGTAGTGGGAGTCCGTTCTGACAACGACGGCTGATTGGGGAATATAAGTGGCTCATAGTTGTGGTCTGTTTCGGTAGCATAGACTGACTGGGGAAAATAAGTGGTCAAGCGATAATTTTATAGTGTCCTTGGCGTTCGTTGACAACTTTATAGGGGTCTAGGTAGCTAGGCGGTCAACGATAATTCTATGGTGGTGTTGGTGTTCGTTGACAAATTTATAGGGGTCTATAATAGTAGGTGGTCAATGATAGTAAATTAAATAATGAGGACCAAGTCTAAGGGTGACTTGAGTCAAATCTTATTTTTCATTGGGGACCCATATCAAGCAGTATCCTTTTTATCATTCAATGGAGGTCTCACACAAGGAGGCAAGGGAACACTTTACTGCACTGGGTAGTAAAAGGTCCAACAAGGTGGGTACGGGCGTGTTCCGACGGGGCGATGAGTGTGCATCGCGCCGATTGGAGAAGATAAGATGTTGTTACGACTTTGATGAATGTTATCTCTTTTAGAGATGATGGAGTCATGACTGATAAACCCAAGGCCTATAGTGGGGACAAGTTATCACGCTATGGTATAGGAGCCGATCAATGGGTAGAAATTAAGTTACAGCCTAATCATGATGTATAGTGAAGTTGGTGTAGAAACCGTAATGATACGAATGAGAAGGTGGCTGACTTTATTCGTTCTTATCTCTCTAAGGCTTATACTTACTACCTTTATACCTTTGTGCTCTTGGAACTTTTATTCTGTCTAAACTTCCTTTTTTATTGTACTTATGCTAGTAAATACAGAACTCACCAGACTTATGTCTGACTAGTTTCCTTTCTTCCTTCTCTCTTCCATCCCCTCTCAAGTTCACTGGGAAAAGGAACCCAGCTTGATAAAGATTTGGTTTAGCTTGGATTTCTACTTGATTCACTTTCCATGTATTCACGTACTGTTTCACTCTTGAATTGCTTCCGGTTATTGCTACTGATTTTGAGGGGGATGACTTTATATCGTACTCTAATTAAGTTAGTTTTATTTTTCATGAGACATTTACGAGTTTCTATAATGATGGATATTTCCATGGTGTTATGGAAACCGTGTTTTCACTTAATTTTCAAATTCTGATGCGTTTCTATATATTCCATCTTGTGAATTTTAGTCTCTTTAATGTTATTTATACTTATACGCTTCATATTCCTTAATTATATCCTCATATGTGCGATGCTAAGGGGTGTGGGAGTGTTTCACTCGACTAATGGCCCAAAAGCATCACACACCCGGATCGACCCTCAATATGCCTGGATCGACACCTAGGTCGACCTAATTGATGCATGGTTGACCTAGGGATGCGGTTTTCCGCAGGTTCTCCCTTCATCTCTATATTTGATTTCGAGCACCCATTTCGCTATGTTAATGATCCTGAAATGATCTAAAATTATTCATGCATGAAGCACAACACTCAAACTATATATTGGAAAAAGAAATGTACAATTATGATAGAGATTGAAGGGGGATTTTAAGCCGTAAAGATCAACACATGACTTGTTTTTAATGTAAACACAAGGCTTCAATTTCTTTTTGCAGTAAATTTGTTTTTATCTTAAAACTTTTAGAAATAACACATGCGAGACATGCAATGATATTTAGATGGATAGTGTGAGTTCAAAAACTCATCTTGATTGCTTTTGAGAGAATTCCCTTGATTTTTCATGAAACTGTTACAAGACGGAAGCTTTAAGCACCTGGAACCAAGCTGGAAAGGAAACACTAACATAAAAACTCAAAATTTACAACAACCTACTTTCTTCCAATTTCCAAAAAATAATGTTAATTCTTCAAATTGATCTTGATTAGTTGAATAGAGGAGATTTAACTCTGTTTTACTTTTAATTTGAGGAGAAATTTATATTAGGAATTAAAGAGAAAAGAGGAGGCCATGGATTTCATCTGTAAAGCTTTTCCAAGAATGGAAGAATGAATAGAGAGGAGAAAATGTATGTACTTCTGTTTTTTCACCCTTCTAGATGGCTCTATAGGTTGGGCCTTTAACCCATTAACCCAAAATCAAGTGTTACAATCCTTCTTATCTTCAAACTGTTATAAATTGTTTCCTTAACACAAACACAAGCTAACACTCAATTAGCACAATTTTATCCATTCTTATTTATAATTGCATTGTTTAATCCTATTAAAAATAACATAACTTGTTAACAATATTTTTAACAAGATTTAACACATATTTTAACATATTAACACCAGAATTTCACAATTTCAATTCAAATTGTACGTTTTCTTATTTTACGAACAAAACACAAAATTACATTCTAGAAGTTGTTCAAACCTCATTATTTTGACATAACTGATTTGAACAATCGTATATAAAATTATTTGACACACAAATATTGATTAAAAATCAATATTTTGTATTTTTAGTATTCACTCTAATAACCTAAAAGGTTGCTATGTAATAATTTACTGATTTTTACATTTAATAAATTAAACCTTCTAAATACAATTTATAAGACTTCAGAGGATTTATTATCTTCACCATGAATTTATTTGGCAAACATGGATTGGAATAAATTTTCTTATCACACTAAATGGATTCGGTTTATTCCAATACACACAATTTCTTATAAATATCAAATTCTTTATTTTATTAGCTTAAATTATTGTAAGAGTTAGGCTCTTGAACTTGTATTTTATTTTTCTTGATTTTAAAATTACAAAATATGTAATAATCTGCTTACCTTGGGTACCCTAAAAACTTGGGTTGTTACAGTCCTCTAATAGGAGATCCTAACAAGAGGAGGAGATAGCTATGTTCTGTCAGTTGATGACCGAGTGTCAAGATTGGCAAAAGAGTGGACTTACTGCCATGCTTGATGAGAGGATCCGACATATCTATCCGAGCATGAGAAGATGCCTAGGGATCAAGATGGGTCATATGATGAGAAGAATGACGAGGAAGAGGACGATGATGCCAATGAGAGGTACTAGTCTTTTGTATTGTTTTGAAAATATAAAAATATGTTATTGGATGATTTTTGGTGTAAGGATGGTATGTGGATGTTTATTTGGTACATATGAGTTGTTGTGGATATTATCGTTCAGTATGTAAATGAGGTATATTGGTTTTTGTGGTATATATGTTATTTTGTCGTATATTTGTTTGGTTTTTTAGATTTATATGGATATAGGTTGTGGTATTGAGTATATATGGATTGTGAAATTAGTAAATATAGATGTGTTGTGGAATTGAGTGCATATGAGTTGTGAAATGATTTAATATGAGTATTATGAGTATCATGTGGGTCGAAGGCAGTAAGGAAGTTGAATTATAGAGAAACAATTTCAGATTGACGAAGACAAATGTCGATTGGTGTTGGCACATTGGTCATCCATGGTGTCGGCTGGCATTGGATGGTGTCGGATTATGTTTCCAAGATTGTTATGGTTTCCAACAGCTGGTGTCGGATTATGTTTCCAGGCTTTCTACGGTCAACGATAGCTGGTGATATAAACCAAAGAGTCCACAAAGTACCACATGTCTCCCTCGGCGGACTCCACCCGTCGCTAATATGGCTATGAAAGCCGATATTAAAGGCATCACTATTTTTTTAACATCAATGAATATGGCGATGGTTTATTTGTCGGTTAGCGATGGCTGGTGTAGGCTAGCGATGTTTTATTACATTGGTTAGTAAGTTTATAGAAGTCCAGAGATTATTTCCTAAAATAAGCGGAGCCTCTTTCGGCCTAGGATACCCAGATTCAAGTAATAAGAAAATAGAAGACCAGGGATTATTTTTTGAGATAAGTGGAGCCTCTTTTGGCGTTGGATACCATGATTCAGGTAATAAGAAAATAGAAGACCAGAGATTATTTCCTGAGATAAGAAGAACCTCTTTCGGCTTTTAAAGGGAAACTCGGAGTGACCTCTTCCAGTTTTGACAGAGCCACCTTTGGTTTGTTAAGGAGAATTCAGAACGTCTTCTTTCGGTTTTTTCGGAGCCATCTTTGGCTTATTAAGGAGAATTCAGAATGTCCTTTTCCAGTTTTGCTACGAAAGTCGGTTAAAATTAATTTTTGGTCATTATAGGCATTTTCTAAAGCAGAAGCTTTGGCGTGTTTAATGCTCCTTTTGAGATTTCGATCCCTTCTTTGGGATAGGTCATAAACAAAGGTAGTGAATGCTTATGCCGAAGCAGAGGTAGGGATTGATCATGTAATGATCAGAAGCAGAGCGTGCTTCCTTCGGAGCCGGGCACATTTCCCTAGGCTTACCCGTCCCTCCTCTAGAGGGTGCAACCTGGACTTCAAGAGCTGTTAAGGGCTTTGGTACATCATCCTGGCTCTTGGGCGCGTATGATGGCTTACTCTCCTCCGTATAAGAGGTACCAGGGATATACCATGGGCATGGGGTCAGGCTCATGATTTCCTGGGATTACCCCCTTCCCTTTTCGGGGAAAGGACCCAAGATATACTCAAGAATTTCTAAATTAATCCATTGTGAGAAGGGCACTTCACCCTCAATCAAGAAGAAATTCTTATTTTTATGTTAGGAGTTGTTCCTTTATTACTTTATCCATGTAGAAGAATTTCCAAACTTCTGATTTATTTTCTTTTCACTGTCCCTAGGGTTTATTTCCTTTGACCCTCATTGGGAATTGTTCCCTTACTTATTTTATTGCTTTAGTATAGAATTATAGCCTTAAATGTTCTGTATTCCAAGTTATTGGGACCATATTTCCATTATGGTGACACAGTCCATAGGTTCCCAATGGTATTATAGTGTGAACTACTAAAGGTACCTCCCAATTTGGGTCTAATGATCCATCTGCTGGATTTTTGGTATTGGCCATTACCCTTTGGAGAACCAGATCTCCTTCCTTAAGCACCCTTGGCTTTATTATGATATTATTGTATCGGGATATTTCTTTTATTTTCCGCCGTTCGGATAGCGACTTCATCTCGTAATCGTGGAAGTAAGTCTAAGGACTCCCTCCTCAATTTCTAGTTTTTATTGAAGGCATAAGCAATTCTTCTATAGGACGTTACTTCTATCTCGACCGGAAGCATCACTTCACATCCAAAAGTTAAGGAGTAAGGGGTATGACCTATAACCATTTTGCTATTCGATGTTCCTAAAGGACCAGGGGTAACTTATCCACCCAATTTCCTTTTGCTCTACTTAACCGTTTCTTTAGTATAGTTTTGATTTCTTTGTTTGTCGCTTCCATGGTCCCATTGGCTTCCGGGTGTGCTACCAATGAGAAACTCTTTATTATTCCATTTTTGGAGCAAAACCGTGAAAATTATTTGATTTCGAACTGAGTACCATTTATGATATAATTTTATGGGGTATCCCGAACCTTGTTACTATATTTTTGATGATGAATCTCGAAACCTTTTCGGAGGTTATTTTTGGAAGTGGCTCTACTTCCATCCATTTAGTAAAATAATTGATTGCTACTACAGCGTACTTTGACCCCTCCTCCCCCCACCCCCCTTCGCCATTTTGGAAACTGGTAAGGGTCCAATAAGATCTATTCCCCGTACATCAAACGACTATAAGCTTGTTGTAAGGGTCAATTGATTTGGGGGTAAGCGAGGAATTTTAGCAAACCTTTGACATTTTTCGCATCTCTTAACCAATTTGATAGCCTTTTTGGTCATTTGAGGCTAGAAAAATCCTTGTCGTATCATTCTTTTGGCCAATTTTATCCCATTAGAATTATCTCCACAAAATCCTCCATGTGCTTCGGTTAACGATTTTACGCCATTCTTAGGATTTACACATCTTATGTATGAGAATGTATACCTTTTTTGTATAGAATCCCATCTATTATGATGAAACTGGAAGCTTTCCTTTTAATTGTACTGGCTTCTTCTTTGTACAAAGCGAGTATTTACTTATTTGTATTATAGTATCGGTGTTATCCAGATGCTTTCGCTGGGATTTTTGGAAGAGATTTCATTTTCGGGCAAAGATTTAGTGTCATCCCTTCCTTTTCCTTACTTTAGATCTTTGTTTGGGATCTTGTTACAACCATAGATTCTTTTTCCTCGATGCTAGACGGTGCTTGGTATCCAACTGGGACTATTCGTGTTTTTGGTGCTCCTCTTGAGATGGCTAATTTGGTTAGTGAATTTTCTAAATTGGGAGTTTTTTCCTCTTAGTATTTGATGTATTGAGAAATCTTCGAATATTTCAAGCATTTCCAAATTATCCTGACATATCGTGACAATTTTGGATCCTTAGTTTGATATGTCTGCTTAAGCTGGTTTACCATATGTCGAGAGTCACTGAAAACTTGGATTTATGGAATTTTGAGTTCCTTTACCAAAGTCAAACCAACCACCATCCATTCATACTTTGATACATTATTAGTTGCAGGGAATCCTAATTACATGGTGTAATGTAGCCGATGCCCATTCGGTGTTATAATAACATATCCGACGTTGGCTCCTTGCTCATTAGATGCTCCATCAACAAATAATTGCCACTTGTTTTTAATTCTCTTTCCTTTTCCGATTTTTGATCGATAAACCCCGTGCACTCATTTATAAAGTTGTCTAAAGCTTGGCCTTTTATTGTAGTTCATGGTTCAAATTCTATGTCGTATTGACTTAACTCGATTCCCTAATTCACGAGTCTTTCGAAAGTTTCTGGTTTATTGAAAACTTCTTTAAAAGGTAGGATGTTAAGACCTTGATAAGGTGTGCTTGGAAATATGAACATAATTTCCGTGCAGTCAATATTAACCCATAATTAATTTCTCAATAACCGGGTAATGGGTTTTGGCATCTTTTAACATTTGGCTTACATAATAAAATGGGAGTTGAATGCCACTTTCTTTTCGTATTAAGACTAAACCAACAGCGATTTCCGATACTGCCAGATAAAGATAGAAGGTTTCCCCATCTTTTGAACTTGACATTATAAGGGGGTTTTCCACATTATTTTTCAACTCTTAGAATGCCCATCGAAATTCTTCTTTTTCTTATAACATCAAAGAATAATACACATATATAAATAGCTCTTGAAATGAACCTACTTAGGGCTGCCACTTTTCTGTTGAGGCTCATCACATCCTTGTTTGTTTTAGGTTTGTCATTTCTCTTATTGCTTTGATTTGCACGGGACTTGCTTTTATATATCCCTCGCTCACTTATGATATATCCAAGGAAATTTTCCTGAGTGAATCCCAAAATGGCACTTTTGGGGATTTAATTTCATTTGGAACTTTCTCATCACCTCAAATATCTCCCCAAAATCCTTTAGATGGTTTCTTTTTTTTGAGACTTAACCAACATATCATCAACATAGACTTCCATGTTTTTCCCGATTTGTTCATAAAACATCCTGTTCAGAAGCCTTTGGTAAGTTTCTCCAGCGTTTTTAATCCGAATGGCATCGCTTTATTACAATATGTTCCATTGTCAGTAATAAAACTTGTACTCACTTCATCGGGTTTTAACATTGAAATCTGATTGTATATTGCATATGTGTCCATAAGTGAAAATAATTTGTGCTCACTTATGGAATCTACTAGCTGATCATCTCTAGACAAGGGGTAACAATCTTTTGGGCATGCCTTATTTAGATCCGTATAGTCGACACATGTCTTCCATTTTCCATTGGATTTTTTTACTAAAATAGGATTTTCTAACCATCTGGGGTAGTAAAATTCTATGATCAACCCGTGTTCAAGTAGCTTCTTTACCTTTTCCTTCAGGGCTTCTGATCGCACCTTGTCAAACTACATTTTTGTCTGTCGGACAAGGGTTCCACTAAGTTCAATGTTAAGAGAATGGCACATAACCGATGGGTCAATTCCGACCATGTCAGAATGCATCCAAGTAAAGATGTCCTTATTTTCCTTAAGAAAATGGATTATCCCTTCTTTTAATTTTAGTTTCAAGTTCTGTCCTATTTTCACAATTTTCCAGATGTCAGTAGAGTCTATACTTATTTCCTCAATTTTTTTGACAGGCTCGATCCTTTCAACCCCTCCCTAACAATCTAGGTCGATTATGATTTCGTTTTCCTTCATCACATTAATTTCTTGTTTTTTTTCTTTTTTGTCTTTAGACCTGCATTTGTTATTTTTATGCTTAGTGAAATAATTATTTCTTACCTCTCTTATCTTTGCTTCGAATGTTGGGTTTGAAGGACCATCTTCCGAAGGCTTTAAGTCGGCGGACCCGTCGCTATATGAAAAGTGCTCCTTTTTATATTGATCCAAAGTGGCAAATTAAAATTCCCTTGAACTTAACTATTTAACCTTAATTGTTCGCTAGTCCTTCTATATTAGGAATTTCACCATTAAATACTTTGAGGAAACAAAAGCATTTAATTCGTCTAGTGTAGTATGCATAAAGAAGGCGTTGCAGAAGGATTGTTGATCAATAATGACGAAGAGGGCTTCGAAAGTGCGACAATAGGGTGAAAGTCCTTATTGGACCTTCAGCTTTATTTGTCCAATAGCCGTTCCTTTGTTGTTAAACCCAAAGGCCAACTCAGGACTCGGTTCAGATTTCTCCTCAGGAATATTCATGCGTTCGAAACATATTTGAAGATAACATTTATGGTGCTCCCTATATCGACCAGTATCTTGGCTACTATCGACTATCTTAATTGAGCGTTGATCATAAGCAGATCATTGTGAGGGTGATGAATTCCTATTCGATGTTCTCTTAGTGTTATGACCAATGGATGCACATGGATTCCTTTCGGGGGATGATCCAGGACCCCTTCTTGGATTGAAAAGACCCTTCTTTGGCTTCTTCAATATACTGGTTTTTATAACTTTGATTATTCTCACCATATGCAGGCCTCCATGAATTATGTTAACATGATTAATGGATTGACTCATTTCTTCCGCATCTTCTCCTTCGACAATGTTAACTGTAGTTCCAACAGAGGGTTTCCAAAGCTGCCTATTATCCGGGGGAATACTTTGGGCATTTTGAACAAATTTTTGTATGTCCCTCTCGAATAAGATTCTAAATAATTCCAGCTAAGACTTTGCAATCATTTGTTTTGTGACTATTTACCCTATGGTAACTGCAATGATTTTCACTTTTCTTGGGCTCGAGGTTTTCCTAGGCTTTGAGTGGAGTAGGGAAATTTACTTTCCCTTTCATTTCTATGTAATTTTTTTTATAGGTTTGGTTAGTGCAACTGAATTGTTGTCAGACTCTGCCCATCGTGCTCGCTTGTTGCTTTGGTTGAACCTTGGTTTTGCTTTGCCCCTGTGTTCTCCCTTTTTCTTGGCGTGATAAATTTCATCCATCCGGATGAATTTGTCCACGCGAAAATGTAGTTCTTGCAAGCTTTCGGCTTCAGTTACCATGAGATCCCTCCAGAAGGGTGTATTATTCTAAAGTCCTGCATGGACATCAATTAGTTTTGACTCATCATTCATCACTCTAGTCCTCATCTCTTCAACATTAAACCTTTTTAGATAATCTTCTAGAAGTTACCCTGGTTGTTGCTTAGTGTTCATGGGGTCTTTGCTAATGCAGCATTGGGAAGCAAACTCTTAAGAGATCTGCTTCCAGGATTATAGCGTCTTATCTCGATATCATTGATACCATTTTGCAGCAGCACCTTCCAGAGTTATGGGGAAACACTGGTAGCGAACAGCTCCGGAGGCATTGTACAAATCCATCAGACTATCGAAGGCCACTAGGTGATCATCGGGATTTGTAGTTCCTTGGTACTTAATTGTAGGAATTTTGATCTTTAAGGGATGGTTGGAGACATGATTTCTTCGGTGAACGAAGCAACTCTTTCATTTCCATTTGCCTCTGTATCATAGGTTCTTTTTCCCTTCACATTGAGTGAATATTTTCCTGGTTTTTCTGTTAAATCCTTGATATAAAAATCTTCATCGAGGTAATTTCTTTGGTGGAGTTTATGCCCTTCGGTGGTGGAGCTTACGGACTGCTTGACCTTACTTTGCAATTTTCCTTAATATTCAGCCTTTGCATTTTTTATTCTTCGCATTCCTGTTCCCCGACGGTTCATTTTTATGGCCCTTAGATTGAGCTGCGTTAGACTCCTTCTTAGGCTCATCTTCCTGGCTTGTGTTCTTAGTGTCACTCTTACTTTTAGCTATCTTTAAAGCAAGTAGGTCGTCTATCAAAGCTTTCATCCTAGCAATCTGACATTCTAATTGGTTACTTTTTTCCGTGTTTGTCCTCTGAGACTCTATATCAAAGGGTTCTCCTCATATAGCGTTTGCTCGGTTGAAAGACGGACCAACATCTTCTTTAACTCACGAGCTGTGAATTTCATTTTCATTAATTGTGTCTAGCTTCTTCGATTTAGTTTTCATGACTCCTGCATTCAACCAAATACAAAGATAAAATTAGTTTATGTTAACCACAAGGTTGGAGATTCAAGCCCTCTTCTAATGGCAAAACAGTTAGCCATAAAAATGGTTAACACCCTAAAATTGCCTTTGGACGAACAAAGTGCTAGCCACAGAAATGATTAACATCTTGGGACTTGTTTCCACTATAGAGTTGAAAACCATTTAAAGGATATCAACATTTTTTTTTGGATTTTCAACCTATGTTGTAATGTCAACCCTTTCTACGAAAGATGATACCCTTCTGAGAAAGAAGTGGACTATAATGGGAAACTCTACAAAGAGAGGTAGACTCGATATGAGCTTCCTATAGGGAACAACTTCCACTGGAAATAGTAATCGACTCTCCTTTAGGAGACATTACTACACCATTGGTGCAACTCCTCTCTTTGGTTTTTACATTATAGATTTGGATAAATAAAACTAAGAAAGTAAAAGAAAGAAAGTAAAAGATAAATCATTTATTACCAGTTATGAAGAGAGTTAATAGTCGTGATAAGTCATGATCCATTCTCTTAAAATTAAAAACCAATAACCAAATTTCTTTAATCCTCTTTATTACTAATTGAGAAGCGTGTTTACAAGAAATTAGAAAAGTTCCTCAATTTGATTGAAATTAGGGTTTTACTTTGCAATTTGAGATTATGAAATTTTGGAAATCAACCAATTGTCCTAATCTTGTTCTTCTGGGGTCCTACTTATAAGAGCGGATTTGCTCTCCTTTGTCTTCGGTGGTCTTGACCAGTCACCGCTCTGGAGGGTTTTCCAAGGTCACACGAAGGATTCCCTAGCATCGTCTCTCTTTCCTTATTAGTGTTTTTAGTATTAGCTTCTTCGGTTTTGGTTTGAATAGTTGCGAGAGACAAAGGTGTATGTAGGCTTCCGGCTTATAGTGGTAGATATTTTCGAATTAGTGTTTTCTCTGGTATGGTTGGGTCTGCGAGCTATTTCTTAGATATTCAGTACTTTTGTTGGGCTTCTCCTCTACTTTTTTCTTCGAAAGAGAAATTCATGTGGATGCTTTTGATGTCCTTAATGAAGGGAACATTTAGTTGGATATGAAGAAGACGGTCATGTAGGAGCTTTCGGCCTTTCTGAACACTTGTCCCATGCTTTGCCTTTGATGCTTAGAGGCTTTGGGCCTGGATTCCTAGCCTTTTGTGTTATACCAATCATGTTTTTTTTCATAAACCTAAGAGTTATGCATTAAAAGCCTTGCTTCATCTCTTCTCGAGGGATCTTATGGTAGCTAAACTGGGTTAGCCCATGTATGTATGTTCTTCGTGATGTCGTCAGCTAGACATGGAACATTTTCCCTTCCTATTCTCATCTTTAACTGCTTTCAAAGATCCTCTTCTTTTATTGTGCACTTCTTTCACATTATTCGAATAACTTTTGGGTTAATAGTGGAGAATGTAATAACCTGAATTTTTGGCATGGGAATATTTAATTAATTGAAATATTAAAATGACTAAACTTGAAATTTAATGACTTGAATTATATTTATAAAAGTATTTGAATATTGAATGAACTTAAAATTTTGAACCTTGTATATAAATCAAATTAAACTGATTTGGAGCTTAATTTTAGCCCTGTTTGAATTTGAATGATAACAATAAATTACTATCGATGAGTTTGAGTGCTTGGAAATCGATTTTTTATTAGCCAGTTTTGACTAATACATGAAAATAACCATTTTGCGAATGACTTAAGAATTTGACAGAACCTATTTCATCGAATCTAGGATGGTAAATTGTTGTAAGATTTCAAATTTTGTAGATCAGAGTTATTATCTGATCATGCGTGATGTAAACACATATCGATAAAATTTTTAAAATTATAATATTATAATATGAACACATTCTAGTTGGCGGTTCGTCGGTTGAATGGCTGAGTAGGCCATAAAATCATGAAAACCACGATGAGGTTGGTTTCGTATTTTTGCATTTTTTAGCTCTACGTTTAGTGTCAGGCAATGACGTCTGAAGGAAAGAGGAGCAAAGGAGGCAAAGGTAAGGGTCGATAGTGGTCCGGTGGGCTAAAGCGACATATAGGCGACAAGGTTTGAAGTAGAACATTCTTTGTTCATTTGATTTTTCTGGTGGCATAGGTATATTACAGGTTTGCGTCTCATAGAGAAGTGTGGCAAAGCGTAGGTCTTTGATGGTGGAGGGGGCCAGATTTCTTATAGTAGTGGTGTTCTTTTCAAATTGTGAGCATTGGTATGGTATCTATCTCTCTCGATAGAAGATTATGTTATGGTTTATCAATGCTAATCAAAGGTCATTAGCTTAAAGGCCATCATTAGTAAATTAAAATTTATTTTAATTTTAATGTTGTAACGACAATATTTTTTTATACGAGGTTAGATAGAGGCATTGCCTTCACCATTGGATTCATGTTCTTGTATTCTACACAACTAAGTTGGATTGGTCTGATTTGGAGCTTGTTGGATTTTTTGATAAAATCAAACATGTTAAATTTTAACTATTAAATGGTGTGAAATCGTCGATTGATTTGGATGGTGAGTTAAACCTAAGAAATTTGTTTGTGCTAGTTATTTAAAACTCACACCATTTGGAATATTATAATACCATATAGTAATATAAACATCGATCAGATGTTTGTTTGTGTGATTGGTTGTTTGAATTATTTACTACATATTCAGTTGGTTTGGTTATATGTTCCCGCCCCTGGAATGGATGACCTTTGATACAATCTGCTTAAAAACGGAAGATTCATCTTATATGAATTAGAATATATTATCTGATTTATATGCGTATATGTGCTAATACATGAACTATGATATATGAGGACATGTTAAAGGAATCCAACAGGATTTATTAATGCATTGCATGTTATTTATTTTTATATTTCATATATATGAACGGTCTAACGTCAGCATCACTAAAACCAGATTTGGTTGATGATTATTGAATTAAATTTAACCTGTTATGATGTAAATCAGTATTGGCTAAGTGATTGGTTGTAGATGGCCTAAAACTAGAATTGTTAAGAGTATGATTTGTTGTAATGTAAAATAACCAAGTTTTGAAAGTTATAGAAAAATATTTGCAATGAATAAAGTTTATACTTAAACATAGATTTGTAATTGGATTTTATAAAGGAATTTATAAAATGATTTTATAACAAATTAAGATTTATATAAAAGCTTTATAAATTGATTTTCAAGTATTTTAACTTAACTAAGTTTTATAAACGAAGTTTATGAAGTTATAAAACCAAGTTTTATTAATGAATGAGTTTTATAATAGATCTCTAACTGTTTTAAAAGATGCTCTGTAAAACGATGTAAGAACTTGTAAAATGACTTATAAATGGTGGTTAAATTAAAAAATAGAATTTATGAAGTTTAACAATCTAAACAAGAACCTATAAACGATTTGAAATTGTTTTATATGCTAAGTTCTAACTAATTTGATTTATAAAGAAATAAATATATAAGATTTAAAAAAAAAAATAAGTTTTCAAAACTTAACGTGTTTTGGATGTAGAATATGTACAATATTCTAATTTGACTTGTATTAAATTACTAATATGGAACTCATGCTATCATATGAATTTGGAAGGTGCTATAATGGTTACTCGACAAATAGTATAAGTGGAATTTAGAAATTGTTATTGAGTATGATTATTCTTATCACTATACTTTCTCTTTGTACTTAATTTTTAAGTGTTTTGGATTTTATAGTAAATGCTATATGACACGACATTATTTTTGATCCATCTACAATTTATTTCTATACTTAAACCCTTGAGTTAAGTATAACTATGTTTTCAAAGTATGAAAACTATATGATTTATAAATACGCTTATTATATCGAGATAAATTTATGAATATGGCTTCAAAGTATGAAAGATAATTATTTGTGAACATGCTTATTTTTTTTGGCAGAGCTGACCGATTTTTAAAGTGACCGCAAAAACTAATTATTATAATAAATAATAATAACAACGGTCAATACAGAAGTTTGGCAGATTGCCAAACTACACTTCGGTTTTTAAGGTGGACCGTCCACCACAGACGGTTTTATAGTGGACCACCCACTACGACTTTACAAGCTTACAAAACAAGAGCTAGACTAAGGTATCTGGACTACATAATTACCTAATCCTAGGCACACCACACATAAAAGAAAGACAAAATTACATACAGCAGTAGTACAAATATTTTAGAAAAAAGAAAAAGTATAAGCCTAGAGCCACACAAAGCTGCAACAACATTACATGAAGTGTCAAAGACACTAACCCTCTTAACACCACAACAACTAAGCACAGTCACATCTTAGTTAAGTAGTAGAAGCTAACAAGCATCACATCACCTAAAACAACACAAAAAAGGTGCGACATAGGCACATCATTGACATGGAAAATCTGAAATTAACATTAACCTATGCATGATCACAGCAACATGACCACACATCTCCTCCGGGAGGATGACATAAACCATGACAATAAGACCAAGGCACCATTAACATAATAGCATGGCAACAAATTGCATAGGCAAGAGAAACCGGCCAAGATTAACATAGCATAGGCTAGATTAAGAGAATGGAAGGCAAGATTAAGAGAATGGAAGGCAATGATAGACCACCAACTAAACCCGGATGATCGAGAGCCAGAGCTTCACCTTTTATCCGCGATAGCAATGGTGGGAAAAAGGAGACCAGCATACCAATCTAAAAATCCTACTCATAATAGCATCATAACACAATAATATGACCTCAGGACTTACGACAAGAGGCCAATCATGTGTCAATCTTCCCCGAGAAATTTACCACAACAAACACCTTATCATCCAAACAAAGCACACTATCACCAACTCCAGCCCAACAAGATGACACAACTGCAAACACAAATTTCCAACCACCACTACTGCACCAACCAATACAACTCACAATAGATCTGATAAGCCAAGAAGTTCTCTGTTCACCCACCAAGCTAAGGACAATGCTCTGCCACCCAAGGTACTTGGTAAATGGTGAAAACTCCTATTCATCTTACCCAATAAGGTGAACAACACAGTCGTGTAATAGATGAGTTGGTCAACAAAATGCATCAACAAAGTACTCCATGTTAGGAGCTGGACCAACCTCAACTCAGCAGCTGAATCACAAGCAACACAGACCCATCCATACGGCCAAAGCCTTCATAGAGACAATCCAACAAAGAACAACTTCGTACTCTACCTGACCGAACGCCAGACAACCCTGGACATAAGTTCTTCTAGCAAAAAATATGTACTGACTCACTAGGGTACCTGGAATTGGGCATTATAGGAGGAGGGAGACTGGGAAGTCGCAAAAATATCTGAGCAAAGACAGTGACGTGAGGTCAGGCATGAACTGAGGGGGATGCAGCGTCGGGCAGAAAAGGGCGATATGAGTTTATTTAGAAGAAAGGGGAGGTGGTAGATTGGAAACATGGGAATACATAGTGGAACGAGGTTTCAGATCAGTACCATATTTGAAATTTTGATTGAGTCATTTCCACGTAGGCGATTAAATGGTAGATGAGAAAGGGAATGGGTATGGTTGAATCATTTAGGAATATTAGGGAAGAGAGTTTGAAAGGAAGGGAGACGAAGATTCAGAGATTGGGAGAGAATGCCTTGTCACCATTACAGCCATAACCCTAAACAATAAAAGCTGAACTTGTGAACTTGCTTATTCCTTTGCAATAAGTATATGGAAATGACTTTTGAGAATCAATGAAATGATTTTAATACATGATTTAATTAAAAGGACTTATGATGCTAATGTTCATAACTATACGTAAATGATTGTAGCTAAAGAACCAATTATCAATAAATTTGCTTTTAAATTATAATACATTGGATTAAGGAACTAGGATCGATAATGGATCCGTAACCACTTTGAATTGGCTTTGCTTTCTAAATTGATATGCATGTTTCCTGATGCTTATGATTTTTCTTATGACTATGATATGAAGGCATGGGCCTTTAAAATAGAATGGACCGCTTGTTGATATCCTAGTTAGATACCAGGGTTATAAACTTATGTTTATATTAGTGGTCCCTACCGTTCTATAGATTTGCGTGATGCAAGGACTTTTTGTTACTAATATTCAAGGTGATACGCAATAGGATGTGGTAATAGAGTGCCTTCGGTTTGTCCTATTCTTTGATAACTTATATGGATGGATGTCTAACGTTTCATTATTTAGATGACTTATGTGTATTTCTACATATATGCATTTTGGTAGTGGAGATGACAACTTCTCTTAGCTTAACGACTTTTTCTAAGATTATGAGCTCAAATGTTGTATATTTATGGACGTCAGTTAGTAATCAACGGAAAAGTCATGTGGCATCCAAGGATGGTTATGTGCTACGTATGAACACTACCTTTGGCCTTATCACTCGATAAATGGAGAAAAAGAGCATGTTGTGAGGCTATGTGGTTCTAGCGTATTAGGATGTGGAATCATCACCCTCTTAGATACCTTTTACTCTTTATATGTTTGGTATGGTGGTTATGTGGAGCGCACTCGGTAGGTCGGTAGACTGGGGCGATGGCATGTTCAATTTGTGCACACCTTGGGGTCTATGCAGCTGGGCCAATCTTACGATGGACAGGTGGAGGCGATTTGGTGATCGGTACATTCCTCTTAAGGTGTACTGTATTGGAGGTAGTCACTTACCTGCAATTTTATGGAATCCATTTTACACTATGAGCTAATCATCTTGTATATATTACCTACCTTATGTGTAATTTAATAATGGTAATAATTTCGTAAGTTAATTTGGTTTACTTTACAGATTTTACCCTAAAATAGACATTATTATAATATAATTTGATTTCCAATAAATATTTTTGTTATCGTAAGGGAGAAACATGTTCCATGTTTATGTGTGGTCCTATCTTACAAGAGTTTCATTCTTTCAAAAGATTTTCTAAAACCAAGCAAGTTGTTTATGATGTCAGTTTTCTCACTTTGGTATTCCAGAGTCCAGACTGATATGGGCATTATTTTGCTTAATGCTCGGGTCTGAGCGAGTATGTTTTCCAAATTAAGTTTGGATTTTATTGGGTCTTCACTTGAATAGCTCGAGCTGAGATGTATTCTAGTATTTCTTATATTATTTATTTTGCGTTGCGTTATTATGATTGATGTTGTGTGTATTCCGTTGTGTTATATGCTACATGTATTAGCATTTGTGAGGAAAGGCTATTATGACTGCCTAGGTTGATTATTATTGTATTCTAATTTTTACATATATATATATATATAGGTGATATACAGTTTATTCTTTAATGGGAAGGAGTATTGTTGTATTATATTTTCTCATTCCGCTTTGATATTTTATATCTACTCTAATTCTGATGTGTTTTCATCTTCTTTCTTCTACTCTAAACCTTCTTTCTTTCTTCTTTATCACCCTCTATTTTCTTTCTCCTCACCACATCGTTGCGGTTTTTCCAGTTTGGCTCATGTACCAGGCTGAAAGAATGGAGTGTATCATCCCAAAGATCCTCCAAAGTTCATGATGCATGCTCTTAACAAGTCTTCTAAAATCTGATTAACCATGTCTGTTTATTCATCAGACTGAGGGTAATAGGTAGTGCTAAGATTTAGAGATGTTCCTAACGCTGCTTGTAGGATTCTCCAAATTCACTAGTTAACAACGGGTCTTTATCACTTATAGTGCTGGTTAAAATATCATGAAGTTGAGTGATCTTTTTAATGTATATCTAAGATAAAGAAGTGGTAGTCCTACTCTTCTTAATAGTAATAAAGTGAGCACTCTTCGTGTGTTTATCAACCACAACACAAATTGCTTCATTCCCTTTTTGATTTCTAGGTAATCCTTCCACGAAATCTATCGAAATATGCTCCCTTTTCCAAGTCAGAATCTCCAAGGTTAATAATAGTCTTTTGGGTTTTCTTTGTTTCTCTTTTATCCTTTGGCATACCAAGTAGTAATCCATAAACTTAGCCACACTCTTTTTGATCCTTATCCAAAAGAGTGTCATATTTATATCCTTATAAATTTTGTCACCTTTGGAGTGAATGATCATCTTTGAGTGGTGGCCCTCTTTAAGAGCTTCAGTCATCAAATATCCAATCGTTCATATGCAAACACGTCTATCTCACCTTAAACACCCTTCATCATCTATCAAATACATATAAACATGAGGAAAGTGTCTTCAAGCTTCATCATTCATATTATCTCACTCAACTCTTCATCATTCCCTTCCTCTAACTTAGTGCATTCCACCAAAGTTGTTTTTACTTCTAAAACTGTTAGAAATCCTTGGATAGGTTTTGTTAGTGGTTGGAAGTTAGAATTGGAGAGAAATTTTAGTTTCCTCCATTCAGATATACCACTTAAGGTAGTGTGTCTCCAACTTAAGGCATCAAACACTATGTTTCCATTTCCTAAAGTGTATTGAATTCCAAAGTCAAAAGATGCAATATTCATCCATTTGTGATTCCTAAGGTTTAGATATCTCTAGGAAAATAGGTACCTAAGTGACTTATAAATCGTGAATACTTGGAACCTTTTCAGAGGATATAATTCTTCCATATCTTGAATGCAAAAAAATAACAGCTAGCTACAAATCATGCATAAAATACCTATTTTCATTATCTTTTCGTTGTCTACTTGCGTAGGCAACTACTCTCTCTTTGTGCATTAATACTGCTCACAGACGGGTATCGCAAGCATAAGTATACATGTTAAATGGCTTAGCTCCATTGGGAATGGTAAATACAAGTGCATTCATTAAAGATTCCTTGAGTTTCTCAAAAGACCTTGTTGCAATTATTTCTCCACGTGAACGCTTAGCTCTTCTTAGTCAATTGAGCTAGAGAGGGTTGCTATTTTTGCAAAGTCCTTGATAAATTTTCATAATATACTGCCAACCCTTGAAAGCTTATTTAATATGTTGCTTTCTTAGGAATCCTCTATTCTTGAATTGTTTCAACCTTTGTGGGATCAACAACTAATCCTTTTCCTGAAACTATATGCCTAAGAAATCTGAATGGCGTTTGAAAATTTTAGCCTTAAGCTAGTTTTTTCTTAAGGTACCTACAAGCTAGTCTAAGTTGACCTACATGCTCTTTTTGGTTCTTAAAGAAAACTAAGAGATCATCCGCAAACACAATTATTATCCTGTTGACTAGCCCTCTAAATACCTTCCTCATCGTATCAATGTAGAAGACTGGGGATTGGTAAAACCGAACAACATCACATTCCATTCAAAAAGTCTGTCTAGTGTTCAGAATGATATTTTGGGCTTTCTTCAATAATCCTCAACTGGTGAAATCTAGTAGCCAAGTCCAATTGGAAAAAGACTTTGGTTCTTCCAAGATGATCGAATAGGTCATTATTCTTAGATGAAGGTTACCTATTCCTCCTTTTCAACTTTTTCTACTCTCTATAGTCAACACAAAGTCTCAATGGTCCATCGGCTTTGGTAGAAAATATAACATGTTCTCTCCATTCAGAAGTACTCCTACAGACAATCCCATTCTGCTACAATTTTGAGATAGGCTTATCCAACTCTCATCTCTCCTTATGGGCTATATGTCCTAAAGGCAAAGTAACAAGCCTAGCTTCTTTCTCTCGGTATACTTATAACTCTTTATGGTGTGGGAGACCTAAATCTTCCTCGAAGACATCGACAGATTCACAAACAATGGGTACAAAGATTGGTCCTTCTTTATCTCGAGAATTCAATAGTGTAATTAGCTTGCTTCCCTTAGACTTTTTAACATACATAGAACTTTATGGTACAACTCCTCAGACAAATATTTCTCGGGTTTCTATTTAGGATGACTTCGTAATAAGACAACCAATCCATACCTCTCAAAATTAAGAACAATATTTTACAAAATAAATTAGCATAACAAATGTCTAACACTAAGTCTTTACAGATTTGCGAAAGCCGTATCAACCTCCAACAGGGTTGGAAACCACTATCGGATTATTGACAAATATAGTTGGAAGATTAAGAAATTTACTATAATCTTTGCTATAACAAAATGTGCTGCTTTGAAATGAAACAGGGTACGAATTGTAACCCCAAAATAACATGTACCTTCTAATGTCGTTTCCCTTGGTCTATGGGCAGCTTGCAAGCAAGAGGACTAACTTTCAAAGCATAATTTTGTTCACTAGGTCCTTCTTTTGATACTTTAGGAGACTTGTTTTGGTGATGTACTTCCTCATAATAGTTGTAACAATTTCTCTGAAAGCATACCTGAGAAAATTAACTCTACAATCCTTAGCTCCAGGGCCCTTCTTATGGCATTAATGCAAACCTTATTCTCCTTCATGAAAGTTCCTTTAAAAAAAAATTCTTCTTAAGCCATAAGTTTCCTTTCTTAGTTTCTCCTTGCTTCAAATTAGGTTCACTATTTTCTTCCCTTACTTCCTAACTCTTAACAATAGCTCTTTATAAAATTACAATCTCAACTAACACCTCAAATGTTTCTCCAAAAGGTACTTATGTGAGCAATGTCTTCCTTAATGGATAATTTAAACCTTCAACAAATTTCAAAGCCTTATTCATAAATGTGTCAATCAAACTCCTTCCAAAACTTGCCAACCCCATAAACTTTGTTGTGCACTACTTAAGGGTGGAATCTCCTTGATTAAGATTAATAGACTTCTCCAGTTGTAGTCGCACTTCTATATTATAGTCAAGAATTTGACCAAAAATTTCAACCTGAACTTATGAGAATATTCTCCTTGCATTCTCTTTCATTACTATTTTCCACCATTCCAAGGCTTCTCCCTTAAAATTCTAAGTTATCCTTTTTGTAAGCTGATCTTCCTATTCAGCCACCTCGAATATTCTACCACATTCACTTAGCTGAGACCTATCTTCAAAAATCTTTCAGTTCTAAAGAAATTCTTACCACCTAGATTAACATGTCTTTACAAAGTATAGGGAAGTTATGAGAGTAAGGCACTACATCAGTAGATGGGGAAATACGATCTAATGGTGTAGCAGAAGAGACATGAACTTGCTCTACGATCCTAAGGTATTGGCTGAACCATTCGGTTATACCATCGATGTTTAGTTTTCCTTTATTAGGATTCCCTTGTTCAGGAGGAGGTTGATTTTCATCCATATCAACTTTCTATAAGTAGAAATTCCCAAGATAATATTTATGGCGTAAAAAAGAAAGAGGTATTGGCTAGTGTATATGGAAATGTCTTATGGGCGTGTGCATGTATATATATCTAAAAAAACTTTTCAAATAATAAATATATCTTTCATACGTAAATTTTCTCCTCGATAATTAGGTAACCTAAGCTCTAATACCAAATGTAACAACACACCTCAGAATGGGTCTAAAATTCATCTTGGAAAAGGTTCATTGAGACTTAGAACCATCCTAAAATGAGTCGTTGGTTGGTGAAGAAAAATAACATCACAAAACAGAACTTATTCGTTCAGAACTCACAAAAGATGGATAAAATAGATTAGAAAATAATGTACCCTTTTATTCCATAAATCAGATTAATATGTCATAGTACAACAGTTTCCCATAGAAAAATATTTTTTCTGGGAACAAAATGAAATTCACAATCATATAACACTAATAACTATGAAATTAACTTCCTCCAAAATAATGCCTTCCACATTCTAGCATTTTTTACCATGTCCATCGATTCTAACCTATGTTGTTACTTGTTAAGAGGAGGGGTTGAGAATAATAGGTTCTGGTGAATGAAATCTTAATTTTAACCTTTTATTTATGCCTTGGCGGTATAAATATAAGTAAAGACATGTCTAAG
This sequence comes from Allium sativum, assembly GCA_030737875.1. Classification (NCBI taxonomy): domain Eukaryota; kingdom Viridiplantae; phylum Streptophyta; class Magnoliopsida; order Asparagales; family Amaryllidaceae; genus Allium; species Allium sativum. The sequence continues at coordinate 1,044,751,296 of CM060922.1, forward strand.
GCGTAACATGTATACGAAATTGTCTACTAGTCAAAAATAGGAAAAGGGGTAACACATAATGTAATTGTCTACCACTAAAATATAGGAAAAAGGTGGGGCCTATGATCACCTAATACCAAGGAGGATCCAACGATCACTTAATACCCAAACGACAGATCAAACTTGATACCTAATTCTCAAGTAGACATCGTAAACCATTCCTAAAATCTAAAATAAACAAAAGACAGTAAGCAACTACTTAATAGCTAAGAGGAAAATGATATCTCGCCATTTAAAACCTCTCATAGGTGGACCCCTCTGTTATTATCTAGTTGACTTATTAAGAAATCCCCTAGTCACTTAATACTGCCTGTATGATATGTAACCCTTGATCATTATATAACCTATCCCTAGGTAGACACTAACCCAGCCTTGTACGATACTTCGGAAGCGGACCCTTCTAGAGACTTACAATCCTTACTCATTCTTGTGACCTTTAAATACTTCAATACGAAGAAAAGTGGACCCAAAGATCACTTAATACCTAATGAGGATGCATCCCGTGACTATTTTCTGTACTTCTTAGGATAAATATATTAGAAAAGGGACGAGTCCTAATCACTTAATACCCTTAAAAGGTGGATCAACCACATAGTATCTAACCCCTAAAGAAGGTTCCCACGTATCTCAATGGCCCATAGCAATATGACATCTCATATTAATCCAACTTTTCGTAGCTGCTAGTAGCCAAGTTGTATGGGCAGAGTTCTACTACAAGGAGGGTATAACCTCACATCCACATGTTAGGTATTTTCTCACATATCACACGGATATATATATAAGGTAATACTATTTACTTGATACACATAAGTCATCCAAATGGGGAATTTTAAATTGGAAATTAAAGTTCTGATGAGTTACGCATTAATACTTCTTTATTAAATGTTAATTATGTCATATTCTAAGAGATAATAATTATGCGTAATAGCGTTCGTAAATTGCATCCAAACGAAAGAAATGTCATCTCTTACAAAAATATAGGAACACAAGTCCTTTTCCTTACAGTGCACATCACTTTCCACAAAAATTGTTTTTTTATAATATTCACATATTTACCATTTTTGATAAAAATAGGGTCACATTCCACATTCACCGAACATAGGACTTGTAATTTTAAATTCCAATTACTTTTGTAAATCAAATGGACTTTCTTTATACAATTCTTATTCCTAGTTTTATTTAACTTCTCTTTTTGATTCAGTAAACTTCATTAAAAATAAGTGATTTGAATCACATTAATTTATTACACTCAAATCCATTTTTTTGATAATATAATATTCAAACAAAGAACAGAGGTACGGAAGTGAAATTAACTAGGGTTACACGAGATTTTATAAAACAAAGAATTCCACTTAATTTATATACATAATTAGAAAACAACATTAGATGGCACTTCCAAAACTGTAGACATTTTCTAGCCGTGGAGGATGTGTAATAACCCGAAAATCTGGGCGAGTTTAAAATTTTTGTTTTGGCAATTTTAGCGAATTTTGAATATTTAAAATGAATTATTTTAAATAATATCGACGAGAAATTTATTTTGAATATAATTCGAACGTATATATTATACGCGTCGTCGTTAGAATATAAATATTTATATATAATTATAAATAGAATTGAAAATGGCGCGGTAGTTCGATAATTCGATTTCAAACTTCAATTGAACATACCGGGTGCAAAACAATCCGGATTTTAGTGAAACCAAAAACAATAGGATCTATTTGAGAATATCTTTCCAAAAAATCCGAAAAATCAAAATTTCATAGCGGGAATCAAAAGATATGTCCAGTTGAAAATTCTGAATAGTCGCTGTGGAATTCAGGCCCTTAAAAATGGACATTTTGCAAACGACCTCGGATTTCGACGAAACCACTTTTGTTGGATCCATGATGTCAAATTATTGCTAGATTCCAAATTCCATAATTTTTCGAATCAATATGTGAGCGTGGCAAAGGAAAACGCGTTTGACCAGTTTTAGTTGATTTTAATCGACTGGAAAATGGCCATTTTTCCAACGGTCTCAGAATTCGACGAAACTAGTTTTGTTAGGACCGTATCGTCAATACGAAGCTAGAAAATATTTTTCTGCAATTTTTAGAGTTCGTATGAGACCCCGGTAAATTGAAATACGCGTTCAAATTCAATATATAGAGTTATATGTTGATTTTGACGAAAACTGATTGTAACAGCCGAATCAGCTTACGATACATATCCGATTGTGTTCGGAATGGGGGTGAAACGTTATGGACGATAGGCGGTGGGCCTCGTTTAGAGATCGTATGTAAAAGTCAACTTTTTTGAAAAAAATTAATAATTAAATAAGAAAATTAAAACCCTCTTCCCTTTATTCGTTCTGGCCCCCCCTTTCTCGTTTTTCATTCATTTCTAAAAGAAAAAAAGAGAGAGAAGAACAGAGGAACGCAGCAGCCGCCGCCGCGCCCAGGGAGTCACCGCCCCTCCCTCCGATCTCCAGCCTCCACCTCGCAGTCTCCCATCTCCTCCAGCAATCGAAGACCACCGAGACCCCCCCTACGCCGCGTCAACCTCCTGCTTCCCCATCGCCTCACCCGCACCGCCCCCCTGATGTCGATGCCTCCCTCTCCTCCACCACCAAAAGCTCCAGCGCACAAACCCCCAAATCGACAGAACAACCTCCATCTGCCGCCACAAGCCACCCCGATGCCTCCTGAGCCCCCCCCCCCCTTCGCTGAAATGAAAGTAAGTTTTTATTTTACTTACCTAGTTTTATTTTCAGTCTATAATTAGATTTTTCTTTGAAAAAAAAGGGGGGGATTTTTATTTGAAAAATAAAAATGAGATTTTATATAGTTAACCGAACGGAAAGTTCATATTTTTATATAGAGAAAGTTAAGATATTTTTATAGTAGAAAGACGAAATCTTTAAATTTGAAAAGACGAAATCTTTAAATTTGAAAAGACGAAATCTTTAAATTTGAAAATACGAAATCTTTATGTATAGAAGAACGTGATAAAAATAGAATTTTTATCTATATAGCATCGAAGTAAAAATAGAATTTTTATCTATATAGCATCGAAGTAAAAATAGAATTTTTATCTATATAGCGAAGTAAAAATTCGATTTTTATATATTGAATAGCGAAGTAAAAATTCGATTTTTATATATTGAATAGCGAAGTAAAAATTCGATTTTTATATATTGAATAGCGAAGTAAAAATTCGATTTTCATATATTGAATAGCGAAGTAAAAATTCGATTTTTATATATTGAATAGCGAAGTAAAAATTCGATTTTTATATATTGAACAGCGAAGTAAAAATTCGATTTTTATATATTGAATAGCGAAGTAAAAATGTGATTTTTACATATGTAGTGGCTACGGGCGACGAAAGTGATAAGAGACGAGAACGCCGAAGATTTCTAGTTAAGAAGAGTCGTGGAATTGGGATAGCTATCGGTGAGAACTTCTCACTCTAAATTTCTTTTTCTAGTTATATATATATATATATACTAGGATGTAGACGGTGTTTAGTAGCACCCGACACCCGTCATCCACAGACCATGGATGGCTTGTTTGTTAAATTGTTTGGTTGTGTAGTTGATTATATTATTTGGTTTGAATTGATTTGTTTGGTGAAATGGAATAGATTTGATTGATGTGTGAATGGCGTGGGCCTTCACTAGACCGGGGATAAGGCTAGGCCTCGTCCCGTTTCTAGTATCGTGCCGTTATGCCGCCGAAATTTTCTAAAATAAGTTAGAAAAATAAAGAAATCATTTTATTTAAAGAATGAACTGAATAGAAATTCATATGTTAAAATAAAATGTTTTATCGTTAAAAATATAATTTTTAACGTGAATATGAATATAGTAAATGTGAATAAATAAATATTCATTTACAAACCGGACGGTTTGTTTATGTACACTGATTTGACTAACATTGATTGGGACGATAAATTTTACACATCGCCCAACTGCACAAATAAAAATCTGTGTTTGATTGTTTGAAACCCCACACGGGTGTTGGGATGAAATTTGAAGTTCACTCATCCCGATTGATTCAATATGTCGATCGATTGATTAACAGGCTGTTATAAGCGTTAGATATCTATATTTGATGCTTATACAGTGTAGTGCACTTTGATTGATGGTCGATTATTTTTCAATGCTATTATATACGTGTGATGTATGAAAATCCGTATTATTAACTTTATATGGTGATTGATTGGGCCTCATTCAGATTTAGAAAATAAGAATATTATAAAGTAAAGGTTCATGTGTTGACAGTACTCATCCGTTGAGATTAGTCATGTGTTGAACGAAATATTTTAATAATAGAAATATTTGAAATAGAAATATTTGAAAAGGAAATATTTGAAATAGAAATATTTGAAAAGGAAATATTTGAAATAGAAATATTTGAAATAGAAATATTTGAAAAGGAAATATTTGAAAAAGAAATATTTGAAAAATAATATTTGAAAATAGAAATATATGAAGCCGTGATTGATTAGATTGACGCCATTTTGACGTGAACGATACTTATATCGATTTTATTCATTTTAAAATGAATATTGAAAAGTGATTTCGAAATCGAAGATTTTGGAATGGAATTTGGAATGAATTGAATATGAAACGATTTCGAAATGAATTGAATATAAAACGATTTCGAAATGAATTGAATATAAAACGATTTCGAAATGAATTGAATATGAAACGATTTCGAAATGAATTGAATATAAAACGATTTGATTTGATTTGAATAGAAAACGAATTTGAATTTGAATTGAATATATAACGAATTAGATTTGATTTGAATAGAAAACGAATTTGATTTGATTTGAATAGAAAACGAATTTGAATTTGAATTGAATATATACCGAAATAGATTTGATTTGAATAGAAAACGAATTTGATTTGAATTGAATAGAAAACGAATTTGATTTGAATTGAATAGAAAACGAAACGAATTTGATTTGAATTGTATACATAACGAATTTGAATTGAAATGAATATATAACGAATTTGAATTGAAATGAATATATAACGAATTCGAATTGAATTGGAACGAATTGAAATGAATTCAAATTGAATTGAAATTTGAATTGAATAGAAATGAATTTTAAAACGAATTTATAAGGAAGGATTCAATTTTGATTTGAATTGAAATGGAAGTTGAAATTGTTTTTGAAACGAATTTAAAAACTATTTATATAATTCGTTTCAAATAGAATTCGACGAAATATATATTATATATATAATATATATAATATAATGGCCTGAATAGAACGCGCCGCGCCGCGGCAGTTCGTGAATTTCGACCATTTATTTCAAATGGACATTACGGGAGATCCGACCGTCGGATTCTCCTAAAACTGGAACCGTTGGGTTCGTATCGAAAAGAGCTTTCTAATGAATATTAGAAATTTGAAATCTAACGGTTGGATTTGGAGATACGTCCAAATCAAATTTGAAAAAGGTCGTTGTAAGTGCAGTTCGATGGCCGTTGATGGAAATCGACTGTACGGGCCTTGATAAAATTATTAAAAATAGTAATAATTTATGTAAAATCATAAGAAATGATTTGAGAAAAATTGGGATGAAAAACTCCATGTTTGAAAAGATAAAAATAGATTTTTATCGAAATGAACTAGTTTAGAACTAAAATAACAACCCATTTATTTTTAAATAAATAAATCGGATTTGAAATGGGTTTTAAATAGAATTGATTTGTGGGTTTATCGTGAACAGTGTTTTAAATAAAACTTGTTCTTTAACCCGATAATAATTAGAATGTGATTTGGGTTTGTCGTGAACTGTGTTTTAAATGACACTAGTTCTTTAACCCAGTAAAAGGAGTTTTATTGAATTTGCAATTAGATTGAAATGTGAATTGATAATTCAAATTTCAATTTTAGAAAGTAAGCGAGAATGGAGTACCACCAGTTTTGCTCCAAAGCGATAGTTAAATCTTTTATTAGATTTGAACGTGAAATGGTAATTAATTTTACCGACAACACTGTGGTGTTAAATATGGAGTATTATCAGTTTTGCTTCATGGGATGAATAGGTTGGGATTGGGAAATAAAATAAATAATTACTTCGGTGTGGTTCGCTAATCTCGACTAGTTTAGAAAACCATAATTTGGTTTGAAACGACATCCAAAGGAAGATTAAAGGATAAATTTTAAAGAATTTATCTTGGATAAAATTAATGGGAACCTTTCCCTAAGAATGTGATTTCGTGAATAAAAAGGATATTCTGCATTGGAATGAGGCGTATGTTGTGTTTGTGTAACATTTGTTTTTAATATACGCGGGTTGTCCGGAAAGTCCGGGTTTATACCCATTCTGAATTACCGATTCGACGATATGTCGAAGATGAAGACGGTGGTTGAAGACCGGAAGTCTTCACATCGTTTGGGTGATTACTGATGATCTTGATTGGGCTGTACACCCAAGATGAGGGAATCAGTTGGTTGTCGTCCAGACGTACTTGGAGATGGATGGATATGCGAGGAAAGTGCCTCCGGTTTCGTTCAGACCTAGAACGAACTTGTAAATGGATTGTGTGTCTGACATTGGATTTTATTCTGTGTTGATTGATTTTTGTTAAATATATATCTGTTTGGCGGCGGAGAATTTATTCTCTTTCTTAACGCCCTTCTCTGAGACGTACGAGCTTAGAGGTTATATATCGATAGATATCAATCGCATGGCATGAATTGCCTGTGTGGCACATTGAGTTGCATGGATCAAGGCTTCTGTTGAAAAGCAAAGTCTTGTGGTTGATGATCAAAGCACGGCCTACGTGGCAGCTTTGTGTATAGCGTGGATTCGCGAGCCTCACACCTCGGTATGAGTTAAAAACGGGATACAGACTGCAGGGAGAGCACGACGTTTCTTTCTAGTTTTGGTGGTGTCAGTGACTTACCAGCCCTGACATTTATATACTTTTCACCTTTGTGATTGTTGGATGAGGCGCCTCGATTTTAGGTCTGTAAGGACCGGGAAACGTGTGTTCAGGCATAACTAATCCTCTAACGTAAGTGAGGACCGGCCCTGAAGCATCCAGGATTGCCCAGAGTGTGTAGTCCTGAGACATTTGCTAGAGTGTCTCGAACGCGGAGAGGAGCTTGCCCCTTGCCTCGACTCATGACGGAAACCCAATTTCCAATACGTGTATTGCGGTTTTAATTGTAGAACTAGTATGGCGACATAGTAGATGGTAGCTATGCCGCCTATGATTGATATTTATGATTGAAATTGTTTTGACACTATACACCTATAATAGTATCAAATAATGTGTTTTAAACGTATCAAGCATGCTTTGGCTGTTATAAGGGAAAACCCTATCCTCCGGCTTGCGTTGCATTGTGTGATGGGACCTGGGTCTTATAACAGCTTCATTTTTCTTTATTTAGATCTATGCACTGGTATTCTTGGGAGGAAACCCGTTCCGTGTTATACGGCGTGGTCCCTTGATTTACCTAACTTTAAAACCAATATTAATAACTGTTTTAGTTCTCACACCAGTCACATGACTGACCTGGAGTTTATTGTTTTAACCTAAACTCTGGGTGCCCCTATTTTCGACACGGACAGCTAGTAGTTTTGGGTTTGCAGATTTATATTCACAGGATCCTGGTTTACAGCTGGAATGATATCCGGAAAGCTCTGTATCCGTATATCACCTTCAGTTGTGCTTTGTATTATTTTCTGCTGCTATGTAATTTATTGTAATCTCTGATATTTATCGAATGTATATTTATTCATTTATACTCTATATATTCTTGTATCTGATGGAATTGTTGTAATAACAATGAAATGTTCTTCCGTCTGCGTTCTGATTTGTCCTGTTCTCAAAACGATCAGGGGTTTCGAACGGTCTTTGTCGGTTTAACGACTGATTCGGATCGAGCGAAATTCCTTGCCGTCACATTTGGTATCAGAGCTTTGGTTTACAGAGCTCGAGAACAAGACACATTAGAACCGAACGAAAGAATTCATCAGATATTGGGTTAGTAATATCCAATTAGAATGACTCGTTAGAGATAGGATCAGTAGTATCCTAGAACGAGTGTGAAGAGCATATTTTTCAAATGAAAACAATTTTGTTTTGAAAATTTAAACCATTTTATACATATTTGAATATTTATTTATTTTGAATTTGGACAATCCAATATATAAAGATTTTGCATATACGCGTCATGAACGTATATTCGAAGTTTTAATATACTAGATAGATATAGGATCACACTCTAGTTGCCCGGGGATGGTTCTAATAATGCTGCAGCGTTACTAGTATTTATTTTCGAGTGACGAAGGTATGATTTCTATATATTTCCATTAGACTGGTGTGAGAACCAAAACTTATATAGCTAGAACACATTGTTGTGAATTGGCATCAAAAACATGATTTTCTGTATATGTATCAAAATTATGAATTTGAAACGTTAAATTCACTAATTGATTGATGTTTGTGTTGTTTGTTTATTTGTTTGATAATTTTTAACCATTATGCCTAATAGAATCAAATATTGAATATTATTGAAAATTGGTCGCATTTGCTTGCATATACATGTACTTACATTGAACAGGTCATAGCAAGGAGGCTAGAGCAGAGAATAAAATTTGTTTGCCCGACAAATAGGTACATGTTTACTATATAATTTACTGATTTGTTTGGGTGATGATGATTTTATGAGCCTATTGGCTAGCCGCTTGGCTTTTTCTTTTTCTTTTTGAGATCAGAAGGCCTGTATGGAAATTTCGGGATTTTCCCGTGGCTCCCAGTGCAGGGGAGGTTATGGCGAAATTTTTCGAAAATTTAGGGTGTTAGCCAAATTTTTGAAGAATTTGAAAATTCTCAGAAACTGAAAAGTTGGAGAATGAAAGCCAGATCGAACGTAGAGTTGATTAATCAAACCACTTTCGACTTTGTTCCTTTTCGGGGACGAAAAGTTTTAAGTGGGGGAGATTGTAATAACCCGAAAATCTGGGCCAGTTTAAAATTTTTGTTTTGGCAATTTTAGCGAATTTTGAATATTTAAAATGAATTATTTTAAATAATATCGACGAGAAATTTATTTTGAATATAATTCGAACGTATATATTATACGCGTCGTCGTTAGAATATAAATATTTATATATAATTATAAATAGAATTGAAAATGGCGCGGTAGTTCGATAATTCGATTTCAAACTTCAATTGAACATACCGGGTGCAAAACAATCCGGATTTTAGTGAAACCAAAAACAATAGGATCTATTTGAGAATATCTTTCCAACGAATCCAAAAAATCGAAATTTCATAGCGGGAATCAAAAGATATGTCCAGTTGAAAATTCTGAATAGTCGCTATGGAATTCAGGCCTTTAAAAATGGACATTTTGCAAACGACCTCGGATTTCGACGAAACCACTTTTGTTGGATCCGTGATGTCAAATTATTACTAGATTCCAAATTTCATAATTTTTTGAATCAATATGTGAGCGTGGCAAAGGAAAATGCGTTTGACCAGTTTTAGTTGATTTTAATCGACTGGAAAATGGCCATTTTTCAGTCGGTCTCAGAATTCGACGAAACTAGTTTTGTTAGGACCGTATCGTCAATACGAAGCTAGAAAATATTTTTCTGCAATTTTTAGAGTTCGTATGAGACCCCGGTAAATTGAATTACGCGTTCAAATTCAATATATAGAGTTATATGTTGATTTTGACGAAAACTGATTGTAACAGCCGAATCAGCTTACGATACATATCTGATTGTGTTCGAAATGGGGGTGAAACGTTATGGACGATAGGCGGTGGGCCTCGTTCAGAGATCGTATGTAAAAGTCAACTTTTTTGAAAAATAATAATAATTAAATAAGAAAATTAAAACCCTCTTCCCTTTATTCGTTCTGGCCCCCCCTTTCTCGTTTTTCATTCATTTCTAAAAGAAAAAAGAGAGAGAAGAACGGAGGAACGCAGCAGCCGCCGCCGCGCCCAGGGAGTCACCGCCCCTCCCTCCGATCTCCAGCCTCCACCTCGCATTCTCCCATCTCCTCCATCAATCGAAGACCACCGAGACCCCCCCTACGCCGCGTCAACCTCCTGCTTCCCCATCGCCTCACCCGCACCGCCCCCCTGATGTCGATGCCTCCCTCTCCTCCACCACCAAAAGCTCCAGCGCACAAACCCCCAAATCGACAGAACAGCCTCCATCTGCCGCCACAAGCCACCCCAACGCCTCCTGAGGCCCCCCCTTCGCTGAAATGAAAGTAAGTTTTTATTTTACTTACCTAGTTTTATTTTCAGTCTATAATTAGATTTTTCTTTGAAAAAAAAAGGGGGGATTTTTATTTGAAAAATAAAAATGAGATTTTATATAGTTAACCGAACGGAAAGTTCATATTTTTATATAGAGAAAGTTAAGATATTTTTATAGTAGAAAGACGAAATCTTTAAATTTGAAAAGACGAAATCTTTAAATTTGAAAAGACGAAATCTTCAAATTTGAAAAGGCGAAATCTTTATGTATAGAAGAACGTGATAAAAATAGAATTTTTATCTATATAGCATCGAAGTGAAAATAGAATTTTTATCTATATAGCATCGAAGTAAAAATAGAATTTTTATCTATATAGCGAAGTAAAAATTCGATTTTTATATATTGAATAGCGAAGTAAAAATTCGATTTTTATATATTGAATAGCGAAGTAAAAATTCGATTTTCATATATTGAATAGCGAAGTAAAAATTCGATTTTTATATATTGAATAGCGAAGTAAAAATTCGATTTTTATATATTGAATAGCGAAGTAAAAATTCGATTTTTATATATTGAATAGCGAAGTAAAAATGTGATTTTTACATATGTAGTGGCTACGGGCGACGAAAGTGATAAGAGACGAGAACGACGAAGATTTCTAGTTAAGAAGAGTCGTGGAATTGGGATAGCTATCGGTGAGAACTTCTCACTCTAAATTTCTTTTTTTAGTTATATATATATATATACTAGGATGCAGACGGTTTTTAGTAGCACCCGATACCCGTCATCCACAGACCATGGATGGCTTGTTTGTTAAATTGTTTGGTTGTGTAGTTGATTATATTATTTGGTTTGAATTGAATTGTTTGGTGAAATGGAATAGATTTGATTGATGTGTGAATGGCGTGGGCCTTCACTAGACCGGGGATAAAGCTAGGCCTCGTCCCGTTTCTAGTATAGTGCCGTTATGCCGCCGAAATTTTCTAAAATAAGTTAGAAAAATAAAGAAATCATTTTATTTAAAGAATGAACTGAATAGAAATTCATATGTTAAAATAAAATGTTTTATCGTTAAAAATATAATTTTTAACGTGAATATGAATATAATAAATGTGAATAAATAAATATTCATTTACAAACCGGACGGTTTGTTTATGTACACTGATTTGACTGACATTGATTGGGACGATAAATTTTACACATCGCCCAACTGCACAAATAAAAATCTGTGTTTGATTGTTTGAAACCCCACACGGGTGTTGGGATGAAATTTGAAGTTCACTCATCCCGATTGATTCAATATGTCGATCGATTGATTGACAGGCTGTTATAAGTGTTAGATATCTATATTTGATGCTTATACAGTGTAGTGCACTTTGATTGATGGTTGATTATTTTTCAATGCTATTATATACATGTGATGTATGAAAATCCATATAATTAACTTTATATGGTGATTGATTGGGCCTCATTCCAATTTAGAAAATAAAGAATATTATAAAGTAAAGGTTCATGTGTTGACAGTACTCATCCGTTGAGATTAGTCATGTGTTGAACGAAATATTTTAATAATAGAAATATTTGAAATAGAAATATTTGAAAAGGAAATATTTGAAATAGAAATATTTGAAAAGGAAATATTTGAAATAGAAATATTTGAAATAGAAATATTTGAAAAGGAAATATTTTAAAAAGATATATTTGAAATAGAATATTTGAAAATAGAAATATATGACGCCGTGATTGATTAGATTGACGCCATTTTGACGTGAACGATACTTATATCGATTTTATTCATTTTAAAATGAATATTGAAAAGTGATTTCGAAATCGAATATTTTGGAATGGAATTTGGAATGAATTGAATATGAAACGATTTCGAAATGAATTGAATATAAAACGATTTCGAAATGAATTGAATATAAAACGATTTCGAAATGAATTGAATATGAAACGATTTCGAAATGAATTGAATATAAAACGATTTGATTTGATTTGAATAGAAAACGAATTTGAATTTGAATTGAATATATAACGAATTAGATTTGATTTGAATAGAAAACGAATTTGATTTGATTTGAATAGAAAACGAATTTGAATTTGAATTGAATATATACCGAATTAGATTTGATTTGAATAGAAAACGAATTTGATTTGAATTGAATAGAAAACGAATTTGAATTGAATTGAATAGAAAACGAAACGAATTTGATTTGAATTGTATACATAACGAATTTGAATTGAAATGAATATATAACGAATTTGAATTGAAATGAATATATAACGAATTCGAATTGAATTGGAACGAATTGAAATGAATTCAAATTGAATTGAAATTTGAATTGAATAGAAATGAATTTTAAAACGAATTTATAAGGAAGGATTCGATTTTGATTTGAATTGAAATGGAAGTTGAAATTGTTTTTGAAACGAATTTAAAAACTATTTATATAATTCGTTTCAAATAGAAATCGACGAAATATATATTATATATATAATATATATAATATAATGGCCTGAATAGAACGCGCCGCGCCGCGGCAGTTCGTGAATTTCGACCATTTATTTCAAACGGACATTACGGGAGATCCGACCGTCGGATTCTCCTAAAACTGGAACCGTTGGGTTCGTATCGAAAAGAGCTTTCTAACGAATATTAGAAATTTGAAATCTAACTGTTGGATTTGGAGATACGTCCAAATCAAATTTGAAAAAGGTCGCTGTAAGTGCAGTTCGATGGCCATTGATGGAAATCGACTGTACGGGGCTTGATAAAATTATTAAAAATAGTAATAATTTATGTAAAATCATAAGAAATGATTTGAGAAAAATTGGGATGAAAAACTCCATGTTTGAAAAGATAAAAATAGATTTTATTGAAATGAACTAGTTTAGAACTAAAATAACAACCCATTTATTTTTAAATAAATAAATCGGATTTGAAATGGGTTTTAAATAGAATTGATTTGTGGGTTTATCGTGAACAGTGTTTTAAATAACACTTGTTCTTTAACCCGATAATAATTAGAATGTGATTTGGGTTTGTCGTGAACTGTGTTTTAAATGACACTAGTTCTTTAACCCAGTAAAAGGAGTTTTATTGAATCTGCAATTAGATTGAAATGTGAATTGATAATTCAAATTTCAAATTTAGAAAGTAAGCGAGAATGGAGTACCACCAGTTTTGCTCCAAAGCGATAGTTAAATCTTTTATTAGATTTGAACGTGAAATGGTAATTAATTTTACCGACAACACTGTGTTGTTAAATATGGAGTATTACCAGTTTTGCTTCATGGGATGAATAGGTTGGGATTGGGAAATAAAATAAATAATTACTTCGGTGTGGTTCGCTAATCTCGACTAGTTTAGAAAACCATAATTTGGTTTGAAACGACATCCAAAGGAAGATTAAAGGATAAATTTTAAAGAATTTATCTTGGATAAAATTAATGGGAACCTTTCCCTAAGAATGTGATTTCGTGAATAAAAAGGATATTCTGTATTGGAATGAGGCGTATGTTGTGTTTGTGTAACATTTGTTTTTAATATACGCGGGTTGTTCGGAAAGTCCGGGTTTATACCCATTCTGAATTACCGATTCGACGATATGTCGAAGATGAAGACGGTGGTTGAAGACCGGAAGTCTTCACATCGTTTGGGTGATTACTGATGATCTTGATTGGGCTATACACCCAAGATGAGGGAATCAGTTGGTTGTCGTCCAGACGTACTAGGAGATGGATATGCGAGGAAAGTGCCTCCGGTTTCGTTCAGACCCAGAACGAACTTGTAAATGGATTGTGTGTCTGACATTGGATTTTATTCTGTGTTGATTGATTTTTGTTAAATATATATCTGTTTGGCGGCGGAGAATTTATTCTCTTTCTTAACGCCCTTCTCTGAGACGTACGAGCTTAGAGGTTATATATCGATAGATATCAATCACATGGCATGAGTTGCCTGTGTGGCACGCTGAGTTGCATGGATCAAGGCTTCTGTTGAAAAGCAAAGTCTTGTGGTTGATGATCAAAGCACGGCCTACGTGGCAGCTTTGTGTATAGCGTGGATTCGCGAGCCTCACACCTCGGTATGAGTTAAAAAAGGGATACGGACTGCAGGGAGAGCACGACGTTTCTTTCTAGCTTTGGTGGTGTCAGTGACTTACCAGCCCTGACATTTATATACTTTTCACCTTTGTGGTTGTTGGATGAGGCGCCTCGATTTTAGGTCTGTAAGGACCGGGAAACGTGTGTTCAGGCATAACTAATCCTCTAACGTAAGTGAGGACCGGCCCTGAAGCATCCAGGATTGCCCAGAGTGTGTAGTCCTGAGATATTTGCTAGAGTGTCTCGAACGCGGAGAGGAGCTTGCCCCTTGCCTCGACTCATGACGGAAACCCAATTTCCAATACGTGTATTGCGGTTTTAATTGTAGAACTAGTATGGCGACATAGTAGATGGTAGCTATGCCGCCTATGATTGATATTTATGATTGAAATTGTTTTGACACTATACACCTATAATAGTATCAAATAATGTGTTTTAAACGTATCAAGCATGCTTTGGCTGTTATAAGGGAAAACCCTATCCTCCGGCTTGCGTTGCATTGTGTGATATGACCTGGGTCTTATAACAGCTTCATTTTTCTTTATTTAGCATTGCGCTGTTTGTTCTATGCACTGGTATTCTTGGGAGGAAACCCGTTCCGTGTTATACGGCGTGGTCCCTTGATTTACCTAACTTTAAAACCAATATTAATAACTTTTTTAGTTCTCACACCAGTCACATGACTGACCTGGAGTTTATTGTTTTAACCTAAACTCTGGGTGCCCCTATTTTCGACACAGGCAGCTAGTAGTTTTGGGTTTGCAGATTTATATTCACAGGATCCTGGTTTACAGCTGGAATGATATCCGGAAAGCTCTGTATCCGTATATCACCTTCAGTTGTGCTTTGTATTATTTTCCGCTGCTATGTAATTTATTGTAATCTCTGATATTTATCGAATGTATATTTATTCATTTATACTCTGTATATTCTTGTATCTGATGGAATTGTTGTAATAAAAATGAAATGTTCTTCCGTCTGCGTTCTGATTTGTCCTGTTCTCAAAACGATCAGGGGTTTCGAACGGTCTTTGTCGGTTTAACGACTGATTCGGATCGAGCGAAATTCCTTGCCGTCACAGGATGGGTGGGGGAGGGGGGAAGGAAGGGGTTATTATTTACGCAAATCTCCAAAACCGTTTAGGCATATTCAAATCCAATTAAGCAATTTCAAATAAAAGAGAAACTTAAGACCCCCCCCCTCATGGATTTGTAGATCTGAATGAGGCCTCACTCATACAGTAAACCTCCTTTGGAATTTATTACCTTGTTATACATTTCCAAAACCCTCTCTTTTAGATTTTATGTATGTATATACAAAAGAGGATTGTATACACATCCACAAGCGTTAGATCCAAAAATATAATTATAAAATAAAGGAATTGGATGAAGAAGAAGAAGAAGACAAAACTAAACTTAACCCTAATTAGATCTAAGAAGAATGAGATGGAGGTAGAGAGCATTGACATAAGAATTGTTAATGTGAACGAGGGCTCTAAGCTTTTATTTATAGTTGCTCAAACTAACGTGGATCATTAGATTTGAAAAGAAATCTGGTCTGTTAAATAGTAAATTTCTCATAAGAAAAAACTTAGCTGCCACAACTCAACATACTTCAAAACATTCTACCTACCTATTCAATATGTTGATCGTGAGGTCAACCTCTATACCTAGGGATGGCCGACCGTCATTCTATCATGGCCGTCCAATTTGACCGTTGAATGCATTATTTTAATTAGATTATCATTAACTGCGCATTAATTCCTTAATGTTTATCCCCTACCAATTTATAAAGATGATATTTTTAAGTTTTATTTTCAAATCTGAGAATCTTTCTACTTAATTTAATTTAAATTCAAACTATATTTATTTTAAATCTGAAAACTTTGACTACTCATAAATTTTACTTACGAGCACCATTTTTAGCATATTTTGTATAGAGAAGACCAGAATGTCGCCGCGAAAATAACCATTTAATTTTCCTAGTCTAATTCTGAAAATGTTGAATTTCCATATTTTGCTATATTATTAATTTTTTTCCCACATTTTCTATGTCTGTATAAGGTAAATTTTATGGGGTGTTTCACTAAGTTTAGATAATTAATTAATGTTCACAATAAAATAAGGGAACTAATTAATTATGTAACAAAAACAAATAAATGTCCCCCTCACTTGAAAAGGGGTTGACCTATGCCCTTCACGCCGTCGACCAGTTGAAGCCTAATATAAGTGGCGACGGCTAGGGTTTGAGGGCTTGAATCTTTTATATAATGCATCAAATATATTTGTTGTTTGACTAAGTCTATCTTGCGGTTCTTGTTCATTTTAGACTTTATATATAGAACCCTATTTTTACATTTTAATTCTTCACATCTAGAGGTATTCCTTTCCAATATACTATTATACTATCTCTTTATTAGATCAGAAAACTAATAGAAATTTAGGTCATAGATTTTTTTATTTTAATTCTTCTTTTTCTTCTTCCTTCAATGTGTTCTTCTATTTTATAATTATTATGGATCAAAAAACATATATACACAAACACAAATCTCCCATATAGTGTATATATAAATCAAGAGAGATTTTTGAAAAAATAGTAGGTATATAGATCCAAAGAAAAAGGAAGCAGAAGCTAAGACTATTCCATGAGCGGAAATCTTAATATTTCTTTTTCAGCTCTTGTATGGTGTATATTTTATTATGGATTTGAATATGTCTTTAGAATATTTGGATTTGCAAAAATATTAAATTTAAAATGCCATAAAATACCTTTTATTTTGAAATGTCAATTTTATCGATAGTTTCTATGTTATTTGCGCTGATCCGATGGAATTTATTATTTATTCAATTTTATGATTTCTTAGTCTATTCCGCTCCTTCTTCTTTCTTTCATTTGATTTTATTTCTGATTCTTCACAAAAATAAGGATTTAGAATAAGAATTATATTCGTATTTCATATCTCTTATTACACATGAACCTTCGTCGAATTATGGCTAAAGAGGAGTTGAATAGAAAATGGGATGAGATTGTAATTCCTAAAGTTAGGATATTCCACTAGATCAGCGTAATAACTAAGATTTATTTTATTTGCAAGTATGTTTTTACAATTTGGTATAAAGAATTACCCCTTATTTTAGGGTATGGAAATGCCTTATTTTGAATTCGAAAGTACAATCGAGTTTTGTAGAAAAGGACTTGAAATATTTATTTTTTGATAGTAATCGACTTTTTAACGATAATTTAGGGCATATAAATTAGTGGAAAATAGGCTGAAGGACAAACTTAGCAATTTTTTGGTGAAAAGTATGCAAAGTTTGGAATTTAGGGAGAATGATACATTTTAGTGTAAAAGGTAAAATAAGCTGAAGGACAAACTTAGCAATTTTTTTGGTGAAAATTATGCAAAGTTTGGAATTTAGGGAGAAAGACGCATTAAATTATGTGTTCGAAGTTAATTAAGTGCGAACATTTATTTATTTCATTTAATAAATTTAGCATATAATTAATGCATATACTACGCAATTACTTAGGCATTTATTTTATTTATTTCCTCCACTAGAATGATTATTATTTAAGGTAAATCAAGGAAAGTTCCTTATAAAGCCTTTACTGCATCTTGGTGAGATGAGCGTGTGAATGTGCATTTATATAGCATTTGAAAAAGACTAAGTCATACGATTTCTTCCTATAATAAGTAATATGAGGACGCAAGGTCAAATTCATTCTTGTAAGCTAACCTGGCTTCTAATACATACGGATGAGAAGATTAATGTGAGACAGCTCAACATTATAGGTTATAATGGGATAAAAGGGCATGCTTCAGGGATTTAGTTATTAGTAAATTTTAATAAAATATCCCTATAACCAAACATAATATATTGTGCATCTTTGTGTAAACCTCAATTGTAAAATGAAACCTTGGAATTAGTTTACTATAACAAATTTGTACATACTATTGTTCCATTACTTGAAAAATCATAAAATCTCAAATATTAAAACTAGGTAACTGAATAAAAACAAAGAATAAGTGCATAAATGTTTACATTTACTAAGAAATACTACAGACATAAAGGAAAATATTCACTTTATAATTGCAAATAAGTCTACAAATATTTACCTGATAAGCCAATATTTGCAGACATCAATAAATTATAGAGATATATGTAATTATTTTATAAATTTACTAATATGGCTACAATTTTTACAGAAAGTATTCTGCTTTAAATAATCATGAAAATGTTTGCAATTATTCATCGAATAATTGCATAAACTTATACAACTATTAACTATAATTGTTTGTATATCGGCAATTTTTGAAAAATTACATACATTTTTGCAATTTTTGAAAAATTACATACATTTTTGCAATTCCTATAGCTTACTTTTTTATTTTCTCATTTTCGTCTCCTTTTTTAAACGTTGTAGAATAAATTTGAAAATAAATATAACTTGGAACATGTTTTGAAATTTTATAGTTTTAGCGTTATTTTTTGGTGATTTTCGAAAAAGAGGAACAAAAATTCATATTTTTTGGTAAGGTTGTTTAATGTATTTTGAAACCCAATAGGAAATTTTATCCCAACTGTATGTAAGTATTAAGTGGCAATTGAATCCACCCTTTTCCTATATTGAGGTATTGAGTGGTCGTTAGGCTCGCCTATTTCCACATGAAGTATTAAATGACTATAAAGCAATAAGCGTAAATGATATCTCTTAATGGGTCGACTTCTTACTAAATGTCAAATGACTATGCTAGAGTTCGCATAGGTAGTATGTCTTAAATGACCAAGAATCTATCCATAATATGGGAAGTCACAAATGGCTAGGGGATGATCGTATAATACCAACAAGATAGTAACACAAGAGCCGCCTTGATTGGTCTTAAATGGCATGGTGTCTACCTACTTTTGAAAAGGGATTAAGTGGCTACATATTATCTCTCGCATTATTAGTTATTTATATACATGGGGAATGATTTACGCACTCGACTTTGGCAACTAAGGTATTAAGTGGCCGTTGGGACCACTTTTTTTCCTGAATTTATGTTTTAAGTGGTCGTTGGATCCACCTCCTTTGCTTATTTAAAGTAGTAAATGAATCCATGTTTTATTATTGTCTCTCGTAAACATATTCTTATCTAAAATTATATTGCATAGTTACCAAAATAGTCATACTTGAGATTCCTATTCTCTAAGATTTAATGTATAGACCCTTCCCTCATAACAACACATATTAAAGTAGGAAGCGATGATGGTGATCTTTGAAGGTGGTGGAAATGGAGCTTGTGGTAGTTGATATTTATCAATTCTTGATTCTTTTCATTTATACCCTTCTGAGTGTTTTTTAAAGATAATATAATGATTTATATTTTGTGACATTTGTTATGAAATAAAATGGATATTATTATTACTATTATGTTTTGTTTCTTAATTTGTTGTGAGTTCTGAAAGGATAAATAGATAGCTCTAAATCGTTTTTATTAACCAACACTTAGCCTTGAATTGGGCCTATGTTTTAATGGTTTTTTTTAAATAAAAATTTTGGATTATTTTTGAAGTGGGATATTACAAAACATTAGTTAATTTATAACACTTTTTAAACTAATTTAATCATATGGCTTTGAAGAATTCCCAAATATGGTAAAGAGACTCATATATGTGAATAAGTCCGAGATTAATATTGAAGAATTCAATTGTTAATGTTCATACATCATCTTAGCTAACAGTGCAACCACTTGGAAAAATTCATTACTTATGGATCTTTTTGGGACAATCTTATTTTATGACACCTTAAGCGTTATTGATAGAGATAAAAATTTCCTTTTGTTTTCTTTGTTGACATTATACCATTTTTGAAAGTACAGAATTTAGTGGTCGAAAATTCAATACAATCCACATTTAGCTTGATTAATTCATGAATCAAGTTCTTGGTACAATAATAACATTTGTTATTAATCGTTCTACCTTACAGAGAGATTTTGACTTTGAACCTACTACAGTTAATCGTGATACTAAACTCATACAACTGATGAGGCAAGATTTCTATTAAATAGTGCTTCACTCTCCATGGTTTGGCTTCAACCCAAACTATGTAGTTAAAACGCTTAGCAGATTTAATGCTGCGAATGTATAAAAAGTTATAACGGAGATAACAATGAGGATATAGAGAATGAATCTAAAATAACAAATAGAAATCATACTTAATTATTTTAGAAATATGTAAACGATAAGTAAATGAAAAATCAACACCCAAGTTATTATTTTAGAAATATGTAAACGACAAGTAAATGAAAAATCAACACCCAAGTTAATTGTACTTAATATATATTTAATTTAAGTAAAAGCATGTATAAAATATGTTGTAAATAAATGTAAACTGTTACCTAACTTAATTAAATTTAATAGAATATCAGTGTATATTTGTTTCTGAAAATTTGTTAAAATGTTCGATTAAAAAAATTATTTCATAATTTTAATAACGTATAAATATCAATTTCAATTATTTCTTTTAAAGAAGTTAGACTCAGAATAGTGAAATATAACAAGAATAAAGGGATACTAGAAATAGTGGGGTTTAAAGAGAAAAGACTATTTTAATGCTATTTAGGAGAATTACATAACTATAAATATGCTTTAGGATATAGCGGGGTAATAACAGGACATTAACTCCGCATGACCGAGTTATAGTCGTTTAATGGACATTATACCATGTTTAACTTTAATTAAAGAGTAGTATCTACATTGAAGTTTCAAGGTATTCTCAAGTTATAACATTTCCATATTGAAATTTATTATTTGATCTAGTAATTATAAACCAACACAGAACTCTGAGATGTGTCTTCGCGTATAGTTATCCAGTCAACAC
Organism: Allium sativum; assembly: GCA_030737875.1. Taxonomy (NCBI): domain Eukaryota; kingdom Viridiplantae; phylum Streptophyta; class Magnoliopsida; order Asparagales; family Amaryllidaceae; genus Allium; species Allium sativum. Next base: position 1,044,772,540 of record CM060922.1, read on the forward strand.
GAGCAAGTTTCTCCTTTGTGCTCCGATAACTATAAGTAACAATACCCAATATATGGAGTGAATTTCATACCCTGGTCAATATATAGGTAATCTTTTCTGAAACATCTTGACTTGGGATATTTAAAATAGCATTTTATTTACTATTGTGGTTAGTTACTCACAATTGCATCTACCTGTAAGTACAATCATATAACTTTCTGTTGGAGGAACTTTTTGTTAATATAGTATATTTTATTATATATAAAGTTCAATAATGGAATTTTTATCTTCACTCTCTATATCACATCAAGTAATGCTCCCTCGGCAATCTAAGGGATAATTTTACAACTAACCCCTTATATTATTTCTCGTTTTCAAATTTTAAGTTTGTGTTAATGAATACAACTAATGGTCGTTATATAGGTGAGTTTCATAAAAGAGGTCTATTCAAATTATCACTCAATCCATCTACTTTGTAATAAAGATAATATGAAAGAAACTTTTATTTTTATTCTTCTCGAGGCTCAAATCTTTTGTCCCATTTATTCCACCTCAAACCTTTTGCTTTGCCCTTCCGACAAATTTTTGTGTTACAACCACAATCCTTTCGTTTTTTTTCAATTCTGGTCCATCCTAATCAAAAATTGTAGAAACATGACTCATTTTGTGATGGATACCATTCCAAAATTTATTTCAACGTCGTATATTTTATATTGCTGGTATCGTTAGTGATACAACAAACGTTTCACAATTGCATATTTTATCTATTCTATAATATATATAAAGTTCAATATTGGACTTTTGCGATTATATTCACACAAAACGAAGCTTCCTCAGCAATTCGAGGTATAATTTTCCATTTGAACCCTTTTTGTTGTTTCACTTTCAAATCTATTATTATTATTATTATTGTAATATATATATATTAAAAGCTTAATAACTGAGCATTTGGATTATGTCCTTTCATCAATATTATTTCATGTACTAATTTGTTATTGATTTTAGGTTTACTCCTATTTACCATATTCAGTTCGTTATAATTAATTTTCGAGTTTAAACAACTATAACAGTTGCCCGTTCCACTTCCATTTTCTTGGCTTAGTTTATTTTAGTTTTCATATGCATTCATTTCTAATCTACTCTTTCACTCCTAATTACAAAGTGAAAATTATTCATCGATTTTAATACTCATCATCCTCTTTCTGTTTATCAAGATATTCTTCAACTATATTTCTCATCTTTACATACTTGTCGATTATCACACCAAAGTAAATTCTTTGTCAATTTCATGTAAGTTTTTCCACATTATTTTTTCTGTTTTTTTATGACTTCTTACATATAAAAAGTTTTCTATGGATCTGCGAATTGGAATAACCTTTCAAGTAAGTTATTCCAGTCATCCATTTTGAGTATTTTTGGTTTTTCTTCAGTGATGTACTAACCACAGGCAAAAGCTAATTATACTAAATTGATAGTAAAGTGTCTTAAATTAGGCTTTCAAAGTGTATTACTGACGTTCAATTTTTGTGTGTTTGAAGGCATTCTTACTCAGTCCGTATAATTAGAATGAAATGATTTAAAATGAAACAATGGAGAATTAGGGATTAGGTTGAACCAGAGAATCACAAGTGCCCAACCTAATGTTTGAACGAAGAGAGTAACCCTAATTATCTCCCCAAACCCCCTATTTATAGCTGCAAGTCATTATCCTAATGGGCTACACTAAGGATGGCAATGGGGCGGGTCTAGGGTCCAAACCCACTTGACCCGCCCCTGTTTTAACCCATTTAGACCCGCCCCATAGGGTCTTCGGGGAGGGTAGACCCGCGACCCGCTTTTGGAGGTTCGGGTCTAGGGTCGGGTCTAGAGCATGGTTAACCCGTCCCAACCCAATCTGCATGATTGAAACATCATTAAAACACTTTATAACTATATGACTACTTATTAATATTCTTACATATACATAGTTATAACTTGAATATTATATTTTTGCAATCAACAAACTATAAAATTTTCATAGTATTAAGTTGCATCAGTGGTAATCATACAATAATAATCAACAAACTATAATTTTTTCTTAGTTATACATTTTGAACTATTATCTTACAACTCATTTTATTACATTCTCTTATCATTTTGAACACATTATAATATGTATATAATTTATCATTTAGTTTAAAAAAAATATAAGTATATAAATTTGTGTACATTAGAACACAATGTCACCGGGTCATGGGGCGGGTCAGGTCTACCCTGACCCGTACGAGTTTCGGGTACGGGGCAAAATTCTAGACCCACACCGGGTCAACGGGGCGGGTCTAGGGCGGGTTTAAAAAGTATGGGTCGGGTCTGGGGCACGAGAAACCCGCCCCATTGCCATTCCTAGGCTACACTAATCAGTCCATTAGTTACTAATTAGTCTACCTAACAGAATCTGAACGTAGCACAACGATTTCTCCCAAACCACTGAGCCAAATCTTACATGTGACCACTCTACGGAATCGTAAACAACCATTTCAAACTAATCATATTGATTTTAGCACCTAAAACAATAAACTAAAGGGAAAAATGGTCATAAGTTAATTTGGTAAAAATCATGGACATGTCTCGTATCCCCATGAACAACATATTAAAATATGAGAATGATCCGACCACCATGGAATTAAATATAATTATTTTCCAATCCTATGATACGTAAAATACGAACCATTACATTTGACCTTCAATTTTTGTGTGTTTGAATGCGTTCTTATTCAATCCATAGATAGGCGTCGACTTATTTTTGATTGACATAGAAAGCTGTGGTATCACCCTCTGTTCCTTTTAGTAATTTCAAGACAAAGAATCAAATTTTATTTTCCACACTATACTATTATGATCCTACTAATATTTTGTTTCATTTTTTGGCGATTGATTGTGCTTTGCTAACACGCCAATATGTTCTTCCTAATACCGCAACTAAAAAATACCACAAGAATTAGTATTACACTCTTCTTAATACCACACACTTAAAAAATAGGGGCTACCACACTGTTTTACCCTATTTCTATTTCGCTCGGTATTCGTTCGTCCTTATTTGTAAAACCGTTCAACGAGCTAAACCCTATAACTATAGCCGATCAACGAATTCGACGCCGCAACATACAAAAGCCGTAAATAAGGTTTGAATTAAGCAAACTAGAAGAGGAAATGAGAGATTAGGGTTTCCAGATCACCAAACAATTGAGAGATTACCGTACGAATTTGAATTTTCCCGCGAGAGATGCGAAGAAAACAACGATTACAAGAGATTAGGGTATTTAGATTAGCTTAGTACGTGATTAGTTTGGCAAATAATGATTGAGTGAGAGATTAGAATGGAAACGTAATGCGATATTAGGAAGCATATAAAATTTAATGAGTTTTAATTTTTCAATTGCGGTATTAGGATGAACATATTGGGGTGCCCTTAGCACCACACTATTTTTAAACATCTCTTCATGCATAACAACCTACTTATACGTGTAAAATAATAAATATTATGTGTTTCAATACAATTTATATGTAACTACATGTTAACATAAATCCATTAGTCTCGGCCAAGGTTTCAAATCTCAGATATCGATCACATTTCATCTCGGTGATTTTAGAGACTTGATCTCATATTGGGGGAGATCTCGGATGAGATGAGTCTATCTCGGAGGTTCGTCTTAGATTTCCATCTCGAGTCTAAAAATTCCTATCGGAACAATCTCGGGGTACATGATATGTTAAAAAACGATATTCTTACACAATTATTTTTTTGATTGCTATTATAAACATAGTAACTTAAACTTGAATTACAAAATCAATTCATTATTCATAATTTACAAAAGATCATGCATACTCTAAATCGTAATATGCTTAAAATAGAGATATAACACATGCAAATAAATAAGTTCTTACAACATATGATCCATGAACACGAATTATTGTCAAACATAAAAAATGTCCAAAACATTAAAAATTTCAGCATAATTAGAACATAAAGTATATAATTTCATAGGTAAAATGTATGTAAAAAAAGACGAATATGAAAATCTTACGCACTATATATAATATACATGAATATACGATATGGTTTCTTAACATGCAAAATGTTAAATAGCAGGAGATTATTATGGTTAGATTCGAGTTTCTTAATTATTGCTCTGATTCAGGCGAGGTTAACTAGAAAAACTAAGATCTCATACAATATTCCAGTATCTCGTCTCGGTCAATATATTGTTCAATATTGCGATATCTTGAGCGATATATTCGAAAGGAGATTTACAGTGAGACTTGTCGTTTCGTTTCGAGAGGAGCCAAAAACGAGATCTCAGGCGACATTTGAAACAATGGTCTCAACACCACTGTCGTTTTGGTACATATATATTTACATTAATGCATAATATTTTTTGTTTGAAAACATTTCTATGAATTAATATGTATAAATTCTTTTTTGTAGGATCTGTGAACCTTGCAGGATTTCTCCGTAAGTACTTTACGAAGCAACATCCACGAAAAGTAGAACATGTAAAAGGTACATTCTACGCATTTTGAGCATATAACTCCTCTATCTTTTGTTCTACCATTAATATTTTTCTACTTAACATATTTCATTGTTAACTAATTTTTTGAGCATTTAAAGCATTCACATATGCTTTTTAGTACATTTTTTTCAATATTAGGAGCATAATACTTGCAACAGTCCTTGAAGATTCCTCAGGGAATGCGTTAGGTATAAAAAATTTCCAACTAAAAGAGTTTGTTTGTGCTTATTTAATGGATTTATTTTGTAATTTTATTTATCAGTATTAACGCAGTTGCATCTTTACAGCATACAGTTGTCCATTCCGCTTCTATTTAAGTGACATCATTTACTTTCCACTTCATATGCTTTCATTTTTATTATCTACCTTTTCACTCCTAATGGAAAAATAGAAAACTATCCGTTGGGTTTAATACTTATAGTTCTCTTTATGTTATCAAGGTAATATTCAATTATATTTCTATGTTTAAATGACATTAAGGCTACCTCACCTAAATAAACCTTTATCAATTTCCTGTAAGTTTTGCCAAATCTTTTATGACTTCTAACTCAAGTCCAATTTTCTACTGATATATGATTAGGTCTCCTTTTCATTTAATTTTTTGTTTTGTTTCATCATTAGCTAGATTACCTTTCATGTTATAACTTTCAAGCCTTTTTATTTTATTTTCAATAATGTATCAATCATAGGCAAAAGGTAATTATGCTAAATTGATTGCAAATTTTCTTAAATGAGACTTTAAAATTTTATTTCTGCATTTTTTTTTACATCTAATGACATTCTTATTTGGTCATCAAACTCAATTTTGATTGATGAAAAAAGCTATCAACCTCTTTGTCTTTAACTAATTTCAAAGTAGTCAAATTAAATGTTATTTTTCATATATATATATATATATATATACGTGTGTGTGTGTGTGTTTTTGTTGTGTATGTTTACATATATCTTACTAATATTTTTTCTATAACTCATTATGCTTTGTTGTTAATCAAAGTCTTTCGTTAGTGATGTAGGATGGGGTGCCTCGTACTCCCCCATCTTTTCTTCTTTATTGGTTTTTTTGCCCCATCGTCAATAGGATGCTCTCCTCAGTGCAGGGTTATCAATTTGATGACAATTCGGCCGTCAGAGGTCCTCATAGTACGGTGAAACACGATCCCTTGGGGTTTCTACATGTTTATCCCGCTTCTTTGTCATTGGCATCGATCAATATCACTTCTTACTCCATGGTTACTTCTCCTTTTTCACATTCGTTCCCTCTCCTTAGCAAGGCTTAGATTATAGCCATTAATGACTGTCTTTTTCACCTTACTAAGAACTCGCACACTGCTAGATTGGCTATTTTGATATCTAGCTCATATGTCACCCTTTCCACCTCGGCTTGTTTGGACTTTGACCAAAGGCAAGCTTCCCGTCGGTCATCATACTCTTCTTTACGTTCTACGAGCGGAGGATCCAGGGTAGTGGCTCGAACCCCTTGCACCATTCAGACATGCTCTACAGCATCGGCCGGGAAGATTGTTAGATCTACTCGACGCACTCTTTCTTCTCTAATTTAGTCCATTGTCAATTTTTCATCTTTCGTGTTTTTTTATTTTTCTCTGTTTGCTTGTGGTTTGCTTCTCTTTCTATTCTTCTCTTTCTTCTGCATATTGTTGTGATAACGAACTTTTTGTTCTGGAACATCTGAGGCATCGGTAACAATGAATCCCTTGCGCGTCTTAAACGCATCATCAAGAATAATTCCATTTGACTGGTGGCACTTCTAGGGCCTTTCATGGGTTCAGACGTGCTATCCAACACTGTGCTTTCTCTTTGTTTTGGGGGATGGTTACCCAACGTATCGAATAAGATTTGGATGTTATGGACTAAAGACGTCTCTGTTTTCCTCCCTTCAATTCTTCTCAAATTCTATCAGCTGAATGTTCGTTTTATTCTTTTCCTACCCCTTTTCTTTTTTCCACTGTATACGCCAGATGTGATCGCTTCGAGCACTTGTGCTTATGATGACATTTTATCTCTTTCTGGATTGGGCTTTTTGGCTTCGGTCATAGAAGGAGATTTTAACGTGGTTCCTTAATAAACCACGGAGCGATAGAGGATTTTAATTCTTTCATCATCAAATCAGGTTTTCCTGAAGTGTCTTTTGTAGGCTTGGCCTTTACTAGGTGTAACAACGGAGAAGGCCCCAATCAGATCCTATCTTATCTCAACCGGGTTTTCGATTCAGAAGGGTGGTTTAAATTCCCCTTCTCCTTCTCGGTTACTTGCCTTCACCGCACTAATACAGACCACGCTTCAATGCTTTTGCATTAATCAGACTATTGTTGTTTTGTTTTCAGTCCAGGTGGAGATCGCATCACACTTTCTTTCAGGCTGTGGTCGATTCTTTGTCAGCATCGGCCACTGGAAACCCTATTGTTATTTCGCTCAAGCTTAAACGTCTTAAATGTTGTCTAAAGGACTAGAACCTTCCAGTTTTCAAGAATATTTTCAATAGAGTTTGAACGGCGGAAGTGTTTCTTATCCTAGCGAAATATTCTTACAACGAAAATCCCTCAGCTTCTAACAAGACGGAATGAATTCAGGCCCAATCGTCTTTTCTTTCAAGTTGCGCATCGAGAATGACTTCCTTCATCAGAAGGATAGGATGAAGTGGACCGTCGATGGTGATTCAAACTCTGAAATTTTCCACTTATCAATTCATAAAAAAACAATATTTTGTCTGTTCACCAGATTCTTTGCCTTAACCTTTCTTTGGCATCTTCTTCAGAGGAAGTCAAAGAGACTATCGTTTCTCACTTCCAATATTTTCTTCAGTGTTCATCTATTTCCTTTTCTACCCTGTTCTCTTGTCTGTTTTCCCTAGGTTAGTTCTCCCTGCTAGGTTTGATGGTCTTTTCTTTCCCTTCTACTGAGGAAATTAGGTCTTGTGTTTTTTCACTTAGCAAGGACAAGGCAAGTAGTCTGAATGGATTCAATGGAATTTTTACCATAATGTTTGGCTGATCATTCAACTAGACTTTTGCATGGCGATTCAGTCTTTCTTTTCGGGGGCTCAGCTTCCTAAAGGGTGGACCTCCAATAATCTTGTTCTCATCCCAAAATGTGAGAATCCTAGGTCATGTTCTGATTTTAGACCGATTAGCTTGTGTAACTTTTTGAATAAGGTCATCTCCAAGGTGTTATCTTCTAGACTCGCGTCTATTCTTAATCGTATAATCTCTTCGTCCTAAATTGGTTTTGTTAAAGGTCATCTTATTACAGATAATGTCCTTCTTGCTCAAGAGCTTATTTCTCACATCAATCATGAGGTTAGTGGTTCCAATCGGGGATGTTTAAAGCTTAATATGGAGAAGGCATATGATCATATGTCTTGGTTTTTCATCATAAGGATTCTCCGAGCTTTTAGTTTCCATTTGCCTCTTATTGATCATATTTGGAGGCTCATCTCGAACAGTTTGTTTTCTGTTCTTATCAACGGATTAACCAATGGTTTTTTCTACTCGAGAAGGGGTCCGCGTCAAGGAGATCCTCTTTCCCCATGCTTTTCATCACCGTCACAGAGGCTTTCATCTATGGTGCTCACTCTCTTATGATAGCAGATAAGATTCATCGATTCGGTTTTCCTAGTGATTGCCCCATTATTACGTCGTTATCTTTTGCTAATGACATCATTATTTGTATTAACGGGAATCGATGCTCCTTTCGTCGGCTTATGGGATTCTTCATCTTTACGAAGGGTGCTCAGGGTAACTCGTCAACTCTTCGAAAAGTCTCTTCATTTCCGCCAAGTATATAACCTCGGTAAGGATCTCGTAGATCGAATCCTTATCCGATTTCCGAGTTGCTTCTCTGCCTTTGCCTTACCTTGGTATTGTTCTATATAGAGGTCGCAAGCTCAATGCGATCTTCGATCCTCTGGCCGAAATAACTAGAGGAAAGATACTCAGATGGAACTCTACTCTTATTTCTCAGGTTGGAAGAATTATTCTCATCAAATCTGTTTTTGATTCTATTGGATCTCACGTTTTTGCAACCACAACGCCCACTTCCTCTTTTGTTGTGCTTACAGTTCTTTTGCTTCGTCTTTTTTCTGGGGTTAAAAGGAAGATGGTTTGAGGCATCATTGGGTTTCATGGGATGCCATTTGTTGTCCCAAGTGCGAGGGAGCTTTGGGGCTTCGGAACCCAAGAGATATGCATAAGTCCCATTTTACATGTATATGTATATTTGCACTAGTACATAACAATTATTGTCTAAAAACATTACTAAAGGTTAATATGTATAAGTCCCATTTTACATTATGTGCGTATCATGCACGATTTATCGTAAGTGTTTTTATGATACTACAATTACTAAAAAAAATGTAAAATGTACATTCTACGCATTTTGGATATATCTCTTCTCTATCTTTTATTATATAAATAATATTTTCCTAATTAATATATTTCATTATTAACTAGTTTTTGGCGCAGTAGAACCATTAACACATGTTTTTCAATACATCTTTTTAACATTTGGAATATATTGGTTGCAGCAACCCTTAAAGATTTTTCAGGAAATGGTAGATTTCATTATTTTCTAGCTAGATATATAGTTAGTTTTTTTTAGTTTAATGGATTTATTTTCTTATTTCTTTATTTATGCAATTGCTTCTTTTTATGATATATAGTGGAAAAGCAAATTTAATGTATATTTTCATTATTAACTATAATGTTCATAAAATAATAATCCAAAGTGTAATATCCAAGTGTTCTTAAGTTTCATTGATTAATGGTAACCTTGCTCCCTACTCCTCCCCCTCCTATCTCCTTTGTTCCACCCCACTACCAAACCTGCCTCCAATCCCTCCGCCATAAGCCGTCGCCTGCACCTCCACCGTCGAAGCATATTCTCTTATCCCAGCCCAGATCCTCCAAACCATTCTTCTCTCTTCCATCTTCTTCCATTCCCTCTCGTCTTACACAACAGCCAACGATATCCCTTTCTCCCTATAGCTCCTACGCTCAGGTCCTTTCCACGCCATCTCCGTCACCACCCGCACCACCAAAACTGAAAGCCCGTAGGCGTAACTTACCGAAATTCAAATCATGTAAAATTACCGTTGATTTCCTGAAACGGAACAGTCGTTGCATAAATTGTGTTGATCGAGGACACGTGGCACGAGATTGAAGGAATCTAAAAATATGCTAATATTGCAATCTCTCAGCCCAGTAAGAAAGCACGCATTGTTCCAAAAAAATCTCTTCACATTCCCTGCCAAAAAAGAAATCCCACCCAATTCCTATTCTTCAGCATTCCGCAGTGTGGTTCCTGAAGTCTCTTAATGAAATCTCACTTAATTATTCGTCACCTCAACCTGCCGTAAAAACCAGCGCCACATCATCACTGCATCATTCTCCTAAACCTAAACTCTTTCCTTCTAAAAAATTCTTCATGGCAGACCGATCACTTTACATCACTTCTACCATCACCACTGGAATCTGGTCCCTCGAATCTTTATGCATGACTCTCACTAATCAGTTCCAGCGAGATGACTGGCCAACATGGATCCTTTCTGATAGATGCTTCCTTATTTGCTGTCCCACCCACGAAGCTTACGTCCAAGCCATCCAGCTTGGTACTCTAACCAAACCAGCCCGCTATTCCGGTGGCACTGTACTCCTCCGACCTTGGTCGGACTACATGGAGGATCTGAAACCCAACCTGGATCCGGTCTTATGGGCCAGGGCTGAAGGCTTCCTATAATTCTTAGAAATAAATTTGAAGCTGTGAGTGAAGCGCTGAAAACTATGTGTAGAGTGACGGAGATGGATAGTTGTGAACATTCTTTCATTGACCACAGTTTCATGTTCCTGAAGATGCAGCTCTACACAGGTGTGGATAGCCCTTGCACTATTGTTGCACATATCAATAATTCAAAATATATTCTGAAAGTGAAGCGTTGGGACTATGCACACCATACCAGAAAAAAAGAAACAATTCTGCTTGGTTTGGAGGAAAGTGACCTCAACTTCCTTGACCAGAGGGTTAACACCGAAGATTTACAGGACCTTGACATGAGTGACCGCTTTGACGTTATGGGTTATGAGCCACGTTCGCATCCCACCATCTCCTTCTTAAGAGAAGCTATTCCTGATAATTCTTTTTGAGGTTGTTGGTCCAGTAGGTTTGAGAGATTGGTCGGAGTCCCCATAACAACTTATGCAAGATTATGACTTCCAGGAAGAGCAAATGTCGCCATCGCAACTGCCAGAAGATTCACTAGCCACTCCTGTTGCACAACTAGCTGAACGCAGGCTAACGAAGACATTGGACAGGCGCAGATCGAGAAACAGTAGAGCCAGATCCTTCCGTGGAACATCTGGTACGGCACATTCACCCCCCCCCCTTAGACTTACCATCCCCTGGGGAGACTCATCACGAGGAATCACAAGGAAGTATAAATGCTGCTTGGCTCACTGGGAGGAATTTCTGATCGATGTGCATCTACCTTTAGGTTTGCTGTGTTATTCACTCTCTTTTATGTACATATTTCTGTACTTTATTTTTATGTTGCTTGAACTACGGGGATTGTACTTTAATCCCAAACTACTTACTATTTTGGCTACCTATCAAGCTTGTTGATCGGATATGTTTATTACTTGTGCTTATTAACCGGTTGTGTAGTGTTACGCTGCACATCCGTTTAATTTGCTCTAAAAAAAACTATAATGTTCATAAAGTAAGGAACTATTAGTGCTTAACATTAGTGTTTTTGTGAATGTGCATTATTCTCTAATAGGTTTAATATACTTTGTGAGCAATTTAGTTACTTAAGTTGATATTTTAATCGAAGTATGTGAATGGTGTTCAAGAAAAGTGCTACTATAAATAATTTCAATACATAAACATGACCAGTTTTCATTATCCACTAAAACAAAACAGTCCTTTAACAACGGGCAAAAACCGTTGTAACATGCATTTCACAACGGGCGTATGCTCGTCTTAATATGCGTCATCGTAATAGCTTCTAACTATTTGACAACGGGTAATGACTGTTGTAAAGGACCATTGTAATAACTTGTTCTATCACGTGCAATGACTCTATGACAATGGTTATAAACCCGTTGTAATAGCTAATAAATTACAAGGGGCTTTTGCCTATTGTAATATAGTATATTACAACGGTCGATAACCGTTGTAATATACTGTATTACAACGGGCAAAAGCCCCTTGTAATTTATTAGCTATTACGACGACAAAAAGCCACTTGTAATATACTACTATACTACTTGGTAAACCTGTTTTACAACAGGCCATCGACCTTACACAATAACTATTCAAATCAAGTAAATATTTTATTATATTTTTAAATAGTACAAAGTTCTGTTTGTCTTTGTTACACAATAACTATACAAAATGTTCATTTGTACAAGTATTGCCGCACTACATACACTCTGTTACACTCATTCTCACTCTCAATGTCTTCATCTTCAGTGATTGATCCAAAATCAATTGCTAAGCCTATGAAGCTCTTCAAATTTGTACTCAAACCAAAAAACACCTATAAACGAATGTAGTGCATAGTTAATGTAAGCATAATCAATATAAATATTTTGATGCATGCCGAGTTGGCGGTTTATAAAAGAAACACGGTTCTAAGGCTATATATTTTATTTTCCGCATGAGTGAGCAAAAATTCAGTCAGGTGGGTTACCTTAGTGAGCCACTGTCAACAAAAACACAGTGAAGTTGTCCTCCAATTGCCTTGTGAACAAGCGTAGCTGCAATAGTAGAATCTACTCCTGGTAGTGCATAAATGACGTGATCATCATTTCACGTGTTTGTATTTTAAGGATGATTTATAATGGAAGAACAACTTGTCCATGTTCCTCGGCCAGTTCTTTGATCATGTGCTCCTTTTATGCAAATGATTGTTAAACTAAGCATTTTTGCATGCGCCCACCCCTACCCCGTCTTCCAACAAAAAAAACACACACTCTAAATGTATAGGAATTAATTATATAAATCGATAAGAGAAACCACTTCATAAATGCAACATTTAGTTCACCCATATTAGTGCAGGCCTTAGTTTTACTTTTACACATCCATGGGCAAGTATGTGCACAGTCACTATTCTAGCAATTATGCATAACAGCTGTTTGATGTAATTTCACGCTTTACCTACGTAGGGTGTATGTACCAAATATAATCATATCTACCTCAACTCAAGTATTACTATACTTCTTGACTTCTAAAGAAAAGATGGTTAAAAACAAGGAGCTCACATACTAATATTTTGATTTAGTACGTATATTATTATAGTGGAATGCCATAAAGGCAATGGAAGGCCTGTTGTTGCCGCTATATATAGTAAATATTAGTCTTCAGTAAGTTAGAAGCATGTTATAATGGAGATCTCCATATTTGTGCGGCACTTCTTCCTCCAAAGTCTTATGTTGCCATGGAGGAAATACAACAACTGACTATCATTTGTTTGCTAATTACGAAATAGAAATGTAGTGTTACATCAATCAACATTTATTTTTAATACTAGCTTATCTTAGATTACCGAAGAGAGTATAGTTGGAATTTTACTTGAACTCTTCATATTGAAACCTATCATATGTGCCCTAAAAGTTGGGTTTTTGAGCTATGCTCAGGTCAACATTCGACCAAAATATAAGTTATGAATCTGCTATTTCTTAGTAGTTTTTTAAAACTTTCACTCATACCTGGATAATGTTTTCGTTGAATTAGACTTGAAATATGAAAAAATGAGCAAAATAAAAGAAAAATACATGTTTCAAATGTGTCTTCATTGTATACTTCTATAACATAAAATATCATATTAAAATTTATTTCCAAGGTATTTGTGCTTGTTACGACATTGAAATATCATATTCTCAATTTCTTTTTGACCATACATGAAAAATGTTTAACGTATGTGCTGTTACTATTTATTTATCCTACTATCATTGCTTATCTCCTTCTGCTAGCTGAATCTAGCAAATTTGTGTGTGATATAACTGTACAATATACTACAATTACATAACATAATTTAGCAAATTAAAGATATAAATTTATAATATATTAAAACTTGAGGGACATAGCTAAGCTTGATATTGCAATCTGAAAGATTAGGCATATTTTGTTCTTTCTGAATCACATCAGGTAGTATTTATTAACTGAGTGTTTTATAACATGACAAATTTACTATATTTAGAACAACAAACAACCTTGAACATCTACAGCTACAACATGTTATATCATACAAATTATAAAAATACATATTATATCCATGCTCATTACCCATAAACAGCCCCTGTTTCGAGAAGACATGACTAAATTTTTTTGTACTGGTTGCCATGGAATGGCATTGAATCCGCTTAGAATGGCGTTGAATCTGCTGAACAAGTTTTATATTTCTCTTTTTTTTGAATCTATGTTGTCATTTCGACTTCACTGAAATTTACAAATGTAACATTGGTATCATGTGAATCAGGATATTATGGACTCCATCAAGGCAACTGTTATCACTTCTTTTGGTAGCAAAGCTGAGTCTGTTAGACATAAGGTTGATGATCTTCTAGCCATCTACAAATCGATACAATTGATTATTATACAAATGTGCCTAAATGTTGTAAACTGTTAATTTAATGTTTACATGACAAGTTAGACCATCTTTTAACCGTCTCCGAAGTGAAAATAGCTTTTTTTAAACTTCTCCACAGTACTGCCTTCCTGTTTTACTGCATTAGTAATAGATGTGGTACCCATATAGTTTGAAATTTTAACCTGTAGCGTGTTCTCACTCCCACCAAACCATTTACTACATTTCGCACTTTCGTTTAACAAATAGATTTCGTGTAATAAATGTGTAGCCTTTTCTAAATTCACATAATTGAATATTATGTCAAACACAGATGCAATCGTTCTGCGCTCAACTTGCTAACTCGTAGATCCAACCGATTTCAAATCCGCGATCTAAGTCAATTAAATCCAATCCAGATCTAATTAAAAAAACCAAATCGAAAACCCACGCCGAGATTAAGAAGGAGTTATAGTAAGCATCAAACTCGTTTGAATGGTAGTTATCTAGATCTAATTAACAGATTAAATTCGTGCAAAACAACAAAATGAATTATCGAATGTCAAACCCTAAATCAAAAAGACTAGATTCACAATTCAAGAATCAAACTACACCAAATAACGCAAGATTGAATTGAAAAATAGTAAGAACCTGATTGGAACAGAGGTAGTCTGACGGTGGCGGCGGCCGAACTGTGGGGAGGCGTGGTCGATTCGAGGGGAGCGGCTGCGGTCTGATGTAAGCGGCGGTAGTTGATTACGTTTTCTATTTTTCCTCAATAGAAGGAAGGGTTTTGTTGTAGAAACGAAACAAGGGAGTATTTTATTTCTCTGTATTAAAAACAACAGCCGTGAACGAAAAGAGAATTTCTAGAAGGCACGAAATATTAACACTAAACAATGAGGTAATCATCTCAGCCATTCCCAGTCTTAAACACCCCTAAACACCACCACCGTTAGTTTTCTTTTCGCACAGTTCTGACATGTTATTTTCAACTCTGTAGCAAGATCCGAACGAAAAAACAATGAATGTATTACTATACTTATATCATATTAATAAATTAGTATAATAATTATATATAATCTTACAAAAAACTAGCATAACAATATTTAATTTCAATGTTTCCATAGAGTTGATGTAAGAATTTCCCTACGCCATTACTACGCCAAACCGAATTTGTAAAAATTAACATAGACGTAATAATGATGTAGGAGATTATCTATGTCTTCCCAACCACGATAATTTTTACATGGTAAATTTCTTATGTTATTTATACGCCTTCGTTATTTTTCTGCATATTACAGAAGGCATTGGAAAGACGTAGGAAATTTCTTGCGTTTTTCCTACGCCATTACCACTTCCTACTTATTTCTTATGCTTTTTCTACATCTTGCATTTTGAAATAAGAAAGACTGGGAAACTTTCTGTAGAAAATTGAAGTGTTTTCTTGTAGTGCCTATTGGAATATTAATTATATATAATAAGTGAGTATTTATTAATAATCATTAATTATTAGAAGTTATAAATGATTAATATAATATTATTAATTATTAAATATTAATAAATAGTATAATATTATTGATGATTAGTAATAATATAATATTATAATTAGTAATTAGTAACATATAATTAATATAACATTATTAGTGATTATTCATTAAATAAAAATAATAATCAATATTAATTTTAAGAAAGTATTGTAACTATTAATTATTGATTGTCAAAAATTGGTAACATACATTTATTACTACAGACGTTGATCGTTGTAAAATTGGCATCAGTTAAAACGGGCATTATATGTCCGTTGTAAAATTGACATCTATTACAATAGACATTAAACATTGTAAAATTGGCACCTTTTACAACAGACATTTTGTGACTAATAATTAGTAATTAGAGATTATTTTTTAATAATCATTAATTATTTTAATTTATAAATGATTAATATAATACTATTAATGATTGATTATTAAATATTAATAATAATATAATATTATTAATGATTAGTAATTAATAATATAATATTATACTTAATAATAAGTAATATATGATTAATAGTTAATTATTAAATAATCAAAATTAATTTTATGGAAATATTGTAATTATTAATTATTGACTGTCAAAAAATGGCGTCTATTACAACCGACTTTTTGTGACCGTTGTAATAGATCTGTTTTGTTGTAGTGATCTTACCACACTCAAGCAGCAAAAAAGGCTATGCTAAATATATTATGTTACTTAACTAATTGTATCACAATATAACAAAGAATATAAGGAAAAAAACACTATTATGAGCATGATAATTTTAGAGTTAAAAATATGTAATAAATTATATGATTGCTTCTATGATACACCACTAAGTCTCTCAATCATCCACTACTTGGGGCCAACTGTGGACATATCACCCAAAGTTGATAAGCTAATCTGTTGGAGTAAGTAATGAAATTACTTTTCAAAAGAAAGATTGAAGCGATAGTTGGTTTTTTTTGTTTTTTGTTTTCCTCTTAATATGAAGAACCTATGGTTAAAAAAGATCAGTATAGATTTATTTACTTATTATTTTTTGTTGGCCGAAAGATTAATGGTAAATGACTTGGTGGTATGATCGGGTTTTCAAAACACAAAACACTGGTTTGAATTGAAGCGTTGGCTCCTAAAAAACGATGGATTGCCCCAGTCCCAGTGTGTACCAAGGCAAGGCAAATGCCCCTGTTTAAACTAAACTTGTTTAAAGTGAACATGAGACTTAAATCCGAGAGAAGTTATCATCATTCTAAATGGAACAACGCCACTTGTCCAGATGCTGACTGACGTAAGTTTAGAGAACACATCGACATTATCCGCGCTGGTGGGCAATCAGGTTAACGTCGCTGTCAGTTGAAGAAGACGGTGTCCAGTTCAGTTTCGGCTACACTGTTTTAATGGCAGAACGACACGTGGCAGACAGGAACAAGAACAAGGCGATGACCACGTGATGGGGATGAGGGGAGCGTAGGGCATGATCTCTGGAGGGCAGGCACCAAGTGGGGGCAAGGCAACTTGATATATAACTGTACATATCATGCTATGACGCTCCTCTCTTCATTCATTCCTACAGCTAAATGTTTCCTGGCTTCTAATAATCATCAATTTTGGCTTTAACAGTAATCAACTAAGATTAGCCTCCTAGTAACAGTTAACAGAAAGTGATTAATTGTGTGTAACCCAGCTTTCCAAAGCCAATCATTGCTACTGTACAATAATAGTTTATCACCCTTTAGAAAATTCTAGTACATGACCTAATAATAATAAATCAGTCATAATTGAAAGACTGTTGCATTTCATGTACTTGACGGGTGAAACTGAAACATCAATTTCCTCAAAGTTGTTGCTTTGCTTGTGGTAGTATGTTCGTGTTTGAAAATCAAATAAGAGATCAATTCATTGCATGTATTATGTATAAAAAGTCAGATGTTTACCTGAACTGAAATAATATGACTTGCACAATCCATTTTTTACCTGGCTTGCTTTTGTTTATTGCAAAGTGATCAAGCAAACAGTTTCATTTCTATATACATTATTACTCACCTTGATAAGATTTTCAGAAACTACATCTTTATTAATAACTAAGTTGATAATTCAACAATATATAACTAATATTTACATCTTAATCACTTGTACATCAAATGAATTAAATGGAAACAGCAAATTAATTCTTTTAACATCTTTCAGAATACAATGCATGTAGCAACACCTTTGTATGGTTTTCAATGCAAACCTTCCCAACAAACAACATCTTAATACTATGTTTGAATTATGGTATGTAAATTTCAAACCTACGGTCTTTTACATACGAATTGAAGTGTTTAACCATTGAGATAAGGATGTTAGCCAATATGTCATGTATGTGGCATGTGGCAGGGGTTAACAACTTATCATCTATCATAATTTTTGGAAGAAGGAAAACATTTCTTTCAAAATTGACGGATTAAAAAAATAGCAAGAGGATCCCTGGGAATAGGATTTTGTTCACATCCTTTTTAGGATGTGAACAAAACACTCCACCCTGATTGGTGGAAATCAGAGGCAGAGCCGGTCCTAAGTATTTATGGGCCTAGTGCGAACCCAAAATTTTGGGCTTTTAATTTTTTTTTCTTTTATGAAATTGAATTTAAGTGAAAATGTGTTTTTTCTACTGTGCATCTCCATTGAGAAAACTGCGTGTTTCAGCAAATTTATAAAAAAAAATTACCCACATTTTCAATCTGTCAACTCGAGGTCCACACAAGCCACATCTTCATTTTAATATATTGATTGATGTCAACAAAGCATACAATCATATCTACTTTTGCATAGATAAATTACTATCAAGTACACGTATCATGACAAGAAAAAGCAGCTCTAGTAAAGGTAATACAATTTTTTTTTTTTGGCCCTCTGACCAAATGGGCCCTGTGCGGTCGCACGGCTCGCAATAGGCCAGGACCGGCCCTGATCAGAGGGATCCATATGGACCCCCTGATTTCTACCAATGTGGACCGTGTGTTTTGTTCACATCACTTAAAAGGATGTGAACAAAATCGCATTCGGATCCCTGGACTCAATCCTAAGAAAAAAAAAACCACATGTCGAGTAAGATAGAAGAAAAGACAATAGGATTTAATGATGGGAAAGACGAAATAAATGCAAAAAGAAAAATGGGTCCATTATGCCCAACGATTTTAGACGCATGCAAATTAATACGTAATTGTGTAGAATAGATACAAGGAATAAAATGGATTTGGATATGAAGTGCTGAAGAACATGATGAGCTAACTTAGTGAAAAGGAAGCGGGAGTTGAAACATGTGAGGACTTGTAATTGTAGGGTACTTCACGTGGCTTCCTTCCAATAGGAAGCAAATGCTCCCAACACAAGTCAAGTTCGGTTCTTTGCCCTTCCTTTGTTTGTCCGTCAGTCCCATGTGCGTTTTTGAGCCTTGACACTCCATTATGGGTGTTCCTTGCATATCTATGCATGTATTTATGACCAGTTATGTGTTGGATCATTTGATTTCGAATACCATGCATATATACCGTTTAATTCTCGTTTTCATTAAATATGTTTGGTTTAACAAAATAAATTCATCGAGTGCTTGCTCGTTCAAGCCATAAAGTTTAAAAAGAAAACATGTATGGACCATGAAATGTATTAATGGACTTTTCTATTCATTGGTATGAAATTTTTAACGCCAAAGCCTGAAACGTAAATCTTATTACATAAAATTTTGTGGTTTTACGCATTAGGTCTTTATTTCTGAAGTTATTATACGTAAAATTGATGTAAAAATGAGAATAAATTCTTTGTTTTTCTTGAGTTAGAAAATGCAGACTAGTTTTTTTTATTTTTTTTGATAATAAATGCAAGTTAGATTACAGTTTTCAAAACGTTTTCTGAAATTTAAAAATCAAATATACTTTTTTTGAAAAAAAAAAATTACTAGCTATGATTTTTTCACAATTGCTGAATTTTATAGAATTTATATTTTTTCTTCTTCGAGAGATTCCAAGTTCCTTTGCGTTTTCTATCGAAAAAAGACAAGGTATCATGTATTTTTCGTTGTGTTAAAAATACGCATTTAATTTACAACATCATTTCGCTAGGTACTTATCTTACACCAACATAAAAAATAGATACTTCAAGTTTTTTTTGGTAAATTTCATGTCTATGAAAATACTATGAGATAACAAATATTCCATGACGTTTTCTCCTAAATATTTAAATTTTATGATGTCAAAAACATATTTTGTAATAATATTTATCAATTCTAAGAGTAAATATGAATTTGTTGCAATATTGGGTTTAGACTCAGTATAACAATCTTAATTCTTTTAGGCTTAAATTTCGATAAATTTGAAAGCCAAGTCCATTAGAACACGGAACGTTTGGTTTGGTACCTGCAAGAATTAATATGTGTATCATTAGAGTCTTATTAATTTAAACTTGCAGCGGAAACAAGATAGATAAAAATACTAGATGTGACTATTATTTTAGAATCAACAGAATCCCTCGAAAGTCAAAACGATACATCGATAAATAGCATGAGAGAAAGAATACTTCAATAGTATCCAATGATTTATAGTTTAAGAAGACATGTTCCTCTAAATGGTTTGTAATAAGGAGGAAGGTCCGAACGAACATTCTAGTGAGTGGAACTTCAACGTATTATCCAACAATACAGATTTATGCCAAGAGGTTTCTTCAATGGTTATGTCTGTTTTCTATGTTGTCTAAACCTAGTATTCAGCATGTATGGTTAACTACCCTTGATTTCAATGGATATTATACGCATGAAGACGAATTAACCGTCCAATATTCCAAATCCAACCTAATTCATTAGCCAATTAATACTTCAATAGAAGCAGACTCTCTCTTATCCATTAGCCACTTAATACTGAAATCCTAAAGCCGACCTTTCGCCTTAAAATGACTTATAACACTGTAAAATACAAATTAGTCCAAACAAAATGGGACTAACTTCGCGTACTCATGTTACTCATCAAAGTTAAGTAATCTTATAACTTGATCATCTTTAATTATCAAGATCCCCCTCACGTTTCTTCTTTTAGTACGTGGCGGACCCTACATGCAACGACTCATATTTTTACGCTATTTTGGAGCGTAAAATAAGAAAATTATTTTCATATGGGGTCGTATGATTCTATACTTATGAAAAATGGCTACTAAGTTTATTTATAATATGTTGATTTTTTTTGAATTTTTCTATGATTGTGTTGCTCCTTGATGAATCTTATTTTATTTGTAACTTTTGACTAGAGTGGAATTTAAATCTGAAAAACTTTCTTCAAATCAAGGTGATGGCTTCTCTTAGCGTATAGTGATTGCATTAAGAAATCTTACTTACCATTTGAGTGTTATAGTTATTTTAAGTTTTTTTTTGAATTTTAAGCAGCTTAATTATGCAAGTAATGGTCATTAATGGTGGGGTCCACTATTAATTTTGAGATTAAAAGAGGATGGACTTGAAATGGGTTACCGTAACCTCATTTCTCTTATTTCACTTCTTCTCAAAACTTCCCATCCACTATTAAAATATTTCATCTTTGTTATTCCTCAAATATACATCCAAAAACTCCAAAATCTTAACCTAAGTGACAATAAAAGGGCGTTTTGAGATTACACTTAGAGAGGAAGATATACTAATGCAGAATAGGAGAAATCTATTTTATTTATCATTTCATCTTAGATCTAGAACTTGTATAAGCAAACATGTGAGATTCAATTTCTCACTTACTGGTTATAATGTTTTTAGAACCTAAATATTTTCTTAAATTCAACTAAAATTCGTTTGGAGATTCTTTTATGTTATTTAAAATCAAGTGTGTTAACTTTACATGAATAGGTTTCGATTTAAAATATTGTATCTATATGGATTTTTAGTTTATTCATGTTAGATGCGAATTTGATCAGTCAAGCCTAACACCTAAATGATTTGCAATTCATAGGATAATCACAGTTCATAGTCGCAGAACAATCATAAAATATATCAACGTAATAAATAACACGGGAATTTTGTAGTGTCTTAGCAAATGTTGGCTTACATCCACTTGAAGTAATTTTGGTATATATTGTTGATTACAAGTACAGCTAGTTGTTTTATGAAGGAGAGAATAGAATGTGAAGTTATCTCTAAGTTTTTACAGAGCTTGCACGTGAAAAAGAGAAGATACCTTGGTGGCCTATTTATCTAAAGAACAAAACCTCGAATTGGCCCAAAATCACGTAAGAGGGCCATCTGGAGGAGGCGATCTAGTCCATGAAACAGGGCTCAGATCACCCTTAAACTTGGGGATCGGTATCGGCCCCTGAGGGTTACATCTAAAGGGTACCTCCTAGATGGGTCACCTTCCTTGCTTCCTTGTTTCTTCTGCTCTTGATTCTGAAGTTTGTGCATCCAATCTTGAGTTATTGTCCAAGTTCTAGATAAATTTCTTAATCCTAAAATTCCATGTCTCGGATAGGTACCAATCAGAGACTTAGTAAAATTTCCATTCATGTTCCCTTTCTTTAAATTCACACCAATCTGATACTTAGTTAAATTTTGAGCTTTAATCCAATTTGTTCCAAATCGATATTCCCATGAATTAAACTGTCTGTGAGTTTTTATGTAACAACCCGGATTTTTAAATAACATGTTATAACATAAATCAAGGCAAAATTAAATGATAAAATCTGAATCAAGGGAAACGGGCTGTGCCATTGCGTTCGTCTCGGAAAAATACGCGAAATAGAGTCTGAGTTTTCGAAAAACGGAGTCTGTATGACCAAGTTATGGCCCAATGAAGTTTTCAGACAATTCCAAGCCCGAAAACAGTTCAAATTCGAATACAGATTCGAATTGCAATCTGCCTCCCGCCCCAGGCAGGGTCGACACAGGGGTCGACACCAGTGTCGACCCCCCCATAATGGGTCGACACCCATGTCGACCCAGGGGTCGACACCCATGTCGACCCAGGGGTCGAACCCCCTGTCGGACCAATTTTTCTGGTGCACCATTTTGACATGTTGGGTCTTGTTCTGGAAGTTTCTGACGGGAGTTGATGGCTCAGATTCGATTTAGGGTTAATCCTATGGTCTAAACTACCCCTAATCTCTATAAAAAGACCCCTAGACCTAGCCTAAACCCTCATTAATCATTCCTACAACTAAATGTTGCCAAAATGTTTCTTGAGCATGGCCTCCATCTTCATATCATGGCCTCCATCCTCTTCATGAAAGTTTGAGTGTCCTAAGCTAGTAAAAGAGCCACCTTTCTTCATCAAAACAAGGATCTTTCTTCATACAAATCAAAGGAGCTTCTTGTTTCTCAAGACAACTTGGAGCTTGTATTCATTTGGGGTTTTTAGAGTTGCTAGTGGCTTCGTCTCAATCTTATTTTATTTCATAGATCTTCATAGCATTGTAAGCCCTATACTACTCTTAAATTCTAACTATGAAGTTAAATATGACATGTTGCAAGTTTGAATTTGGGCCTAAGTATGATATGTGCTTTGATTCTATCATGTTATGCATAGATTTATTCTATGCATGTTTGTAAAGCTATCACCTTGACCTTGTGGGCTAAAAGCAATAAGCTTTATGTTGAAATGTTGCATTATGCAACATGAGAACTCTCATAACCTTTATGATAACTTGCATATAATGTTATATGCGAACTTCTAGTCATCATTCTATGTCATCTAGGACCATGTATCACCTATTCGCTAAGTTTGAATGTTATGCATGTTTTGAGGCTTATAATGTAATATGCAAGTTTATGATCTCTCATAAACCTTATGTTATCTTGCATATGATGTTATATGCGAATCACTAGCTATCATCCTATGTCATTTATGATCATGTTTCACCTATTTGCTAAAGTTTGATATCATGCATGTTTTGAGGCTTATAATGTAATATGCAAGTTTATGAACACATTTGCCTCATATGCCACCATGTTTAACTTGTGGCCAAAGCACCCTTCTGCTATTATGCATGCTTGTGGCCAAATCACCCTTATGCTATTTGATATGTATGAGGCCAAGTCACCTTTTATGCCATCATACATGTTGAGGCAATATGCTAGTATGTTGAACACCTTTGCCTCAAATATCACCATGTTTAATTTGTGATAGACTTTACCACCTTACGCCCACCTTGTCATACCATTATGTTCCCTCTTTAATCTATTTGCGTTGATGCGAATTTACGTACGATGGGAATACGTTATGGGTAGTTGGGCAAACTTAAATAACATGAAAGCATGACTTGAAAATATGACATGAAAGTTTGACATGTGTTTATGCTTGAAACATGAACGTGGACATGACACGTAGAAAACATGAAAGTGGCCAACTCGAGGTTGGGTTGAGTTTGTAGCATAAATCTACCCGGAACCGACCGGCTTAACTAGTGGCTACAAACAATAGGACCCAATGTGAGTAGTTGGTCATATCGCACTTAAAACCCGAGGTTAGACTAGGTTGTGGTGTAAAGCTACCCGGACCCGCCCGGCTTAACTAGTAACCACAACAAAGTCTAATGTGAGAGGTTGGGGTGCATTAAGTTAATTAATGCCACATAGTAGGGTTAAGTCATGGACTACTTGAATACTTAACCAATTAAACACGATGGATTGGTAGGGTTAAGTCATGGACTACTTGAATAAACTTAACCAGTTGAACATGATGTATTGATAGGGTTAAGTCATGAACTGCTTGGACACACTTGACCGACTCAATACATGGTTAGGATAGGGTTAACCACACTTAACCCGTTTAAAACCCTAGTTACGTGGTCCTTTTCAGCAGTAACCAACTCGGGAGTATCTGGATACCCTGGACTAGGCTAGGGTGGGGCACGATTACTGACTGATTGTAAGAGACCAAAAGAGACGGCTGAATGGTGCACCGGTTGTTCAGGCGGACCATGGTCGTGCACATTAAGTCCGGAGTTGAACATGGGCACCGGTAGGTTTAGACTGTGCATACTTGAATTGTGTCTGTGGTTTACACCTTAGGGCTGGATACACCCTAGGGTGGACCTTGCACAGTTAACTACATTCCATGATTAAGCCGTATGACACCGATACACGACGAGTTAGGCTTATAGGGAGCCGATCGACTAGACCGAGTAGTTGGACCTCGATTTAGGTCATCTCATGATGTGGGGCAGCTTTCGGCCAAGGGATCATTTCTTGTTTATACTTGACATGGATTGGAATACTAGTACACACCTGGTGCAACTTAACCTTGTATATGCGACGCCACACTTGATCTATCTTGTTAACTTTTCACCATGCCAGTTATCACCCTACATCTCCTCTCTGTTTTACATGTTCAGTTAACTTTATTAGTTTTTATACTAATAGTAGATAGGACTTACCAGTCTTTTTGACTGACCCGTTTTCTTCCGCCTCTTTTCTTCTGTTCCCCCCCCAGGTTTGTAGGGTGGGAACACTGTTACCTAGCTGGATCTTTAGCTGCTTTTCTGGATAGCTCATGTTTGGTTTGGACTTGAGCATGCTATGGCTTTATCCTACTTTGGGGATAGTTACTTTATGTTCTTTTCAGTTTTCAGTTTATGTTCTAGACTTTGTTTTGTGGAAAAATAACGACGAAGTACTTTGATGTAACTTGACTATGGTTTTGAAATGTTAGTTTTATCCGCTGCTTTACTGGTCTGTTTTACTTATATGTTCTGTCTTGTGATATCTGCATGCATGTTTACCTCGTTTAACGCCCCTCCAAAGCTAGTGTCCTTGCAAGAGTGGCACTGGCGGAGGTGGGGTGTTACATTTGGTATTAGAGCATAAGGTTTACAAGATTTGAGCAAAAGGTTTTTAATACTTACCTTTTGAAAAACTATTTTCAAAACCAATTAAGTATTTTCCAAGAAAAGTCTAGTTTATTTTAAAAGGCTATTCCCCAAAAGCCATTAGCACTATCCTTTGTTTCCTCGATCTCAATCTATCTTTTTCTTCGTTTCAGTATGGCCGATAATTTTGCCATTCTGGAGGGCGTACCAGTACCTATTTGGTTTAGAAGGTACATGGAGGCAAGGGCGAATGAAGCCGGCCCCGCGAACATTCCTCCTCCTTCCCCCGTCGCTAACATTTCTCCTCCTCCCGTAGCTGAGGTTCCTCCTCCTCCTCAGCATCCACAAGCGGATTTCGCAAAGATTTGCAAGGACTTTAAGGCGATGGGTGGCAAGAATTTTATTGGGACAGAGACTTTTGTTGAGGCAAGAAACTGGTTAAAGGAAACTGAAGACCTCTTTGCTATCTTTGATATAGAAGACCGTAGGAAAGTTCTGTTAGCGGTATGGTTATTGAAAGAGGAAGCTGCATATTGGTGGGTAGTCACCACCACTACTAGACCAATTCAGACTTGGGATGACTTTAGGAGAAGGTTCAGATTGAGATTTCTATCATCAACAGAAGAGAACCTTCGGATGGAGAGGTTCCTATCTCTAAAGCAAGGGGACATGACAGTTAGGGAATACGTGGATACGTTTAATCAACTTGCTCGGTTCGGTCTAGACTCGGTTAACACAGCCCAGAAAAAGGCCCTACGCTTTGCTCTAGGATTGAATGAGCCATTGCGCGGTTTGGCCATGTCTCATATACCCATGGGGGCGACTTTCGAGAGTTTGGTGAATATGGCCCTACTTAAAGAGGAAGATAAGGGTGGCA
The DNA here is from genome assembly GCA_030737875.1 of Allium sativum. Taxonomy (NCBI): domain Eukaryota; kingdom Viridiplantae; phylum Streptophyta; class Magnoliopsida; order Asparagales; family Amaryllidaceae; genus Allium; species Allium sativum. The sequence goes on from CM060922.1 coordinate 1,044,798,857, forward strand.
AGAAGGAGGTCAAGGCAAATGAGTCTCAAGGCAAAAAGGTAGATTCCGAGAAAGGAGACAAGAACAACAAGAAGGAAAACAAGGCAAAGGACACAAGGAAGTGCAACTTCTGTGGGATCACTGGCACATAGCCAAAGACTGTAGGAAGAAGAAAAGGAAGTTGGGAGAATGCTTTCATTGTGGAGAGTTTGGACACTATAGCAAGGATTGCCCGAAAAAGCGGGGACAAGGGAAAAGGCAAACTCAGCGAGCAGGACCTTCTGTAGGGCTAGTGCAACATCGCTCCAGTTCTTGATCGAGGTAGTATTTCTGTAGAAAACCTTGTTTACATTTCTGATTATCCTGTTCGCACCTTGTTTGATTCTGGCACATCGTATAAGTTTTATTTCTGATCTTGTTGAAAGTTTGCACCTAAGTACTAGTCTAGTTGAGAATCCCGTTAGTATTTCAAATCCAATTAGGGGTTCCGCCCATCTACCTGTGATTTGTATGGATTTGAAAATCTCTAGCTTGAGCATAGAATTCATGTGTAATGCTTGTGTTCTCGGATTTATGGGATACGGGTTGATTTTGGGCATGGGTTGGTTGTCCAGTTATGGAGCCATTCTTGACTTCGAACATAGGGTTGCGAGGCTCATTACTTGCCTCGGTAATACCCTCGAAAATCTCGTGTGACCTTTAGGGTTCCGTCATGATTAGTTATCTAGAATCCCTTGGCACTTTTTGGAAATTTGTAATCCAATCGAGTAGTGTTCGCCACTAAGGCGGATAGTTCATTCCGCTTAAGCATGGGTTATAGAAATCACCCTAGTAAGAACATTTGGCAACCTAGAGTGACATTCGTTTTCAAGAGATAGTTCTTCTGCGTGAAATACCGTATGGTATGTAAACGGGATCCAGGATTCACTAACGATTTTTGTAAAGCTTGCATGAAACCATGAGCACACAGTTATGTTTAAGCCAAGTATTTTAGGCAAAGAATAAGTGGAAGTGGAACGAGAGGCAACGGTGGAATGAGTTCTAACTCATATTTTGGAAATAAGAACTACGGAATTGTGAAGTTAAAAGACGGTCAAGGCACGATGGGATTAAGCACAAGAAAATGCGGCTTAGAAGATTGAAGACTAGATACGCGCATTATATCTCTTTCTAAGAGTATATCCTTGATCCCTATTATTCTGTAGAGCTTACTCGCATGCTATCTTTTAAGTATATCCTCTCGGTCCTATTCTCAATCTTAGTTCTGTTGCAAACCCCATAAGGAGTATGACTCGCCTGTTTGTGATTTATAGTTGGGGTGAAGATGTCCATTAAGATGACCAAACTATTTGGGCTTTATGGGATATGGGTCATGGTTGATAAACTTACGAAAAGCACCCATTTCATTCCAGTAAAGAACAAGAGGACTGTATCAGGTTTAGCATCTGTTTATCTTCGAGAGATAGTGCGATTGCATGGAGTTCCTTCCAGCATAGTTAGCAGTCGTGACCCAATCTTCACTAGCCAGTTCTGGAATAGTTTGCAAGAAGCAATGGGTACGCGATTGAATCTGAGTACAGCCTATCACCCCCAGACGGATGGCCAAACCGAAAGGGTGAATAGAGTGCTAGAAGATCTTTTGAGGCTTTGTGTTCTTGACTTTGGTGGTACTTGGGAAGACCACCTTCCTCTTGTAGAGTTTGCTTATAATAACAGCTACCAAGCAAGCATATTAATGACACCATTCGAAGCTTCGTATGGGAGGCCGAGCAAGTCACCAACATGTTGGTGGGAGACGATGGATAAGCTTATACTTGGGCCCGATACGATACGGGACACATCCGAGAAAGTTGAATTGGTGAGAAGACGGATGAAAGCGGCCCAAGACCGACAGAAATCCTATGCTGACAAGCGAAGGACAGATTTAGAATTCGAAGTTGGAGATATGGTTTTCGTGAAGGTTTCTCCTTTGCGAAACGTGGTTCGTTTTGGAGAAGTTGGAAAGATAGCACCAAGGTTCGTAGGACCCTTCCCTATCATAGAGAGAATTGGGAAGACGGCCTATAAGGTGGAATTGCCCGAGAAGCTGGCCGGAGTGCATAATGTTTTTCACGACTCGCATCTCCGAAAGTGCCCACATGAGTCAGCCGAGGTAGTTGAGCCTAGCATTCTTGACGACACGGAGGTATAGAAAGAGGCGACCTTGAGGCGAGCTCTGATTCGTATCTTGGGAACGGAGATCAAGAAGCCGAGGAATCGAGAAGTCAAGTTAGTAAAGTGAAGCCGAAGAGGATGCAACTTGGGAAACCGAGGAGAAGATGCGCGCGCTTCACTCATTTCTTTTTGAGGATACATTTTCAATCTCTTTTCCTAGTTGGTATATCTTTCCTTTGCTATCCATGTTTATCTTGTTTTGTAAATCTGGTCATGAGAACCTTAGGTAGAAACCCTTGGCTGAAACATGTATTTGAAACATGTTATGCTTGATGTTTGCCAGTGGTTGCAAGTGTTTGCAAGTGGATACTCGTGGATGCATGATACACGTTAGGCACTAAGATCGGCTCACACACTTTCATACCGCATATGCATGAGTGTTTATGCTTATTCATGGATGAAACTTGTATGCTATCACGTGGATGTTGCACATGGATGAATGTTATGTGCACTCATGTAGAGATTATGAATTATGTTAGGAATTTGCATACATATGGACTCATTTCACTAACATGTTTTGCATTAAGGAGGTTTACTGAATCAGTAACCACCTGATTTTCGCATTAGATAAGTACATATACACACACCTTTGCATATGATCATACAGCATTTAGAATCCTTTAAGGACAATGACTGCATGTGGATGATGTTTTGAGTAGATGGACGATGGATGGTAGGATATGTTCTTCCTAACTTGAAGATTTCGGGGACGAAATCCTTTAAGGAGGGGAGAATGTAACAACCCGGATTTTTAAATAACATGTTATAACATAAATCAAGGAAGAATTAAATGATAAAATCTGAATCAAGGGAAACGGGCTGTGCCATTGCGTTCGTCTCAGAAAAATACGCGAAATAGAGTCCGAGTTTTCGAAAAACGGAGTCCGTATGACCAAGTTATGGCCCAATGAAGTTTTCAGAAAATTCCAAGCCCGAAAACAGTTCAAATTCGAATACAGATTCGAATTGCAATCTGCCTCCCGCCCCAGGCAGGGTCGACACCAGTGTCGACCCCCCCAATGGGTCGACACCCATGTCGACCCAGGGGTCGACACCCATGTCGACCCAGGGGTCGACCCCCCCTGTCGGACCAATTTTTCTGGTGCACCATTTTGACATGTTGGGTCTTGTTCTGGAAGTTTCTGACGGGAGTTGATGGCTCAGATTCGATTTAGGGTTAATCCTATGGTCTAAACTACCCCTAATCTCTATAAAAAGACCCCTAGACCTAGCCTAAACCCTCATTAATCATTCCTACAACTAAATGCTGCCAAAATGTTTCTTGAGCATGGCCTCCATCTTCATATCATGGCCTCCATCCTCTTCATGAAAGTTTGAGTGTCCTAAGCTAGTAAAAGAGCCACCTTTCTTCATCAAAACAAGGATCTTTCTTCATACAAATCAAAGGAGCTTCTTGTTCTCAAGACAACTTGGAGCTTGTATTCATTTGGGGTTTTTAGAGTTGCTAGTGGCTTCGTCTCAATCTTATTTTATTTCATAGATCTTCATAGCATTGTAAGCCCTATACTACTCTTAGATTCTAACTATGAAGTTAAATATGACATGTTGCAAGTTTGAGTTTGGGCCTAAGTATGATATGTGCTTTGATTCTATCATGTTATGCATAGATTTATTCTATGCATGTTTGTAAAGTTATCACCTTGACCTTGTGGGCTAAAAGCAATAAGCTTTATGTTGAAATGTTGCATTATGCAACATGAGAACTCTCATAACCTTTATGATAACTTGCATATAATGTTATATGCGAACTTCTAGTCATCATTCTATGTCATCTAGGACCATGTATCACCTATTCGCTAAGTTTGAATGTTATGCATGTTTTGAGGCTTATAATGTAATATGCAAGTTTATGATCTCTCATAAACCTTATGTTATCTTGCATATGATGTTATATGCGAATCACTAGCTATCATCCTATGTCATTTATGATCATGTTTCACCTATTTGCTAAAGTTTGATATCATGCATGTTTTGAGGCTTATAATGTAATATGCAAGTTTATGAACACATTTGCCTCATATGCCACCATGTTTAACTTGTGGCCAAAGCACCCTTATGCTATTATGCATGCTTGTGGCCAAATTACCCTTATGCTATTTGATATGTATGAGGCCAAGTCACCTTTTATGCCATCATACATGTTGAGGCCATATGCTAGTATGTTGAACACCTTTGCCTCAAATATCACCATGTTTAATTTGTGATAGACTTTACCACCTTACGCCCACCTTGTCATACCATTATGTTCCCTCTTTAATCTATTTGCGTTGATGCGAATTTACGTACGATGGGAATACGTTATGGGTAGTTGGGAAAACTTAAATAACATGAAAGCATGACTTGAAAATATGACATGAAAGTTTGACATGTGTTTATGCTTGAAACATGAACGTGGACATGACACGTAGAAAACATGAAAGTGGCCAACTCGAGGTTGGGTTGAGTTTGTAGCATAAATCTACCCGGAACTGACCGGCTTAACTAGTGGCTACAAACAATAGGACCCAATGTGAGTAGTTGGTCATATCGCACTTAAAACCCGAGGTTAGACTAGGTTGTGGTGTAAAGCTACCCGGACCCGCCCGGCTTAACTAGTAACCACAACAAAGTCTAATGTGAGAGGTTGGGGTGCATTAAGTTAATTAATGCCACATGGTAGGGTTAAAACATGGACTACTTGAATACTTAACCAATTAAACACGATGGATTGGTAGGGTTAAGTCATGGACTACTTGAATAAACTTAACCAGTTGAACACGATGTATTGATAGGGTTAAGTCATGAACTGCTTGGACACACTTGACCGACTCAATACATGGTTAGGATAGGGTTAACCACACTTAACCCGTTTAAAACCCTAGTTACGTGGTCCTTTTCAGCAGTAACCAACTCGGGAGTATCTGGATACCCTGGACTAGGCTAGGGTGGGGCACGATTACTGACTGATTGTAAGAGACCAAAAGAGACGGCTGAATGGTGCACCGGTTGTTCAGGCGGACCATGGTCGTGCACATTAAGTCCGGAGTTGAACATGGGCACCGGTAGGTTTAGACTGTGCATACTTGAATTGTGTCTGTGGTTTACACCTTAGGGCTGGATACACCCTAGGGTGGACCTTGCAAAGTTAACTACATTCCATGATTAAGCCGTATGACACCGATACACGACGAGTTAGGCTTATAGGGAGCCGATCGACTAGACCGAGTAGTTGGACCTCGATTTAGGTCATCTCATGATGTGGGCCAGCTTTCGGCCAAGGGATCATTTCTTGTTTATACTTGACATGGATTGGAATACTAGTACACACCTGGTGCAACTTAACCTTGTATATGCGACGCCACACTTGATCTATCTTGTTAACTTTTCACCATGCCAGTTATCACCCTACATCTCCTCTCTGTTTTACATGTTCAGTTAACTTTATTAGTTTTTATACTAATAGTAGATAGGACTTACCAGTCTTTTTGACTGACCCGTTTTCTTTCGCCTCTTTTCTTCCGTTCCCCCCTAGGTTTGCAGGGTGGGAACACTGTTACCTAGCTGGATCTTTAGCTGCTTTTCTGGATAGCTCATGTTTGGTTTGGACTTGAGCATGCTATGGCTTTATCCTACTTTGGGGATAGTTACTTTATGTTCTTTTCAGTTTTCAGGTTATGTTCTAGACTTTGTTTTGTGGAAAAATAATGACCAAGTACTTTGATGTAACTTGACTATGGTTTTGAAATGTTAGTTTTATCCGCTGCTTTACTGCTCTGTTTTACTTATATGTTTTGTCTTGTGATATCTGCATGCATGTTTACCTCGTTTAACGCCCCTCCAAAGCTAGTGTCCTTGCAAGAGTGGCACTGGCGGAGGTGGGGTGTTACATTTTATGATCATCTGTATTGATTTCTGAGCTATATAGTATCGAAGTTTGTAACAATCCACCTAGAACATGCCAGAATCCGACCTAGAACAGGTCCATCGGAACTTAGAGTTGCTCTAAATAGGCTGTTGGTTTTCTATAAGAAATAAACTAGTAGAGCCAAACTATAATGAAATCATATCTCATAAGGGAAGGAACAAAGTATGATAATAAAATAGATGTGCTATATCATAAAATCATTATGATGTCAAACTTTATCAATATCATAATGTCTTAGGTACAAAGTCAAAGGTACATCAAAATACTAAATGTCATAAAAGAGTAAATAATATAATATCCGCCATCGTCAATCCCTTCATCCATTAGCATGCTCCTCAAGGACATCCTATCTAACTTGTGTTGTTAAAAGGAGGAAGAGGGTCAGAACAACCGTTCTGGTGAATAAAATCTTTAAGTTAAAAAATTCTCTTTTCCTATACTTGGACAGTATAAAACTGTAAAAAATATGTCTAAGCAATATCGTAGATTTATAAACTTATTTGTCTAAAGGAATTATATAGAGAAAAGTGGCAAACCCTTCAGGCAGTTAAGGCCATCAAAATAGAGGTGGATTCCAACTAATACCCTAGGGTAGATACCCACTGTTAATTAAGACCTAATAGTAGACATATGAATACATATAAATACTCTTAAGTTAGTGTAAGAGATAGTAATCATCCATTTAAGTCTGGGTTTAGGTAGACACTAAGCCATTTAAAACCCTTCCAGTGGTCCTTCAGTATTATCTACCTAAAACTAAATGCGAACTCCTAGCCACTTAAGACTTCCTTTAAATAGGCTCTTTCCCTCCTCTTTTTGTGTGAAACTCTTATGAGCCCATCTACTAGGTGGACCCTCATCATAGGTACCTGGTGGAAAACTTTCGGAGAACTATCTAACTAATTATAGGATGATTTATTCCCTTAATTTAAAAAATCAATTTGAGAAAGGAGGTCCTATTAATCACTTAATACTTAATAAGGGTGGGCCATATAACCACAACTCGACTCCTAAGGATAAATTCATTGGGAGAGGGGCGAGTCCAACCACTTAAGACTCTTATAAAGTGGTTCATCCACTTAAGACTTTCTCTCGACTTAGACCTATTATTAGACTAAAAATGACACTAACACCCAAAAGACTAGATTTCGTAGAGATCAGTAAAGAAAGATAGGTTAAAAATGAGGAAAAGCAAGCAAACACACGAGATTCATAGTGGCTCGGCGTTAACGAGCCTACGTCCACTTTATAATTCTTATATTCAGCAAAGAATTACAAGAGTAATGCTTAGAATCTTTCAAACACTCAAATTACAATTGTTTCCTTTATAGAACGTTGAAATTCACTCTGAAATCACCGAATTGGGCACAGGTCGAATGACAATGGAGGCCGTATATGGAGCTTTCAGATATTCAAGTGGCAAAAAGTCCTCTTTTTCTTTCTCTGGTTCATATATTTATAAGGTCAGGTTGAATGATTTTGGCAGGAACAATTATGAGAGGTGGTAACATTTCTGGGTTTCTAGTTAGTTCGTGATAACGACTCGAATGGGACATGGGTCGTGGTCATGTGGCATCATCCCCATTCAAACAGGGGTTAATGGAGATAGTGGGAAGTTGCTCCAAGTAGTACAGAAGTCGGAGTCGGGTCGAGTTGATCCCGTTCGACACGAGGCCCCCTTTTCATTGTTCGATCCAGACCTCTCAATCTTGTTCGACCCGTGCTACTATCCTGTTGCTTTTCTACCTTATTTGGGTTGAGAGTTGAAGAACTAACCGACTCGACTTATTTGTGACTCAACCTGATCTCTTGCTCTAGAAAGGATACAACTGTTGTGTATCTAACGCACATAGTCATGATCGCTCAAATGTTGGGTGGCCTTCGCAAGGCAGGCTAACATTTTGCCCTCCAAAGTATCTCTCATCGTAGATGAGGCATGCTTTGAAATCAGTAGTCCAAGTTCTCACGAATAGACAATGGTCAACAGTCGTGTTTCTTCGTGGAGTCGTAATCTTTGGTTCTTGTATATAATGTATAAATAGGAGTTTGTACTCACACTCGCCTTTGTTACAACTGGTATCCCGAAATCTTCAACTGGGGCATAGACAGATTCACAGGTAAATACCCCAAACTTTGTCGAACCAAAAGTTTTAAGATATCACTTGAGTCATGCTAACTCATTGGTTCACATGATCCGTGAAATGGTTGTTAAGAAAATCTTTCTATTTCCTTTGACTTTCTGATTTGTTAACCTTCTTTCGGCTCGGGTCGAGTGGTACGCTGTGTTTTGGTTTGAAAAAATTAGAGCCTATGATTATTCGACCTGAATAGCTTCGTGCGCCTCTTATGTTTGTCTAGTGGATCAGGGTCGATCCATCTTTTTAGGGAATTCGAACAATCTTTTCTTTACACTGTATAAAAGCTAACAAATCATCTTAGCTCTCTTATTTTACTTTATCCCTTCACTATTTAACTAATTCCAGCTCGCAAACCCTAGTTCTTCATTCCTTGCAAAACCCTATCAACTCTCGAATGCAATATGTATGTGGGCTTTGAATCATTGAATTCGTTATTTAATTCGAAGTTTAAAATGAATTCAGGTCATAAGCTCGTCAAATCCCGTCATTGGCCACCGTGGCTTTGATATTTCAAAACTTGGGGTCGTCACCAACAACGTCACAGTTGTCACTAGTGGCAATCTCCATGCTTCTGTTCCCCAGGCGGTATTAGAGGCATCTCTGGGTGATTCCAATCTTCATTCTGATGTGATGGAGGAGATGAGGGAAGGGAACGGGGTTTGAAACTTTAAAGGAAGAAGGGAAGAAAAACAATCGGGTTTGGATCTACGGGTGGCTGGAGTAAGGATTTTAAAGGGATATGAGTTTCACAAGCATCGTGGGGTCGGTAAGAGTTATTTCGATCCAAAGCTGATTTGACCAAGGGTATTCGACCCACGAGTTTTTACCTGATCCTTATGCAGTTAATACAATTCTTTCATACTTCTGCATATATCAAACTTAGCGAATAAGTGGGCTATAACGGCTGCAATCCATCATGTATGTATATGTATAACTGGACCAAAGCTAATTTACCATACAATCTCGTGAACCATTAGAATAGGCCCCTTCGGGATTTGGAGTTTAAAATAGCAATGCATACTTACTTGGAAATTCAGGACATAAGGACATAAATTTTCTGAACATTATGATGCATATCAAACAACAACATGCTTTTACTAATTCTTTTATATTTCAATGCACCCGCATTGCACATACTAGCACACACACATAGGGGGCACATGCTACTTTACTCTAATCTTCGATGTTTCTTGGATAGTACAACAAGCATGTCTAGAAGATATCCGACAAGATATTCTGAGTCCAAGAAAGGAAAGCCTCCAGAGTCGTCTACTAATCCTGACATTCCTCCCTCAAATTCTAATTCAAACAGTTCTAACCTAGAATTTGAAGTCAATCTCCACGAAGATGTAGAATCATCCGATGAAAGGACGTCTATGGACGAAGAGTTAGGAGGAGTGGAAGACAATCGAGCTCCCGATACTTTTAGCCATGCGATTTTCCTGCAGCAGCCCCCTGACTCATGGGTACTACTATCGATGAATCAAGACTCTGACGATTATGTTTAAAGCATGGGATATCTTAGGATGAGGTCCGTGTTGCCGAAGGAATCCTATATAGGACTCACAATCCTCCACAAGGGTATATGGCAATAAGCCGGCTAATGTGCTCGGTCTGGGATATTCCTCCGTTACTTCCGTTTACTCCATTTCCACCATTTGTCATTGATTTTATAAGACAATTAAGAATAGCTCATATGCAGCTCCATCTCACAGCCTACTCATACTTGTTCACTTTGTACATTGCATACCTAGAGGTTCTAAATGTCGAACAAACCTTCGAGGACATAACTTTTTTCTACCACTTCAAGCACCGAAATTTTGAAACCCCTTCCATTCTTTATTTCGAATCTGGTCCAAAAAGGAATATTATCATTGAAGGGTTCAACAATGAGGATGACATCAGGCCCAACTGGTTCTACATTCGACATTAACCCGGGTGCGCCAGGAGGTGGCTCCAATCTAGTGAGTTTCAGATCTTAACTTTCTCGCTCCAACTTAACTTGCAAATTATCTAACCTTTCTTTCTTATTTCCAGTTCCCAATCTAAAGAAATCACAAGGCCAAGTGTATCAAGATCATCTGAACACTTTGTTGAATGCTGAGCCAGCTTTACTTAGCGTCAAAGCTGTTTAATAGACCAATATCTTCATTAACACTGTTTTCTTAGACCAGAATGAAGCATTGAGCTTGGTGGAGGCTGAGGTCGAAGCTTTGGAGGTGCCTATCTCAGTTGAGCCAATCTAGATGGTTCCTTCTCCTAGTGCAAAGGTTTCAACTGAGCCCTCTGGATCAATCTCGATGGATATGACTTCCTATTCAATTATTGATCTGGAAGATCCCTCATCTGGGAAGACTAGGAGAAAAAAGCACATCCTTATGGAGATCGAGAAAGAGGAGCAATGGAAGCTTAGAGAGATCAAGAAATCCAAGATTTCCGCCAAGCCTTAGTGAACTTTTTCTTTTACTTGATAGTGTACTTTCCAATGGCCTAGTGTGGTTGTTGCGAGTGTGGCCCTCGTGTTTTTGTTATGTTGTCTTGTACAAACCTGTTGTCTTGTACAAAACTGCATTCCATAAATAAAGCAAGGTTCCTGCAATATCACATATTTGCAAGCTTATTACATATTTCAATCAAAATACCTGCAGTCAAGGCATTACCAAACTAAGCAGTAAACTGTGAATCACATCACAATTAGCTGAAGGTTTCAATTTAACATACTCACAATAAAAAGTATTATTAAACTAATTAATAAACAATAAATCATATTGTAGTCAACCAAGAGGTGTGATGTGTATGTATATACCCCAATCAATTTTGAATAAGATGTCCAGTCAGTGGCCTGTTCAAGATTGATTAGTAATGACATGTCATTGCCCCTAATATCAATGGGGACTCCGAGCTCGGTTCGTATTCATGCCCTCATGCCTTCCATGAGATAAGTCCCAAGTCTCTTGGATACTTTCGATCAAGGCATTTTATACTCTCCCGTCGTAAGTCCAGGTTAGAGTTATGGATTATGGCAGTCTCAAATTGCAGTGCACCATTTCACGCCTACCTCGTTTTTATACTCACTCCCAAATCAAGAGAGTTTGAGTTATTTGTGCGAATAGTCACGTCATTCGCTTCGGCATTCCATCTACACTTTAAGTCTCAAATTGGGAATTTTCCGGTTCGAGTGTTGATATCGAACTCGAATTTAGTCCATACTCTACGAACTCGAATTTAGTCCGTACTCTATTTCAAACTTTAAGGAACGGAGTTGGTCGAGCCAGTGATCAAGTCATATTAGCCTAGGCATTTTCCCTTTGCCCCCAAATCAAGGGTGGAGGTTGCCGTCGGGGATGTTCAGATCACACCTCCATCTCTTATACTGACCCCGTCGAATCGTGGGGAAGAGTTGATACAATGTCTGGGTGTTGTATTCTCATTTTGGTCTGTAAAGTGAGAGTAACCATGCCAAGGTCAGTATCAAGCTCGGTTTTAGTCAGTCTACGTCCGATCAACCGCAGACTTGAGTCTGCTTGTCAAGACATGAGCAAGTGAACATTGTTAGGGGGTTGTCCCTTTCATTCAAGTTTAGCACAAATCGGTCATATCACAACACTTAACCAAATACATCAATAGACATAGAGCATGGAAAGAGCTTCAAACACATGTGATATCTTCATAAACACAAGAGATAGAGAAATAAATACAGTAAATTACATGGGATAGACAATATTTTTATAGTGGTTCGGTTAAATCCTATCCTAGGTCCACTTTATAATCTCTTATTTATATTGACCAAATAGGTTTGGGCAAGTCATGCCTCGTTACATAGTCTGAAAAACAAAAGAAAATTACATGCTTAAGTCAAGTAGTGCCATAGATGCTTAGCATTCCATGCTCTTCGAAGATGATCGCCATCAACGGTCGTTAGCCAGAAAGCTCCATTATCAATCCTCCAATGAATGATGTGCGGTCCTTCCCATTTCGATCCCATGAAAACTAGGGTCAAGAAGACACGCTTCAGTACCAGGTTGCCAGGCTCAAAATTCCTTGGCTGAACTCTTCGATTGTAATATTGGGCATCCTGATGTCTATGCTCCAAAGCTCGTAAGTCCGCCTCGTCTCTCTTCTCATCGATCATATCCAATGACTCAAGAAGAAGAGATTTATTAGTCAAAGGGTCATAATAGGTTGTCCGATGAGATAGGACTTCAAGCTCTACTGAAACGACTGCTTCTGAGCCATAGGAGAGTGTGAAAGGAGTATGGACAGTCGCTGATTTGTAGGTTGTTTGGTATGCCCACAGAGCCAGCGGTAATTCATCGAACCACTTGGCATTCGCTTGCTCCAATCTCTTTTTTAGAATGGATTTGATGATCTTGTTCACCGCTTCTACTTGTCCATTCGATTGCGGGTGTGCAACGGTTGTATTCCTCTTCTCAATACGATATCTTCGGTGAAAATCTTTGAATTCTATACTATCAAATTGGGTCCTATTGTCAGTTATGATGGTTTTGGGAACTCCAAATCGACATATGATATTCCAGACAATGAAGTTGATCACCCACTTTGTCGTGATTGTGGTTAGTTGTTCAGCTTTTGCCCACTTCGTAAAGTAGTCCATAGCCACGATTGCGTTCTAGGCTTCGCCTTTGGAAAGGGGAAGACTTCCAATGAAGTCTACTCCCCATACGGCAAACGACCCCAGACTCGCCATTGATGTGAGTTGATTGGGCGAAGCTCTAGAAATCTTAGCAAACTTTTGGCACTTGTCACAGCGTCGCGAATAGTCAACCGCATCATGATTTATGGCAGGCTAGAAATAATCATACTGTAGTATCTTCTTTGCCAAAGTTTGCCCTTTAGTGTGGTCACCACAGTCGCCTTTATGCACCTCTCTTAGCACACGTTTGGTGTCGCCATGGGAAATGCACCAGAGCAAAGGAACCGAGAACCCCCTTTGGTAAAGCATGTCGAGCTGCATAACATGTCTCGATGCCTTGCGAACGATGGTGCGTCTTTCATTCTTTCTTTTTGGCAAGGTCCCATGCTGTAGAAAATTCTTTATGGAGGTCATCCAGGACTCTCTTTTAGGTTGAGCCTCAAACACTAGGTCAACTTCCATCTAATCAATGCTTGGGGAATTAAGTGTCTCAATCAGGACGATTTTCATTTCTTCTGGGTCGTCGAAGCTTTAAAGTTTGGCTTGCTTGTTAGCCTTTTGATTTTTTGCTCGCGAGATATGGGAAACACCGTAATACTTCATGTTATCCAACAGTTCCTTGACCAGTTCCAAGTAAGCTGTGAGTCGTGTTCCCTTTGTTTGAAACTCCTTCTGAACCTGAAACACAACAATTTGAGGGTCGCACAAAATGTCCAATGCAACCACCTCTAGTTCTTTCTTGAGTCTCAACCCAACAATTAGGGCCTCGTACTCTAAATCATTGTTGGTAGCAGGAAAGTTAAGCCTCAAGGCATAATAGATTGATCGTCCCTTAGGAGTTACCAAAATTATCGCGGCACCAAAATGTCGATCAATGCGGGATCCATTTGTAAATAATTTCCAAACACCCGACCTTATTATGGGTTCTGGAGGGCTAGCTTCATCATCCGACACATCTTATTTGGGAATTGTGAACCCACTGTGAAGTCCGCCAATGCTTGCCCATGAATGGATTTCCTTGAAAGGAAAGTGAGATCAAACTGACTCAGTTCAAAATTCCACTTAAGCAGTCTTCCAAACACCTCAGGTCGTTGAAGGACCTGTCGTAACAGCTGGTCAATATATATTATGATTGGATGAGCTTGGAAGTAGTGGAGGAGCTTTCTCGAAGCGATTAATAGGCTATAAGCAAGCTTCTCGGTATTCGGGTAATTGCGCTCGACTGCTGCCAACTTCTTACTTACAAAGTATACTGGTCTATGGACTCTATCCTCCTCACGGACAAGTGCTGAACTAATTGCATGCGATGATACCGCTAAGTATATGAACAAATATTCATGATCTATTGGCTTGGACTACATTGGGGGTTTCTCCAGATGGTATAACAAATTATGGAAGGCTTTAACACAATTTGGGGTCCATTAAAAATGGTGCTCCCTCCGCTTTATAAAGCCAAAGAAGGGAATGCACTTATCTGTGTCCCTAGATATAAACCTACTCAAATCTTCAACCTTTCCCGCCAAGATCTGTACATCCATGATTCTTCACGGTTCTCAAATGTCCCTTATTGCCTCAATCTGGTCCGGATCGATTTCAATCCAGCGAGAATTAACTATAAAACCAAAAAATTTCCCTAAGCATTGCCAAAAGAGCATTTCAAAGGAATGAGTTTCATCCCGTTATATCAGAGGATATTGAACATCTCTGCCAAATCTGAAATGTGATTGGCCAACTGTTTGGATTCCACTAGCATGTCATCCACATATACCTCCATGGATTTTCCATTCTGATTATGGAACATGCGATTCACTAGATGTTGGTATGTCACCTCTTCAGTCCGAAAGGCATCACTACATAACAGAATAGCCCAAGGTCTGTGATAAAACTCGTATGCTTCTGGTATAGCACATGCATTGGAATCCGGTTGTATCCAGAAATATGCATCCATAAATGAAAGAAGTTCATGTCCGGCCATCGAATCTACCAACTGGTTGATCCTTGGAAGCAGAAAGCTGTTTTTCAAGAAAGCCTTATTCAAGACTGAAAAATTGATGCATGTTCGCCATTTCCGTTGGCCTACTTTACAAGGATTGGGTTTGATATCCAGTCAGGATATGTTGCATCTCAAATAAAGCCATTACTTTCTAGCTTTTCAACTTCCTCCTTCAAAGCTGCAGACCTCTCCAGGCCAAGCATACTTCTTTAATGTTTGACCGGGACACTCATTGGGTTGATGTTTAGCAAGTGGCTCATGATAGATGGAGAAATCCCATATATGTCAGCATGGGTCCATGCAAATACGTCTAGATTGGCTCATAAGAAGTTTATCAATTCCCTCATCTGAAGGGGTCTAGATGGGATCCGATTTTCAAGACCTTGGTCGGGTCATATCATCAATGAGAATATCCACAATTGTCTCATTTGGTGTCGCTCTTCTGCATCCTAGTTCCTCGTCATCTCTGGGATTGATATCTTCAAACAGATAATCGAGGGACTTTGGCCGGGATGTCCCTACTACTTGCTATGCAGATGCATCCTTGACAGGAGGGGAGACATCCTTGGGCTCTACACCAACTCCACTATGAATTTTTTCCACTTTGTTAGGTAATATGCTCTTCCAGTTACTTTTTCCCCACAGACCATCACTACTCCAGCTTCCGTAGGGAATTTCAATAGCAAACACCTCGGTGCGATGTAGTTTCTAAACTCTGCCAGGGCCGACTGGCCCAAAATTGCGTTATATGTGGATTCAATATCCAAGAAGAGGAATGGGTGGATGTGAACTCTCCTGCAATCCCATTCACCAAGTTCCACTAGTAGGTCGACCACTCCCAGTGGTGAAGTTGTTGATCCATTGAAACCGTGAATCCATCCTGTATATGGTGTCAAGTCTCTGACTTCCATCTTCATTTGGTTGAAAGCTTTCTTGAACAAAATGTTGGTGGGGTTCCCACAATCAATGAGGACCTTCTGCACTGTTGTTGGGCCAACGATGGTTGATATCACCAGGGGATTAGTACTTGGAGTTTCTACTCCACCACCGTCTTGGTTGTGGAAAACGATGTCGTCCATCATCGTTTTCTGTTGCCTAACTGGTACGACATCCTCGGGGACACTACATTACCCCCACATCTAAATGTTTGGCAGCATTGAGGATTGTTACATTGTTCTCGTACCGAATCCCTTCGGATGTGGTCCTCCACAACTGTATTATTCACGATTCCTTTCACTTTCTACTGAGCAGTAGCTCTAGGACCTGCTTGGCCTTGATTCGGGGCCGAGCCTCCGTGCCTCTGTCAATTGAGACCACTTTGTATTCATCAAGTTTCCCTTCTCATAGCAGCTTTTCTATCACATCTCTTTATGATGACAATCATTTGTTGAATGACCGAAAGTTTCATGAAACAAATAGAACTTTCCTGTTTTGCGCTCTTTTTATGTCGACTCTCTCGGAGGTGGCTTTTTGTATTGCATCACATTGCACGTGTCCAAATAAATATTCTCCATGGTATCATTCAATGGCCTATAGCTCTTAAAGAATTAGAATTGGGGTCTTTTCTTAGAATCACCCCTTTAATTCTTGTTTTTTCAATTTCCATTCTTACCTCGACAACCACCTTCTTCATTCTGATTGCCAACATTAACTTTAACCTTGCCAGAGCTGTCGCTAGATTGTCTAACAGCAACATTGCTTTGGATCTCCTCTCTTACGACCTCGCTAGCCCTCCTCTTCCGGTTTAGGTATACATCCTCCTGCCGTAGACGTATATTCGTTTTCTCGTAGAATAACTCCATGGTTTTAACAGCTCGAAAATTTCTGATCCTGATTATCGATACTAATACATATCCTATATCACATATCGACAAATCAAGCACCAGAAATTACCAGATCGTTAATAAAAAGAAATTAGAGGGTGAGAAATAGAAAGAAAGTTAGAATATAAGAAAAAAGAAGAAAATAATACAACAGAATTATAAAACACCAATTACTTGTTTTCTATGCACATATACATTAGTTCAAGAATTTTAAACCATCAACAAATGTATATATATATATATATGGAATTTTTTATAATATTTTTCTGATATATAAATCTTATTTAATTTATTGTATAATTTATATATTATAGATCATAGAATTAGTCCAAAAACTGGGTCGTTACATTCTAAACCCCTTAAAAGAATTTCGTCCTTGAAAGTAAAGGGTAACGAGGAGATCTCAGTTATAACTAAAAACATTTACTGATATAAATATATAAGCTATATACCAATGATCATAGCAATCAGAGCATACAATACACACAAGTTATCTACCAAACATCCACAGCAAACAAAACATATAATACACACATCAGCGATTTGCTATCAATCACAGTCATTTTCATTAAAGAAATATCTGTTATCATAGTTGGAAAATATTTCCATTTCATACTCATGCATTAATATTCTTCCACATTCATCAGTTCCCGACTGTAAATTGGTAAGAAAATAATCCTCTGAGTATTAATCACGAAGATCGAAATCAACATCAAATCAATAATCTACAAATCATTTAACTTAACCAATCTCTAATTAGGTTAAAATTTCTTGACTCCATATCTTAATTCCTTATCAACCCATATTGCCCTATTTTCCAATTGAAATTATCCTTGATTACATTCGGAAAATAAATTCCAAATCTTGTCTACTTTATTAATTTGAATCAAACCTGTTCAAACATATTTATCTGCTTCAAATTCTCTTTTTAAACTCCAATCCAAGTTAATTATATTCAACTTAACTTAACTATTTTAATCTTGTTCCAGTTGAATTTTCCAATTCTAGAATCCTAACTCCTGGGTTTTTTTCAAAACGGTTTGAAATCGCGTATTTCTATTCCATTATAAATTCAAAATCTTTGAATTTTTCAAAAACATTTTGTTTTTCTCAAGCACTTTTCTAGTTTGTCTTATTCGTATATTTCATTCTTATATGAATCTAATTCGGTTCATTATATAACCATTTCAATTTTTATAATCTTATTTGATTATAATAATAACAACCATATATAACAATAATTTCAAAAAATTCTTCCTTTTATATCAAAATATAATTTTGAGTAAAATTATATCATTTACCCATCTTTTAAAACAATATTGTGTTGATTTACTCTGTTCAAGAGTTTAGAAACACTTTTTGATTTAGTGTTCGACCACTATATCGACCAGAATTCATAAACCACTCAATAAACCAATCAACACAATATGAAACAGTTTTTATATTAATTAACAAACACGCGCTCATAGATATATACACTCGAACTCAATATAGGGTATTACTAACCCCATCTTTATCGAGGTACGCCACAGAGCCAAGGTAATTTCTAAACCATTGCTCCGATACCAACTGTAATGGCCCGAAAATTTCTGATCCTGATTATCGATGCTAATACATACCCGATATTACATATTGACTAATCAAGCCCCCTAAATTACCAGATCGTTAATAGAAAGAAGTTAGAGGGTGAGAAATAGAAAGAAAGAAAGCTGGAATAGAAGAAAAAAGAAGAACATAACATAACAGAACGATAAAACACCAATTATTTGTTTTATATGTACATATACATTACTTCAAGAATATTAAACTATCAATACATATATATATGGATTTTTTCTAATATTTTCCTAATATATAGATCTTATTTAATTTAGTTTAATTACCAGTATAGTCTATATATTATATATTATAGAATTAGTCCGAAAACCGGGTCGTTATAGTGGTCGTAGGTGGTTTACCTTCCAAACTCAGAATCTTTGTCAACCCTATCAATCACTGCCATTGGGACAGTTTCTGGGTTAGGGTTGTTCACTTCCGTGACAGTCGTATTAAAGCGATCCAAGTGTTGCCTCAATGTTTCTCTAGGGGCTTGTTATACTATCGAAAGCTCTGTGATGCTCTTTGATTTTAGTGTATGCAGTCGGAATTGGTTCAGAAACTTCTCTCTGAGGTATTTGAAATTAGGAACTGATCGAGGAGGGATTCTACTAAACCATAGCATAGAAATCCCCTCAAGATATATAGAAAAAGCTATGCAGGAAACGGCGTCGGGAACCACTGCGACATTCATACATCAAGAGTAACGCATCAGGGGATGTCATGGATCAGTTTTACCTGAATAGTTTCCCATCATAGGTAAGTTAAACCATCTCGGAAATTGCGCTTCAAAGATATCATCTGTAAAAGGCGTGTAGCTGCGGTCTATGCCCCTATCTTCATTCGTGTATCCTCGACTACCATTCATTATTTGATGCACCATCGCAGCTATTTATGCACTAGTTAAAGATGGTTCTAGATCGATGCTCTCAGCTCCTCGTTATGCTTCTGCCTCCGTCTCAGGCAGCGTCACTAGATTCATTGTCCGAGAAGAGCTTGCCTACACCTTATGATTCCGGTCAATCATAGGACGAGTGGGCGGCAGCACAGGAGCATGAGTGGTTTGGAAAGTTCCTTGATCCCGAGGAAGTATGTGTGATCTATGCATCGACATGAGCACAGTTTCTGCTAGGCTAGGGTCCTTGGGGCCAAGCCGGATTGCAACATTTTCTTGCGAACCCAACAAACTGAATCAGAGTTGTCAAAGGTTTTCAAGCCTCTCGTAAGGCCTCTTCTGAAGTAGTGGTCGCTCATTCTTCTCTTCTGAGATGATCCTTCTGCTCCCTAGCGACGGAGAGGAGATGGTGTCCTTTGTCTTCGAAATTCATCCCATTGTCGGACCATTACATCTATATCATTTCAGATTGCAACACTATCATGTCTCTGAGCTTCTAAGGTTGCATTGGTCTCTTCCCACCTGGCGAACAGGCGCGCGAAATCATCTTGCAAAATAGGGGTTGGAGGAGGTTGATTAGTAGTAGTTGTACAGATCTAAGCTACCATAAAAACTCCTCGTTCGGATTGGGTCGAATTCGAACCGGGTGCACTCATCCCTTGGTCATTCGGCCCAGGATCATTTGATATTGTTATCTCAATCTGTAGCCTATTTTTTTGTTCTTCGTTGACTTCAATTCTTTAGGAAGCTTGCAGGTTCCTATCTTTCTTGGAGCCATACTAATCAAACTTGTTGAAATCACTGAAAACGCCGAGAGTGATTAAAACACAGATTATTTCTTCGGACTTGGTGACCCAAACAGTAGAAACACAATCCAAAAAGCTGAGAATCCAATTTTCTCAGTGAAAGCACCAAAATGTTAGACCAGAGAATGGCACTAACACCCAATAGACTAGATTTCGTAGAGATCAATGAAGAAACATAGATTAAAAAAGAGGAAAAGCAAGCAAACACTTGAGATTTGTAGTGGCTCGGTGTTAACGAGCCTACGTCCACTTCATAATTCATATATTTAGCAAACAATTATAAGTAAAATGCTTAGAATCTCTTATACACTCGAATTACACTTTTTTTCTTTTCTAGAATGTTGAAATTCACTCTGAAATCACCAAACTGGGCATGGGTCAAATGACAATGGCGACCGTATATAGAGCTTTCAGATATTCAAGTGGAAAAAAGTCTTCTTTCCTTTCTCTAGTTTGGATATTTATAAGGTTGGGTTGAATGATTTTGGCGGGAATAATTATGCAAGGTGGTAACATTTCCGGGTTTCTATTTGGTTAGTGGTAACAGTTCGAATTGGACATGGGTGGTGGGTCATGGCCACATGGCATCTGCCCCGTTCAAATAGGGTTTAGTGGAGATATTGGAAGCTGCTCCAAGTAGTACAGAAGCCTAAGTCGGGTCGACATGATCCCGTTCGGCCCAAGGCCCCCTTTTCACTGTTTGATCTGGAGCCCTCATTCCTGTTTAACCCGTGCTACTATCCTGTTGCTTTTCTACCTTATTTGGGTTGAGAGTTGGACAACTAACCGACTCGACTTATTTGTGACTTGACCTGATTTCTTTCTCTTGAAAGGATACAACTCTTGGGTATCTAACACAGATAAGAGTGATCACTCGAACGTTGGTCGGCCTTGTCGCTAGGCAGACTAACACCTATCATTGTATAATGGCCCACGACACTATATGTCTCATGTTAACTCACCTTCTTATAATTGTTGGTATCGGCTTGTCCAGGCAGGCTTTGTAATAACCCGGAAATCCGAGCCAGTTTAAAATTTTTATTTTGGCAATTTTAGCGAATTTTGAACATTTAAAATGAATTATTTTAAATAATATCGACGAGAAAATTTATTTTGAATATATTTAGGACGTATATATTATATACGTCGTCGTTAGAATATAAATATTTATTTATAATTATAAATAGAATTGAAAATGGCGCGGTAGTTCGATAATTCGATTTCAAACTTCAATTGAAAGTACCGGGTGCAAAACAATCCGGATTTTAGTGAAACCAAAAACATTAGGATCTAATTGATAATATCTTACGAACGAATCCGAAAAATCGAAATTTCATAGCGGGAATCAAAAGATATGTCCAGTTGAAATTTCTGAATAGTCGCTATGGAATTCAGGCCCTTAAAAATGGAAATTTTGCAAACGACCTCGGATTTCGATGAAACCACTTTTGTTGGATCCGCAGTGTCAAATTATTGCTAGATTCCAACTTTCATAATTTTTCGAATCAATATGTGAGCGTGGCAAAGGAAAACGCGTTTGACCAGTTTCGGTTGATGTTAATCGACTGGAAAATGGCCATTTTTCCAACGGTCTCGGAATTCGATGAAACTAGTTTTGTTAGGACCGTATCGTCAATACGAAGCTAGAAAATATTTTTCTGGAATTTGAAGAGTTAGTATGTGACCCCGGTAAATTGAAATGCGCGTTCAAAATCAATATATAGAGTTATATGTTGATTTTAACGGAAACTGATCGAAACGTTCGAATCGGCTTACGATACATATCCCATTGTATTCGGAATGGGGGTAATACGCTATGGGCGACAGGCGGTGGGCCTCGTTTAGAGGTCGTTTGTAAAAGTCAACTTTTTTGAAATTAAATAATAAAAAAAATCCTCCTCTCTCCCTCTTCCCTTTATTCGTTCTGCCCCCCCCTTTCTCGTTTTTCATTCGTCCAGAAATCAAAAAAAAATAAAAAAAAGAAGAAAAAGAGAACGACGGGGGGGGGGGGGGGGGTGGAACCCGCCGCCGCCACCCCTGATCGATCGCCGCCGCCTCAGAGGTGGGGCGCCACCTCCGAACCCACCCCCCTGCCCTCACGACACAGCCCCCCCCCCCTTCGAGCACCGCAACCAACCCTAGCTGCCTTCCATCGAAGCCGCCACCCACATCGGCCATCGCCCCCTCCGTCAACCGCCCCTCCGATCCCCTACCTCCTTCCTCCGCCCTCCGTGCTCCCTCTCTTCCTCTTTCTTTACCAAACCGCGGCCCCACAGCAATGACGATCGCCGCAGCCACCTGCTCGGACCAAATGCTTCCGCCACCAAGCTCCGACTACTCGTCAGCGCACCCACCCCCCTATGATAACGCCGTAAGTTTTCCTTTTTCCTTTTATTTATTTAATAAAAATCGAATTTTTTTATGAATATTATAGCTTAGGAAAAAAACCGGATTTTTAAGAAGAATATAACATTAAAAGGATTTGATTTTTAATTTAGAAAAAGGAATGGTTTTTAAAAATATAAAAACATGACTTTTATTTTAAATCAAAGCTACGATTTTTATCAAAGTAAAAGAAATATTTTTATTCGTTCATTAGCTAGGAAAAAGAAGTGATTTTTAATAATAAAAATATGATTTTTGTTTATGTAGAGAATTAAAAATATAATTTTTACATGATAGGAATATTAGATATATCATCTTTATATGTGTAGCAAAATAAAAATGTGATTTTTATAATGATGAAATTTGAAAAGGAGAAATCTTTATATTTGAAAAGGAGAAATCTTTATAGTTGAAAAGGCGAGATTTTTATATATTGAATAGCAAAGTAAAAATTCGATTTTTATATATTGAATAGCGAAGTAAAAATTCGATTTTTATACATTGAATAGCGAAGTAAAAATTCGATTTTTATATATTGAATAGCAAAGTAAAAATTCGATTTTTATATATTGAATAGCGAAGTAAAAATTCGATTTTTATATATTGAATAGCGAAGTAAAAATTCGATTTTTATATATTGAATAGCAAAGTAAAAATTCGATTTTTATATATTGAATAGCGAAGTAAAAATTCGATTTTTACATATGTAGTGAATACGGGCAACGAAAGTGACGAAAGGCGAGAACGACGAAGACTTCTACAAAGGAAGAGTCGAGATGATTGGATTAGCTATCGGTGAGAACTTCTCACCTTTTAAATTTTCTTTTTCTAGTTATATATATATATATACTAGGATGCAGACGGTGTTTAGTAGCACCCGACACCCGTCATCCACAGACCATGGATGGCTTGTTTGTTTGATTGATGTGTTGTGAAATTTGTTTGTGTTGTTGATGTGAAATTGATAATACTAATTAATGTGTTGAAAGGAAATAAAATATTTATATAGTTAAAAATACTTTATCGTTAAAAATATAATTTTTAACGTGAAAGTGAATAAATGAATATTTATAAACAAATCGGCCGATTTGTTTATATACACTGATTTGACTGATATTGATTGGGTCGATAAATTTTACACATCGCCCAACTGCACAAATAAAAATCTATGTTTGTTGATTTGAAACCCCACACGGGTATTGGGATAAAATATGACATACACTAATCCCAATAATTAGTTGTATGTCGATCGATGGATCGACGGGCTGTTATAAGCGTTAGATATCTATATTTAATGCTTATACAGTGTAGTGCACTTTGGATGATGGTTGATTATTTGTCATTGCTATTATATACATGTGTTGTATGGAATCCATATAATTAACTTTATATGGTAATTGATTGGGCCTCATTCCAATTTAGAAGATAAAGAATATTATAAAATAAAGGTTCATGTGTTGACCGTACTCATCCGTTGAGACTAGTCATGTGTTGAACGAAATATTTTAACAATAAAATTTACATCTTTATCACATATAAGATTAGAAACTAATTGGAAAATAGATAAGATGAGTGGTCTCCTGGATATTGATCTGATGTTGGTTTCGGCCTTCGGGGTTAATATTCAGGGAATCGTTCTCTTACTAATTTACGGTTGGAGTCTGATTTTAAATCAAACGATAGATACCATAATTTTTATAAAATATATTAAATAACAAAAATAGTCAGACGTGGACAGTACTCATTCGTTGAGATTAGTCATGTGTTGACAAAAATATAGATTCATTTGTTGAATAGAATAACGAAGTTATTGAAATATATAAAGCCGTGTTGATTAGAGATGCGCTATTTTGACGCGAACGATATTTATATCGATTATATTCATTTTTATAATGAATATTGAAAGGAGATAAAAATCGAATATAATAGAAAGCGAAATAGAAAATGAATTGAATTTGAATAGAATAGAAAACGAATTTGATTTGAATGGAATATATAACGAATTTGAAATGAATTGAATAGAAAACGAATTTGATTTAAATAGGAAAACGAATTTGATTTGATTTGAATAGAAAACTAATTTGATTTGATTTGAATAGAAAATGAATTTGGTTTGAATTGAATAGAAAACGAATTTGATTTGAATTGAATAGGAAAACGAATTTGATTTGAATTGAATAGAAACCGAATTGAATTGAATTGAAAAGAAAACGAATTCGAATTGAATTGAATTGAAAAGAAAATGAATTCGAATCGAATTAAAATCGATTTGAATTGAAATCAAATAGAAAGGAAAGTAAAAAGGATTTATAATAGAAAATTGAATTTTGATTTGAATTTGAAATAAAGGTTGAAATTGTTTTGAAACGAATTCAAAACTATTTATAAAATTCGTTTTAAATAGTAATCGACGAAATATATATATTATATATAGTATATATATAATATAATGGCCTGAATAGAACGCGCCGCGCCGCGGCAATTCGTGAATTTCGACCATTTATTTCAAACGGACATTACGGGAGATCCGACTGTCGGATTCTCCTAAAACCGGAACCGTTGGGTTCGTATCGAAAAGAGCTTTCTAACGAATATTAGAAATTTGAAATCTAACGGTTGGATTTGGAGATACGTCCACATCAAATTTGGAAAAGGTCGCTGTAAGTGCAGTTCGATGGCCGTTGATGGAAATCGACTGTACGGGCCTTGATAAAATTATTAAAAATAGTAATAATTTGTACAAAATCATAAGAAATGATTTGGGAAAAATTGGGGTGAAAAACTCCATATTTGAAAAGATAAAAATAGATTTTTATCGAAATGAACTAGTTTTGAACTAAAATTAAAACCCATTTATTTTTAAATAAATAAATTGGATTTTAAATGGGTTGTAAATAGAATTGAGTTGTGGGTTTATCGTGAAGGGTGTTTTACATGACACTTGTTCTTTAACCCGATAATAAATAGAATGTGGTTTGCGTTTGTCATGAGCTGTGTTTTAAATGACATTAGTTCTTTAACCCAGTAAAAGGAGTTTTAATGAATCTGCAATTAGATTGAAATGTGAATGAATAATCTAAATTATCAAATTTAGGAATTGAGCGAGAATGGAGTATCACCAGTTTTGCTCCAAAGCGATAGTTAAATCTTTAATCAGATTTGAACGTGAAATGGTAATTAATTTTACCGATAACACTGTGATATTAGATATGGAGTATTACCAGTTTTGCTTCATGGGATGAATAGGTTGGGATTGGGAAATAAAATAAATAATTACTCCGGTGTGGTTCGCTAATCCCGACTAGTTTGGAAAACCATAATTTAGTTTGAATTGACATCCAACGGAAGATTAAAGGATAAATTTTAAAGAATTTATCTTTGATAAATGGGAACCTTTCCCTAAGAATGTGAAATTTAGAAACTAGCTATAGGTTAGTTAAGAAGAATGGTTTCCTGGGTATTGATCTGATGTTGGTTTCGGCCTTCGGGGTTAATATTTGGGGAATTGCTCTCTTACTGATTTACGGTTAGTGACTAATGAATTGGAATGAGGCGTATGTTGTGTTTGTGTAACATTTGTTTTTAATATACGCGGGTTGTTCGGAAAGGCCGGGTTTATACCCATTCTGAATAACCGATTCGACGATAAGTCGAAGATGAAGACGGTGGTTGAAGACTGGAAGTCTTCACATCGTTTGGGTGATTACTGATGATCTTGATTGGGCTGTACACCCAAGATGAGGGAAACAGTTGGTGGTCGTCCAGACGTACTTGGAGATCGATGGATATGCGAGGAAAGTGCCTCCGGTTTCGTTCAGACCCAGAACGAACTTGTAAATGGATTGTGTGTCTGACATTGGATTTTATTCTATGTTGATTGATCTCTATTAAATATACATCTGTTTGGCGGTGGAGAATTTATTCTTTTGCTTAACGCCCTTCTCTGAGACGTACGAGCTCAGAGGTTGTATATCGATGGACATCAGTCGCATGGCATGAATTTCTTGTGTGGCATACTGAGTTGCATGGATCAAGGCTTCTGTTGAAAAGCAAAGTCTTGTGGTTGATGATCAAAGCACAGCCTACGTGGCATAGCTTTGTGTATAGCGTGGATTCGCGAGCCTCACACCTCGGTATGAGTCAAAAACGGGATATGGACCGTTGTGAGAACACGACGTTTCTTTCTAGCTTTGGTGGTGCCAGTGACTTACCATCCCTGACATTTATATACTTTTCACCTTTGTGGTTGTTGGAATGAGGCGCCTCGATATTAGGTCTGTAAGGACCGGGAAACGTGTGTTCAGGAATTGCCAATCCTCAAACGTAAGAGAGGACCGGCCCAGCCGAATCCAGGGTTACCCAGAGTGTGTAGTCCTGAGGCATTTGCTAGAGTGTCTCGAAGAGGAGAGGAGCTTGCCCCTTGCCTCGACTCATGACGGAAATCCAATTTCCAATACGTGTATTTCGGTTTTATTTGTAGAGCCTAGTATGGCGACATGATAGATGGTACCCATGCCGCCTAGGATTGATATTTATGATTGAAACTGTTTTGACACTATACACTTATAATAGTATCAAATGATTTGTTTTAAACGTACCAAGCATGTTTGGCTATTATAAGGGAAAACCCTATCCTCCGGCTTGCGTTGCATTGTGTGATGGGACCTGGGTCTTATAATAGCTTCATTTTTCGAAAAAGCATTGCGTTGTCTTTTCTATGCACTGGTATTCTTGGGAGGAAACCCGTTCCGTGTTATACGGCGTGGTCCCTTGAATTACTCTCTTTTAAAGTAAAGATTTAAATAACTGTTTTAGTTCTCACACCAGTCACATGACTGACCTGGAGTTTATTGTTTTAACCTAAACTCTGGGTGCCCCTATTTTCCACACGGGCAGCTAGTAGTTTTGGTTTTGCAGATTTATATTCACAGGATCCTGGTTTACAGCTGGAATGATATCCGGAAAGCTCTGTATCCGTGTATCACCTTCAGTTGTGCTTTGTATTATTTTCCGCTGCTATGTAATTTATTGTAATCTCTGATATTTATCGAATGTAATTTATTCATTTATACTCTGTATATTCTTGTATCTGATGGAATTGTTGTAATAGCAATGAAATGTTCTTCCGTCTGCGTTCTGATTTGTCTTGTCCTCACAGTAATTCGTTCTTTCTCATCTCTTCGGAGACCGGGGAAGTTCGGGTCGCTTCAGGCTTCTACTATAAGGAAGGGTAAATCTTGCATCTGCATGTCATCTAATACTAAATAAAGACCATTAACACACATAATCAAACAAGTTCCTAATGGGGACATTTAATTTGAAAATCCTAAATAAGAAACTTTACGTACGTAATTTAAGATACGTAGACTATATTAGTAATAAATATAGTATAATAAATATGCAATAAAAGAGCACATGTAAAAAATGAACTAATCATGTGAAATCTCAGCCTGCATCGAAAATTAAAGATTTACTAGCCATACTCCCTACAACTCTCATACAAAAGCAGACTTGTAAACCGAGATTCTAGGATTATTTCGGTAAATCTAGGGGTTTAGTTTTAAATAAAATTGTATATTTTCATTTTACTCCAATTTCACTTCCTTTCGATTTTTATATGAATTTTTTATACAAAAATAAGGACTTGGATTCATGTAGTTTATAGCACTCAAGCCTTCTATTTTACGGATAAAGCGGCAATTTAATTGCGTATAATCCATTGTACACTAAATCTATTATTTTCGTACAATTCTATCTTTGTGTAATAGAAGAGTAAAAAAGTAAAAGGTATTTCATATTTTGATTTAGAGTGAGAAGCAACAGCAAAATCCCCTATTTATTTACATTTGGAATCCAGACCCAATTTAGATTGACACTTCTACTGAATTAGAAGTTTTAGGGGGTTTTGTGCACTTTTTAATCTTGACACTCCGTTATGGATGTTCCTTGCATATCTTTGTTATTTTATGCATGTGTTATGGCCCGTTATGTATTGGATAATTTGATTGGGATTACCATATATATTGTTAAATTTTCATTTTTATTAAAAATAGTTTGTTTAACAAAATAAATTCATGCGGTGCTTACTCATTCAAAGCATAAACTTTAAAAAGGAAATATATGCATTATGAAACGTGTTAATGAATTTTTTTTATTCATTGGCATGAAAGTATCAATGCCATAATCTGAAAATTAATCCTAATACATAAATTTTAGTGGTTTTACACATTAGTTTTTATTTCTGAAGTTGTTATACATATGATTCATGTAAAATTGAGAATAAGTTCTTTGTGTTTCTTGAATTCGAATGTGCAGACCAATTTCCCATTTTTTTGATAAAAATGCAGGTCAAATTACAGTTTTCAAAACGTTTTCCAAAAATTGAAAATCAAATATATTTGTAATAAATAATAATAATTTCGTTTAAGTATAATTTTAGTAAATAACTGCAATTTTCTCACAATTATTGAACTTTATAGAATTTTATATTTTGTTATAGAAATTCAAAGTTCCCATGCATTTTCTACCAGAAAAAGACAAGGTTTCCTATATTTTCCATTATTTTGAAAATACGCATTTAATTTATAAAAACATTTCTTTAAGGACTTTTCTTACAACAACATAAAAAAATAAATGCTTGCATTTTTTATGTAATATTTTTGAGTAGAGCTGACAGGTTTCTAAAGTGGCAGCAAACACTTATTATCATAACAAACAATAATAACAATATTATAGGAGATTGACAATTTATCACCTACTACAAGTATGGTTTTTAGTGTGGATCTCCCATCACCATCCTATCAATGTTACAACACAGAAGCTAAACATTTATATAGACTACAATTTCCTAAACTCCACGCAGAGATTTAAATACAAAAAATTACACTTTACAGTATTGACATGCTACATAATACAAAGACTATAGTAGGAAAAATACCAAAACACAATACCATAGTAGAGTGTTATACACGACAACATCAACATGATTGGACCACACATTTAAAGAGCTTGTATCCTACCTCAAGCCACAAAACAAGACCATGCCTACTGCAATAAGCGTGGTACAAGGAAGAACTATAGCATGACATTAGCACAGACAGCATGACATAGAACATTACCATGCCAGTTAAGATAAGGGAATCACCAGAGGGCCAAAAAAGGAAGGTATGAGAATCTAGATGGCAAAAGACCACCTAACAACTCCATCAAGTCGAGAGCCAAAGCTTTACCTGAATGCCAAGAGTGAAGACGATCGAGCTTAACCAAATACTTACAACCTCCCTTAACTTGCAACCACAACAAAACAACACCCCAAACTTCGATAGAAATTGATCCAAAGGCACCTCAATCTATAGTACAACTGACCAATACTACACAAGTCAATCAATAAATCAAGACTCACAAGACAAAATCCAAAGTCACATTGAATACCAAACTCAGAACAGTACCATCACGACCCCCAATTCAAACCATCGGCACCAAGCCATCTCAAAGAAAACTCGCCAAGCTAGGGACAGTGTAGGATACTCAGTATATAAGAAATAACATGGCAATGCATATTTAAAGTTAAGTGAATCACGTAACCATTCAAGAGTAGAAGTTACTGCGAGCTAAGAACACTCCACGTTGGTGTCGAACCTCCAGTTTCCAAACAAGTCGAAACAACCACCAGAACAATACAGATCTACCATCATAACCTACACACACGACCTTACAAACATCATTACATCCTCATTCCTCCTGACTAAGGTCAGACTTATACTGGACAAGAAACACCAAGAAATGTAAAGAGCAGACTTGCTAGGGAGCCAGGCGTAGCACATTATTGGAAATCGTACGAAAGGGAAATTATGAAATCAGCGTAGCAGAGGCAACAAAAATAAGCGAGCCAAACCCTGGAGGGGCCACCATGCAATGGAATGGAAGTGGAGACTAGTGTAAGAAAGGGTAAAAGATAACAAAAGAGGCATGGACTGGCATAAATTAGGGAAATTTGAGGAGAAGGGGTTAGATCTGAACTGCGAAAAATAGATTCGGGTATATGCCCACAGAGGCGAAAGAAGGGAGGATGAGGAATAGGAAAGATGATTAGTTTAGAAGGGAGGAGAAAGAAGATTGTAGAAGAAGAATGCGATGAAGAGAATAATAGGGAAAAAAGACTCAATCACCACTAACATCTGCAATCACGAACCAACCCTCACCTTTTTTAGTTGAATTTTATATCTATGAAAACATTACGAAATAACTAATATTCTACGAGATTTTCTTCTATATATCTAAATTTCGTGACGTCAAAATAATATTTTGTAATAATATTTGTCAATTATAAGAGTGAATATGAATTGCAATATTGGGATTTCCATGTTTTTATTTAGACTCAGTGTAACAAATTATCAGTGTAACAAATTATTCTTTTAGGCTTAAATTTCGATAAACCTGAAACCTAAGTCCATTGAAACATGAAACATTTAGTTTGGTACCAGCAAAAAATAATATTTGCAACACTAGAGTCTTGTTAATTTGATCTTCAACCGAAACAGGAGATAAAAATACTGGATGTGACAATTATTTTAGAATCAATAGAATCCCTAGGAAGTCATTGACAAATTGATACTAAGCATGAGAGGAAGAATACTTCAATAGTATTTAGTAATTTTCAACTTCATAAGACATGCTCCTATAAATCCACCATGCAGGTTGTAATAAGGAGGGAGCTTAGAACAAACATTTTAGTGAGTGGAACTTCAACGTGTTATAGAAAAATATAAATTTATGCCAAGAGGTTTCCCTTCAATGGTTATGTATGTTTTCTATGTTGTCTAAACCTAGTACAACACGTATGGTAAGCTACCCTTGATTTCAATGGATAGTATATAGATGAAGACAAATTAACCATCCAGTATTCCAAATCCAACACAATCCATTAGCCAATTAATAATTAAATGGAAGCAGACTCTTTCACTAGCCACTTAATACTAAAACCCCAAAGCCGATCTTTCAACTTAAAATGACTTATAACACTGTAATGTCTCAAATTATTCCTAACAAATGGAACTAACCTCATGTACTCATCTCACTTATCAAAGTTAAGTAATCTTATGACTTGATCATCCTTAATTAACAAGATCTCCCTTAGGTTTCTTCTTATAGTAGGTGGAAGACCCTACATGCAATGATCTGCATTTTTTACGCAATTTTAGAGTGTAAAATAGGAGACATTATTTTCATATGAGACCGTATGATTCTGCACTTTTGAAAAATGACTACTAGGTTTATTTACAATACGTTGAATTTTTGTTGAATTTTTCTGTGAATGTGTTGCTCCTTGATGAATCTTATTCCATTCGTTACTTTTGTCTAAAGTGAAATTTAAACTTAAACAACTTCCTTCAGATCGCGGTGATGGTTTCCCTTACCGCAAAGTGGTTACTTTAAGGAACCTAATTTACTGTTTGAGAGTTATAACTATTTTAAGTTCTTTTTTGAATTTTAAGTAGCTTAATTATGCAGTCAATGGTCATCAAAGGTGGGGACCACCATTAATTTTAGGATTAAAAGATAATGGACTTGAAATATGTTATTGTAACTTAATTTCTCTTATTTCACTTCTTTTGAAAACTTTCCCTAGCTCTATTAAAGTATTTCATCTTCATTATCCCTCAAATCTACATCCAAAAGCTCTAAAATCTTAACCAAAGTAACAAATAAAAAGAGTGTTATTGAGATCGGCAATTAAAGAGGAAGACCTACTAATGTAGAGTTGTAGAAATCTATTTTATTTATCATTCCATCTTATATCTAGAACTTTTACAAGCAAACATGTGTGATTTTCTTTCTCACATATTGATTATGATATTTTTAAAAATTAATTCTCTTTTTAAATTCAACTATAATTGTTAGGATATTCTTTTATGTTATTTAAAATCAAATGTGTAAACATTACATGAATGGGGTTTTATTTGGAATATTGTATTTTAAAGGTTTTTTAGTTTTTTCACGTTAGATACGAATTTGGTCAATCAAGATTAATAACCAAACGGTATGCAATTCACAAGATAATCACAGTTCATAGTCGCAGAATAGTCACAAAATATATTAAAACAATAAATAACACATGATTTTTAGAAAATGCTGGCCTACATGCACTTGAAGTGATTTTGGCTTATAATGTTAATTACAAGTACAAGTGGGCATTTTATGAATGAAGTGAATGTCGTTTTATAAATGAAGAGAATAGAATATGAACTAAACTCTAAGTTTCATCGGAGCTTGCATTTGAAAAAGAGAATATCCCTTGGTGATCTATTTACAGAGAGAACAACAACTTGGAATGGCCTAAAATCACGTAGGTGGGCCATATAGGGGAGACAATCTAGCTGATGAAGCAGGGCCTAGATCGCTCCCAAAATTAGGGATCAGTGTCGATACCTGAGCGTTGCACCCCTAGGGGTGCAACCTCCAGAATTGGTCTTCTACATTGCTTCCTTGCTTCTTTTTCCTTTGGTTCTGAAATTTGTGCATCCAATCCTGAGTTATTGTTGAAGTTCTAGCGAACTTTCTTAATCCCAAAATTCCATGTCTCAAATAGGTACATGTCCGAGACTTTGTCAATATTCCAGTCCTGTTCCTTTGCTCCAAATTCATATTGATCTGGTACTTAGTTAAATTTTGAGCTTTAATCTAGTTTGTTCCATAGTGATATTCCAATGAATCAAACTGTTTGTGGGTTTATATAATTTTTTGTACTCAATTCTCGAGCTATCCGGCCAATATTATAACAACCCATCCTGGATAGGCCTAAATCTCGGCCAAGAAAAGGCCCAACAGAACTTTAAGTCGTTGTAAATAGATTTTGGTTTCTATAAGAAATAAACTAGCAGAGCCATACTATAATGAAATCAAATCACATAATGGAATGAATAAAGTATAACAATAAATAGATACACTATATCATAAAATCATTATAATGTCACACTGCATCAATACCATAACGTTTTAGGTACAATGTCAAAGGTATATCGAAAATATTAAATATCATAAAATAGTAAATAATATAATAGCCACCATCGCCAATCCCATTATCCATCAGCATGCTTCTTAAGGACATCCTACCTAACATGTAATGTTAAGAGAAGGAGAGTCAGAACAATAGTTCTGATGAATAAAATCTTTAAATTAAAAAACTTTTTCTCAATATTTAGGTAGTATAAATCCACAAAAGGTATGTCTAAGCGATATCAAAAATTTATATGCCTATTTATCTACATGTATATATATAGAGAGGGAGGAAAGAGGAAAACCCTTTAGTCACTTAAGTCCATCAAAGTAAGGGTGGATTCTAACCAATATACTAGGGTGGATATCCACTATCACTTAAGACCTAATGGCGGACCCGGTCGCTTAATACCTCGTTTCCTGGTAGACATATAAATACTCTTAAGTTAGTGCAAGAGATAGTAATCAGCCACTTAAGACTGGGTTTAGGTAGATGCTAAGCCATTTAAAAAACTTTTGGTGGATCCCTTATTACTATCTACCTGACACTAAAGGCAAACTTCTAGGCACTTAAGACTTCCCTTAGATAGGCGGTTTCCCTCACCTTTTTGGGCAAAACTTTTATGTAGCCCATCCGCTATATGGACCCTCACTATAGTCCCTAAGAGAAAGTGGACAACTTTCGGAGAACTACCTAACTCAATACTTAATAAAGGTGGGCCATATAGCTACAACTCGAAACCTAAGGATAAATCTGTTAGGAGAGGGGCTATTCCAACTACTTAAGACTCTAATAAGATGGATCATCCACTTAAGACTTCCTCTCGAGGCAGGCCTATCAATGAAAAATGGCCTATGATGCAAGACATCTCACGTAAACTCACTTTCTTCTAGCTATTGGTATCAGGTTATCCGAGCAGGCTTCTACTACAAGGAGGGTTAAGCTCGCGTCAACATGTCATTTAATACTAAATAAACACCATTAATGCAAACAAGTTCCTAGTAGGAACATTTAATTTAAAAATACTAATTAAGAAACATTATGTACATATTTTAAGATATGTAGACCATATTAGGAATAAAAGCAGTATAATTAATACACAATAAAAGAGCGTATGTCATACATACTAATCACGTAAAAATGTCAACCTGCGCCAAAAATTGAAGATATACTAGCCAAGTTCCCTACAGCTCATATCATAGAAAGAAGGTTCAATATAATTTATGATTTTCATAGCAGATAAAGCAATAACAATGCCTCATACACAAGAAGACTTGTAAACCTAGGTTCTAGGATTATTTCAGTCAATAATGGGATTTAATTCTAACTAAATTTATATATTTTCATTTCAATCCAATTTTACTTCCTTCTATATTTATATGTTTTTTATATATAAATAAGGACTTGGGTTTTATGTATTTTATAGCACTCAAACCTTCTATTTAACAGCTAAAACAATGATTTAATTGTGTATGATCTATTGTGCCCTAAATCCATTTTCATATGAATATAGATTTTTGTAACGAAAAAGGAAAGAATGTGAAAAGTGATATTTTGATATAGAATGAGAAACAAAAATTAAAATACCCTTTTTATTTACATTCATAATCCACACCCAAATTAGATTGATACTTTTGTTGAATTAGAAGTTTGAGGGGGTTTTGTGTTTGGTTTTCATAATCCCTGAACCTCTTAGGCATACACAATCCAAAATTTTAGACTAAACAAGATATATAAATAAAGGTAAACATAAATATCACACTCACAACCAATGAAGAGAAAGGTGTGTTTATTCCTAGTTTTTGGATTGTTGCCATGCAAATGTTTCCAATTCTTCTTCCTTTAAGGTTACACATGTATAAGAGATGAATCATATACACATATAGAAGTCAGATTCAGAAATTCTAAAATAAAATAGAATATAATAAGAAAGAGCGGAGGAAGAAAAAAACTTATCCTAGGAACTGGATCTATACAAAGACAAAGAAGGAGAAGAATGAAGGAAGATAACCTCAGAAATTGTAATTTGAGAGTGTGGGTCTAGGGCTCTATTTTTGTAGATGCCAACATGTGTAGGAACCTTTAGACTATAAATATAAAATTTGAACCATTTAAAGCATCTTAATCTAAACAAATTAATCTAAAAATCCTAGCTACTACCATTTATTATCGCACATAGCGGTCGGTTTCCCTCATAGGGTGGTCAACCCAACAGTCGACCCCTATAGAGGAGTAATGATCAACTGCCCTCCTATTCTTGGATTAGTGAATTTATTTCACACATCTTATTTTTAATGGAAATAAATAGAAATTAATTCATTGTTATCTTTTGTAACATGTTCCCTTCTTATATGTGTATATTTATATACAACATAAAATTAAAATATGGAAAATTCTTTCAGGCCAATCTGATTTATTTCCATTCCATGCTTATCCAAATTAAATTCAAAATTTAAACACGCATGTTTATTTATTTTAAAATAAAAACTTTTTCTATTTATACCTTCTTCGTTTGGACTGTGTTTTCAACAAAATAAAATATGAAAATAGATCAGAATCTCGCCATAAACACAACGATAATACTTTCATGCGGAAATTCCAATGTATTAAATATCCATATTCTATACTATTATTAGTATTTAATTATTATCATTTTAATTTTTTATGCCTAGGTGGGATGTTTTTACAGGATGTTAATTCCTCCCAAAATCTTTTCGTAAAGGTGAAATACACAACTAGTTCTAACAAACATGTTATCCAATTAAGTTATTTACTTATACATCCATAAAATAGCCAAATTTAATGTGATTATGTACTGCAAACATACTAAGGTACCCTTAGTCCTAGCACGAAAGTGTAATCTGTGATGCTGCATGTATGCAAAACATCGTATTATGCATATAATTTATATATGAGTGAATAGTGCATTAGTGTTGCAAGCAATTCCTACCATCCAACCTAGCAACCACAATGCAACCATAAATAAAATTTGAGGAATAATTATCTGTGAAAAAACTCGAGATGATTCTCCTTCATTCTTCCCTCAGTCTCCCATGTTTTTTCCGCAGGGTTATCTCCTCATTGTACTCGGATGAGATTTATGATTTTGTTGTGAAATCTTCTAGTTTCTTGCTCTGCAATACGCAAAGTGGCATAGGGTAATCTTGAATCTATCTCAAAGTTTTTTAAGCCTCAAATCTGATCTATCTGAAGTCTGTCGACATAATCATGAAGGCACTTCCGAAGATGAGAAACATGAAAAACATTATGGGCCCAACCAATTTTTTGGGGAGTTCTACTCTGCAAGCCAGTCTTTTAATCCTTTCTAAGATCTTGAATGACTCAATAAACCTAGAAGATAACTTTCCGTCCTTCCCATCCTAATGGTCGTTCTAAGAGGAGAAACTTCCACAAAGACCAAATCATCAATGCTAAACAGAGGTTCCTTTCTCCTCCTATAAACATAAGATTTTTGCTGCTATTTTGCAACCTTCTTTGCTGAATCAAAAGAATTCTCTAAGTGGAATCACAGATAAGGTCCGGTCTAAGTAAAAAAATTGATAGCTTCCCACCACCAACTAGGTAGTCTTCATGGCCACCCACAAAGTGATTCATATGGGCCCATGCAATTATCACTTGAAAACTTTTATTGTATGAAAATTTGACTAAAGACAAATGCTTCTCCCATGAGCCTCCAAAGTCGATAATGCTGACTTTCAATATGTTTTTAAGAATTTGATTGAATCTCTCTATCTGTCTGTCTCTCTAAAGGTGAATAGCAGTTCTTAGATTTAGTGATGTTCTCAAAGCTATCAGTAAGCTCCTCCAAAATTTTCTTGTGGGTAGGGATCTCAACCACTAACAATGCTCGAAGGTACTCGATGAAGTCGAATTGTCCCTTCCGTATAAACTTGGGCCAACGAAGCTGCGGTTCTATTTTTCTTTACTAGAATGAAGTGTGCACTCTTCATTAACTGATCTGCTGCAACCTAAAGTGCTTCATTCCCTTTCCGACTTCTTATTAAATCATCGATGACTCGAAATGTACTTTCATTTCTGTGTGGGAACCTCAAAAATTACAAATAACCCTTTGGGCGTATCTTGGTTAACTTTGAATTTCTGACACATCAAGCACTTTGCTACAAACTCAGCAACATCTTTCCTCATACCATTCCAAAATAAATTCATCCTCATGTCTTTATACATATTATCCCCTTTGAGATATATGGTCATTCTCAAATGATGGCATTCCTTAAGGACTTCACCTCTCAAATTCTCTGTCCTAGGGACATAAAGACGTCTGTCGCTCTTTAAGTTTCCACCACTATCCACTGAATACCTAAGGGAAAACATTCTCCAATTTTTAGCTTTACTATAAATCTTCTTAACTCTTCATTTTGACCTTGCTCGAACTTAATTCTATCTAATAGGGCTAGACTTACTTCTAAAACAACAAGAAATCCCAAGAAGACTCGGACATTGGTTGAAGGTTGAAACTGGAAAGAAATTCTAACTATCTCCACACTTTTATTGTAGTTAATGTAGCGTGTCTCCTACTCGTAGCATCTACGAAAGGGTTACCTTTTCCCAGAGTATACTGAGAATAAAATTCAAATGAGATATATACTCCTTCCACTAAATACTTAAGAGATTTATGGTCCATAAAAGCTCAAACTTATCCCCTAATATGTTTCTACATTTTGAGGGCAAATACTATAGTTGCTAATTCCATATCATTAACGAGATATCTCTTCTCGTGATCCTTTAATTGACTACTTGCATGGCTAACTACTCTCCTTCTTGCATTAGCACAGCCCCTAATCTTGTACTACAAAACATCCATAAAAATGATAAACATCTTAGTTCCATAAAAAATAATGAGAAATTATGCACTAGTAAGGGACTTCAATTTCTCAAAAGCTCTATATCAGCTATCACTCCAAACAAAGTTAAGATTATTCTTAATCAGATGGGTTAGAGGGGCTTTGATCCTTGCAAAATCTTTTATAATTTTTTTGATAATATCCCGTTATCCCAGAAAAGCTTCTAACTTCAGTTGCATTCTTCGAATCTTCCATTCTTGAGAACTTCAACTTTTGCAGGATTAATAGCCAATCTTTTCCTGGAGACAATGTGTCTGAAAAACTTAATTCCCTCTTTCTAAAAGTAGCACTTGGTAAACTTCGCTTTAAGATGATTTTTCCCTAAGATTCATAAGACTCATCTTAGGTGACTCCCATATTCTTTATAGTCCTCGAAGAAAACAAGAATGTCATCTACAAACATCATGATAGTCTTATTGAGAATTCCCCTAAGTACACTAGTCATCAAGTATAATAAGAAGGATGTGATATTTTTTAATCCAAATAACATTTCCTCCCACTTAAATAGTCCTTCAAGTGTTCTAAACATCGTCTTGTGTTTTCTTCCCGTAAAAATCCTCAATTGACGAAACTCGGTTTCTACATCCAATTGAAGAAGACTTTAGCACCTCCCAAATAATCAAATAGATCATCGATCCTAGGCAGGGGATACATATTCTTTTTAGTCACTTTATTGAGTAACCTATAATACATCCTAAGCCTTAATGATCCGTCTACTTTGGTGAATGAACCACGGGTGCTCCCTACCCTGATGTACTTCGTTGGATGAATCCTTTCTATAGAAACTCAAAGATCTGCTTATCCAGTTCCCTTCTTTTCTTGGGAGCCATATACCTAAAAGGAAAAGTTATTAGTGTGGCATCCTTCTCGAGATTTAGCCTAAATGCAGTCTCTTTATGGGGTGGAAGACATAATACTTCCTTAAACACATATTGGAACTCACGAACAAAGGGCATTAAGGATGGTCCATCCAAATTTGAAGATAGGCAGTGTAATAGAACTGCATCCCTCATATATTTGATGGTACAAGAGATTTCTAAATTAGGCCTCTCCACTTGTGACAACCCCAATTTCGACAGATCGATTTTTTTTCAAAATTCCAATATATTGAAACTCGAATTGGTTTGCTCTGGTATCCTGCAGAAAAGACAGAGACATAAAACATGTCAGAGCTTAGAAAAATATCTCACAGCGGAAAGGATAAAATATAGCATAATCAAAACATAGCCTTACCATATTATTAATACTTCCTAACCTGTATCCAAAGCTATCATGTCTCTTCCATAATCAAACATGCGAGTGTGTTATGAGGAGGGGGTCAGAACACAAGTTCTGGTGACTGGATTTAAACTATACACTTTGGGTAATCTTACATATACCATTCAATCATATTTTCTTATTTATTAGGTTACTTTTGTTAACAGCACTCAAGGCTTACATACACGTCGTACCCATTTACTTCCCAGTGAATTAACCTAATACAGTATATGTAGTTATCTCTCAATATTGAGATACACCCCATGGGACCCCACTCGCACGGTCTCCACCGTATCATCGCAAGAATATAGCAGTCCCTAATCCTACGCCCGAATGTCGTACAGATTTCTGTATATATGTCAATGCTACGTCTGCAAAGAACCACTACTTCTACATTATGTAAGCGTTCAGACTGCCATCTTTGAACCATTCGATCGAATTAGGTTCCATACTCGAATAATGCCCTCTTGTCTTATGATACACCACCCAGAGCGACATGAGTGTACCTAGACTTTCCCACGTACGTAGCATCAACCGTTCTCGATGTCTATTGCACATGTTCTCTATATGTGCGCCCGAGTCCCGTGGCAGGGCTAATCAAGAAACACAGAACTCAGTCGGGAGCTTTCAGATATATGCCAATTGCAGATGCTATGGTCCGCTTTTACAATGGCTATGGTCCCACCAAACCTCTCCCTCAACTAATGAAAGGCACCCAAGAATATCAAGAACGAGAACTTAACCCCGGCCCCCTATGCCCTTCAAACCTATTGGCCAACCTCACCCATAACTAGATAGCAAAGTATATGGTCTTTTGGAGTTCTCCGCCTTTCCGCTTTACGTACTGACTAAAGATGGTAAGTAGACGACAAGTTGATGTCACACGACACTAACTAGTCTCGCCGAATCACGCTGGACCATCTTAGTTTTTTGATTGCCCCTTATTATTGCAATCAAGGCATACTCATTGGTTCACCCATGCAGACCTAACCTCTGTGAGCACATGCGGATCATCTTCCACTCACAGAGGAATACCAAGAGTACCCTACATCCTCGGAAGCCGCGTGCTCCTAAACCCAGTCCGTTGGAGCCTACAAGAATATCTAGATGGACATGCACTCCTCTTTGTGTCTTTGGACATCCCGATGATCTACCCCTTAGGGTTATTCATCCTCTAACGTATGGACTGGTCCAAGCACCCCAGTTTTATATGTCATTAGACCCTACGTCTAACCATTAATTACACGCTTTCGCCACCTCATGAGTTTTCTCAATTAACTTGGTTATTCTCCTTCACATTGACTTCCTTTTCAAGTTTACCAAGTTACCCTTGCTTATTAATTCAATTTATAACTTAACCCATTTAAGTTTATTAATAAGCTTACAACATGTTATTCTCTGGATTGTGCCCCAAGATCTGTGATCCACAATCCCTTTTATATCCTTGTTTGATTTCAATAACATGTTTTACTTAATATGTAATTAAGTATATCCAATTCACATGTTTCCAATTAACATGTCACTTACCATTTATGATTAAATATAACTTATTTCATTTCATAAGTTCTCCTCATCCTTTCTCATTTAATCATAATCCCACTTTACGTCGTCAATACGACTTACTGTTGTTTACTTATTAACTTAGTTCTACTATCTAAGGCCCATTAATTAGTTTATCTACCCATTTATTATAACCTATGTTATAATTTCCCCTTGTCCCTAGGACAAGTCTAAACATGTTATTCTTACCAATGAGTTTTAGACTCCCAGACTACTTAATTTATAATTAGGTACAATATATTTTTCCCCTTTTTTCTTAACTAGTTTCAGGTTTTCCCCTTTTCTGATTACTTATTTACAATTAAGTGTCACTTAACTTAATTCACCAGTTATCCCATTTTCTTACTAGTTTATTATAACCTAAGTTATAATATTCACTTGTTCCTAGGACAAGTCTATCTATTATACAACATTTTCATTAATGTTATTTATTTATAATAGGTTATTATCATTCCCCTTTTAAACCATTTACTGTTGTAAACCATTATTCTTCATTCACTGTAATATATGTTCCTTATTATATTAAGGAAAACACTTCATGCACCTTATCAGTTTGATAGAAGGAACCAATGATTTATTTTCATAATATTTTCCCATCTAAATCCGTGGTAGAAAGTAATTTCTTTACTTTTCTTTATTTATTGTGGCTTACTTGCAACAACGTTCTCAGAAATAAGTCATTTAAGTAAATACATCACTTTTCCCTCTTATCACACTAACTCAGCTCATTACATCCCTTCCTTTCTTATTTTCTGAGTTAGACATTTAATTACCATCCTTGCCATTTATTCATATCTTGTTATATACATAGATATATATAAATATATATGTAAGCACTAGACCTCTCACATTAAGCCTATACTTGTGGACGCTGGATTTGTCGGGCGGGTTTGGGCAGACTTCTACCACAAGATGACTTAACCCCGTGTCTTAGCACATGTTGTTAATTCTTTCAGTTAGTCCTCTCACATTAGGTTCAACATTATTGGCTGCTGGATATGCCGGTCGAGTCCGGGCAGACTTCTGCCACTAATGCAACCTAACCTCGTGCCATAAGTGTATTTACAATTTCTAATTATAATCCTAGGCATATTCATTTTCATTCAATCACTTATGTTCATATCAAATTGCGCTTCCAAATTAAAATCTCAAAACATAATGTATGTTATGTTCATTACATGAAAATTTTAGACATATTATCCTTTTTACTGTAATATAGTTTACAGTGATCTAATTTGCATGTCATCCAATTTTTGCCTATATTTTGTCGCATGTCATTTTCAACATATGTTTAATTCTACTAGGACATGTAAACATTCAATCGGGTAATTATTGTAACAAGTCGTTCAATCAATAATACGTCCCAAGTAAAGCATATAATTACAATCACTGAATTGGATATTCATATCCTAACAAGTTTATATTCTCCAACATGTAAACATTCAATAACTTAGCCAATTCAACATAGGAATTTCCTGACATATTCATATCAACATTTCTATTCGTTACAACATCAATTTATAATTAAACTGGCCATTTCACAATTTATTAAATAAGGGGAATCCTAAACGATAGTCATAATATTATCTAAAGGTTATAGCTTAAACCCACTCAACTTTAAGCTTTCCCCAAATTTTGGATCTGATCCGTTCTATCATCCATGGTTTTCCTTTTCCCTTTAATTTGATTCACGACCTAACGACCATGGATTTATTAATTCACGAAAAAAGAAGGGAAGGAGAAATAATTTAAATAGATTGGTTCTTAGAAGTTTAACTTGCTTTCATTATTCAATAATATTTTTATTTTATATTTTAATTTGGTTGTATATAGATGTATATATATCACTTGTGCGTATACAAACTTCTAGGCTTAATAACTTCTTCATATGATGTCCGTTTTACGCAAATCAGGTGTCTATCTTGACCAGAATTCCAAGACAGACGCAATGATGCAATCCGTTTTACTTAATTCTCAATATTTAATTAAGTTATTCTTATTTTATTATCTTAAATATACGGGGTGTTACATTCTCCCACCCTTACGAAATTTCCTCCCCGAAATTTAATAAGGGTAAAATCAATTAACCTCTCGCGTAATATACATCCATCATGTGTGCATCCAATTTTAGCAAGCACTTGTGCAAAGTGAAATACAACATAATAATGCATGTATGCCTAAGCGGTACCTCCTATGTGTATGCAAATTTCTCAAAAATCCTTTTTAAATTATGATGCTCACATCCTAGATATACTGACAGTTCTACATGAACGCAATATTTTGAAAATCAAAATGCTTTTTCATCCAAA
The DNA here is from genome assembly GCA_030737875.1 of Allium sativum. NCBI lineage: Eukaryota > Viridiplantae > Streptophyta > Magnoliopsida > Asparagales > Amaryllidaceae > Allium > Allium sativum. The sequence goes on from CM060922.1 coordinate 1,044,842,270, forward strand.
TTTTCCCACACTCTTACTGAGTAAGAGCATAGTTCAACCAATTGTTGCATCCATAATCCTACCAACCAACTTTATTTTTCGAATTTCAGAAAAATCTAATTTTCTAAATTCGATTTCTTATGTTACAAAAAGGTGGAAAATGGAAAATTTCACACCTTCTGTTTTTCTTTTATATACCTTTTTCCAACCGTACTTGGATTTTATGAAACAATGTATAAAGATTTCCTATTTTCCTATCCAAGCACATTCCACATAAGAAAATTTTCTTTGTTGTAGCTTTTCTTTTATGTCTTATCTTGCAAAAAAAAAAATCAAACACAAAACTGGAGTAGATACGGACAACTATTTTCCTTAATCGGGTTTATGACTTATTCTTACCTATAAGGTCAGTTCAGTCTCCTACTACAAGGTGCCAACATCCACTCTATTCTCATTTTCTACAACTTATTTTGTCCACCCAACAAAATTCTCTTTTAAATAATTTATCAAAAATAATTGTCAAAAGAATTTTTTTTTCCCAAAACTTTTATAATCTCAAGTTCTTAAAAGTTAATAATGGGGTTAGACTCAAAATGGGTTTCCAACTTTTCCAGTTCTCCTAGACATTCCCCAAGGTCAATTCTCTCAACTATATATATTCCTAATCCATTTTTCTCTATTCTACCTTTTCCAATTTGTAAGGTTTTACTGCCAAACCCACTAACCCAAAATACTAATCATATGGGATTTACTTTCCTTTCGTACAAAGTATATTGTACACTTCCCAACCAAACTTCCGAAGGGTCTCAAATTTCCTTATTCATTCCTTTAGTGTACAAAACAAACATCCCATTTCATACCATATTATACTCTTTCTATTTAGTAGGTTCCTCTATGATCTAGGTATATATATAATATATTTATATTTTCAAAAATACAAGTACGTTCACTCACTATTTACATAGGAAACCTAAACCTAAGCTCTGATACCAGATGTGACAACCCCAATTTCGACAAACCGATTTTTTTTCAAAATTCCAATCTATCGAAACTCAGAATGGTTTGCTCCAGTATCCTACAGAAAAGACAGAGACATAAAACATGTTAGAGCTAAGAAAAATATCTCACAGCGAAAAGGATAAAATATAGTATAATCAAAACATAGCCTTACCGTATTATTAATAATTCCTAACCTGTATCCAAAGCTATCATGTGTCTGCCACAATCTAACCTGCGAGTGTGTTATGAGGAGGGGGTTAGATCACAAGTTCTGGTGACTGGATTTAAACTATACACTTTGGGTAATCTTACATATACCGTTCAATCATATTTTCTTATTTATTAGGTTACTTTTGTTAACAGCACTCAAGGCTTACATACACGTCGTACCCATTTACTTCCCAGTGAATTAACCTAATACAGTATATGTAGTTATCTCTCAATATTGAGATACACCCCATGGGACCCCACTCGCACGGTCTCCACCGTATCATCACAAGAATATAGCAGTCCCTAATCCTACGCCCGAATGTCGTATGGATTTCTGTATATATGTCAATGCTACGTCTGCAAAGAACCACTACTTCTATATTATGTAAGCGTTCAGACTGCCATCTTTGAACCATTCGATCGAATTAGGTTCGATACTCGAATAATGCCCTCTTGTCTTATGATACACCACCCAGAGCGACATGAGTGTACCTAGACTTTCCCACGTACGTAGCATCAACCGTTCTCGATGTCTATTGCACATGTTCTCTATATGTGCGCCCAAGTCCCGTGGCAGGGCTAATCAAGAAACACAGAACTCGGTCGGGAGCTTTCAGATAGATGCCAATTGCAGATGCTTTGGTCCGCTTTTACAATGGCTATGGTCCCACCAGACCTCTCCCTCAACTAATGAAAGGCACCCAAGAATATCAAGAACGAGAACTTAACCCCGGCCCCCTATGCCCTTCAAACCTATTGGCCAACCTCACCCATAACTAGATAGCAAAGTATATGGTCTTTTGGAGTTCTCCGCCTTTCCGCTTTACGTACTGACTGAAGATGGTAGGTAGACGATGAGTTGCCATCACAGGGCACTAACTAGTCTTGCCGAATCACGCTGATCTTAGTCTTTTGATTACCCTTATTATTGCAATCAAGGCATACTCATTGGTTCACCCACGCAGACCTAACCTCCGTGAGCACAGGCGGATCTGTTGGATCTAGATTAACCCTAGTGGGGGGTGAATAGGGTTTATCACAGTTTATCATTGAATTAAAAAATCTAACAGGATATAAAAAGAAGAAAGGAAATAACATGCTAGCGGTGTCTCTCTCAAAGGGGAACTGAGTCCTTTCACAAATCTTAATGCCTTGTTTATAGGCATCTTAATTCTCTCCCAAACTTCAACAGCTCGGTAAACTTAGCAATATACTCTCTAACCATAGACTTCCCTTGCTTGAGCTATAAAAACCTCTCCAACTGCAAACTCACTTTAGCATTCGGTAGAAATTTCATCTCAAAATGTGTTTTGAACTCATTCTATGTGAATATTCTCCATGTGTCTTCTTCTAAGACTATATTCCACCACATTTAAGTATCACCTTTCAGATGCCATGCTGCTATTTTTATTTTTAGCCGGTCCTCCTATCTAGTAGCCTAAAAAATATGGTTACACTCTACGAGCCAGGACTTAGCTCCAAGAAATCCTATGTTCCACGAAAAACCTTGTCTCCGCGATTGATGAAGTATTTTCTCAAGTGAGGAAAATTGAAAGCTACTTTAGTGGGTGGGAATGTGGGTTCTGCTGGGGTAGTATAAGGGCCGGGAAGTTTTTCCACTGTGCTTAAATACTGTTAGAGCCATTCAGTTACAATTGAAGGTCTCCCCAGTCTTCTTAAACAGGTTGACTAACATTTATTTCTACTATATGAAAGAGGGAAAACTTTTAATGGGAACTCCTAAGATAGTATTTGAGCCCAAGCAAAAAAGAAAAAAGGAAGCATTTCCTGGTATGAATGAATGCATATGTCTTGAGTATGCATATATATATATATATATATATATATATGTGTGTGTGTGTGTGTGTGTGTGTGTGTGTGTGTGTCTATATATTTGAAAATCCTTTTCTAATGACAAATATGTCTCTTATATGTAAGTTTACCATGTAATCAGATAACATAGGCTCTTATACCAAAAATAACAACCCACCCGGAATGAACCAAAACGCTGACCCAAAGAAGGTCCATTAGAACTTAGAGTCACTCTAAATAGGTTGTCGGTTTCTATAAGAAATAGCCTAGCAAATTCAAAAAATAACGAAATCAAATCTCACTATGGAAGAAACAAAATATACTAATAAAACAGATGTACCATATCATAAAATCATCATATTGTCGAACTGCGTCAGTACCATAATGTAATAAGTACAAAGTCAAAGGTACATCAAAATACAAAATGTTACAAAATATTAAATAAGATAATAGCCTCCATCGCCATGCCTATCATCCATCAACACGATCCTCAAGACCATCTTACCTAATCTTTGTTGTTAAGAGAAGAGAGGTCAGAATAACACATCTGGTTTGTTTAAGTTTGAAAACTTTTTTCCAATACTTGGGCAGTATAAAATCATAAGAGATATATATATCTAAGCGATATCACACATTTATACGTCTGTTATCTACCGCGGTGTGTATAGAAGAAAGAGAACGCTTCAGTTACTTAAGGATGTCAAAATAAGGGCGAATACTAACAAATACCCTAGGGTGGATACCCACAATCACTTAAAACACAATGGAAAATTTAGCCACCTAAGACCTCATTACCTAACGTAGGGATTCAAATAATACTCTTAGGCTAGTGCGAGAGATAGTAACCCGTCACTTGAGATTGGGTCAAGGTAGACGCTAAGCCATTTAATACCTTTCTGGTTGATCCCTCATTACTATCTTCATAACACTAATGGCTAATTCCTAGCCACTTAAAACTTCTCTTAGATAGGCGGTTTCCCTCCCTTTTTGGACGAAACTCTTATGCAGCCCATCTGCTAGGTGGACCCTCACCATAGTCCCATTGAGGATGTGGACAAGTTTCAAATTACTACCAAACTTAATACAAGGCAAGTTATTCCCTCAATTGAAAAAGAATAATTTAAGAAAGGTGAACCCATCGATTACTTAATAAGGGTGGGCTCTATGACCACAACCCGAAACCTGAGGATAAATCCATTAGGAGACGAGTCCAATCACTTAAGACTTATATAATTTGTATCAACCACTTAAGACTTTCGCTCAAGGAAGACCTATCAACATAAAATGGCTAGTGGAACTAGACGTCTCACATCAACCCACCTTCTTATAGTTGTCGATAACCGAGTTGTTCGGGTAGGCTTATACTAAAAAGAGGGATTAGTTCGAGTCATATATCATTTAACACCAAGTTTAGGTCATAAACACTCACAAGCATTCGAATTCCTAGTGGGGACATATAATTTAAAATCGTAATTAAGAAATGTTAAGTACGTATTTGAGATAAGTTGACAGCGTTAGTAATAAATATAGTATAATAAATACTCAATAAAAGAGCACATATAGAAAAACATACTAATAATAAGAAACATAACCCTGCACCTAAAATTAAAGATTTACAAGCCATATTCCCTACAACATATATCATAGTAAGAATATTCAATAAAATTAATGATTTTCATAACAAGTAAGGCAAAATCAATAATTCATACAAAACTAGACCTGTATCCTAGGTTTTAAGATTATTTTAGTAACTAAAGGGGTTTAATTTTAAATAAAATTATATATTTTCATTTTAGTATAATTTTTCTTCCTTCCCATTTTTATATGAATTTTTTTATACAAAAGTAAGGACTTGGGTTCCATGTAGTTTATACACTAAAACTTACTATTTTATGGATAAAATAGAGATTTAATTGTGTATGATCTAATGTATGCTAAACCCATTATTTTCATAAAAATCAAATTTTATGTAATAGAAGAGGAAAGAAATAAAAAATACACATTTTACTTTGAATGAAAAACCATAGTAAAATCCCCATTTTATTTACATTTATAATCCAAACCTAATTTAAACTGACACTTCCTGTTGAATTAAAGGTTTGAGGGAGTTTGTGTTTTGTTTTCGTATTCCCCTAACGTATTAGACACACACAATCCAAAAGATTAAACTAAACGAGATACAGAAATAAAGGTAAACATAGAGATCTTACCTATAGCCCGATAAAGAGAAAGCTATGTTTATTCCTAGTTTTTGAATTGTTGCAGCACAGATGTTTTCAGTTCTTCTTCCTTTAAGATTATATATGTATAAGAGTTAGCAAAGAATCATATGCATATGTAGAAGTTAGATCCAGATATTCAAAAATAAAATTGAATGGAAGAAGAAAGGGAGGAGGAAGAAACTAACATGTCCTAAGAACTGGATCTAAACAGAGATAAATAAGGAGAAAAATGGAGGAAGATAGCCTCAGAAAATGTTAGCAGAGAATGTGGGTCTAAGACTTTATTTATAAATGCTAAAGTGTATAGGAACCTTCAGATTATAAGATATAAAACTAAGTCGTCCAAAGCATTCTAATCTAAAAGAATTGACTTAAAAACCCTAGCCGCCGCCATCTATCAACCCACATAGTAATCGGCCCACCCCTACAGGAAGGTTTACCTGGCAGTCGACCCTTGTAGAGGAGGGCCAGTTGATCGTCCTCCTATAATAAGCATAGTGAATTCAAATCATACTTCTTTGTTTTAATGGTAATAAATACCAATTAATTCATTGTTATCCTTTGTAACATGTCCTCTTGTTCTATATGTATATTTACACATAACTTCAAATTTGAATATGGAATATTCTTTTATGCTAATTTCATCTATTTTTGCTCCATGTTAATCCAATTTAAATTCAAATTCAAATGTGCACATTTATTTATTATAAATTAAAGAACTTTTCTATTTGTATCTTCTTCATACTGATTTCGTTTTCAATAAATAAAATATGAAAATGGATCAGAATCTCACCACGAATACAATGGTAATACATTCATATACAAATTCTTATGTATTAGATATCTATACTTTTAGCATATTATTTATATTTAATTGTTATTATTATTATTATTATTATTATTTATGTCTAAGCAGGGTATATTTTATAGGATGTCACAATGTCCAAAGCACAATGACCTTGTCAAAAGGTGGGTTAACAATACCCCCTAAAACATATATTTTTATGAAAGACGTGTTTTGTATGAGTCCGGTATCTGTAATCTCTCCAAATTGATTTTGAATGCCATGGTCGTTCTAAGCCGATATTGAAGCTCACAATCTCACCGAATCATTATATTTTTGACGACTGTCTCAATTTAGTCTTGATGGCTTTTCCGAGTTATTGTTGAATTCCACGACCTCTCTAGGTTAATATTTACTGCCTGCAACTATCCTAGGTCGATTCCTTGCAAGGTGTCATCTGTATTTAGTGATCCCAACCTCATTGGGATATTATCGCGTGCAAGCTCCATCAATGATTCAAATCTTTTCTATGCTAATTGTAATCTATAGTTGGAAATCTTAGCTCGCCTAGCTTTAATCGAGTATAAACCATATTCATCGATTTGTAGCAACACCGGGTTTTTTTGTCACATATCAACCATAAATGATGGTTTGGTGCCTCACAAGCTCTGGCCATGCATTAACCCACATGACAGTCTATCTAAGTGGATTAATTTTTAATTGGAAATTTCATATTTGATGAGCACCATCCATATTTGCCAAAAAGTTTTACTAAGGTAAGTGAATTGCTATTTTTTCATCTGACAAACATCATCCATATTTTCCCAATGGTCTCATTTAGGGCCGACCCGATCAGTTGGGCTACCCGAGGCCAGCTCAAAGTCCACAAAGAAGTGTTGAAGGTTGGCAAAAAAATGTTGCCTAGCAGCAGTAGCTAGATATCGATCCTGCTCCGCTTCGCTACATACCCGAGTCCTTAACCATTAAGCAAAGTATCTATTTGCAAAGAAAGCCTGACATATTTTCACCAAAACTAGAAACTAACAATTTTTTTTTGCCCTAAAATGGGTGGGTTGCCCAATTCGACGACCTCATGCGCCGGGCCTAGTCTCATTAAAGTTTTCCAATTGCAAAATCCATACTTGAGGAGCATCATCCATACTTGAGGAGCATCATCTAACTATCCCAATATTTTTTATGAAAGTAATTTGATTGTTGACTTCATTCCTAACAATAATCAACCACTACTTGCCAAATAATTTGAGCCGACCATCCTAAAATTCTGACACTCAAGATTCCTGAAGATTGCGTTGCTATGGTACCTGGCCAGTGTAAGGCAACTGCAATGTTTGAAAGAAAATAAAACTACACATGATCTGGCGTATATCTCAGGACATGGAATGATATATACTAATAAAACATACTAATATATACAAGTGAGACGGTAAATAACTGAAAAGAATCTCATAATCAGAGCAAAATATCCAAAATAGTAAACAACAATGTCATAAAGTTAGCCAAGTGAAAATAACCTAAATAACTATATTGAAAATAAGAATACTACCGAGCCCATAGTAGTGAACAACAGAAAATAATGGAGCACATATAAATAATAACCGTAACAACCTCCTGCTTGCCTCCCGATCAGCTACTCGTGCTCACTCCTAACTTACCTCTAGCCAGTTCATGTGAGAGAACCCAAACTAATATGGATAAAAGCATAAAACTCCAAGTCAGACGGTCTGGTGTAAGCGGCAAAAATTTCAAGTACTAAAATAATTAGAGCACACGGTATAGTAAACCATACTGGACATGTCCTTACATCCAAAGAGCTAACACATGGACTACTCTATAACATTAATACCATAATTGTAACCTACGTCAAATTACTGGGGTGTCTAAATGTCTTCATCAACGTTACTTCTATCTACATCAATGCTACCTACATCTAATGACATCCCTAAGAGTGATAAATGACTAAGAAAACATAGCATACATCACTCATCCTCGCATTCACTCCCTCATTGCGTTAGATATATAGTGTGTTTGGTCCCACGGAGCCTGCACCCACCCCAGAATAAGCTGAGACAACCTACTAACTTATTCGACAGCCTATGTCAGGTTCAGAATGAGCGTAAAAATAGTCACAAGTCTCCTTGTGATTAAAAACCTGCATTATGTTTGAATATTCGATGGGTAACCTCTATATCTAACTTACAACCTATGTCAGGTTGATGACAAGATCGACTCTCAAACTTCTACTTTCCAATTACCTATCCAAACCTGCACACAGTCAATCCCCTTGCGTATGTATCCCACTGCAATGCTATTCTAGAACTGTCGTTTTAATTATTATTTTCTGAAGTCTGCTGGTCAGTAACTGTCTAGGAAACCAACTTCTATCGTCAAACTCCAGCTTCGAAGACTAATCCTCCATTTCGACTAATAATCTTGCATCCTAACTCATAGTATCTGAGTCTACTCCTAGGAGTTTAACTAGTCGTTTTCGGAGTCATTCCTTTCGAGTTTGGAATACTTATTGCACGATGCAATTAAAGAGTCTTCACGTGAACGTCGCTATGAAGTAGAACCACCATGGGCAATCTCTATCCCTTTAAGAAGTTGCACCAATCATATACCCCGCTCCCATAGGAGTCGCATGATGCCAATGCCATCATGCATATATCAGTACTATCTCTGTAACAGGTATCAACGATAGACTCGATCCGGATCAGTGCATGTACACTGGTTTGCTTCCCCGACCAATCTGATGGGGATTGGTGCATGCACACCGATCTAATCTAGATCGATGTACTCACACTAATCCAATCCTTCTTTTTTCTCGTCAGGCCAGTCTGACCCTCTTGTCCCTACCGATCTAAAGCCTTTAGTCGATATGATCCCCTCGTTCCTATGTCGATCTAGGGCACCCAACTTGGGTGATCTGGACTGCTTTCCATCATAACTCCATCATACAATCCCTAATTGGTTTGAATTTTAAAACATAGCCTGTAAGGACCATCTTTTATCAATCATTAAAATTTCAGGAAATTATGGGCACTTTTTATTTTATGCAGATGCAAAGATAATTGTCATTTCCACATACATAAGTGGAGTTATTTTATTATCACCATTTCTTGAGCGAACTTTTCTCTTCCACACATAGACACACAAACACACACACACACATATATATATATATATAGACAATATATGTAAAATTTTGGAATGTCATACCAATATATGATATTTCTTTTATAAGAATTTACATAATAACTGCTTTTATAATAGCATAAAATATACCTACTAATTTTTTTTTGTTATAACTACTTTTGAAATAACATATCAAATGTTAAATGTTGTAAAAAATAAATGAGCTAAATAAAAGTTAGATGTAAGAAAAAAACCCACTACTTCACGAGTATAATATTGGAATATGCTATCTATTTTGAAGATAAATTATTATCACTATTTCAGGAGTTTACATGATGTTCTTTTCGAGAGGATAGATTTTTTTGAAGTAACTAAAATAAAAAAAAGTTCTACAACATCCCTTTTGGGATGTTTGGATTTTGAGATATTAATAAAAAAAAATGACAACATTATTATAATATTCACTTATATAAGATCCTGCTCTAAGTTGCAATAATTTTGATAAATTTATGCATAGTGATGGAAGAATAATATTTTATACATAATATATGAGTATTAAAATCAAAAATTTCCTATGAGAAAATATCAAGCAATAACAAAATAGAACTTTTGGAATAGACTGTTTCAAGTTTATTACAAAAAATGCATAGGTTGTAAAAATTCAATAATGTAACAATGAATACACATGCTGAAAAGAGCCAAATCCAATGTATATTTAAATATGTGGATTTTTTTTACTACAAGAGCAAAAGGCAATACTCTTTTCTTGCATAAAAATGTGTAAAAATCTCAACTAATTCACTTAAGGCTCCACCTTTCATCTTCATTCAAAAGATGGCAAATATAAATAATTAAATTTTAACAACAAAGTAAATATCGAGCATGTCATTATATTTGTTTAATGAAATCAATACTAAATGCATAGAAATAAGCTAATCTTTCATCTCATTTACTGCTTTCCAAAACAAATAAATAAATAAAAGAAAACTAATTCAACGTTTTTACTAATTCATGTTAGCAATATATAATAATAATGCAAAGAGTAAATAATCATGGAAATAAATCCTTTTATCTTGGAAGATTTTCTTAACTTTAGAAAAATAAAATCACTTTTAGAGATTTAAATAAGCATAAAACATAATTTCTTTTTCTCTCATTGATTTTATTTATTTGTTGACTGCTACCAGCAGAATATTTTGTCAATAAACCATTTAAATATACAATCTTTTGGATTTCAATTCAATCAAATTAATGGTTGGAGTAGGAAATTTGATTACTCATTGATCTTCAGGTCAATCGAGCCATTGCATTAATAGTTAATTTTATATAACTTTGATGATATCGTTGATGTTTACCTCTAACTTTAACTTCATTTCCATGATAATTTTGTTTCGTATTTTTTTAATCCAAATTTATTGCATTTGATGATTTGCATAGACACTGTTCGATTATCTAATTCAACTTAATTAACTCTGTTGGAGTTTTATTCTGATCTTACATGAACAAAAAGCCAGACTTATAAGCAGTCGAATAACATGCAACTTTGCATTTTATAGATCTTTAATAAATGGCATGCTATATTACTATAAGGAAATAATGCAAATGAATTTTAACTAAGAAAATGATAGTCTTTTAAGCATTATCTAATCATATCATATGTGACACCCCACGTCTGTTAATATCAGTCTTTATCAGAATGCATTAAGTTTCATGAAGCGTTATAAGTAAACAGAAACATCACAAGAAAATATAAAATAATAGCGAAATTTATAACTTTATTAAACAGAAATCATCGTGGTCCAAAACCCAGTTACATCAAAAGTCTGAAACACAAAACCCATTACATCAATTTAAAACTTCTGTCTTGTACTAAAATCATCAAAGTACAATAATATATAAATAGCATAGTCTCGAAAACATAGCCATATCAGAGAAGACAGGAAATCAAAATGGTACATCTAAGCAGCTCCAGGAAGAATGAAAGAGAGAATCCAAATCAAGCCTGAATACTCCCACCCTGAGAACCAGGGGGAACGTAAGAGAGAGAAGAGGAAACAAAATGGTTCAGATATAAAGTCTTGCGAGTTTGGTTACTTTCAGCATATAAATAGGTAAAAGCATCATGACAAGCATATAAACTGGATGAGAGAGATAACAGTATCATAAGACAAGTATAACAGAATGAGCACGATGTGCAGAATAAATAGAACAAAATATATTGCGCTTCTCTAATACTTTTCTCTGCACCAACACTAGTATAACAAAAACAAGGCGATCCCTACAGAAACATATGGTAGACTTAGGTGTACTTCTAGTGACGGGTTTTAACCCCAACAATAATAACAGACAACACAACGGAAATGACAGGTGTTACCCCCAACGATAATAATGGGCTTCTAAACAAGCAAGATTATATGTACCCTAATTACCACCCCAATCGTTCAGCTCCCTACCCTGTAGATATCCTGTGCTAGCCCCACAGTAGGATGTATCACTTCCTAAAGTGGCAACTTGTTTATTTTTGGGAGGCACAACCATCTACTGATGTCACAGCGTCTTAATTTTCCCAAGCAAGCCGGACCCATGCACGCACATGACTCCATTGGATCCCGCGATGTCAACACCTCCACTTATATGAACCTCTTACAATCAACTCAGTAAGCGTGCCCTGACCCCGACCCAGTTCGGGGTTCCTCATTTGATACCAAGATGGGTTACTGACTGATAAGGGTCCCAAACAACAGATGATACAAGCTACCACTTGGGATTGCATCCCCACTACTAGGATTTTGATAGGTTATGCCTAACAGTTTAACAAGGTTGCATAACCCAACATGTTATACAGGTTAAGTTTCTCGGGTTTATATAACCCCCCATAGATTTAACAAGATTAACTTAACCCCCACTGATTCAAGCAAGTTTACTTAACCCCTACTCAATTCGACAGGTTCATGTAACCCCCACAGATTTAATTAGGCTAAGTATATCGGGTTAACAAGTTATTATCATATTTCCATTTATGGCTCTTAATGTACTAGACCTCTAACATTAAGTCTACCACTTGTGGATGTTGGATATGTCGGGCGGTTCCGGGCAAACTTCTACCACAAGTCGGACTTATCCTCATGCCTTAGCACCATTATGTGTACATTTATGCACTCGACCCCTCACATTAGATTAACCACTTGTGAACGCTGGATTTGCCGGGCGGTTCCAGGCAGACTTCTACCACAAGTGTAATTTAACCTTGTGTTTAAGTGTGGTTGTAGTTTCTAACTACCGTAAATCTAGACATGTTCATTATTAAACAATTTTTCATGTTTATCCAAGGTTATGCCCTAAATCCCAGTCTGATTCATGATACAAGTTAGTCCCCAAATTAATGTTTTAGATCATGGTATAAATTATGCCCCAAATCCTAATCATGTTTTACAATATAAGTTATATCCCAATTTATCATTCCCGACTGTTCCCAAGTTCGTGCGCTCGCATATTTCAGCGATAGGCCTAGGCTTGAAGGTTGCCTGGATATAAAAAATAAAAAAAGGGAAGGAGGAAGAGAAGAGAATAGAAATAGGCATAAAATTAAAATAGGCATAAAATCAAAATAGGCATATGATAATAGAAATAAGCATATTAACAGGATAGACATATTGTGACACGATTAGGCATACTAACAGAATAAGCATAATAAAGATGGGCATGTAAGAACTAAACGGAGGATCAGGTATACACGTAAGGATATATCTGTTCAATTATGATTCAGGTTATTAACGGGCATAGGCTTAGATCCTAACTTATAAACATGTCAAGATTACTTATTAAATGTATATGTCTAAAAATAACATGAACTCACAGGGACTAGATCTAAAGAACAGAGAAGTGACTGTTGATGTCGTAGTAGAGATTCTTGAATACATATAACTTGTTGTTACAGAAGAATAGGCTAGTTCAATTTGAGTTGGGGCAGCACCTCATTGTCTCCATTGTTTTTGATGAATAAAACAACGGAAATGAGGTCCTATTTATAGCCTAAGGTCAATGAATCTCATTCAGAAACGTATCCAAGTGCAGAGGAGGAATCTGCCCCAGATCTGGATGGGGTCAACCCCGGAGTCTATCTTAAGCATAATTTCGAGACGAACGCAATGGTGTAGTATGTTACCCTTAATTCCCAATATTTAATTAAGTATTCTTCAGTTTATCATTATAATGTTCTTTAAAATTACGGGGTATTACATTCTCCCCTACTTAAAGGATTTTGTTCCTGAAATCTCTAAGTTAAGAAGAATGTATATCCTAACGTCCATCATCCATCTACTCATCCACCAATCACAGGCATCCATTGTCCTTCAAACATTTCTAATGATTATATGAACATATGCAAAGTAGTGTTTATATGTCCCTATGCTAATGCGAAATATCAAGCGGTCTACAGATTCAGTTGACCTCCTTAATGCAATGTATGTTAGTGACATGAATCCAACATGTATGCAAACAACCCTATATCAGGTGAACTCTATATGTATGCACAATCATCCATCCAAATGCAATCATTCATTTGATGATGCACCGATTTCCAATTATAAAAGAAGAAGAATGCACACACATCCATATGCAGTATAAGAGTGATTGAGCCGATCTAGTGCCTAATGTGTGTATATGCATCCACGAGCAACCACTGGCAAGCACTTGTATCCATCAAACATAACATGTCTCATGCTCATGTTTACATCCATAGGTTTCCTACCCAACGGTTGAAGATTCGATTGACAGGATTTACTTAAATGACAGAAGCAAGTATGAATAAAAATATTTGGAAAAGAAGTTAGGAACATACCCTTGAAAAGAAAAGGGTATGAAGTGTGAATCTTGTCTTCAGTCTCCCAAGTTGCATTCTCTGGATCTTCTCCCCATTGAACTTTCATCAACTTGACCTCTTGGTTGCATAGTTTCTTGACCTCTAATTCAAGAATACGGGTAGGAACTCGTCTAACTGTCGCTTCCCGTTCCACCTGTACTTCTACAGGCATGCTCAGAACCACTACTTCTACGGTATCATGCAAGCACTTCCATAAACGAGAAACATGGAAAACATCATGAACACCGGCTAGTCTCCCTTGTAACTTCACTCTATAAGCCATTTGACTAATCCTTTATGTTATGGGAAATGGCCCTACAAATCTTGGCGCCAATTTCCCTACAGATCCAAAACGAACCACATTCCTCAAAGGTGATACCTTGATGAAAACAATGTCTCCAACCTCAAACTCGATATTTGTTCTTCTCTTATCTGCGTAGAACTTCTTCTTGTCCTGAGCTATCTTTATGCGTCTACGAATAAGACAATCTTTTCTGAAGTTTCCCTAATCATCTCAGGTCCAAGTAGAATCCTTTATGTTGACTCCCACCAACAAGTCGGTGATCTATAGGCTCATCCGTACAATGCCTCGAAGGGTACCATGTCAATACTAGCCTGATAATTGTTGTTGTAGGAGAACACTACCAAAGGAAGATGCTCTTCCCCTGTCCCTCCGAAGTCTAGGATACATAGTCTTAACAAATCCTTAAGGAGCCAATTTACCCTTTCCGTTTGTCCGTCGGTCTGAGGGTAATAGGCAATGCTCAAACATAACTGTGTACTACTGCCTCTTGCAAGCCCCTCCAAAATCAGTAATGAATACGGGGTCACGATCACTCACAATACTGGAAGGTACTCCATGTAGATGGACTATCTCACGAAGATAAACTGCTGCCAACCATGCACCATCCCCTTACTCTTAACAGGAATGAAATGAGCGCTTTTAGTAAGCCTGTCAACTATAACCCAAATACCGGTGTTGCCTTTCCTCGATCTAGGCAAACCATCAATGAAATCCATAGAGACGCTCTCCTACTTCCACTGTGGGACCTCTAAAGGATGAAGTAAACCGTCGGGCTTCCTTTGCTCAGCTTTGACTTGCTGACAAATCAAACATCAAGAAACAAACTCTGCTACATCTTTCTTCATCCCAGCCTAAAAGAAAACCCTCTTCATATCTCTATACATCTTATCACCGCCGGGATGAATGTTCATCCTAGATTGATGGGCTTCCTCAAGGATTGTCTTCAACAAACTCCCAACTCTAGGAACACAAAGCCTTCCATCTCATCGCAACCACCCCTATCATCCGTGGAATATCTACTGAGGTGACTAGAAGTCTCCTCTCTACTGAGCCTATCCAAGATGTCTGCAATCTATGGGTCCTCTCGCTGCGAAGTTCCTATCTGATCCGAAAGAGTAGGTTGCACCTCTAACGATGCCAGTAAGCCAGGTGTGAACACAGTAGAGGGTCTGAAATCAAAAGTTGGTATATACTCCAAGCTATGCCTCTCTACAAATAGAGGACTCAAAGTCATCCTCTGCCTACTCAGTGCGTCTTCCACCACATTACCTTTGCCAAGGGTATAAGCAATCTCAAAGTCATAGGATGCTAGGAACTCCATCCATCTCTGTTGCCTCAAATTGAGATCTTTCCACAAGAACAAGTACTTGAGAGATTTATGATCGGTATACAACTTGAACTTTTCTCTAAGTAGATAATGGCGCCAAGTCTTAAGCACAAATACTATTACAGCTAACTCT
Organism: Allium sativum; assembly: GCA_030737875.1. NCBI lineage: Eukaryota > Viridiplantae > Streptophyta > Magnoliopsida > Asparagales > Amaryllidaceae > Allium > Allium sativum. The sequence goes on from CM060922.1 coordinate 1,044,858,054, forward strand.
AACTCATAGGTAGGGTAGTTCTTCTCGTGTACCCTTAACTGCCTACCTCCATAACATAATATCCTTCCCTCTTGCATCAGAACCGCACCAAGCCCTGTACTGCATGCATCAGTGTACACTATGAACACTTTGTTCCCATCAGGAAAAGTCAAGATTGGGACTGTTGTTAGAGCCCTCTTCAATTGCTGAAAAGCATCCTCACAGTCTATACCCCAAGAAAATGTCAGAATCTTCTTCGTTTGTCTGGTGAGTGGGGCTGATATCTTTACGAAGTCCTTAATGAACTTCCTATAATAGCCTGCTAAACCAAGAAAACTCCTCACCTTCGTTGCATTCTTTGGAATCTTCCAATCTTGTGCTGCAACTACTTTCGTGGTATCTACTGCTATCCCATCCTTAGAGACCACATGCCCTAGAAATCTCACTTCCTTTCTCCAAAAATGGCATTTGGAGAATTTTTCCATTAGTCGATGCGCTCGGAGAGTTTTCAAAACCTCCTTTAAATGTAGGGCATGCTCTTCCTCGCTTTTCAAGAAAATCAAGATGTTATCAACAAAGACCACAACGAACTTATTTAGAAACTTCTGAAATACCCTACTCATCAGATTCACAAAATAGGTGGGCGCATTCGTCAAACCAAAAGGCATGACGAGCCATTCCAAGAAACCATCTGGAGTTATAGAAGCAGTTTTGTCTATACTGTCCTCGGCCACCCTCAACTCATGGAACCCTGTGGCTAAGTCTAACTGGGAGAAAACGGATGCACCAACAAGCTGGTCAAACAAATCATCAATCCTCGGAAGTGGGTGCCCATTTTTCTTAGTGAGTTTATTCAATTCCATGTAATCCACACATAAGTGAAGCAAACCATCCGCCTTAGTTGAGAATGCCACCGGAGCACCCCATTCATATATGCTTCGCCTAATAAACTCCTTCTCAAGTAGCTCCCCTACTTGCTTGCTGATCTCCCTCCTTTCTCTTAGAGCCATGTGGCAAATAGGCAATGCAACTGGCTTTGCATTGTCCACCAAGTATATACGAAAATAAATCTCGCGCCTCAGAGGTAATCCCCAAATCTCTTCAAAAACATCAGGATACTCACAGACTACTTATACAGATCATAGATCATCGATAGATGCATCAACTGATTCTAGGAAACTAAGCATGACAGATCCCTTAGGGACACAAGAAATATCGAGGGTCCTCCCATGGCAAGTCAAAAGTCTAACGAACCTCCTCTCACAGTCTAGAATGGCACCAAACATGGCTAGAAAATCCATACCTAGAATTAAACAATAGCCCATGAAACCAAGCACGTATGCGCAACACTCAAACTCGATGCCCAACACAGATATTCTCAAACCCCGACAAATCATAAACAAGTGATTCGTACCTCCAATGGGGTTTGAGACAACAACGGGATGTAAAACCATACTAGTACTAAGGGGCAGAGACTCAACCACAGGATCATATATAAAAGAATGTGAAGCACCAGAATCAAAAAGAGTTCTAATAGGATGATTGGTAATAGAAATCAAACCTTCAACATAAACTTTTCTATCTCTATCCGGTACACCAGCCACGAGAGCATGCACCTGCCCTCCATAAGGTCCTGCCCTTTGCCCATGTCCTTTTTCTGTAATCTTTGCTCCAATGACCCATGCGTCCATAATTATCACATTTCCTCTTTTCTCGGGCTTTGTCATTCTTTCCACCCTTCTTCTATTGTTGTTGTTGTTGTTGTTGTTGTTGTTGTTGTTCATTCTTGGGCTACACTTTCTAATTTTGTGATTCATCAACCTTAGCCTCTTTCTTTTCACCTTTTTCTTCTTCGCGCATCAATGCCATATCAACGAGCTTCTCAAAAGTTGCTCCCATCGGAATATGAGACATATCCAATCCATGGTGGGGTTCATTCAATCCTTTATCAAAACTCAAAGCTTTCTTGTGCATTGATCGAACTTAATAACATACTCTTTGACAGACATGCCTCCTTGCTTAAGTGCCAAAAACCTTTCCATTTGCATACTTTGCTCGGCTTAAGAGAGAAACTTCATCTCGAATCTCAGTCGGAAATCATCCAAGTATCAACTGGATGTCCCGCAAGCGTCACTTCCCACTAGAATGAAGCCTCATCTTTCAGCAGCCAAACAGCCAACTGAATCTTCCTGCGGTCATCAACCTCAAAAATCCCAAACAATCCTCCATATCTTTAATCCAATTCCTTGCTTCTACAAAAGTCTCAGTTCCTCGGAATGTCTTTCCTCCCATAGCACAAAAATCCTTTCATACATTGGAGAAATCATCAACTCGTGGAGGAGGGGTAGGAATAATGGCTACAGCTGGGGGAGGGGCGACTACTTGGAATTCGGCAGGCGCCGTAGCCTCGAGATACCTATGGAGCTAAGCCGATATTTGAATGCACTCGGGAGTATTAGATTCCCCAGACATGATGAAAAAAAGGAAAAGGGATTCAAATAGAGAATCGATAGATATTTCATATGGTTTTAGGGAATATGTTTTTCAAAATAGACCTTTCTTCTGAAAAATGCTTTCTTTTAAAACCTTTTTGAAAACAATTTTCAAAATCTTTTATCCAATCTGGTAACCTTTAGCTCTGATACCAAATGTGGCACCCCACGTCTGTTAAAGTCACTCTTTATCAGAATGAATTAAGTTTCGTGGAGCATTATAGGTAAACAGAAACAGAAACATCACAAGACAGATATAAAATAATAGCGGAATTTAAAATTTTATTAAACAGAAATCATCGTGGTCCAAAACACAGTTACATCAGAAGTCTAAAACACAGAAAACCCATTACATCAATTTAAAACTTTTGTCTTGTACAAAAATCATCGGAGTACAATAATATATAAAAAGCATAGTCCCCAAAATATAGCCATATCAGAGAAGACAGGAAATCAAAACGGTAAATCTAAGCAGCTCCAAGTAGAATGAAAGAGAATCAAATCAAGCCCGAGTATTCCTACCCTGAGAACCTGGGGGTAACGGAAGAGAGAGAAGAGGAAACAAAATGGGTCAGACATACAGTCTGGCGAGTCCAGTTACTTTTAGCATATAAATAAGTAAAAGCATCATGACAGGCATATAAATTGGATGAGAGATAACAATATCATAAGATAGGTATAACAGAATGAGCAAGATGAGCAGAATAAACAGAACATAATATATTGCGCTTCTCTGATACTTTTCTCTACACCAATACTAGTATAACAAAAACAAGAGGATCCCTACATAAACAGATGGTAAACTTAGGTGTACTTCTAGTGACAGGTTTTACCCCAACAATAATAATAGACAGCCCAGCAGAAATGACAGGTGTTACCTCCAACGATAATAATGGGATTCTAAACAAGCAAGACTAGATGTACCCTAATTACTACCCTAATCGATCGGCTCCCTAACCTGTAGATATCCTGTGTTGGCCCCACAGTAGGATGTATCACTTCCTAAAGCGGCAACACGTTTATTTTCAAGAGGCACAGCCATCTACTGATGTCATAGCGTCTTATTTTTCCCGAGCAAGCCGGACCCATGCACGCACATAACTCCGTCGGAACCCGCGCTATCAACACCTCCACCTATATAAACCTCTTACCATTAACTCAGTGAGCATGCCCTGACCCCGACCTAGTTCGGGGTTTCTCGTTTGATACCATGATGGGTTACTGACTGATATGGGCCCCACACAACAGATGATAAAAGCTACCCCTTGGGCTTGCATCCCCACCTGTGCAGTTAAAGCGCTTAGCGGTTCTATAGCGGTGGACGTCCAAAAAGGTGTAGAGGTGATAAAGCGGGGAAATAGCGGGGCTATACCGAAGGCGTACAAATATTCATTATATGTAAAACCAAATATTTGAAAATTAATTAATCATCTTTCTCATATTATTTATGTACAAAAAACTAACATTAACTAATCTTATATCACAAAATCACGGAATATCATAGTTATGCATGCTAAATTTGATGAATGTAATTGATTATTAATATATTTTAGGCACCTATGACTTAAATTTAGCACTTTACGCTAACTTTACAAAACTTTTTTAAAAAGAGAACTAGTCAAATCAAGCTTTATATATTAATATTGCTAAAGAGGACGCTAAAAAGAGTTGATTTAGCGGATGCAGCGGAATATAGCGGGGTTAAAAGCGGATCTACTGTTCATCAGTGCTAAATTGAAATAGCGTAGCGACTGAAGAGTGCTATGGGCTATAGCGGGAATATTGCGGGGATTTAGCTAGGCTTTAACTGCATAGAACCCCACTACTAGGATTTTGACAAGTTATGCCTAACAGTTTAACAAGGTTGCATAACTCAACATGTAATACAGGTTAAGTTTGTCGGGCTTATATAACCCCTATAGATTTAACAAGATTAACTTAACCCCCGCGGATTCAAGCACGTTTACTTAACCCCTACTCAATTCGATAGGTTCATGTGACCCCCACAGATTTAAACAGGCTAAGTATTTCAGGTTGACAATTTATTATCATATTTCCATTTATGGCTATCAACGGACTAGACCTCTAACATTAAGTCTACCACTTGTGGATGTTGGATATGTGGGGCGGTTCCGGGCAGAATTCTACCACAAGTCAGACTTAACCTCGTGTCTTAGCACTGTTACGTGTACATTTACACACTCGACCCCTCACATTAGATTAACCACTTGTGGATGCTGGATTTTTCGGGCGGTTACGGGCAGACTTCTACCGTAAGTGTAATTTAATCTCGTGTCTAAGTGCAGTTACAGTTTCTAATTACTGTAAATATAGGCATGTTAATTATTAAACAATTTTTCATGTTTATCCAAGGTTATTCCCCAATTCCTAGTCTGATTCACGATACAAGTTAGGCCCCAAATTAAAGTTTTAGATCAAGGTATAAATTATTCCCCAAATCCCAATCATGTTTTACAATATAAGTTATGCCCTAATTTATCATTCCTAACCGTTCCCAATTTCGTGCGTTCGCATATTTCAGCAATAGGCGTAGGCTTGAAGGTAGCCTGGCTATAAAAAAATAAAAACGGAAGGAGGGAGAACAGAGAACAAAAATAGGCACAAAATCAAAACAGGCATATGGTGGTAGAAATAAGAATATTAATAGGATAGGCATATGGTGACATGATTGGGAATACTAACAGAATAGGAAAAATGATGATTAGCATGTAAGAACTAAACGGAGGATCAGGCATACAAGTAATGGTAGATTTGTTCAATTACGATTCAGGTTATTAACAGGCATAGGCTTATATCCATACTTATAAACATGTCAGAATTACTTATTAAATATTTATATCTAAAAATAACATGAACTCACAGGGACTGGATCTAAAGAACAGATAAGTGATTGTTGATGTCATAGCAGAGATTCTTGAATACGCATAACTTGTTGTTGCAGAAGAATAGGCTAGTTCAATTTGAGTTTGGACAGCACCTCATTGTCTCCATTTTTTTGGTGAATAAAACAATGGAAATGAGGTCATATTTATAGCCTAAGGTCAATGAATCACGTTTGGAAACGCTTCCAAGTGCAGGGGAAGAATCTGCCCCAGATCTGGTTGGGGTCAACCCCGGGGTCTATCTCAAGTAGAATTCCAAGAAGAACAAAATGGCGCAGTCCGTTTCCCATAATTCCCAATGTTTAATTAAATATTATTTAGTTTATCATTACAGTGTTCTTTAAAATTATGAGGTGTTACATCATACATATAAAGGGAAAGTCTATTTGGACACAAGATTTAGACACAATTGGTGACACAATAAATTTACACCATTGAATCACCCTATGAATTCCACTCCTTCATATAAAGACAAAATGATCTAACGGTTAAGATTGTGTGTCCTTTGAATTGTGTCTAATTTTGTGTCTAAATATCCTCTCCTATAGATTATATGAACAATTGATCATGTATATTTCCCTTTAATTATTTCAATTTCTAACAAAAGTTTCTTGGGTCTTCTGGTCCTTTATTACAAAGAAACTTAGAAATAATTATTTATGGAAACTTGCTTTTAGCATTATAGAGTTGTAGGTTATCGACTTCTAATTCAAATGCTAGAAATTAAGTTTATAACGTTTTCCCATTTATTTCATGTAGCACCCCACATTTTTAATAATAAAATTATTGAAATAATAACATGAGTAATTTGCTTTTGAAATTTGAGAAAAATGCGCACAATAACAAGAATTAAATAAAGAAAATGGAAAGTAGTTAACATCAATTTTGCAACATCCTTTTAATTGACAACGCATGTCATAAATAACATTGAAAGAGAATTAATGGGAAGAACGTCAAAATTTGAATAGACAATCAATTCTGGAATGTTGATATACATGTAGACAACACATATGTAGATATAGTTAAAATAAATATATATAGGTATAAGTTTTAGAAATAATGTGCATCATAAATGGTATGAAACACATAAATAAAAGGAAGTTAAAATGGCGTTAATTAAGTAACGTTTTTTCAATTTAAATTGAGTGTGCACAATTAATAGTACGCTTTTGAAATTGGAATTAAATGCACGCTAAAAACGGTAAATAACTAAAAAAATAGAGATAGAAATAAATATAAAAAATAATGTTCATAGAAATAAATAGGAATAAACGCGCAGAAATTTGAAAATAGAAAATTTATTAGTGCACACATTGATTACACATTAAAATTTGAATGCACGTTAATACTTGGAAATATATGAAAAGGGTTAAGAAATATAACATTAATAACAATGTTTAAACACAACAAAAATCACGTGGAAATAGGATCTGAATATATGATTTTAAAATCGTATGTATGGGTCGACCCATGCCTGAAGTGGAGTCGACCCACCCGAAGCATGGGTCAACCTATTTCGGGCCTAGATGACGTGCGTTTTATTGTGTGAGCGGTTCCAGTTTAATCCTCTTTAGATCATATAGACGTGATTCTTTGAGGCACCTATAAATAAACTAATATGGCCTAACTTCCAACTCATATATTCTCAGAGGACGCCAAGCTTTACTATTTCCTTTCTCCTTTAAGCTCTTCAGAAATAAACTATATTTTAGATTTAGAATTTTGGATTCAAGATTTGGAGATGAAGGTTGTAAGTTTAGGCTATAGGCGCCTAGATTTCTCGTCCGTATGAGTAGTAAATTCGATTAGTGTAATGTCCCGTATTTTTGGTGGCCAAATAATTTATTTAATTTATTATTTTAAATATTATATTTGGAATATTAATGGATTTAATATTAAATTTATTTGTAAAAACAAAGTTTGAACGTTAAATTTATATATAATTGGAAACGAGCTTGAAATGGCACAGTAATTAGCAATATTGAGTTTTCAACTTCAACTCAATATACAAGATCCAATATAAGTTGGATTTATGTGAAATAAGAAACGTTGGAGTTTTGTTGATTATAATTTTCTAATGAAAGAGAAAAATCCAGATTTTGTGTTATCAATTGTTAGTTATGTCCAAACCAAATTTGAAAAAAGTCGCTATGGAAATCGTTATTTAATTATAACGTTTATTTAATATATTTAACAAGGTTTCAATACAATTTGGACATCGTTTAACTCAAAATTGATCATATTGAGTTGTATAATTTATATTTGAAGCTATATGATATTTCCAGTTGGGTATTTATGATAATAATAATTTAATATTATTTTAATTGATTATTTTGGATTTTTATAATATTTTAATTGTTATTTTTATAGGCCTTTAAAATGGACATTTTGCAAACAGTTTCCCTTTTTGGTGAAATTAGTTTCATTGGAACCGTAGCGTTAAAGTATTGTACGGTATAAAATTTCATGGCAAACCGATGTATGTGACCACGGCAGCCGTAAACACCCAGTCATTTTATATAGCGCATACTTAAATTAATTTAATTTAACACAAGAGTATTTGTGTGTAACTTGAGTAAACGATCGAATTAAGCCATGAAACAAATTCCGTTGAGTTCGTATCAACGTTTAGAGTCAGAATAGGCAGGTAGTTTATTATTTTTGGACATCGGGTATTTTGGTGTCCAAAATAGCGTTGTTTGGCGTATAAAAATAGCATACCGGAAAACAGTCTCGGAATGCGACGGAACTTAAACCATTGGATTCATATTAATTAATTATTATAAGATTTCAAATTTCGTATCGATTAGACTTACCTTTTGATCATGGCAACGATAAACGCCTTAATCATTTGTATTATTTTGGCCAATTTAGATAGGGGTAGCTTTGGAGGAATAAACGACAGGCCAAATGAACTCCAATTTTAACGAAATAGATTTCATTGGATCCATAAGGAAATGTTCTAGTTGAATTTTAAAGTTTTAAGGTGATTTGTTTATTCTGCGATCATGGGAAATTTAAACACGTGATTTTTAGCTTGTGATTTATAAAGAACTTTTTACAAACGACCTCAGAATTCAACGAAACATGTCCCATCGGGTTCGGAATATTTTTTTAATGCTAGGATTAGGAGTTTCATCTCGATTGGAGGTCATACATGAGTGTTTTAATGCGATACTTCATTAGTAAGTTTCGATAAAATAAAATAATAATATTTTCTACCCATTCTCTATAAATATATTTTGCGTAACCTAATTTCCTCGATCAGAAACTTATGCATGGTCAACGCAAATGAAGCGCCTCCATCATATCAATTCACGGCTGAAAATCAACCGATCTCTTCCACTAATAACTTCAAAATCCACATGTTAATTCAAAGAACTTTCTACTGTAAAGATCTTCAGCTCGACGAGTTGTGCGTGATCAGCGGTTATGATCTATTGCAAGGCACTAGAACGGTAGGAATTTGTCCTCGAAGTGGATGTGGTTATGGAGCTTTCACGGGCGGAGGATGGCACTGGGGGAGGCGATGTTTGGAGCGATGATCTGTGAAGTAATGGAACAGGGTGCAGTGGGGTTGGATGGCTTTTCAGTGAATGGAAGGAGGAGCGTAGGGGAGATGGTGAGAGGCAATATGGGTTCTGGAGTATTTGCGGTTCAAAGAAATAGCGTGGAGAGGAACTGGCAGCATCGACCGTAAACTTTTATCAACGTAATTAGTTTTATCTTATACAATTAGTGTTAACGTTAAATAAAAAACATTCGTTAACTAATCCATTTGTTTCCAGATCAGGAAAAAGGGTTGCTGAAATAAACGAAGAAACAATACTCATGCGAAAGCAGAGAAAGGAAAATATCGGACCAATGTTTTTACACTAACCATGTAATTAATTATACCCATTTAGTAATTAAGAGTTAAATACATTATTAAAATATTGATCAACTTTAAATATTTATAATTAATCTGTATGTGATCAGAATTAGACAATTCAAGAAACATTAGAATCGCCTTAACGAACAGAACTTTATGAAACAAAAAGGACATAATTGGAATCAACCGGAATCTTTAATTAAATTAAACGACCGTTTAATTTAATTAAAACGAGCCGTTAACAATAGAATCAGATCAAGGTGACTTAAACTCAGTCAGTTTTTTCCACTTATATTTTATAGTCGGGTTTTATAAATTATGTGCTATGGTTACTAATGGTTGACTGTTTGTTAATTTTATATTCATATATTGATTGAACCGATGAAATTAAACATTGTTTAATTTCAGTAAAACACCAAATCGTTATTTTAATGATTGGAACCAATGAAGATAATTTATCTTATTGGTCATGTTTATAAAATAAGCGTGTTTAATTTAAAGAATTTGTTTGAATTGTTATGGTTGTGTTAAATAAAGTGGTTGATATTGAATTATCGTTATTGACTGTTACGAAACCATTATTTATTTTAATTGAATGATCATATTGAGATAACATATTTGGATAGAGGGAAGAACAGGTTGGAGGGATCCAACAGGATTCCTCAAATGCATTAGATGTTATTTATTTTTACAATATCATCATATAAATTGTTCTGATTGTTGATCGTTGACCTGGTGATTCAACAATTGTTTTGTTTTAACCAATGGGTAATATTGGTTGAGTAATTGGCAGTATATGGACGATAAATCAATCGTTTTTCAAATATGGATTTACCTTCAGGTAAATTGATAGATGAAGTAATAAAAATTATTTTATAACTTAAGATAGATTTTTTTTAAATCTATTATTTTGAACAAAGTTTATTAAAACGAAAATAAATATTTCTTATTTATTAATTAAGTTTATAATTAATTATTAATTGATTTTGTAAAGTAAATTCTTATGTTAAGAAGATTTATAAGAAAATGAGCAGAAAATTCACCTAACGGTCAAGATCTAAATAATTATTTTCAGGAAAACAATTAAATGGAACTATTTAAATTAATTATATTATTAATTAATTTAAAGGAAGGACCAATTGAAATTGGTTAATGAATTAATTATGTATTGAGTTGACTAAGTCAACTATTTTTACTGGGATTGATTTTTTTTGTATTAATCTAATGAAATAGTTTAACGAATATTTGTTTTAGTTTTAATAAGATTTTGAAAAGAAATTTACTAGTTATTTTAGTTAGTTAAGAAGTTAACTACTACTACAGTAGTTAATGATTGAAGAAAATTTTTATTTATTTAATAATAATTTAGGAGATTACTTTTTAATTGGAATACATTTAAAAGTAATCGAAGTTGAAATGAATCTAATCTAAATGTGACAGGAGTTTATGAACGGGTTTTATATTAAAACCGAGTGTTTATAACGAAGTTATAAAAGGGATTTTTAAGCGAAAACGGAAATCGAGAAATTGGAAAATGGTATGAATGGCTAAGTGAGATTTATTCCAAGGTTCGGAATGCGATATTCCGAAGTTTGGAATGTTAAGCGGAGTTGAAATTATTCCGAAGTTCGGAATGTTTTGTTCCAAAGTTCGTAATGTTAATCAAAGGCGAGAGTATAAGCTAAGTAAAAGGTTTCGGAAATGGCAACGAATATAAGTTGTCGTAAATGATTTACAATGATTTTATAAATGGAAGTTAAGAGTTTAGAAATATAATCGAAATATTAGTTGTCGATAATAATTTACAAATGGAATTTGTAAATGAAGTAAGAGTTTTGAAAAATGAATTTTGTAACAGTTGTTATAAATAATAAAGTGAACTATTTGATTTATAAACTGAAGATCTTTAAAAAGATCGCTATGTGATTTTAGGCAACACGTAAGGTGTCGGAATGATTTAAAAAGATCGCTATGTGTTTTTCTCTCACTCTAGTTCACCAGACTGATCCGGCGTTTGTAATGCTCGGTTAGCCTGGGTTTTATAGGTGTAGATTTGGATGCTGCGAACATCAAAAGACATGCTGGAGGAGTTCAGACGTATGATATATATATGGTGTGTATTCTGTTGTGTGTTGTATATAAGGACATATTATTATAATTATCCAGAGGTGCTGATGTACTCTGATATTGTAAATATTTTTAAAGCTCTTAGTAAAGATTTATTTCTATATTACATTTTGTTCCGCTGCGATGTAAGACTCTGTGTTGTGTAGGTTCTTCTTCTTCTTCTATTCTAATATTTCTTTCTTTCTTATCTCACCCACTAAATTCTTTCAGTAATTTCCTGTGTTTTCGGTGCTTGGAAGGTCGGTATGAGATATGGTAAATGTATTTATGTCGATTTTCGAGGTCGAAAATCTATGGGTCGTTACAATTAGGAAGACTACGGATGGCAGATCTGAATCAAATTCAGGAATTAAAGAATAATAGTGAGTGGATTAAATTATATTTTCCGGTAGTGGTATATTGTATCGTTTATTTCCTGTAAGTTTTGTAAGATATTCTCCCAACACTCTTTTCCTCCTTTCTACGTCAAGTTTTATAGTTTTATATTGAATTTTGGTTATGCGCAAAATATACATAAATATGAAATGTTGGCATATGAGTACGACTAGATTGTACGCTTAATCTATATGACTGATCATAATCCTTTTCATTTATACGTGTGGAAAAATAGTTTAATTGGAATTATGAACAAAAAGGGGAAATTTGATGATTTAGGGGAAAATGAATGTATAATGCCAAAAATTGCAATTAAACGATATTTGGATTGAAGGTAAGAAAACTTGACATAATTAAGATTATGCACAGTAATTTTTTTGGTTAAATGGTAAATCTGATAATTTCCATATTATTTGTAAGAAATCACCTTCCATATCTAGAATGGAATAAATATGGGAATTGTTGGGATTGAAAGAAAAAAGATATAAACTCAATTGTATCCAAATTTATTGTAGTTATATCAAAAAAGGGGGAAATAAGTTAAAACAGAGACTAATGGATATTAATTAAAATAGGAAATTAGAAATGGTCTATATTGATTGGTTAGGAAAAAAGTTTATGTATTTCCATAGTTTGGTTTGTAAAAGATATGGAAAAAATAATTGTTAGTAAAAAAATAAATGAATGCGTAAATTAGTGCGAAATATGGATTCTTCCATATTACGTACACTTCATTAGCCTAAAATAATTAAAAGAATGTCTTGCAATTATGAGTTTCTATTGCAACAATTAACTTAAGATATGGAAATAGATTTTGTACAATTTTAATAAACAATCAATTAGGAATAATTCTAATTTCCTAATGAATAAATTATAACGGCGTAAAGAAAAAAAGGTAACATTATTAGAAGACGTCATGTAGAGAGAAAGGCTTATAGTAAACTTACAATTATAAACTTAGTTTAATCAGCAAAATTTTATGGCAATGGTCTTACGGTGAAAAATGAACAACAACCTATATTCGCGTAAATGTGATAATTGTCAAATCATGATAAACGGACATAATTTGTTTGCATACATGAATTTGACAGGAAATGATTGTAAGAACAATTAGACCTTAATATGTACATATTAATTTACAATGAGTGGGTAAATTACAAGCCTAAGATTTAGTGTTAGGCTTTAATATGAACATATTGACTTAAAGAGATTAGGTTATGGGCTTAAAACTAAAATTTTATGGTAAATAATAAAGTTGATTAATAAAAGCAATAATATTCATATTAAGTGGATTAATGAATATTATAAATCAATGGAAAGGAAGTTAAATGAAATGCATAATGATAAATTAGACATAGCGTCTAATTAATTTAACGAAATGCGTTTAGTCCTGTTCGCAAGGATAAAGAGCCCATCGGGGCAAATCATTGAAGGTGTCGGGAGACATGGCAAGAGCACTTTCAACTTATTTGATGGGACTGAAAGGAAGTGTGGTACTTCTACGGGACGTGAGGACACTCTGTGATGGTCTTCTGTGGTAGGCTCTGGGTGTACCCATAGAGGCATGGTCTGTACGGTATCATCCGGTGAATATGTCTTCGCTGCATCTATCATTGTGGGAAGCCTAAAGAATGATTGGGATGATTTCTAGGATGATTCAAAGGATGTCTCAGAGTGGGAGGCTTTGTGGTTAGGACCTAACAAAGGATAGTAGGTCGTCGGATATATGTCATCATCTGTCGGAGCGCGTACAAGAAAGACTGGAGCAAAACCAAGTGGTCAATGATATTACCTATTGGGCCATTGGATGAAGGACCGCATGTTTGTTTAGATTGTTTGATAGAGTCGGTCACTTAGCTTTTTTGAATGGTATTTCATTAGTTAGGGAGAGGCTGGGTGGAGGCCAGAAAAGCCACCAAAAGAGACATACCAAATTTTGATATTTGTATTTTAGGCCTAATGAGGCCATTAGCCTAACAAAGTCATTCTTGACAGATATAGAAAAGCCCCCGACTGAGTTATGAGGAAGAACTCAAGTTTTGGGCGCCTTTATGGCACAGCTGTAGAAGCTTATTCGCTTTCGTAGCGCAGCTTAGTACGCTTCCATGGCGTAGTGATGGAGACGTAATGCACTTTCATGGCATGGTCTAGTACACTTTCGTAGCATGGAAATGTAGATCTCGGTTTTCGTAGCACGAAGATAAAGACCACTAGAGGATGGTACTATGGGAAGTACCTCGATATATTGGGCATATAGCTACATATATGATTTATTAGATTAATCTACTTGGGAGTAGATGAGTACGATTTATGCGTGAAATCAGAAGTGTAATGTGTAATAAATCCAAAATAACTTGTTAAAGACAAACCTATGATAGAACGATATATGTAATGTTATTTATAGAATGTATAATGTGTCCATTTATCAAAACTTTTGTTATGACCCCTCCTCATAACAAACCCGCATGTTAGAACGATAACATATATTATACAACTTAGATACACTTGTTAGACAGTGTCATTATTAGAGTAAGTACTTACTTTCTATTATATTTTATTCGTTCCATTGTGAGATATTTGTTAGCTCTGATATATTTTGTCTTATCCTTTCTGTTGGAACCTAGACAAACCAACTCGGGTTTGAGTAGACTTGGATTTTAGCATTTTACGAAAAAATCGGACGTGCTGAAATTTGGGTAATTATATCTGGTATCAGAGCTAAGGCTTAGGATTCCTATATAGATAGTGAACGTATTTGTGTTTTTAAATATAAATATTATATATATACACATAGAGGAACCACTAATTAAGTGAAACAACACATGGAGAAAGTTGGGATGTCGGTTCTGTAGACTAAGGAAATGGTTATAGAAATTTGAGGATTATATGCCCGTGATTGACAAGGAATGTTAAGTGTACAATATGTTTTGAAAAAAATAAGATTCCATGTGTTCATATTCGAAATTATGGTATTTTAGATTAGTAGATTAGGCAGTAGAGTCGTATATATTGATAAAGAGAAAATGGATTAGGAATATATATACATTTGACGCAAAAATGGTGCTACTCTTACTTTTCAGTTTAGATATAATATTGGAGGAATATGTGTATAAAGAGAAATTTTGGACTAAAAAAATGAAATTTCGCGCAAAGATTTGAGAATGCAAAAGTTAGAAACCACTTTGGACTTCGTCCAAAAAAAATTATGTAGAAAAATATTTCTAGAAGAGTTTTCAAGTTTCAAATTGAAAAGTTTACAGCTTTCATAAATTTAATGGTTTGTAATATTGAGATTTGCATTAAATAATTTCTAATAAAATTATGCAAAAAAAATTTCTAAAAGAATGAAGTGCGTAACCAAGTTGTGGGGTTAAGTAATGTAAGTGGTTAAGAGAAAGCGTGAATATAAGTGAATTAGCTAGATTTGGTGCATACGTGACCATGAGTGAAAAAAAATATAAAAGTTTTTTATAAGGAATGGATTGTGGCACACTTTAACCCATTGGAATAAGAAGAATTATATGATAAGTTTTTGTGAATCAATAAGTTTATAAGTAAACATATTTTGTTAAAGTGATAAGAAAATATGCAATGAAAGAGGTGTACAAGATATAGGCAAAGCACCATATTTTGGGCTAACTATTTCAACGAAGAAGAAAAAAAATGAAGTTTTCTTGTTACTTTAGATAGAACACAAAAGTCTTCCTTAGAAAAGATTCATAGAAACTTAATCTTAATAGTTCCACTTGAATAAGAAATGCATATTAAAATAAGGGGTTGTTATTGACACTCCAAGTATCATTAAGGGGTTTAATTTTTTATTTTTATTTTATTTTGTTAAGGGGAGTACCAATGTAGAGTGCAACCCCTTAACAAATAAAGTTTATTTTACCAAACTAGCCCTCTTTATAATAATCTATTTTTTAGTTGTTAATCAAAAATTTTTATATGGTATATTAGTCGAACTACATCAGATTTTTATACGAAATTATCAGTAATCTCATTTGTTGATATGCATCAGATCAGATGAAAATATATCACTCATAGGAAATCGATATACATATATCGAACAATTTTTTTTATACTATCGCACCGCAGAATTTGCCGATACACCTCATTTATTACGGTCGCTTTTTTTTTGCAAATAATTTAGGGATTTTTTTTTGCATTGAAATTGATTGGTATTTGGGATTATAACTAATGTTATTGCCAGATATTATTACGAGGGTAAAAAGAGAACGTAAAAAATTAAGTATGTGACCCCTCATAACATTATTTTCATGACTGGAGTATTTTTAAAATTTGACCCCCTTAACAATATTTGGAGTATCAATAACAATGCCCTAAAATAAATGGGAGCCCTAATGAAGTTAAATGCATAAACCTATCTTCCCCACTCTTAACTTTTGATAAAATAGAAAGGTTTGACATGTTGTTCTACTTTATGATAGGATGAGAATTAGGGGTATGCGACATGAGTTTGTAGAGAGTGGTAGATGGAAAGAAAGAGCGCAATGGTTATCTAGATTCAGTACTGAGGACCCTTTTTATGTCAGAGAGACATAGTCCTAGGCTTCCTAGTTCTTGTGGATAACCACGTTTAGCCATTGTATCATTTTCTTGTAGTGATTGTAGTAGGGATAGCTTTCTTTTAGTATGCATTTGCATTCCTAAGTAGTGTTATATTCTATAGAAAAATATAATAGTTTAGATGATATTTTCTTTCTAGGTGGTCGTCATGATCAGCAGATAAGAATAAAAACATATGATGTTGTAAATAAAATGAAAATGAAAGCAAAAGACGAATAACTAAAATAAAATCAAACAAATTTTACAAAAAGCAATAGAGACGACAACTACAATAAATGAGAATAATAAAAGAGAATAATTCTTCCAAAGTAAGTTTAGAAAACTAAAAATGAAAATTTTCTTATGTAAATTGTGGCTGAAATAGAAAATATGGATTTTTGCAAGGTTAGCGATAAAGATTTCGAAGTATGGGGGGAAAATGTGCGCAAAGTGAGATGGAAAATGTAGAATTTCCATTTTTTTACCTTTATTAGCATAAGAAATCGAACTCATGAAATTAGACTTTTCTCAAATTCGCAAATTTTAAGTTAGTTGGTAGGGTTTAGATGCAGAAATTGGACGAACTACGCTCTTACTCTGTAAGAGTGTAGGAGAAAATTGGATGAATAAGTATTTTTGATATCCAAAATATTGCATTCATATAGAAATTGGCAATATATTTTGGGTGTGTGCAACATATTTTCAAAATACTTTCAAGAAAATTTGCATTCATACAGGAGGTACCGCCGAGGCATTCATTGCATTCATGTATTTTTGTGATGTGTTACACCTTACACAAGTGCACAAATGGTTGCGAAATTGGATATACATATTACGGTTGCAAATTATACAAGGAATTACATAATTTTACCCTTACCAGATTCCGAGGACGAATGTAATACCCGGCATTTTTAATAATAAAATTATTAAAATATTAACATGAGTAGTGTGAGCACATATTTGAGAACAATCGCGCGTAATAAAAAGAATTAAATCAAGGAAAGGGAAAGTAATTAACATCAATATTGCATCATTCCTTTTAATTGACAATGCATGTCATAAATAACATCAAAAGAGAATTAATGGGAATAACATCAAAGTTTGAAATAGGCAATCAAATCTGGAATGCTGACACACGTGTGAGCAACACACGTGTAGACACAATTAAAATATAAATATACAGATATAAGTTATATAAATAATGTGCGTCATAAATGGTATGAAACCAAGAAATAAAAGGAAGTTTAAATGGCGCCAATTAAGTAATATTTCAATTTAAATTGAGTGATAGTGTATTAATAGTACACTTTTGAAATTGGAATTAAATACACGCTAGAAATGGTAAAGAACTGAATAAAAACAGGAATAGAAACAAATATTAAAAGTACCATCATAGAAATAAAAATGAATAAACGTGAAAATTTTGAAAATAGAAGAATTATTAATACACACATTGATTATGCATTTAAAATTTAAATGCGCGTTAATAACAGGAAATAATATGAAAATGATTAAGAAATATAACATTAATAACAATGTTTAAAAACAACAAAAATCACATGGAAATAGGATCCGAAAATACGATTTTAAAATTGTATATATGAGTCGACCTATCCCTGAAGTGGGTCGACCTAGGGGTCGACACACTTCTACACTGGGTCGACCCACCCGAAAATGGTATATTATACCACGGATAATGGTATATTGTATCGTATGATTCCTATAAAATTTGTAAGATATTATCTCCGCCCTCTTTTCCCCCTTTCTATGTCGGATTTAATAGTTTTATATTGAATTTTGGTTATGCGCAAAATATACATAAATCTAAAATGTTGGCATATGAATATGATTGAATTGCGCGCTTAATTTGAATGACTGATTAAAACCTTTTTGTTCATGCGTGTTGGAAAATATAGTTTAATTGGAATTATGAACAAAAAGGGAAAATTTGATGATTTGGGGCAAAATGAATGTATAATGCCAAAAATTGCATTGAAAGAGATATTTGGATTAAAAGTAAGCAAACCTGACATAATTAAGATTAAACACAGTAAATTTTATGATTAAATGGTAAATCTGACAATTTTCATATTATTTGTAAGAAATCACCTTTCAGATCTAGAATGGAATGAATAGTTGAGATTGGAAGAAAAAAGGATATAAACTCAATTGTATCCAAATTTATTGTAGTTATTGTCAAAAAAGGAGAAAAATAAGTTTAAACATAAACTAATGGATACTAATTAAAATAGAAAATAAAAAATGACCTAGATTGATTGGTTAGGAAAAAAGGGTACGTATTTCCATAGTTTGGTTTGTAAAAGAAGCGGAAAACATAATTGCAAGTTTAAAAATAAATAAAGGCGTGAATTAGTACAAAATATGGATTTTTCCATATTATGCACACTTCAATAGCCTAAAAATAATTGAAAGAAATATCTTGCAATTATGAGTTTCTATTGTAATAATTACCTTAAGCTATGATTTTTTATTTTATTTTTACAATTTTAATAACCAATCAATTAGGATTAAATCTAATTTCCTAAAGAATAAATTGTAAAGATGGAAAGAAAAAAGTAACAATACTGAAAGACATTATGTAAAGAAAAATGAATAAGAAAATGACTTATTGTAAACTTAGCTTAATAAGCAAAATTTTATGGCAATGGTCCTATGGTGGAAAATGAACTACAATCTATATTTGCGTAAATATGATAATTGGGAAATTATGATAAACAGACATAGTTTTCTTGTAAATATGAATTTGACAGGAAATGATTGAAAGAACAATTAGACATTAATATGTTCATATCTATTTACAATGGATGGGTAAATTACAAGCCTAAGATTTAGTGTTAGATTTAATATGAATATATTGACTTAAAGAGATTAAGTTGCGGGCATAAAACTAAAATTCTACGGTAAATAATAAAGTTGATTAATGAAAGAAACGATATTCATATTAAATAAATTAATGAATATTATAAATAAACGAAAAAGGAAGGTAAGTGAGACGCATAATGATAAATTAGACATAGGTACTAATTAATATAATGAAATGTGTTTGGTCCAATCTGTAAGGATGAGCCCATCGGGAAATATCATCGAAGATGTCGGGAGACATAGTATGAGCACATCCAACTTATTCGGTGGGACTAGAAGGAAGTGAGGGACTTCTACAGGACGCGACGATACTCTGTGATTGTCCTTTATGGTAGGCTCCGGGCTGTACCCACAGGGGCATGACATGTACGGTTCCATCCGGTGAGTATGTCTAGGCTGCATCTGTCGTTGTGGGCAACCTAAGGACTGATTGGGACAATTTCTAGGATGATTCGGCGGCTGCCTCAAGGTGGGAGATTTCATGGTTAGGACCAAACAAAGGATGTAGGTCGTCGAATACATGTCATCGTCAGCCGGAGCGAGTTCGGAAAATAATGGAGCCAAACCAAGAGGCCAATGATCTTCACTATCAGATTATTGGATGAGGGACCATATGTTTGTTTAGATTGTTTGTTAGGGTCGGCCACTTAGCTCTTTTGAATGGTCTTTCATTAGTTTGGGGAAGGCTGGGCGAGGACTAGAAGGCAACCGAAAAAGACAGACCAATTTTGATATCTGTATTGTGGGCCTAACGAGGCCATTATTTTAGGCCTAACGAATTCTTTCTTGATAGACATAGAAAAGCCTCTGACTAAGTTCCGTGGAAGAACTCAATTTTTGGGCGCCTTTATGGCGCAACGGTGGAAGCTTATTCGCTTTCGTTGCGCAGCTTGATACGCTTTCGTGGCGTAGTGATGGAGACGTGCGCTTTCGCAGCATAATCGAGTATACTTCCGTAGCGTGACGATGGAGGTTTCATACGTTTTCGCAGCATGGCGATGCAGACCACTTGAGGAGGGTACTATGGGAAGTACCTCGATATATTTGACATGTAGATACATATATGATTTATTAGGTTAATCTACTTGGTAGTAGATGAGTATGATTTATACGTGAAACCGCAAGTGTAATGTGTAATAAATTCAAAGTAACTTATTAAAGACAAACCAGTGACAAAACGATATATGTAGCATCATTATAGAAAGAATAATTGTAATAACCCGGAAAAAGTGAACCAAATTAAAAATTTTAAAATTGATTATTACCGAAGAATTTGAATAATTGAAATAGCATATTTCAATAAAATAATGAATTGGGAATAGTAAGGTAGTTTGAAATTTTGAATACAAACTTTGTTTGACTGTACCGGGTGGAAAATATAACGGATTTTAGCGAAACTGAAAATATTTAAATCTGTTTATGAATACCTTTCTAACGAATCTGGAAAATCGAAATTTCATAACGGGAATCAAAAGTTATGGCCAAATGAATTTTCAGAAAGGTCGTTATATAGCATATATAGCCATTGAAAATTGATATTTTGCATACGACCTCGGAATTCGACGAAACCACTTTTGTTGGGTCCGGGATGTCAAACTATAGCTAGGTTTCAAATTTCATAATTTTTGAAGCTAGTATGTGAGCGGGGCAAAAGAAAATGTGATTGGTCAATTTCTGTTAAAATGGGTCGACCTAAAAATGGCCATTTTTCAAACGAGCTCAGAATTCGACGAAACTGGTTTTGTTAGGACTGTATCATCAAAACAAAGCTAGATTTATTTTTCTGGAATTTTTCGATTCAGTTTGTGGCCCTGGCAAATTGAAATGTACGTTCAGATTGAATATAAAATGTTTTATACTTTAATTTGAAAAATAACTGACTGTAATAGTCGAATTGGCCAACGAAACATATCCCATTGTGTCCGGAATGGGGGTATTTAGCTAGGGGCGACAGTCGTTGGGTTTGATTTCGAGTTCGTTTGTAAAAACACTATTTAAAATTTCCTATAAATCCTCGGCCAATAGGATTTTTTCTTTCAAAAAAAAAACTACGGAAAACCCTAGCCGCCACCCTGCTCTGGACGATTCACGTTGCTCCGCCTTTCCCCCTCGTTTTCCCGCCGCCTCAGGCAAAACCAGGTCGCGCCACCACCATTCGAAAGCCCCTTCGCCCCTCTTCACATCCGACCCAGTTTCGCCACCGTCAGAAGCGCCGCCACCGAGATCAAAGGGCCCGAAGTCGCCGCGCATCGCACCAGAATTCGCCCTCGTCGCTGCATCGATCCAGGTGAAACCACCTGGCGCAGGCGCGCCCCTCCGCGCTCTCCACCGTAGCGCAACCTGATCGTGTCCCCGTGCCACGAATCAAACGTTATCAGCAACCCTAGTTTCGAACTCCTCTTGAAGGTATACGGGTTGTTTAATGTTGAACTGTTTTTACACTATAAAGCGTTGCAAAACTTTGAAAAATAATATCTTTTTCGTTCGTTAACGAAATTTGATGAAACAGGAGACACCTTGACCGCAAGGAGGCTCTCTACCATCTAGCAGAAGCCGCGGATTTTTCTGGTCTTCCTACGATTTTTAGCACTGCAAAAACCAATGTGAGGAATCTAAACTAAATTGTGTGAATGGAATCGCGTTGTATAAATTATATAAGCGAAGTGTAAATTATATACGCATTGTATACCTCATGTACATGTGTTGTATAAGCTATATTAGCGATGTATAAATTATACAAGCGTTGAATGAAACATATATGCTTTGAATTGTGATGAAATGCAAGTGAATTATAGAAATAATATATATATATATATACTCCCCTCGTCCACAGACCATGGACGATATTTATTGTTTGTGATTGACGTGATATTATATGGTATGACGAATGGTTGGAAATAATTGTTTGTGGTTGATATTGTGGTTGAAAAATACCTTTGTGGTTGAAAAATACCCTCTTGTGGTTGAAACAAATTAGAATAGGATTGTGGAAAGGAAAATAAAACATGCCGCCTGCGTGCGAACTAGATGCATGATCCCCATTGTCAAAAACCGCGAGGTTTTAAGGTAGAGCGAGGAGCCGTACTAGGGACGGTCCCGGTTTTAACTACCCTGCCGTTATGCTGCCGAAATTTTCTGAAATATTTATGTGTTAGAATAATTTTCATTTGTTGAAATTAATTACATATGTTGAAACTAATATTCAGGTGTTGAATTGAAATTCATTCGTTGAACCGAAATTCATGTGTTGAATATTATTCGAATTTTAAACAAATAGATTTAACGATAAAAATCACATTTTTATATATATACAACCTATAGAGAATATTCATGTGTTGAATTGAAATTCATTCATTGAATCGAAATTCATGTGTTGAATATTATTCGAATTTTAAACAAATAGATTTAACGATAAAAATCACATTTTTATATATATACAACCTATAGAGAATATTCATGTGTTGAATTGAAATTCATTCGTTGAATCGAAATTCATGTGTTGAATATTATTCGAATTTTAAACAAATAGATTTAACGATAAAAATCACATTTTTATATATATACAAACTGTAGAGAATATTCATGTGTTGAATTGAAATTCGTTCGTCGAGTTGAAATTCATGTGTTGAATGTTATCGTATTTTAAAATAAAATGGATAGACAATAAAAACTACATCTTTATTGTGAATATGAAGTGTTAAAAACATCCATGTGTTGAACAAATATTTTTGATGATAAAAATATTCCTTTTATCATATATGCGCTTTGATAAAAATACACACGTGTCGAAATAAATAATAGTTTGCTAGAAATATTATTATTAGCTTTGTTCTGCATATATATACATGTGTTGAACAAGGAAAATGGATTAGCTGTAGAGTAAAGAAATTATTTGCGTGCCCGACAAATAGGTAAGCCTTGATGAGTTGGCTGCGCAATTTTATTTTTATATCAACTCCTGTAAATGCCATTGGATGCGGAGTGCTGGTTATTCTGTGTGAAATAATAAACATCGCCATAGGATAGTAACAATTAACTTTGAACTACACTACATGGCATACTCCTTGACGATAGGCATACTTCATCATATTCCACATAAGCATTTGGAGCTTGTGTGACGAGGTGGAAGATTTACCATACGAGCGAGAGGCTTGTATGGCGATGATTTTATACTACAGGTTGAACTGATGACTGATATGGACTATATAAAATATAACGATAAATTGCCAGATTAATAAAAACCCCACACGGGTCTGGAGTTGACAATAATCACGTCTCTCTGGTCATTTAGATACGGCACATAGACTATTTATTCCCACACGGGACGAGGTGACGAGGATTTATCCTCTGGAGCATTTTAAAAACACACTCCCTCAGGCTTTGACAGGGTGACGAGAATTTATTCTCTGGAGTTATGATCAATACACACTCCCCAGTAAACACCAGAATATATCACTATAAATATGTGGATGCTTTATAGGATTTATTGGGTACCTAACACGGCCCAATAAATTTCCAAACCCCTCCCCGTACAAAGGAGGTTATGGCGAAATTTTTCGAAATATTAAGGCGTTAGTGAAATATTTGAAGTGAAAATGATGTTGAAATATTTGAAGTGAAAACGATGTCGAAATAAATGAATGAACGATGTCGAAATAAATGAATGAACTATATTTGAAATAAAGAAATGAACTATATTTATATATATAAATATAAATATAATTAAATTAAATCGAATAACGACGCTGCAGTTCGAATTTTGAAACCGTAACTTCAAACGACTAGTGTGGAAGATCCGACCGTCGGATTTTCACGAAACTAGAACCGTTGGGTTCGCTTGGGGAATATCTTCCCACTGACATAGACTTTGTAGAAATCCAACGGTTAGATTTTTCGATATGTGTAAAACAAATTAGGGGAAAAACAGCGCCAGTGCCACGGCACGACCTGAACGTCGTTTAATTGAATATGGCCATTTTTAAATAAATAAAAATGGTGAAAAATCATTATAAAATATTATAAGCAACATAGATTGGAAATAAACCAATTTGGCTTGATTTGTTTGATATTTGATGGTTGTATGTGTTTGACACGAAAATAACACTAAAGAACTGAAATATGGATGTCGAATAATATAACCATGGAAAGAATTGATTTAAATTCTAATTACGTGGATTATTTGAAAAGGCCGAGCTAACCCTCATTTCAAATAATTTTTCGAACGATTCGAATTGGAAAATACAAAGAAGATTCAAGACCGACGATCTTCGGGGTTGGATGGGCGCTGCTGAGGTTCCTGACCGGAGTAGCTACCGTGAAGGAACGGAAGTAGTAGTCGTCTGAACGTATGTGTTGATTGGACGGATATACGAGGAATTTGACGCCTCCGGTTTCGTTCAGACCCAGAACGGACTTGTAAATGGACTATGTGTCTGACATTGGATTTTGTTCTATAATGATTGATCTCTGTTAAATATATATCTGTTTGGCGGCGGAGAATTTATTCTTTTGCTTAACGCCCTTCTCTGAGACGTACGAGCTCAGAGGTTATATATTGATAGAAATCAGTCGTATGGAGTAGATTGCCTATGTGGCATGCCAAGATGCTGTGATCAAGGCTTCTGTTGCAAAGCAAAGTCTTGTGGATGATGATCAAAGCACGGTCTACGTGGCCTGGCTTTGTGTATAGCGTGGATTCGCGAGCCTCACACCTCGGTATGAGTCAAAAACGGGATAAGGACCCAAGGAGTGCATGACGTTTCTTTCTAGCTATGGTGGTGTCAGTGACTTACCAGCCCTGACATTTATATCTATTTTTCACCTATGTGGTTGTTGGAATGCGAGGCGCCTCGATTATAGGTCTGTAAGGACCGGGAAACGTGTGTTCAGGAATAACTAATCCTCAAACGTAAGAGAGGACCGGCCTTGGAGGATCCAGGGTTACCCAGAGTGTGTAGTCCTGAGGAATTTGCTAGAATGTCTCGAAGCGGAGTGGAGCTTGCCCCTTGCCTCGACTCATGACGGAAATCCAATTTCCAATACGAAATAACGGACTCGATTGTAGAACTAGTATGGCGACATAGTGGATGGTAGCTATGCCGTCTATGATTGATATTTATGATGCTATTCGTTTTTGAAACATATATGCACTAGTAATAATATCAAATGATTTTGCTTTACACGTATTAAGCATATTTGGCCATTATAAGGTAAAACTCTATCCTCCGGCTTGCGTTGCATTTTATGATGGGACCTGAGTCTTATAATGGCTTCATTCTTTCAAAAAGCATTGCGTTGTTTCTAAAGAATTTACTTTGTTTTAAATACACCAGCAATCACTGGAGTAAACCCGTTCCGCGAAAGTGGCGTGGTCCTATGATTTGCTTATTACTGTTGTTTAAACTGTTAAATAGATTTCTCATACCAGTCCCCATGACTGACTCGTTGTTTGTTTCACTTTGCAAACGCGGGTGCCCTTATTTTCACACGGGCAGCCTAGTTCACAGGTGACAGGTTGTTTTTTGGCTCTACACTGTTGCATAGAGTGCATTTTGGCTCATGGCGAGGCTGACTTCACAGAGATGACTTTGACATTTTCCGCCATTATTGTACTTATATTATGATTCCGCCACAGGCGATGCAGACTGCTTTACTTTCAGTACTTATTATCGTATGTATATGTACCGCCTTCGGCGATGTAGACTGATACCCTTATTATGTCTCACTGCATGTATATATTCCGCCTCTGGCGATGGTGACTGATCATTTCCCCTTTATTTACTAAGTTATATCCTACGTTGTGCTATTCTGATGTTGTTACATGTTATGATTCCGCTGTCATATCTATGTAAAATTATTCTATTTATTGTTTTTGCTATTATCTGTTCTCTGCTATGATGATTAATGTGTTATATTCCAATGATTATCCTTAATATCGTCACTCGGATTTTGGGATCGTCACAGTTGGTATCAGAGCTTTGGTTAACCTTAGTTCCGGGATCTAACACATTAAACACCTCGTCTGAATAGAATCAGTAGTGTTCTAAGGCGAGTAGCTCATTAGAGATAGGATTAGCGACGTCCTAGAATGAGCTAAGAAGATTAGCAAAACAATTTGATCAGTACATCATTACCTTTCCTTATGTTCCCCTGCTTTATCATATATGAAAATATCAAATCTGTGAGCTTGACTCTTTTCTTGCTTATACAGTACTCTCACTGATGGCTACACGAGCAGCAGCAGCTAGAGGAGGCCGTGGAGGTCGAGCAGGAGTAGCAGGAGGACGGGGGAATATCCCCGTAGTTGAGGAAGGCCCTATTATTCAGCCACCAACACCCCAGGACTTTGAGCTAGACAGAGTAGCGAAGAGGTATAGGGACCTGGGGGGAAAACCCTTTTCTGGCCTTGGCACAGTGACAGAGGCTATTGCTTGGTTGAAGACCTGTGAAAAGATCTTTGAAGGCATGGGTTTGGAGACCAACAACAAAGCACGATTGGGTATTTGGCTCTTACAGGATGAAGCGGAGTTGTGGTAGGATGTCATCACCTTAGAGGATGCAGCAGGTACTGTCAGGACCTGGGAGCAATTCAAAGCTATGTTCAACGAGAAGTTTGTACCAGAGCAAGCCTTAGAGAGGATGCGAGAGAAGTTTGCTAATCTCCAGCAGGGAGATCTCTCTATCCAAGATTACCTCAATAAATTCACTCAGTTGTCGCGCTATGCTCCAGAGATTATTATGACTAACAAAGCTAAGAACAAGAGGTTTATATTTGGGCTAAAGCGCAAGTACCATGACAGAGCCATGAGCAACATCAAACTCTCTTTCTCAGAATTAGTAGAAATGGCTTGCAATTATGAAGATATGGATGAAAGACACGCCAACCAAGACCGCGCCAAAAGCCAAGCTGGAAATAAGCGCAAAGCTTCAGCAGAGCAGCCAGAGTCTAGCATTACAGCGGTCGCTACTCAGAAACCTGGAAAGATACCGAAAGGGAATTGCTAAAACTGCGGGAAGCCAGGACATTTTTCTAATGTGTGCAAAGCCCCGAGGAAACCAAAGGAAAATCCAGACTCAGCCGAATGCTACAACTGCCATAAGAAAGGGCACTATAGCAGGAACTGTCCTCTGAAGAAGAATGAACAAGTAGATCATGTGTATGACGGGGAGACCCCGCCAGCTATTACCGATGGATCAGGTAAACCCGACGTCTTGGGAGGTACCCTTACCATTAAAAATATTCCTGTTTCTGTACTTTTTGATACTGGTGCATCACGTAGCTTCATTTCTGGTAATATTGTTCACAAGTTAAAATTGAAACAAAGGAAGCTTAAAGAACCAATTAAAGTTCAAAACCCGATAGGAGGTTCTGTTAGTCTCAGTTCGTACTGCAGAGTGCCTATCTCCTATTCTTTCTACAAGTTTCCCCATAGGTTAGTCGTCATGAATTTATTAGAATTCGATGTTATTCTCGGTTTGGAATGGTTAACCAAATATAAGGCTAAAGTTAGATGTGTCGAACGAATCGTTAAAGTCAAAACGAAGCTTGGACCTATATATATATACCATGCCATGGTTCAGAAATTAATAGAACAGAATTTTGGTCTTCTTTAGAAGTTACTCCCCCTTCATTAGAAAAGATACCGGTCGTTAAAAACTATGCGGATGTGTTTGAAGAAGTAGAAAACTTACTGCCGCAAAGAGAAATTGAATTTAGAATAGATCTAGTTCCTAACGCCCGACCAGTAGTACATCCAATTAGAAGAATGGCCCCGAAAGAAAAAGAAGAGTTAGGTAGTCAAACTCGTGAATTGCTTTGGAAAGGTCTGATCAGACCGAGCTTCTCAGCTTGGGTAGCAGCAGTAGTATTTGTCCCGAAATCAGACGGTACTCTAAGACTTTGTGTTGATTACCGAGATCTCAATAAGCAGACATTGAAGAACAAATATCCCTTGCCTCGTATAGACGATCTGCTAGATCAATTAAATGGAGCAACAGTATTCTCCAGAATGGACCTAGCTACAGGTTTCCATCAATTACGTATAGCCGAGGACTGTGTTCCTTTGACAGCCTTCAGGGGTCCCGATTTATTCTACGAATGGTTAGTAATGCCGTTCGGCTTGTGTAACGCTCCGGCATACTTCGTTGATCTTATGAACAGAGTGTTCCGTGGTGTATTGAATAAATTTGTTCTAGTCTTTATCGATGACATTTTAATCTACTCCAAGTCGGAAGGCGAGCATGCAAAACATTTAGAACAAGTGTTGAAAATTCTAAGGAGAAATGTCTTGAAAGCTAAATTTTCTAAATGTGTCTTCTGGCAGGATGAAGTTAAGTTCCTAGGCCATGTCGTATCAAAAGAAGGGATTGCTGTAGATCCAAGTAAAATTACAGCGATTCAGAACTGGAAACAACCTACTACCCCCACAGAAGTTCGAAGTTTCCTTGGATTGGCTAGTTACTATCGGAAATTCGTTCAGGATTTTTCAAAGATATCAGGTGTATTGACAAAGCTTACAAAGAAGCATGAGAAATTCAAATGGACTCCCGAATGTGAAGAAGCTTTCCAGGAGATGAAACTGAAGTTGACAACAGCTCCAGTATTGACAATTATAGAAGGCAACCAAGACTTGACTGTATGGACAGATGCTTCTATTAGAGGGCTGGGCGCAGTGTTAATGCAAAAAGGCCAAGTGGTCGCATATGCCAGCCGTCAGCTGAAGCCGCATGAAAGAAACTATGCAACTCATGATCTTGAGTTATTAGCTATCGTGTTTGCTTTAAGAATCTGGAGGCATTATTTACTAGGCGAGAAGTTCGAGCTATTTACCGATCATCAATCCTTGAAATATCTATTCACTCAGAAAGATCTAAATTTGAGACAACAGCATTGGTTAGAATTCCTTGCAGCATACGATTTTGAGATTCTATACACTCCAGGGAAAGCCAATGTTGTAGCAGATGCGCTCAGCAGAAAGAATGAAATCATCGCCAGTTTTGTCATCACGTCTTCATTAATTGACAGGATCTCGACCCTTCAGAAAGACGATGAATTTATTCAAAGAATCAGTCAGAGAGTCAAGGGAGGTGAATCCACAAGCTTCTGACTCGATGACAAAGGAGTTCTAAGATTAAAGGGCAGAATTTGCATCCCAAATCTTCCAGAGCTTCGAAGAGAAATACTTGATGAATGCCACAAGTCCAAATTAAGTATCCATCCCAGTGTGAGAAAAATGTATAACGATATCAAACGCACATTCTGGTGGAGGGCTTTGAAAAGAGATATTTCATTATATGTTAGCAGATGCCCCACTTGTCAGCTAGTTAAGAGCGATCAGCAGAAATTGGCTGGACTATTACAACCATTAGAAATTCCAGGATGGAAGTGGGAGCAAATTTCGATGGACTTCATTGATGGCTTGCCTCGAACGAAGAAAGGAAACGACAGTATATGGGTAATCGTAGATCGCTTCACGAAGACTGCCCATTTCATACATGTCCGATCCAATAGAACGGCTCAAAGTTTAGCACAGATTTACTTCAAAGAAATAGTTAAACTACATGGAGTGCCGCTCAATATAGTCAGTGATAGAGATCCCCTATTTACTAGCAAATTCTGGGAAGCATTCCAGACAGAATTGGGAACCAAATTGAATCTAAGCACCGCTTATCACCCACAGACAGACGGCCAAACTGAGCGGGTGAATAGAATTCTAGAAGATTTACTGCGAGCTTGCGTTATCGATTTTGGAGGCTCATGGGAAGATCACTTACATTTAGCCGAATTCTCTTATATCAATAGCTATCAAGCAAGTCTGGGAATGTCCCCATTTGAAGCATTATACGGTAGACCGTGTAGATCTCCCGCATGTTGGGTAGAACCTGGCAACAGACTTGTGTTAGGGCCCGATATGATTCGAGAAGCATCAGATAAAGTCGATTTCATTAAGAAGCGATTGAAAACCGCACAGAGCCGACAGAAAAGTTATGCTGATGCGAGAAGAAGAGACTTATCATTTGCCGTTGGCGATTATGTTTATTTAAGAGTTTCTCCAACGCAGGGAGTAATCAGATTTGGCAAGACTGGGAAGTTGGCACCGAGATTTATTGGTCCCTTTCCTATACTTGAACGGATTGGAACTCTTGCATATAGGGTTTCATTACCGGATTGGTTGCCTGGTGTACATGATGTGTTCCACGTGTCTCAACTCAGAAAACATGTTCATGATCCAGATCTTGTTGTAGAAGAAGCAGCGCAACAGGATATAGACATAACTCCAGAATTAGCGCTCAGGAGAGAGCCATTAAAGATAGTTGGCAAAGAAACTAGAGAGCTAAGGAGCAAAAAGATTCATTTAGTCAAAGTGCAGTGGAGTAGTGACCCTAGAGACTGTACTTGGGAGACGGAGGAAAGCATTAAACAAGCCTACCCCAAATGCAGAGTGGACATCTCTGACTAACTCCGGTGCAAGGTACCTTTACAATACTTTGCATTTACATTTTGTTTCCTACTTTGCTATTATTTCCTTTTCGAGGACGAAAAGTTTTAAGTGGGGGAGATTGTAATAACCCGGAAAATGTGAACCAATTTAAAATTTTTAAAATTGATTATTACCGAAGAATTTGAATAATTGAAATAGCATATTTCAATAAAATAATGAATTGGGAATAGTAAGGCAGTTTGAAATTTTGAATACAAACTTTGTCTGACTGTACCGGGTGGAAAATATAACGGATTTTAGCGAAACTGAAAATATTTAAATCTGTTTATGAATACCTGTCTAACGAATCTGAAAAATCGAAATTTCATAACGGGAATCAAAAGTTATGGCCAAATGAATTTTCAGAAAGGTCGCTATATAGCATATATAGCCCTTGAAAATTGATATTTTGCATACGACCTCGGAATTCGACGAAACCATTTTTGTTGGGTCCAGGATGTCAAACTATAGCTAGTTTTCAAATTTCATAATTTTTGAAGCTAGTATGTGAGCGGGGCAAAAGAAAATGTGATTGGTCAATTTTTGTTAAAATGGGTCGACCTAAAAATGGCCATTTTTCAAACGAGCTCAGAATTCGACGAAACTGGTTTTGTTAGGACCGTATCGTCAAAACAAAGCTAGATTTATTTTTCTGGAATTTTTCGATTCAGTTTGTGGCCCTGGCAAATTGAAATGTACGTTCAGATTGAATATAAAATGTTTTATACTTTAATTTGAAAAATAACTGACTGTAATAGTCGAATTGGCCAACGAAACATATCCCATTGTGTCTGGAATGGGGGTATTTAGCTAGGGGCGACAGTCGTTGGGTTTGATTTCGAGTTCGTTTGTAAAAACACTATTTAAAATTTCCTATAAATCCTCGGCCAATAGGATTTTTTCTTTCAAAAAAAAAACTACGGAAAACCCTAGCCGCCACCCTGCTCTGGACGATTCACGTTGCTCCGCCTTTCCCCCTCATTTTCCCGCCGCCTCGGGCAAAACCAGGCCGCGCCACCACCACCATTCGAAAGCCCCTTCGCCCCTCTTCACATCCGACCCAGTTTCGCCACCGTCAGAAGCGCCGCCATCGAGATCCAAGGGCCCGAAGTCGCCGCGCATCGCACCAGAATTCGCCCTCGTCGCTGCATCGATCCGGGTGAAACCACTTGGCGCAGGCGCCCCCCTCCGCGCTCTCCACCGTAGCGCAACCTGATCGTGTCCCCGTGCCACGAATCAAACGTTATCAGCAACCCTAGTTTCGAACTCCTCTTGAAGGTATACGGGTTGTTTAATGTTGAACTGTTTTTACACTATAAAGCGTTGCAAAACTTTGAAAAATAATATCTTTTTCGTTCGTTAACGAAATTTGATGAAACAGGAGACACCTTGACCGCAAGGAGGCTCTCTACCATCTAGCAGAAGCCGCGGATTTTTTTGGTCTTCCTACGATTTTTAGCACTGCAAAAACCAATGTGAGGAATCTAAACTAAATTGTGTGAATGTAATCGCGTTGTATAAATTATATAAGCGAAGTGTAAATTATATACGCATTGTATACCTCATGTACATGTGTTGTATAAGTTATATTAGCGATGTATAAATTATACAAGTGTTGAATGAAACATATATGCTTTGAATTGTGATGAAATGCAAGTGAATTATAGAAATTATATATATATATATATATATACTCCCCTCGTCCACAGACCACGGACGGTATTTATTGTTTGTGATTGACGTGATATTATATGGTATGACGAATGGTTGGAAATAATTGTTTGTGGTTGATATTGTGGTTGAAAAATACCTTTGTGGTTGAAAAATACCCTCTTGTGGTTGAAACAAATTAGAATAGGATTGTGGAAAGGAAAATAAAACATGCCGCCTGCGTGCGAACTAGATGCATGATCCCCATTGTCAAAAACCGCGAGGTTTTAAGGTAGAGCGAGGAGCCGTACTAGGGACGGTCCCGGTTTTAACTACCCTGCCGTTATACTGTCGAAATTTTCTGAAATATTTATGTGTTAGAATAATTTTCATTTATTGAAATTAATTACATATGTTGAAACTAATATTCAGGTGTTGAATTGAAATTCATTCGTTGAACCGAAATTCATGTGTTGAATATTATTCGAATTTTAAACAAATAGATTTAACGATAAAAATCACATTTTTATATATATACAACCTATAGAGAATATTCATGTGTTGAATTGAAATTCATTCGTTGAATCGAAATTCATGTGTTGAATATTATTCGAATTTTAAACAAATAGATTTAACGATAAAAATCACATTTTTATATATATACAACCTATAGAGAATATTCATCTGTTGAATTGAAATTCATTCGTTGAATCGAAATTCATGTGTTGAATATTATTCGAATTTTAAACAAATAGATTTAACGATAAAAATCACATTTTTATATATATACAAACTGTAGAGAATATTCATGTGTTGAATTAAAATTCGTTCGTCGAGTTGAAATTCATGTGTTGAATGTTATCGTATTTTAAAATAAAATGGATAGACAATAAAAACTACATCTTTATTGTGAATATGAAGTGTTAAAAACATCCATGTGTTGAACAAATATTTTTGATGATAAAAATATTCCTTTTATCATATATGCGCTTTGATAAAAATACACACGTGTCAAAATAAATAATAGTTTGCTAGAAATATTATTATTAGCATTGTTCTGCATATATATACATGTGTTGAACAGGGAAAATGGATTAGCTGTAGAGTAAAGAAATTATTTGCGTGCCCGACAAATAGGTAAGCCTTGATGAGTTGGCTGCGCAATTTTATTTTTATATCAACTCCTGTGAATGCCATTGGATGCGGAGTGCTGGTTATTCTGTGTGAAATAATAAACATCGTCATAGGATAGTAACAATTAACTTTGAACTACACTACATGGCATACTCCTTGACGATAGGCATACTTTATCATATTCCACATAAGCATTTGGAGCTTGTGTGACGAGGTGGAAGATTTACCATACGAGCGAGAGGCTTGTATGGCGATGATTTTATACTACAGGTTGAACTGATGACTGATATGGACTGTATAAAATATAACGATAAATTGCCAGATTAATAAAAACCCCACACGGGTCTGGAGTTGACAATAATCACGTCTCTCTGGTCATTTAGATACGGCACATGGACTATTTATTCCCACACGGGACGAGGTGACGAGGATTTATCCTCTGGAGCATTTTAAAAACACACTCCCTCAGGCTTTGACAGGGTGACGAGAATTTATTCTCTGGAGTTATGATCAATACACACTCCCCTGTAAACACCAGAATATATCACTATAAATATGTGGATGCTTTATAGGATTTATTGGGTACCTAACACGGCCCAATAAATTTCCAAACCCCTCCCCGTACAAAGGAGGTTATGGCGAAATTTTTCGAAATATTAAGGCGTTAGTGAAATATTTGAAGTGAAAATGATGTTGAAATATTTGAAGTGAAAACGATGTCGAAATAAATGAATGAACGATGTCGAAATAAATGAATGAACTATATTTGAAATAAAGAAATGAACTATATTTATATATAAAAATATAAATATAATTAAATTAAATCGAATAACGACGCTGCAGTTCGAATTTTGAAACCGTAACTTCAAACGACTAGTGTGGAAGATCCGACCGTCGGATTTTCACGAAACTGGAACCGTTGGGTTCGCTTTGGGAATATCTTCCCACTGACATAGACTTTGTAGAAATCCAACGGTTAGATTTTCCGATATGTGTAAAACAAATTAGGGGAAAAACAACGCAAGTGCCACGGCACGACCTGAACGTCGTTTAATTGAATATGGCCATTTTTAAATAAATAAAAATGGCGAAAAATCGTTATAAAATATTATAAGCAACATAGATTGGAAATAAACCAATTTGGCTTGATTTGTTTGATATTTGAAGGTTGTATGTGTTTGACACGAAAATAACACTAAAGAACTGAAATATGGATGTCGAATAATATAACCATGGAAAGAATTGATTTAAATTCTAATTACGTGGATTATTTGAAAAGGCCGAGCTAACCCTCATTTCAAATAATTTTTCGTGCGATTCGAATTGGAAAATACAAAGAAGATTCAAGACCGACGATCTTCGTATCGGTTGGATGGGCGCTGCTGAGGTTCCTGACCGGAGTAGCTACCGTGAAGGAACGGAAGTAGTAGCCGTCTGAACGTATGTGTTGATTGGACGGATATACGAGGAATTTGACGCCTCCGGTTTCGTTCAGACCCAGAACGGACTTGTAAATGGACCGTGTGTCTGACATTGGATTTTGTTCTATAATGATTGATCTCTGTTAAATATATATCTGTTTGGCGGCGGAGAATTTATTCTTTTGCTTAACGCCCTTCTCTGAGACGTACGAGCTCAGAGGTTATATATTGATAGAAATCAGTTATATGGAGTAGATTGCCTATGTGGCATGCCAAGATGCTGTGATCAAGGCTTCTGTTGCAAAGCAAAGTCTTGTGGATGATGATCAAAGCACGGTCTACGTGGCCTGGCTTTGTGTATAGCGTGGATTCGCGAGCCTCACACCTCGGTATGAGTCAAAAACGGGATAAGGACCCAAGGAGTGCATGACGTTTCTTTCTAGCTATGGTGGTGTCAGTGACTTACCAGCCCTGACATTTATATCTATTTTTCACCTATGTGGTTGTTGGAATGCGAGGCGCCTCGATTATAGGTCTGTAAGGACCGGGAAACGTGTGTTCAGGAATAACTAATCCTCAAACGTAAGAGAGGACCGGCCTTGGAGGATCCAGGGTTACCCAGAGTGTGTAGTCCTGAGGCATTTGCTAGAATGTCTCGAAGCGGAGAGGAGCTTGCCCCTTGCCTCGACTCATGACGGAAATCCAATTTCCAATACGAAATAACGGACTCGATTGTAGAACTAGTATGGCGACATAGTAGATGGTAGCTATGCCGTCTATGATTGATATTTATGATGCTATTCGTTTTTGAAACATATATGCACTAGTAATAATATCAAATGATTTTGCTTTACACGTATTAAGCATATTTGGCCATTATAAGGTAAACCTCTATCCTCCGGCTTGCGTTGCATTGTATGATGGGACTTGAGTCTTATAATGGCTTCATTCTTTCAAAAAGCATTGCGTTGTTTCTAAAGAATTTACTTTGTTTTAAATACACCAGCAATCACTGGAGTAAACCCGTTCCGCGAAAGTGGCGTGGTCCTATGATTTGCTTATTACTGTTGTTTAAACTGTTAAATAGATTTCTCATACCAGTCCCCGTGACTGACTCGTTGTTTGTTTCACTTTGCAAACGCGGGTGCCCTTATTTTCACACGGGCAGCCTAGTTCACAGGTGACAGGTTGTTTTTTGGCTCTGCACTGTTGCATAGAGTGCATTTTGGCTCATGGCGAGGCTGACTTCACAGAGATGACTTTGACATTTTCCGCCATTATTGTACTTATATTATGATTCCGCCACAGGCGATGCAGACTGCTTTACTTTCAGTACTTATTATCGTATGTATATGTACCGCCTTCGGCGATGTAGACTGATACCCTTATTATGTCTCACTGCATGTATATATTCCGCCTCTGGCGATGGTGACTAATCATTTCCCCTTTATTTACTAAGTTATATCCTACGTTGTGCTATTCTGATGTTGTTACATGTTATGATTCCGCTGTCATATCTATGTAAAATTATTCTATTTATTGTTTTTGCTATTATCTGTTCTCTGCTATGATGATTAATGTGTTATATTCCAATGATTATCCTTAATACCGTCACTCGGATTTTGGGATCGTCACAATAATTCACCAAAACTTTTGTTTTGACCCCCTACTCATAACAAACCTGTAGGTTAGACCGATGTAAGAGATTATACAGCTTAAAGACACTTGTTAGGTTGTGTCATTATTAGGGTAAGTATTTACTTACTATTATATTTTATTTGTTCCGCTGTGAGATATTTTATTATGAGCTCTGACATATTTTATCTTTGTCTTTCTTCAGGATATTAGACAAACCAACTCGGATTTTAGTGAACTTGGATTTTGCATTTTGCGAAAAATTCGGACATGCTGAAATTTGGGTTGGGTGTGCTGAATCAATATATATATATATGTGTGTGTGTGTGTGTGTGTGTGTGTGTGTGTGTGTGTTATAAACTTAATACAATCTTATAATTCATATTATTCTTATACATGTTTCTTCAAGAAACAATAGAAAATTTCTTCTGGAAATATAAATCAGAATAAAAAAAATACAACAAAACAAGATCTAAAATACAGTGACAAAAAAAATATACAAAAGAAATCAAATATAAATAAGTAGATCAGTAATACAATGAAATGTAAAAGAAACAAAATTAACAAAATAAGATCTGAAAGATTTGATCAATCAGATTGGGAAAATAACTTACTGCTTTAAAGATCTATTATTAGATTTGAAATCTAAATTGGAGAGAAGAAATAAACACGAATATACATAAAATATTTGATCAATATGCTATCGTGCTGAAAACATGTTATAAAATAAAGAAATTGGAATTCATTGGAGAGAAGAAAGTGAAGAGTTTTTTATTCGTTCAAGATATTGGTTGTTTTTATTACATTGGTTCCTTTATATATAGACCTTGAAGCTAATAATTAAACTTATTCGTGATATGACACTAAACAGAAAAATACAAAAGCATATTCGTTTATATATTACAAGACGCTTCTAATAACATTTACTATTGAACTTCTCCCTTAGTCTCAGATATACATAAAGAAAAGCAAAATATGAATTGGCTTGACATTTAGAGCATCCTTAGTAGAACCAAAACCAAGATAGATTGGGTGAATTCACAATTTTTAGGAAAATACGAGAATTTGCCCTATTTTATTTTTTGAGAGTGGATCCGTAAACGAATTTCTAAAAACTGTTTATGATTGAATCCTATTTCTATGCTTCCTTCCTCGTTTTTTTAAAAAGATCTTTCGCTAAAATGGTTTTAGAAACCCCTTTTTCCTTTTTTGATAGTTTGAAAAATTAAAAATATAGATTTCATTGTAATCCATTTTCCAGTAACATATAAAAAGTCAGAATCTATTCCATATTAAACTAAAAATATAGATTTCATTTAAATTGTTTTGTATAAATTGATTTTTTTTAAAAGTCAAAACAAACTGGTTTTAACTTTGATGAAAATAAAAAGAACTTAGTTCAATCGATCAAAATGGACCCACGGTAATATGGTATCCTTCCTACTTTGTTTTGGCGTTGGTATGGCATTTATATTTGGACACTTCAGAGAATGCATCAACGCACTTTTAACATGTTACACTTCGCAGAGGCCTTCAATTTAATATTCATTAAAATAAATTAAACAAAACTCCCAAGCGAATTCTCAAATTGCTCCAATAGTAGTTATTGAACAGAGACCAACATGCTAAATGTTGATCTTTGCATGTTTTTGACATGAAACAAAATTAGTTACATATCTCAATAGTAGATTTAAATCATATAAATAACTCTGGCAGAAGTTCACAAATTACAAAATATGTACCATATGCACATTTACACTATGTTATTTATGTAGCTAAAGATCGCATTGGAATTGTTTATAAGCTGAAACAAAAAATAAGATAGGTGCATCCCATATATCTTAGCATATAAAAAAACTGAACAAGGAAATATTAACGGTCAGAAAAGGTTCAAAAATTTGAATTTGAACTACTAAATTCTTCAATGCTACAAGGAAAACCAAGGAATGATAAATTTAGTGTAACTGCATATTAGAAGTATATATATCCATCATATACATTATTTTGTTAGCACATAAGTGTATACGATGATGATGATTATTATTATTTTGAAAGTTTGTCATTATTATTATTTATAAGAAGGAAAGCATACTGTTTTTTTCAAATATATGTAGTTGCTAACATGGTAAATGTAAGATACACGAGAAAATATTGGAACCTAGGCACAGAGGATATCAATGTTCATAATCATGCAGCCCATTGAATATGATGAAGACTATTATTGCTTCAATAACAAACACTAAAGCATAAATTTTTCAAATTATTTCGACACTTGCTCGGGTCATCGTACTATCTGCATATGATATAACAAGTAAAATGTCAAGTCAGACTTCATAGCTACATTGAATAAGATATATATATTGTATGTGCTTCTTGATCCCTCACATAAATGGGTATCAATCTCAGTACCAGATGCAAAGCATGCTCAAACAATATTTAAGATCAATATAGAGCTATTTATAAACATCCAACTGCTAGTATGTTCTACAAAAATAATATAAGTTCAGCATATGCATGAATACAAGATAAAGATTATATTAGGCTTACTAGCTAGCTAGTCATATCAAAAACCTTTCATTATAATATAAATCTTGGATTTATATGATTATCTAAATAACTAAACCATGTCAAAACATTCAGTAGAAGCACTCTAATTTCAGCTAGAAGTAGAACAAATAAACATTATATAATCATCCTCACTGGCCACTGAGTCCTGAGTCAGACAAGTTGGTTCAGCTTACATTATTGCATACAGTGAAGTGTTAAGTCCAAGCCATTGGAATGCAGTCGTTACAATAAATAAACAAACAAACACACACAAACATCTTTCTTTTTTTCTTTTCTTTTTCCTTTTTCCTTCCTTCAAACATCTGTTATTGTCCAGTGTCTTATACATTGGATTAAGTTTGCTAGTCTCATCAAGAAAACCTAACTGGGACTTCTGTATATAGCGCAAGGTTGAAGACAAATCAAATTGGCTTCTAGCTAAACAGGATAGTCAAAAATCTGCTTTTGGACTACATAAAATTGCTATGCTACAAATATATAATTAGTAAAAGCAAACTAAATCCAAACAAAAGATAAAAGTAGGACTTTTTTTTCCAACGAATTTATTTTGTCAACTTTCCTTCTCTGAATCGTCTCTTAACTGGGCCCAAAAAGAAAAGGTCTTTACTGTCTACTTTGAGCAGAAGATGAAAGGGAAATTTTATTGTATCAAATTAGATGCAGAACAGAAAGAACAAATGAAAAATAAAAACGCATGGTCAGTAAAACTACCCAAAACATACAGAGTGCTTACATGTTCTATGTACTAAAATATGCACCAGAAACAACAAGAACCACAAGCCACAGAAAATATGATCATATGCAAAAGTGTCTTTACATATAAGTCATGACTTGTAACTAACTGCTTGCGATATCGCAGCCTATAAGAAGAAACCTACAAGGATGGAGGTCTATAGCTCCAACTAAAACAGATTTTACTTGGGCTTTTCTATTGGTAGAAAGTAATAGTAATGTTGCAGTAGTACTCTGTCAAAAAATCCTTATTAAATCAAGGACCACTTTATACAAATGTTTATAGAGTTGGTGGTCCTTGTCATTTCTCTGCTCATCCTTTTTGGCAGACATTTTTCGATTTTGTCCAATGCTTCAAACACTTGCTTATGACTACACAGTAACAACCAACCACACACACACACACAAAATATAAAAGATAAGATTGTGGAAATTGATTCACCAATATTAGTTTTGAGTTTCCATCATATAAAAATCACGCACAACACATGTATTTTGGGAAAATACCGTTTTAAAATATACACAGTTTACATATAAAATAAAAAACAACTTTTTTTTGCTTTGTTTTGGAAAATAACGGATGCAATCCTTCTTTAAAATTAATTTTGATGTTTAAACTTTTACATCTAAAGCTAAATCGTCATTTTCTCTCTAGTTCCAATTTTTTTTTGTTTTTAAATGATTAAAATTGAAATTGTAGACCCCAATAATTATATTGAATATATTAATCTGAATTGAGTGATATTTCTAAAGTGTGGTATTAGCTTGGTTTAAATCGGAATATAAATCGAACCGTAAAGGGAGAGATTCGATTAAAGTGGAATTAAAATCGTAGGATTTTAAGGATTTTGACAACGATGCTCGAAACACAAGATATGAAATAAAGCAAACAGGCCCTAACTTCTGAAATACAGTAACAATACTTCCTATGAATATACAGTGCAAGTGCCAGTTACTTTCAGGTTATAATTAGTGAAGGTTTGAATATGTTCAATGCATCAAATCCAGATTGTAGGCCAATCCATTCAGATTATTAATTTTCAGAATGAGACTATTTGAGCATGTAAAGAGTTTGCTTTCCAGTACAGAAAACAAAAGGAGGAATGAACCAAATGATATATGTTTGAATAAAAGTGTATGATAAACTTATGAAAACATATTTACTGTTCCAAATAGCAGTAGCAGATTTAAGATATGCATAATTAAATTTCAAATACGAGTGTAACTGTAATTATACATCACCAATCTACCTGAAACATGTTTAGGAATTTGGAGCCGTTTTCATCCACAAATTTCCATGGTACCAAATATCTGCAATTACTTCAAAGAAATATGGTTAAGCCATTCAAAGCTAGTAAAGATCTGATTCCTGAATAGTAGCCCTGGGTTTAATATTGATATGGTGAACACGTTAAATATAGCAGACCAAAATTCTTAAAAATCGGTTTTTATGATTGAAACTTTGAGTATACTGGAAGTATTTCCAATCACCAAACACAACTTTTTGCTCTACTATGAGCAATTTAATCCCAATTCATCAAAATATGTGATGATCATTTGCTCTATGTTTGCATGGTTCTAGAAACTAATTCTATTTCATGTCAAGAAAATGAAGTCCAATCCAGAATAAAACAATTTAACGTCCAGAAACTAACCAGTGAAGTTCCTAGTTTGCATAATGTGAAGGATGGGGGCTATGTCAAAAGTTTGTCGGTCACATGACACATTGCTAAACCAAAATTGTGTCTACTGATGGAGACAGTGGATACCAAAAACAAACATTATAAAAGAAGAATGTGACAATTAAAATGGCCTTATCCAGCAACATTAAGTCCCGCCACAATTATCGGTTTACAACCGGCCTTTATGCTGTAATGTTAGTTATTTGGGTGACTACCATGGCAGAGGTGTAGACAGTGTGTTTTCATGTTGCTAAACTAGGCATGTGATCT
Organism: Allium sativum; assembly: GCA_030737875.1. Classification (NCBI taxonomy): domain Eukaryota; kingdom Viridiplantae; phylum Streptophyta; class Magnoliopsida; order Asparagales; family Amaryllidaceae; genus Allium; species Allium sativum. Next base: position 1,044,899,825 of record CM060922.1, read on the forward strand.
CAGCAGCATATTTATCACAATTTTTTCCAATTGTATTCTGACAGAAAAAACTTGCAAATGCATATTGTGATCCACATGTTTTGTTCGTGATGCAACAATAATGAATTGTGGGTTGATGTAGTTGATATTAGTATAATCTCTAAGGATAAGACTCAGGACAATATACCAAGCAAACTTTCAAGTTTCAGCCGAACTCGGTTATGATATGATAATTTTAAGATGGTGCTTTTATAAGACTTTTCTGTATTATCAGTAAATACATTTTTGACTTATTTATTTATTCCTTTCCCCTTCCTTTCCACTGTTTTTATAACTATATCTTGGCAGATATAATCAGACAGCCTGTAACTTAATGTAGGCATGGAAAACCAAAGACACATTCCATACAAGGGAGCTTTTTTTTCCTCTCCTTTTAATCTTCTTCATTCTTTCTTATAAAAATATTATGGGGTCAGTTCCTCCTTCCTTCTTTTTTTTTTTTTTTTTTGGATAAAAGAAATTAAATAATTATGCAGTGCCTACCAAACGCCTAGCTTCGAATGTGTGCTATTGGATAAGAGGTATGGATCTTAGTGTCTTAGACTGAAATAAGAAAAACAATTCAAGCAATGTGGGCTTTAAATCAAGCCTAAGTATTAACAGAGTACAACTAGCTTTTATAAGAATTATGTGTCCAAAGCTTCTTATGTTTGAATGTAAGTTTCAAAATGCGAGGAAGGTTTCACCATATTCATGGAAGTTGGTTAGTAAGTTTTAAATGGTATCAAATTCTTTGAACATGATAATCATGATGTAAAACATCTACGAATTTTATGACATTTTTTACTGCACAACTCAAAATATGGCAAGGATGCTACAAAATAAGGATACCGTTTAGTGTGTGTGTATATAGCAATAGGATCAACAGCACCTCAAACAGTGCAGCACCCCTTTGCCCCTTTAGCCCTCCTGATTTACATATATCAGTTTCTCTCTCCTCCCACTAACTCTTCCTCCTCTAACTTATTTTACTATAAATGAGTGGTAAAAATAGAAGACCTAAAGGGGTGCTCTATTTTTGGGGTGCTATATATATATATATATATATATATGCGTGTGTGTGAGGAGTGTTCTCGTGCACCCATGTTTTGTACCACTCATACTCTGCTGTGAGCTATATTAATCTAAATCCAACAAGATTTTATAGATGTTCATTCTTTATATATATATATATATATATATATATATACAACTATCCAAAATTTGAGTTCGTTCAGACATTCGTAACATTTTCAAAATCTTAGCTCAATTATTCACCGTTCAGACATTCATTTGAGCCGTTAAATTTAAACATCAAATATATTATTCTACGAATGTCAGAATGAGCTCAAATTTTGGATAAATGATAATATATAAGTGGATTGAACATCTATAAAATCTTGTTGGATTTAGATTAGTGTAGCTCACGATTGAGCAGGGGTGTTAAAAAGTGCTGCAAAACAAGAGTGTCCCAGAACGCTTATATATATATATATATATATATATATATATATATATGAGGATTGCACGTGAACTCCCCCCTTAATCTCCACCACTCATTCTCTCTCTTCCCTTTTCAATATTATTTCTTAGTGGGAAGAGAGAGAATGAGTGATGGAGATTAAGGAGAAAAGTTCACGTGCAATATAAGAGGTGTAGCGGAACCCTCCTCTCTCTCTCTCTCTCTCTCTCTCTCTATATATATATATATATATATATATATATATATGGGAGCAGCTATTAGAACACAAAATTAAACACAGAATTAGAGACAAAATCTGGACTGTAGGATCTGTTTGTCTTTATGTGTGAGGTGAAATTCAGGGTGAAATCTTGTGGTTGAGATTGCTTGTGTCTAAATAGAGTTTTTCTATATATATATATATATATGTATGTATGTATGTATACATGTGTGTGTATATGTATATATATGCATGTATGTATAAGGAGCGAATATTGGAACACAAAATTAGATAAACTATGGACCGTATGAGTATGATTTTGTTTGTCTTTATGTGAAAGGTGGAACTCAGAGGGAGATCTAGTAGTTGAGATTGTTTGTGCCTAAATTTATGTCATCATTTTGTATCTAAATATACTTTCATATATATATGTTATATATATATATATATATATAATGACTATTTGAACATAAAACTAAACACAGATCGAAAGACACGAAATCTTAATCGTTGGATTATTTTATCATTTTATGAAAGGGTAGAATTCAAAGGCTGATCCAATGGTCTAGATTTATTGTGTCCAAATAGACTTTCTCATATATATATATATATATATATATATATATATATATATATATAAGGAGCGTTCAATAGCACCCCAAATAGTGTAGCACCCCTTTAGCCCTCCTAATTTCCACCACGCATTCCCGTTTCTCTCTCCTTTCACTAATTCTCTCTCCCTCCACTAACTTATTTAACTATAAATACTTGGCCACAAATGAGGTGCAAAAGGGAGGCCAAAGAAATGGGGTGCCATATTATATATATATATATATATATACAACAACAAAGCCATATATCCCAATATATATATATATATACTACAACACACATGTTTTGCACCACCACAAAAACACTCATATATCAACCGCAAGTTTCTATTTAGATAATACTTAGAGAGGAAGAGAGAATGAATTGGAGAGAAAAACGAAACTTATGGTTGAAATCAATGGACGTTTAAGGGTGTAACAGAACGCATATGTATATATGTATATGCGTGTATATATATGTAACACCCCTTAGTTTAGAGTGGAATTAGATGTCCCACATCATAGAATTTGGGTATAAAGTGGAAACTTAAATAGTAAAGCTCCTCCTAATAGTGTCGATGTCTTTTGAAGAACAAATCCCCACTCTTATATGGAGGCTAGAACAATATCTTGCACAAACGGAGGAACGGGATGTTACAATGGTATCAGAGTCAATACCCAGTCGAAGTTGTGGCTCGTGCATTGACCACAACGTCTAGGTGGTGATGAGCCAACGAGGATGTTGCGCTTTGAAGGAGAGGAGACTGTAACACCCCTTAGTTTGGAGTGCAATTAGATGTCCCACATCATGGAATTCAGGTATAATGTAGGAACTTAAATAGCAAAGTTGCTTCTCCTAATAGTGTCGAGGCCTTTTGAGGTACAAAACTCCACTCCTATATAAGAGCTAAGTTGACGACAATATGTGTGTGTATGTATGTATGTGTGTGTATATATATATATATATATATTTGTGTGTGTGTGATGTATAGACACATACACAGATATGACACACATATATATGGGGTAGGATCGATTACACCTCATTTTTGCTCAACCTCGTATCTCCATTCATTTCAACCACTAGTTATAATCCAAATAGCATTGGTTGTGTAATTATTGGAAAATAAGTTGAAATCAGGAAAGATTTAAGGCATGGGAAAATGAGGTATAGTGTATATATAAAAATCACCGGTTTTTCCCCTCCAACACTCAACCGCATGCCTCTATCCCGTAATGTTACCATGAATGAATCGTTTGCTTTGTCATTTCTTTCCCTTTACACCACAAATCGCGAAACCGGAACCGTTTGTTTCATTAATTCCGCTGGGTTTATCCAGCGTCGGCTTGGCATCCCATCGTTACAGAGGTATAATCCAGCTACGGTTTCTGCATTTCATTCGCATATGTTAACATGTATTAAACCCCGCTTTTATTCAACCAATGACACGATTGATCCACTTTTACATTAATTTCATTCGTGTATTCTTACTTCGCTATATTAACGACTTTTATCATTTTCAGTTTTCCATTACTTAGTTTACGATTTGGAAACACAAATTTGTCCACTCTTAGTTAATTTCGTCAGGTATATTAACTTATTATGTTTTTTCCTCCTTTTTTCAACTAATGGATGTTGATTTTTTAAGAGCATGTAAAAAGGTACTCAAATATGATTCCTCTTATCCATTATTGCAATTCAAACATATGGAACCCTTATTTTATTTTTTATTTTTATTTTCCAAGCCAATGAATAAATGTATTCATGCTCATTGACACATGTTTGGTACATTATTTTGTATGCATACATTATAAATATTACAGAGTATTGACAAAATAAATTCATATTTACAATATGCATACATTATCAAAATTACAATGTGTTCGCATGATAATGGAATCATCACGTATAGCGAATAATTTTGACAATTATAATATGCATGCTTCCAAGGCCTATAAATATAAGTATGCAATGCGGGTGATGACTTAGAAGTTATGTTCATTCATATAAGGATTTTGATGACAACGCTAGTACGAAAAGCTTCTACCAAAAGAAACTATTGAAAACCGTGACCTTTGAGTCTTACATATCCTAGGAAGCTTGTGAACTCTCCAATTCGAACTCATTAATTATAATATTGTGTGTGTGTCACACATGCGCACGAGCCAATATATATGATCAAGATTCTCCTAATGGATCCTCTTTTCTAAAAGTTATAAATTTCGCAACAATTGACATTTTGGTAAGGACCGTCATGCTAATAAATAAAGCATAAATGAAACTCTGAAATTTAGCGCATATATATTAGTTCAATAATACCTCGCGCTTTTGTAGTACTCATGATTTCATGAGATCCACCATTCCAAATGCTACAATATTTAGCAAATTTATTCATCTCGGAATTTCACAAAACTGGGACGCACTTGAAAAAAATGTGACATATATTTGATATCTAAATTTAACGTTAAAACAAAATTGTTAGTGGTAAATAATTAACTCATGATTTCGACAATGTTAAACTTTTCAACATAGCCTCAACTTTTTCCTTTTTCGACAGATGATATTCATGATGTTGATCAAGCATTTACAAAATAAAGTAGTTTTGGAATATTGCAGCAAAAAATCTCCTTATGTACCCCCCTTTAGTCTTCTTGTACATTAAAAAAAAAAGGAAAAATAGACACAAGGACAACTTTTGGAAAAAGATTAGATTGAAGGAAACCAAGTTTGTTTTTTATATTGAAGAACAAATTTTGGAAAATATTAGACTGAAGGGCAATGCTAAATACAACTAGCATTTTATACAGTGCAAAACTGAATATAATGCTAGTTGTAACTACCATTTCGGTACAGTATAAAAATCGAATATAATGCTAGTTGTATTTAGCATTTTTCTTCAACCTAATTTTTTTAAAAGATTGTCCTTCAGCCTAAAAAATAAATTTGATGTCATTCATTTTTATTTTTATTTTGGTTAAAATTTGTCCTTACCCTAATTACCTCTAAACAAATTCAAAACAAGACAATCTTGTAAATATAGCCTACTAAATGCTGAGATAACTAAAGAGAAGTTTGGATCATTTCTAAACTTCTAGTTCATTCAAAACTGCAATGTAACATGTAATTTTTGATGGAGTTAGAAGTTCCATAATAATTCGTTTCTTAATGTGCAGATGATCATAACAGCATATAGATTATATCTAGAGAATTTTGTGGTTTTTTTATATTTTTTGACAAAAATATGGTATCATTGGGAATGTTACCATGATTCATTAACATCTTATCATGGATCCACTAATGCACCTATAGTTTTGTTAACTGATTGTATTAAGACTTTCTTTTGTATACCCTGGCCAAGGTTTTAAATCCCGGATATCGGTGGCGTTTCGTCTCGGGGATTTTATAGACTCGGTCTCGTATCGGGGGAGATCTCGGACGAGATGAGTCCAACTCGGGAGTTCGTCTCGGATTTTCATCTCGGGTCTGAAAGTTCATATCGGAACAATCTCGGGGTACATGATATGTTAAAAATGATATTTTAACAAAATGGTTTTTATGAATACTATCAAAAACATAGTAACTTAAACTTAAAATACAAAATAACATTATTATTATTTATTTTGCGAAAGATCATTCATACTTTAAATCGTAATATGCTTAAAACAGGAATATTGTTAGACAGGGCACATTAAAAGGATCCAAAACATTAAAAAATTCAGCATAAATAGACCATAAAATACATAATTTCATAAGTAACATGTATGTAAAAAGACGAATATGAAAATCATAAGCATTGTAAAACATATACGAACATACACTATAGTCATTTAACATGCAAAATGTAAAATAACAAAATATCGATATGGCTAGATTTGAGTTTTTTAATTATAGTTCTAGTTCAGGCACAAATTTAAATTTTAACCAAAAAAACTAAGATCTCGGACGATATTCCAGTATTTCGTCTCGGTCGATATATCGTTCGATATTGCAATATCTTGGACGATATATTCGAAAGGAGATTTAGAGTGGTATTTGCTGTTTCGTTTCGAAAGGAGCCCAAAACGAGATCTCGGAGGAGATCTCGGGCGATATTTGCGAGATTTGAAACAATGACCCTAACATAAAATTCACATTAACGTCTTAGCATGGATGCACTAATACACATGGTACCACGTGTGAGGCTAGTAATAAAAGAGTGTCGGATGTATAAAAGTGTATGTGCACACAAATGCAATTACACATGTTTATATATATGCATACATACACATACACAAACATGTATACATGTGCATGTTGTGTGAGGTAGGATCTACCGTTCCCTCCTTATGAAGCCCCATACATAAATTTAAGTCATAGGCACAAAACATGCAGTAAAATAAGAACTTTTTAGAGCTCAATTCCCGAAACTCACATATATGAGGTTACAAGATTTGTCAAAATGAGATTCAAATCGTAAATCGTAAAGCTTAAATTTTAAATCGAAACAAAATTCAAATAAAAAATAGTGGATTTAAAAGATTCATATTTTAATGTTCATGAAATTGACATTTATCTTTGAATTTCTACATCTAAACCTAAAATTCAATATTTATTTCGTTTCATTTTTACTTTGTTTCAAAAAACATAGAATTGAAGTTGTAGACTCATATAAGTATACTGAACGTATCAATATGTATAAAATGAAAGTGCTCTTAACTGATTTGAATCGAAATATAAATTGAATCACAAGGAAATAGATTCGATTTGAAATGGGACTTAAATCGTAGGATTTCAAGATTTTTGACAACAATGTGAGGGTATGTTGGGAGCACTAAGAGAGCTAGTATTTCCTTGACTAGCAATATCCTCGGGCTGTGATTATAACTCAAAACCACCTGGCCAAATGGAAACCTTTTTTTTTTCAACGGTGATATCAAAACCACTGCATGTCATCCAATAACCCTGACATAAAAATTCTTGATGCTTAGGGAAAATATAAACTTCAATGCATCTCTCATTAAAGCACAATTTTTACAAAAATCAATTCACGAAACTCAATAAGGCATATATGTTGTATAAGAAAAATTATTGCATATTACTAGAAAGAGTAGAAGAGAGGAACATGACAATAATAAGTATATTGCATATAACCAGCAAGCGCAAAAGAGTATAAACGAGAGGAACATACCAAAAATATGAACAAGAAATGTATAGATTTACCTTACCGAAATTCTTTATACCCAATTGCCTTCTCCAAACCATTTTGATATGTCTACAAAATGAATTAAGGTTTCATTTTTCTTTTTATATATAATCTAAACAAGGAACACTCTATTCTTCGCAATCTTCTCAACTTCGATAGAACTCAAATTCCTTAGCTTTTTCTCTCTGACTATCTCATGTACTTCATGCTCCTCCATCTTCAACAATTTCAATCCTGCGCTCACTTTCGGAAAAAAGCCTTCTGGTCTCAAACACCAATTTTTAAATACAGCAAATAAAACATCCAAATCTCTGCTAAATTTCTCCACCCCAGCAGTGTTAAATTTTCCACCTCCCATTACAACACAAGAGAAAATAAGCCCATCCACCCCGCTAGCTATGTTTCTCCATATAGTGACAAAATCAACGTTGTTCAAATACTCTTCTAATTTGGAAAGTTTTGCTTGTAAATAATCTAATGCCCCAACAAAGACTTTTGAGACAACCCATTCATTTTCTTCTTTTTCTAGCCATTGCTTCTTGTTTTTGAAATATTCTCGACAATGAGCCTCAAAGCCTCGTAAGATCACATTTGACATTTTTTCAGCCCATTTGGATCTGAAATCTCTTAAGCCTTCGATTTCATCTTCAAAAATTGTTTTATTATCAGACTCCATTTCAAGAAAATACAAATCATCCAACCATTCTAATAGCACAGATTCGCAATATCTAGCAGCATTGATTGATTTTGAAACGTTGGTTAGGGCATCATCATCTGCTAATGCAGTAAGACCTTCTGCTTCTTGGCACCTTCTAAGAATGTAATCAAGGAATTCTCGAATAAGCGGAGCAGCAGTTAGTCGAATGAAGCTTTTCCGTAACAAAATACTTGGTATAGGCCGGGATCTTTCAATGATATTTGAAAGACACTGGAACAAATAACCAGATATTAATGGAGATTTGTAGTCTTCCGAACCAGTCATTAGTACTTCTCCTTGGAGTTGGGTATTCCAACTTTTGTCTGTCTGAGTTGCTAATTTCAGTTTATCTGACACTTCATTTAATTCAATCCCCGCCCATATATCGAGCCAATCAGGTCGGTCACAAAAGACTGAGAGGATGGAAATCCTTGGCAAGTTCTCATCTTCTTTTAACGATAATAGCATTCCTGAATTTGAAATTAAGGCCAATGTTCTCTTGTCAAAAGATATCATTTGATCAACTAGATGGAGAAAAGTAGTTCTGCTATCATTTTCGAGAAGATCGACGTACTTTGGAAAAACATCTTTAGCCAAAAATGTGCACAATGAAGACACCATTGATGAAATCCATTCCTCTCGACAACTATAGCCTACAAGTCTAGCCTTATCCACCAGAGGTTGCAATACTTCATCCATTGAATCAATGAACTCCCTTGTTAACTTATAAACTAAAGCAAATATGAGTTCAGGTTTTTCGATCCATTTCAGAAAATGACGTTGTGATACTAGATAAATTGGAGTTACCAGCTCCTCGACTGCCCATAGGGGTTGCCGAATAGAACTTACAGCAAAATTATGACCTTCAAGTTGCCGAAGTTTTCTGTTATTCTGTAATTCTTGCAGATGACAAAGAGAAAGAAAACTTACAAAGTACTTCCTCCTCAAGTCACCATCCATAGTTAAGAGAGGGTTAGTAATTTTGGATTGCTTAGCCATATAAGTTTGATTTGCAGAGCTTGAACTAGAGAGGGATGGAGGCCATCCAAGTGAAGAAAGAAGAGAACGGTGATCTGATATAGCTTGAGGTCGAAGAATAGCAAGTGCTCGATCAACTCGGTGATCCACAGCTGATATTAAACGAGACCATTGCGGTCGGCTTTTGGAAATGGATGTCAAAATATCTTCAATCTGTTTGAGAGAATCTATGGATATTTGGCAAGATTCCTGCAGTTAAAATTCTACCTATTTACTTACAAATACATATAATTAAGAAACTAGTATATTTGGCTAGTGCATTCAAACCTCCGAAGCAGTTGAATTAGTAGGAGACTTGAGTTTTGTAGTTACTGAAGAAGAAACTGCATCTTCCACATCTCCAACTAAACCATCAAGTTTTAAAGCTGTCTCTGTGGTAAAAAAAGTGAGATATATAAAATGTTAATGCCTTCAGAAATTGCAATGCACCAGATAAAGTTTTGGAGGGAAACTTTTGGTAACTTCAAATCTTACAGCATAAAATTGCTATTTTGCTTCCTTCCCAGTTTCACAAGTTGTCACTAAAAACCTAGATAGGCAACTATAATTTACAATTACGCGCAACTTATATCATAATAAACGTAAATATGACAACGGAAACAGTATCATGCTACATTACATCTATAAGGTTATGTAATGTATAAATAAAATGATGCACATTATCAAGTCTGACTGTATTGTCTCCTTTTGCATTTCTATAGATTAACATACCAATGTAGAACCCTCAAAGCAAACAATATGTTTGTAACCAAACATATCACAAATGTCATATTCACTATTCAAGTGAACCTCAACAAATTCACTAGTACAAGAAACAAAATGGTAAAGGTTAAATATGGACATTGGAACATGCATTATTGGACCATATGTTTCAATGACAAATCATTGCACCCTTTTTTCGCTGCGTCTTACCATATTCAGTTTTTAGAGTGCAGTTCGAAATCAAATGAAACTTTTATGATGTTGAATCTATATTAGAAACATGATGTTACAAAAAATGATTCATTTCAAAACTTTTAGCACGTTAAGTCAATACTGACAGCAAAAAAAAAAAAAAAAAAAAAACAGTGATTTCAATTATCACTTCGTACATATTAGAATTATCCAAATTAGTCATACTTCGGAAAATATGACCTTAAATCATGTACGAACATATTAACATATTTTTGTTTGGTTTCAAATTATGTACCTATACAAATTGTAAGCATGTAGATGAGGTGCAGCGGAGAAGGGCATGGTGAAACTCTTCCCATATTACACACACACACATGTACGTGTGTATGTGTACGTACATATACATATGTGTGTATATGTATCTTTTTCTATAAAACAAAACTTTGATCAAGTTAGTTAAAATGAAGCCTTTGTTAAAATCCCAAAATGTCCACATTTCAAAGTTAGTTAAAAAGAAGCCTTCTTTAAAATCCCAAAATGTACACAGTTCGTATATTACATTTATTTCCGTAATGTATCTAGAAGACAAATTTGTGTTTTGTTATATTCTCTAACATCTCCAAAACTATGATATAGCCGTTGAAACAATTGTAAAATAGGAGAAATAGAGTTTCAAGTTTCATAATGATAAAACCTCTTAGCATACACCATAATCAACCCCTGAAAACTATATCGTCGTCAACGATCGTAGAACGACATCAGCGATCCTCAAACATATTTGGGGTAAGCTATTCTGTTTTTAACATTATCATTGGGCAAGGATCAGTTTCATTTGGAGCTGCTGTTTTTTGAAGTTAAGCATGTGGACGATTTGACGGTAAAATTTTAGGATTTTTTTTTCTGCAGTCAAAAATCTTAGATAGTTTGTTGGTATTGTTACTTCAGTGCAATTACCTACCTTTCTTAGCGTGATTCTACCTTTTAGTCTTTTACATCAACTTTCCATTTATAAGTTTAAAATGTTCTATAATCATATTTTTTTAAAACACTCTATAATTTAAATTCGTTGTTAAGTAGATGCAATCAGATAGAGCTATCGAGACTGTAGATGATATACATAAGCATTGGAATGAAAGTTTATTATGGATAAGCATACTACACTATTTGGTCTTGCTTTGCTAAGTTTATTATATGGCAGATATTTTATTTTTTGTGTGCAAGAGTTGGTTGTTAATTTTATGTAGAAATTAATTTGTCACAAGTTTGTTTTTCGTTCAATGGCTTTGATATTCGATACATGAACTGTGTTTGTATGTAATCATTTTAAGTAATGTAAATAACACAATTTTTTGTGAAAATGGGCAGAGATAGGAACAAATTTTTTTTTTGCCATATAAGATTTGTGAACTTCTAATTATTTTTTAATTTTGTTCTCAATCCCACAAGATGATAATGGTGTAAAGTAGCAGAGTAGTACCAATTGTCATGGTTTGCTTTTGTCGAAGTTAATTATTAAGCCTGATTTATTTGAGATGCTAGTAAGATAACATTTGTCATTCAGATTTACAATTTTATAATTTACGCTTGTGGAAGCTGCTGCTAAATAAAGCGAGCGGTTATTAATTAAATTTAATGTACATTGGTATGGATGGATTAACATTGGTGTTCGCATGTAATTTTTATTTAAAATTTCCACTGTGTAGAGGTTACTATCATTGGTATTGTTTAAATTTTTCTAAAGTTGTAACTCATGTTCTACGATTTCATATGGATGGATCTCATGACATGAGAAAATTAATTATTGAAAAGAATATCACTAATATATACACGAATTCAGTTAACATGGTACTGTTTTAGCTTATTTTGATTCAGGATGTAATTCAACTTTAATGAGATATAGGATAAATGCTATGTCATCAAAGCCCTCGCCTAGACGCCAAAAAACGCTAGATGTCAACTTGGGGCTTTTTTACCTTCCAAGTTGCCAGCGATGCGTGAGACACGGTACCCAAAAAACCCCACGGCGGCAAAAAAGCGCACATTTTGCAAAATTTGAGTAGAAATTGAATATTTTAGCATTTAGTCCAATAGCGGTCCAGGGTCAACACGGGAAGAAAAAATGGACCCGTTTGACTATTGATATGGAGCACACTCTAAAAAAAGGCTAGTTTTCTTTCGTCCAACTCATAAAAAGGAAAACTCTAAATTTCTTTTCTCAAACTCTCAAAAAGAAAAGAAAAAACACCTGATTTATGGAAGTTTTAAACTCTGTTTAAGACTTCAAGTAATGTTGTTTGTAATTTTTATATTTTAAGTATTTTGTTGTTTGTAGACTTAAATTGAATAATTTTGTGTCTACTTAGTTTGATTTATGTTAATCGTACGATTTTCCATTTTTAATATTGCTTTTGTATGCCCTTTTTTAATCCACAAATGTGTTTTAGTGCTTTTCTGAAATGCAGATTTTTGGGCTGACAACTGAAAAAATGCCATTCAAGACGCCCAAAAAAGTCTTAGACGTAAAAATACACTAGACGATGGCCTGGGTTTTTTAAGGAGTTTTCGCCTTGAGAACTATGGATAAATGAATATAGCACATACATTCATTTTTAACTTTGGTATTTTATTCTGCAAAATGCAAATCTAAAAATGTTGGTAAAAGTTGCATGGTCTCTAAGGTATATTTTGTGTTAATGTTTGCAATCTTATTAATGAGCATACTATAATAGAACCATTGTTACGTTTGGTGAATACACTTATGGAATATCATATATGACCATTTGATGTTTCTCGTGGTGTCCTATACATGTCTACTTATCGATGATTAGTCTGCACTACATTGTTTATACTCTAAATAAGGTTAAGGGGAACTATTTTCTAGAAAGATAATTAATAATATAGTTTCATATCTCCAATCATATCGAATTAGTTATATCAAAACGTTTTCCGATCTTCTTTGCAGTAATTAGCCATACATGTTTTTTAATTGAAAAGTTTGCAAATAATTTAGGGTTTTGTTTGTGTTATAGATAACAAAATTTAATGTGTCTGGACTGACGTGGAAAAGGCGGTGATACTTAGATGGACTGTGGGATCCAGGTAGGAGTTTACGGAGAAGACAATGTATATCTACATCTCATGTATTCAGAGTGCGTGAAACTTGACAGACAAGCAAAACATGTTTTTATATACGAAAGACACAATATCTGAGTTTCTGGATGCTTCTATTCATATTACTCCGCAATAAAAGGTAGTTGGTCAACATTTCTATTGATATGCGTATATTGAGCAAGCTTTAGTATTGGTACATGTAGACACACACATAACACTCAAATATGATCATGTGTTGCTTCTAATAACAAAGACATAATAACATACGACTGGGCCGCATCGTAGCAAAGAGAAGTGGGATTGTGCAAACCCACCACCCCCTCCCAAAAACACACACGAAAAAGAAAACTAAATCTGTAGATTCCTTTGTTAAAAGTAGTAGTAATAATAATAATTGTCAAATTATACTTGATAAACATGCTTTCCCTTATTTTTCAGTTTTCTTTATTCATTCCTCATTTTTTTTTTTGCTCTTTTTCGTATGAGTTAGCACTGTGTTTCAATTCTCTTTTACGTTTTATTTTTAATAGTTAAATGCTATAAAGTTCTGGCAATTCATGGTACAAACACGGAAGACGAAATTCTGAAATGGTTTTCCAACTGGAAGCAGAAGGTTTTAGTTACAGAGTTTCGGGTCTTTTTTTTGTTATGTGGTTTTTCACTTTTCTTTCATTATTATTATTATTTTGTTTGGGAGGGGGGGGGGGGGGGTGTTTAACTCTAGTTTGAATTTCTACGTTGTCAAGATTACAATGTTAGTACAACAAGCAATCTCAGGTTAACTTTTTGAATTCATAATGCGCCAAAGAAATACATCAAGGCTTTATCCCTCCATAAAAAATTAAATCCAGTTGTCATCCTATAAAATCACATTTTTATTCCTAATCTCAATGTAAGGCTTTCGATGGAAACTAAAATATCTTAAGTCCGTCCGTCCGCATTCGTCTTCCAACAACGAATAAATATCCAATATTCGGAAAAATACATCCGAACATGACGTCATCTGATAGTCATCCTTACCGCGGATGCAAATGCGGGTATGGAACCCACATCTGAAAGTATCCATTGACATGTCTATCTCGTTGGCAACTTATTTAACAATTTTGATAACGTTATACATGCACAATTCAGTCTCAACCAATTTATTATATGTTAGCATCAAAATAACCAGGGGAACCGAAAGCCAAAGCTAAGATGAAGGAGTGCTGAAGACAAAAGCTTTCGGCACAGTCAGAACCATTCCTTCAGATGATTGCTTCCGGAATCCGAATTGAAGAGCCAAAACTCTTTCACAAGAAAAGCCCTTTCAGTGACTCTGAATGGCATGTCATGCCAAAAATACATTCTGAACCAAGACAACAAAGCATTGTCTTTATAAAGCTTGCAAGGGAAGGGTTCCGGAGAACTATTTGTCTAAAGCAACAACCTCGTACTCAACAGAAGGATCATGTCCCGCCAAGTAAGCACATGTCGTTGAAATACGATGTGATCTTCTAAACAGTTGTCTTGGAGCATATGAAAAGAAACTTGGCATGTCTTTCGGCCAGCCCGAAGGAAGTAAGCTGAGAAAGCACAAGCCTCCATCAGATAACTATCACAAGCAAGCATGCCATGCAAGAAGACATTACCACAAGCGGCGTCAAAAGTCGGGAGCGCCCACATGCCAATTAATATACTGGCGTAGGAGAATAAGCAACCTGCGTTGACGAAACATTGGATCTTGTCCTACTGATTTCGCTTTACGCTTTAGAAGATCGAATCACAAACTCGTTCCGTTCTTTCTAAAGGAAGACTCTTTAAGGGCCCAATATCTCAATAGCACCCACCTACTCACAAACAAGAAAGGGGGTGAACGTCAACCTTTTTCCATGATTAGCCTCCGTTTATTCTGAATCTTCTTCTTCTGGGGCGTAGCATATTATCATTAGGTTCTTGATACAGATCAGCCATCTATCTTTGTCCAAGCATTCCCTTCCTCGTCATAAACTATTACAGTTCGAACGTCTTACATAATTAACTGGTCATCTTCGGTTAGAATTGGAATCTGGCTAGGAAATGAAGACGAGCTGGAGATTTCAACAAGAACTGCTATGAGTGCTACAAATGGTCTGACGAGAGGAATGGAAGTGATTGATACAGGAGCTGCTCTAAGTGTTCCGAATTAATATACTGGCCGAACACTCAAAAAAGAATGCAAGACTTAGGGATGCAAGGTGAACTAAATTGTGGAAGTTCACTTCTCATGTAGACAGCCAAAGCTCGTAGTTATAGAAAAGCACTTTTGGAGAACCTTGCAGTCTAGCTACCATCCCAAAAGATGGCGAAAGGCCTCTTCACTAGGCTTCCATATGCGCTTCCGCAGGAGAGCCGGGACGAAACCCGTATGTCGAAGGAAGGGCCAACCCGCACATATAAATACGACCCTATGGGTCCAAAATCAAGATCGAAATTCTCATTCTCAATCTTGTATCTATAAGTTTGAGTTGTAAATGTTAATTTCTAAATCAATTTAGGAAAAAAATCTGTAACTTCAGAAGTTATCAATAAAGAGATTTAGCCGAGAGACTGAGATAATGAAATGGCAATTTCTTAATTATTATATTATTATCCCCTTATACTTTGCAGGTTTGCCATCAAAATTGTACGAAAGACAAAAGATCAACCAAAACACCTTCTGAAACGATCTGAAATGTTTTAAGTAATGAAATATAAGCTAACCATGTCTACTTTGAGACTGGAACGTCCAAAATCACATAAACTTACATATAACAATGGTTTCTTAAGGTGATCTGAATTAGTGAGAATCACAAGTCTCTTTCGCAAGACTGAAGACCCTTCGTCAATCCATCCGAAACAATATGAGACCTACTTGGTAATTCATCGTAGAAATGTTAAGAATCTCAAAACCCCACACTAAGGACTTGTGGTCTGACCAAAATGATGGTCCCAAAACTAATAGGAAATCATCAATAGAATCTAGCACATCAAAAAATCATAGCTTCTTTCAGATGGTCTTTCAACTCCTGTTTAACCAACTTAAGATCATTATATCTTGTTTTCTATAGGAACCTACTTTCGAAAGTCATCGGAAGCATCCAATAGGAACTTTGTAACGGAAACAGTATTCAAACCTGATCTAACATTTTCGCAAGCAAAGGAATCTACAAGAATACATCATTTTGGTGTATTAACCGTATTTTTGGCTAATACTATAGCTTAAAGCTCTACCCATTTGCTAATTTTATACTGTTTATAATGATTGATGCGGTGCACCTAAAAACTCGTTTTATGTTCATTTTGAAGTATTATATTTTAAAAAAAATTGACACGACACCCCAAAATTGATTGAATCCGAGCTAAACAAGACAAAAGTGAAGCAAATAAAAAAGATCAAATACGCAACTTTTGTCCTGGTTCGGCGAATACTCCAACCTACGCCCACTTAATCCCTGTTGATTTTCTCTCTAAAATGCAATTATTACAATCCATATCCAAACTACTCTCGTGTTGGTCCCGGTTTTATACGAGTTTTATAAATTAAGGAAAATAAATTTCCTTATCCAAAATGCACCCCTTTTTTGTAGGTAATGTTAGATTATTATATACTGGATAAGAATTTGGATCCAAGAAAACAGAAAAGAACAATTCATTTTGAAACACAAATCATACCGATATCCATCATACTCACTCAGTACCAAAACATCAACATTATTTACATCTTGTTCAATTTCCACAAGTACGACCACGCTTCAAGAATCATATGTCGGTACCGATCACAATTTGGTAGGTACCGATCAAAACTGACTTTTTCTTTTGGCTTCGGATTTCTTGTGTGACTTCAATCATCATTCTAAGCATGCCTCTTTCTTAATCTATTTCATCTTCGTCCTGAAGATCGGATTCACTTAAAGGTTGCTTGATTCAATCACTAGATGATGCTAATTAAATCATGATGGTATCAACCAACTTAAGGTCAATATCAACCAAATTACGCATTTCAAAAAAATTAGTCAAAATTTTAATTTCATCAATTCTGATATCACGTGCTTGACTAATTCTTTCATTTTTTTGTAGTTCAATTCACCTATTTGAGTTAGGATTGTCAACGGATACTTTCGCATATGGATAGCAACATTATCTGCATCTGCATCTGAAACCATTTTTAAATATCGAATATCCGCAGCAGCAAATAGAAACGGATATCGAATAATTATCATATCCATCGACGATCGATAAATCAAAAAATGTAAATTTTGAGTTTAACGAGATTCTTTTTCAACATTGTGATTTAAAAAAAATACAAAATCAATAAGTATAATGTTAACAAACAATTTTGAGAAGTTAATATGCATTAAATACACAAAATTAAAACTATTAACTTTACAAAAAAAAATTGCATCGTCTATTTTGCTAAAATACATATAAGATTACCTATAATTTTGAGGAAAAAAACGAATGGATAATTCTCGAATGTAGATGTCTTCGTTTCCGCATCCGCTATTTGATATATCGAATATTTATCTGCTTTTGGTTACAAATGCGGACGGAGTTCAGATTTTCGAGATATCCATTGACAACTCTAATTTAAGTCAATTCTGAGACCAAAAAAAAATTTGCCTGTAACACCTGTCCCTTGAAGCACACTTTGCAAATATAAAGTGTGCATTGCTCACGGACAAACTTCGACACTGATATACTATCATTGTTTGCACTCTTTAGCTACCTATTGAATAAATCATGACAAACAATTTCCTTCATATTCACATACAAATCAAATGTCCTTCTAGACCATCGTGGCTAATAACTCAGAGTCTATACTTAAGCATCAATCATGAAGCATAATTATTCCATGTTCATTTGGAATTTAACATATCAGATATCAATATTGACCCATGTTCCCTTCAGGTTTAACTGTTACAAATTAGAAATCATAATATGATGAATTCTACATCATTGGGGGTGCATTGTCATCCATTACAATGTTACTTATAAATCACTTAGTATCACCTAGCATTCCACTATAAGTAAGTCTAACCAAATTAAGGCAATGACATTCTTTAATCATTATCATATGATAAGACATTTAAATTCTAAACTTATGCTTAGATCTCTAAAGATTGCAATATCGTTAATCCAAATTAAGCTCGATCCATATGTCCTTCAACAAGAAGCACAATATTTGAACGCATTCATTCGCTTACTCTATGATAATGGGACTTATTATCCAAGTGAGTCTATCCACAACTTTCTGATGAAGGTATGTGTTATCTTACACAAGTTCACCCATTCTCTAATAATAGAACTTGCACTTCAAGGTTCGGCTACCCCTCTCTCTAGTTGGAGAAACCAAGTTTAATTAATTTATATACCAAGTTAATGGGATAACTAAATCACAATTGCATCCACTAGCAATATCAATATTAATTATCATGTTTAAATGGTTTTCAAATCTAGTTAACCATTGATCACTTATTCTTAAATTTTGAATCAAATGCATCAAGCAAAAAAATGTATCTAGCCATGGATTATTCTTTGACGAAGGTATGTATTATCCTTGGAGGCTGTCAATTCAGTATGACGAAAAAACTTCAAAAATTTTTGTTGCTTCGATCCCCTGAAACCATTAAGCTTTCCTTTATCCTTCACAGATCAAGCCTTAGATGATCATTAATAGTGTTAACTTCAACATTCTCGGCGTCAACGTCTTTCTAACACATATATCTTTCAACTTGATAAGAGAAATTCATGAGATCCACGAATACCTCTCCAAAACAAAATCATTCTTATTCACGACTTTGGAAACCACCATCATTAAAACTATTGAATGATTTGCCTTGTGCACCATCGTTGTTGCTACGTTAAATCTGTTTAAGTAATTTTGTAGGGTCTTACATGTTCTCTGCCTCACACACAAGTTGTGCAATTAAAGCGCTCAGCGGATCTAATGCGGCGGAGATGCAAAAAGATAAAGCGAGGAAATAACAGTATATAGCGACTGAGTCTAAAATGACATATAAAACCCGTATTTAATTCTTTTACAAATATATAAATGATAAGTAATGAAAAATTAATATTCAACTTAATTATAACTAGTACATTCTTAATTTTAAATAAAAGCATAAGCAAACATATGTAAATAAATGTTAACTTTTATTTAGCTTGATTAAATTTAATAGAGTATTATAGTATTTTATACTCAGAAAATATATGTTAAAAAGCTATATTAAAAAACTATTTTATAAATGTTATAATGTATAAATGGCATTTTAAAATTCATTTCTTTATAGAAGATATAGCGGAAATTGTTGAAATAATGGGATATATTGGGAATATCGGATTATAACGGGGTTTAAAGCGAAAAGGCTATTTTAGAAGCTATTTGGAAATAGCGTAGCGGTAGAAATCCGCCACACGATATAGCGGTGATATGGCGGGGTAATAGCGGGGCATTAACTGCACAACACTCAAGTGTCATTATATTCTTGAGTCGCTCCATATGAAATCTGAACTGGTTCATAAATTTCTCTACTAGTCTGACCTACGTGCCGATGGACTTATGATGAAACAACACTTTTGTTAAATCCATCAAGTACCCTAGAAAGCATCGTCCCATCACTTCTTCTAAAAAGCACCAACACTTATGTTTTGAATCTATCTCGTCAAATGAACGATTAGGTATGACCTTCCATTATACATCTCCAGAGTTGTAACTTAGAATTAGGTAGATTCCTAAATTCTAGCATTTTGGATGTTCAAGGTAAAGGAATTTGTATTTACATCCACCAAACTCGAATCTAAAGGCACAAATCTTAAAATTGTCTTGTCGTATCAATAGTCATGTCGTTATCTTCCAACGGAATCTCTATAGCTTAGCACGCCCTTGTCTCAAATTTTTATCAAGCCACGTTCTTGTGGTTGCATTTTGATATGC
This sequence comes from Allium sativum, assembly GCA_030737875.1. Classification (NCBI taxonomy): domain Eukaryota; kingdom Viridiplantae; phylum Streptophyta; class Magnoliopsida; order Asparagales; family Amaryllidaceae; genus Allium; species Allium sativum. The sequence continues at coordinate 1,044,919,969 of CM060922.1, forward strand.
AACTAGAATTCCAACATCTCCCGCTTCGGTATCTCAACTCGCCTAAGGCCTAAAACGGTCATGCTCCTAATTATTATGGATGGTTCCTATTTGATTTTGATCAAGATCGAGTTATTTTGGCAACGGGATCGGCTCCATTTTGTTTTCTTTATTCACCAGTGTATACACTACTCAACCTTCCAACATATAATTTTTAGTTGCAATTGTTTTACTTGTCCTTTGTTGTTCCATTCTTCTGAAAATTGAGACATCAATTTTGTATACATCTTTGTCATCATCATTTCCATCTTATCTCTAATGATATAAAATGTGAGTTTGCACTTGAGGGCACCTCTTTGTTGCTCACATTGTCCGTCTTGTCTTCCTCTAGCTATAGTTGTTATAGTATGTCTCTTCAATTTATCTAAACCTCATATATTTGAGTTGTTCCCATGCAAACACCAAAATGTTGCATTGAGAATTGACATGATACACCAAAATGGATTGAATCCCAATTAAATAAAGGCAGAAGTGAAGAAAATCAAAAGAAAGAAGATCATACACAAATTTTATAGTCTTTTGACAAATACTACGATCTCTGTCCATTTGATTCTTATTTGATGGTTTTTCTCTCTGGAATACAATGATTACAATCCAAATCCAAGATACCCTCTTATAGATCTTGGTTTGAATGAGGAATAATATATATTTCCTTCTCCAAAATGCTCCTTCTGTTGAGTAGAAGTTCCCTTCCTATTTATAAACAAGATCATTCACCATAGTTTGTCAACCCATGAAATACCATGTAATAGTTCAAATGTAAGAAAGCAGAAAAAAGAATGATTCAATCTAGAATGTTACCGTCAAAAGACTCAAAACATGATCCATTATATGCATTTTCTTCAACTACGACAAGTACGACCAACTTCCAGAATCATACCGGTAATGGTTCAATTTTGATAAGTATTAATCAAAATTGGTTTTTTTTTCGTTCTTCAAATTTCTTATATGGATTCATATCGTCACTATAAGCATGCCCTTGCGTTTTTGATCCATTTCAACTTCATATTAACATACAGATTCATTTAGAAGTTTGATTCAGTCACTGGACTGAATTAACCAAATCATGCCGGTACCAACCAAATTATAGTCAATATAAATCAAATCATGTATATTAAAACTTAACCAAATCTTTTGATTTTTTAAATCTTGACATCTTCTAAACTCCTTGACTCATTGCTATTTTGCAATTCAATTTACCCTTTTGAGTTTGTTCTGAGACCGTGGAAATTTTTCCAGTAACAAACATTTTTTTTAATATTACATTTTCCGTCAAATGCATCTAAATCCAACCATTTTCTCCAAAAATCAACACTTGTGTTGTTTCAATCTCATTAATAGGATATTTGGATTTTTGCTTACTTTGGTTTATCTCTTGTAGCCTTGTGCTATGTCTGATCCATCTATATATCACTGCTTATATTTAGAAAAAATTCAACAAATTATTCTCTTGAAATTAAAATGTAGCCCAAGTACAACCATCACAACAATTTTGGTACAGAATATTATATTGCACAATTACATCAGAATTATATATGTGTACACCAAAATTAGTGAATTACCTCCTAAAAACAAATTAATTATTCGTTATATAGCTTGATGAATACTCTCGTACTTATATTCCACACTAGTTAAAAATCAAATTATCAACAACAACAAAAATCTTCTTGCCACTAAAAGTCTTTGAATAACTCAAACCACTTTGATCATTCAATTGTTCACAAAAAAATATATTCCAAACAGCACTAACTTAATGTGAAGTTTTTACAATTTAGAGTTAAGTGCATATTTTATAAGTAAAGGAAGGGGGCATTGGATGTGGATTCTATTGTTTGTTGCTATGAGACGACACTCCAAAGCTTGTAGCATGATATGTTATGCAAAATTGTTTTGATACTATTTAGATGTATAGCAAATAACACGCCAAATACACTTCCCCAAAATACATCCCCGCCGTTATCTATTGCTTTAACATGGTAATCATCATCGCCATTAGATTTAATAAAGAATTTTTTCTCTCAAAATGGAAGTTGATTTCTAATGCCATCTTTACTTCTCTCGCTCCTTTTCCCATCGCGTCGTTGCAAAAAGAATAGGCGACATGTAGAAGTGGAATGTCCAGTGTGGGAAAGAAGAACCACAAAAAAGGTGTAACTGTCACTCTAAAATTATCAATCAACCAAAAACAGGAACATGTTGGCCATGGAACTATATACACTGGTTATTAGTCCAAACAAAAATAACCACTGAGAGAGATAAGAAAAAATTAGACTGGCTGCTACATTATTTGAGGCTCTCTACACGTAGGGTTAAGTGAGTCATCAATTAAATTAATGCAGCATTGAAAGTGAGAGACAAACAATGTAATTTCAATTCAACGATGTAACAGCACAATTGCCAAGTTAAGAAGTACTGTGTCAATATCAAAGTTGGGTAAACAAATATTCCATGGATTTGAAACAAACTCAAGATTACTATATCACGCATTCATATAATATTCAGACGAAATATACTACATATTGATACCTTACTCATTTAATCGACAAGTTAAACACTAAAATCATCCAAAACTACAGCAATAACAGAAGGCTGATAACTTCATCGAATTTATAGTTAATTAGATAATATAAAGCAACCTGCGTAAGCTCTCACAGTCTCAACTCGTGCTACCTCCTTTGCAAGCGCAGGCAAATCCTCAGCAAATATTTGCCCTGTACACGGAAAAGACGCCCAAAGTAAACCAGAGAATAATGTATCTGCTCAAAGCTAAGCTAAGCTAAGAATCTATTTTTACGAAAAACACCTACCAGAATGAAATCCAGAAATTTTGCATTTGAAGTCGCACAACCCGTTCTTGACATCCGCAATACGGTCTTTAACGTGATCAGAGTGCGAGCCATACTCCGCAATGGAATCCGCCAATCGACGGCTGAGGTTGGAGATTGATTCATCAAGATTTAGGCAGTCGGATCTTAGATCTTGGACTAATTGTTCTGATTTATAAAGGTCGGATTTTGATTTGAATGTGGTTGATAGGAAGTCGATGAGAGATGGAGAGAGTGAAGATGAATTTGAAGGAAGAATTTTTATGGCTCTCGACTCCATTCAATTCCTAAAATTATTCAGTAACCGGTAACTTTAAGCTGGAGGATGGTATAAAAATCGTTTCCCTGGGTATCTAGGGTTTTATCTTTCCATGGCGGCCTGTCCTTCTCCTTCGCGTTCTGAACATAAAATCGTTCAAGAGCATGAAAGTGCCCCAGATCCTCCTCCCATCGATGGTTTCAAGGTGGATCAATCCAGGAGAACGAGGCGGCTTTCCTTCAAGACAAGAGAGAGTTGAGAGGCTACCTCGGAGCCAGGGTGGTAGGGTAGTAGTAGACGTAAGGTCTCTATGAGCAAATTTTTGCAGGAAACCAGAATGAGTTCTTCCTCTCAGACCCACTCAGGTACCTGATACGCAGCCAAATGATTCAATCCCCTTTCCCACCTCGGTTGAACTGAAGTTTACTAGAGCTTGAAATCAAACCGTCGCTGATTTAAAGGTCACCACCTTGTCCCCAATTTTGTATTTTCCTCCTGCAGAATTTCAGATTAAATTGGTACCCAAATGGTGGGAAACTAGAGAGAATTATAGATCTTAATCTATATGATAAAATTACTTGATGGACAAATAAAGACAAACAACAGTTCAGATTAATTATGTAAATAATTCATGTTACGGATCGTAATATGCATTGTTTTGCATCCAACAGATATCTTGTGTTGTAATATTCAGCAAGATATCACGGGACCTATTCAGAATTAAGAAGAGGAAATTATGTTTTAGTGACAAACTATCGTACCTAATAAGTTTTCAGGCCACGTAAAAAGAAAAATAAGTTTTAAGGACACCCGCTAATTTTCTATACCCTACATGTTATTTCAACGTGTATATTTTTTTTATTTCAAACCAGTCAACTAAAATTTTTCCAGAATCCTAGGAATTCCTTCACTTCGACTTCAAATTTCCACAGTCCGATTTGATTCTTTTAAAATTTCGATTTCAAAAATCATCAAATCAGCACAAATCATCAAAAATCATCGCAAATCAGCACTAATCGCAGTTGCTCAGCACAAATCGCAGCAACTAAGCAGAAATCGTCACAAATCGGAGGTAATCGCAGGCGTTTATCATCTTCAAACTCCATCCGCTGTAAAATCAGCACAAAACGCAGGTAAAAACCCTAATCATAACATTTTTCGCTATCAATGTTTTATATTTGAAGCAAATAAAGATTTTTACTCAGTAAATTAGTATATATTACAGATTACCTCTTGAATAGAATTGTTATTTCATGAATAGAACTGTTGTTTGTACTCAGTAAACCCTAATATAACTGTAAATCAGTATATATTACGAATTTCAAATTTGTAATTCATAATTAAGTCGTATTATTTCAATATCAATTAGTGATTATCGACTACTAACTCGTGTATAAGATTTTCAAGGAAAAATTATGTGTATAATTAAGTTGTTAGCTTATTAGTGATTAGTTTCATATATAATGTAATTTATGCTTATGAAATGTTTTGGTACTAAAAAGGATAAATTCCTTTATCTTTAGAAGAAACAAGTTTTTTTTCTATATTAGAAGATATATGCATTTTTTACAATGCTTATATACACCAAAAATTACTTACTGGAGACAATCTACATTCATGTTCTCATCCACAACACATTTTGCGCTCTCTCTCTCTCTCTCTCCTAATCATAATACCTACATGTTGAAATCAGTGTATTAATATGCAAGTTTGTAAGATTGAGTAAAGAACGAATTATCAAAATGTTTGTTAGAAGTTGTATTGATGAATTTTTTTGTACAATATTTAAGCTAATATATCGATAACTTTTAACTCGAATATGCTTAGGTTCAAAGTATGGTTATAGTAATTGTTTAATACTCCAGGTTCGTGGACACAGGATGAAACAGCAAGATATCACCATTATGTCTATTTATTATGACATAGATAAAGGAGACTTGACCAACGTTTGTGATTCATTGTTAGTGTATATTTTATCGATATTTCTCGCTTTATAACTTCGTCTGCTCAATAATGTACTTTGATAATATATAGACCAAGATGCAACTAGATTATATGTAACAAGATGTCGACTACGGTCATGTCATTGTGAGTTTCTTTTGTACCTCTTTGTCAAATTAATATCATGTAGCACAGTCAAGCTCATACTACTAAATTCTAATCGGTTCAAGTTTAATGCAATTAAAAAGCATTGAAAGACGATGACATTTGTAAAGAATATTCATGTTAAACTATATTAATGCAGTTATTATTATTGTGATCCTGTTCTTGTTTATTAATTTTTATACATTATGACATTATTATTCATAAAAATGCTATTTATATGCAGGATAACATGAGAACAAGAAGTTCAGTCAAAACTGATCAAAGAGCACAATGCATATTTATCAACTTTAATGGACGACAATGTTTCAATATACGATATCAAAATAATGCTTTTTGTGATGTTCATAGCCAACCAACCCAAACACCACCAATTTCTCAACAAACACCACCAACCTCTCCACAAATCTCTAAACAAACAACACCAACCTCTGCACAAATCTCTGAACAAATATCAGCAACCTCTCAACAAACACCAGTTGTAAGTTATAGTTAGTGTTTACATTATATTCAATATTCAAATTTTTGCATTAGTAATTGATTCTTTGTTGTTTACTATTCAATATTTATTATTTTAAGTAGTCATGTTTTAAATGAAGTAGAAAAAAGGATAAAATTTAAGTAGTTGTGTTTGCATTAGTAAAATTTTGTTATTTAAAAAGATAAATACATTTATCTTTTTAAAAACTTATCTTTTTTTGTAATGTTATTATTAATTTACAATATATTTATTGTTTTAAGTAGTCGTGTTTTAAGTGAAGTAGCTGTGTTTTGTAACTTTTTTTTTGATGAGGCATACAAACAAAGTATATGATTGGCTTTGAAATAAAGTGTACCAATTTTCAAATAAAAAAGTAAGTAATTTTTTTTTTCATATAAAAAACAAGTACGGCAAAAGATAAATAATTTTATCTTTTTCAATTTCTTATGTTTTTTTGATACAAAAAGATATGGAACTATAATTTTATTAAAAAATAAACTTTATGATATACAACTTATTTAATGTCATAGCTAGAAAAGATAAAAACATGCATCTTTTTACAGAAATAATGAAATTAAAAAAAAAGTACTTTAATTTTTTCACAAATGATAAATAGTATTATCACTTAATGATAAATGACAAACATTTTTATCATCTTATAAATGATTACAAATTCTGAATTTATTAAAACTGTCTAGCCCTCCAACCCTCCAACTGAACGTAATTATCATCTTTTCATTCAAAACTTAAAACATTTTCCAAAATGTTTATATTTTTACAGAAAAAATGTTTTTAAATAACAAAAAATGTGTATGTTGAACTGTTGAAGGTAACTTTTAAACATCCATGCACTATATCCAGTCTACAATTGAGAACGCCTACAGTAATTTTCTCATCGCTATATATCTTAAGTCTGGAACCTTTTTAGTAAAAATATAAATATGAATTAGATGTTTTAACACATTTTCCGAAAGATAAATAGGTTTATCATCTTACAAATGATTACAAATTATTAATGATAAATAGTTTTATCATTTTCCAAAATATTAATATTTTCACAAATGATAAATAGTTTTATCATTTTCCAAATGATAAATAGTTTTATCATCTTTTTTTCAAAGCCTATGATATCTCACTGCTGGTACTTGTTTAGAATGTCTTTTGAAGTGGATTATGAAGTCACTTATTTTACAGCCTCAAAAATAGTTTTTAATTATTAGCAGCCTTATTACAGCATATTTGATTTCTTTATTAAATATTTCACTCATTTTTATAATAGGTTTCAACTTCAGAATTCACTGAAGCTGAGCATAAATTTCTGAATTCACAGGCAGAACTTAAACAATCTTCTTACTTTGCAGCAAAAAATGTACCAATAGCAGACTTAGATAAAAACATTGATACAGAGTTGGAGTCTGAGTCCGAGGATGATGTAGATCAATATCAAGTGACACATAGAGATAGCATAAAATATAGTGGTTCATATAGATGTAACTTGGATGCTATCTTTAAGGTAATAACCAAGATAAAAAAGAAAAACATTTTGTCTTCTACTGGATTGTCTTATCTAAACAAAAAACCCTTCAGCAATTTCTTTCACATATTTCTGGATGATAAAATGCAAAGAAAAGATTTTAGAAAAAGTGCGAAAAGCTTAGACGAAGTAATAACATCATTTGTGAAGACTAAAAAAGCATTTAGAATAGGGGTAATTTGCTAAAATTGACCGAAGAAGATGTAAGTTTGATTCTTGGTATTCCTTTGGCGGGGAAAGATTTATTTCCAGTTGGGATAATAAGTAGAAGTAATTTGGACGAAGAATATTCAGTTTTTTTAAATAAGCATTTTGAAAGAGACGAAAGAATAAATAAAAAAAACTTTAAGCAAAAGGATCAAAACAATTATTCATAAGAAAATCGGAGATGATGACTTGATCAAGTTAATTCTTTTGCTATTGGTTATCACATTTCTTTTCCCCAACAATCGATCTTATCTACAATGGGGATTTATTCCAAAATTGCTTAATTTGAAAAATATGAACTCAATTTCTTGGACAAAAGTAATTCATGGACATGTCTCAAAAAATGTTGAAAAATTTGCTAAAGATCCAAGTAGCATGCTCCGATGTTCAATGATCTTATTGGTATGTGTTATTACTTGTAAAGTTACTCTTGAATAGTTGAATTGATTTATAAGTAATTGATTTTTTTTTCTAATTTGCAGTACTGGATTTGTGAAAAAACACAAATCATAGCAGCCAAAAAAGGATATGAAAAATGCAAGCCCACGAATAGTAAAATGGAACTTATCATTGTTGAAAAGCGTATCTATTAAATCTATCAAGCCGAAAAAGGTATTTTTTTTTTTAAATCTTTTTATTTAACGATTGAGTGTCAATACGTGTAAATTATCTGTGCAGGCTGTACGATTCATTTTGGTGCATATGTGTGGTCTGTTGTATTAGCATTTTATGTTGTATTTGACTGCATGAGTATAACATATACATATGTATATGAATTTGTCATTTAGTATAATCTAGGATTCTAGCATGGTAATGTAAAATTTGGAAATAGCATAGAATCCTGAACATGAAACCTCAATGTGATCATGTTGTTTTCCACTTGATCTTCTGTCATTTGCCATACTCATGTTGTTAGACCAGACCTGAATTATTCACTACCACCATCGTCTTTTAAACATAAAGAAATATAATGAATATAGAATCTATGTAAATACCATGTTTCTATCAATTATATTTCACAATTGATTAGTCTTAAGATTTTTAAACAGTAATGTGTATTACCTTCGCTTTTAACTTATTTTAAGATAAAAACATGTATCTTTCCACTAATGATAAATAGTTTTATCACTTAATGATAAATGATAAACAGTTTTATCATCTTGTAAAAGATTACAAATTGTTGATTTATTAAAACTAATTTATCCTCCAACATTCCAACTGAACATCACCTGCACATCTTTTTGCATCAACAATTTTTGTATCAATAATTTTTGCATATGTTATGTGAACCAACATATTAGCTTCACTTTTACAAATTAAGTACACAAAATGCCAGGGTAGGGGTATATGGTATTTTCTTTGGATACATCTATACATGCAGCAAAATACATATACACATGCTATTACCACATCCATACATAAATATACTCAAACAACATGCATTTTGAGGAACAAACTACGCAAGAGTGCATGGCTAATATATTTCAGATTTATAGGACAAGGAAATATACGTATGTGAACCAACATGTAAGCTTCAGTTTTATAAATTTTTGTACCAGTAATTTTTGCATCAGTAAATTGTTACTTTGTTGTTTACTTAAATTTTTGCATTATTATTTTTTTTCATATAAAAATAAATACAACAAAAGATAAATAATTTTATCTTTTTCAATTTCTTATGCTTTTCAAAAACAAAAAGAAACAAAACTATAATTTTCTTTAAAAAAAAATATAATATACAACTTATTTAATGCCATAGTTTCACAAGATAAAAACATGTATCTTTCCACTAATGATAAATAGTATTATCACTTAATGATAAATGATAAATAGTTTTATTACTTAATGATGAATGATAAACGGTTTTATCATCTTATAAAAGATTACAAATTCTTGATTTATTAAAACTGATTTGTCCTCCAACCTTCCAAATGAACATCACCTGCATAGCGTTAAACATATTTATCATCTTTTTGCATCAATAATTTTTGTATCAGTAATTTTTGTATTAGTAATTTTTGTGTTAGTAATTTTTAAATAAGAACATGTTTCAAAATTACATCATGCTTTATCTTGTTGTATGTTTCCAGTTTGCCAACAAATTCAAGAAAATCATGAAAGATGAAAAAAGTCTGCTGCTACAAGTGAAAAATAGTGTGCAAGAGGAAAAAAGGATGAGAATGAAGAAAGCTGTCTCCGATGTCAAATAGAAGACAAAGATAAAGAAATTGCAAATTTGAAAGAAAAAGTTGAACAGTTGGAAACACAATTACAAGTTGAAAAGAAATTGAGAGTAGAATTCGAAAAGAGATTAAAAGATGACATCAGGACTGAAATTCCAGAAAAAGAAATTATGTTCAGTCATATAAACAGCTCTAAAAATTTTCCATCCTTTGAACTACTTAATTTTCAAGACATTCAAGCATTACGAGAACAACATGAACTTAAAGAAACTGAAGAAAATAAGGAAAGGAGAAAAAGGGAAAGAAAGTTTGCTAAGCCAAGGTCAATGCAAAAAAGGATTAAAGCAAAAGTGCGCAAGCCAAAAAAGGATCTGAACTATGTATATCAAGAAGAAAAACAGAAAAGAGAAAAAGAGAAAACAAAAAAGCAAAAGTGTGCAAGCCTAGAACCCATAAATGTGGATACTCTTAGCACACCAGAAAATATGGGGAAAAGCAAAAGGAAAAGGAAAATAGAAAATTGTCCACTGTTCAAGTTATTGGCTGAAGATGAAGTAAACACCATAACCAGTTTCTTCAAAATAACTGGAGACATAAACTAAACTTATATTCTTAAATTAATAAAAGCCATATTCTTAAATGACAACTTTGTTTTCTTTCCAGCGAAGAGGTTTTTAATTCACATGATGAAAACATGATTGTCATATATAGAGATATGCTTGAAGACATTATTTTTGGTGATTTTATTGCTGGCCAGGCAAGTATTTATTATTATTCAAGTCATCACTAATTGATCCAAGAAGTATACTCTAAGGTTCCTCTACTCTTTTTTTTTATATCAATGTTTATATGTGTTTATGATCATTGTAGATTTTTTTTTTAAAAAAAAACGTATGACTTTGAATGAACGTTCTTTTTCTAATGCAAGTATTTGATTATTTTCAATGTTTTTTACTTTGGCACCATAAATTAATTACACTTTAGTATACAATGCTTAGTTAGCATTAGTATTGAGCATGAATCAACCAAACTACCGGAGGATTCAAGTTTGGAAACAATTAGACAGACTACCACGCGTGCTCCAATACCATTAATTCACATTTTGATAAGAACAGTTGAATCTCTGTTGTACATTGAATTCCTAATACTTGTACTATCTTCCTTATGTGCTTGTATGTGTATGATTTAATGTTTCTTCACTACACCCTTTTTCCATGATTTATACTCAGAATTGTCTAGCCACTTTTTTGCTTTACATATTATTTATTTTTTGTTCCCATAATCAAATTAGGCAGACGATGTTATTTTGCACAGCAAAAGCAAACCTATTCCTTAAGCATAGGTAATTTACTTTCTGAACTTGAAGTTCCACTTTAACGATACTAATCGAATTAGAGCTAAACACTCCAACAGTCTTTTAGCTTAAATACACTACTTTCAGGCAAAGTGTAAATTTGCTTAACACATGCATATATCACATAGAAAACTAAGATATCTTAGATTATATTTCAGATTTATACAGCAAGGCAATATACATATGTGAACCAACATGTAAGCTTCAGTTTTATAAATTTTTGAACCAATAATTTTTGCACCAATAAATTGTTACTTTGATGTTTACTTAAATTTTTATATCAGAAATTTTTTTCATATAAAAAAAATACAGTAAAAGATAAATAATTTTATCTTTTTCAATTTCTTATGCTTTTCAGATACAAAAAGATATAGAACTACAATTATCTTTTAAAAAAAACTTCATAATATACAACTTATTTAATGCCATAGTTAGAAAAGGTAAAAACATGTATCTTTGCACCAATGATAATTAATTTTATCACTTAATGATAAATGATAAACAGTTTTATAATCTTATAAAAGATTACAAATTCCTGATTTATTAAAACTGATTTGTCCTCTAACCTTCCAGCTGAACATCACCTGCATAGCCTTAAACATATTTATCATCTTTTTTGCATCAGTAAATTTTGTATTAGTAATTTTTGTAGGGCAAACTGGGCAAGAGTGAACAGCCAAATACTCTAATGATATTTTCTGATAGTTTACTATTTCAAATACTCTAATGATATTTTTTGTCCAGATTATTGATTATTACTGGTTTAGAATAGCCAAAAAATTGGATATCAGTGCAAGCTTAGCTTACTTTAACACCACAATGACGGTAAGATTTATTTTTTAAATATACATCTAACGATTCATTAATGATGGTAAAATCAGTTTTGTAAACTACAATATTTGTTTCTTTTGACAGAAAAGCACCACTATTAACATAAAAATGTCAAAGAAGACCTCTTTATTCCAGTAGTGACCCGGGCACTACAAAACCCGCTATGTTGTACGATGTTATTTCCCGTCCATGATGATTCACACTTGACACTTCTAACATTTGAACCTGAATCTTCAACATGGACGCTTTATGATTCTCTCTGCAGCTCAGCAAGAAAGGGAAGAATGAGAAGCAGACATAAAAAAGCAGCTTTAAAAATTGTAAGCCATTTTGAATTTTTCCATGTTACTTGAATCATTAAATCTTCTTAATATAATCAACAGCAAAAATGGTCAATCATATACACAAAAATCTTCAAAGTGAAGAAACCAAGGAAAACATAAAAAATTCTGCTGTACTTTCAGTTGGACAATGTGCTCAACAACATAACGGGTAATCATATTTATTTGTTTTCTTATTTTCATTAATTTTGCTTTATTTCATTACTGTTTTATTCTTTAGTACATTGTACTAGTATTTTCTTTGGATATATGTATACTTGCAGCGGAATACTTATACACATACTATTACCACATCCATACATAAATATACTCAAACAACATGCATTTTAAAGAACAAACTATGCAAGAGTGAATGACTACTATATTTCAGATTTATGGAGCAAGGCAATATACATATGTGAACCGACATGTTAGCTTCAGTTTTATAAATTTTTGTATCAATAATTTTTGCATCAGTAAATTGTTACTTTGTTGTTTACTTAAATTTTTGCATCAGTAATTTTTTTCATATAAAAACAAAATACAGCAAAAGATAAATAATCTTATCCTTTTCAATTTCTTATGTCAAAAATATATAGAACTATAATTTTCTTTAAAAAAACTTTATAATATACAACTTATTTTAATGCAATAGTTAGAAAAGATAAAAACATGTATCTTTGCACTAATGATAAATAGTTTTATCACTTAATAATAAATGATAAACAGTTTTATCATCTACTATTGTACTTATTTCCGTTATTGTTGGTAAGGTCATATATACATATATAAAGTGCATAAACTAGTGTACAGTATAGAACATCATATACAAGGTGTACATCAACCAAAATTGCATTTGAAGCCCAAGCCAGGCTCATAAGTAACACCAAAGTCACAAAAATCTAAGTACATTAATCATTCAAGTTATATGAAAAAAGGAAAAATTTGAAGTTATGATTATTAATTATGCTCTAATGTTAAGTTTTTCTCTGTAAAAATGTTATTACTTACACTTTTTATTCTCATTTAAACTCCCTAATTTTTTTTTCTTACAACAAATATGACTGTGGAATATTTGTTATGATGAACTTAAGAAATTTGGTGGAAGGAAGAAATCTTGTTGCAAACATTCCTCAGGAAGATGTTGACGATGTAAGAGCAAAAATCGCGTCTAGTATATTACATGATGAACCATACTGCTGGACAATGGATAAATTCTGCTCTTCAACTTGAACGCTTTGTTTGTAATTCATACTGCTGGAGAGCACACAATGGACGCCAGTTATTAAACACACGATGGATTTATTTCTTTGTTATTAAACACACGACAGTACTGCTGGACAATTAGGAATTTCAGTCTGATATGGGATTTCTGTCTAATATAGGTATTTCAGTTCTAGTATATTGATGTAATTTGAAATTATTATTGATGTTAAAATATTGATGTGGATCCTAGAATATTGAAGTTATCCAGTTTTCAACGTTGCTTTTACATCAAGAATTTATATACTCAATTGAAGTCTGTCTTTGTTTAATTTGTTGTTTTCATCTCGTTGGTGAAGTTCTAACGTAAAGAGTCAATAATACCTTTGTTAGTAATTATGGGACCTAAGACGGTATTGTTGAATGTACAAATTATTCCTCTGCATGCCTATACATTGCAGTTTTGTTGAAAAAAAATAGATTTTTCCTTCAAATTCATCTATGGTTGTTGGTATTAAGAAATTTGAAGGGTCGGTTGACCATTGGAACTGAGCTGAAGTGTGGCAAGTAGCACTGATGAAGTTTCCATGATGAAGTTTGTCTGAATGGGTTTTGGGTTGCATCATGAGATTTTGAAGTTATTGAGTTTAGATGTTTTGAAAGTTGTACCGTACATCTAATCAAATTTTATCTAATTCAAGTGGTGTCTGTTACCGCTTGAAATTGATAATTTGTACTAGTTTAATTTGTACACATTATAGAAGTGCATAATTAGATTGTATCGAAAAGGAACAAAACGTTAAATTGTGCAATTTACTATCGTCAAGCATACTGTATCTCTATAACAAATAAATTCCTATGTGTTCATTTTACGAGTGAGGCCATATCTTGTTGAAGTATATATGAAGCTGCACGTTGATCCCACTCTCGGAAAATTCACTTTGGCATCTGGCAGCTGGCATTTCATGCAGATCATTTTAGACATGTATTATTAAATCGCAACTGAACCAAAAAGATAAAATAATTTATCATTTTATAAAACACACTGTTACATTCGCAAATAATTATTTTTAAAAAGATAAAATAATTTATCCTTTTTTTAAAGCGCCATCTTGTTTTTCTTCGCACAAAATGAATTCCCATTGTTCAAACATTCGGCCCTGCTTCAATTAGATAAATGGTTCCAGACTTTAATTGTTCCCATCACACTGTTACACCGATTTTTGCTTTCTCAATACATCGTGGTTCCCCTGTTCATGCTTCGTTTAACACTTCTTTTCGTTCCTTCCTGTCTTCATGCCTCTCCAATATTTTGTTTTGCCAACTTTCTCTTCTTCTTTTTCCTTTTCTTTGAAACCTGCTTGTACCCAACTCCTCACGCACTTCTCATATTCACCTCCTTTCCGCCTGAAACCCCCTTTATTATATACTCCTCTCATCACACGAAGCCCAAATTTTAATTTAAAAATTCACGTCCTTTATATATGATATATAAAACCTGACTTTTGAACTTTGCAAATAACCTACCAATGAGAAGATAAGACTTATATATGATAACAGTGCTCAGTTTACATCTGTGTGTAATAATGTGGTAAAAGACAAGACTTCAGCTTCCAGTACAAAGGCTACCAATGAGAAGTCTCAAAATCAGACAGATTATTACAATGTTCAGCTAAGGTTCAATAATGATAATTCAGAAAAACTCAAATTCAAACTCTAGTCCAACTAATCGTAATGTCAAAGCATGCAGCACATCTAAAGAAAAAAGTAAACAAAACAACTATGGAACATCTACAAATATCAAAGAGCTGAAAATCAAAACCATTATGTACCACAAAGGGCAAAAAATCACTATGCTGATGGTGTTGCTTACAAATTAAGATACCCCAGTAAAAGTTCAAATGATAAACCGATGTCATCTATTATGAAATTCGAAATTTATGATTTCACAACAACATAACAATAAAACTGTGTGTATGTAACTTTACATTATCGACTGTAACATAAGAATAAAACAAATCACAGCAAAACCCAATATTTATTATAATAAAACATAAGAATGAAATTGCAGTAAATGATAAACCAACCATCATAAAACAATATCGGCTGTAACTTTCCACTATCGGCTGTAAATGATAACGATCATAAGAATAAAAGTGCCATCATAAGAATAAAACTGCAGTAAATGATAAACCAGCCATCATAAACAGTATCGGCTGTAACTTTACACTATCAGTTGTAAATGATAAACCAACCATCATAAGAATAAAACTACAGTAATGATCTTCTAACTTTACACTATCGGCTGTAACATAAGAATAAAACTGCAGTAAATGATAAACCAACCATCATCAACAATAAAACATGAAACTCCTTATATAATAATTCACAGCAAAAACAAATCACAACTATGCAAAAAAAAAGCAAAAAAAAAACTATGATCCAATATTTCTTACAATTCAACAATATCTCAAACAAAGATAAACAAAAAAACATTAACCCTATTAGTCATAGGTCTACCATAAAACAAACATACAATCAAACATAAAAATGGTTCAACCACTCAATGCACAACTTCTACGATTATGTCCAAACTTCTTACACTTTCCGCGCTTATTCTACTTCCCATGAAATACATCTAACCCACCAAGTCTGTTAACTCTTAGTCTACCAGCTCCACGAATAGCCTTAGGAGGATGAACAATAGAAGACCTTCAGAAATAATATCTTTTTTTTTTAATCAAAAGTAGGAATAGGAATGATGACATGTGAGCAAGAAGCTCTATACGCCTTAGTCGTGAAATAATATTCAATAAAATCATAAACATTAAGCCTTGACATACTAATGCATTTCAAAGCATGTACACAAGGAAAACCAGTAACTCTCCACTGATTACAAGTACAAATTCGATTTTCAAGATCAACTTTGTGAGAAATAGGTGAATGCACTTCAAAAATAAATTTAGAAGATTGAGAAACATTCCAACCAAAACCTTCTTCTTTTAATTTTAATAAACGATTCTCTATTTTAGGACAAAGTACACTAGACCAAGTAGATGCTTCTTCCCTACGTTTAGACATTTGATTCATAAGCTTGATCTGAATACCATCTAAACAACAAGTAATAGAAAGATTTGCAAAATCCAAGAGTTAAAGCTTTCCGCAACATTTGATTTATTCTCACCATACCTATTTCCAGTGAAAAATAAATCAGCCCAATGATCAAAAGGCTTATCCTTTAGAAAACTCAATAGCTTTTTCACCACCCATTTGCCTATATTTTGCTATAGCTCTTTCAAAATCATGAAGAGTAGGAGCTGCAACACATCGTTCCAATAAATGAGCCACCCACAATCCTTTTCCACTTTTTACAATGGAAGCAACATTATTTTGCATATGATGCAAACAATATGAATGAAAAGCAGATGGAAACTTTTTTGGAATACTTAAAAGCAAACCCCAATGCCTATCAGAAATAAAAACTAAAGGACGATTAACTCCAATTGAACATTTTAATTGATCCAAAAACCAAGACCAATTTTCTTCGTTTTCCTTTCCAACAATAGCTATTGCTAAAGGAAAAAAATCTTGAAAAATAAAATTAAACAAACGTTACAAAACAATACATATATCAATGTCTAGGATTATTATATGTTTCGAAACCCAGACTCTAAATTCAAACTCACAAAACAATACATATAGAAACTTATGTTTACAGAACTTTGCATTTACTTCTCCAAAAAATATGTTATATTGCATACACTATTTCTATGCATATATATCGGTATCTTAATAGCCAGTCGTATCAAAATATACTGAATCTTCATATGAAACATGCACAAATCAGCCATCTGAAAATTATTGTTATATCCATGCTAAAAGTATACATTTGCTTAAAACAAATCGCCAATTTCAAAACCATGCATATGTGAAAATAATATTCTAAACTCAACTCTATGAAGATGTGACTACCAATATCCACTCATGTCCAAAGTTATGCAAAAAAATAAATTACTAAACAAAAAACGTATGTTATGCATGCTACCTTGTTCTATACATATGTTATGCATGCTACATATTGTTACTACTAACTTACCTGCATACTGTTAATACTTCATTAGTACCTCGTTCTAAACATATTCTTATTACTTAGTACCTTTTTCCCCTCCGTTATTCAGACATCCCAAAGTATTAATTAAACGAAATTCATGAGTGTCAAAAAATATAACAGGGTTAGAAAATAAAATGATAAATTTTTTATCAATTTTTATGTAAAACACAACCAATTTATCTAAATGTACACTAAACATACTTTACAGTATTGCAGTATACTTGTTAAACCAATACTAAACAAGTATATTGTGCCATACCATAACTATAAATTATTCACAAATTTGCAGACATGCTTAAACAAATAGCTAGATCTCGATCTAAGTATCATATAATATGTGTAAGTCATGCACATTATATGTACTAAAACAGAAACAAGTAGTCCAATGATCTAAATGGTGACATCCATGCTGCATACTTCCAGGAAATATTTAAAGCAATGCAGGACAAAGCCATTAAACAAGTTGCATGGAATAATTCATATTATGAAGGTCAAAAAGATATGCAAATATTCACATATTGTATAATTCTCGTGACATGCTATAATAATTTTTTATATGCATGTTAGTGTCAGATTTGCCTTTTCGATTTCTGCTACACATTACTACACAGGCATATTCATTCAGTAACGTCCCGTTCTTGTACGGCTTTCAGGTTTAAAAGTGAAATAATTTATCATTTTATAATACGCCCACAATATACATATTTCAATCTATCACCCACAATATACAATATCCACTCATTTTACTAAAGCATAAAAAATAAATTACGTAAATTAAAATCCAACTCATATACCTTGATTTCCATTTTTAGCTGTTGCAGCCATTAAACAACTATTTCGACCTTTTGAAAAAGTGCCATCTAAAAACACCATTGGTTGGCAATACTTGAATCCATAAATACGGGCTTCAAATGATATAAAAACTTTTTCAATTTGATTAGTACTTTCATCAACCACCATAGCAGAATGACCATTGGAATTACTTCTATCAAGTGCTTTTAAATACCAAACCAAATCATTATATGATTGCTCTTCATTACCAAAAATTTCCTTTAAAGTCAATTTTTTACCCATATAGGCATAATAATAACTCAAATGAATATCATAATTCCTTTTGAAACTTGCAATAATTTCACTGGTTTTTCTGGTTGGTTCATCACAAACTTCATCTAATATTAAAATTTTCACAAGATCGCTTTTAATCAAAGGACTGTTAATTGATCGAAATCCACCACCACAACTATGAGTAGAATCAAATCTTCTAACCAGAAAATGATCCAGCTGTTTCAACTTAAAAGAAGCATGAATATTAAAACTGCAACCCTCAGCAGCACATTGAACTGTTATTCTCTCTTTGCAATTCTTCAAAAACTTTGGGTTAAATCCATTTTTAGCACAATATGCTATAACAATTTCATGGAAATCAGAAGCACACCCAAAGTTCTGACCAACCCCCGTAAAAAATTCTAAGTTCGAACCTTTCTTCATCAACTCAGTAAAATCACGTTCTTTGTCAAAGCTAAATTCTCTGCTATCAACTCCATCAAATTCACTATTCATTGTATCATCAACACAAAGGGACTTACTAGTAGAACATGACATACTACTGCTGCCAACCTTAAGACGAGATAGTTCCTTCAACTTAACAAACATAACTAAAAAATCTTCTTTCTTGAAATATACTAAGCATAAAATGGCTTGCAAATCACTGTCAGTATGAACAAAAGTATTATTTGAATCCCGAGCATAAAATATATCAAAGCATATGGGAGTAAGATGATCCCAAACATCACATATCTTGTTTTGCAAGTAAGAAATGGTAGAATCCACAGAAAGCCAGATTCCAAAGTTGGTTTTCTTAAAATCGATGACAACCAAAACACTTGGTACGTCAATTGCAACACTACTGTAAGAAAAAACAGAAAAAGGATAAAACTATTTATCATTACACTAAAATTACAATAACAGCAACAGCAAGAATAAGTTTATTATGTGTACCTTTGATCATCCACAATATTCATCTTCCTACAGCCAAACCAAAAAACAACTGACCAAAAAAATAGTCTGACGTTAATCTGAAAAGAATCACCTGACGTTAATGATCTGAAAAGAATTATCTGAAATAAACCGGTAATCTAAAAAGAATTAATAATCAACTAAATTACCTGACGTTAAGCGGATTATCAATTCAACTTCCACGTCTATCAAATAAACGATAATCTGAAGTTAATCGATCTATCAAATAATCAAATTACCTAAAACGATAATTGAATAATCAAAATTGCGTGAATCGACTGTAGTATAACGTGAATACATAATCGAAATTGCATGAATATTAGTTATGATTTGAACAGACCTTGATATCCGAAAAAGGATTTCAATCAGAGTTGAATCCAAGTTATCGACCGTCGCGATAGAAGAAAAAAGCAAATTGAGTATATATAGATGGACTAGAAACTTATTTTCTGAAACAACTGTCCTGTAAAAAAATACCATATGATATATGGTCACTAGGACTAAATTTCCAGAATTAAGAATATGTCCCGCGAGCCGATTTTATCGGCTCGCGACGTCGCGAGCCTATTTTATCGACTCGCGACGTCACGAGCCTATAAAATAGGCTCCTCACAAACTTATGTCAGATATCATACTATTACTACACGTCATTTTCTGGGGACCACAACATTTATTTAAGACCATATTATTGCCCCCACGTAATGTTCTGGGACCACAACCATATTGGTGACCAATGTTATTACTCCATTTCATTTTCCTGGGGACCACGTTATTTGTCACGAGCCGATTTTATAGGCTCGTGACAAATAAAATTAATTTTTTAACTAAGAAGCCGATAAAATAGGCTCGTGACAGAATTTCTTTTAACCTGTTGTGTACACCACGTAATATTCAGCTGAATATTAAGTGGTGTAATATTCTCACCTTGAATCCTGTTGGAGTTGCTCTTATGAATACTCCATGTTAAAAAGCAACAACACCTCATTTATTAGTTAGACTTTTTATCAGTTTTCTTGGAATAATATTTCTGTAAACGCTCCTCCTCCATGAAATTCCCAACTAACCCCTTATCTACTGAAACGGAAAATCGTATACAAACACTTGAACCAAATATCATGTGGTTGATACTGCACCATCTCGTCGCATTAGCTTTGCAAATTAACGGAGTTAAAGAAGAGAACAGCCGCACATGCCAAGTATCCCACGATGGAATCATTCTGAAATTTCTGTTCTCTCCTCTGAATCCATTTTTTGTTTCAAATAAGAAACGAAAACATTAGCTTCAAAAGATTGGTCATCGCTCGCAATCAACACATCTACCAAGTCGCTCCATTAACCGCCTATGAATACGGTTGTAGATTTCCCGACAACAAAGCTCGCAATAAGCATCATCTTCATCTCTCACAGGTGCAATGACCAAGAAATTCTGATATTTTAAAAAATACGAGTTTTTAAGAATTTAAAATAACCGCGCACGGTTTTGGATACATACACTCATTTTTAAGTATGATTTCAAAATGTATAATGACCAGTTAAGTTATTTAAATCAGTTTTATCAACTTATCGGTTCAAAAAAAAATCGCAAAAATGAAAATTTGACGCTATTCAACGAAATTGTAAAATTTTGATATTTTGAGATAAGTATTTGAATATGACTTATAAAATAATTAAAATTAGGTTATTGGATTTTTAAAAATGATATTTAAAATAAATATTTTGAAAATCGATAATTTATTGCTATTCTTAAAAAGTAAAAAAATTGACATTTTGCAAATGATCTCGGAATTCGACGAAACCAATTTTATCGAATTTGTATTGATAAATAATGGTTCGATTCCATATTTCAAGTTAATTTGAGTTAGTGTGTGAGTGTGCGTAATATAAGCGCATGTGAGAAAAACCAGTTAAAATTTATAATAACGTTAACAAAGGCCATTTTCCAAATGGTCCAAATTCGACAAGACCAGGGCCATTAGAACCATATCTGAAAAATATAGTAGACTTTCAAATTTCATAGCCATTGGAATTAGCATGTGATTGTGCGAGTAGAAAACACATAGGTAAATTTCAAAGAAAATAGATTTAAACAATTGAGTTTAATTAGTTTTGAACCAATAATTAATATTTAAAAATATATTAAAAATTAAATATAATTGTCTAATGTTATGTAAATATTTTTAGAATAATAATTTATTTCCATAAGCGATGATAGATCATTATACGACATTTAATACTGTAATAAACTATATAAGGATTAATAGTCAATTAGAGCTCGTTTCAATTAATAAAAATAACAAACAAACATATTTTAAATTTTGTTTACATATTATCGAAGAGCACGAAAAACTGGTAAACATGACCAGAAAATATATTCAATATTGTATGAGTGGTTGTTTTAACAAGATGTATGAAACGTTGTATGTATATATAAGCAAATTAGCTGAAGTAATGAATAGGAAGCAAAGTGTGCTTTCATTGAGTTGTCACCACCCTAAGCTCCCGATTTGTGTTTGTTTTGAGGTGTTACTCCATCATCTTAGATCATTGACACCTCAATGATCAATATCTCCCCTTTTTTCCTAAAAAAAGAGGAAGCTACCCTCTCATTTTTCACTTTCTTTCTTCCATTCTCCTACCTCCTCCCTCTCTTCCCTCCCCCTTCTACCGTTGACCCACTTACCCCGCGACCGCGCGACACCTCCCCCCTCCCCCACGACAGCCACATCAGCCCCCTTCCTCGTGGTCCCCACTTCACCTAAAAACCCTTCATCACCTTTAGACACCCCATTTTCTCCTCTTTAGAGCCAAAACCCACCTCATCCACCCTCAAACAGCCCACGTCAGCCATCCCTGGGCCCACCAGCACTACGCCCAGCCACCTCCAACCCTACAGGTCGCACTCCCAAAAATATGTGCCCCATTTACCTTGAAACCCTTTTTCATTTTCTCCTCAAGCCAAAATTATACACCCGTCATTTATATTAACCAAAGCAGGTCGAACCCCTGTCTATTTCATTCTCAGAAAACACCGGTGACGCCGGAAGGCTGCCGGAATTTTTCAAAATAGTTTAGACGTAAAGATTCTACCTTTTAAAAGATAGAAGGAGTGCAAACCAATGGTGAGTAGTACATTACTCATGTTTGACTTTATTTATGGTATATGTGGTAGTTTATGTTGCATGAAATTATATACAAGTAAATATATGCAATATTGCATGAATACGATGTTTGGGTTTGAATTATTGAAGATGGTTAGGAATTAATATGGTATCATAATTAGTTTAGAAGTTGGAACCATAAATAAATGGTTGGTTGAATTGATTGGCAACTTGTTTGCAATGTTGCATGAACGTTAATTGAAAAATAAATATTTGCAAGCTAGCATTTGGGTTGTTAAGTGGTTAAACTGTTAATCATGAGATTTGGATAATTTACCGTATCCAAATGACATGTATACATAGTGTTAGTGGTAGTTGACAACCATTTACTTGAATAAACAAGTGTATGCGATGAATAGTAACTTTAAGTTATATTGACGCAACTTTTTTCAATATAAACCTGATATATATGTGCAATCTTATTTGTTGTATGTTGATGTGTTTGAATATGGAGTGGCTAGAAAAAAAATAGTCAATCGATTATTAACGACAGTTAGTAATTTGTTTGGAAAATAGTTTAGAACGACGTTTTAGTGTTGACGATGTTGACACTTAGGCCGTTGACGCCATATTGTGGTGTTCGATGATTGGTAAATATTAATGAGACATTATTGACACGTTGAATCCATATAAATTAAATTATGTGGAAATTTATTGAGCTTTATTCCAATTAGGAAGTTTAATGAATATTTGAATAATAAAACATGGGGCGAAAAATAAAAGTTTGCATTTGACATTCGGTTTTTGATGAACACACAATTTAGGTCATTACGATGAATATTTGTAAAAGAAAGAAATCAATTTGAAATAATTTTCATATAGTTATGGCCTGTTGAAGTTTTTATTTTTAAATGAATAGTAACTAGAAAAAGTGAAGCTCGATTAGGGTATCTAGAAAATGTTTTAACAAAAGTTTCTTTTCAAAACTTCTTTGTTTTTTTCATAACGGGCGTCGGGAAGATTTGAATGTAAACGGACGAGTTTAGAAAAATAATATTATTTTAATAATAAAATAATATTATAATAATGAAAATTAATCTTAGGTCCCTAAAAGGTTTGTAAATTCACATCCCTCCCTTAAATTTTTATAAATTAGGTCCCTATTTTTCGTAAATCATCAAAAAAATCAACAAAAAAAATAAAAAAAAATCGCGTAAATTCATAATTAAATACAATAACTAATCATCATCAAATTCAGGCGTTAAAACTACCTAAAAACAACTCAAAAACCAAAATAACAAAAAAAAACAGCGAATCACAAGTATTATGCATCAGACGATGCACTTATTTGTAATAGTTGCATACATTTCTGCATATATTTCAGTTATGCATCAAACTATAGTATAAATGCAGAAATGTATACACTAATACTACAATAAATACAACGTTTGATGCATTAATTCATTCCTAGACTGTTTTCAAGCATACACGGTTTTTAAACATTGTTGCATACATTTCTGCATTTATAAGTAATAAATGCATACATTTGTGTACATGTTCATAAGCCTCGTCCATTTTAACTTTGATGCATACATTTCTACACTTATATGAAATAAATGCATACAATTCTGCAACATTTCGTGGCCCATGCAAATTAGTTCATCTTTATATCCATATATCTCTGCAACTATTATTAATATATGCATACATCTATGAATATATTTATCCAGATTTTCATCATAAACCCTGAATGAATATATGCATATATGTATGCGTATACTGGCCATTAATGCAAAGATGTATGCAAATTTCTTTTTTCCAGGTTGCTTTTGGGAATATTTGTGATTTTTTGGAAGAAAAAAAATGTTGCAGCGCATTTTTTTTCTTTTGGAAAAACACATAAGTCCTAAAATAGGGTTCCGCTTTGCATTTGAAAGTTGGGGAGGATGTCGTTTTAATTTCCAAACTTTTTAGGGATGTATGGCTAACTGACCCATTATAAAATTCGTGTAATAGAAATATTTGAATTTGAAGTGAAATATTGAAAATATGGGTTTTTAATAATTATTATATAATAAATAAACTATTTTAAAAGGAGTTCGATTCTATTTTAATATAAAATCGAAGTATGGTCAGAATAGAACTCGTCGCGCAGCGGTAGTTTGCGAATTTCAACCTGTAACTTCAAATTGACGTACCGGGAGATCCGACCATCGGTTTTTCCTAAAATGAAAAATGTTGGGTTGGAAATGAAAAGAGCTTTCAAAAGATATGTGGAGTTTTAAAATCCAACGGTTAGGTCTTAAGACAAGTTCAAATCAATTTTGAATAAAAACAGCGCCACTGCCATTAATACCCCGAAAATAGTTTCTAACTAAACGAGCTATTTTTAAATTATTAAAAATAGCATAAAATTATGATAAATCATAATAAATGATTTTAAAAAGGAATATGAAGTTATGAATTATATTTTGGGATATTTGCGTTTTTCACCTAATTGATTGAAAATAGTAAAACAACGTTTTGAAAATTTAAGTTAATTAAACTTAAATTATTTGGTTTATTTAATATAACCAAGTTTTGAAGGGAGTGTTAAATAAATATTTTGATATAGAAAAGATTTCCGATTTAAATAAAAATTGGATTTGGATGGTCGGATATTTGATACTGGTTACCGTTGTATAGACCTTTACTATATGTGGAATCAAAAAGTTATTCATATCGTTATTTCATTTATAGTATTCTTTGATTCGGAAATTGATGTTGAATATAAGTTGATATAACTCCGTTTGAATTCTTATATTTAATATCAATTGGTTTGGGGTTTGTAGTGGATAGTGTCTTAAATAACATGGTTCTTTAACCCTATTAAAAAGAAAAGATGATTTCCCAAGATTAGTTGAAAAGAAATCTTTATTTAATCTGATTATAAAGATTTGAATGAAAGAGTTTCCCAAATAAAAGATAATGGAAACGAGCTCAAGAATTGCTTAATGAAAGATAAGGGTTTTTCTCACGTAAGTGATAAGATTAAGAAATCATAAATACATTTTGAGTAAAAGAATATTCTCCAAAAAAGAATAAGACTTAGGACATCTTGTATTTCCTAATTAATTTGAAAGATGCGATAGTTATTCAGAATGACTAGGTTTCGACCCATTGTGAATAACTAAAGGACGTAATGAAAAAGGCGTTGACTGTGATAGAAGACCGGAGACCTTCACATCGGAAGGTTTACGCGTCGATGCCTTGGGTTGATCCCCCATTATGAGGTTATATTATAACGGTGATCCAACCGTACTTGGAGCGATTCAGGTTGCAAGGGCTTTCGCATCTAGGTGGTGTCCTAGAATAAAGTTTCTTCAGTTTTGTTCAGAACTAAGAACAGATTTGTAAATGGATGTGTGTCTGATGCTATATTTTACAACATAACTGATTGGTTTCTATTTATGTTATATCAGTTGGTAGCAATGAATTTATTCTTTTTGCTTAACACCCTCCTCTAACATTTATGTACTCAAAGGGTTATATATTAATAGAAATTAATCATATGTTGTGAATTGACAATGTAGCATGCGAAGGGCTTAGTCGGTCAAAGCTGTTGTTGAAAAGCAGAGCTTTGTGGATGATGATCAAAGCATGGTTGATATAGCGTAGCTTTGTGCTTAGACGTGGCTTTAGAACCTCAAAACCCGTGAATGGCCGAAAATATGATGATGGACCGCAGAGATAAGGACTAACGTTCCCACATAGTGAAAAAGTGATGTCATGGTATGGAGCCTAGGCATGATTACTTATGTGGATGTTAGAGGCCCCTGGGTTGATGATCGGTTATGACTGGGGGACGTTATGTTTAGGAAAGATTCCAATCAGCCCGTTAGTGCTGGCCGTCTATGCCACTCTGAATGATCACATGCATGTGAGTCTTGGGACATTTGCTAGAATGTTCCAAACGGTTAAGGAATATCATTTGCCTTGGTCATTGTTGGAATCCAACTTCCAATACAAGCTTATGTTTTCAATTGTAACCATATTGCCAACATAATGGGATAGGGCATTATGCGAGCTAAGATTGATACATTTACTTTCGAATTTGTTTTCTACACTTAGACATTAATAATAATATCAAATGTTTTGTTTTAAAATAATATAAAGCATGTTTGGCTGTTATAAGGTAAAACTTTATCCTCCGGTATGCGTTGCATTATGTGATGGGACTTGAGTCTTATAATAACTTCATTTTACAAAACCATGGATTTCAAAACCTTTGAATCTTGGTTAATGATGTTATGATATAGGTTATGGTTTGGTATTTAGTTTTTTAGTTTTTAAACTTGTTAATCCAAGCCTGACCCGAGTGTTTGACGCTCAGGCTAGAGCCGAGTATGTGTTTCAGGTAAAACAAGTTGATGAGTTTTCAATTGATCTTGAAAAGCTAGAGTTCTTCGTCAGATGGCAAGACGTACTATACAATCTATACTTGGATGTATATGGATTGGTGATGTAAGAATGTGTTTAACTCAATGATAAATGGTTTTCCATTGTAAAAGTTTCCGTTGTAAAGTTATATATTGAATATTATATTTTGTTTTTGTTCCGTTATGTTTCGCTCTGATAAAATCTCGGTGAATCAAGTTTGCGATGTTTGGTTTTGTGTTACACAAACACCGTGGATGTGTTAAGTATCGACTGTCGAAGGTCATAGATTTGGTTTATCACAAGACCTTCCGTGGATGCTTACCTTTTGAACTGGACTCATGTGGTTTATGGTCGGTTCAAAGGGTGGGGATCTGCGGATCATCTCACTTGATATCAGAGCTTTGGTTTAGCGATAAGCTTTGGCTCTGCAGAGTAAAATACTCATCAAAGATAGGATCAGTAGTATCCTAGGATGAATAACTTGTCAAAGATAGGATCAGTAGTATCCTATGACAAGTAACTCATTAGAGATAGGGTTAGAGATACCCTAGAATGAGTTGAGTGAGATTATATATACGTGAGAGACATATTTATAGTTGATTTTCAAAGTAATAAGTATTTTGATAGGAAATAAAAGATTAGGTTTTGATAAAATATGAAGTTAAATTTGAAAAGGTTAATCAATTAGCCGATTGTTGGATGTGATGTATGGTAGCTAAATTTAGCTAATTAAGTAGTGATTGTGAACTTAAACTGTTAGGTTGTGGTAAGTAAACAGAATTCTTTGGCGATTTTGGACGATCGATAAATCATTGCAAACATTAAATTGAAATGTATAAGGAGGTTATATTCACAATTTTGGACAGTGGATATACACTAAATCTTTTGTTATTTTGATTAGAAAAGTATAAGTTTAAAAGAGCTAGTTTAAACTTATGTGCTAATTAGAAACTCTTTGTTTTATTGAATAGAGGTAGGGTTAGAGGTAGGATTGGAGGTAGGGATAAGCAATTATCCATTCTCCGATATATGGCTCAGTTTCGGGATCCTATTCCATCTAGTCTCTCTTCCTTTGAGGATAAATAGAGCAGCAGTACTTCTAACTCATCTGGTCATAGTAGCACCGACCAGTGCTTTTCGGCGCCACATCAGCGTTTCGACTGATAATGGTTGTTGATTCTGAGTCTGGTTCCGAACCCACTCCTATAGAGTCCAACTTCATATATTCTGAGGACTCAGGTGACCACGACGACTGGATGTTGGAAGACGTTGCAGTAAAGGAGATTCAGCCTCCTCCTGTCTTGGAGATTATACCTGATTATGTTCCAGAGCCGATCCACGAGAAGTCGACATTACTTGAGATACCACCTTTGTAGATAGACGAGCCCGAGTTTGACTTAGCACCAGAGTTCGACTACGAGGACGAGATAGAGCTTGAGGATGAGGAGGTGGACAAGGGTGGTTATGACGCAGAAGATGAGGAAGAATTCACGAAGAATGATCCCGACGCTTTTGATGAGGATCAGATTATGATTCCTAGGTGGCACAGATGGAACGACCCCGAGTCAGATGATGAGATCGATCAAGAGCCAGAAAAGCTCACGATCTCCGAACCCCTGGTGGAAGATTTTGATGACTGGTAGACAGTCAGATAGTAGTAGTTTCGTCTTGGGATATATTATATGTATACACAGATGTTAGCATCGTTTTGGTGCGGTACAGACACTTACTATATATATTTGAAGCATGATACCATTTTGTATAGGTCACCTCAAGTACGTAGTACGTGCTCAAGTTGGTCGATGTAGATGCATATACATCTCTTATACCTCAGGTGACACAATCCACTAGGGTATAAGTTACGTTTGTGATATAGTTGATGTTTTAGTTACGATATGTTGATGTAAGATATATGATATGAAATGATATCTTTCAGTTATATACACTGTTTAGGTACTCTGCTCTTTGCTTCATATTCTTTCCTTTTCGAGGACGAAAAGTTTTTAAGTAGAGGAGAACGTAACGACCCAGAAATTCTGATATTTTAAAAAACA
Organism: Allium sativum; assembly: GCA_030737875.1. NCBI lineage: Eukaryota > Viridiplantae > Streptophyta > Magnoliopsida > Asparagales > Amaryllidaceae > Allium > Allium sativum. Next base: position 1,044,949,006 of record CM060922.1, read on the forward strand.
TGAGTTTTTAAGAATTTAAAACAACCGCGCACAGCTCTGGATACATACACTAATTTCTAAATACTATTTCAAAAAGTATAACGACCAGTTAAGTTTTTTGAATCAGTTTTATCAACTTATCGGTTCAAACAAGTTTCGCCCAAAGTGAAATTTTGACACTATTTACCGAATTGTAAAATTTTGAGATATTGATATACGTATTTGAATACGACTTATAAAATAGTTAAGATAAGGTTATTGGATTGTTAAAAATGATATTTGAAAGAAATATTTTGAAAATCAATAATTTTGGTGTAATTATAAAAAGTAAGAAAATTGACATTTTGCAAATGATCTCGGAATTTGATGAAACTAATTTTATCGAATCCATAATGATAAATAATGGTAAGATTCCAAATTTCAAGTTAATTGGAGTTAGTGCTGAGTGTGTGCAATATAAACGCATGTCAGAAAAACCAGTTAAAATTTAATAATAACAATAACAAAGGCCATTTTGCAAACAGTTTCTGAATTTGACGAGACCAAGTCCAAATTTCAAGTTAATTGGAGTTAGTGCTGAGTGTGTGCAATATAAACGCATGTCAGAAAAACCAGTTAAAATTTAATAATAACAATAACAAAGGCCATTTTGCAAACAGTTTCTGAATTTGACGAGACCAAGACCATTAGAACCGTATCTTAAAAATATAGTAGAATTTCAAATTTTGTAGCCATTGGGATTATTATGTGATTGTGCGAGTAGAAAATGTATAGGTAAATTTCAAAGAAAATAGATTGAAACGATTGAATTTAATTAGTTTTGAACAATAATTAATATTTAAAAATATATTAAAAATAAAATGAAGTTGTCTAATGTTGTGTAAATATTTTTAGAACAATAATTTATTTCCATAAGCAATGATAGATCATTATATGACGTTTAATAGTGTAATAAACTATATAAGGATTAATAGTCAATTAGAGCTCGTTAATAAAAATAATAAACAAAACGTATTTTAATTTTTTTTTACATATTATCGAAGAGCACGAAAAACTGAAAAACACGACTAGAAAATATATTCAATATTGTATGAGTGGTTGTGTTAACAAGTTGTATGAAACGCTGTATGTATATATATAAGCAAATTAGTTAAAGGAATGAATAGGATGCAAAGTGTGCTTTCATTGAGTGGTCACTGCCCTTAGTTTCCCATTTGTGTTTGTTTTGAGGTGTCACCCCATCATCATAGATCACTGATGTCTTAATGATCCATATCTCCCCTTTTTTCCAATAAAAAGAGGAAGCTACCGTCTTATTTTCACTTCCTTTCTTCCATTCTCCTTCCTCCTTCTCAATCTCTCCCCTCCCCCTTCTACTGCTGCCCCCCTACCCCAGCAACCACCAATAGCCTCCCCCTCCCCCCACAATAGCCACGTCATCCCCCTTCCCATTGCCCCCACTTCACCCAAAAACCCTTCATCACAGTAGAACACCTCATTTTTTCCTCTTTAAAGCCAAAATCCACCTCCTCCACCCTCTAACATCCCACGTTAGCCATCCCTGGGTTCACCATCACCGCGCCCAACCACACCATCCCTGCGGGTCTCACTTCCAAAAATTTGTGCCCCGTTTGCCTTAAAACCCTTTTCAATTTACTTCTCGAAGCAAAATTATACCCTATTATAAGCACCCTCGTTTTTATAAACCAAAACTCATTGAACCCCTTTCCATACAATTCCCAGAAAACACCGGTGACGCCAGAAGGCTGCCGGAATTTTTCAGAATAGTTTAGATGTAAAGATCCTACGTTTTAAAAGATAGACGGAGTGGAAACCAATGGTGAGTAATACATTGCTCACGTTTCAATTTATTTATGGTATATGTGGTAGTTGATGTTCCATGAAATTATATGCAAGTAAATATATGCAATGTTGCATGAATATGATGTTTGGGTTTAAATTGTTGAAGTTGGTTAGAAATTAATATGGCATCATAAGTAGTTTAGATGTTGAAACTGTAAATAAATTGTTGGTTGAATTGTTTGACAACTTTCTTGCAATGTTGCATGGACGTTGATTGAAAAATAAATATTTACAAGTTAGCATTTGGGTTGTTGAATGGTTAAACTGTTAACCATGAGATTTGGATAATTTACTGTATCCAAACGACATGCATATGTAGTGTTAGTGGTAGTTGAAAACAAATTACTTGAATAAACAAGTGTACGCGATGAAGAATAACTTTGATTTATATTAACGCAACTTTTGTCAATATAAACCTGACATATATACACAATCTTATATGTTGATGTGTTTGGATATGGATTGGCTAGAAAAATAATAGCCAATCGATTATTAATGACAGTTAATAATTTGTTTGGAAAATAGTTTGGAATGGTGCTTTAGCGCTGACGATATTGACACTTAGGCCGTTGACGCCATATTGTGGTGTTCGATGATTGGTAAATACTAATTGGACATTATTGACATGTTATGTAACACCCCGTATTTTCCGTGAATATTAAAATAACAAAATTAAGAACACTTAATTTTTAGAAGAGGAATTAAGGGAAATGGGTTACGCAATTTCGTTCATCTCGGAATTCTGCTTGAGATAGAATCCGAGTTTGTGTGAATCGGACTCCGTATGAAGAAATTATGGAGGTTAAAAGTTTTCAAGTTTAAGCAGAAATTAAATTAAAATAATAATTAAATAATTAAAGTAGATTTGAATTTCAAAACTTCAGAAAACAGTTGAGCGGGAAATTTCCCGCTCAGGGGTGTCGCCCCCCCAGGGGGTGTCGACATAGGTATCGACCCCCCTAGGGGTGTCGATATGGGTGTCGACACCTGCGAACTGATCTAGACAGTGATGATTTTCTGAGGTGTTAGGGCATATGTGTCATGTTCCGGTTGGCTCTCTTGGGTTTGGACGGCTTTGATGACTTCTAGGTTGATCTAAAGGCCCATATTAATCCTAAACTTCTATATAATCACCCCCAAACCTCAACCCTAGACCTCATAACCCTATTCTATGAAGCCATCATGCTGTCCATGTCTAAGCTAGCCTAGCCTCCATCTTCTCCAAACTAGAAATCAAGTTAGAAAGCTCCAAACCAAATACAAACCAGAGAATCAAACGTCTACATCAAGGGTTAAGCTTAACAAATTCAGAAATCAGATCCCAGTATACAAGATCCGTTCTTTTTCTGTAAGTTCAGTTGTTATTCAGATTTGAACACCTAATAGAAATCATGACTGTAATAATCGGATCTAGAACTATGCCTAATTCTGATTCATGCTTATCCTTTTGTCAAATCTGAATTGCCTATGCCAGTGAGAGTATTGTGATTGATATAATGAAAACCTATCATGCCTATGAGACTGTTGTGGTTGACATAATGGAACCTATCATGCCTATAAGACTGTTGTGATTGATATGATGGAACCTATCATGTTGTACATCCTATACCTATGAGACTACTGTGATTGATATAATGGAACTTATCATGTTGTACATCAAAATTAGTGATTCTCTTAAGTCCAATTCTATCTAATCTTTATACCTATTGTGTAAATTGCTTAGCTTGCCCACACTTATTGTTAATGTACAACATGCCTATTGGAAACATGATTCTTGAATTGGGTACACCTTTACATGCCTATTTTTCCTTATGTCAATTCTTATGCTCCTTCTCTATTTTTCCCCTTTTTCTTTTATGAATACTAGGTTCGTTCGGAACTTAGATTGAATCTCGTTGTACGGGCGATTATAACGCGGAAAAATTGGGTATAATTTAATTGAGTAAATTTTGGGCATAACAAGTGATGTGGCATAAAACTTGTATTGACTACACTTGGGGAATATTGACATAAAAAGACCTAAACTTGGACACATATGACAAATATGTTAATTGACTAAAGATGAACATGCCTAACCTAAGGTTAGATTGAGTTGCGGTGTAAGACTGCCCGGAACCGCCCGGCACGTCCAGCGACCGCAACAATATAGATCTAATGTGAGAGGTTAGCGCATTAAGCCCACAAACCCGAGGTTAGATTGAGTTGCGGTGTAAGACTGCCCGAAACCGCCCGGCACATCCAGAGACCGCAACAATATAGATCTAATGTGAGAGGTTGGTGCTTTAATGAATGAATTAAAGCTAAGGGACGGACGGGCTAAGAATGGTAGGGTTAAGTTAACCAATACAACATGTTTATTAAACAGATGGGTGGGGTTAGGCTAATTTGAGAACACTTAACAGTTATAACATGTTGATTAGGAAACCCTAGTAATGGGGACCCATTTCAGCAGTAACTCACATAGATGTATCACGGTACCCTGAACTAGGCAGGGTGGGGCACGATTACAGGGCTGATTATAAGCGGTCAAAATAGCGGCGGGTGGTGCAGCAGTGTAGGTTCCGGCGGAGTATGGGCATGCACGTACTCCGGAGTGGAAAAAGCAGGCACTGGGCATCAGTAGTCTACACTGTGCATCTTGAATGTGTGTCTGGTTGTGTAACACCCTGAATTTTCTGTGTATATTAAAATAACAAATTAAAGAACACTTAATTTGTAAAAGAAGAATTAGGGGAAACGGGCTGCACCATTGTGTTCGTCTCGGAATTCTTCTTGAGATAGAGCCCGAGTTTGCGTAAATCGGGCTCTGTATGAAGAAGTTATGGAGTACAGAAGATTTCAAGTTTAAACAGAAATTAAATTAAAATAATAATTAAAAATCAAAACAGTTCAAAAATCGAAATTCAGTAAGAGCGGGCTGAGCGGGAAGGGTTGACATAGGTGTCGAACCCCCTTGTAGGGACTCAATCCCTTTGAGATCCAATTCCTGTGACGAATTTTTATAACCCTGAGCTGATGTGGCCTTCTTTGTTTGGCCTGATGGCGAATTCTGAGGTGTTAGGGCTTATGTGTCATGTTGTGATTGGCTGAGTGACACATCTCTATGGTCTGAATGGCCCTGATGACTCCTAGGTTGATCTAACGGCTCATATTAATCTAGACTTCTATATAATCACCTCAACCCCAAAAGTCATAATCTCATTCTATGAAGCCGTCATGTCGTCCATCTCCAAACTAGCATAGCCTCCATTTCTCCAAACTAGAAATCAAGTTAGAAAGCTCCAAACCAAATCCAAACTAGGGAATCACACGTCTACATCAAAGGATTAGCTTTACAAATTCAGAAATCAGAACCTAGAATACAAGATCCATTCTTTTATGTAAGTTCACGTTATTTTCAGATTTAAATACCTAATTGTAATCTTGGCATGTAATGAAATGAATCTAAGTCCATGCTTGATGATAAGACAATATTTTTAGATTTATCCCTATCTTTCTATCGAATCCATGACTTTATATACCTAAGAAGTTATTATATCGATACAATCACGCCTATCTTTGTTGTACATCAGGTTTATAATCCTCTTTGGTTCGTGATGTTATTCTTACGCCTGCGATAATGATTGTATCAGTTTATCCAAGAATCTATCTTTGTTGGATCTAAATATCTTGTATTAAGTCTTTGTTACATTTTTATGCCTATTCTTATTTTATGCTCCTTCTCTCTCTTCCCCTATTTCCTTTTTCTTTTATGAACCTGGATTACCTTCGATCCTAGGCTGAAATCGAGAAATACGAACAATTGGAATACGGGGAATATTTTGGGTATATATTGGGCATAATGTATTCGGTGAAATAATTGGGCATAACATATTCAGTGAAATTTTGGACATAATTTGTAACTTGTGATTTGGGGTATAAATGTTATTATTGCGAGTTTGGGGTAAACTGAAATATTAAATCTAGATTTGGCGGAAACTGTAAATTGGAATATTAAATCTAGATTGGGCATAACTATTGGGACGCCAAGCATAATGTATATTGCGATTTTAGGGCATGACTATTATTGCAGATTTGGGAAGATTGGGGTGTAACCTATTTTGAGTAATAACTTGTAATTGAATTTGTTGGGCATAACTTGGGGATTAGAACATGACTAGATTGGTGAATTTGGGATAATTAGCATATAAAATCTAGACTTGGACATATATAGTAAATATATAAATTGGCTAAAGATGAACGTGCCTAACCCGAGGTTAGATTGAGTTGCGGTGTAAGACTGCCTAGAACCGCCCGGCACATCCAGCGATCGCAACAACATAGATCTAATGTGAGAGGTTAGCACATTAAGCCCAAAAACTCGAGGTTAGATTGAGTTGCGGTGTAAGACTGCCTGAAACATTACTACAAAACAGGTCAGTTGCTTCGCCTCATTTGCTTCAGTTGTGCTCACAACCGAAGAAAATACTATAATTTGCTTCAGTTTTTCACACAGCAGAAGCATACGTATCAAGCAAATAGTGTTATTTGCTTCGGTTATGCTCACAATGGAAGCAAATACTATCATTTGCTTCGTTTGTGCTATAATCTGAAGCAAATGCACCGAAGCAAATAAGGTTATTTGCATCGGTTCCATATGAACCGAAGCAAATGCATCGAACCAAATTATATTATTTGCTTCGTTCCCTTAGAATAGAAGCAAATGCAATATAGCAATAAACAATTTATTCTAATTAACGAGTAGCAACAAGTAATTTAAAATTACTAAATATTATAATTAATCAATAACTATTATTTACATTTAATAATGTACTAGAATTAATATTAATACTTATTAATTACATTTAATAATTATTAAATATAATTAGTAATCAATATTAAATAATTAATATTTAATATTTAATTAATAATTAATGTTTGACATTTAATATTAAATAAATAATTAATATTTGTTATTTAGAAATTAATGTTCAATAATCTATGTTTCATAATTATCGATTAATAATAATAAAAATTAATTAATTAATTCTCAAAAATTATGATATTTAATAATTTATTTTTAAAATAATTATGTAATAATCAAGGCTAATAATTACTACTAAAATATAAGACTTATGAAGTGATATTTAGTATGTAATAATTAGTTTTAACCGATAGTTAATTAAAAATGAAAAAAAAAAAAAAATTATGAATGGAAACTTTATAGCAAGATGTGTAAATGAAAACTTTTATACATACTTAATACTTTAATTTACCGCCAATGATTATCAATAAATAATTTGTAATTATTAATTATTATCTAAAATTATTTTTTTACACTTAATTATTTAATATAGTTAACCGTTAATGATTAGTAAATTATAGTGAATATGTTTTAATTACTAATATTAATGAATAATAAATAACTTACTAAATAATTAATATCAAATAATTAGTAATTAATATTCGATTATAGTTAAGATGTTGTATGTAATAATTAATAAGTATGAAGTGATAATCAATATTTATATTAAATTAATAACAATAAGAAATGGAATTTCAATGAAATTTAAAATTTTATGTGATAAACTTAGAATTTTATGTAATAAGTTTAAAATTATTGATAATTTTTTTAAAAATATCAAACTATGAGAAAAAATGGGAACTTAGAAGAATTAAAAGTTATTATATTTACTTAGTTATGTATAAATTCGTACATAAGTAATAATTAATATATGAGTAATAATTAACAAATATATTTAATTATTAATTATGTTCGTCATCAAATAAGTAATAGTTAATTACTATAATTAGTTTATATGTTGAATATAACTAGAATTAAATAAGTACTTTATAAATCAGAAATAATATAAGTTGAATTGTGATGAATAGTAGTTTATAAGATATTAAAAAATAATAAACAATAGTTGGTAAACTTGAAGTATTTTGAGATGTAGGTGTGAACGTACGGTTCAGTTTTAATTCCCTGAATACGACTACTACCCAAAGTATAACCATGCGGTTCAGTTTTAAATCATTCAATACAACTCTTACCTGATATATAACCGCTCCGATCCATTTATCACAATGCTAAACCCTACAAGCCGCCGTCTCAATCTTCTTTAGATCTCCAACTATCAGCAATGGCGAAATCGAAAGGAGTGAGGTGCGAATTTTTACTGCCAGTCATCCTCGCTCTACTGAATCGTTCTCCAACCCTATTCTAAACCACGGTTTCATGTTCATGTTGAAATTCTAAGAGTTCGACCTCTCATCTAATCATTTAGATTGATCGATTCTTATATTCCAGGATCGATTTTGAGATGAATTTTGCGTACGACGTTGATTTCTTGGAATCAGTGGAGCTTTTGATGCCCTGAAAATCTGAGCTCGAGGTGATTTAGTAAGTATATCTAGTGAATTCTCTTTGTTATGAATATCAAGATATAAATTTTCCATCGTAGAGTTATCTGCACTAGAATTATTCTTCATTGATGTCATATGATCATCGCTAATATTAGTTTAGGAAACAATTTTTAGGGACTATTGATTAGGCTTAGAGCTATTTTCATAAACCAAAATTATGTTTTCTCATCAATGTTAATGTTTTCAACTCCGTGGATAACATAATTATTAACTTGCTTGGTGTTGAGTCTTCATGCACCTTTTAAGATACAGGTCCAAAAGTGTTTCTTGATTAGGTATCATTGTTTTTTGGAGCACAAATTTGCTTTGATCGAAATGGCTCTTGAAAGGTTCGATCTTTCTTTTTGAGCTTCAGATGTGAAATCACTTTGATGATCTATTTATGATTTTGAATATTGTGAATAACATCATCATCAACATTAGGGGATTTCAGATTTTGATGTGAATGGAGATTTTGAATTGACAAATCAAGGGAGATAGATAGAGAACTAAAAGAATAAGTTATGTTCTGATCAAGATTATATCAAAAAAGATTAAACTATTTGAGATTTTTGTAACAGCCGTTGTTGCAAGTAAAAAAGTTTTTTTTTCTTTATTTTTTTTAAAAAAACTTTATTTATGCATGTGGTTGATTTTGTTAGGCATTGTTGTCTCACCACTCACCATGCGTAGTCTTTAGAGAAATGGCCAATCCATTTTTTTTATATTATTTTTTCTTCTAAGCTCATGGTTATTGTCCATGTAGAGGCTTCTGCTTCGTTTGTTTTAAATGAATAAAAGCTTCTTAAAGCAAGAGTCTCTTAGTACATAATAAAGCTTATTACTGACATAATATACAACCCAGAAACTAGTTCTAATTGTGAAACATTTAATTTGCAGTTTATCATGTATTGACAAAATGAATTCTAATTGTGAAATATTTTTTCACCTAAGCTCATGGGTATTGATCCAAGTAGATTGAATTATAGGCATTTAATTTGCTTCTTTAATTTGTAGTTTATTATGTGTGGCACGAACGAGGATAGAAGACTGTTGATGGAACTATGCAAAACAATCATGCAAATGCCATTAAACGCGCGACATGTATGTTGAATTTGAAAAGAAATTCGATTCCTTTCGACGATGAAGATTGTCTACAAATTTCGGTATGGATAAACGATATATTTATGGGCGGAAGACCGCATGTGACTGCAGCGGTGACATGCCGTATAGGGACCGGCCAACAGTCGATTTTGTACTGTGATGAGTACTACACTGAAAATCTGTGGATATTCTCCTGAAAATTCGCATATGAATATTGAAGCATACGGTGATCTGAAGTGTACAAATCAATGCCTTTTTTCCATTAAAAAATAAAATGCATACCATTTAGAAATCATAGTTTTTTTACTGGATATTTTTAATTGTAAATTCCATTGTTGTAGTTGTACCCAAAAATTAATTTGTATTGTGGATTTTCTTTTTCTATCATGGTTAATTTTATAAATTTGGATGCAAGGGTATACCTAGTTTGGATTTTTCGTTTTTATTTTATTTATTATGATATTGCAGTCCGGTTTAGTGATATTATGTGCATTCTATTCTGATTCAAATGCAGTTTGATGTTGATTTAGGTTTTAATTAAAACCTGAAGCAGTATTTTTTTCTTGCTTCAACCGCTTTTTTGCTTCAGTTGTTTGGAGCAACTGAAGCAAATACTGGCCATTTGCTTCCTGCGTAGAACAGAAGCAATAGGTGTAGACCTGTTGCGTCTTCTGCATTTGCTTCGGTTATTGAACTGAAGCAACATGGGATAAACAACTGAAGCAAAAAAATATTATTTGCTTGGATTGTTTGTCCGAAGCAACAAATTTTGGTCTGTTGTGTCATCTGCAGTTGCTTCGGTTCCAGAACCAAAGTAACACGGGGTAAATAACCAAAGCAACTGACCTGTTTTGTGGTAGTGGAACCGCCCGGCACATCCAACGACCACAACAATATAGATCTAATGTGAGAGGTTGAGGCATTAATGAATGAACTAATGCTAATGAACAAGGTTAAGTTAATAGAAAACACTTAACCACATTCAACATGATGAATTAGTAGGGTTAAGTTAACCAACATAACATGATGAACGAGTGAGGTTAAGTTAAGGGGAAACACTTAACAATATAATATGATGAATGAACAGGGTTAAGTTAATGGGAAAACTTAACCAATACAACATGATGAATGAGAAGGGTTAAGTTAATAAGAAACACTTAACCAATATGACATGTTAGATGGGTGGGTTAAGTTAACATGGACAAGAAGACAACTTAACCCATATTACATGAACAAAGTGGATAGGGTTAAGGCAAGCTTAACCAATAATACATATGGACTTGATAAGGGGAAGGGTTAAGTAAATCTTGGGTAAGTGGGTAATATTAGTATATCTACGCCCACAAACTTAACCGTTGAATAAACATGCGTTAATCAATGAGAAGGTTAAGTAACATATGAATACGCAACACTTAACCAGCACAACATGTTAATTATGCAAATGGGTGGGGTTAAGTTAAATTGAGAACACTTAACCATTATAACATGTTGATTAGGAAACCCTAGTAACGGGGACCCATTTCAGCAGTAACCCACACAGATGTATCATGGTACCCTGAGCTAGGCAGAGTGGGGCACGATTACTAGGCTGATTATACGCGGTCAAAATAGCGGCGGGTGGTGCAGTAGTGTAGTTCCGATGGAATATGGGCGTGCATGTGCTCTGGAGTGGAAAAGCAGGCACTGGGTATCAATAGTACACACTGTGCATCTTGAATTGTGTCGGGTTTCCATCATGGGAATTGATACACCCCATGATGGGGCCAACACAGGTATCTACATACAAGCAGGGCCGAATGACACAAGTAATGAATACTTACAAGCGAGGCCGAATGACACAAGTAATGAATACATACAAGCGAGGTTGAATGACACAAGGAAAATAAATACAAGTAGGGAGCCGATAGATAGGGTAGTAAGGGTACATCTAACATCTTCACGGCAATTAGGCTGATTGAGGTAAGATCCTCATACTAGATGTGCACCTGAAAGCTGCCACAATTGCGGGGTTGGGATCACCTTATTATATAACATAGGACACTAGTTGGGACACTAGTAGGGGATACAAATCCTTTTTCACAGGATACTAGTTGGGACACTAGCAGGGAATACGAATCGTTCTATAAAAGACACTAGTTAGGATGCTAGTTGGGTGGTGCAGAGAAAATAGGAAATCAGAGAAAGAACCGAAGCGCATTCAGTGTATCTCACCTTGTCATATCTAACGAGCATCATTTATTGTCTTGCTATGCTTCTTATCATGGTTATGACTAGTATCCAGTTTATTCATGTCATGATGCTTTTACCTATTTACATGCTAAAAGTCACTGGACTTACCAGGCTTTATGTCTGACTCTGTTTTGTTTCGCTCTCTTTTCTTCCGTTTCCCCCCAAGGTTCACAGGGAGGGAATATTACCACTTAGCTCAGTTTTCTTTCCAAGCTCGAAGATAGACGATGCATTGCATTGGACTCTCCTTTCCACAGTTATGGTTGGCTCATGCTTTATTGGGGAATATCATTGTCATTTCATGCTTCTTTATTTTGTTAAACAAGACAGATGCTTTGTTGTAATGGGTATTGGTGTTGGATAACAATCTTTGTACAAGCTGTTTTGCCAAGTTGTTGTTTTATCAATAAAGTAAAGTTTTATTTATTTTCCACTATTTAAATTCTGTCTGTTTTGTAATTTATCTGTTTTGTACACTTATGACACTCCACTAAAGTTAATGCATTCCCTTTGTGAGTGACCTTAATGGAGGTGGGGTGTCACACGTGGTATCAGAGCTAAAGTTTACCAAAACAGATAAAAGATTTTTCAAAAGCATATTTTAAAACGGGTGTTTTCTAAAACATGTTTTAAAGAAGCGTTTTTCAAGAGAAAAATATTGTTTTTAAAGGCAAATTCTCCAAAGCCATATGCACTATCTTTCGATCCTCTATTTGAATCTCTTCTTTCTTTCTTTTCGCCATAGTTTCATAGGCATACGACACATATCGAGGGCGAAGTAGTGCCCAACCTCCATCTGTAGCCGCAGTAGTTTCACCTGCGGCTAACTTTCTTTCAAGCCTTGTAGGTTACCGTGCGATGGAGGTAGTTTCGAGAAACTAGTCAACGAGCTACACAAGGATAGTAAGGATGAGAATAAGGGAGTTTGGGCTAAGGAGCACAAGCCCAAGGATAAGAAGCTTGTTGATATGGCTTAATCCACGCAGAAGGAGAAAGGTGAAAAGAAAGAGGTTAAAGTGGAAGAATCACAAACAAGGGATTGGAATATAAGAAAGGTGGAAGAAATAATAGATCCCGCGATAAGGGGAAGTGTCTTTTATGTGGTATAGCGGGTCATTTAATTGTAGGAAGAAGAAGACAGGTGGTTGTTTTCCGTATGGTGAAGCTGGGCGTCTTATCAAAAATTGCCCGAAGGGCAAGGACAAGGGCAAAGGACATAATCTTCTAGAGGGAACTTGCATGCTCTCACTGCTAGTGTACCTAAGAGAGGTAAGAACGTTTCTGTTGAAAGTTTAGTTTTTCTTTTCAATCATCCTATTAGAACTTTGTTTGGTTCTGGCGCTTCAAATTCTTTTCTATCTGCTTCCATAGTGAGTCTCTGCACCTTAGTACTTGTATAGTAGAAGATCCCATTATTGTCTCAAATCCAATTGATGGTTCGGCTCATTTTTATTTGGTTTGTAAGGATTTGAGAATAGTTATATTAAGTATTGATTTTAAGTGTAATGCTTATGTTTTTGGTTTCATGGGTTATGGGTTGATTCTAGGCATGGATTGGTTAGCTAGTAATTGTGAAAGGAGGGTAGTTAGACTTTTGACTTGCCTCGGGAACACCCTCGAGATTTCGTGCAATCCTAAGGGATCAGTTTGGCTTAGCTACCTAGAATCACTTGATGCATCTATCGACGATTTGCAATCCGTTGGAGTAGTCCATGAGTACGCAGATGTTTTTTATTAGGTTAGGGGTTTGTCCCCTAAAACGCGAGATAAACTTCCGCATATATCTAGTTGACAATGCAAAGCCAGTTGCATTACCTGTACGACCCATTAATCCAAGGGAAAGGAAGGGCTCAACGAGCAAGTTAAAGAGTTGCTTGAGAAGGGGTTTATTAGGCAAACTAATTCTGAATGGGGTGCTCCAGTATTGTTCTCTACTAAGGCGGATGGTTCACTTCGTCTATGCATGGATCATAGAGAATTAAACAAGCTGACTAAAGAAAAAATTCCAAGAATAAATGATTTGTTTGACCAGCTTGTAGGTGCGTCTGTTTTCTCCCAACTAGATTTGACTATAGGGTTTCATCAGCTAAGAGTAGCTGAGGACAGTATAGACAATACTGCTTTTAGGACCCCTGATGGTTTCTTTGAGTGGCTCGTCATGCCTTTTGGTTTGACGAATGCACCCGCTTATTTTGTTGGCTTGATGAGTAGGGTGTTTAGGGAGTTCCTTAATAAGTTTGTAGTAGTATCCGTGGACGATATCTTGATTTTCTCAAAGAACGAGGAACAACATGCTTTGCATTTAAGAGAAGTCATGGATACACTTCGAGCACATCAACTTAGGGTGAAGTTCTCCAAAATGTCATTTTTGGAGAGAAGAAGTAAGAAGCTTTCTTGGACTAGCAGGCTAATATAGGAAGTTCATTAAGGACTTTGCGAAGGTATTAGTCCCACTTACTGGATTAATGAAGAAGAATCTAACCTTTGCTCGGGATATTGATTGTGGTGTCGCTTTCCAACGATCGAAGAGAGGGCTCTTACAACAACCCCAGTTTTGACTTTTACTTTACGGTAGTAAAAGGTTTACGGTATATACGGATGCATGCGGCACGGGACTAGGCGCCATTTTGATGTAAGGTCGTAGCGGATGCCATAAGAAGAAAAAGGTTGACTTCAAGTCCTCTTTATGTGAAAAGGAAAAGTTCAGAATAAATATCAACCTTTGATTTTAAAACCTTCGGTTAAGTTAGTAGTTAGCGTCGCTAGTAGTAAGACCTACGCTTTTGGATCAAATAGGGACTTCACAAAGAAAAGACTCTCAGATAGTTGACGCAATGGATAAGTTAATTAAGAAGAGGCCTCTAATCACCTTAATAACTACACCTGGCAACATGGTTAGCATCTGTTTATTTTCAAGAGACAGTTCTTCCACATGGAATACCCTCTAGTGAATTTTGGAAGACTTTTTTTAGCATGATACAGCAGAAGCTGTAGTGCCGAGTATACTAGAAGGAGAAGGGGTGGAACGAGAGGCGACAGTGAAATGAGTTCCAACTCATATTTTGGAAACAAAAATTAAGAGCTATGCAATTGTGAAGTCAAGACAGTCAGAGCACAATGGAGTGAAGCTCAATAAGATGCAACTTAGAAGACTGAAGACTAGATACTAGGGCTGTAAATCGAGCAGACCGGACCAGACAACAAAGCTACCGAATTCGGACCGAAAATTAATTCGGACGGACAAGTGTCCAACTCAATAAAATGCGAACTGCATATGATATGTTTGAACTCGGACCGTCCAAAATATATCATGCCCGTGTCCGTCATGTTCAGGTCGATCGGACAGAACGAACTCGGACGGTTTTCAGACCGATTGATATGGAATAATCTAATATCATTTATTGGACTTAGAAATGCTTGCATACCCAACAGAAACAAATAATACTGACATGCATTGAATTGGGTTATCAAATTTAGATGCGCTAGCTATTAAAAATATATTAAATGACAACATAATTCTTCAACGAGCAGCAAGAGGCAAGAGCCTAAACAGACATAGCAAAAATATTTTAGTGGCAACATAATTATTCACTGAGCAGCAAGAACCAAAATAGACACAGCAAAAACATTTTAGTGGCAGTACAATTTTCATCTAGATTTAAGCCATACTACCAGACACCATAGAAACTACAAATACAACAAAGAGTCAAAACAATCAATTCAGCAAAGCAAATATCTTTCCAAAATAGTCCTCCAAGCATCTTCATCAATTCTTCTACCTGAGAAAGGAAAAAAAACATTAGTACACATAATAGATTTAGTTTTTATTAGTCTGTGCAGTTCATAATATGTTTAAGGTACAACTACATCTTACTAGCCTATAACAAGTCATATATAAGCACTGTATAAGGTATATTTCATTTATGGGTTGTATATCATTATCTGTTACTCTCTTAACAGCCTATAACTAATCATATATGTATGTTTTAGTGGACTGTCAATGAACATAGGTTTCATTCTATTTTAATAACATATAGGATATGAACCTATGTAGTATCAAACTTTAGCAGAAGTTAAAGTACATACAATTTTTTTTTACTGCACCTATTAACAAAACTAACAAAACTTTAGCAGAAGTTAAATTATATGCACCTATTAACAAAACTAACAAAACTAGCAATCAAAGGAAAATGGAAAATGTAATAACATGTACATACAAACTAACAAAAGAAAATTTGTGCAGTAATAAAAAAGAACAGAAGTTAAATTACCGTTGATGATGCTTCTATTTAATTCAATCAAAGATGACAACGCCTCTTCTTCTTGCTGCACCTATTAACAAAACAGAAAGAAACAAGCAGCAGCAAAACATGCTTATCGGTTATCATTTTTTTAGAAGTTTAGTAATTTAATTATTATAACAATATGAATACCAGGTATTTAACTAAATATCCATATGTAAACAATTTTTTTTTACCTCTTTCAAAGCATAATTTGATCTTAACCAGTCACCACTGCATATTAAAGCCTCGACTGTTTCAGGATTCAACGAACTACGAAACTGATCTAGTACTCTGCCACCAGCACTGAACGCGGACTCAAAAGCAACACTGCTGATTGGAATTGAAAGTATATCACGTGCCATGCTCGATAATATTTTATACTTTAAAGCATTCAATTTCAACCAGTCCAAGATGTTAAAATCCAAATCAGCACATTTATAACGACTTTCCCTCAAATATACATCCAACTCCGATTCTGTCGGTTCTATAATATCTGACTCTTCAGCCCAAATCTCAAACTCAGATCTACTTTTCGTCATCTGTCTATCATTGCATTTAGAGCTAATTCCTTTTTTTCATGTCTAATTCAGGTCCGTTGTAGCATTCAACACATACTCAGAATACAATTCTTGCAAAGCAGAAACTACATATTTAACGTTTTGCTCTGCTTCAATGTTTGGGTAGACTTTCGGAAAACAAAACTCAACAAGTTTCATTTTGTATCTAGGATCTAGGACAGCAGCAAGTGACATTAATAGATTACATTCACCCCAGTATTTGTCAAACTTAACTTTCATTTTGTTCACCATTTCACGCATATAAAAACAACTTTGAAATTCCACCACCTTATCATTCAAAGTTTGTTTAATTTTCCAAAGTTCAGGAAGAAAGAGGTTTGACGTCGGATAGGAAGTGCCAGAAAAAATATTGGAAGCTTCATTGAAAATTTCTAAGATTTGACATACCGACTCAGCTTTATCCCAATCAAATGCGGAAGGAAACCAAGTGTATGAAGGATCTATTTCTTGATACATAGAAAACACCCTTTTGAATTGAATGGCACATTCTAACATTTTATATGTTGAGTTCCAATGGGTAGGAACATCAAGGACTAAGCGCTTAGAAACTGGAAGTTCTAGCTGTTTGACAATATCCATACATTTGTTAAGTCGTTGTGCATACATTTTAAAATACTTCACACTTTCTCGAATATTTTGTAACACACACTTTATTTCACTTAATCCATCTTGCACCATAAGATTCAAAATGTGTGCACAACATCTAACATGAAAAATCTTGCCTTTGAAATAGAGTCTACCCATTAATGAAAAATTCTCTTTTAGTGTTCTCACAGCTAAATCATTAGACGATGCGTTATCAAGCGTTATGGAAGATACTTTATTTTCTATCTCACAATCTAGAAGGTACCCAAAAATAGCATCAGCAATTGCAAGACCGTTATGTGGTGGGGATAAACTGCTAAAGTTTAAAATACGCTTCTGTAACTTCCAATTCGAGTCTAAAAAATGACATGTAAGGCTCATATACCCTATTGTTTGATTTGATGTCCATAAGTCAGTTGTTAAACTAACCCTACTCACATACCTTAGCATTTCTTTCAAAACTTTCTTCTCATTTTCATATACTTTCATGCGTTCACTTTTTATGGTTATTCTCGATATCTTCTCAAATTCAGGATTCAACATTTGAGAATACAAAATAAAAAATTCGTGCTCAACCATTCTAAACGGATAATCGTGAACAATAATCATTGTAGCCAATATTTCATTAATTTTTGTCTTGTCATACTTATGAAAAGCCAATTTTCCAACCAAACCACTATCATTAGACGCTTTCTCTTTGAAAATATCTTTACCCAAATTTTGTTGTTGTTTTTGTTTCACAATTCGAATACGACACTTGTCAAAATGTCTTTTAAATGTAGTTGTACTTGCATCTTTAGTAATCGTTATCTTTTTTTCACAATGAACACGCAGACCATATTTTCTTATGCTGCCATCTTTAGCTACCTCTGTATGACGTTCAAATTCAAGCCAAACTTCTGATTTTCTTTTTCGTGTTTTTTCTTCAATCTCTTTGACGTCTCTTTTATCTTTAGAATCTGCTTGTTCTTCATCTTCTTTCATAACTTGACAATCATCATCACCAGTGCTTATTATTAGTTACTGTGTCAAAAATGGATGAAAAACAACTTAACAGAATAAAAATTCATGATAAAAACAACTTAACAGACCCGAAGGTTAGATGGACTGTGATGAAGAAGCTATGAAATTATTAATACATGGTTGCTGTGTTAAATGTATAAAATTCATTATAAACTATCATTAAAAGCCATGAAATTAACAGCTTAACAGACCCGAAGGTCGGATGGACTACAATGAAGAAGCCATGAAATTGTTAATACATGGCTGCTGTGTTAAATGTATAAAATTCATGATGAGCTATCATTAAAAGCTATTTCTTTCTCAATGAAATGTAGAACTATATAACTTTATGTTTCTTTGTTTCGTAACTTATATAATATGACATAACAAAAAGAGAAATAAACTGCGATCAAGAAGCAGCTTAGGATAGACGTTCTTATATAATATGACAGAACAAAAAGAAAAGGAAAAAAATCTTCTGTTCAATTTTTTAAAGGAAAAATGAAATACCGTGCTTAGCAATAATCTGCGATCAAGAAGCCATGAATCGTGATTGGTATTGTAAGAAGAAGCAGCTTTTAACTTCAATTATCCGCTAGGTTCCCAAATTGATAAATACCTAAAATGCTCGGTCGAATTAGGGTTGAGAATTAGGGAAAAGGACGAGAAGGTTGAAACGGCAGACAGAATAAATAACACGGATGAAGCATAGAGAAGAACTGATGAAGCATGGAGAAGATCAAGCATCATTTTTACTGGAAATTGAAAAAGTCAAATTGGGAAAGTTGAAAAATTCATGGGAATTGAAAGTGATAATTAACCTGGTGGATTTTCTAAAAGGATAGATAATCTTTCTGGGAACAGACAGCTATTTCTAGGAACCGACAATAACTACTTAAATTGTATATTAATATTTAATAGCTATCTGGTGTTCACGGACACTTTCGGTTCAGACATGCCTTGTTCGGGCTCGTGTCCAAATTTTCGAGCGTACAGCGCAACATGTTTGAATTCAGCTCATCCCCTATACAGACAGTCAAATGGTCAAACCAAATTTCGGATCGAACACGGACGGACATCGGGCTGTCTGGTTTGATTTTCAGCCCTACTAGATACACACATAATACCCTTTTTGAGGGTATATCCTTGATCTCTCTTTTTCTGTAAAGTTTATTTGCATGCTAGTCTTTATCTTTTAAGTATATCCTCTCGGTCCTGTCATCGATCCTTAGGTAGAAGCCAATGGATGTAAATATGTGTTTGAGACATGTTATGTTTGGTGGATGCAAGTGGATGTAAGTGTTTGCTAGTGGTTGCCCGTGGTTGCATATACACACACATTAGGCACTAGATCGGCTCCGTCAATTCCATATTGCATATGCATGAGTGGATTTTTATGTATATGGATTGAAACTTGATGTGATATCATATGGATGATGCATTTGAATGGATGATTGTGCACTCATATAGAAGTTGTGAAGTACCATAGGAATAACTGCATACATGTTGGACTCATGGCACTAACATAATTCGCATTAAGGAGGTCAATTGAATCAGTGGACCGCCTGATCTTTTGCATTAGTATTGGAACATGTACACACACCCTTGCATATGTTCATATAGCATTAGAATTTTTTTAAGGACATTGGATACTTATGGACGAAGGATGAGTAGATGGATGATGGATGGTAGGACACATTCTTCTTAACTTGGAGATTTCGGGGACAAAATCGATTAAGGAGGGGAGAATGTAACACCCTGAGTTTTATGTGCATATTAAAATAACAAATTAAAGAATGCTAAATTTTTAAATAAGAATTAGGGGAAACGGGCTGCTCCATTGCGTTAGTCTCGGAATTCTGCTTGAGATAGAGTACGAGTTTGCGTAAATCGGGCTCCGTATGAAGAAGTTATGGAGTTCAGAATATTTCAAGTTTAAACAGAAATTAAATTAAAATAATAATTAAAAGTCAAAATAGTTCGAAAATCGAAATTCAGTAAGAGCAGGCTGAGCGGGAAATTTCCTGCTCAGAGGTGTCGACCCCTTTAAGATCCAATTCTTGTGACGATTTTTTATAACCCTGAGCTGATGTGGCCTTCTCTGTTTGTCCTGATGGCGAATTCTGAGGTGTTAGGGCTTATGTGTCATGCTGTGATCGGCTGAGTGACACATCTCTTTGGTCTGAATGGCCCTGATGACTCCTAGGTTAATCTAACGGCTCATATTAATCTAGACTTCTATATAATCACCTCAACCCTAAACCTCATAATCTCATTCTATGAAGCCATCATGCCGTCCTTCTCCAGACTAGCATAGCCTCCATTTCTCCAAATTAGAAATCAAATTAGAAAGCTCCAAACCAAATCCAAACTAGGGAATCAAACGTCAACATCAAAGGATTAGCTTTGCAAATTCAAAAATCAGATCCCAGAATACAAGATCCATTCTTTTCGGTAAGTTCACGTTATTTTCAGATTTAAATACCTAATTGTAATCTTGGCATGTAATGAAATGAATCTAAGTCCACGCTTGATGATAAGACAATCTTTTCAGATTTATCCCAATCTTTCTATCGAATCCGTGACTTTACATGCCTAAAAAGTTATTATATCGACACAATCATGCCTATCTTTGTTGTACATCAGGTTTATAATCCTCTTTGGTTTGTGATGTTATTCTTACGCCTACGATAATGATTGTATCAGTGTATCTAAGAATCTATCTTTGTTGGATCTAAATTTCTTGTATTAAGTCCGTTGTTACATTTTTATGCTTATTCTTATTTTATGCTCCTTCTCTCTCTTCCTCTATTTCCTTTTTCTTTTATGAACCTGGGTTACCTTCGAACCTAGGCTGAAATCGAGAAATACGAATGATGGAATACGGGGAATATTTTGGGTAGATATTGGGCATAATGTATTCGGTGAAATAATTGGGCATAACATATTCGGTGAAATTGTTGGACATAATTTATAACTTGTGATTTGGGGTATAAATGTTATTATTGCGAGTTTGGGGTAAATTGAAATATTAAATGTAGATTTGGCAGAAACTGTAAATTGGAATATTAAATCTAGATTGGACATAACTATTGGGACACCAAGCATAATGTATATTGCGATTTTGGGGCATGACTATTATTGCAAATTTGGGAAGATTCGGTGTAACTTAGTTTGAGTAATAACTTGTAATTGAATTTGTTGGGCATAACTTGGGGATTGGAACATGACTAGTTTGGTGAATTTGGGATAATTAGCATATAAAATCTAGACTTGGACATATATAGTAAATATGTAAATTGACTAAAGATGAACGTGCCTAACCCGAGGTTAGATTGAGTTGCGGTATAAGACTGCCCGGAACCGCCCAGCACATCCAGCGACCGCAACAGTATAGATCTAATATGAGAGGTTAGCGCATTAAGCCCAAAAACCCGAGGTTAGACTGAGTTGTGGTGTAAGACTGCCCGGAACCGTCCGACACATCCAGCGATCGCAACAATATAGATCTAATGTGAGAGGTTGAGGCATTAATGAATGAACTAATGCTAATGAACATGGTTAAGTTAATAGAAAACACTTAAACAAATTCAACATGATGAATGTGTAGGGGTGAGGTTAAGTTAAGGGGAAACACTTAACCAATATAATATGATGAATGAGCAGGGTTAAGTTAATAGGAAACACTTAACCAATACAACATGATGAATGGGAAGGGTTAAGTTAATAAAAAACACTTAACCAATATGACAATTTAGGTGGGTGGGTTAAGTCAACATGGACAAGAATACAACTTAACCCATATTACAGGAACAAAGTAGATAGGGTTAAGGCAAGCTTAACCAATAATACATACAGACTTGATAAGGGGAAAGATTAAGTAAATCTTGGGTAAGTGGGTAATATTAGTATATATTGGCCCACAAACTTACCATTGAATAAACATGCGTGAATCAATGAGAAGGTTAAGTAACATATGAATAGGCAACACTTAACCAGTACACCATGTTAATTAAGCAAATGGGTGGGGTTAAGTTAAATTGAGAATACTTAACCATTATAACATGTTGATTAGGAAACCCTAGTAACGGGGACCCATTTCAGCAGTAACCCACATAGATGTATCATGGTACCCTGAGCTATGCAAGGTGGGGCACGATTACTGGGTTGATTATAAGCGGTCAAAATAGCGGCGGGTGGTGCAGCAGTGTAGTTCCGACGGGGTATGGACGTGCATGTGCTCTGGAGTGGAAAAGCAGGCACTGGGCAACAGTAGTATACACTATGCATCTTGAATTGTGTCAGGTTGCCATCATGGGAATTGATATACCCCATGATGGGGCCAGCACAGGTATCTACATACAAGCGGGGCTGAATGAAACAAGTAATGAATACATACAAGCGAGGCAGAATGACACAAGTAATGAATGCATACAAGCGAGTTTGAATGACACAAGTAAAATTAATACAAGTAGGGAGCCGATCGATAGGGTAGTAAGGGTACATCTAACCTCTTCATGGCAATTAGGATGATTGAGGTAAGATCCTCATACTAGATGTGCACCTGAAGGCTACCACCATTTTGGGGTTGGGATCACCTTATTATATAACATTAGGACACTAGTTGGGACACTAGTAGGGGATACAGATCCTTTTCGCAGGATACTAGTTGGGACACTAGTATGGAATACGAATCATTCTATAAAAGACACTAGTTAAGATGCTAGTTGGGTGGTGCAGAGAAAATAGGAAATCAGAGAAAGAACCAAAGCGCATTCAGTGTATCTTACCTTGTCATATCTAACGATCATCATTTATTGTCTTGCTATGCTTATTATCATGGTTATGACTGGTATCCAGTTTATTCATGTCATGATGCTTTTACCTATTTACATCCTGAAAGTCACTGGACTTACCAGGCTTTATGTCTGACTCTGTTTTGTTTCGCTCTCTTTTCTTCCGTTTCCCCCCAGGTTCATAGGGAAGGAATATTATCCCTTAGCTCAGTTTTCTTTCCAAACTCGAAGATAGACGTTGTATTGCTTTGTACTCTCCTTTCCACAACTATGGCTGGCTCATGCTTTATTGAGGAATATCATTTTCATTTCGTGCTTCTTTATTTTGTTAAACGAGACAGATGCTTTGTTGTAATGGGTATTGGTGTTATGGTGCTGGATAACAATCTTTGTACAAGATGTTTTATCAAGTTACTGTTTTATTAACAAAGTAAAGTTTTATTTATTTTCCGCTGTTTAAATTTTGTCTGTTTTGCAATTTATCTGTTATATGTACTTATGATGCTCCACTAAAGTTAATGCATTCCCTTTGTGAGCGACCTTAACGGAGGTGGGGTGTCACAGGTTGCCACCATAGGAATTGATACACCCCATGGCGGGACCAGCACAAGTATCTACAATCAAGCGGGGACGAATGACACAAGTAATAAATGCATGCGAGTAGAAGCCGATCGGAAAAGGGATCACTTTGTTATGAACACATGATGGTAGTTGAAACATTCGTTAGTAGGTGCAGAGAAATGGAAATGAGTGCGATAGTATATTTAGTTTATCTTGCCTTATCTTATGTTATCTTATTGCTATGGTATTGTCCTATGTTCAGTTTATTCATGTCATGATCCTTTTACCTGTTTACATGCTGAATAATCACTGGACTTACCATGCTTATGTCTGACCCGTTTTCTTTCGCCTTCTTTTCTTCCGTTTCCCCCCCAGGTCCTCAGGGAAGGAATACTTCAGCTTAGTGCAGACCTTTTCCAGCTTGAAGAGAGTAGATGTATTGGTTGGATTCTCTTTTCTTGGGCTATGGCTGTGGTTACACTTTTATTGGGGATTTATGCTGCTTTACTACTGTCTTATGCTTCTTTATGTACTTGGAGTTTTAAATCAAGACAAATGTTTTATTGTAATAATTTAGAAGTTGGGTTTTGAGACAATGCTTGTAATGTTTTGACTGAACCACACTATTTATGAATTGATTTCAGTTTTCCGTTGTTTATATGTCTGTCTTGTAAATTATCTGTGCCTTTTACCTAAAATGTTTCACCAAAGTTAATGGAATCCCTTTGTGAGTGACCTTAACGGAGGTGGGGTGTTTCACTTGGTATCAGAGCGATGGTTTACCAGATCAGATAAAAGTTTTTGAAAACTATTTTTCAAAAAGAAGTTTAAAGAAGCATTTTCAAGAAAAGTGTTGTTTTATTTTGAAGGCATAATCACCAAAGCCGTATGCACTATCTTTCTATCCTTTGTTTTGAACCTTTTCTTTTCGTTTTAGCATGTCTGGGGATCTTAATCTTCCCGAGGGCGTTCCGATACCTGGCTGGTTCAAAAGGTATCTGGAGGCTAGGGCTAATGACGCAGGCCCAACAGACGTTTTTCCTCCCCCAGCTGCAGTCGTTTCTCCTCCTCCGCGTGTGAATGCTTTCTCGAAGATATGTAGAGACTTTCGAGCTATGGGTGGAAAGAACTTTAATGGGACTGAGTCATTTGTGGAAGAAAGAAATTGGCTCAAGGAAACAGAAGATTTGTTTGTTATCTTCGAAGTGGACGATAGGCAGAAGATATAATTAGCTGTATGGTTACTTAAAGACGAAGCCTCTTACTTGTGGGAAGTTACTAATGCTGAGAGACCAGTTGAAATTTGGGAGGATTTCAGAATGAGATTTGAAATGAAGTTTCTCTCGCAAGCTGAACGAAGTATACAGATGGAGAAGTTCTTAGCACTCAAACAGGGAAGCCTATCGGTTAAGGAATACGTCAACCAATTCAACCAACTGGCTAGATTCGGACTGGAGTTAGTGAACACTCCACATAAAAAGGCTCTCCGATTCATTAAATGGTTAAATGAGCCACTGCACAGCCTAGCTATGTCCAATATACCTATGGGTGCGACTTTTGAGAGACTGGTGGACATGGCACTGTTACAGGAGGAAGACAAGGATGGCAAGAAAGAGGCAAGGATTGAAGAACCTCTAGACAAGAAAGTGGAGGGATCGCAGAATAAGAAGACGGATTCCAAGAAAGGCGCGAAGAATAACAAACCCCGTGACAAGAGGAAGTGTAAATTTTGTGGCATACCTGGACCTCTAATTAAAAACTACAGGAAGATGAAGAGGAAGATGAGTGGTTGTTTTCAATGCGGCGAGACAATACATATGGCTAAAGATTGCCCAAGAAGGCAAGGGCAAGGGCAAAGGACTGGATCTACTTCTGGAGGGCAGATTCACGCTCTCATTGCACCTCCGCAAGAAAGAGGTAGAAATATTTCTGTTGAGAGTTTAGTTTATCTTTCTGATCATCTAGTTCGTACTCTTATTGATTCTGGCGCATCGCACACTTTTATATCTACTACTTTAGTTGAATCTCTGCACCTAGATACCAGTATAGTAGAGGATCCCATGGTTGTTTCAAATCCAATTGGGGGTTCGGCTTATTTGTCAATGATTTGTTTGGATTTGGAAATTTCTATACTAAGCTTTAGGTTTAGATGTAATGCTTATGATTTGGGTTTCACGGGCTATGGGTTGATTCTAGGCATGGATTGGTTATCCAGTAATAGTGCCATCCTTGATTGTGAAAGGAGAGTGGTTAGACTTATGACTCGCCTCGGTAACACTCTCGAAATCTCTTGTAATCCCATGAATTCTGTTATGCTTAGCTATCTAGAGTCTCTTGATGCGTCTGTTGAAAACTAGCAATCTGTTAGAGTAGTCCGTGAGTACTCGGATGTCTTTGAAGAGGTGAAGGGTTTACCTCCGAAGCGAGAGATAGACTTCCGCATATACCTTGTTGATAATGCAAAACCTGTTGCTTTACCCGTTAGACACATGGCTTCAAGGGAAAGGAAAGAGCTCAGCAAGCAAGTTAAAGAGTTGCTTGAAAAGAGGTTCATAAGGCGAAGTATTTCTAAATGGGGTGCTCTAGTGATGTTTGCAACCAAAGTGGATGGTTCACTTCGCCTATGCGTTGGCTATAGGGAGCTAAACAAGCTGACCAAGAAGAATAGGCACCCACTTCCTAGAATAGACGACTTGTTCGATCAGCTCATTGGTACCTCAGTTTTCTCCCAACTAGATCTGGCCACCGGATTTCATCAGCTAGGAGTGGCTGAAGACAACATAGATAAGACCGCGTTCAGGACCCCGGATAGTTTCTTCGAATGGCTTGTCATGCCTTTCGGCTTGACAAATGCACCCACCTATTTCGTAGACTTGATGAGTAGGGTGTTCAGAGAGTTCCTTAATAAATTTGTAGTGGTCTTCATGGACGACATTTTGATTTTCTCAAAAAGTGAGGAAGAACATGCTTTGCATTTAAGGGAAGTTATGGATTCTCTTCGAGCACATCGGCTGAAAGCAAAATTCTCCAAATGCCATTTTTGGAGAGAAGAAGTAAGGTTTCTTGGACATGTGGTGTCCAAAGAGGGGATAGCTATAGATCCCGCAAAAGTAGTTGCGGTGCAAGATTAGAAGATTCCATGGAATGCAATCGAAGTACGAAGTTTTCTCGGGCTAGGGGCTTTTACAGAAAGTTCATTAAGGACTTTGCGAAGATCTCAACCCCACTTACTAGGTTGACGAAGAAAAACCTAACTTTTGCTTGGGATTTGGATTGTCATGTTGCTTTCCAACGACTGAAAAGGACTCTGACAATGACCCCAGTTCTGACATTGCCTGATGGGAGTAAGATGTTTACGGTATACACAGATGCATGTGGTACCGGACTAGGCGTTGTCTTAATGCAAGAAGGCAAGGTAGTTTGTTATGGGGGAATGCAATTGAAGGTACATGAGAAGGACTACCCAATTCATGATTTAGAACTAGCTGCCATTACCTACTAGGAGGAAGGTTTGAGTTGTTTACTGACCATAAATCGTTAAAGTACCTTTTCTCACAGAAAGATCTTAACTTAAGACAACAAAGGTGGATGGAATTTCTTATCTCATATGATTTTGAGATTGCTTATACCCCTGGCAAGGGCAATGTGGTAGCAGACGCCTTAAGTAGGAAAAAAACTGACCTTAAGTCCTCTCTTTGTAGAAAGGAAAAGCTTGGAGTACATGGCAAACTTTGACTTTAGACACTCCTTTGAATTTGTATCTGGTTTGTTAGCATCGCTAGTGGTGCGGCCTATTCTTTTGGACTCAATAGGAACCGCGCAACGTGAAGACCCTCAGCTAGTTGATGTGATGGATAAGCTAATTAGAGGTGAGACTTCTAGTCACCTCAATAGATACTCCATCGATGCTAAGGGTTGGTTGAGACGGGACGGAAGACTATGCGTCCCACAAGTAAGGGATTTGGTGAAAACCGTTCTCGAAGAAGCACACCATTCTAAGTAGACCATACACCCAGGTGGGGGCAAGATGTATAAAGACATAAAAAGGATTTTCTTCCGGAATGGCATGAAGAAGGATGTAGTTGAGTTTGTCTCTAAATGCTTGATATGCCAGCAATTCAAGGCTGAGCAGAAGAAGCTGGTAGTCTGCTTCTCCTCTAGAGGCCCCACAGTGGAAATGGGATAGCATTCCGATGGACTTTATTGATGGGTTTCCTAGGTCAAGAAAGAGCAATACCAGTATTTGGGTAATAGTGGACATGCTCACTAAAAGCGCTCACTTTATACCTGTTAAGAGTAGGAGGACTGCCTCATCGTTAGCATCCATTTATCTTAAAGAGGTGGTTCGACTGCATAGAATACCCTCTTGCATAGTAAGTGATCAAGATCCTATCTTTACGAGCGAGTTTTGGAAGAGTTTGCAAGAGCCTGTAGGCACACAGCTATGCTTAAGCATTGCCTATCACCCTCAAACCGATGGTCAGACGGAAAGGGTGAACAGAGTATTAGAGGATCTTTTGAGATTGTGCATTCATGATTTTGGAGGAACATGGGAGGATCATTTTCCTTTGGTGGAGTTCGCCTACAACAATAGCTACCAAGCCACCATAGGCATGGCACCCTTTGAGGCTTTATGGAAGACCATGCCAATCACCAACTTGTTGGTGGGAGTCTACAGACAAGCTCGTACTTGGGCCTGACATGATCAGAGAAACTTCAGAGAAGGCGGACTTGATACGAAGACGAATGAAGACCGCACAAGATAGACAAAAGTCCTACGCTGATAAAAGAAGGATCGACCTTGAGTTTGAGGTTGGTGACAAAGTTTTTCTTAAAGTATCTCCTTTGAAGAATGTCGTTTGCTTTGGGTCTATACGAAAATTAGCACTAAAATTTGTAGGGTCATTTCCTATCATTGAGAGGATTGGGAAGATGGCTTATAAAGTAGAGCTGCCCGAAAGATTGGCTGGAGTTCATAATATTTTTCATGTCTCTCATCTACGGAAGTGCTTACATGAGTCTGCGGAAGTTGTGGAGCCGAGCATACTAGAGGAAGTAGAGGTAGAGCGAGAAGCGACGGTGAGAAGAGTTCCAACTCGTATCTTGGGTACAGAAGTTAAAAAGCTACGCAATCACGAGGTCAAGCTAGTTAAAGTACAGTGGAGTGACGCTGAAGGAGACGCGACTTAGGAGACTGAAGACAAGATACACGCATCCTACCCTTTTCTTTTTAAGGGTACATCCTTGATCTCTTTTTCCATAAGTTTATGCATGCTTGTATCTATCTCTTAAGTATATCTCCTCGGTCCTATTCTTGATCCTTAGGTAGAAACCAGTGAATGTAAACATGTATTAGAAAACATGTTATGATTGATGGTTGCAAGTGGTTGCTCGTGGATGCATATACACCCAATCTAGGAACTAGATCGGCTCAGTCACTTTCATATTGCATATGCATATATGTGTTTATATATGGATTGAAACTTGATGTGTTATCATGTGGACATTGCATTTGTATGAATGATTGTGCACTCATGTAGAAGTTTCAAAATACGATTAGGAATAATTGCATACATGATGTACTCATAGCACCGACATGATTCGCATCAAGGAGGTCAACTGAATCAGTAGACCGCCTGATTTTGCATTAGATAAGGACATATACACACGCTATGCATATGATCATGAAAGCATTAGAAATCTTTTTAAGGACAATGGATGCCTGTGATTGATGGTTGAGTAGATGGATGTTGGATGTTTGGATATATTTTTCTTAACTTAGAGATTTCGAGGACGAAATCCTTTAAGGAGGGGAGAATGTAACACCCCGTATTTGCCGTGAATATTAAAATAACAAAATTAAGAACACCTAATTTTTAGATTAGGAATTAAGGGAAACGGGTTATGCCATTTCGTTCGTCTCGGAATTCTTCTTGAGATAAAGTCCGAGTTTGCGTGAATCGGACTTCGTATGAAGAAGTTACGGAGGTTAGAAGTTTTCAAGTTTAAGTAGAAATAAAATTAAAATAATAATTAAATAATTAAAGCAGATTCGAATTTCAAAACTTCAGAAAACAACTGAGCGGGAAATTTCCCGCTCAGGGGTGTCGACCCCCCCCCTCCCGGGGGGTGTCGACATAAGTGTCGACCCCCCGAGTCTGTCAACATGGATGTCGACCCCCCCATAGGGTCGACACCTGCGAACTGATCTGGACAGTGACGATTTTCTGAGGTGTTAGGACATATGTGTCATGTTCTGGTTGGCTCTCTTGGGTTTGGATGGCTTTGATGACTCCTATGTTGATCTAAAGGCCCATATTAATCCTAAACTTTTATATAATCACCCCAAACCTCAACCCTAGACATCATAACCCTATTCTATGAAGCCATCATGTTGTCCACGTCTAAGATACCTTAGCCTCCATCTTCTCCAAACTAGAAATCAAGTTAGAAAGCTCTAAACCAAGTCCAAACTAGAGAATCAAACGTCTACATCAAGGGTTAAGCTTAACAAATTCAGAAATCAGATCCCAGAATACAAGATCCGTTCTTTTTCTGTAAGTTCAGTTATTATTCAGATTTGAACACCTAATAGAAATCATGACCGTAATAATCAGATCTAGAACTATGCCTAATTCTGATTCATGCTTATCCTTTTGTCAAATCTGAATTTCCTATGCCTATGAGACTATTGTGGTTGATATAATGAAACCTATCATGCCTATGGGACTGTTGAGATTTACATAATGGAACCTATCATACCTATGAGACCATTGTGATTGATATGATGGAACCTATCATGTTGTACATCCTATGCCTATGAGACTATTGTGATTGATATAATAGAACTTATCATGTTGTACATCAAAATTAGTGATTCTCTTAAGTCCAATTCTATCTAATCTTTATACCTATGGTGTAAATTTCTTAGCTTGCCCACACTTATTGTTAATGTACAACATGCCTATTGGAAACATGATCTTGAATTGGGTACACCTTTACATGCCTATTTTTCCTTATGTCAATTCTTATGCTCCTTCTCTATTTTTCCCCTTTTTCTTTTATGAATACTAGGTTCATTCGGAACTTAGATTGAATCTCGTTGTACGTGCGATTATAACGCGAGAAAATTGGGTATAATTTAATTGAGTAAATTTTGGGCACAACAAGTGAGTGTGGCATAAAACATGTACTGACTACACTTGGGGAATATTGACATAAAAAGACCTAAACTTGGACACATATGAAAAATATGTAAATTGGCTAAAGATGAACATGCCTAACCGGAGGTTGGATTGAGTTGCGGTGTAAGACTTCCCGGAACCGCCCGGCACATCCAGCGACCGTAACAATATAGATCTAATGTGAGAGGTTAGCGCATTAAGCCCAAAAACCCGAGGTTAGATTGAGTTGCGGTGTAAGACTGCCTGGAACCGCCTGGCACATCCAGCGACCGCAACAATATAGATCTAATGTAAGAGGTTGGTGCTTTAATGAATGAATTAAAGCTAAGGGACAGACAGGCTAAGAATGGTAGGGTTAAGTTAATTAAGGCAACACTTAACCAATACAACATGTTAATTAAATAGATGGGTGGGGTTAGGTTAATTTGAGAACACTTAACCGTTACAACATGTTGATTAGGAAACCCTAGTAACGGGGACCCATTTCAGCAGTAACCCACATAGATGTATCACGGTACCTTGAACTAGGCAGGGTGGGGCACAATTACTGGTCTGATTATAAGCGGTCAAAATAGTGGCGGGTGGTGCATCAGTGTAGGTTCCGGCGGAGTATGGCGTGCACATACTCTGGAGTGGAAAAAGCAGGCACTGGGCATCAGTAGTATACACTGTGCATCTTGAATTTGTGTCGGGTTGCTGCCATAGGAATTGATACACCCCATGGCGGGACCAGCACAGGTATCTACAATCAAGCAGGGCCGAATGACACAAGTAATAAATTCATGCGAGTAGAAGCCAATCGGAAAAGGGATCACTTTGTTATGAACACATGATGGTAGTTGAAACATTCGTTCGTACGTGAAGAGAAATGGAAATGAGTGCGATAGTATATTAAGTTTATCTTGCCTTGCCTTATGTTATTATATTGCTGTGGTATTGTTATATGTTCAGTTTATTCACGTCATGATCCATTTACCTGTTTACATGCTGAATAATCTCTAGACTTACCAGACTTATGTCTGACTCATTTTCTTTCGCCTTCGTTTCTTCCGTCCCCCCCAGGTCCTCAGGGAGGGAATACTTCAACTTAGTGCAGACTTTTTACAGCTTGAAGAGAGTATATGTATTGTTTGGATTCTCTTTTCTTGGGCTATGACCGTGGCTACACTTTTATTGGGGATTTATGCTGCTTTACTACTGTTTTATGCTTCTTTATGTACATGGAGTTTTAAATCAAGATAGATGTTTTATTGTAATAATTTAGAAGTTGGGTTTTGAGACAATGCTTGTAATGTTTTGATTGAACCACATTATTTATGAAATAATTTCAGTTTTTCACTGTTTATATGTCTGTCTTGTAAATTATCTGTGCCTTTTACCTAAAATGCTTCACCAAAGTTAACGCATTCCCTTTGTGAGTGACCTTAACGGAGGTGGGGTGTTTCATGTTAAATCAAAATAAATTAAATTATATGGAAATTTATTGAGTTCTATTCCAATTTGGAAATTTATGAAAATTTGAAAAATAAAATTTAGGGCGAAAAATAAAAGTTTGAATTTAACATCTGATTTTTGATGAATACAATATTTAAGTCATTACGATGAAATTTCATAAAAGAAAGAAATTAAGTTGAAATAATTTTCACATAGTTATGGCATGTCGAAGTTTTTATTTTTAAATGAATAGTAACCATAAAAAGTGAAGTTTGGTTAGGGAATCTAGAAAACGTTTTAACAAAGGTTTCTTTTCAAAATTTTATTGTTTATATTTGTAATGGGCATCAGGAAAATTTGAACGCAAACGGACAAGTTTTGAAAAATAGTATTATAATGTTCATTTAATGGAAATATATGAATTTAAAGTGAAATATTGAAAATATGGGTTTTCAATAATTATTATAATAAATAAACTATTTTAAAAGGAGCTCGATTCTATTTTAATATAAAACCAAAGTATGTTTAGAATAGAACTCATCGTGCAACGTTAGTTTGCAAATTTCGAGCTGTAATTTCAAATTAACTTATCGGGAGATCCGGCCGTCGGATTTTCCCAGAACGAAAAATATTGGGTTGGAAATGAAAAGAGCTTTCAAACGATATGTGGAGTTTTAAAATTCAATGGTTAGATCTTAAAGAAGTTCAAATCAATGTTGAATAAAAACAATGCTAGTGTTGTTAATAACCCGAAAAAGGTTTTTAACGAAACGGGCTATTTTTAAATAGGGAAAAATTATGATAAATTGTAATAAATGATTTTAAAGTGATTTAAAAAGGAATACGAAGTTTCGAACTATATTTTAGGATATTTGTGTTTTCCGTCTGATTGACAGAAAAATGGTAAAACACCGTTTTGAAAATTTAAGTTAATTATATTTAAATTATTTGGTTTATTTAATATAACCAAATTTTGAAGGGTGTGTTTAGATAAATCTTTTGATGTAGAAAAGATTTCCAATTTAAACAAAAATTGGATTTGGATAGAAATAATCTCCGGATATTTGGTATTGGTTTCCCTTGTGTAGACATTTACGATGTGTGGAATTTGAAAGACATTTATATCGTTATTCCATTTATAGTATTTGTTGATTTCGGAAACTGGTGCTGAATATAATTTGATACAACTCTACTTGAATTCTTATATTTAACCTCAATTTGTTTGGGATTTGCAGTGGAAGTGTCTTAAATAACTTTGTTATTTAACCCGATTAAAAGAAGAAGATGATTTTCCAAGATTAGTTGAAATGAAATCTTTATTTAATATGATTATAAAGATTTGAATGAAAGAGTTTCCCAAGCAAACGATAATGGAAACGAGCTCGATAATTTCTTATTGAAAGATAAGAGTTTTTTCGCATAAGCGATAAGATTAAGAAATCGTAAATACATTTGAGTAAAAGAATATTCCCCATAATGGAATAGGACTTAGGACATCTTGTATATCTTAATTGATTTAAAAGATGAGATAGTTATTCGCAATGACCGGGTTTCGACCCATTATGAATAACTAAACGACGTAATGAAAATGGCGTTGACTATGATATAAGACCGGGGACCTTCACATCGGAAGGATTGCTCATCGATGCCTCGGGTTGATCCCCCATTATGAGGTTATATTGTGGCAGTGATCCAACCGAACTTGGAGCGATTCAGGTTGTAAGGGCTTTCTCATCCAGGTGCGCTCATGGAATAAAGCGCCTTCGAATTCGTTCAAAACCAAGAACGTACTTGTAAATGGATGTGTGTTTGACGTTGTATTTTATAACATAACCAATTGGTTTCTAATGATGTTATATAAATGGGTGGCGAGGAATTTATTCTTTTTTGCTTAACACCCTCTTCCGAGACTTATGTACTCAGCGGGTTATATACTAATAGACACCGATCATATGTTGTAAATTGACAATGTAGCATGCGAAGTGCTTAGTCGATCAAAGCTATTGTTGAAAAGCATAGCTTTGTAGATGATGATTAAAGCATGGTTGATATAGCGTAGCTTTGTATTGAGGCATGGACTTAGAAGCTCACAACCCGTGAATGGGAAAAAATTAGGATAATGGACCATATAGATAAGGGATAACATTCCCATCTAGTGGAAAAGTGATGTCATGGTATGAAGCCCAGACATGTTTACTTATGTGGATGTAAGAGGCACCTCGGTTGACGCTCGGTTATGACCGGGGGACGTCATGTTCAGGAAAGACTCCAATCAGCCCGTTAGTGCTGGTAGGCTCTGCCGTTCTGAAGGATCACATGTGTGTGAGTCCTGGTACATTTGCTAGAATGTTTCAAACGGTTAAGGAAAATCCTTTGTCTTGGTCATTGTAGGAATCCAACTTCTAATACGAGCATATATAATTTCAATTGTAAGCATATAGCCAACATGGCGTTATGCGAGCTAAGATTGCTACATTTACTTTCGTAATTGTTTTCTACACCTAGACATTAATAATAATATCAAATATTTTGTTTTAAAAGAATATCAAGCTTGTTTAGCTATTATAAGGTAAAACTCTATCCTCCGGTATACTTGCTTTTTGTGATGGGACTTGAGTCTTATAATAGCTTCATTTTTTTAAAAGCATGGATTTCAAAACCTTCGAATCTTGATTGATGATGTTATGATATGGTTTATGGTTTGTTATCTAGTTTTTTAGTTTTTAAACTGGTTAATCCAAGCATGACCCGAGCGTTTGATGCTCGGGTTAGGTACGAGTATGTGTTTTAGGTAAAATGGTTGATGAGGAGTTTTTAGTTGAATTTGAAATGCTAGAGTTCTACGTCAGGTGGCAATGCGTGTTATACTAAGATGTATATGGATTGGTGATGTAAGAAGGTGTTTAACTCAATGGTAAATGTTTTTTCATTGTAAAAGTTCTTGCTGTAAAGTTATATGTTTAATATTATAGTTTATTCCTGTTCCGCTGTGTTTCGCTCTAATAAAATCCCTATGAATCGAGTTTGCGATGTTTGATTTTGCGATACACAAACACCATGGATGTGTTAATTATCGACTATCAAAGGTCAGAGATTTGGTTTATCGTGGGACCTTCCATGGATGCTTATCTTCTGAACTGGACTCGTGTGGTTTATGGTCAGCTCAAAGGGCGCGGATCTGCGGGTCGTCTGAACAGGTTCATCCGTTTTTTTATCCCTCCGATTTAATAACAAAGCATATTCTCTTTTTGCTTGATGAGTTAATTTTCCATTTCTCTTCGTTAATTAACAGTTGGGTTCTATATTTTATTTGCCTGGATCTTCTAATGCATTACTTCGGATTTGATTAGTGCTTTGATTTTATGTTGGACAAAATCTTCACGTGTTTTGAGAAGTGTGGTAAGCATTATATTCTCTTTACCATCATTCCATTCATTTTTACCCCAAATACATCATAGCAAAGTTTTGCCTAACAGGAGTATAAATATGCTATCATAATTCTACTTTGGAGTTCATCAATTTTTTATTATTAGTTTTTAACTATCTTAATCAATTTTTGATTTAATATAATTAGAACCTTTTTTTGGGGTTTAGAGGAGTGTGGGAGGGGATTGCGGTTGATCATTTACTTGTGGATATGGAGATGTAGATGCTTTGTGTTCTCAACATATCTTACCTACTAGACTTCTCATGGGTAAACCAAAGAAAAAAGTTGAAGTTATTTTAACAACTTCATCTTCCAAGATAAAACAGTTGTTTGGAACAGCTCATATTCTGTTACAGATGTTTTATTAAATATCATCATCAAATTTTAAGTCTGTCAAATGTTAGTGCAAATTGTATAATTTATCTTCTTTAAACAAATAGTTCACAAAAATGCTAAACTATTTCTTAGAAACTGATCAACTTTACACTATTGTAGAATCCCACTCTTTGGTTCAACATGAACATTATTTTGGCTAAAGTCACGAAAAAATATTAACAGGTATCATTCTGAGGTTGCCATTGATGTTAACTTTAGATTTTTAGATATGGACAATGGCTACTGATTGTTTTAATCATTGACTCTATTATATGATATTCAAGACTGTCACCATTTTTTACTTTGATAGTCGACCCTGGATACATCCCATTCACTGTGATGATATTCCTTGTTCTACACAGCCTCTTCTCTTGTGTTTTTTGAACCTGAAAATTTTGATTACGTCAATCTATGGTGAATGAGAGATACTTCAATCATGCAATGTTTAGAGAACACATAACAAAGTCATGGAAATGAGCTTCAGCATCAGATTGAAAAGGGAATATAGAAAATAGTAGAATGAAGCATGAGAGCAAGCATTGCATGTTATTCATGGTATCAATAACTTATAGCTACTATATTAATTTCTTGCTTTGCTAATTAAATTTTTTGTGGCGGTGCAAACAGATAGGGGTACATGAAATAGAGATGGAAATGAAAGTAGTGTTCTTATCGAAGATTGGCTTGATTAGGTTTTGATTTGTTGATGTGACAGAATTTTTGAGTGATACTCTTGCTTCTTCAATTCCCGTTTTGTTCAAACTCTGTTATGGTTATTGTTGCACCAACTAATGGCTTTTTTTGAAATAGTGCTAGCAACAAACACTTGAAGCTTTATTAATTAGTTTGTAAATCTCCATCTTCTTAAATATGTGCATTCTTACTTCTGCACAACCCACTTGCACAACCCCAAAACACGCAAACAGAAATGGTAACATTAAAATTAATCAACCGAACCATCCCATTTTGCATGAAGGTCTCTCGTGCCTTCTTCAATCTCTCTTCAAGACCTTTTAATTTTCCCCTACATGCACAAAGCCATATCTGTTTGCATGTGCAAATAACCTATCTGATACACTCAGGTACCAATCCATGCACGAAAACAAAAACTCATTTGTGTCTCCTGAAACTTTCTCTGCAGCTCTTGCACTGTTATGCATAAAATATGTAGTGGGGCATGTAAAAGATCCAGTGCATATGTCCTCGATAGACAACTTCATGGTTTTGAAGAATTGCAGTCGGTGAGGGGGGCCTGTCTTTGAGTGATGTATGCCTACAACAGATTCTGCCACTAGCATGTAGTTCCTTAATACATGCTGAGTGTGTTTGTATTAATACTTCTAACACGACATGTATATGTACATATGTAACCATATTTGCATCGTCCAGACCATGTCGATTAGAAGCAGCAATAAGAAGAAGGTGTTGAACCTACCATGGTAGTTAGTGACAACTCTTTCAACTCCACCAATCCATAAAGAAGGGTATTTAACTGCCAGCACAATCATTAAGAACACGTACTTGCTGACTCAACGGTATGCATTAGCCACATTAGATGAAAATTAGAGAACTCTATCTGCATGCCCTTAGCCTGTCAGTAATCTAGCATCCATCCA
Organism: Allium sativum; assembly: GCA_030737875.1. Taxonomy (NCBI): domain Eukaryota; kingdom Viridiplantae; phylum Streptophyta; class Magnoliopsida; order Asparagales; family Amaryllidaceae; genus Allium; species Allium sativum. The sequence continues at coordinate 1,044,986,406 of CM060922.1, forward strand.
TTGACATTGCTTTATCGTCAATATTAATTTCAATTCATATGTAGTCAACTTTACAATGCATCGAAGTTAGTTTCACATTATACTTATCTTACGTATGTCGACATTAAGTGAACATATGTCTGACATTAAGTGTATGCTCCCTCCGTACGAATGTAATTTTAAACTTCCAAACAGTTCCTTCAAACCTGTACATAACTTTTAAGTTTGACGTTGATAAATCCAATGAAAAACTATCAACAGCTTTTAAATGGGTGTTTTCTGATAATGGAGTGAAGAATAGTTTTACCACTTATTGAATTGATGTACCAACATAGCACTAACCAAATTACACATATTTAACACGTCTTACTGTAAGTTATTTAAATCATAACTTAATCCGTGCCATCGGCACGGGCTACATACTAGTTTTTGATAAAATCCAATTTTTATGTGAGTTAGGCCAGGATCTCGGTCCTATGCCAGAATTAGTGAGGTTCGTGTGAAGGTTGGTAGCTTTTGGTGAAAAAAAATGTCATAATTAAGTATATTCTAAACTTATAGTCAATGCTTAGTTTTGATATTATTTAATGATTTTTTAGTAGTTAATACTACTGATTTGTATGTACAAACAAGTGTTTAGGATGATTTATATGTGCTTATATGTCATGCTTTATAAAAATAGATTTGGAATGAGGTTAGATATTTAAGTCAGAAATGTTTAGGCCTTTGCTTGTTTTCATGATTGCAAGGTTATTTGATAGGAAAACTAGCACCTTTTAGTGATTTGAGTTTTTTGGGAATAAATCTTGTTTACTAGTTTTAAGCAGTAAAAGATTTCAAGTACTTAACGTTGATTTTTCATTTTAAAATCATTTGTTCATGCTTTAGAAACATTAGTAAACATTCATATATTAAGTTTTCAAAAGCAAAGCCAAAAATAAAGTTTGAATTATTGATCGTATAGTGATAGCTGCTATAGATGCACTTTTACGGTAAAAACACATTTTTTGAAAATCTAAGTTTCATACTCACAGTATCTTTTAAATGCTTTCTATACTTATTAATGATAATTATATCTTAGTAAAGTGTTTATTAATTATCTGTATCTATTTATTAATTAATTATCATTTAAGTTTTGGTAGTTAATAATTAATTAAGGATTATTAATTGGTAATTAATTAATAAACATCAAGGATTCGGTTCTGAGTTTTCTACCGTTGATGACGACAAGGGACTCCTTTCTTTTCTTCACAAACTCCCCCTTTCCCAATTCAATCTGCGCTGCTTCTCATCTCTTTACCACTCTTATTTTCCTTTTCTTTTGCCTGTGTGGTAGGAACTCAGAATCCGGTTTTTCCTCTTTCGATTCTAACTCTTATTTCCTAATTAATCCCTAATCTCCTCAAATCCTCTCAATCCTAGATCCAAATTCTTGCGCTCGGTTCTGTTTTCACTTCCAACCGCTGTCGTGGTGACCCTCCTGGGTACCTTCAGGGTCTCTGATGCGACTTGGTAGTAGATCCTCCATACTCCATGTTGTACAAATCCCTATAATGTGCAACTCGAGGATTCCTTGCGAGTACGAGCTATTCATTGCCATGTGACGTTTTGTCCCGTGTTGTTTGGCCAGTGCCAGGAGGACCGGGGATGGCTTTGGAGTATGTTGGATCTACTATGCTGGTATGTTATAGTTTTCACGTAATGTATTGTTTTCGTGACTTGCCTAAAATCAAATCTGGTATGTTATAGTTTTTTTTTCTACCTAGACGCTTAAGGGAAGCAAATCACTGTCTCTACTCAGTGAGCGATAGTTGAAAGCTATGCATTTCCTGTTTTCTTTTGTGGTTGCACTGGGATAGTATGTGATGTCTGATATTCAATGTTGGCTGACGTTGTCTTGTTGGCATTCAAATCGTACGTAGGCAGTTAGTGTAGTTTCCGGGAGTTGGTTCTATTTTCTTTGTGTCATGTATCTATTATTTACGGGGTTAAGGTTTGCATAAGCAAGAAGATATGTGGGTATGTTTGGTTATTGGTTGAGTTTGCTTGGGATGATGTCGGATATAGGTGATCTGGTTATTGTTCTCAAGCCATGTAATGGCAAGCTAGGTGAATCTTTGCTCTTAATTTTACTGCTCCGGTTAGTTGGTAAACTATTTCCTTATATATTCGATCTCTTAAGAGCAACTCCAACATCACCCTATTCATATCCTTAATACATAATATGGGGTCAATTTTGGTTCCAACAGAGATTACACCGCTAATATTAAGGCAAATATTACGGGGAGTATTCTGAATCTGGAATAGCCCAGACGAGCCGACTTTTTCGGCTTTCAGCGTGGCGAGCCGATTTTTTCGGCGAGCGCCAAAAAAATCGGCTTGCCACGTTGGGAGCCGAAAAAACCGCTTCGTCAACACCAACGTCTACAAACTGTCCTACATTTTCAAATGGTCATATTCCCCCAACGGCTATAAAACGGTCATAAATTTTGTAACGGCTATATTTTCAATTATAAAATGGTTTCATTCTACCATTTTACGTCCCAGCCTATTCATAAATCTCTTCTATCTCTATAATTTAAACAAATTCTAACTTTGTTATGGCGTCACCATTTGGAGAGTTCTCACATCCGACGATGGAAGGAAGCTAGTTTTCCGAAGGCAACACAAGCAATTTTACAGGAACTCAGCCAAGAAGACAAGGAATCATGCCATGGACAAACGAGGAGGACATCGATCTATGCAGAATTTATTATCATTTCTCACAAGATCCGGCAATAGGGAACGATCAACCCGCCATTCCGTTTTGGAAAAAAATTAAGAATGCGTTCGTTGAGAAGCATCCAAATTGCGAACGGACGTTATCGACGATTCATGGCCGTTTTGGCAAAATTAGCCGGCAAACCCAGTTTTATGAGTCACAAGTATACAAAATAAAGATAGCGAATCCAAGCAGCATGGGAGGGGAAGTTAATCTGGTATATATTCTTGCTACTTACCTTAGTGTTTGGTAGATTGTTTTTATGATTCTTATTCCCTTTTTTAAACAGAAATGAATGACAAAAGAGGAGTTCAAGAAGTTTTTTCCTAGATAAAATGGAATGAAAAGGCCACAATATTATCAATTTATGCATTGTTATGATCTGCTTACTTGTCAACTGAAATGGAACTCCGGACTTGCTAAGAGCCTACGTGATGTTCAGTCCGCTAGCAAGAGCAAGAAAAAAGCTCCTAAATCTGGGTATTCTTCCAGTCCAAGTGATTCAACTGCCAACATTTCTCAATGTGAAGGGGAAAACCTACTCGATGAGTTTAGTGCCACGATGGACGAAGATTTTAGACCCAAGGGAGTCAAATTTGCGAAAAGAAGGGGAAAAATGGCGGTCGGGCTTGAAGGAAAAGTGAACGCACGCCACGACGAACACGGTCTTAGAGCTGAAAAAAGACTTGCAGAATTCGGGAAAAGAACAGAAGTTATGAAAAGGATTGCTGATCTGGAAGAGAAGACGCTACAAATTCTAGCGGAGGAATTAGCGCACAAGAAAGAGCAAGATGCATATAAGAAAGATCAAGATGAGATTGCTATCATGAACAAAGATCTGAGCGGAATGCCTAAATTGGAGCAGGAATTTTAGGTAGCGATGAAACACCGTATTATAACGTCACGATTTCCTCCCTTGTAAGTTGATTGTTCACCACTATTTGTATTACTAGTTGCTTGTACTATAATGTTGTAGTAATCTTATATTCGCTGCCGTAGTAACGATTTTCGTATTAATGGAATGTGTGCTTTTTTTATATCGCTATTGGTTTCTTAAGCTGATAGTTTTATAACTTAAATAAAGTTTCAAATTAGACAAAATCTCAATTTTTTTACGTAGAAGCATCAAATAAATGAAAGATTCAACAAGCACTAAGCAAAACCATTAGCCTATTTAGCACCATATTGGGTTAGCCAACTATACCGAAATTTGTAGGCTTCGTACCCAACAAAATCAGTGTCATACTCTGCAAGGTAACGAGAATCAAAAATTGCCCGAGTCATTTTAAATATGTCTTCATCTTCAATTGTTTGTATAATCTTTTGGTATCGTTCACAAGTTTTAATGAAACGCCGATGAGCCATATGAATTTACCAGAAGTCCGTGTAGTAGTGCAGTTACGATGATTGTTGTGTAATCTTGTTATCATGGACCAAAATTCTTCATGGGTTAGCCCTCCTCCATTTTGCATCTGCAGCAAATCTCTTTTATCAACTTCGATATAGGATTTCACGAGTATAAGTAATTCATTAGGAGAGAATTCGGTTGTAGTAGCACTGGAGCTTGTACTACTTTGGTTGTGACGACTACGGTTAACCACTTGCCTCCTTATGTTTTTGCGTGGACATGCTTTTGGTTTTTGAACTTCAACTACTTGTTGAGTACCACGAACAATTTCATTTTGAACTGGTTCTTCCGCATCTTCTACTTGTGTAACTGGAACGAATCCACCCTCTTCTTCCTCCTCCTTGTTCCTTTCATACTCATCAAACATTTTATCTACAAGTTCATCACTTATTTCAAAATCGTCCATTTAAGCTACATAAAAACAAGAAACGTGTTACTACACAAAGAAGTACTTAGACAACGGGAAAAAAATATGGCAGGATTATTATTAGGGTGCGTTTTTTACAGGTCCCTATTAAGTTTCAAAATATAAAAAAAACCCGGTGATAAAAAAAATAAAGAATACATCCCTGTTTTCGAATTTCCATTAAAAAAATTACTGCTGTACCCTTACGCATCTATCGCTCCTATCATCTTGCTGAAATCATCTCGCTCAAAAAATCAAAAGTACTCAGTATATCGCTCCTATCAAATCGCTCAAAACCCTAAACCTAAAATTCTGCAAAACCGTCGATCAATCCTACATCGATTCCTCGATAGTACTTAGTCCGATCGCTTCTTCAATCTCGCGCAAAAACCAAATTCCACGGTTTTGAAAGACTCTGGAGCAATAAAAACCAAATTTGTCCTGTGTTGCTGTGATGTCGACATATTAAAGTACAAAAATTAGCGAAAAAAGTTATTAATATAATTGTTTGTTTCGTTCTGTATGATTGTAAGCGAGAACGTTTAAGAATTAAATATTTGAATGCATTTATATGCTATTCAGCAAAATTTCAGTAAAATATGCATATTTATATGCATATATTCTAGATATATGCATACATATATGCATATGTTATATATTATGTTTTTTTGATTGCTTGATACAGAGAAACATGCAGATATGCAAATTTGTGTAAATGTAGTTTAAAAGATATCGCACAGTTGTAGTTTTAACCAAAAAAATGCTTGATAGTTTATTTGAGTGATTTTTGCACAATTTTGTGCAGGTTTAAAGAAAAGGTGCATATATTTATGCAAGTATTTTGTTGTAAATCAGTTCAGTATTATACTATTATTGTAATTATGCAATTCAAATATGTATTTTGTTGTACATTAGTTATATGTATGCAATTATTATTTGTATTGTCTGCATATTCGTATGCAAGTAATAATAACATTTTCATAAAAGTTTTGCCAATTAGAACAACTGCACACCAGGATGTAATAATAACAGTTTAAAAGTAATAATAACATTTTCAAAATAATTGCATACAATGATGCTAATATTTAGAACAACTGCACACCAGGATGTTAAAATTCCAGGTTATTATCTAGAACCAAACTAACTTGAAACCGTACAAAATAAACCTCAGCGAGTCATTATTGCAATTAATAAACAACAGACCATTGTTTGAAATCAAAATACCAGTACGAATATTCAAAAAAAATCATGTAATAAATGCACATAAACATGCAACTGTTATTACTAAATTTATTTGTTTATGCAAGAATTAAAAATTTTCTGAACAAATAATTGCATACTAGTAAACAACAATTCTGATTATCTGCATATAAATATGCAACTATCTGCTGGCATTTGCAAACTTTCAATCAACACTTCAAAATTGAATTCAGAGATTTCGTCATGGCGGTGCAATTTTTTGCATACATGTATGCAAGTTTTGCCAATTGTTGCATACATGTATGCAACTATCTGCTTACGCATGCAAAAAATATGTGCGTGCATACTGAATAATTGCATACAAGTATGCAGGTACTCAGAATAACTGCATACTTGTATACAAGAATACGTTGAAAGTCGTAGGCAAGGAAAAGTCGTGGCAATTTCAACATGAGATTTGCAAAAAAACGCGAGAACAAAGGTATATTTTTTAAGATCTGCATATACGTATACATATATACAGAATATATGCATACATATACGCGACTTTCCTGAATATAACCAAACATATATGCACGAGTTCAAACAATAGTTGCATAAATATATGTTCATATTAACAATATATGCATAATCTTATACACGTATTAAGAATAGAAAATCAAATAAAATGAAAATTAATACATACAACTGTATGATCCACAAAAAACATAAAATTTTATACAAAATTACATTAATTCCATGATCAATGCCTTCTGCACCTACATAAGCTCCACTAATCCTCCATTCACATATCTTCGTCAGTTATAACAATATCTGCATTTTTTTATGCAAATATTAACAATTTATGCATAATCGTATGAAGAAATTCTGTGTGAAGTGAATATATGAAAAACATATACCCCAGTTAGAACAATGTCTGCATTTTTTTATGCAAATATTAACAATTTATGCATAATCGTATACACCTATTCAGAATATAAAAACAATAGTTGCATAAATATATGCTCATATTAATAATATACGCATAATCTTATACACGTATTAAGAATAGAAAATCAAATAAAATGAAAATTAATACAAACAACTGTATGATCCACAAAAAACAAAAAAATTTATACAAAAATTACATTAATTCCATGATCAATGCCTTCTGCACCTACACAAGCTCCACTAATCCTCCATTCACATATCTTCATCAGACACCTATTCAGAATATAAAAACAATAGTTGCATAAATATATGCTCATATTAACAATATATGCATAATCTTATACACGTATTAAGAATAGAAAATCAAATAAAATGAAAATTAATACAAACAACTGTATGATCCACAAAAAACAAAAAAAATTATACAAAAATTACATTAATTCCATGATCAATGCCTTCTGCACCTACACAAGCTCCACTAATCCTCCATTCACATATCTTCATCAGTTATAACAATATCTGCATTTTTTTATGCAAATATTAACAATTTATACATAATCGTATGAAGAAATTCTGTATGAAGTGAATATATGAAAAACCTATACACCAGTTATAACAATATCTGCATTTTTTTATGCAAATATTAACAATTTATGCATAATCGTATACACCTATTCAGAATATAAAAACAATTGCATTCCCAAATTTAACAAATAAAACTGTACGCTCTATAACAAATTTAAAACTTTATACAGTGATTAAATTATCAATCGTCAAGTCTATACAATTAAAGAAGATCAAATTAACCAATTAACAAAGATCGAGCAAAAAAATGATACCCGTAGAAAATAAAAATTATAAATTACCTTGAAGAATAAACATTCATTACAGAAATCAACGATGGATCGAATTAAATCACTGAAATAATTCTGAGCGAATTAGATTTTAGATCGACGGAATGAAAAAAAGCTGAGAAAGATGATGCGCCGCCATTTTTCAGAATTATATGATTGTGGAAAGAACTAAACCCTAATACGTGTTTCGTGTTTTTTTAATTATGACGGTAATTAACGAAAAAGGGCATTAGTGGAAAAAAAATAACCGCTATTTGAAAATAAGGATGAAATTTATATGTTTGAAACGAGGAGGATGTGGGTCTAATTAAGTTTAGTTTTAAGGATGTGAGCCTAATTTTCACTTATTATTTTCTTACCTTAATGTCGGGGTTGATCTAGAACTCACAAATTTAATCTATGGTTGGGGGACAAAGTCTAAACTATTTAAACAAGAGGCCTTCTTTTGGTAAAGCTCTGTCATCATTAGTTGAGCAGTAGGATAAAGACATATGACAGGATTACCCTCTGTCCTCAACAGTTGAGTTGCTATTGCTCTCCCTTAGATCAATTGATGTTACTACACACTGCAATACCCGGGTAATGTGCTATAGGTTGTCCAACGAATAGAAACAACATGACTTGACAACTCGTACTGATTCAAGATGAGTTGACCGCTACTTTAATAAAGCAAAGCAAGAAATCAGGCGACCTGTCGATCTTAGTAAATCTCAGCCTCTACCTTTAAATGCCGCATTTCGAAGACTTAGGCATGTCAAATTATTTATTTGATCTACCTACCACTTTTCAAGTAGTTCACATGTCTGTTTGGGAATACGATGATGAAACAATGGGCGAAATTTACGATCATTATGAAAGAAATAAGCAACCAATCGAGTTTGTGCCCGAAACGCAATTGGATGATCAAGTGGAAGCTGGAGTAGTGGAGTCTGAGCTGTTCAATGCCACGCAACCAAACGTAGTCGTCCCACATATTGGGCCTCTTCAAAAAACCCACAATGCTTGATTAAGGGAAGTAATTGCTCGGGAGAACCCAGATTGGTCAAGCTCTAGCATGACGGGTCGTTCAATACTTTGCTACTGCGAAGTGGAATGTAATGTGGTAGTTTCTAAAAGCAAGAGCAACGCAAGTCGTCAATTTTATGGGCGTAAAGCGTACATTACTGCACTCAACCGACAGTGCATGTTCGCTTGGAAAGGGTCATTGTTGGAGCAAAGGCTGAAATGTTGTATGGGTCCAATGGTTCGGCCCGAAACTAGGATCTTAGTTGCAGCCAAGGCTGAAAAGTTGTATGGGTTCAATGGTTCGGCCCGAAACTTAATTATACGGTACTACGTCTTAATTATATGTATTGTAATCCACGTTAAGTCGTGCTTTATCGTAGTTGTATGGTGGGTCGAACATGCACTGTATCATGTATCTTCTACTTTGTTACATTGAACGAGGTTTGTACGCATGTTAGTAGGTATTATTTATATTTATGAATGCAAATAAGTCAAAAATTAGGGTCGTCCCCATGTAAATTAAGCATTTCAATACATAAAAGAGTTAGAAAATAGGGTCATACTCATTCACTTGAGCATTATTTCTGACAAATGCTTTGAAAATCGCATCACGTAAAGCAAAGTGGAATCAGTTACCTTTCACATCTTGGCAGTACGAAAAGCAGTTTCCCTACACTTTTACGTCAGACGAAATAGTGTTGGGCAGGACGTAAAGCACAGTCGTAACAATGATCGGTTACATCTTTGTTTTATTTATTTATTTGTACTACGCAGCTATATATTTCTGTCAAATTACTCACAAATTTCCTCTCTCAAACAAATTTGTTTCCATTCTTGTACTACCTCCTCCTTTTATCACTCATTCAAAATGCCTTCTTGGCCATCAGATACTGACTCTGATGAATAAGCATACGAACAGATGAAACTTCAGCAGCTCGAAGATGAATTCCAGCTTCTAAACCAAATAAGACCCCGTGATGAAGTTTAGCATGAACAGGGGAGCGTAAATCCTACACATGAAGCTCAAATACCACATGTTCAACAATCGTATGAACAGGCGGTCGCTCAACCACAACAAGAAGTAGAGTTCTATCGAGTACCACCATATGAACATGGAGTTGATTCATATCCAATACGTTTCTACTGCGGTTATGCGGTTGAAATTGTTTTTCGAGCAGCGGGCAACAATATAGGTCGACGCATGCAGAAATGTCCATCCTACCCAAACGGATGTAATTACATGGAATGGATAGACGAACCCTTGTGCCCTATGGGAATAACATATGCAAACGAACTCGAAATAGACATCTTCAAAATGATAATGAACAATTGCGATTGAACATTATGAGACTCCCATAAGATTGAACGCATAACATGTAGTCGGCATCTACGCTTGCTTTGGTGTTTTAATTGGCATCTGCTATCATTAGTTTTTGTACCTTAAATGACCGGTTGTATCTGTATGTTTTATTGTTAGTGTTATCATTATGCAAAATATTAGTTGAATCATTTTGATCATAACAACTTGTTTTCATGCATTCATACATTGTGTATTAACCTTAAAAGTATGCATGTTTGAATAATAACATTTCTGATGTCATTTGAGATAGACAGTCAAGAACAGTCCCAATTATCATTGCTGATAATGTCATTAAGCTGAATATGTGTCCCATCCCATACTCCCCACAATCAACTCACCATGAATGTCAATTGCTTGTTTAGTCATTATTCTTTGCTGCACTGAAAGTCGTTTAATTTGTATTCTACAATGCAATGTTGGATGCAAGATTTTTGAACTTGGATAAATGGAATTGTACCTTAATAAGGAATTTTGTTTTCTTATTCTACGAGCCTATTTAATGGGCTCGTGAGTTCGCAAGCCGATTTTATCGGCGCGCCATGAGAAAATCAGGGCACGCAGATAAAATCGGCGCGCACTGTTGGGCGATGTCAACGATATCTCCCAACATGTTACGGGTCGTAATATTACGACCCGTAACCTTGTTGGAGTTGCTCTAAGAGCAACTCCAACAGCACAACATTCAAGTGCTGAATTCGTAATTTGGGGTTGATTTGGTCCCCAACAAAAGTTCTTTATCGTAATATTCAGCCATATGTTACGAGATTAATTCAGGATCCTGAATTGGGTTCGCGCGCCGACTTTATCGACTCCTCATGTGACGAGCCGATTTTTTCGGCGCGTCACACATTTAGATTTTAAATATTTGTCTTCATGCCCTAGCTTATACTATAATATGACAAAATATAGTAGTTATTATTTTCATACACAATAGTTATGTTTAGAAACACCGAAATAAATTAATTTAGATTCAGAACTTAAAAATAGTTGGTTAAGAACCCGTAGAAATACAGTACAACCAATATGGTAAAATAAAAACCTACAACATCATTACTGCATAAAAGATCCATAAGCTAGGACCATCAAAAAATAAAACATGAGTTCGGACAATCAAGCATGCTTCATAACTAGGTATCGCCATATTGGTTCCATAAATGATCCATAAGATCTTTCTACCGCCGGATATGGAGTTGTGCATCTCTAAACATAACCTGATGGCTCAAATGAATGTTGAAGTCATCTTCTGTTATCAGTGTGTTATGTCGGAATACTTACGATGGTTGCGAAGCACATTCATATTCGATGTGGCATTGCCCTTCATCTATATCTCTTTCGTCTTATATAATCATGTTATGTAGAACGATGCAGGCAAACATGATTATAGACATCTTTTTCCGAGACCAAAGCCAACATGGATTACTTATGATTGCAAATCTAGATTGTAAAACACCAAAAGCACGTTCTACATCTTTCCTTTGTCCCTCTTGCATTGCCGCGAATTTGACTTGTTTAGGAGTCAATGGATTTGGACATGTTTTAACAATGGTGCTCCATTTTGGGTAAATGCCGTCACCTAGGTAATAGCCATGGTCGCAAGTATTTACGCCTTGGGTAAATGTTAAAGGAGGTACCTGGCCTTGAGCAAGATCATTGAACAGATGGGATCTTTCTATAACATTTAAGTCATTGATCAAACCGGGGATTCCAAAGAAAGTGTGACATATCCACAGATCGTACGATGTCGCAGCTTCCAAAATGATGGTTGGTCGCCTTTCCTTCCCGTTGTACGCACTTTGTAATCCCTTAGGGCAGTTCTTCCATTCCCAGTGTGTACAGTCCAGACTCCCTAACATTCCCGGCCATCCCCTGCTTTCGTGCATCTCTCTGATTCGCACTTCATCTGCTTCGTTCGGAGACCTTAAGTATTCTTCTCCGTAGACGTCCACCACATCCTGACATAATTTTTCAAGTGTGTCAAGTGTTGTGTCTCTGCTATTCGGTATGCATCATCCAAAGCATCAGCATGAGTGCCATAAGCTAACATTCGCATAATGGCCGTCATTTTCTAAAAACCGGACAATCGATGCGTGTTCGATGCATTTTGTTTGTACTTAAAGTAATCATTGTTACCTTGAATACCCGCTAATATATGAAGAAATAGATTTCTCCACATCCTGAATCTTCTATGAAACATATCAGGCCCATAAGTGCGGTTGTCATTGAAGTAATCTTGCATCAGAGACTTATGGTATTTACCATGATTTCGGTATATAAATCTCCTTCCAGGAACCGACCCTCCTCGACTTGTGGATGATGAGCCGTAGGCTTCATGGTATAAGTCTCGTATTTCCTGTATTTCTTCCTCTTCCTCTTCAAGGATTTCCTCTTTTTCCGAATCGCTGTTAAAAGCCATGATGCATGTCATAAAATTGGAATCCATTTCTGTTTTTGAATGTGTTTGGATATGAGATATGGTTGTGACATTGGTGTTGTATAAAGGTATGAGTTCTTGGTCAATGGGTAGCTTTATTGGGTTGGGTGTGCTCATTTACTGGACATAGCGCCCCTTTATTGGATAGAGCGCCCATTTACTGGACAGGGCGCCCCTTTATTAGACACGGCGCCCCTTTATTGGACAGAGTGCCCCTTCATTGGACAGAGCACCCCTTTATTGGGCAGAGCGCCCCTTTATTGGGCAGAGCGCCCCTTTATTGGGCAGAGCGCCCCTTTACTGGACAGAGCGCCCCTTTATTGGGCATAGTGCCACCTTATTGGTACGAGTGCTCCAATATCGGTACATGTCTTGGTGTAGTGCATAGTGTGTAGGGTCGTCCACGTAATTGCTGCTTAGGAATTTATGTGTGCAGGGTCATCCACGTTATGTAACCATGGAATTTAATAAGTAGGGTCATCCATGTTATATTTTTTGAGAACTAAATTAGCTTTGAACGTTTCTCTATCACAGCTACAGCGGGCAGTCATTAGTGCATAGTGTAGATTCTCTTTCATGACATTAACAATGTCCAATGCCAGTGTATAGTGTAGATTCTCTATCATGGCTACAATGGACAGTGACCAGTGCATAGTGAAGATTCTCTATCACGAACATTCTGAGCATTGTACTATGCGTAATATTTGTATTATTAAAGCGCATATCCATACGTATCCCAGTTTATAGTAATGAACGCAACAATAAGATAGTTTCCACATAAACATATGAACTACAATATTACAACATTAAGAAATGTCAAACTACAATCGTACAAATCACATCAACTGAACACATAAACATCAAGTTCAAAGTAAAATAAAACACAATAAGATAGCTTCCACATAGGCCTACCATGGACGGGGGAAAAATCCAGCTCTGGCTGCATCAACAACATTCTTGTTCAAGCGTCTAATTTCAGCTTGCGTTTCCAGTGCATGTTGAACGCCAAGTTCGCACATCGGAGGGTCAATCCATTCCTTAAAGTAACAACAATCAATTAAATCGGGGAAAAACTTGTGGTTCTCGTAGGCTTCACAACCGAAAAATCGACGACCATCATTTTTTTCGGTTTTCGAAACAACGACCATCGATTCTTCTCCACAACAGCATAAAGGGTTTAGCCCACCCAAACACAGTGGCTCGACAACGCGCCCTTCAACTACTTTTTTTTCCAGGTCGATGATTTGATACCGTCTCATCGTCATTTCCCAAGTTGGCCAAGGTAGAGCCTACACTTTCTTTTCCCTATTTCGCATACACCAATAAGGCTACTGTACCTTTTTCTTTTCAAGTGGAATGTTGGAATGGGAAAAGAGGAAGGAGTAGGAGGCTGGAAGAAAAGAAATTGCGAATGAGGGTTTAGCCTGCTTCGGAGAAGCCACTATATATAGCGAAAAACAAGGTCGTCCCTATCGATATAAAGCCAATAGAGTGTACATCGTGTCGTGAGTCGCTTTATTTTATTTAAATAAAGGTTGTAATTTATAAAGGACATCCACAACAACTATTTGAAATTTTGATTTGGACATAAAAAAAACCTACAATATGAAAACTCAAATTTTCTCTTCCACTAGAAAAATACTATCAATTTGATTCGAACGTTATTTATTTCGGAGAAATCCGAGTTTAATTGAATCCAACCAATTAAAGTTCAAAACGTTATATTACGAACTATCGCGCCGCTGCAGTTCATTTTATAATTTAATTATAAATAAAATGATTCAAACTTCGTTTTATAATTAAACGTTTCAAACATCGTTTAACATTACACATAACATCATAAAATATAGATAATAAAGGTTCCAATACACAGAACATCATAAAATATAGTTGTCGACAGTAATAAACATAAAATGTAGATAGTATAGTACAACATGCATCAACGTGACATACACATATAGATAATAAAGGTTCTAGCATACAGAGCATCATAAAATATAGATAATAAAGGTTCCAGTACATAGTACAACATGCATCAACATGAATACACATATATACGTCAAGAAAGAATAACGAAAAGTCCACTACATCGGGCCGTACACATATATACATCATGATAAAAAAAATATCATCAGCACAACCCATAAGAAAGTCAATCTAAATCTGTAGCATCATCGTCATGATCATGCTCAGACTCCTCACCATCCTCCTCCATGTCATCCCCGCTACCATCAGTGTCATAATAAGGAAAATCCTCATCGTCACTACCTATTCCTCCACCCCCACCACTCCTCCATCACCACCTAATCCTCCATCCCCTCCCACTCCTCCACCACCACTAACACCTCCATCACCACCTAATACACCACCACTTCCAGATCCTCCAGTAGCACCTGGACCTCTTGATATACACGTAAATGTGTATATTTTATCCGCTTATTTATCTAGTTTTCTATTTAAAATAATTAATATTGTGTATTTATAGATGTGTTTTCAGATTGTTGATAAAAAGCATGATTTAGAGCATTTGATGAATAAAGCATGAAGAATTTGCTTAAAAAGAGTGAAGTTTGAAATTACTAAAGCTTGAAGAGTGTAAAGCTTGAAGAACGGTTGCAAATAGAGTTCAGTTAAGAAGATTTGGCTCAATGAATACTCATGATGCGTTCACATTAGCTCATTTGCAAGGCCTCTTACTCATGATGCGTTCACATTAGCTCATTTGCAAGGCCACTCACTCTACAGCTGCGTTCACACTGGCTTATGTGTTATTTGGGCTAATTCTTTAGTCCCACATTGTGTGATTAGCTAGTTAGTCTTTGTCATATCAACTATAAATACCTTGTATCTCATTCATGTAAAGACACACTTAGTTTTATTCTGTAATCTTTCTCTTGGAATAAAACTCTTCTTCCTCTGTTCTATTTAGTTTTAGTTTTATTTATGTTCATGTTATTTAATCTCTGTTTTTCCTCTTCTTTAGCTATGTCTAGCTAATCCCCTTTGATTAGGGGGTGATGACGCTAATAGATATGATTCAACATGAATCACATAGCCAATAGATGGGGACTTTATATATGTAGATCTAGATCTGAATCAAGGGTTAGATCTGAACCTTCATATTATGTGTCGTTTAAGAGCTATGCTCCTTCACAGGGTATATTCGTGTTCGATCTAACAATTATCAGATTTAGATCTAATTTTAGGTTTTTAGAAATTAATTTGTGAATCTGTCCTGATAGTCTATGGTTGTTTACGAGCTTAGCTCCTGCATAGGCTATGCTTGTCGTTGTTTACTTATTTGTTTCTAAAAATCTATTTATCGTTGATTCGTGTTTGTGACAGAAACATGAATTAGATCTATATTTATTTGTTGGCTATTGATGAGTGTGAATCTAATCTATGTCATTATCCCCTAATTGCTTTCTCTTATTAGATAAATTTCTCTTTTTTATTTAATTGCTCTTATTTTCTGTGTTTTCAATCAATCAAAATTCTGGAATAACTTGATTGGATTTATTAATTAAAATATTTTTGGTCCCAGAGTTCGACACTCTCTACAACAATCCTTGTTGTTTAGGAAAACCGAACGGATTTTACAGTTGTTTACAATTGTATAATTTGTTCGCAAACAAATTTTGGCGCCGTTGCCGGGGACCAAAATAATTTTTGTTTTTAAATCCTTCGGGTTATAATTTTCTTTTTCTTAATATAAAAAAAACCACAAAAAAATATTTTTATTTTATTTTGTTCCCTTTTGTTTTCTAGCATAGATAAAAAAAAATCTTGTTGGTTAATTTGGTATTTGATTTGTGATACCGTATATCTACCAAATAAGAGAAAAAAATTCTTGCCTTTTGTTTTGTTTCCTTTCTTTGTTGCTTTTCTTCTTTCTTGACATCTCTCCATAAATTTTTTCCTTTTTACAATTTTTATAAATTAAAAAAAAAATCTTTTTGTGATTTTCTTTCCTTCTCTTCTATTTCTCTTCCTCCTTGCAATTGTTTCACAAATTGATTTCTATCCAAGTTTCTAAAAAATAAAATTTTGCCAATTTTTCTAATTAATGTCCATTCAATTTCTTTCCATCTATTTCTATCCTAATCTTTCATTTACTTCTTTCCGATTTTTCTTCTACACAATCTCTTCTCTCTCTTCTATTTTGACAACAATAAAAAAAATAATTGCATTTTTTTATTTATATCTTTCCACTTTTATTTGCATCTTGCTTCCAACTTTCAACATTTCCATATAAAAAATTTCAACTTTTCTAACAATTCCTTTCTTTTAATTCTTTTCTTTTTCTTTCAAATTTCTTTCCACCTTTCCACACCTCTACTTTTACAACAATTCTAATTAAAAAAAAACTTGCAAATTTAGTTTGATCTCTTTCCTTTTCTACTTTCTTTTCTATTCATTACCATTCTTTCTTCATTTATTTCCTTCCCTTTCTTTCATTAATTTCGTTCCAACTTTTTCCAATTTCTTTCCCCTCTTTTCCATTATTTCTTTCCAAATTTCTACGATCTCTTTCTATTTTTCAGCAATTCTCTAAAAAAGAAAAAAATTGCTTTTATTACAATTCCTTTCCTTTCTTTTCTTTAATTTCTTTCCAAACTTCTCTACTTTCCAATATTCCTTGTATAAATACATTCCTTTTCCCGAAAAAAAAAAAAAAACTTTTTCAATTCTTTCCAATTTTCTTTCTTCTGTTCTACATATACCCCATCCTCTTCCTTTGTTTTTTCTTCTTCTCATAGTTTATAGTTCTCTCTGTTCCCTTTAAAAAAAAAATCCTTTTCTCTTCTTTGAATTTTGTAAGTTGGTTCTAGCTTTCTTTTCCCAAATCCTTTTTTTTAAAAAAAAAATTGTTTTCTTTGTTTGTTATATATTTTCTTGTGTTTCTTAAAAAAAAAAGGAAGAAAGAGATTTCATCTCTTTGTTTAATTTTTTTATTAGCCTTAGTTTTCTTTTGTTTTTGTTTTAGTGTCATTTTAGTTTTCCTTTCAAAAAAAAAAAGTCAAAAGAGAGAGAGAGAACTCAAACAAAGGCCAAAGCAGAAAGAATTCAAGGCTCAAGCAAACAAATCAAGGAATCAAAGTAAAGCAAAGAAATCAATTCAAAGGCCAACGAGAAGTGAAGAGTTCAGCCAAGTGATTTGCAAACATATTTGATTGGAGCGGTTGCACACCAAGTGGAGTGTGAACGCGCTAGCGCTACTCAACTGCACTGGACGGACTGCCGATCAAGGTGAGATTTTTCTAAACTCTACAGGGACTGCTGCTGCAAATAAAAAAAATAGACATTGCTTGTAAAAATCTTCTGTAGGGGCAGCGACTTGCTTGTACAATCTTTTAATTTCTGCAATTCTTATTTCTGCATCTGTGTTCATTCTATTAAGGGCAATACCCCAATTCACATAAGGTGAGGGATTTCATCACCCTTTCCTTAGCCCACAAACTGCATTCATCATAGAATCTGACTAATAATAACGGTTAGACATTGGACTTAAGGGAGTCACGGGCTCATCTAGGGCTTAATTGTATTTTGACAGTTGATTCATTTGGAACGAATTATTTCTTGGTGTCTAGACTACGGCAGAGAAATAACCGTTTATAAATATTACGGTGATTCGTAAATATTATATCGGTTATTACTCTGAAGGTACTTAAACCTTCGGCTGCATTGCTAGGGTGATTCCTGGTGCACCGATAACTCCTGTCCGTTAACTGGCTGAGAAATCTTTTGTTTTAAGTAATCAAACGTGTCATTATATAATTTTGAGTTAGGAGCCATTAAGGACAGAAAATTTCATTGTAGCCAAATTCTGTGTATCTGATTGGTTTGCGAATTGCAATAAAAGAAAATTCAAAACTCCTCAAAAACAAATAAAAATTTAAAAAACAAAAACAAATAAAAAAAATTACAATTTTTTTCTCTTTTTTTTTAACCTCGCTAGTTTTGTAGGTCGTATTTTTTCCAAGAAAACTCCCAGTTTCAAAACCTTTTTCCTTTTCACCTCTTTTTGAACTTCTCCATTGTCTAAATTTCCTTGACAAACTCTCTTTTTCTTCTTTCTAGTGCATGCAAACTTGGACCCGTGACCAAGAATATCGTCGTTTAGTTAGAATCGAACCACCTTCTCTTTCCTCAAAAACCAATTTTCCCGAACAACCTTTAGAAATGGGTAACGAACCCGCACCTCGTACCCTGATGGACAGAATCCTTCCTGATAGAGTTTCTGTCCCTTCTTGCATTCAATTACCCAATCCTGTGGGTAATTACTTTGAAATCCGATCAAGTCAGATAAATATCCTTCCCAAATTTGGAAATTTTTCTCATGATGAACCATATAGTTTCTTAACGAAATTTGAATATGCTTGTGCAACCTTTAAATTACAATAGTTATGTGAGAATGGTATTAAACTTCGTTTGATTCCATTCGCACTAACTGACTCCATAGAAAAATGGTTTCGCAGCTTTCCCCCAAATTCGATTAAAAAATGGGATGAATTTACAGCAGTTTTCCTTAAAAAATTCTACCCCCCAGAAAAAACAGCTAGAGTCAGAAATGAAATCACCAATTTCCACCAAAAAGGTGGTGAATCTTTTTGGCAATACTTCGAAAAATTTAAAGAACTGCTGTTAAGTTGTCCCCATCATGGTTATGAAACATGGTCGCTATGTCAAACTGTATATGATGGACTTGATAATAGTACTAGGGGCAATTTTCTAAAACAGACTGACGTAGAAGCTTGGGAATTTCTGGACGAGTTAGCGGAAAAATCGAAACAATGGGAACGAACCAATGAAAAATCTCTCTATTCGCGATCCAGTAGTAATTCTGTTGAATCCTCTTCTTCTTCTTCTAATACTCTTGTTGATGCCATACTGAACGTTGTTAGAACACACACTCAGTCTAATAACGCTTCCCAAGCCATGTGTCACATCTGTCTTGACTCCAATCACATGGTTGATGACTGTCCCCAGTCCCTTGAGCAAGTAAACGCTTTCAATAGACCTAACAGCCACCCAAATCTTTCTTGTGGTCCAAATAACCCCCTGATGAACAGACCTTTGAATTGTGCATTTCCAAACAATGCTGTGAACCCTCCTCTTAGGCAAAATCAGTACACTTTGAACCAGGCTCCTTTCCACAATCAAACGGTTGCACCCCAATATGAAAAACGCCTTTCTACGATTGAGGGGAATTTATCTGAGGTGAGCAACCTATTAGCGCAAATGACTAAGCAAACTGTTGAAAATCAAAACAAGCTAGACAACTCCTTGCAATCATATATGCAAAACACGAATCAACAAATGAGTGAACTCCAAAAACAAATGTCTCAGCTTAACGCTAGATTAAGTGAACGGGAAAAGGGTACTTTTCCAAGTCAACCCATTCAAAACCCTAGAGGACAAAATTCAAACCCCAACCAAATTCACATCATTCAGGATTCAAACGTTAGTCAATTGAATGCTGTCACGACTCTTAGATCCGGCAAAAAGATTGACAACCATGTGGTCAACCCGAATGCTTTACCGGACGATCTTCCAAACCCTATCGAAAATTCGACCAACTCAGATCAAAACATTAAGCCAATTTATGACAAGGACCATCCTCAAACTCAAGTAGCGCAACCTACTGAGTTGTCTGCTCCATTTCCTCATAGACTCCGACCTAGGAAAAGGACGGATCAGCTAGAAAAGACGCTTGAAATATTTAAGCAAGTTAAAGTGAACATTCCTCTTTTAGATATTATACAGCAAGTTCCACAGTACGCGAAATTTCTAAAAGATTTGTGCACTCAAAAACGTCATACACAAGTACCTAAGAAAGTGTTTCTAGCAGCAACTCTAAGCGAAGTCTTGTCCCAATCAATGCCAGTGAAATACAAAGATCCTGGCTGCCCCACAATATCATGTACTATTGGGGACAAGAAAATCGATAGATGCCTGCTAGACTTAGGTGCTAGTGTTAACTTGCTTCCATATTCCGTCTATCGCCAATTAGGGCTAGGAGAACTGAAACCCACCAAGGTTACCCTTCAACTTGCTGACCGGTCAATTAAGAAACCTGTGGGCGAAATCGAGGTTGTGTTGATCAAAATAGGCGAATTCATCTTTCCAGTTGATTTCATTGTCCTAGAAACTCAACAGGTAAGCAATCCTGCAAACCAGATCCCTTTGATTTTAGGACGACCCTTCTTAGCAACCTCTAATGCTCTCATCAACTGTAGAAATGGGTCTATGAAACTTTCTTTCGGTAACATGACCGTCGAGCTAAACATCTTTAGAACCGAAAACTCTCCTAACTCGTATGTGGATCAATTTTCTGAAATCCATGCGGTCCATGATAATGAATCTGAGCTCGACCATCTGAGCAACGAAATGGAATCAAATTATGAAACATTATTTCAAGATATTCCCGAAAATGTCTCTGATTCAATTTCTGTTGAGCCGCTCACAATTGAGCCTATTCCTCAACCAATTTCTTCGGTTGAGTCGTCCCCAAAATCTAAACTCAAAGTGCTGCCCAATCATCTTAAGTACGCTTACTTAGGAGACAATGAAACTTTTCCTGTCATCATCGCTTCTGACCTTACTTTAGAGCAGGAACAATTGCTCCTTCCCATCCTTAAGAAAAATAAGGAAGCACTTGGTTGGTCCATGGCTGATATTAAGGGGATTAGTCCTTCGATTGTCCAACATCGAATCCACCTTATAGATGATGCCAAACCCACTCGGGATCCCCAGCGTCGACTAAACCCTATCATGAAAGAAGCAGTTCGTGTTGAAATCCTTAAATGTCTGGACAATGGAATCATCTACCCTATTTCTGATAGTCAATGGGTTAGTCTGATTCATGTCGTACCTAAGAAATCAGGGATTACCGTGATCCAAAATGAAGCTAACGAGCTTATCCCAACCCGCACCCAGACCGGTTGGCGTGTTTGCATTGACTATAGGAAACTTAACGCTGCAACACGTAAGGATCATTTCCCTCTGCCATTTATCGATCAAATGTTAGAACGGCTAGCCGGTCATGAGTACTATTGTTTCCTTGACGGGTACTCGGGCTATAATCAAATCCCTATCGCTCCTGAGGACCAAGAGAAAACCACTTTCACTTGTCCATTTGGTACATTTGCGTACCGACGTATGCCTTTTGGTCTCTGTAATGCACCTGCAACCTTTCAGAGGTGCATGATTAGCATTTTTTCTGATATGATCGAGCGATTTTTGGAAGTATTCATGGATGATTTTTCCATCTTCGGGGATTCGTACACTGAGTGTTTACATCACCTGGATCTTGTTCTTAACCGTTGCAAAGATAAACACTTAACGCTTAATTGGGAAACGTGTTACTTCATGGTCAAACATGGCATTGTTTTAGGACATGTCATCTCTAACAAAGGAATTGAAGTAGACAAAGCCAAAATTGAGGTTATCTCGAATCTTCCCATTCCCAAATCCGTTAAGGACATCCGATCCTTTTTAGGTCATGCTGGTTTTTACCGTCGCTTTATAAAAGATTTCAGAAAAATCACTCGACCTTTGACCAATCTTCTTGGTAAGGATGTTCCTTTCGACTTCAATTCTGATTGCATTTCATCTTTTAAGCATCTTAAAAATGAACTTGTCTCGGCTCCGATCATCTGCTCTCCCAACTGGAAGCTGCCTTTTGAAATCATGTGTGATGCCTCGAATTTCGCTGTTGGCGCTGTCCTAGGACAGCGCATCGATAAGATTCTTCACGTCATTTACTATGCGAGTAAGACTTTGAACGATGCCTAAATCAATTATACGACCACTGAAAAAGAACTTTTGGCAGTTGTTTTTGCTCTAGAAAAATTCAGGCCTTATCTAGTTGGCTCATACATCACGGTTTATACCGATCATTCTGCACTTAGGTATCTTTTCTCTAAAAAGGATGCTAAGGCTCGTCTCATTCGTTGGATCCTTCTACTTCAAGAATTTGACCTTACCATTAAGGACAAAAAGGGATCTGACAATGTTATTGCAGACCACTTGTCTCGTCTTCCAATTGCCCCGTCTTCTCCTCTTCCGATCAACGAGAATTTCCCTGATGAACAACTATTTTCTCTATCCACTGATCCTTGGTTTGCTGACATTGTCAACTACTTAGTCACCAAGCAGACCCCTTCTTTTTGGTCTAAGCAGGATAAACACAAATTCTTTTCCCAAGTGAAACATTTTTATTGGGACGACCCCTATCTTTTCAAGTATTGTCCCGACCAAATCATTCGAAGGTGTGTTCCCGACACTGAAACTCACAGTGTCCTCTCTTTCTGTCATGACCAAGCCTGTGGTGGTCACTTCGGTCCCAAAAAGACAGCTGAAAAGGTTCTCCAATCGGGTTTCTACTGGCCCAACCTTTTCAAAGACGCATACGAATTTTGCAAAACTTGTGATCGATGTCAATTCTTAGGGAAAATTTCTAAACGGAATATGATGCCTTTAAACCTCATTCTAGAGGTCGAAATTTTTGATGTGTGGGGTATAGACTTCATGGGACCCTTCCCTAATTCTTTTGGGAACCTGTACATCCTCTTAGCTGTCGATTATGTTTCCAAATGGGTCGAAACTGTTCCATGCAAAACAAACGATAACAAGGTTGTTGTGCGCTTCTTGAAAGAAAATATCATCTCTAGGTTTGGCACACCTCGCACAATAATCAGTGATAATGGAACACACTTCTGTAATCGTTCTTTTGAAGCTCTCATGAGAAAGTATTCGATAACCCACAAGTTATCCACTCCGTACCATCCTCAAACTTGTGGGCAGGTTGAAGTATCGAATAGGCAGATTAAACAAATCCTTGAGAAAACTGTGAATCGAAATCGTAAAGATTGGTCTCAAAAATTAACCGACGCTCTTTGGGCTTACCGCACTGCTTTCAAAACAAACTTGGGTATGTCCCCTTATCGGTTGATTTTTGGTAAGACATGTCACTTGCCAGTTGAACTGGAACATAGGGCGTTATGGGCAATAAAAACTTTGAATCTTGATTTAGTGCAAGCAGGTGAACATAGGAAACTTCAACTTAATGAACTTGATGAAATTCGAAATGATGCCTATGAAAATGAACGAATTTACAAGGACAGAACAAAAGTTTTTCATGATAAATCAATTTTACGTAAAACTTTCATGCCAGGTCAAAAAGTTCTGTTGTATGACTCAAAACTGCATTTATTTCCGGGTAAGTTAAAATCTAGATGGACAGGACCTTACACTGTGCGGACTGTTTTTCCGTATGGTGCAGTTGAAATTGAGAATCCAACCGATGGATCGTCCTATAAGGTCAATGGTCAACGCCTTAACCCTTACTTGGAACCAATACCCAACCAAGAGGAAGAGCTCATGTTCCTCCATGAGCCACATTACATTCGGTAAGACGCACTAACCCTCTTTTGTACATATGTAAATATTCTCTTAATTGTTTTTCCCTTTCACTAAGATATGTCTGATTAACGACTGTGAGGACACAGTCACACTCAAGTGTGGGGGGAATTTACATTACATCAGCAATCAAATTTTATGAACTAGGTCATTCATTGAACAAGGATTAACTTAAATTCATAAATAACACCTTGGTTCTTATTTGATAAGTTGAATTTTTGGGTGATGGGAATGAACATTATTTATTCATTGAAGTGTAATGTGTCTTTTTAAGATGCTAGCTTGAGACTGTGTAGACGTTAGTCGTGTTCTGGAGTAAGCGTGTCAACCCTTGTTATACGTGTTAGAATGTGCAAGTAAAAATAATCAAAAAAAAATAAAAAATCAAGAAATAAAAATGATTTTGCACCTACATTTGTTGGATTTTCTGAGTTCGTTTTCATGCATAATATTTTCTTTTCCACTCAAATTTTCAAAATCGTAAGTTCTAAAATCCACTTGGCCCAATTAAGGAGAAATGACTCATTGTAGCGTTCTTCTTCGATACCCCACATTATTCAAACCCAAGTTTTAGTCGAATTACATCCATGTTTCGACAAGTTTTTCTTATATTGGTATACTTAAGAACCTTGTACTGATTTATTTTCAAAGGTTCAGAAACGTCACTTTTTATACCAATATTACACTACCCACTCCGTACTTGTTTTAAGGTAGGATAACCATATACCACATCTTATTTTATATGAGTTATTTATCTTATGAAACTTTGTTTATCATTCGTTTCAGCTTTTTGTATAACATCAATCCAGACTTTGTGTTGAATTAAGGTTATAGAAGTAGAGTAATTAGGGCACAAAACTTTCCTTTCATGAAGTGTTGGTTTAGTAGAGGAGGAATCAAATGAAATAATGTACGGTATCATTCCATTCCATCTCCACTCATCATTCATCATGCAAAAAAAGAAAAAGAAAAAAAAAGTAGGAAAGAAAGAAAAAAAAAAGAGAAAAAAAATGTAACAAAGAGAGAGTCTCTCTGAATAAAATAGTCATTCATCATTCTTGACTATAAAAGCATTCAATTCCATTCCATCCACATCCATTCTACTATACTTGGAAGTGAGGATTGTAGTAGACGAGATGAAAGGAAATAAAAATGTTCATATGTGCCTTAGTATTACTTTATCTTTTGTAATTTGAAGTTCAACTAATACACTTGCCCTCTTATCTAGAATATTTTTAGAACTTACAAAATTTTCCTTCATCTATGCATAACTCATATCCAATATATTACAGTTACATTGGTGCAAAATCATTCAAAAAAAAAAGGGAATAAAGAATAAAGAAATGATTGGGTGCACATTATTGATGTGTAGAACTTTGGTTGACACCACGCTCTTAACCTTCAAGACAATTACAGTGTTATCAAAGAATTACGATTCAGCTTGAAATTTTTTATTCATTTTTGCACTAATTATGGGATAGACAATTTGGGGCTAAACCGTTATTATTGAAGTTAGGTGAAATCCTTGGAATATGAAAGACCTTAAATATATTGTTTGATTAATCCGCGTACACAAGACGCTTTGGATTTTGTGGGTTGTATCCGCTGAAAACCCTCACGAGACAACACTCGTCCAACTAGGGACACCTAGGGGTTTAACGGCTTGTTGCATACGCTAAATGCAATCGTGTTTCCTACGAAAGTGTGACATATCTTAGTTTAGTTTATTCGAGGACGAATAAAAAGATAAGTGTGGGGGTATTTGATATACACGTAAATGTGTATATTTTATCCGCTTATTTATCTAGTTTTCTATTTAAAATAATTAATATTGTGTATTTATAGCTGTGTTTTCAGATTGTTGATAAAAAGCCTGATTTAGAGCATTTGATGAATAAAGCATAAAGAATTTGCTTAAAAAGAGTGAAGTTTGAAATTACTAAAGCTTGAAGAGTGTAAAGCTTGAAGAACGGTTGCAAATAGAGTTCAGTTAAGAAGATTTAGCTCAATGAATACTCATGACGCGTTCACATTAGCTCATTTGCAAGGCCTCTTACTCATGATGCGTTCACATTAGCTCATTTGCAAGGCCACTCACTCTACAGCTGCGTTCACACTGGCTTATCTGTTATTTGGGCTAATTCTTTAGTCCCACATTGTGTGATTAGCTAGTTAGTCTTTGTCATATCAGCTATAAATACCTTGTATCTCATTCATGTAAAGACACACTTAGTTTTATTCTGTAATCTTTCTCTTGGAATAAAACTCTTCTTCCTCTGTTCTATTTAGTTTTAGTTTTATTTATGTTCATGTTATTTAATCTCTATTTTTCCTCTTCTTTAGCTATGTCTAGCTAATCCCCTTTGATTAGGGGGTGATGACGCTAATAGATATGATTCAACATGAATCACATAGCCAATAGATGAGGACTGATAGTCTATGGTTGTTTACGAGCTCAGCTCCTGCATAGGCTATGCTTGTCGTTGTTTACTTATTTGTTTCTAAAAATCTATTTATCGTTGATTCGTGTTTGTGACAGAAATATGAATTAGATCTATATTTATTTGTTGGCTATTGATGAGTGTGAATCTAATCTATGTCATTATCCCCTAATTGCTTTCTCTTATTAGATAAATCTCTTTTTTTTATTTAATTGCTGTTATTTTCTGTGTTTTCAATCAATCAAAATTCTGGAATAACTTGATTGGATTTATTAATTAAAATATTTTTGGTCCCAGAGTTCGACACCCTCTACAACAATCCTTGTTGTTTAGGAAAACCGAACGGATTTTACAGTTGTTTACAATTGTAGCATCATCGTCATGATCATGCTCAGACTCCTCACCATCCTCCTCCATGTCATCCCCGCTACCATCAGTGTCATAATAAGGAAAATCCTCATCGTCACTACCTATTCCTCCACCCCCACCACTCCTCCATCACCACCTAATCCTCCATCCCCTCCCACTCCTCCACCACCACTAACACCTCCATCACCACCTAATCCACTACCCCTTCCCGATCCTCCACTAGCACCTGGACCTCTACCAGCACATGACCCTACAGCCGTACCTGAACTTGCAGTATCACCAACCCCTACTGCCGCTAGTCTGGCCTGTAACTCCTCGATCTGCTCCTGCAATCCTTGCACTATCGCCTGGTGCTTATGGTATAAGGATCGATCATGTAGCAGGGCCATCTCCTGAATAGCGACAATATGTATCCTATGCTGATCTAGCCGGGGTGCATACTGCAAATATAGAACATATATTTTCAGTTTCTAAAACTTAGAAAATACAAGGCAATAAATCCACAAATAAGAAGAATACCTCATGTGCCGGATATAATCCAGCAGTAGGGACACCGTGTACCATGTGAGCAGGTGGGTAGATAATAGGTAGGGACAGCTGTGCACCGCTGAGATCAAATGTCTGAAATGTATCGGCCAAAGCAAAATCCATAAGCTGGCCGGAGATCTGTGTAGGGATCGGGTCAAAGTTGAACGGTGGAGGATGAACTCTACCTATGACCAATCAAGGACCAATGTGATCAGAGTTCACACCCCGCATGTAATCCGGCAACAAGTAACGCCTAGGAGCTACCCGAACCCAATAAGTGTCAAAGTCTGTGTCGGGTATGTAAAACTCGGTCATATCAACCCATCCTCCCTGTCTCATACCCTGAATGTACTGTCTGCCTATAGAACAACGATACCTGAACATATCATTGGAAAGAGGTGGATCTCCGGGTACGCGTCTGGCCAGGGCCCTGATAATAACAACAACTGCCCAAGTACCAAATAGGAAGGTGGGTCGGTGGGAGCAAGTGGACACGACGAACAGATAAACGACATGCAATGACGAACGGGTGGTCATTAGGAAGCGGGCCATTTGCTGAAAGTAACATCCTTTATGTGTTCCAAGGTGCTCGTAATATGTTGCCCCTCTCCCTCATATCTAACCGAGTACGAGCCTCCATCAAATCGTGTCTCACACCAGAAAAAGCATGCCGGACTAGGCGACTACTCTCCCATCTATGCATACGTGGGAAAAAGGACTCGGCAGTATGACTGGCGGTGGGCAACATGCGTGGATGCATGTTAGCCGTGTACTCATAGTACCAGCACTGCAACATGTACTAAAATCCAAACATCTGCGCAACCGCTTAAAGCGTAAGAGTCAAGAGGGGAATATAGATAACCCAAAATAGCACTACCCTAATCAATCATATGCAGCTGATCTAAATAGACTAATGCCGCTAGATAATCCAATCTAATCGTACTCCGTTGGTTCGAAAAGAATGTCGAACCAAGGAGATATAAAATGGTCACCCGATATACTATGTCATGGAAATCCACTGCATCGAGATGCGCTGTAATGTACTCAAGTAAATAGTTGACTGAAACGACACCACTGAAGATATGAGCCACAGAAAAATCTGGCAAATACTGCAGGTACAACTCGGGTGACTCATATGAGGTATCGAATGGGCAGGAGACTCTGTCGGGGCGGCCAATCTCAATCCCATTAAGCATGTAAAAATCTACTGGGGTGATACCCAGCTCAAAATCGGGGAAGTGAAATGTGTGTGTCGTAGGCTACCATCTCTCTGCTAAGGCCTCTACTAAATGTCGATCGAAGGACTACAGAGGTATAATCCGTAAAAATAGTCCGAACGAACTAACAAGTAGCCTCTCTCGAATATGTAATGGTACAATATCAAGGGCATGTGTGCTAAACTTTGCCCAACTACCGTGAAGGTAGATGTAAGTTCCCTAAATGTTACAATTATAACAGTTCAATACCTATATAATCTACAGTTTATACTACTAAAAATTATAAATGAACTAACATATAACTATAAAACCGACTGGTCAAGCTCTCTACGTAAATGAACTAAATTATAACATAATATAGTAAACTATTCACCCGTACAGTAACTGTAAATGTTAAAATCATAACAGTTCAGTATCTGTATAATCAACAGTTTATACTACTAAAAATTATAATGTAAATTTATTAAACTATAACTATAAAACCAACAGATCAAGCTCTCTA
Organism: Allium sativum; assembly: GCA_030737875.1. Lineage (NCBI taxonomy): Eukaryota > Viridiplantae > Streptophyta > Magnoliopsida > Asparagales > Amaryllidaceae > Allium > Allium sativum. The sequence goes on from CM060922.1 coordinate 1,045,015,221, forward strand.
TAACTATAACTAAAAACTAAAACTATAACTATTACACTATTCAGTATTTCAATAATTATAAATGATAAAATTAGAATTTATACCGGAACGTTGTCGAGCGCGGTAAACGAGCGGTGCGTTTACCCCTCTAGAAACTCATGAAGGATACGCAAGCCTTCAATCGTCGTCCCTGCTGGTGGAGGAAGGTGCGCTGGACCAGCTGCGTCGTCCTGCTGAGCTGGAACTGTATGTCTCGCCAACTTCGTTACGCATGGCGGCATTCCGACGTCCAGATCAATTAAAAAATTAAAAAATTAAAAATGAGGAAAAAGGGGGAAATATACAAACCAAGCCCCCCCCCACGTGTGCGCCGTACTTATAAGCATGGGGGCCGCGCATTATCGGCGCACAATCTTGCGAGCCGATAAATTCGGCTCGCAAGTGGCGCGCCGATAAAATCGGTGCGCGACTGTTGGGATATATTATCTCCCAACATGTTACGGGTCTTAATGTTACAACCCATAACCCTATTGGAGTTGCTCTAAGTTAATTCTACTAGAGGTATTCTTGGATGTGATTGGCCCAGGTCTTTTGTCCTTGCCAGCTATGATGTTACCTGTGTTTTGCACGCCGTCCATGGTGTGGAGCTCATGGAATGGTCCTTGTTGTCTGACCTTCACGTGTAGTTATCCTTTAGCTCTTGCAATAGATATTTTTGTTTGTTGCTGATTGTAATTTAACATGTATTTTGTTGTCTTTTTTGGGAAATGCATGTAACACTCTCCCTGGGTGGAGTTGTAAACATGGTATAGTCATTGTTACTAGCTCCACTTCTATAATCTAGATAGGATGATGGTGGACGGTCCACCTTAAAAACCGAATTTGTTATGGATTGACAACCGATCAATCTCCAATTTTCAATTGTAATTATTATTTGTTATAATAATAAGTGTTTGCAGATACTTTAAAAACTGGCCGGCTCTGCCAGAAACAGGATTATTAATTTTAATTACTAATTGATTATTAATTAGACATGGTTTATCAATTATGTTAAATTAAGAAATAATTAAGGCTAACTCAGATATAAGTTTAGTCTTAATAGATTAACTGGTAATTAAATTGAGTTTTAAGAATTAATTAAATAATGGGTTATTTTTAAACCCCATTACTTTTTTAAAGTCCTTTTCCATTTATAAGTAAATTTGTTTTAAATAAGGAATCTCTTATAACAAAAAAATAAAGTATATAACAGTGTAGTCCAATGTTATCATGACCGGACCGCCGATCGAACCGTGATGCCCTAAGGTTTAAGGTTTTCAGGGTTAGACCGGTCGAACCATCAGAACCGTGCATGTTTTTTTTGGTGATTTTTATTAAAAGATTATTGAATTTTTTTCAGTTACGGGTGATAATTCAACTCTTATTTGTTCAACCGCAAAAAGACTAATGAAATAGAAACATATCATTGTCCAGAGACTAATGAAATAGAAACATATCATTATCCAGATTCCAGCAAATGAGTTCAGTAACAAAAAACACAAAATTACTTAGTAGAACTTACAAATAATCACCACATCCTCCAGCCCACTTCACAGCATCCTCGGCGGCATATTTCACCTCCTACAACTTGCAAATAATCACTACTCATACTCCAGCCTCATCACCAACATCAGCCACTTCAAAACAACATCGCACAAACTGTCATCACATTATCCTTAACCAAAACTCCTCACTACCATTATCCACTGCTACCCCATAGCCAAACAAACAATTTAGAAAAAAACAAAACACAAAATTACTTCATAGAACTTGCAAATACGGCTCGAGTATGCTGCGATAAGAATTTTATGGCTTCCGATTTGGCGATTTTGCATCTAGGGTTTTAAAATTTGGGGTAAATTGTATTTGGGTTTTGCGGAAGTGACGGCTTCTTGCGGTCGAACTGCCATAACAGGCCGCGGTTATGCGATTCAACCGCGGGTTGCGACGCACAAGAGGCTTGAAGCTTTGCCGGGCCGTGGAGGCAAACGGTTGATGGTTAATCGGGGTCCGACCGCGGTCCGGTTGGGTCTTGATAACTATGGTGTAGTCCTTTACAAAGCACTCTGCCCTTTTTCTTCCTCTTTTCAGATCCAGCTCGTTTCGTCTGCTCACCTCTAAAATTTCGTTTGCTTTTCACCCTATGCTTCAATCATCCTCATTTTGCCCATCTTATTTTATTTTTTTGCTTTGGTTTATTTTCCTTGTTTTGGATCTTGTTGCTTTCGCTATAACCCTATCGTCCTCTTCTTTAATATCTTCATCAACCATGCACCTTTGGCATCTTCCGCTTCATTCTTCATCTGCATGTCACCTAGATCGTCGAGTCCCCAACCATCTCCTTCCCGTTATCCTTTTCATCCATTTTTGCTTAATCACTTGCAACTTCTCTAAATCTCTACTTTCCAGGTCGTCGAGACGATTATCGACTCCACTCTTCGAACTTTGTTCACTGCAAAAGCTAGTTTTTCCCCTCCCCTTGCCCATATCTATGAAGTTAGATAATTTTTGGAGGTTGGATTAGTTTTTGCATGAGCTAAAATCAACGTGCTTGGTGTTCACTTGGTTTTGGAGCTTAGCATTTGGCTGTTAGGAGTTGTTTTTTGGGTCTTTTGGCTTGTAGATTTTGTGGTGTTTGTTGGTTGTTCTGCTAGTTTTTTGATTTTCTGGAGGTGTTTCGGGTGTCTTATTTCTAGTGCGTCGTTTTGTGAAAGGTAAAGGCAGTCAATTCTATGAAGTTGCTTTTTCTGGGCTGTTATTTGTGAAGTTTCTGGTTTTTGGGAATTTGTTGCTAGCTGCTATGCATGATAACACCTCTGCCGAACTTTGAATATCGTATCATCCCTTAGCTTTAACAGTCAGCTAGCCTGCTCCTCATTGAGCAAAATCTGACAGGTCCAGATTCGTGGTGAGCCCCTCTTTCGTTCTGGGTTTGAAGTTGAGTATTGATTACGTGTTTACATGTCAGTCTATTTCCATTTTTTAATCTTTTACCTACCGTTTAGTATAGGTAGGTATTCATATTAGTTATCATAACTATATTTATGCTTTTGTAGCATTGTGTGGAGTTGTTTGTGAATCATTCACCCTGCACGGTGAGGTATGATCTTTTTTTTATATTGCGATTTTGAGTGATGATACAGCTCTATTTGGTGCTAGTGTGACGTAGTTTGTAGATGCTGTAACACCCCGCATTTTTAATTAATAATAAAATCAAAATTTAAAATTTTTCAAAATTTGGTCATAGAATTAGCGTCATTGCATCCATGATGATATTTTGATCAATTTGAACCTATGGTTTGCGGAAAACAGATTTAAAATGAAAACGTTATATTTAAATGAAGTTTTAGAACAAATGTGAAAAGAAGATATAGAAGAACACTAATAAGGATAATAAATACCAATACTTTTAGTCTTGTGAACAAAAAGCAAAGTAAGTGAGTTGGTATAGGCATGTCTCTCCTATGTGAGTGGGGCACGTTCGAACCCCGCTAGCGTTATATATTTTATTTTAGAGGGACGACTAAAGAAATGCATATTTTAAGAGAACAATATGTATAAATGCACAAATAAGGAAGATTATACATATATGTGAGTATATATATACACACACATGTATATGTGTGTGTGTATATATTAAACAATGTGAATGATAATTTAGGATTCTTAGATGTTGAATTGACTGATAGTATTATGCCTGAAGATTTAAGTCACGTTGTTGACCATTTGAACGAAGATTTAGTAACTGAAGAACAGAATGATGTATCAGAAGAGGTAACAAAAAATAAATAGTACTTAGATAATCTAAAAGGTACAAATGTAGTCAGTTCTTCTGCTCCTTCTAAAAGGCAACTTAGGAGCAATTCGTCGATTAAATGACAATCATGACATGGAATGTTAGAGGGATTAATACACTTCAGCGTATAGGAAATGTATTATCTCTTCTGACTAATTTCAAGCCAACTATTGTTGGTTTGGTAGAGAATAAAATTAATACTGTAAATTTGAGATTATTTGGTAGATTAATTCCAAGCTTATGTTATTTTTTGCCTCATGATTCTTCTTTATTCTCAGGGATGATACTATTGTTATGGAACACTGAGGTATAGTATATGGATGTAATTTCTTCTTCTAATCAACATGTTATAGTGCAAGCTATTAATAGGGGAGGATTGACTATTTTTGTTAATATTGTATATGCTTCCAATAGGTATTATGAAAGACAGTCTTGGTGGTAGCATATAATTTGAGAGGCAGAGGTTATGAGTGGAGAGTGGATTCTTATGAGGGACTTTAATAATTCCACTTCTCATCTAGATAAAAAAGGAGGCTTTCCAGTTCCATTTCAACAAAATAGAGATTTTAATAATTATTACCAATATGAAAGCTCTGTCTCCATCTCAATTATCAAGTGATCATAATCCTTTACTATTAGAACTTATTACCTCTTCTTCTTAAAAAGGGTTTCCATTTAGATATTCGAATGATTGGCATCTTAAATCTGAGTATGGAGAATGTATTATGAGAGGCCTTAATGCAAGTGTTAGGGGATACCCAAGTTATACTTTTCAACAAAAGCTCCAAGCTTGTATAGCTGAATTGAAATGGTGGAATAAAATAAGGATAAAAAATGATGAATTATTACTGGAAGCAGAAGCTAACTTTAAAAAAAGAGAGATTGCAGTAGATTTGGGGCCTGAAAATTTAGTTTTATATGAAAAAATTCTTGAAGAAAAACAAGCTTTATCACTTCAAATGCATATCAAATTATGGAGTTACAAGCAAAAATCTAAAGTCTCTTGGCTTCAATATGGTGACACGAGTTCAAAAAAAATCACTCTAAAATGTCAACTAGAAGGTACTCAAATAATAAGCTATAATCAATTCTAAAGGTGATCTTTTATATAAATAGGATGAAATAACTTCAGAAGAAATAGAGTATTTCAAGTCTCTTTATAATGGTGTGGTATGCAACGAGTTCCCTTCATTCCAATCAACTCATATAATTAACTTGCATGAACAACAGGTATTACTTAATCCAATTTCTTTAGATGAAGTTAAAGTAGTAGTTCATGAAGATTTGAGTCTTGGACCTGATAGTTTGGATTCTAAGTTTTTCAAACTTCATTGGGAAGATATTAAGCTGGAATTATTAGCTGCACTATAGGATATTTTTATATCAGCTAAATTGCTTAAAGGTTGCAATCAAACTTTCTTAACTTTGATACCAAAAGTTGAAAGACTAACTGATATTTCTCAATATCGACCAATTGCTTGCTGTAACATGTACTATAAATTCTTTAGCAAAATTTTATGCATTCGAATTAAATGGTACCTGCCACTTTTAATTTCACCAAATCAATGTGCTTTCATTCCTACTAGATATACTGGATACAATATTCTTATTGCACATGAATTGTTGAGATATTTTAAGAAGCCTGGGGTTAATAAGTTTTGTGTTAAAGTTGATCTACATAAAGCATAGACATGACTAATAGAGAGTTCATTTTTCATATTATGATGAAAATGGGATTTCCTATTCAGTTTATTAATGTCATATATGAATGTATTTCTTCTCCCACATTTGACAAGGTGATCCATTATCCCCTACCTCTTCTCCATTGCAATGGAATTTTTTTACATTCAGCATGAATGAAGCTTTGTTGCAACAAAAGTTCTACCGTGTTCATAAGTATGACCCTGTAGTTTCTCATATTTTATATGTCGATGATTTGATGGTATTTGGTAAAGCCTACCTATTTGTGCAACTTCTTTAAAAGATGTGTTTAATAGACTTATAAAATATAGTGGCCTTACTGTGAGTGCACTTATAACTAAAGTATATTTTAGTTCACATGCTCGAAATATTCCTGAAGTATCTTCCATTTTAGGGGTGCAGAATGGTCAACTCCCAGTGAAATATTTAGGTGTCATATTATCATTTAATTATATCCACTATAGTGATTGCTAATCATTGTTGTATAGGGTACAATAAAAAATTCAAGGGTAGGATGTTGAATTTTTGAGTTCTGCCGGTAGAGCTGAATTAATTCAAGCTGTTATAACTCCAGTTGTTTTGTATTCGTTGTTTGTTTACCAACTTCCTGAGCATATAATAGATAAACTACATATGATGTGTATTGATTTTTTGGGGTAGTGCATCACATAAGATGAGTTGATATAAGTTATGTATGCCCGAAATCTGAAGGTGGTATAGGTCTTAAATCATTTTCTGATTTGAAAAAGGCAGCTGGTATTAAGATGATGTGGAAATTTTTATCTAGCACTTCATTGTGAAGTCAATGGATGAGCAAAAAATACTGTTAGGGGAAGCTGTTTTGGAATATGAGAAATGACAATGATTCGTCAAGCACTTGAAAAACGATTTTGAGACTTAGAACAACATGTAGGCAATTGATTAATAAGGTGATTGCTTTGGGTTCCACTACTTTACTTTGGTTTGAACTATGGATTAATAGTAGGTGTTTGGTTGATCTAATTGGTCTCTTAAGATTTCATATGTTGGGTAGACAAGTTGAGTATGTATCCTCTATTATTCATGATGGACAGATACATGGTGGTTTAGATGAAACAACAATAGAAGTGAAGCATTTTGTCAATGTTGTTACTTTGAATAATAGCCCTCAAAGTGATTTTTACGAGTAATGTGATGGGGGATTATTTTCATCTCACAAGCTTGGGAAAGAATAAGACAGAGACAACCATTTAGTGATATATATATATATAAGGTGATATGACATAATAAAAATGCAAAAAGAATGTCACTTATCTCTTTTTGGTAGTTGATGTTAGACTTAATACAAAAGATCGTTTAGGAAGATTTGGTGTTGTTAAAGATAGCTATTGTCTTCTATGCAGTAATGAGGAAGAATCGTTTGTCATCTTTTTTTTTTACGTGATTATTCATGGTTTTTATGGGGTACTATTTCATTAAAGCTTCGATTTAATTCTATTTCATGCAGTTCACTGGAAGACGAGGCTTTCAAAATTATGCATGTGTTTAAAACTAAGAACCAGCTGTTAGATGTAGCTTGTGCAGCAAACACCGTTGAAGTATATCAGATGTGGAAGAAAGGAAATTCAAGCCAATTCAATAATAGAAGTATATCAAAGGAGGTTAGATTGATGATGATTGAGAAAGAGGTTTTCTTCTTGGTCAATAATAATGGCAGTAAGACGTCGAGAACTCAAGCTAATTTTGATTTTCTGAGGAGGTGGGGAGTTGAACTGTTGGATACAGACTAATTATTTGTTGTTTTAATCATATTTTTTAGTTGATTGTTTGTAATGAATGTGAGAGTTTTGGTTAATGCATGTAGTTGTTTCGAGTCAGTATGTTTGTTATGGGTTAGAGAGGAGCAGATTTATGAGTGAGAGAGAGGGTATTTTTGTTTATCATGGACGTGCTTAATTTTTTATTGTTAATATATGGAGTTTACATGTGCTCTTTTCCCTTATGTCCCACTCATATAGGTTAGGGGGGCATAAGTTTTCGATGAGGCATATAAACAAAATATATGATTGGTACTAAAATAAAGTGTACCAATTTTCAATATATATATATATATATATATATATATATGAATAGGAAATCCATGTAACCCGCAAACAATAAAAATGGATAAGAAATAAACGACGGCATAACGCCATTTTAATTTTAAAAAGAAATAATATTGTGTGTAGATGTATACGCATAACTTCAAATGTTGAAATTAAAAGTGTAATTTAAGAGCGGGAAGTAACAAATGTATAATAAATTAATAATAAGTAAGAAGATAACTACATTTGGAATTTGAATATATATTAAAAGGAAAAAACAATGAATTGATAGACTTATAATGACATTAATTGAGCATCTATTAACGGAAAAAGATTTAAAAGGTTGTACGCGTATATATACGCATAACTGTGAAATTAGATATGTGTTATAAGCGGAAGATAATAATTTACATAGTGATATTTAGCAACAAAAAGAAACGTTATCAATAGACATTAAAATAGAAATTAATATATGTAAAATTCAACATTAATGGACTAGGACATTTAGCGTTATATTTTTCCACTTGTACGCTTCGGATTTTATATCTAATCCGACAGACCAGAATCTTCTGTACACCTATAAATAGACTAGCAGAGCATAGCCTTCAATGAGACGATGCCAAAACTCTGCCATGTTCTTTCTTCTACAATTCTTTTAGAAATTAGAATATTACTTTTTAGGAGTTCTGATTCAAGATTTGAAGACAAAGACTATAAATCTACAATATAGGTGTTCAGATTTCTTGTCAACGTGAGGTAAATCCTGTGAATCTGAATTATTAAGGTCTATTTCTTTCTTCCCTTATTTTTAGCATCATATTTGTGAATCCATGGTAATCTTAATATTAGATTCAATTAGAAAGACCACGGAATAACAGATCCAAATTAGATTCAAGGATAGAAAAGCATTCAGGTGAGTGGATTTAAAGTTATATCTTTTGGATAAAGGCATATTTACCGTTTACATTCCCCATAATTCTTAACATGATAAATAATTGTAGTTTGTAGAAATTGCAATATAATTTGTTTTTGAAGTACATTAAGAATATTGTTGTTGTACAAATCTATTTCATTAATCTTCTATTTGGATTAAGAATTATCGTAGTACCGAAATTGTGGAATTTACAATAAACATGAATATGTTCTTGAAATTGTTATTTAATAACAAACTGGATATGTTGTAAATAGGATTGCAGTTAAACTTAGAATATTGGAAAAATAATAGGTATGCCTAATTATGTATGGAAAATATACAACGAACTGGAAACAGTAAATGAAAACAGGAATTAACATCTAACTAAGAAAATAAAAAGGGAATTCATAGTGGACTGAGTTAGTTGGGTTTTGGGGAAAATGGATACATTTCCAAAATGGAAAAATTACTATAAACGTAGTTGCAAGAAAAGAAAGGAAAAATGGATTAGTATGAATATGGATTCTTTAACGTATTGTACACTAATCAAATAAAATATATATGTATGTCCACGATGAAAATAAAAGAAATAGCTTACAACTACGAATCTTGATTGTTGAGCACTATGGAAATGGATCTTCACATCTTTCCATTAACCAATCTAATGAGATGTGTGAAATATTTTCCTGAAATAGTGAGAATATATAAGACGGTAAATAAACGGATGTTACAATAGTAAAAGTTTGGTTAATGTTAAGGAACCTTGGTAAAATATGATGAGTGGGGAATGTTACCTATTATAATTAATTATATGAATGAGAATGTAATACAATAGGTAGGATTGTCCTAAGGACAAATGGAATTATAACATGGGTTATAATAAATGAAAAAGAGAACTTATAAGTAAACCATAGTTAAGAGAACTAAGTTAATAAGTGAACAATAACAAGTTGTGATGACAGAGTAGGACCCTATGATTAAATAAGAAAGAATAAAGTTGGTTATTATTAGTAAACTTATAATTAGGAGTATTAAGTCTAACACACGTAATAAATAATAAGTGGAAGACCGCTCTGGCGGCATAGGGTTGAATAAAGAAAGTAAGCAACCAATTGCGAGCTAATGAACCTTGTAACTTGAATAAAAAGTGAATATATGGATAATCAAGTTAATTAGCAATCTGATAAGATAAAGCAAGCGCATGATTAAAAGATTAGACGTTGGATCTAATAACACATTGGCGTGATTTGCTTGGACCAGTCCGTACGTCTGAAGGTGAAGAACCCAATGGGGTAAATCATCGTGGTGTCTGGAGACATGAGAGGAGCACATCCGTCTGATTATTCTACAGGACTAGAGGGAAGCACGTGGCTTCTACGGGACATGGTAGGGTACTCTGTGATGGTCCTTTGTATGGTACATGCTTAGGATGTACTTGCAGGGTTTTGGGTTATACGGTACCATTCAGTGAGTATACCTTGACTGCAACTGTAGTTTGGCCGTCAGAAAGCCATGGCGGATGCCATTGGGTGATTCGGCGATTTTCCTCGGGAAAGGTTGGTCAGGACCAAATTAAGGATAGTAATCATTAGGTACCTGTCATCGCTAGTCAGTGTGACGCGGAAAGACTAGAGCTAAACCTATAGACCATCGATCTTTTACTATCGAGACGTTGGTTGTGGGACACGCCAAACATGATGTTAGATTGTTTGACAGGGCACGTCACTTAGCTCTTGACGTAGTCTTTCACCGGTTGAGGGAGGGGCCAAGGTGGGACCATAGCCACCGTGAAAATACAGACCATACCTGGATATCTGTATGGTAGGCCGATTGAGGCAGGCCTTTACAGATATTGAACGCTCCCGACACTACGCCATAAAAGACTTAATGCAATGAATTTTCAAGGTGTTGCTAACCAAAATGTGAAAATAGCTCTACTATTTTGGTTCTACTGCAACGTTCTATTTTTCGTGTTGCCTTAGTCATAAAAATATGTTTCTCTAGATAAACAAGTGTAACATGATGCAACATTTTGTATAGTGTTGCTATAGTAGACCTTTCCATGTTCTACGTGGCTATCCGCACCATTAGGTAAAACAATATCACAGTCGTACATCCACACCAACAATCCACGCCTTAGTTTATTGTATTTCCCGCTTTTATTTTCATTCACCAACTTCCCTTTTCATTTGGTTCTCACCCCCAAATTTGCAAAATCAAATCCCTAATTTTCGTGAAACCAACAAATCTCTGGAACTAATTTTCCAAAATCATTCCTTCCCATTTCCTTTTCAATTTCCAAATGGTTCCGCATCTTATCTGATTTCGTGAAAAACAAATCTCCAGAACTATTTTTCGTGTTGATTAAGATTCAGATGGAAGATTCAGATCGATACTTCTAACCCTTCTAATAATTGGATATGAAGATCGATTCAACCTACAGAGTCAAATTTTTTTTGCCAGACGTATTTCGCCCTATCTCGAAGGTCGTCAACATTCCTGAAAAGTCAGTTTGTTTGTCTGTTCGCAACTTTGTTAAAAAAACCTTTCTCCTTTCGATCATGGGAGGTCAAAAAATCAACTATCCATCACAGAGGTTTCCATCTTTTGTCTCTATCAATTCTTTGGTGAAATTTGACTTGTTTATCTTATTTCGTCACCTGATTGTGGCAAGTTGTCACCCGGTCCTCAACATCACCAAATATGAGATTGTTTGCTAGATCTTTATCATTTTTTTGGGGGTCTGATCGCAATTCCTATCAACTACTTTAGCTTTGCTTGATTCTCCATGACACCAACCGGATAAGTGATAAATCTTATTGTTGATATGGCTTTTATAATAATCTTCACCAATTCCAGTCTTGATATGAAATCTTTGTTATTATAACATGTAACGTCCCAGATTTTTAGTTGTTTTATAATGAATATTTAAATTTATTTTAAATCTTGATTTGGAATATAAATAGATTTTATATTAAAATTTATAGATTCAATATCGAATATATTTAATTAACGTAATAGTAGAAATTGAATTCGCAGTTAAAATCTGAATCTAAACAATTCAGTCAGTTAATATAAATTCTGTGTTGGATTAAAATGATGATAATAATTTATTATCAATGAAATTAATTGTTTAAAATCAATTTATATTTTAAATCGAATTTAATTTAAGTTGTTATCTCTTCTATGTAGTCAAATTGAATTCCAAAATCGGTTCCGTGAATTTTAGAACAACAACATAATCTGGTAACCTCGGTCGTTATGTTAAATAGCGGTTCAGGGATTATATGTAAGGAACCGCGAGACATTTTCAAATAGAATAAATAAATAATAAAAAAATTAAATCAATATTTGTAAAATAATAATAATACTGACAAGTTGACCTATACACATTTACAACGCAGACCTACCTTCTTCCTTCTTTAAATTCCTTGTACCCTTTGTCCAATTTCTTCACAACGAAGAAAAACAACAAATTTGTGGCACCACCCTAAATATCCATCGCGGAGACAAAGTTGTTTACCTCAAGCCGTAAAAATGGTTTTCCCCTTCGTATATAAAATCTGTGCATACCCAATCCTTTAGTAATTCCCTTCCTCAATTCCACGAAAAACATTAAATTCAATTTTCTTCCTTCTGAAAATTCGAATCCTCCATTTAATAAAAAAAGAATTGAAAGAGGAAATCACAATTGAGAATCACAAATCCCCAAAGCTCGACCCATGATGATACCGTTCGCAAATCAAGGAGAATAAGCTTCGATATTGGAAACCGTGATGGAAACTCTTGCGATTTAGAAAGAAGGATAAGTGCCAATCAGTTGTTCTAGGTTTTATAGTTGTGATTTCAACATCGATGTTGATCTCGATCTGGAAGGGAGGGTTCGAAGTCAGGAATGGATGGACGAGGTGGTTTAGGAAAGTTCGATGGTGTTGATGACAAATCTGAAGTGCGATAAATTGGGGGAAACGAGAGTGTTGGCAGTGTAAGAGTTGATGGGAATAAGAGTGCGAGTGAAGAAGAAGGGTGTTGCGGTCTCAGGATGGATCTGAGTGCAGCTCGATTGGGGTGAAGGGGATTTATGCGGTGATAGTGGGGGAGTTGGGTACTTGAACGAGGTACAGGACAATGTAAATTTTGTGTTTGAAGTAGAGTTCAATTTCTGGATGGTATAGGTGTGCGATAGTGGATGTAAAAATCAGGAGTTTGGCATTTTGATTTGAGGGAGGTGCTGTTCTACTGATGATGAACTGTGACAGCTTGGTGGAGTTTGATTTACTGGGAGTGGTTGGGGATCGGCCTGTGTTATTTTGGGTATATGGTAATGAACTTAGGTGCAGTGATTCGAGACTGAATTGGGGGAAGTGCTCTCCTATGTTGAGAAGGGTGGATCAAACTGTTGATAGCGTTGAGGGAGAAACAGACATTGTTGGTTCAGACTGTTTGCTAATATGGGAAGTACGAGTTTGATTTTTTGGGAAATAACGGAAGCAAGACTAGACTGTCAATAGTTGAAGAAAGGTACCAACAGAAATTCAGCATTTCAGTGATGGTGTGGTGTTTCCGTAAGAATATGCAATCATAATTTGGTGAGATCTAGTTGCTTATTTATTTTTAATTTAAAATAGCTAATTATAAGTTATAACATTTTAAACTTAACAACTCACATTTGTGTCATGAAATTTACAAAGGTCAATGCTAACATATTTATTTGTTTAAGTTAATTACAACAATGTAGGGTATTAATAGTAAATTCAAATTATTCAAAATAGGTTAAAAAAATTTAAAGCTAATATATATTTCGTATGATATTAGAATCAGACGAAATGGGATTCTTGGATTCGTATGGACGTAGGCGATGCTATGAGGCAAGTTCGGTTAATTTTAAACTAAAAGGAATTTTAGCATAAACTGAAATTGAACGGAATATTCGGCCAGTAAAAAATCAAGGTGAGTAAATCTCACTTAAAAATTTACTTTTATTATTAAAATAAATTGTTGGCTGCTTGGTTGCATTATAAATTGTTTACCAGTCTGAGTAATTATATATATTAGTTATATTAGGCTTGGTGATTGTGGCTATTATTATATATATTGGATTTTTCCTGTAGTATCATTAGTGAATGCCCACAGTATCATTAGCGGATGACCTTATCGCCCCACGATCTATGAGTGGGTGACCTTCTATACCGTGATATCCTGCCTCGAAGCAGGATTGGTATTATTTATGTTGTCTGACATTTGTGATGCGGGAAAACAGGTTGGAGGAATCCAACTGGATTCCTCAAATCTATTTACTGTTGTTTACCTGTTTATATACGTGTGTGATGTGTGAATTAAATGGATGATTTGTGTGTTTAGATATTAGAATATCACTGGCCCTAGATATCGATATTTTATAATATCATCAAAAGGGACTTCTATATTTAAAAAAGGAAAATTTATTTCCTAAAAATAGAAATTAAATTTCGGATGAGTTAGAAAATATTATCTTGTTTCTATAACAAAAACAAGTAATAAAATGTATAAATGATGTTACAAATGGAAAGGAGAATTATCATTTGATGATATTAAATTTTAAATTCAAGTCTAAATTTAAGAAAAAAGAAATTTATTTTCTGAAGTGACAATTCGATTTCAAGTGGAGTTTGAAATCAGAAACTTGTTTTATTATTAAAAATAAGAAACGAAATTTATAAATGAAGAAAAATAACTATTATTGGCATAAATTCTTAAGAATTTATAAATAGAATTCTACTATATCAAATTTATAAAAATATGTAATTTCAGACAGGGTATTGAATTAAATAGAAACTATAACTGAAATTTAATATGAAAAATAGATTCCATGTTAATTTATATATGTATAAGTTACAAAATAATAAATATTCCAAAAACAGAGATAAAGTTTCAAATAGATCATTAAAATAGAAGTCGTTTAAATAAGGAAGTTAGTATATGTGATGAAGTAATTTTCATCGAGTAATTTGGAAATAAATTTCCAAAGGAAATAGAAGATGAGGTTTAAATCAAGTTTTGGGTATTACAAGCTTCTATCTATCTCAAGATAAGAACGTTGTCGGTCAATGTCTGAGAGGTAAATAAAATACCCCAACTTGAACGACTTCACTATTATCAAGGGATGATATTAGTTTGTAATGATAAATGATGTTGAATTAATTGATTTCCGATAAAAGGAATTTATAATTGAATTACGACTATATCGAATTTTATAAATAATTTAATATAGATATTGAGTTTTAAATAAATTCATAATCGAGTTATGAATGTGGAATAAAATAATCGACAAGTTTGAATAATCTGAATTGTTAAGTTAGTTTTGGATAACGGTTTCAATTTATTGAAAATGGAGTTGGAATTATTTTATAACTAAGTTTATAAACATTTATATTTTATTTAATTAAAACGAACTCGCTGCAGCGCGGTAGTTCGTAATTCGGCATTTCGAACTTAAATTAAGCATACAGAACTCAATATAAGTCGGGATTCGATGGAACAAGAAACAACCGGACTTATTAAATGATAAGTTTCAAATGGATGTGAAAAGTCTGGATTTCATTTTATAGATTTTGAGTTATGTTAAAATTAAATTTCAGAAAAGTCGCTATAGAATCGTTTAAAAACCATAACGATTTAATTAATTAATTAATTAATTAAAGGAATAGTTAGTGAATAAAAATACGAATTTCAATTGAAAAATCCAGATTTGAGTTATAAATTAGATTTGAACTCAAGTGGGGTAAGTGGACCGATTTTTGGAATAAAAACTAGATCTTTAATTATTGAATAAGATTAACTAATCAGAGGAGTAATTAGTTAACAGAGTTTTGTAAATAAAGTTAACCTTGTAAAGTGAATAAGATTTATGAATTCAATTTTGAGATCGAATATAAAACTCGAGTTATAAATGGAATGCTAATTTTGCATAAGCAAATTAAAATAGATTTGATTATGATATGTTCAAATCGGAAGTGCATTAGGCAAAAGACTAATTAAAGAAGTGGCTAGCGGATCTTTGAGAAAATGAATGGATTGATTAAAATCAGTTGGAAATGGATGAATATATGTAAACAGGTATGGAAGGAGGAGTATGAAGAGAATGAAGATTATAATTTAAGTGCCCAACAAAAATGTACATGTTTCAATTTCCATATGAGATTTTATGAGCCCATTAGGAAAGTCTCTTTGCTTTTTGATTTTCTTTTTGAATGGAAAGGTCCTAGAGAGGCGAGTTGGGGTTTGAACTATTGACCGGTATAATGGAGGTGCTGGCGAAATTTTCTGAAAATTTAAGGAGTTAGAATATTTTTTAAGAAATTTGGTAACTAGAAATCAATATATAGAACCCAACACGGAAACGAACGTGAAACATTAAGGGCCAGTGATTTGTTTGATGTTAGAAATTAGGATGGATGTTTTGATTTCCTTTGACAGTTAAATCACCGACTATCAAAGATTTTTGACCACCGTTGTCAATACGGAGAGACCGATTGGATTTAATATCTGAAAACCACTCCGTATAGGCATAGGCGTTGCACATTAGATTATGCTAAAGAAATTGGAGACGAAGTGAAATGCAAGATCTGTTTTGTTTGCCCAAACCAAGGACAACTTGTATGGACGAATGTCTGACAGAGTATTCCTAACGGATCACATAAGACGATCTTTTCAAGGTATTGCGTCTGGTGGTAGAGAAATTCGTTTCTCTTAGCTTTTATACCTGTAATATTTTTGAGAAGATCAACTAGTGATTTGACGGGTTTGACGATGTGGCATTCAATGGTGACCAGATGTTCAGAATGTATACGTAGCCTCAAGCCTCACAACCAGGAAATGACAAAAATCGGGCAGGCAGCATGGCTAGTTGGGTCATACCCAAGCAGGGTATATTTGTCATCGATCTAAAGAAAATTCATTATTTATTCTTCTTTCGATTATATATCTTATGGATTACAGTTGGACGACCGACAACCGTGGGTGACAATATATTCGCTACACTCAAGCTAAATGAGTGGGTGGTCATGTGTGTCCAGGTTGCAAGACGTTCTTGCTAAACCCCAGTGTATCCCCTCTGGAGTACATTGATCGGAAGGTAGTCCCATACCTTGTCATAGTTGGAATCCATTCTCCAATAAGCGCCCTGTGGCTTTTGATTTTATAGTATATATGTAGAGCGTGAGATGCAAGCGTTCTACTATTTGGTTTTTTATTTGATTAGACATTATTACAACATCACTGAATTTTGATATCAAAAATGGTTTGGTTATAGTAAGGTAAAAACCGTCCGTGTTTATGTGTGGAATGGTCTTACTATTACCCTTTCTTTCAAAGAATTTTTCAAAGTTAAACAATATGGTTGGAGTTTACTCACAGCAGTTCCATTATTGACCCAGAGTTTAATTTGTTTGTTTTTCCTAAACTCTTGGGTGCCCAAATTTGTACGGGCAATCCAGTTTTTCAGGCTTTTACAGATACACTTGGAGGAGTTTGAAGCAGGTGGGTTCACCATTAGTTATTTAGAGTATTTTTGTTGTGTTGTATATATGTTGATCTCTGATAATGGTATGTATATATGATACAAATTTTAGTATTTCAAAAATTATGTTGTATAATATATTTTATTCGTTCCGCTATGAGATTTTGTTTTGTTATTTCTATTCTTCTTCTTTTGTTTCTATTTCTTTAACCTAATGACTCGTATTTCTGTGCTATTTAGGTTTGACGTGTGTTGTTTTAGTCAACTCAAATGGTATGGATTTTCGGGCCATCACAGTTGGTATCAGAGCTTAGGTTGAGCGAACACCAAGGTTTTGGTGGGGGTTTACTCATTAGAGATAGGGTCAGTAGTACCCTATAATGAGTCGAGTGTATATATATATGAGAGAGCATGTTTGTAGATTTGTATATAAAGTGTTTTATATTGGGTTGATCGATCTGTTGAGTGGTACATAAATTTCACATCGACGGGTTTAGCTGACGTAGCCAATAGTGATTTATAAACACTTGAACAGAGTACATTGACATGGTATGTTTTGAAAGTGGGTAAATGAAATAATTTTACCTAAATCTATATTTTTATATAAAAGGAATAATTTTTCGAAAATTATTATAATATATAGATATGTTGGTTGTTAGGATTATAATCAAAAAAAAAATATATAACCAAATAGAATTTGTATATGAATAATATGTACAAATGAGATGAATTAAACGTAGATTGAAACCTAAATCTGGAATTTAAATCTTGGATATTTGAAAAATATTTTCTGAAATAGTATGGCTATATATTGAAAGGATTTTGAATAAAAATCATTTCGAATGGATTTTTGATAGTAATAAAGCATTGTATTCACCTCGATCACTAGAAAATAATTTTGATGATGAAGTGTGCCATCGTCAGTGTTCATTTTCGAGTTTCCAAGTGATGGATTGCTACCATAGTGAGATTTTCAAAGGAAATTATTTGAGAAAAACAAGTTGTTTTGGAAAATTCAAATATTTTGAGTTGGGGATAGAAATAATTATATGTACGTATATTCATATGATTTCTAAAAGGATTTGAAATAAAAACCCAGGAATTTGAATTTTGAAATCTAAATTTAACTTAAGCAAGTTAAATAAATCGAAATGATAAAAACCAGTAAAATGAACTGAAATTGAATACTCCCATGAAAACTTAAAGTTGTATGAAACTCAAGTTATAGGATATGAAATATTGATTTATGACAAAGTGGGCTTTTAAAAAGTTAACGGATCTGCAGCATTTCTTCTGCCTTAGTAATTTCGAGGACGAAATTCTTTTAAGGGGGGAGGAATGTAACATCCCAGATTTTTAGTTCTTTTATAATGAGTATTAAAATTTATTTTAAATATTGATTTGGAATATAAATGGATTTTATATTAAAATTTATAGATTTAACATCGAATATATTTAATTATCGTAATTGTAGAAATTGAACTCGCAGTTAAAATCTGAATCTAAACAATTCAGTCATTTATTATAAATTTTATGTTGGATTAAAACGATAATAATAATTTATTATCAATGAAATTAATTGTTTAAAATCAATTTATATTTTAAGTGGATTTAATTTAAATTGTTAATTTATGTTGTTATCTCTTCTATATAAACTGAATTCCAGAATCAGTTCTGTTAATTTTAGAACAACACCATATTCAGGTAACCTCGGTCGTTATGTTAAATAGCGATTCAGGGATTACAGGTAAGGAACCGCAAGAAATTTTCAAATAGAATTAAAAAAAATCAAATCAATATTTGTAAAATAATAATAATACCGATAAACCGACCTATACACGTTTACAATGCAGACCTACCTTCTTCCTTCTTTAAATTCCTCGTACCTTTGTCCAATTTCTTCACAACAAAGAAAAATAGCAAATTTGTGGCGTCACCCTAAATATCCATCGCGCAGACAAAGTTGTTTACCTTGATCCATAAAAAGGTTTCCCCTTCGTGTATAAAACCTGTGCATACCCAAGCCTTCGGTAACTCCCTTCCTTAATTCCAGAAAAACATTCAATTCAATTTTCTTCCTTATGAAAATTTGAATCCTCCATTTAATTAAAAAAATTGAAAGAGGAAATCGCAATTGAGAATCGCAAGTCCCCAAAGCTCGACCCATAACGATATCGTTCGCAAATCAAGGAAAATGTGCCTCGATATTGGAAACCGTGATGGCAACTATCGCGTTAAGAAAGAAGGGTAATTGTCGATCAGTTGTTCTAGGTTTTACAGTGGTGATTTCAACATCGATGTTGATCTCGATCTGGAAGGGAGGGTTCAAAGTCTGGAATGGATGGACGAGGTGGTTTAGGAAAGTTCGATGGTGTTGATGACAAATCTGAAGTGCGATAAATTGGGGAAACGAGAGTGTTGGCAGTGTGAGAGTTGATGGGAATAAGAGTGCGAGTAAAGAAGAAGGGTGCTACGGTTTCAGGATGGATCTGAGTGCATCTCGATCGTGGTGAAGGAAATTTATGTGGTGATAGTGAGGGAGTTGGGTCGTTGAACGAGGTACGTGCCAATGAAAATTTTGGGTTTGAAGTGGATTTCAATTTTTGGATGGTATTGGTGTGCGACAGTGGATGTAAAAATATGGAGTTCAGCATTTTGATTTGAGGGAGGAGCTGTTCCTCTGATGATGAATTGTGATGGCTTGGTGGGGTTTGATTTACTGGGAGTGGTTGGGAATAGGTCTGTGTTATTTTGGGTATATGGTAATGAACTTAGGTGCAGTGATTCGAGACTGAATTTGGGGAAGTGCTCGCTTGTGTTGAGAAGAGTGGACCAAACAGTTGATGGCGGTGAGGGAGAAACAGACTTTGTTAGTTCAGACTGTTTGCTAATAAGGGAAGTACGGGTTTGATTTTTTGGGAAATAACGGAAGCAAGACTAGACTGTCAATGGTTGAAGAAAGGTACCAATAGAAATTAAGCATTTCAATGATGGTGTGGTGTTGCCGTAGTGAAGAATATGCAATGATAATTTGGTGAGATCTAGTTTCTTATTTATTTTTAATTTAAAACACCTAATTATAAGTTATAACGTTTCAAACTCAACGACTCGCATTTATGTCATGAAATTTACAAAGGTCAAGGCTAACATATTTATTTGTTTAAGTTAATAACAATAATGTAGGGTATTAATAGTAAATTCAAATTATTCAAAATAGGTTGAAAAATCGTAAAGTTATTATATATTTCGTATGATATTAGAATCAGGCGAAATGGGATTCTTGGATTCGTATGGACGTAGGTGATGCTATGGGACAAGTTTGGTTAACTTTGAAGCTAGCAGGAATTTTAGCATAAACTGAATTGAACGGAATATTCGGCCAATAAAAAATTCAAGGTGAGTAAATCTCACTTAAAAATTTACTTTTATTATTAAAATAAATTGTTGGCTGCTTGGTTGCATTATAAATTGTTTACCAGTCTGGGTAATTATATATAGTAGTTATATTAGGCTTGGTGATTGTGGCTATTATTATATATATTGGATATTTCACGCAGTATCATTAGTGGATGGCCGTAATATCATTAGTGGATGACCCTATCGCCCCACGATATATGAGTGGATGACCTTCTTCTATTTGTTATTTCTGTTCTGTTGTGGGTTTGACATGTGTTGTTTTAGTCAACTCAAATGGTATGGATTTTCGGGCCATCACAGTTGGTATCAGAGTTTAGGTTGAGCGAACACCTAGGCTTTGGTGGGGGTTTACTCATTAAAGATACAGTCAGTAGTACCCTAGAATGAGTCGAGTGTATATATATGAGAGAGCGTATTTGTAAATTTGTATATAAAGTGTTTTATATTGGGTTGATCGGTCTGCTGAGTGGTATATAAATTTCACATCAACGCGTTTAGCTGACGTAGCCGATAGGGATTTATAAACATTTGAACAAAGTAAATTGACATGGTATGTTTTGAAAGTGGGTAAATGAAATAATTTTAATTAAATCTATATTTTTACATGAAAGGAATAATTTTCCAAAAATTATTATAATATATAGATATGTTGGTTGTTAGGATTATAATTGGACGGAAAAAAATTATGTATAACCTAATAGAATTTGTATATGAATAATATGTACAAATGAGATGAATTAAAATTTGATTGAAACCTAAATTTGGAATTTAAATCCCGGATATTTGAAAAATATTTTTTGAAATAATATGGCTATATATTGAGAGGATTTTGAAAAAAAAAGTCATTTTGAATGGATTTTTGACAGTAATAAAGCATTGAATTCACTTCGATCACTAGAAAATAATTTTGATGATGAAGCGTGCCATCGTCGGTGTTCATTTTCGAGTTTCCAAGTGATGGATTGCTACCATAGTGAGATTTTCAAAGGAAATTATTTGAGAAAAACAAGTTGTTTTGGAAAATTTAAATATTTTGAGTTGGGGATAGAAATAATTATATGTATGTATATTTATATGATTTCTAAAAGGATTTGAAATAAAAACCCGGGAATTTGAATTCTGAAATCTAAATTTAACTTAAGCAAGTTAAATAAATCGAAATGATAGAAACCATTAAAATGAACTGAAATTGAATATTCCCATAAAAACTTAAAGTTGTATGGAACTCGAGTTATAGGATATTAAATGCTGAGTTATGAAAAAGTGGGCTTTTGAAAAGTTAACAGGTCTGCAGCATTTCTTCTGCCTTAGTAATTTCGAGGATGAAATTCTTTTAAGGGGAAGGAATGTAACATCCCAGATTTTTAGTTATTTTATAATGAATATTTAAATTTATTTTAAATATTGATTTGGAATATAAATGGATTTTATATTAAGATTACAGATTTAATATTGAATGTATTTAATTATCGTAATATTAGAAATTGAATTCGCAGTTAAAATCTGAATCTAAACAATTCGGTCAGTTAATATAAATTCTGTGTTGGATTAAAACGATAATAACAATTTATTATCAATGAAATTAATTGTTTAAAATCAATTTATATTCTAAATCGAATTTAATTTAAATTGTTAATTTAAGCTGTTATCTCTTCTATATAGTCAAATTGAATTCTAGAATCGGTTCCGTGAATTTTAGAACAACACCATAATTTGGTAACCTTGGTCGTTATGTTAAATAGCGGTTCAGGGATTACAGGTAAGGAACAACAAGATAGTTTCAAATAGAATTAAAAAAAATCAAAGCGATATTTGTAAAATAATAATAATACTGATAAGCCGTCCTATACACGTTTACAACGCAGACCTACCTTCTTCCTTCTTTAAATTCCTCGTACCCTTTGTCCAATTTATTCATGACAAAGAAAGACAACAAATTTGTGGCGCATCCCTAAATATCCATCGCGAAGACAAAGTTATTTACCTCGAGCCATAAAAATGGTTTCCCCCTTTGTATATAAAATCTGTGCATACCCAAGCCTTTAGTATTCCTCAATTCCACGAAAAACATTCAATTCAATTTTCTTCCTTCTAAAAATTTGAATCCTCCATTTAATTTATAAAATGAAAGAGGAAATCGCAACTGGGAATTGCAAGTCCCCGAAGCTCGACCCATGGCGATATTGTTCGCAAATCTAGGAGAATGGGCCTCGATATTGGAATCCGTGATGGCAACTCTTGAGATTTAGAAAGAAGGGTAATTGTCGATCAGTTGTTCTAGGTTTTACAGTGGTGATTTCAACATCGATGTTGATCTCGATCTAGAAGGTAGGGTTCAAAGTCTGGAATGGATGGACAAGGTGGTTTAGGAAAGTTCGATGGTGTTGATGACAAATCTGAAGTGCGATAAATTGGGGAAACAAGAGTGTTGGCAGTGTAAGAGTTGATGGGAATAAGAGTGCGAGTGAAGAAGAAGGGTGCTGCAGTTTCAGGATGGATCTGAGTGCAGCTCGATCGGGGTGAAGGGAATTTATGTGGTGATAGTGGGGGAGTTTTGTAGTTGAACGAGGTACATGCCAATGTAAATTTAGGGTTTGAAGTGGAGTTCAATTTTTGGATGGTATTAGTGTGCGAGAGTGGATGTAAAAATATGGAGTTCAGCATTTTGATTTGAGGGAGGTGTTGTTCTACTGATGATGAACTATGACGGCTTGGTGGAGTTTGATTTACTGGGAGTGGTTGGGGATCGGTTTGTGTTTTTTGGGGTATATGGTAATGAACTTAGGTGCAGTGATTCGAGACTGAATTTGGGGAAGTGCTCGCCTGTGTTGAGATGGGTGGATCAAACTGTTGATGGCGGTGAAGGAGAAACATACATTGTTGGTTCAGACTATTTGTTAATAAGGGAAGTATGGGTTTGATTTTTTGGGAAATAACGGAAGCAAGACCGGACTGTCAATGGTTGAAGAAATGTAGCAACAGAAATTTAGGATTTCAGTGAAGGTGTGGTGTTGTCGTACTGAAGAATATGCAATGATAATTTGGTGAGATCTAGTTTCTTATTTATTTTTAATTTAAAACAGCTAATTATAAGTTATAACGTTTCAAACTTAACAACTCACATTTATGTCATGAAATTTACAAAGGTCAAGGCTAACATATTTATTTGTTTAAGTTAATTACAACAATGTAGGGTATTAATAGTAAATTCAAATTATTCAAAATAGGTTGAAAAATTGTAAAACTAATATATATTTCGTATAATATTAGAATCAGACGAAATGGGATTCTTGGATTCGTATGGACGTAGGCGATGCTATGAGACAAGTTCGGTTAATTTTGAAGCTAGCAGGAATTTTAGCATAAACTGAAATTGAACGGAATATTCAGTTAGTAAAATAATCAAGGTGAGTAAATCTCACTTAAAAATTTACTTTTATTATTAAAATAAATTGTTGGCTGCTTGGTTGTATTATAAATTGTTTACCAGTCCGGGTAACTATATATATTAGTTATATTAGGTTTTGTGATTGTGGCAGTTATCATATATATTGGATATTTCCACAGTATCATTAGCAGATGCCCATAGTATCATTAGCGGATGACCCTATCGCCTCACGATATATGAGTGGATGACCTTCTATACCATGATATCCTGCCTCGAAGTAGGATTGGTATTATTTATGTTGTCTGACATTTGTGATGCAGGAAAACAGGTTGGAGGAATCCAACTGGAATCCTCAAATCTATTTACTATTGTTTACCTATTTATATATGTGTGTGATGTGTGAATTAAATGGATGATTTGTGTATTTGGATATTAGAATATCACTGGCCCTAGATATCGATATTTTAAAATATCATAAAAAAGGATTTTTAGATTTAAAAAGGGAAAATTTATTTTCTAAAAATAGAAATTAAATTTCGAATGAGTTAGAAAATATTATCTTGTTTTAGTAATTAAAACAATTAACAATATGTATAAACGATGTTACAAATGGAAATGAAAATTATCAAATAATATTAAATTTTAAATTTTAAATTCAAGTCTGAATTTAAGAAAAAATAAATTTATTTTCCGAAGTGATAATTCGATTTCAAGTGGAGTTTGAAATCAGAAACTTGTTTTAATATTTAAAACAAGAAATGAAATTATAAATGATATTTATATACGAAGAAAAATAACTATTATTGGAATAAATCCGCAAGAATTTATAAATATAATTCGACTACATCGAATTTATAAAAATATGTGATTTCAAATAGGATATTGGATTTATATTAAATAGAAACTATAACTGAAATTTAATATGAAAAATAGATTCCATGTTAATTTATATATGTATAAGTTACGAAAAAATAAATATTCCAAAAACGGAAATAAAGTTTCAAATATATCATTAAAATAGAAGTCGTTTAAATAAGGAAGTTAATATATGTGATGAAGTAATTTTCATCGAGTAATTTGGAAATAAATTTCCAAAGGAAATAGAAGATGAGGTTTAAATCGAGTTTTGGGTATTACAAGCTTTTATCTATCTCAAGATAAGAACGTTATCGGTCAAGGTCTGAGAGGTAAATAAAATACCCCAACTTGAACGACTTCACTATTATCAAGGGATGATATTAGTTTGTAATGATAAATGATGTTGAATTAATTAATTTCTCATGAAAAGAAATTTATAATTGAATTTTATTATATTGAATTTTATTATAATTTAATATAGAAACTGAGTTTTAAATAAATTCATAATCGAATTATGAATGTGGAACAAAATAATCGACAAGTTTGAATAATCTGAATTATTAAGTTAGTTTTGGATAATGGATTCAATTTATTGAAAATGGAGTTGGAATTATTTTATAACAAAGTTTTTAAATATTTATATTTTATTTAACTAAAACGAACTCGCCACAGCGTGGTAGTTCGTAATTTGTCGTTTTGAACTTAAATTGAGTATATAGAACTCAATATAAGTCAGAATTTGGTGAAACAAGAAATAACTGGACATATTAAATGATAATTTTCTAATGGAAGTTAAAAGTATGGATTTCGTTTTATAGATTTAGAGTTATGTTAAAATCAAATTTCAGAAAAGTCGTTGTAGGATCGTTTAAAAACCATAACGATTTAATTAATTAATTAAAGGGATTTTTAGTGAATAAAAATCCGAATATCAATTAAAAAATCCAGATTTGAGTTATAAAATAGATTTGAACTCAAGTGGGGTAAGTGGATCAATTTTTGGAATAAAACCTAGATCTTTAATTACTGAATAAGATTAACTAATTAGAGGAGTAATTAGTTAACGGAGTTTTGTAAATGAAGTTGACCTTGTAAAGTGAATAAGATTTATTGATTAAGTTTTAAGATCTAATATGACACTTCGGTTATAAATGGAATGCTACTTATGCATAAGCGAACTTAAATAGATTCGATTATGATATGTCCAAATCAGAAGTGCATTAGGCAAAAGATTAATTAAAGAAGTGGTTAGCGGATTTTCATGAAAATGAACGGATTGATTAAAATGAGTTAGAAATGGATGAATATATGTAAACAAGTATGAAAGGAGGAATATGAAGAGAATGAAGATTATAATTTAAGTGCCCGATAAAAAGATACATGCTTCAATTTCCATATGAGATTTTATGAGCCTATTGGGCAAGCCGCATGGCTTTTTGATTTTCTTTTCTAATGGAAAGAGCCTAGAGAGGCGAGTTGGGGTTTGAACTATTGACCGGTACAAAGGAGGTGCTGGCGAAATTTTCCGAAAATTTAAGGAGTTAGAATATTTTTAAGAAATTTGGTAACTAGAAATCAAAATAGAAAACCCGATAAGGAAACGAACGTGAAACTTTAAGGGCCAGTTATTTGTTTGATGTTAGAAATTAGATAATTGTTTTGTTTTCCTTTGATATTTAAATCACAGACTATCAAAGATTTTTGACCATCGTTGTCAATAAGGAGAAACCGATTGGATTAAATATCCAAAAACCACTATGTATAGGCATAGGCATTGCGAATTAGATTATACTGAAGAATTTGGAGATGGAGTGAAATGCAAGAGCTTTTTTGTTTGTCCAGACCCAGGACAACTTGTATGGACGAATGTCTAACAGAGTATTCCTAACGGATCACATAATACGATCTTTTCAAGTTATTACGTCTGGTGGCGGAGAAATCCGTTTCTCTTAGCTTGTATACCCGTAATATTTTTGAGAAGATCAACTAGTGATTTGACGGGTTTGACGACGTGGCATTCAAAGTGAATAGCGACCAAATGTTCAGAAAGTATACGTAGCCTCAAGCCTCACAACCAAGAAATGACAAAAATCGGGCAGGCAGCATGGTTAGTTGGGTCATACCCAAGCATGGTATATTTGTCACCAATCTAGAGAAAATTCATTATTTATTCTTCTTTCGATTCTATATCTAATGGATTACAGTTGGACGGCCGACAACCGTGGGTGACAATATATTCGCTACACTCAATCTAAATGAGTGGGCGGTCATGTGTGGTCGGGTTGCAAGACGTTCTTGCTGAACCCTAGTGTATCCCCTCTAGAGTACATTGACCGGGAGGTGGTCCCATACCTTGTAATAGTTGGAATCCAATCTCCAATAAGCGCCCTATGGTTTTTGATTTTATACTATATGTGTAGAGTGTGAGATGCAAGCGTTATATTATTTGGTTATTTATTTAATTTGACATTATTATAATATCACTAGATTTTGATATCAAAAACGGTTTGGTTATGGTAAGGTAAAAACCGTCTGTGTTTATGTGTGGACTGGTCTTACTATTACCCTTTCTTTCAAAGGATTTTTCAGAGTTAAACAATACGGTTGGAGTTCACTCACACCAGTCCCATGACTAACCCAGAGTTTATTTTGTTTGTTTTTCCTAAACTCTTGGGTGCCCAAATTTGTATGGGCAGTCAAGTGTTTCAGGCTTTTACAGATACACTTGGAGGAGTTTGAAGTAGGCAGCTTCACCATTAGTTATTTAGAGTATTTTTGTTGGGTTATATATATGTTGATCTTTGATAATGGTATGTATATATGATACAAATTTTTGTATTTCAAAAGTTATGTTATATAATATATTTTATTCGTTCCACTGTGAGATTCTATTTTGTTATTTCCGTTCTTCTTCTATCTGTTTTTATTTCTTTAATCCTAATGACTCGTATTTCTGTGCTATTTGGGTTTGACATGTGTTGTTTTAGTCAACACAAATGGTATGGATCTTCGGGCCATAACATAACATGTACTCTTGAACAACGTTGCCACATTGGTAACCCTTCATGTCCGGATCAGGTAAAGTAATGTAAGTTTTTCATAATTCACACAATTATCATTAGAGTTTTTAATCGAATTGTGCACTCCTCCTTGCAAAAAAAAAAAATCCTGTCAGTGTCAAAATGGTGGCCACCTTTGTTTAGGTGGCTAAAGGGCTTCTTATCTAGCTACATGGACGAAATTGGTCACCTATGGAAACCGTTTCTACTGGTAAAATGGTATCCACTGGAAATATCCCATTATATAAGGAAACTTTTACCTTATACTCTATGTTATTTGGTAAGTTGAAGTTAAAAGTTATGTTATCCAAATGATGCTTGTTGAATTTTTGTGATTTTGCTTTCATCGTAAATTATATCCCAAGTTGAATACTAGTTTTAAGTTTTGATGTATTATCAAATTTTATGTTTTTAGGTTTGGATATTTCGGATCTGCTACTCATTTCAGTCTGATTTAATATAGGTATATTATTTGGGTTCTAATCGTGTTATACTTGTTGTTTAAGGCTTTGGGTGGTGACGGACTTGGTGTGCAGGTCGATCGCCACCGGGACTATGAGGCCCTAAACCCCCACCGGCGCTGCTCCCAGACCCGCTGATGGCTCACCTTTGGCTCGGAACACGGCTCGCCATATTTTTGTAAATGTGAATGTCTGTATAAATTGAAACTGCATATGTAATGAGTGAACTGAGTGATGCAGTGAGGAACATCTATACATGTGATTGACTACGTTATTAACAAAGAATTGTAAGTAGTGGAGTTAGAAATATGTACTATTTTAAATGTTTAAATAAAATATTTATTTAATAAAAATACTATTTGAATATTTAATTCTGTGTAGTAGCATTTAATTCTTCTTTTTGTTATATTATATAAATAGGAATATATATGTATATGTATACGCACAGACACACACACATATATATAACTTAATATAAATATCTATAGCAACATTTTTGAATGTTGCTACAGACACCTGATGATGTCGCTATAGACCCAAATAGGGTTCTGTTGCAAAATATTTGTTATGTTGTTATAGATAATCAAAATGTTGCCTTTGAGGTCTATAACATTGTTGAAAATTGCATCACCCTAAAAATGTTGCCACAGACCTATGCCACCAATTTTTGGGCCTTTGCCAACAAATTTTTGGCATTTCGTAAGGCTGTTTATGGCGTAGTGCGACCGAATTTCGTGCATTGGATGCAAACCTATTACGGGACTCGAATAACAGTAGACAGTGCATTTGTAACATCCTGGATTTTAGCTGTTTTATAATGAACACTTAAATTAGTTTTGAAATGTTGAATTAGAAATATAAATAGGTTTTTAGTATGGAATTTATCAATTTAATAATCGATATATGATTAATTTCAAAGATATTGAATTATCATAATGCGAAAAGGAAAATAATTGAATTCACAGTTAAAATCGAAACAATTCAGTCGATTAATATAAATTATATTTGAATTAGAATGATAATAATAATTTATTATCGATGAATTTAATTATTTGAAATCAATATATATATATATATCTATATTAATCGATTTAATATTGATAGTCTATATAAATGATCGAATAAAAATTCAAAATATGTTCCGTCGAGTTCAGAATAGCGGTATAACTTGAAAACGTCGGTCGTTACAACTAAATAGTGGTTTAGGCTTACAAATTAAGGGGCTATGAGATATTTTAGTTAATTAATTAAAACAAACCTTATTAAATTATTTTAAAATTCTATCAACCCTAATAATTCCTGAAGCGACCTATCTTCTTTGAAACGCATGCATTATTTTTGTAACAACCCAGAAAATCCGAGGCAATTTAAATTTTTTATTTTGGCAATTTTAGCGAATTTTGAATATTTAAAATGATATATTTTAATATCATTTTAAATAATAACGATGAGAAATTTATTTTGAATAGAATTAGAACGTATATATTATTTGAATCGTCATTAGAATATAAATATTTTATTTTAATTATAAAAGGAATTGAAAATGGCACGGTAGTTTGAAATTTCGATTTCGAATTTCAAATGGATGTGCAGGATTCAAAATAAATCCGATTTTGGCGAAACCAAAAATACTAGAATCTAATTGAGAATATCTTTCCAACGAATCCGAAAAATTGAAATTTCATAGCAGGAATAAAAAGTTATGCCCGGTTGAAATTTCAGAATAGTCGCTGTGGAATTCTGGCCCTTAAAAATGGAAATTTTGCAAACCACCTCGGTTTTCGACGAAACCACTTTTGTTGAATCCGGGATGTCAAGTTATTGCTAGATTCCAAAATTCATAATTTTCTGAATCAATATGTGAGCGTGGCGAAGGAAAACGCGTTTGACCAGTTTCAGTTGATTTTAATCGACTGGAAAACGACCATTTTTCAAACTGTCTCAGAATTTGATGAAACAGTTTTGTTATGACAGTATAGTCGATACGAAGCTAGAAATAATTTTTCTAGAATTTTTAGAGTCCGTATGTGACCCCAGTAAAATAAAATGTGCGGTTAAAATTGAATATATAGATTTATATTTTGATTTTGATGGAAACCGATCGAATCAGCCCACGAAACATATCCCATTGTATTCGGAATGGGGGTAATTAGCTAGGGCGACAGTTGTTGGGTCTCGTTTGGAGGTCAAATAAAAAGTCAACTTTTTGGGAATTATAAAATAATAATTACATAAACTAATACACTCACCTCTCTCTCTCTCTCTTCATTCAGATCCGAAATAAAAATAAATAAAAAAACAAAAAAAGAAAACCCCAAATCCATCGATGAGGTGCCGCCGCCCTCCCCTACTGCCGCCGCACCCATCGCCACCCTCCCCTCCAGCGCGCCGCCTCGAGCGCGAGCCCCCCACCTCCAATTCTCCTTCTCCTCCGTCCTTCTCCTCCTCCCTCCATACGCGAGCACCCAAAACCGCAACCCCCCCTAAACCTAAAAACCCACTTCCGCCGCCACCCTGTTGAACCGCCGACACCCCCTCCCTTGCTCCACCACCGACGCCGTTACCCCCCCTCTGGAAAATCCAATTTACAGTAAGTTTTTTTTCCTTTTCTTTTTTGTTTTTATTTATAAAAGATGAGATTTTTAATATGTTCAAGGATTTGATTTTTAATTGGTAAAGAGATAAGATTTTGCTTATGAAAAGATTCGCTTTTTAAAGTGATAAAAATTAGATCTTTATATATATATATATATATATATATATATATATATATATGAGCGATGTAAAAATCTTGTTTTTAACATATATATCGAAATAAAAATATAATTTTTATATAGTAGAGATTATAAAAATATGATTTTTATTCATATAAGTAGCGGAAAAAAATATGATTTTTAAAATATAAACAACGATATAAAAATGTAATTTTTATAGAGGTAGCGAAATAAAAATGCGATTTTTAAAAAATTGAAATTGGTTTAAAAATATGATTTTTATATCATAGGAAGAATAAAAATATGATTTTTATTTATGTAGAGTAGTAAAAATATAATTTTTATTATATTACTAGCAAGATAAAAATAGAATTTTTATCTATATAGTAGCGATATAAAAATAGAATTTTTATCTATATAGTAGCGGTATAAAATAGAATTTTTATCTATATAATAGCGGTATGAAAATAGAATTTTTATCTATATAGTAGCGGTATAAAAATAGAATTTTTATTTATATAGTAGCGTTATAAAAATGTGATTTTGATATACATAGCAACAATATAAAAATGTGATTTTTTTATATACGTAGCGAACACGGACGACGAAAGTGACAAAAGGCGAGCACAGCGAAGATTTTCTACATATGAAGAGTCGCGGTGTATTGGTTTAGCTAGTCGGTGAGAACTTCTCACTTTAAATTTTCTTTTCTAGTTAAAAATATATACTAGGATGCAGACGGTGCTTAGCAGCACCCGACACCCGTTGTCCAGACCATGGACAACTTGTTTGATTTTGTTATGTGGTGAAAATTGATTGTGATGTGGAATAGATGGAAATATATTCATGTGTTGAAATAAATTAATTATTGTTAAAAATATAAATTTAACATGAAGGTGAATAAATAAATATTCATTTACAAATCGAATGATTTGTTTATGTACACCTATTTGAAGGATATTGATTGGGACGATAAATTTTACACGTCGCGCAACTACACAAATAATATTCTGTGTTTGTGGATTGAAACCCCACACGGGTGTTGGGATGATATTCGACGTACAATAATCCCAATTGCTTAGTTGTATATCGATCGTTTGATTGACAGACTGTGTAAGCGTTAATTAGTTATATTTAATGCTTATGTAGTTGTGTGGTGCACTATGGATGATGGTTAATTATTTATTGTTGCCATTATATACATGTATTGTATGAAATCCAAATTATATGGTAATTGATTGGGCCTCATTCCAATTTGGAAAATAAAGAAAATTATAAAATAAAGATTCATGTGTTGAATAGAATAAATAGTCATGTGTTGACGATACTCATGTGTTGAGAATATTTATGTGTTGAAACTTATCATGTGTTGATCGAAATATTTTAACATTAAAATTCACATTTTTATCATATATAAAATTAGAAATTAGCTGGAAACTAGTTAAGATGAGTGGTTTCCTGGGTATTGATCTGATGTTGGTTTCGGCCTTCGGGGTTAATACTTAGGGAATCGTTCTCTTACTAATTTACGGTTGTAGCCTGATTAAGAATTAAACGATAGAAAGCATAATTTTATAAAATATATTAAATAACAAAAATAGTCATGTGTTGACGATACTCATGTGTTGAGAATATTCATGTGTTGAAAGAAAAAAATATATTCATGTGTTGAAGAAAATATTCATTTGTTGAATAGAATAACGAAGTTATTGAAATATATAAAGCCGTATTGATTAGATGTGCGCCATTTTGATGCGGACGATATTTATATCGATTATATTCGTTTTTATAATGAATATAGAAAAGGAAGTGATTTCAAAATATAACGTTTTGAAAATATTATCATTTATATATTAATGATATGGAATATTCAATTTTGATTTAAAATTGAATATGAAGTTGAAATCGTTTTTAAAAACGAATTTAAACGAACTATAAAATTCGTTTAGAATTGGAATCGACGAAATATATATATAATATATATATTATATATATTAAATGGCCTGAATAGAACGCGTCGCACCGCGGCAGTTAGCGAATTTCGACCATTGACTTCGAATTGACGTTGCGGGAGATCCAACCGTCGGATTCTCCTGAAACCGGAACCATTGGGTTCGTATCGAAAAGAGCTTTCTAACAAATATTAGGAATTTGAAATCTAACGGTTGGATTTGGAATTATGTCCAAATCAAATTTGGAAAAGGTCGCTGCAAGTGCAGTTCGACGACCGTTATTGGAAATCGACCGTACGGGCCTTGATAAAATTATTAAAAATATCAATAATTTGTGTAAAATCATAATAAACGATTTAGAAAGAATTAGGGTGAAAAATTCCATATTTGAAAGGATAAAAATACATTTTTATCGAAGTGAACTAGTTTTGGACTAGAATTATAATCCAGTATTTTTGAATAAATAAATTGGATTTGAAGTGGTTTTAAAAATAATCAGAATTTCCAATACGTGAATTGGAATGGATTTGAATCGAAATTATCTTCGGAATATTTCGATGTTGGATTTCGTGATTATACAGATATGGTTGTGGAAATTTGAAAGATATGTTTATATCGTTATTTCCAATACGATATTTGTTGGTTTCAGAATTTGATATTGAATATAAGCCGATATATTTTCTATTCAGAGCCTTGTATTTAATATCAAATTGGATTTTGGGTTCGTCGTGAATGGTATCTTAAATAACACTTTCCTTGAACCCAGTTTAGAAAAGAATAAATCTTTTAATTAAGATTTAGTGAAATTGTCCAGTTAATTAGTATTTAATTGGAATTGAATTTAAATTGGTTTTTAGGGTTTATCTTGAGCGGTGTTTTGAATAACACATGTTCTTTAACCCGATTAACAATGGAAAGTGATTTTGGGTTGATTGTGAACCGTGTTTTAGATGACATTGGTTCTTTAGCCCAGTTAAAGACAGGATATTGATTTTAGGGAAGATTAAAACTAAGTGGAGTTTTAATGAATCTTTAATTAGATTAAAGTGATCGAGAATGGAGTATCACCAGTTTTGCTCCAAAGCGATAGTTAAATCTTTAATTAGATTTGAACGTGAAATGGTAATTAATATTTACCGATAACACCGTGGTGATAGATATGGAGTATTACCAGTTTTTCTCCATGGGATAAATAGGTTGGGATTGAGAAATAAAATAAATAATTACTTCGGTGTGGTTCGCTAATCCCGACTAGTTTGGAAAACCTTAACATGGTTTGAAATGATATCCAAAGGAAGATTAAAGAATATATTTAGAAGAATTTATCTTTGATAAAATTAATGGGAACCTTTCCCTAAGGATGTGAAAATTTGAATAAAAGAGTATCCTGAATTGGAATGAGGCGTATGTTGTGTTTGTGTAACATTTGTTTATTATATACGCGGGTTATTCGGAAAGGCCGGGTTTATACCCATTCTGAATAACCGATTCGACAATAAGTCGAAGATGAAGACGGTGGTTGAAGACGGAGGTCTTCACATCGTTTGGGTGATTACTGATGATCTTGATTGGGCTGTACACCCAAGAGGAGGGAATCAGTTGGTGATCGTCCAGACATACTTGGAGATCGATGGATATGCGAGGAATAAGGTTCCTCCGGTTTCGTTCAGACCCAGAACGAACTTGTAAATGGACCGTGTGTCTGACTTTGGATTTTATTCTATGTGATTGATTTCTATTAAATATATATCTGTTTGGCGGCGGAGAATTTATTCTCTTGCTTAACGCCCTTCTTTGAGACATATGAACTTAGAGGTTATATATTGATAGATATCAATCACATGGCGTGAATTGCCTGTGTGGCATGCCTAAGTGGCAAATGATCAAGGCTTTTGTTGAAAAGCAAAGTCTTGTGGTTGATGATCAAAGCACGGCCTGTGTGGCATAGCTTTGTGTATAGCGTTAATTCGTGAGCCTCACACCTTGGTATGAGTCAAAAACGGGACAAGGACCCAACGAGTGCACGACGTTTCTTTCTAGCTATGGGTGATGTCAGTGACCTACCAGCCCTGAAATTTATATTACTTTTACCTGTGTGGTTGTTGGATGCGAGGCGCCTCGGATATAGGCCCTATAGGACCGGGAAACATGTGTTCAGGAATACTAATCCTCAAAAGAAACAGAGGCCCGGCCTTGGAGATTCCAAGGACTGTTGTGTGTGGTCCTGAGACATTTGCTAGAGTGTCTCGAACAGAGAGGAGCTTGCCCCTTGCCTCAACTCATGACGAATATCCAATTTCCAATACGACCTTTGCGGTTTTGATTGCAGAACTAGTATGGCAACATGATATATGGTACCCATGTCGCCTATGATTGATACTTATGGTAGAAATTGTTTTGACACTATATACTTATAGTAATATCAAAATAATCTATTTTTAAACGTATCAAGCATTATTTGGCTATTATACGGTAAAACCCTATCCTCCGGCTTGCGTTGCATTGTGTGATGGGACCTGGGTCTTATAATAGCTTCATTTTCTTTATTTAGCATTGCGTTGTTGTTATATGCACTGGTATTCTTGGGGTAAAAACCCGTTCCGTGTTATACGGCGTGGTCCCTTGATTTACCTAACTTTAAAATAAAAATTAATAACTATTTTAGTTCTCACACCAGTCACATGACTGACCTGGAGTTTATTGTTTTAACCTAAACTGTGGGTGCCCCTATTTTCCACACGGGTAGCTAGTAGTTTTGGTTTTGCAGATTTATATTCACAGGATCCTGGTTTACAGCTGGAATGGTACTCGGAAAGCTCTGTATCCGTGTATTACTTTCAGTTGTGTTTTGTATTATTTTCCGTTGCTATGTAATTTATTGTAATATCTGATATTTAGTAAATGTGTAATATTTATTCATACTCTGTATATTCTTGTATTCTGATGGAATTGTTGTAATAAACAATGAAATGTTCTTCTGTTTGTGTTCTGATTCGTCTTGTGCTCAAAGCAATCCGCGCTTTCCTTCATAGGGAAGTTCAGGTCGTTATAATTTCCCTCGAGCCAACAAAATTGCCTCCCCATTTCAATATCAAGGAAGTAAAATTTTAATGGTTGATTGTACTGATGTCGCCTTCGCGCATATATAAATCAAGCCTCTTGTGTGTTTATTACCCATTCCCAAACCAAACGAAAACATTAAATTCATTTTTCGTTTTTCATTCTGCAAAATTAATCTCTTCGATCCAAATAAAAAAAATAAAAAAATCGAATCACGATCTCATTATCGAGTCACGTTCGAATTGTGAAGCTTCATAAAGCTTGACATCATTGGGGAATAAGGAGATTATGATGGAATTGGAAGTCACGGTTCAGTTTTAGGGTCGACTAGGTAAAAGCTTGGGATGATAGGGATTTAATGGGTAGCGCAGGCGTACTGGGGGTGAGGAGGCAAGCATGAGGATGAAGTTTACTGTAGTGATGATGAATGTCGATATTTTCCTGTAGCCGAGGGAATTAAAGCCGTAGTCACGGGTTTGTGGGGAGTGTTACGAGGAAGTCGTATGGTGGTGTGTACAGCAGCATTGGGGAAAACTTACGATGTACTGTGAGGAAGTAGTGAGGTTCTGGGGTTGGAAAGGATGAATACGAGCGGTTGAATTTTTTCCTGGAGAAACGGTATTAAAGACCAACAGGTTCAAACAAACATTTGGGAAATACATTATGAAGTCAGTGGGGTAATCTGTGAAGCATGTAGAGTAATTAGGAGGGGGGAGCAACGAGATGGGTTGATCACTGTTGTACTCTTGTATATTTCCTGAGAGGGGAAATCGGGGACGTAGCCGTGCAGTAGTGTTCAAATGGTTGTTGCTTGAAGGTGGTTTTATCTAGAGATGGTAGTGATTGATCGAGGACACAATATTATTTTGTGGCTGATATTGGTGAGGTATACGTTTTATTTAATTTTAAACACGTAGAATAGTACCTGACACTCCTAGCTCAGTTGGTTAGAGGTGGGTGAATTGGGATGAGACAAAAGTCTCAGGTCCGAGGGTCGCCTCTGCCAATTTCTAGGGGTGACTACCTTGGTATTGTAAAGGCGTTGAAAAATCGGGGTATGTCACCACCCGTGGGGTTTACTAAGACTGACAAGCAATGGCTTGAGTGAAGTCTTAGGTTCCACATGTAAAATCAAAATACGTAGAATAGTTTGTTTTAGTAGTTAATTTAAATTAATATTCGCTTAATCGTTAAATAAAATTTAATAATCATAGGTGTTGAATATATTTGGTCGAGACGATTCGTAGCCGTGAAATTTGGAATTAAAATGGATATTCACCAAAGGAAAAATCAAAGTGAGTAAACTTACTTTCTGGTTCGTTTATAATTTATTATAATCGAATTTTTATTTAATATAAATATTTATATGTTGTTTGTTGATTGATTAGTTGCATTGTTATTTATTGATAAACTGTGGTTATTATATATTAGTTATCTTTTAGGCTTGGTGATTGTGGCTATTATATATATTGGATATTTTCCACAGTATCATTAGTGGATCCCCGCGGTATCATTAGCGGATGACCCTATCGCCCACGATGTATTGAGTGGATGACCTTCATACTGCGATATCCTACATTGAAGCAGGATTGGTATTATTTATGTTGACTAACATCTGTGGATGGAGGGAAAACAGTTTGGAGGGATCCAGCTGGATTCCTCAAACTTATTTATTGTTTGTTTTCATATATATTATCATATATGATGTGTTAGAAAATCTATGATTGATAATTGGGTGTTTCGGTTGTTTGAATATCACTGGCCCTAGATAACTAATATTTAAAATGTCATAAAAAGGAATTTTTAGATTTTAAAAAGAGAAATTTTGTTTTTTTTAAATAGAAATTGGATTTCAAATGGGTTAGAAAATATTAACTTGTTTTCGATAATAAAACAAGTAGTTGAATTTATAAACAATGTTTATAATTGGATAGAAAAATTATCATTGGACAAATTAGAAACGGAAACCTCAAATGTCAATTTTAAAAAAGGGGATTTATTTTCCAAAAATAGAAATGGAAATTGAAATAGAAACTCGTTTTAAAAACAAAAAGTGAAATTATAAACGATGTTTATAAATAAAAGAGGGGAATTTTCAGTGGAAAATTTATAACTTTAAATTCAAGTATTAACTTAAAAAGGGACTTATAATTTGAAATCGTTT
Organism: Allium sativum; assembly: GCA_030737875.1. Lineage (NCBI taxonomy): Eukaryota > Viridiplantae > Streptophyta > Magnoliopsida > Asparagales > Amaryllidaceae > Allium > Allium sativum. The sequence goes on from CM060922.1 coordinate 1,045,053,282, forward strand.
CAGGTAAAGGAAACGATGAAATTTGTTCCAATGTTTGGAATGTAAAATGAATTGAATTAAATCCATATGGATTTATGATTAGAATTCGACCATGTCAAATTTATAAAAATAAATTATTTCCAGATTAAATATTGAGATTATATTGAATAAAACTAAAATTTAAATATGAAAATAGATTTCACGTTAATATATACATATAAGTAATAAAAATAAAATACTCCAATATAGGAATCGAGTTTCAAATAGATAATTAAAATGGAATTTTTTTTGTATAAGGAAGTTAATTTATAAACAATATGTATAAATTTGATGAAGTAATTTTCATCGGGTAATTTGAAAAAAGATTTCCAAATGTAAGAAATGGAATAGAGGGTGAGATTTAAATCGAGTTTTTGTATTACAATCTTTTATCTATCTCAAGATAAACGTTGTTAGTCACGGTCTGAGAGGTATATAAAATACCATAACTTGAACGACTTCACTATTATCAAGGGATTATATTAGTTTGTAACAGTAAAGGATGTTGAATAAATTAATTTTTCCATAAAAGAAGTTAGAAATTAGAATTCGATTATATTGAATATTTATAAAATAATTTTTGTCCAAGGAAATTGGAATTTAATATAGGAATTAAGTTGTGAATAATTTATAACAGAGTTATGAACTTTGAATAAAGTAATCAACGATTTTGGATAATCGAAGTGTTTAAAATAGATTTGGGAAGTTGGTTTAATTTAAAATATCGAGGAATGAGATTGGAATTTATTTATAAATGAAGTTTCAAACGTTTATATTTAAATTTGATTAAGACGAACTCGCCGCAGTGCGGTAGTTCGTAATTTGGCATTCTGAACTTCAATTGAGAATATAGAACTCGATATAAGTCGGAATTTGATGAAACCAAAATCATTTGGACCCATTGAATAAGAATTTTCTAGTAGAAGAGAAAAATCTAAATTTCTACTTATAGATTTTGATTTATTTAAAAATCAAATTTCCAAAAAAATAGCGCTATGATCGTTTTAAAACCGTAACGGTTTATTTAATAAATTAAAAGGATTTTAGGTGAATAAAATCCGATTTTTTATTAGAAAAATCCAAATATGAGTTATCAAATATATGCAAACTCAAGTGGAGTGAATAAAGTGATTTTTTATATAGAAATCAGATTTTGGATTACAGAGTGATATTAGTAAATAAAGTTAGTTAATGGAATTTTGAATAGAACTTAACGTCGGTCAAGTAAATTGGATTTATAAAGTAGAATTTGAAATTGAATATGTGATTTGAGTTATAAATGAATTCGATTTGTTTATAAGTGGATTAAAATATGTTTGAACACTATTATTTCAATCTATAAGTGAATAAAGCATTTAACTAATTAACTAGTGGAATTGAATGCGATTAAATCAAAATAATTGTAAAATGAAAGTGCAGGTGTATTTATATTAAACAGGTATGGGATGAAGTGAACAAAGAATATTTTGAAATGCCCGACAAAAAGGTACATGTTTGAATTCCATATGAGATTTTATGAGCCTATTGGGCAAGCCGCTTGGATTTTTGATTTTCTTTTTGAATGGAAAGGGCATAGAAAGGTGATTTGTAATTGTACCGATTGAGCTGTAAGAAGGAGGTGCTGGCAAAAAAAATCGGAAATTTAAGGAGTTAGAATATTTTTAAGAAATTTTGGTAACTAGAAATCAATATAGAGAACTCGATTAGGAAACAAACTTAACGAAATATTAAAAGGGCCAGTGATTGTTTGATGTTAGAAATTTGGATGGATGTTTGTTTTTTTCTTTGATAGTTTGAAAAACCAACTATCAAAATTTTTGGTTATCGTTGTCAATACGGAGAGACCAGTTGTTGATTTAATATTTGAAAACCACTCCGTATAGGCATAGGCGTTGCGAATTACAATAAGCTGAAGACAATTGAATACGGAGTGAAATGCAAGGTTTGTTTGTTTACAGGATAGCGCCTTTGGTTTGTCCAGTCCCAGGACAACTTGTATGGACGAATTTTGACAGAGTATGCCTAATAGATCACATAAGACGATCATTTCAAGTATTATGTCTGATGGCAGAGAAATTAATTTCTCTTAGCTTTTTATACCCGTAATATTTTTGGAAAGACCAACTAGTGATTTGATGGGTTTAACGATGTGGCTTTCAAAGTGAATGGTGGCCAGATGTTCTAAGAAGGAAAACATTGTCTCAAACCTCATCAATCGGGAAATGACAAAAATTGGGTAGGCAACATAGCTAGTTGGGTCATACCCAAGCAAGGTATATTATCACCGATCTAGAGAATATTCATTTATTCTTCTTTCAATTCTGTATCTTACGGGTTATGGTTGGAGGGCCGACAACCATGGGTGATAATATATTCGGTCTACTCAAGTGAATTGAGTAACCGGCCATGTGCGGCTAGGTTGCAAGATGTTCTTATTGAACTCCAGTGTATCCCCTCTAGAGTACACTAATCGGAAGGTGGTCCTATACCTTATCGTAGTTGGAATCCAACCTCCAATAAGTGCCCTGCAGTTTTTGATTTTATATTATGTATGTGGAGCATGAGATGCAGGCGTTCTACTAGATGGTTATTTATCTGATTAGACATTATTATTATATCATCGGATTTGGATATCAAAAGTGTTTTGGGATATAGTGAGGTAAAAACCGTCCATATGTGTGGACTGGTCTTACTATTATCCTTTTCTTTCAAAAGGTTTTTCAAATTTAAACAATATAGTTGGAGTTTACTTACACCAGTTCCATGACCGACCCAGAGTTTATTTTGTTTGTTTTCACCTTAAACTCAAAGTGTTTGGCTTTTATAGATACACTTGGAGGAGTTGTGACGCAGAAGGCTTAACTGTTAGTTATTTAGAGCTACTTCCGTTGTGATGAATATGTGTTGCACTGTGATAGTGGTATGTACATATGGTACATAAATTTTCTATTCAAAAGGTTATGTTATATGTTATATATTATATTTTGCTCAGTTCCGCTGTGAGAATCTGATGTTTTCTTTTATTCTATCTTTTATCTATTTTTATTTCTTTACACCAACGACCCGTATTTATGTGCAATTTGGGTTGGACGTGTGTTGTTTTAGTCAACTCAGATAGTACGGATTTGCAGGCCACTATAACATTCGTGTAAGGGTCTAGATGCATGCATTGGGTGGTGTATTGTAGACAGTAAGGCATTACTTCGTGTTGAGACTTGAATCTACCCAGGAGTTCGGATATGACGATCCATATGCTTGTGTGGCATAGCAATGGTTGTTTTGTGCGATTACATGGCGTAACGATATAGATTTATGTACGTCGTTCAGCGTAGGATGGAGGTTGTATACGCTTTCATGGCATGACGACGGTGACCGTATGAGGAGGGTACTATAGGGAGTACCTTGAGATGCTGGTTTATAGCTAATATAGGTTAATCTATTGGGGTGTAAATGGGTACGACGTGAGTACAGAGCTTTGAGTGATGTTAACCTAAATAACCTAATAATTAAGAAAACATAACCGAACGGTATACATAAGGTTATTTCAGAATAACCTAATAGTTCTAAAGGTGAAGAACTCAATGGGGTAGATCATCGTGGTGTCTGGAGACACAAGAGGAGCACACCCATCTGATTATTCTACAGGACTGGAGGGAAGCACGTGGCTTTTGTAGGACGTAGTAGGGTACTCTGTGGTGGTCTACTGTGCGGTACATGCTTAGGCTGTACTCGAAGAGGTTAGGTCTGTACGGTACCACCTGGTGAGTATACTTGGCTGCAACTGTAGTTTGGCAGTCAGAAGGCGGTGGCGGATGGCGTTGGCTGATTCAGTGGTTTGCCTCGGGAGAGGTTGGTCATGACCAAATTAAGGATAGTAATCGTCGGGTATCTATCATCGGCAGTCACTGTGACGCATAAAAACTAGATCTAAACCTATAGACCATCGATCTTTCACTATCGAGATGTTGGTTGCGGGACACGCCAAATTGGATGTTAGATTGTTTGATAGAGGTACGCCACTTAGCTCTTGATGTAGTCTTTCACTAGTTGAGGGAGTGGCCAGGGTAGGGCCATAGCCACCGTGAAAATATAGACCGTACTTGGATATATGTATGGTAGGCCCAATAAAGTAGACCTTTATAGATATTGAAAGCTCTCGACCGAGTTTCGTGCATTGCATGCAGCCCTATTACGGTGTTCGGGTTACAGTAGTTAATATGTTCGTGTAAGGGTCTAGCTGCATGCATTGGGTGGTGTACTATAGACAGTAGCGCATTACTCTGCGTTGAGACTTGATTCAACCGAGGAGTTCAGATATGACGATTCGTACGCTTACATGGCATAGCGATGGTTATTCTGTGCGATTACGTGGCCTAACGTATAGATTTTTGTACGTCGTTCGATGTAGGATGAAGGTTGTATATGCTTCCGTGGCGTGACAACGGAGACCGAGGGTACTTTGGGGTGTACTTTGAGAAGCTGTGTATAACTACATATATACTATAGGTTAATCTACTGGGGAGTAGATGGGTACGACACGTGTATAGATCCTTGAGTGTTGTTAACCAAATAACCTAATAATTAAGAAAACATAACTGAACGATATATGTAGGGTTATTTCGTAATGCATAATTTGTCCAATCACCAGAACTTTGTATTCTGACCCTCTCCTCATAACATACTCGAAGGTTAGGTTTGTGGCAGAGATTTGGTAGCCTATGGACACTTGTTAGACAATGTTATTATTTCATAAGGCTATATTTGATTATTATATTTTATCCTTTTACTATGAGATGTTTTATCGAGCTCTTATATATTTATTATCACTGTCTTTTCTGCAGGATACTAGACAACCAACTCGAGCTTCAATAGATTGGGATTTTTGAAAAAAAAAATCTATTTATCGAAATTCGGGTTGTTACAGATGCAACATGTGAATTTTTTTACCATGTGTCGTGTTTTAAATATTTTAACAGATAGGTATACGAAATATCTTTTGGTCTTAATGTATTTATTATTTGTTGTGATAAAAGTGAACATACCACTTTAAAAATCGTTTGGCCGAACCAAAATCAGGAGTCTCTTGTCAATGACATTTATTTAATCGAATAAATCCTTGTTTTATTATAACTTCATCGATTTATTATTTGGACATCTATTTAGTGGAATAAGATACAGTTTATTATTATTTAATTAGACTAAAATATAAATGACATCCATCTAATAGAATAAATCTCCATTCTGCTATAATATTCGGACATTGAATTGTATATAAGTAATTTCATAATGGTTGGGAGTTTTCTCAATTCAAGTATTGTTGTTACTTGCCTTCATCTTATTCTCATCCTTATGATTATGATGTTTGAATAAAATCGTTATACTCTTTGAAATGTTTTCGATAAATCTTATGTATGATTTTTACAAAGATAATTAATTATTTGAATAAAGGTGGTTTGAAATAAGCAAACAATTTTTAAATGATAAGATTTTAAGGTCAGATTGATTATTAAATAATAATGATCTAAAATCCATTGATTAGTTTAATAGTTGTGTTTTAAAGTTTATTATTCATTTTAACTAAGATGTTCAAGGCTGATAAAATTATTTAAATGATAATGTTTTCAAGATAATTAATCAATTTGTTTATTTTTAAGATTAATATACAAATTTAAGAAATTATTTTAATAAATGATGTTTAGAACTTATCAAACTTTTTAATATTAATGTTTAGTTATTAAGTAATTATTTAATAATGATGTTTTAAAGCAAAAAATCATTTGAAAATTTTTCATAATTAGTTAATTAATTTTAACATAGTGTTGATTCAACTAAATTGAACTAAAGCTAACTTAGTATTTAGATAAAAATGCATTGATAAAAAATAATCTCTTTTTTAACAGAATATATATAAATCTAAAGGGGAAATCCGTCTTTCTCTAGGTGCTCATAAAATATCAACGCTGATGTGTGAAAATCGCACAATGTGACGATCAGACAAAACAGCACTATGCAAAAGCAAAGAAACAAAAAACAAGCACAACAACATAACAGAATACCAAAATAGAAAAGAGGACACATAGAAGCATAATCAATCCCGACCCAACGAGGACAAAAACCTCAAGGCAGGGGCATAAAAGAGGCCTGGACCACATGGAGAGAAGAACTACGACTTGAAGCCAACAAAGAAGAAAAGAAAAACTACAATCCGGGCTGCTCACAAAATGTCCTGCTCCAGCAAATCCCATCCAGGCATCCAAAACCACCCCTACAAGGCAAACCCAAAAGTCCATCCATTACCGTATTCCAAGCTTTTCTCCACTCCCAAACCATCCCGATACTAAGAACCTCAAATCCAGGAAAGAAACCCCGAGAGATTGAGAAAACACCAGCCAATGAAACAGAGAGAGAATTGAGATTTCCCAAAAAGGGTCTGCCTCAAAAAGCGAAATGAACATTGTACGAAACTCTATGAATGATGGGCCTGAAGCCATAGGGGTATCATCAAGGACCGCCTTATTCCGGGAGCACCAAAGGTACCAGCAGATAGGTCAATGAACTAGGTTGTGAAGGGTTGACCTAAGATCCTTTCCCTTACCTTTAAACAACCAAAATTGAACCAAATCACGCAAGGAAGGTTGAAGCCCGATAACACCAACTAGGATCCCGAAATGAGACCAAACTGCGATAGCGTAGTCGCTACCCCAGAATAGACGCGTGATCGACTTCGATGAACCGACCTGACAACACTAGCACAGGGACACTATAGGAATACCAATCCTCATAAGGTTTACATACAAAGGGAGCCTGTCATGAGGGACCTTCCATATGAGGATAAAAACCTTAGGTGGGATGTCACGGTCCCAAATGGAAGAGAAAAAAGGAATCCTAATTTTTGGGATTCTTGATGAATTCCCGACAGCACGGAGGGAAAAAACGACACCGTTCCACGAAAAATCACGACCGTGGCTATTAGAAAAAGACTTCACTAATTTCATTCATTTCTCCATTTCACTAGCGTATGATAGGGTTTCAGAGACGTCAGATGATAAAAGATGCCTATATTTGGCATAGAGAAACGAAACCCAAAGAGAGTCACATGAGCGAAAACAAGCCCAAAGTTTGCAAGCGTAAGCCTTACACACATCCTCCATCATTTTGAAGCCGAGACTGCCTTCGCGCAAAGCCAACAAATAGTATCCCAGGAGACCGAATGGTGTCTCCTTGAATCCTCTCTACCGCTCAAAAAATAAGACGAGGACAATGTATGGTAGGAATGAAAAAGGGACACATTTGGGGTCATCGCTGCAAACACATGCGATCAAAAAGACTCAAGAACCAACATGACGAGAACCAACCTACCAGCCTGGGAGATGAGGGTCGAGTTCCAACACAAAATATTATGCCTAGCATTGTCAATTAAGGGATCCAATAATGCATTGAGCTTCTGACTACAATAAAGAACAACACCAAGGTAAAAAAAGAGGGAGAGAAGCTTCTCAAAAACCCGAGTAGGAAGTAGTCCATGAGACTCTCTCAAGGTCCATGAACTTGGAAGGAACAAACCAACTCTTTGACACATTAATTAATTGCCTCAAGCATGCTTCGTAAAGATAGGGAAAATAAAGTAGTCGGTGAAAGGAGCGACAATCACCGCTTGAGAAAATAATGCTGTCATCAGCAAACGATAAGAAAGAGATCACATAGCATCCGCTTGGAATACCAAAACGATGGATCTAACCAGAAATACTGAAGGCATGTACCCCTCAGACGAGAGCTTCCACAACAATGAAAAAAGTGTCAGAGAGAGATAATCTCCTTGCATTAATCCCCTTTCAGAAGGAAAGAAGCCTTTGGCCGCTCTACGGGTAAGAAATGAAACCAACAGTTCGAGATAAGTTTCCAGATAAGATCAATATATATTCTGGAAATCCTAAGCAATGGAGAACACGGATGATGAAGAACCAAGACATGCGATCATAAGCATTTTCCATATCCAGCTTGATGACCACATTTGTGTTGGAGAATGGAGTTTTGATGACAACAACCTTATTTCGAATATCATTATTAATTATAAAATATATACCAACATCTTTATCTAGAATATATATACATATAAATATATTTGTAGGGTTTGTATACAGGATTTAATACTGAAGATTGTACAGTTTTAGAGTTCTAAGAGATCCAGGATTCAAAGAGAATCAAGACTCATGAGTATCAAGATACAAAAATTTCAAGAGCTCAAGAAAATATAGTAGTTGAGTCTAGTTGATATGTAAGACTCTAAACAACACTTCATTTTCAGATTCTATTTTTCAAAATTAAAATTCTATTTTCAAAATTCTATTTTCAAAATTCTGATTTCAAGTTATTTCAAACTACTTTTAAATGATTTCAAATTATTATTACAAATATATATTTATAATTTATAAAGTTTTATAATGATATTTTCAGGGAGCTGAGGTATCTATAACCTAACGATCTTAAGGCTATTCCAAAAGTAGAAGTAGTGAAATGTGTATTCACTAATTTGTTATGAATATAATCAAATTGCAAGCAGAAATAAGTAATAAAAGAATAAACAGGTAATAAGATGAAATGCAGAAAAGTAAATAACACTGGGATTTTTATACTGGTTCGGATCAGCCAATCCTACATCCAGTCCTGCACTTCACAGTGTAGAATTTCACTATAATCTCTTACTTTCCACGAGAGGCAAGAACACCTTTACAATCTTGATTTCATGGGCTACAAGATACACCTTCTCCTTGTTAATAACAACAAACAATGGAAACTAGTTGTACCTTTGTACAGATTCTTGCAGATTTGGTATAATGATCCTATAGACCTCCATTGGCAATATATCTTTGAATTCTTTGAGGAAATAGGATAAAATCAGATAGAAACGATATGAATTCAAGTACAACTCTCTGATAATGCGTGGCTTGCAAATAATGAAGAATTGGAATGAAAGAGAGCTGATTTGCAAGAATAATAGGATAGTATTCAATGGATTCGTGTAGAGAATATATAGAGGAGTAGAAGAGAATGTGAAAATATGATGTTAAAATTAATTGCCAGGAGCCTTTAAATAGTATTTGAAAGGATGTGTCTTTTGGTGAAGGAATGAAGGGAAAAAACTTCCTAATTTGAATTTGAAAATCTGAAAAACCGTTATAATGTATGTCGACATATCTTGTATTGCAAAAGACATTTATGATTGTCGCAAATATTCATCACTTCGGATTTCCTTATATTTGTGGATTTTGGTGATTCGGCTGAGGTCAATGATTGATTATCTTTAAGTATAATTGCCATGGAATCTTTAATAGGATATTCTAAGGTTCAACCAAACCCTTATTACTTCAAACACCTCTATTCTTCAGCAATCTTTTCTAATAGGCTTTGGTCTTCTTTGATCTTTAATTGTTTTGATTATCCTTCTTCTATAATTATTCTTTTATACTCTTGTTTAAACATCTCCATAATAAATCTAATGTAACTGCATAACTCAAAGATATGTTAGTAGTAATGTTTATATGATTGTTGTCACCAAAATCAATGCCTAGGGTATTAACAAATATGTTTATAATATATATAGTTTTAAATCATATAACTTTATAAATTTGTTTATATTATATATCCTTATGCTTTTATACTTTAGAAACTTCATTTGAAACATTAGTTTTGATTCAAGAATTTATAGAAAAATATATTAGTTTTAACACTTGAAAATTGATTTTAAAATAAGTATACAAGGCATATGTTAACATACCCATATTGACATGATGACATATAATGGTAATAAATTCAATTTTCAAAGGAAGTGTCTTTTCACTATTTGTAATGTTTCAGAAACGTTGCAACCTTTTGGGACACTATAAAAAGGGGTAGATTTCAGATTTTTAACCATTCTTTCTTCTCCTTTTTCACCCCTTTACTTACCACCATTAAAATACTTAAATTTCTTGATTTCTACGCTTATACTCTGCTGATTTCAACAAAATTTATATCATTCTTCTTCTCTTCTCGATATCTATCAACTACGCTCTGTTTGAAGTGCTATTGAAGAGTTCTAGGGCTATTGTAATCATTTAGGAATTGTCTGGGAAAGGGTGTGTTCCTTGTAGCCCTGAAATCAAGGAAAGGAAGCTGTGTTAACCTTTAGCCATGGAATCAAGGGTGGTGGAATCAGTGTTAATCTTGTAGCCGTGAAATCAAGGGTGCTGTACTTGGATATTGATAATAATAAAACTCTACGCAATCCAGCGTTGTGTGGGACTGGACGTAGGAGTAATCCGAACCAGTATAAAATCTGGTGTGTTCTTTCCTTTTCTACATTTTATTTTTGTTTATAATTGCATCTGTGATTGTTTCTATGTTTGTGATCATTTCTGGTGTGATAATAATTGTGTGATTCATATAATAATTCAAATTAGTTTAAGATTTCTATAAATTCCTCATAAACACTATTCACTCCCTATAGTGTTAATTCTGCCTTAAGATTCGCATTCCGCATCCTTAACAATTGGTATCAGAGTATAGGTTTTCAAAAGTTCATCATCTGAATTTTGGAAATATTAAATGGCAAATTTTGAAATGATTTATATCACTAGTCTTAATTCATTCATTACATCAATGTTAGAAGAGTTTGCATTCAATTTTATTGAAAAATCAAGTGATCTACTGAATTGTTGTCCAATACAGGAAAATATGTGTTACATGGCTATTGGAAATTCAAATTCTGAAAAGATGTGTTTCATGAATGTTGAAAATTCGAATTCTAATGGACAAATGGTGGAGATCAAAAAGAAAAATTGGATATTGGATTTTGGCTACTCGAGGCATATGATAGGAAATCCAGAATTACTGAATAATTTAGTATATGAAGATGGTGAAATTGTCAACTTCGGAGATAACTATAAAGGGTATATAGTTGGCATCGACAATGTCGGTAATTCTGAAACTCCTACTATTTCTTATGTTTTGTTGGTTAGGAATCTAAAACATAACTTACTACGTATAAGTCAACTTTGCGATAAAGGCTATAAAACAAAATTTGAAAAAGATAAATACTTTACAGAAGATAGGAATTCAAAAATAATATTCAAAGGAGATAAAAAGAAAAATATCTATATATTAAGTATGGAAATCTCCAACGATAATTTATGTCTTATGGCCAATACAAGTGACCCTTAGATCTGTCATAAGAGATTCGGTCATATAAATTTCAAACACATCCCTCGGATTTCAAAGTTAGATTCAATTAGGGGACTACCCAAAATGAAATCTAAAGTAAATAATTTATGCAATGCTTGTCAATTCGGAAAATTAAAAAGAGTTTGTTTAAATCAAAAAGTGGAAATTACAATCTCGAAACCATTAGAGTTAATTCACCTAGATCTATTTGGTCCATCCCAAACTCAATTGATAAATCACAATAGATATGTCTCCGTAATAGTTGATGATTTTTATAGATTTACTTGGACCTTGTTTCTTAAAAATAAAAGTGATTCTTTTGATCAATTAAAAACCTTTGCTAAAAGAATTCAAAATTTATTATCTTTAAAAATCAAAACAATACGAAGTGACCACAGTGAAGAGTTCGAAAATGAAAATTTTGAAAATTTTTGCAATTAAAGGGGGATAACACATAATTTTTCCTTTCCTAGAACACCTCAACAAAACAGAGTAGTTGAATGTAAAAATAGATTAATTCAGGAGTGTGCAAGAACTATGTTATCTGATAGGTACTTACCAAATTTTTTTGCGTTGAGGTAGTTGCAACAACTTGTTATATTTTAAATAGAATTTTAATAAGACCTTTAACTCATAAAACACCATATGAACTTTTATATAATAAGAAACCAAAAGTATCATATTTTAAAATATTTGGAAGTAAATGTCTTATTCTGAAAACTAAAGAAAACTTAGATAAATTTGATTCTAAATCTGATAAAGGAATATTTATTAGATACTCGGATAGAAACCAAGCATATAGAGTTTTTAATTTAAGAACAAATACTATATAAGAAACATTAAATGTATCTTTTGACGAAAATTATAAAAAATAACTAAACATAATGAAGATGAAAGTGAAAATGAAATTGACGAAACAATGAAATTAATCAACCAAACAAAAGAATTAGATTGCTGAAGGTCACCCTATAGAAAATATCTTAGGAGATATTGAATCTGTTGTTAGGACTCGAACCAATTAAATAATATGAGTAATTTAGTGTTTATTTCTACCATTAAACCTAAGAATTCAAAGGAAGCATCATCCGACAATTCATGGATCCTTGTTATGCAAGAGGAATTGAATCAATTTACCTGGAATGATGTATGGGAACTTGTTCATAGACCAAAGAATAAAACTATAATTAGAACTAAATGGGTTTATAAAAATAAAATGAAATGGTGAGGTCGTAAGAAATAAAGCACGGTTAGTTGCACAAGGTTAAAGGAATAGATTATGATGAAACCGTCTACCCCCGTCGCAAGATTAGAAGCAATTAAAATCCTACTATTGCTAACCATAATAATTTCAAATTATTTCAAATGGATGTTAAAAGTGCCTTTCTAAACAGATATGTTAAAGAAGATGTATATGTAGAGCAACCAACTCTTTTTGAAGACGAAAAATTACCAAATCACGTATATAAATTGAAGAAAGCGTTATATGGGTTAAACCAAACTCCTAGAGCATGGTATGATCGGTTAAGAACGTATTTATTATAATCAAACTTTGAGATTGGTAAGATAGTTAATACACTGAAATAAAAACGATATTCAGTTAATACAAATATACATTGATGATATAATCTTTGAATCAACCAATACCAAATGAATAAAGAATTTTCATATATTATGACCCAAGAATTTAAGATGAGCCATATGGGAGAACTAACATTCTTCTTGGGCTTACAAATTTTCAATTAAAGAATGAAATATTTATTAATCAAGAAAAATACGCAAGAGATTTAATCAATAAATATAATTTAACTACAACTAATGGGAGACCAACTCCAATGGAAACTACTATAGCCCTAAGTAAAGATGATGCGTCAAAAGTCGTTGATCAAAAATTATATAGAGGTATGATAGGATCATTATTATATATAGCCGCCTGTAGAACAGGTATAATGCATAGTGTATGTCTTTGTGCAAGATATCAGTTGCAACCTAAGGAAACACATTTGAAAGTTGTAAAATGTATTCAAAGATATGTAAAACATACATTAGATTTTGGATTATTTATCCTAAGAATGATTCATTTGATTTGATCTTTTATTATGACAATGATTATGCGCGATGTAAATCCGATCGTAAAAGCACTAGTGGAACATTTTATTTCCTGGGATATTCACTAGTTTCCTGGTTCAATAAATAGAAAAATATAGTATCGTTGTCAACAACTGAAGCAAAATATATATCATCTGCTTTGGCTTGTTCACAAGTAATATATATGCAACAAAATCTAAATGATTCTGGTCTAAATATAAATAAATCACCAATATACTGCAATAATACAAGCGCTATAAATATATCTAAAAATCCAACTCATCATTCAAGAACTAAACATATAGATATAAGACAACATTTTCTAAGAGATAAAGTAAGTAAAGAGAAAATCACTAGAATTCATAGAAACTGAAAAACGAATAGCAAATATAGTAACAAAACCTTTAAATGAAGCAACGCTCGCTAAATTTAGAAAAGAACTAGGTATTTGTTCTTTAACTGAAATAGAATAATTGAATATATGAGTATAATATAAAATATAACAAAAATCAGAAAAAATAAAAATAAAAAGACACATATGTCGATATGTGCAAAGAGGTATGTCGATATATAACTGCTAGTTTTTCAAGTATTAATTCCCACCAAAAGTTAGTTCCAACATCTATTTAAACTTCTTATTTCGAATTTTCTTCTTCATCTTCTCATTTCATTTCTGGAAAAACTCTAAATCAAATAAGACAATGGCCTCCACTAATAATAATAATCAAATCAATTCCGATTCATCCGCCGAACCATCCGAAAGTCCGTTTCAACGAACTAATCTCGCACATATGATGAAATTAACAGAGAAAATGGAGAATGTACTAAAAATCTCGCTGAAATCCAAGTTTTACAAATAAGGGTGAATCAAGAGCATGTGAAACAAGGAAAAATCGTGCGAAATCTAAAAAAATTTGTTATTGATAACCACACTTTTCTGATTATCATCAAAGATGATAATCAATTAGTGGAAGAGGAAGAAATGGTTGAAGTGGAGGAAAAGAAGCATAAACTGAAGGCATAGAGGGGGATGACCAAGTCATATGCGTAGGCAAAGTATGTTTTGGTAGCGAAGAGAACGTAGTTGAGCAAAGCGGGGAATTCTGTCTCCAATATCCACATTGGCCAATTCACAAATCCTCAAATGTTAAGAATCATTAAATGTTTACGTTTTCCATTTATTCGTAAACACGATGTAGTACTTAAAATCCGTGTATTTGTTGATGTTTAATTTGTATATTGTATAATGTTTGATTTGTAAGACATTGTTTTAATTATATGGTTTATTCATTGTTTGTGTTCAGTGCTTTCTTAGTTAATAATATATATTTAGGATTATAAAATAAGTAATTAGGGTTAGTATTATAGGATAGATTTAGGGTGAGTTGATAGATTGAGTCATCTAGATTATTTATATAGATTTAGCAGGAGTATAATTTAGTTTGGTATAAATAGTATAGTATAGGAAACTATAGGTGTAATATTGTTAGAGATTGTTTTTGTTGATGACAAAGGGGGAGAAATTATAAAATAAGGATTAGTTAGCTTAGCTTAAGGGGGAGTATGTAGGATTCATGGTGAAAGGGGGAGTATTCAAAGCATCAGATCAACAAGTGTTAAATAGGTAAGAATATTTTATAAATCAAGGTTGTCATCATCAAAAAGGGGGAGATTATTGGAGAATGGAGTTTTGATGGCAACAACCTTACTTCAAATATCATTATTAATTATAAAATTTATACTAACATCTCTATCTAGAACACACACACACATACATTACATGTAGGGTTTGTATATATGATTTAATACTGAAGATTGTACAGTTTTAGAGTTATAAGAGATTCACGATTCAAAGAGATTCAAGACTCAAGAGTATCAAGGTATCAAGATTTCAAGAGCTCAAGAAAATATAGTAAATGAGTCTAGTTATATGTAAGACTCTAACTAGCACTTCATTTTCAAATTCTGTTTTTCAAAATTCAAATTCTATTTTAAAAATTCAAATTTTGATTTCAAGTTATTTCATACTACTTTTAAATGATTTAAAATTATTATGATTTCAAATATATATTTATAATTTATAAAGTTTTATAATAATATGTTTATAATATATATATGTAGTTTTAAATCATATAACTTCATAAATATGTTTTTATTATATATCACTATGTTTTTATATGTTTTATACTTTAGAAACTTCATTTGAAACCTTAGTTTTGATTCAAGAATTTCCAGAAAAATATATTGGTTTTAACACTTGAAATTTGATTTTAAAAATAAATATACAAGGCATATGTCAACATACCCATACTGACATGTCGATATATAACTGTAATAAATTCAATTTTTAAAGGAAGTGTGTTTTCACTATTTGTAACATTTCAGAAATGTTGCAACCTTTGGGATACTATAAAAAGGGGATGATTTTGAATTTTTAATCATTCCTTCTTCTCCTTCTTCACCCTTTTACTTATAACCATTAAAATTCTTAAATTTCTTGATTTCTACACTTTTGCTCTGCAGATTTCAACAAAATTTATATCATTCTTCTTCTCTTCTATTCTCTTCTCAATCTATAAACTACTCTCTGTTTGAAGTGTTATTGAAGAGTTCTAGGGCTGTTGTAATCATTTGAGACTTGTCTGGGAAAGGGTCTGTTCCTTGTAGCCCTGAAATCAAGGAAAATGTAAGGACCCGTTACTTCCCCGTGAAGGAAAGAGCGGATATGTCGAGAACAACACGCAAAAGAACGCAAACGGAAGAACATTTCATTGTATATTACAACAATTCCATCAGAATACAAGAATATACAGAGTTTGAATAAATATACATCTGACAAATATCAGAGATTACAATAAATTACATAGCAGCGGAAAAATAATACAATACACAACTGAAAGTAATACACGGATACAGAGTTTTCCGAGTATCGTTCCAGCTGTAAACCAGGATCCTGTGAATATAAATCTGCAAAACCAAAACTACTAGCTGCCCGTGTAGAAAATAGGGGCACCCAGAGTTTAGGTTAAAACAATAAACTCCAGGTCAGTCATGTGACTGGTGTGAGAACTAAAACAATTATTAATCTTTATTTTAAAGTTAGGTAAATCAAGGGACCACGCCGTATAACACGGAACGGGTTTCCTTCCAAGAACACCAGTGTATAAAACAAACAGCGCAATGCTAAATAAAGAACAATGAAGCTATTATAAGAACCAGGTCCCATCACACAATGCAACGCAAGCCGAAGGATAGGGTTTTTACCTTATAATAGCCAAAGAATGCTTGATACGCTAAATTTCATGTTTTAATTCTTAATCAGACTCCAACCGCAAATTAGTAAGAGAACGATTCCCTAAGTATTAACCCCGAAGGCCTAAACCAACATCAGACCAATACCCAGGAAACCACCCATCTTAGCTCGTTTCCAGTTAGTTTCTGATTTTATATACAATCATAAATATCAATCATAGGCGGCATGAATGTCCCATACCACTATGTCGCCATATATAGGTATACAATCAAAACCGCAAAAGGTCGTGTTGGAAGTTGGGTTATCATTTATGGTATGAACCGAGGTAAAAGATAGTCCTCACCGATTCGAGACTGTCTAGCCCGAGCCTCAGGACAAGTACTCAGTCAAGCCCTTGGATCGTCAGGGCCGGTCCACACGGAGTGGATTAAAATGCCTGAACATGCGTTTCCCCGCCCTATGGGGCGTAAATGAGCCAACGAATGACTCCATCGGCTTCACATAGTCACCGATAAATTAGAGTTGCCCCGCAAACCAACAACCACATAAGTCAAACTCGTCAGGGCATGTAAAATCACTGATGCCACTTCTAATTAGAAGGAAACGCATGCCCTCCCTGATGTCCTCTCCTGTTTCTGGTTCATACTGGGTGTGAAACTCGCGAAGTAAACGTTATACAAAGCTATGCCACAAAGGCCTGGCTTTGATCATCAACCACAAGACTTTGCTTATCAACAGAAGCCTTGATTAATTGCCAGTTAGGCATGCCACACATGCAATTCACTCCATGCGATGGATATCCATCAATATATAACACCTAAGCTCGTACGTCTCAGAGAAGGGCGTTAAGCAAGAGAATAAATTCTCCGCCGCCAAACAGATATATATTTAATAGAAATCAATCACACAGACTAAAATCCAATGTCAGACACACAGTCCATTTACAAGTTCGTTCTGGGTCTGAACGAAACCGGAGGCACCTAGTATCCCCCATATCCATCGATCTCCAAGTACGTCTGGACGATCACCAACTGTTTCCCACCTCTTGGGTGTACAGCCCAATCAAGATCATCAGTAATTATCCAAACGACGTGAAGACCTCCGGTCTTCAACCACCGTCTCACCTTCGAATTATCGTCATATCAGTTATTCAGAATGGGATAAACCCGGTCTTTCTGAATAACTCGCGTATATAATAAACAAGTGTTACACAAACACAACATACGCCGCATTCCAATTCATCAGTCACTAACCGTAAATTAATCAAGAGAATAATTCCCCAAATATTAACCCCGAAGGCCGAAACCAACATCAGATCAATACCCAGGAAATCACTCTACTTAGCCAACCTACAGCTAGTTTCTAAATTTCACATTCTTAGGGAAAGGTTCCCATTAATTTTATCAAAGATAAATTCTTTTAAATTTATTCTTTAATCTTCCTTTTGAAAATCACTTCAAACTAGTCGGGATTAGCGAACCACACCGAAGTAATCATTTATTTTATTTCCCAATCCCAACCTATTCATCCCATGAAGTAAAACTGGTAATACTTCATATCTAACACCACGGTGTTATCGGTAAATTCAATTACCATTTCACGTTCAAATCTAATTAAAGATTTAACTATCGCCTGGAGCAAAACTGGTGATACTCCATTCTCGATCATTTCAATCTAATTAAAGATTCATTAAAACTCCACTTAGTTCTAATCTGTAACTGGGTTAAAGAATCCATGTCATTTAAAACACGGTTCACGATAAACCCAAAATCACATCACATTTCAATCAAACCCTAACCGTAAATTAGCAAGTGAGCAATTCCCTAAGTATTAACCCCGGAGGCCGAAACCAACATCAGATCAATACCCTAGAAACCATTCAACTTAACTAATCTCCAGTTAGTTTCTGAGTTTCTTAACCCCTTTGGGTCTAAGAACAGTATTATTGAAGATACCGTTCACGACAACCCAAAATCACATTCCATCAATTTTCGGGTTAAAGAAAAAGTGTTATTTAAAACACTGTTCACGATAAACCCAAATCACATTTGATATTCAATACAAGGCACTGAATAGAAAATATATCGGCTTATATTCAATATCAAATTCTACGATCTACAAATTTCACATTGGAAATAACGATATATATATCTTTCAAATTTCCATAACAACATCTGTATAATCACAAAATCCAACATCGAACTATTCCGAAGATGATTTCGATTCAAATCCATTCCAATTCAATTATTGGAAATTCTGGTTATTTTCAAAACCATTTCAAATCCACTTTATTTATTTTAAAAATAAATAAATTATTATTCTAGTTCAAAACTAGTTCATTTCGATAAAAAAACTATTTTTAACTTTTCAAATATGGAGTTTTTCATCCCAATTCTTCCCAAATCATTTCTTATGATTTTACACAAATTATTACTATTTTTAATAATTTTATCAAGGCCCGTACAGTCGATTTCCATCAACGGTCATCGAACTGCACTTACAGCGACCTTTTCCAAATTTGATTTGGACATAATTCCAAATCCAACCGTTAGATTTCTAATTTCTAATATTCATTAGAAAGCTCTTTTCGATACGAACCCAAGGTTCCGGTTTTAGGAGAATCCGACGGTCAGATCTCCCGCAATATCCATTCGAAGTCAATGGTCGAAATTCACGAACTACAGCAGCGCAGTGCGTTCTATTCAGGCCATTATATTATATATATAATATATACTTCGTCGATTTCCTTTTAAAACGTATTTTATAAATCGTTTTAAATTCGTTTTCGAAACGATTTCAACTTCATTTTCAAATTCAAATCTAGATTGAATTTTCCCTTACAAATTCGTTTTAAATTCATTTCAAATTCATTTCATTTCAAATTGATTTCAATTCAAATTGATTTCTAATTCAATTTCAGTTCGTTTTCAATTCAATTCAATTTCAATTCGAATTCATTTCTATTCAATTTCAATTCGAATTTCAATTCTTTTCAAAATATCAGATTTTGAAATCACTTTCGATATTCATTATAAAATGAATAAAATCGATATAAATATCGTTCACGTCAAAATGGCGTCAATCTAATCAACACGACTTCATATATTTCTATTTTCAAATATTCTATTTCAAATATTTCTTTTTCAAATATTTCTATTCAAAACTGGAATGAGGCCCAATCAATTACCATAGATTTTATTTCTATGGATTTCCATACAACGCATGTATACATCCACAATGACAAATAATCATCCATCATCCAAAGTGCATTCTACACTGTATAAGCATCAAATATAAATATTCAACGCTTATAACAGTCTGTCAATCAATCGATCGACATACAACTAATTATTGGGATTAGTATATGTCATATATCACCTCAATACCCGTGTGGGTTTTCAAACAATCAAACACAGATCTTATTTGTGCAGTTGGTCGATGTGTAAAATTTATCGTCCCAATCAATATCAGTCAAATGTGTGTATATAAACAAATCGTTTGATTTGCTTATATTTATTTCATTTTAAATACACGTTAAAAATTCTATTTTTAACTATAAAATATTTTCCACTATAAAATATTTTATTTCATTTCACATCACATCACACAATCAACTACACATCAAAATCAAACAAACAAGCATACAAGCCGTCCATGGTCGGTGGACGACGGGTGTCGGGCGCTACTAAACACCGTCTGCATCCTAGTATATATTTTAACTAGAAAATTAAATTAAAAGTGAGAAGTTCTCACCAAAAGCTAAACCAAACGCCCTACTCTTCTTATGTAGAAATCTTCGCCGTTCTCGCCTCTTGTCACTTTCTTTGCCCGTATTCTCTACATATGTAAAAATCACATTTTTACTTCGCTATTCAATATATAAAAATCGAATTTTTATCTTCTCTATCTTATAAAAATCATATTTTTATAATCTCTACTATATAAAAAAATCATATTTTTATTCTTTCTATAATATAAAAATCATATTTTTATTCTTTCTATAATATAAAAATCATATTTTTATTCTTTCTATAATATATAAATCATATTTTTATTCTTTCTATAATATAAAAATCATATTTTTATGATCATAAAAATCATATCTTCTCTCATGATAATTCAAACCCTTTTTTTTCTTATAAAGTTCATAGCTTTTCTAAACTAAAGATTCATATTCTTTTATCTTGCCCTAACACATATAAAAATTCTATTATTATTACTTTGAAATCTGAAAATAAATTCAATGTTTTATGTGGAAGAAACCTATTTTTACAAACCTATAATATATATAAAAATCATGTTTTTATATTATCAAAACCATATATACATTTCAGATTTTTAAATCACTAAAGGTTATATTTTTATTTCACCATTTCATAAAAAAACTTGTATAAATAAATCAAAGTAAAAAAACTCACATTGAAAAAGGGGGAATGGTCTGTGTGCTCGCTGGAGTTGAAGGGGGGCTTCAGGTGGTCGTGGTTGGCTCAGGTAGGTCGGAGAAGCGATTTGGGGGCGGTTTACTTTTGGGGATCGCGATTCAGGAGGAGAACGGATGGAAGGAGGTTCGGGCCTGGAGATTCGCTGCGAGGAAGGATGCAGAGGAGGAGGATCGGACGTTGAGGAGGGGCGGCGGTCCGTCGTCGGTGGCGTGGGCTGAGTCGTGGTCCTCCGCGATTTTTTTTCTTTGAATGAAAATGATCGGTGGAAGGAGAGATGAGATGGAGGGGGTTGACTTTCAATATGTAATTATAATATTTAATTCCTTTTTATTTTCAAAACGTAAGCTTTTTATTTTGAACCCCAAATGAGACCCAACGACTGTCGCCCTTAGCTAATTACCTCCATTTCGAGCACAATGGGATATGTATCACAGGCCAATCCGACCGTTACGATCATTTTCCGTTGAATTTAAAATATAAATCTTTATATATTCAATTTAAACGCACATTTCAATTTACCGGGGCCACATACGAACTCGAAAAATTCCAGAAAAATATTTTCTAGCTTCGTATTGACGATACAATCCTAACAAAACTGATTTCGTCAAATTCTGAGACTGTTTGAAAAATGGCCATTTTCCAGTCGATTAAAATCAATTGAATATGGTCAAATGCGTTTTCCTTCGCCACGCTCACATATTGATTCGAAAAATTACGAAATTTGAAACCTAGCAATAACTTGACATCACAGATCCAACAAAAGTGGTTTCATCGAAATCCGAGCTCGTTTGCAAAATTCCTATTTTTAAGGGCCAGAATTCCATAGTGACTATTCTGAATTTTCAACTGGACATATCTTTTGATTCCCGCAATGAAATTTAAATTTTTCGGATTCGTTGGAAAGAAATTCACAAATAGATTCTATTATTTTTGGTTTCGCTAAAATCCGGTTTATTTTGCACCCGGTACATTCATTTGAAATTTGAAATCGAATTATCGAACTACCGCGCCATTTTCAATTCCTTTTATAATTTAAAATAAATATTTATATTCTAACGACGATCTATATAAATATATACGTTCGAATTCTATTAAAAATAAATTTCTCATCATTATTATTTAAAATAATCTATTTTAAATATTCAAAATTCACTAAAATTGCCAAAATAAAAATTTTAAATTCGCTCGCCTTTTCTGGGTAATTACAATCTCCCCCACTTAAAACTTTTCGTCCCCGAAAAGGAACGAAGCCGAAAGTTGTTTTACAAATCAACTCAACTTACTTTATTTTCGTTACGGCTTAAATTCTTCAACTTTTCAGTTTCTAAGAACTTTTCAAATTTTTCAAAAATTTGGCTAACACCCTAAATTTCCGAAAAATTTCGCCATAACGTCCCCTGCACCAGAGCACCGAGAAAATCCCGAAATTGCCATACAGGCCCTCTGATCTCAAAAAGAAAAAGAAAAAGCCAAGCGGCTCATAAAATCATCATCACCCAAACAAAACAGTAAATTATGGTAAACATGTACCTATTTGTCGGGAAAACAATTTTATTCTTCAGCTCTAGCCTCCTTGCTATGACCTGTTCAATGTAAGTACATGTATATGCATGCAATTGCGACTAATTTTCAATACACTCACTATTTGATTCAATTTGACCAAATGGTTCAACTTTAATTAATCAAACAATAATCAAACATCATAATCAACAATCAATTAGTTGATTAACGTTTCAAATTCATAATTTGGATAGATATACAAAAAATCATGTTTTGATGCCAATTCACAACAATGTATTCTAGCTATATTTTGGTTCTCACACCAGTCTAATGGAAATATATAGAAATCACACCTTCGTCACTCGAATATAAATACTGATGATGTCGCGACATCACTAGAATTGTCCCCGGACGACTAGAGTGTAATTCCATATCTATCCAATATATTAAAACTTCGAATATACGTTCATGACACGTATATGCAAAATCTTTATATATTGGATTGTCCAAATTTAATACAAATAAAATATTCAAATATGTATAAAATAGTTTAAATTTTCAAAACAATATTGTTTTCATTTGAAAAATATACTCTTCACACTCGTTCTAGGATGGTACTGATCCCATCTCTAACGAGTCATTCTAATTGGATATTACTAATCCAATATCTGATGAATTCTTTCATATGGTTCTTACGTGTCTTGTTCTCGAGCTCTGTAAACCAAAGCTCTGATACCAAATGTAAGGACTCGTTACTTCCCCGTGAAGGAAAGAGCGGATACATTGAGAACAACACACAAAAGAACGCAGACGGAAGAACATTTCATTGTATATTACAACAATTCCATCAGAATACAAAAATATACAGAGTTTGAATAAATATACATCGGACAAATATTAGCGACTACAATAAATTACATAGCAGCGGAAAAATAATACAATACACAATTGAAAGTAATACACGGATACAGAGCTTTCCGAGTATCGTTCCAGCTGTAAACCAGGATCCTGTGAATATAAATCTGCAAAACCAAAACTACTAGCTACCCGTGTAGAAAATAGAGGCACCCAGAGTTTAGGTTAAAACAATAAACTCCAGGTCAGTCATGTGACTGGTGTGAGAACTAAAACAGTTATTAATCTTTATTTTAAAGTTAGGTAAATCAAGGGACCACGCCGTATAACACGGAACGGGTTTCCTCCCAAGAACACCAGTGTATAAAACAAACAGCGCAATGCTAAATAAAGAACAATGAAGCTATTATAAGACCCAGGTCCCATCACACAATGCAACGCAAGCCGGAGGATAGGGTTTTTACCTTATAATAGCCAAAGAATGCTTGATACGCTAAATTTCATGTTTTAATTCTTAATCAGACTCCAACCGCAAATTAGTAAGAGAACGATTCCCTAAGTATTAACCCCGAAGGCCGAAACCAACATCAGACCAATACTGAGGAAACCACCCATCTTAGCTCATTTCCATTTAGTTTCTGATTTTATATACAATCATAAATACCAATCATAGGCGGCATGAATGTCCCATACCACTATGTCACCATATATAGGTATACAATCAAAACCGCAAAATGTCGCATTGGAAGTTGGGTTATCATTTATGGTATGAACCGAGGCAAAAGATAGTCCTCATCGATTCGAGACTGTCTAGCCCGAGCCTCAGGACAAGTACTCCGTCAAGCCCTTGGATCGTCAGGGCCGGTCCACACGGAGTGGATTAAAATGCCTGAACATGCGTTTCCCCGCCCTATGGGGTGTAAATGAGCCAACGAATGACTCCATCGGCTTCACATAGTCACCGATAAATCTGAGGCGCCCCGCAAACCAACAACCACATAAGTCAAACTCGTCAGGGCGTGTAAAACCACTGACGCCACTTCTAACTAGAAGGAAACGCATGCCCTCCCTGATGTCCTCTCCCGTTTTTGGTTCATACTGGGTGTGAAGCTCGTAAAGTAAACGTTACACAAAGCTATGCCACAAAGGCCTTGCTTTGATCATCAACCACAAGACTTTGCTTTTCAATAGAAGGCTTGATCAATTGCCACTTAGGCATGCCACACAGGCAATTCACTCCGTGCGATGGATATCCATCAATATATAACCCCTAAGCTCGTACGTCTCAGTGAAGGGCGTTAAGCAAGAGAATAAATTCTCCGCTGCCAAACAGATATATATTTAATAGAAATCAATCACACAGACTAAAATCCAATGTCAGACACACAGTCCGTTTACAAGTTCGTTCTGGGTCTGAATGAAACCAGAGGCACCTAGTACCCCGCATATCCATCGATCTCCAAGTACGTCTGGACGATCACCAACTGTTTCCCTCCTCTTGGGTGTACAGCCCAATCAAGATCATCAGTAATTATCCAAACGATGTGAAGACCTCCGATCTTCAACCACCGTCTTCAACCACCGTCTTCACCTTCGAATTATCGTCGTATCAGTTATTCAGAATGGGATAAACCCGGTCTTCCTGAATAACTCGCGTATATAATAAACAAGTGTTACACAAACACAACATATGCCTCATTCCAATTCATCAGTCACTAACCGTAAATTAATCAAGAGAATAATTCCCCAAATATTAACCCCGAAGGCCGAAACCAACATCAGATCAATACCCAGGAAATCACTCTGCTTAGCCAATCTACAGCTAGTTTCTAAATTTCACATTCTTAGGGAAAGGTTCCCATTAATTTTATCAAAGATAAATTCTTTTAAATTTATTCTTTAATTTTCCTTTTGAATATCACTTCAAACTAGTCGGGATTAGCGAACCACACCGAAGTAATCATTTATTTTATTTCCCAATCCCAACCTATTCATCCCATGAAGTAAAACTGGTAATACTTCATATCTAACACCACGGTGTTATCGGTAACTTCAATTACCATTTCACGTTCAAATCTAATTAAAGATTTAACTATCGCCTGGAGCAAAACTGGTGATACTCCATTCTCGATCATTTCAATCTAATTAAAGATTCATTAAAACTCCACTTAGTTTTAATCTGTAACTGGGTTAAAGAATCCATGTCATTTAAAACACGGTTCACGATAAACCCAAAATCACATCACATTTCAATCAGACCCTAACCGTAAATTAGCAAGTGAGCAATTCCCTAAGTATTAACCCCGGAGGCCGAAACCAACATTAGATCAATACCCTATAAACCATTCAACTTAACTAATCTCCAGTTAGTTTCTGATTTTCTTAACTCCTTTGGGTCTAAGAATAGTATTATTGAAGATACCGTTCACGACAACCCAAAATCACATTCCATCAATTTTCGGGTTAAAGAAAAAGTGTTATTTAAAACACTATTCATGATAAATCCAAATCACATTTGATATTCAATACAAGGCTCTGAATAGAAAATATATCGGCTTATATTCAATACCAAATTCTACGATCTACAAATATCGTATTGGAAATAACGATATCTATATATATATCATTCAAAATTCCATAACAACATCTGTATAATCACGAAATCCAACATCGAACTATTCCGAAGATGATTTTGATTCAAATCCATTCCAATTCAATTATTGGAAATTCTGGTTATTTTCAAATCCACTTTATTTATTTTAAAAATAAATAAATTATTATTCTAGTACAAAACTAGTTCATTTCGATAAAAAAACTATTTTTATCTTTTCAAATATGGAGTTTTTCATCCCAATTCTTCACAAATCATTTCTTATGATTTTACATAAATTATTACTATTTTTAATAATTTTATCAAGGCCCGTACAGTCGATTTTCATCAACGGCCATCGAACTGCACTTACATCGACCTTTTCCAAATTTGATTTTAATTCCAAATCCAACCGTTAGATTTATAATTTCTAATATTCATTAGAAATCTCTTTTTGATACGAACCCAACGGTTCCGGTTTTAGGAGAATCCGACGGTCGGATCTCCCGCAATATCCATTCGAAGTCAATGGTCGAAATTCACGAACTACCGCAGCGCGGCGCGTTCTATTCAGGCCATTATATTGTATATATAATATATATAACATATACTTCGTCGATTTCCTTTTAAAACGTATTTTATAAATCGTTTTCGAAACGATTTCAACTTCATTTTCAAATTAAAATCAAGATTGAATTTTCCCTTACAAATTCGTTTTAAATTCATTTCAAATTGATTTCAATTCAAATTGATTTCTAATTCAATTTTAGTTCGTTTTCAATTCAATTCAACTTCAATTCGAATTCATTTCTATTCAATTTCAATTCGAATTTCAATTCTTTTCAAAATATCAGATTTTGAAATCACTTTCGATATTCATTATAAAATGGATAAAATCGATATAAATATCGTTCACGTCAAAATGGCGTCAATCTAATCAACACAACTTCATATATTTCTATTTTCAAATATTCTATTTCAAATATTTCTTTTTCAAATATTCTATTTCAAATATTCTATTTCAAATATTTCTTTTTCAAATATTTTATTTCAAATATTCTATTTCAAATATTTCTTTTTCAAATATTTCTATTCAAAACTGGAATGAGGCCCAATCAATTACCATAGATTTTATTTTTATGGATTTCCATACAACGCATGTATATATCCACAATGACAAATAATCAACCATCATCCAAAGTGCATTCTACACTGTATAAGCATCAAACATAAATATTCAATGCTTATAACAGTCTGTCAATCAATCGATCGACATACAACTAATTATTGGGATTAGTGTATGTCATATATCACCTCAATACCCGTGTGGGGTTTTCAAACAATCAAACACAGATCTTATTGGTACAGTTGGGCGATATGTAAAATTTATCATCCCAATCAATATCAGTCAAATGTGTGTATATAAACAAATCGTCTGATTTGCTTATATTTATTTCATTTTAAATACACGTTGAAAATTCTATTTTTAACTATAAAATATTTTCCACTATAGAATATTTTATTTCATTTCACATCACATCACACAATCAACTACACATCAAAATCAAACAAACAAGCATACAAGCCATCCATGGTCTGTGGACGATGGGTGTCGGGTGCTACTAAACACCGTCTGCATCCTAATATATATTTTAACTAGAAAATTAAATTAAAAGTGAGAAGTTCTCACCAAAAGCTAAACCAAACGCCCGACTCTTCTTATGTAAAAATCTTCGTCGTTCTCGCCTCTTGTCACTTTCTTTGCCCGTATTCTCTACATATGTAAAAATCACATTTTTACTTCGCTATTCAATATATAAAAATCGAATTTTTACTTTGCTATTCAATATTTAAAAATCGAATTTTTATCTTCACTATCTTATAAAAATCATATTTTTATAATCTCTACTATATAAAAAATCATATTTTTATTCTTTCTATAATATAAAAATCATATTTTTATTCTTTCCATAATATAAAAATCATATTTTTATTCTTTCTATAATATAAAATCATATTTTTATGATCATAAAAACCATATCTTCTCTCATGATAATTCAAACCCTTTTTTTTCTTATAAAGTTCATAGCTTTTCTAAACTAAAGATTCATATATATTTTTTTTTTTATCTTGCCCTAACACATATAAAAATTCTATTTTTATTACTTTGAAATCTGAAAATAAATTCAATGTTTTATGTGGAAGAAACCTATTTTTACAAAGCTATAATATATACAAAAATCATGTTTTTATATTATCAAAACCATATATACATTTCAGATTTTTAAATCACTAAAGGTTATATTTTTATTTCACCATTTCATAAACAAACTTGTATAAATAAATCAAAGTAAAAAAAACTCACATTGATAAAGGTGGAATGGTCTGTGTGCTCGCTGGAGTTGAAGGGGGGCTTCAGGTGGTCGCGGTTGGCTCAGGTAGGTCGGAGAAGCGATTTGGGGGCGGTTTCCTTTTGGGGATCGCGATTCAGGAGGGGAACGGATGGAAGTAGGTTCGGGCCTGGGGATTCACTGCGAGGAAGGAGGCAGAGGAGGAGGATCGGACGTTGGGGAGGGGCGGCGGTCCGTCGTCGGTGGCGTGGGCTGAGTCGTGGTCCTCCGCGATTTTTTTCTCTGAATGAAAATGATCGGTGGAAGGAGAGATGAGATGGAGGGGGTTGACTTTCAATATGTAATTATAATATTTAATTCCTTTTTATTTTCAAAACGTAAGCTTTTTATTTTGAACCCCAAACGAGACCCAACGACTGTCGCCCCTAGCTAATTACCCCCATTTCGAACATAATGGGATATGTATCACAGGCCAATCTAACCGTTACGATCATTTTCCGTTGAATTTAAAATATAAATCTTTATATATTCAATTTAAACGCACATTTCAATTTACCGGGGCCACATACGAACTCTAAAAATTCCAGAAAAATATTTTCTAGCTTCGTATTGACGATACGATCCTAACAAAACTGATTTCGTCAAATTCTGAGACTATTTGAAAAATGGCTATTTTCCAGTCGATTAAAATCAACTTAAACTGGTCAAACGCGTTTTCCTTCGCCACGCTCACATATTGATTCGAAAAATTACAAAATTTGAAACCTAGCAATAAGTTGACATCATGGATCCAACAAAAGTGGTTTCGTTGAAATCCGAGCTCGTTTGCAAAATTCCCATTTTTAAGGGCCAGAATTCCTTAGCGACTATTCTGAATTTTCAACTGGACATATCTTTTGATTCCCGCTCTGAAATTTCAATTTTTTGGATTCGTTGGAAAGATATTCACAAATAGATTCTATTATTTTGGATTCACTAAAATCCGGTTTATTTGCACCCGGTACGTTCATTTGAAATTTGAAATCGAATTATCGAACTACCGTGCCATTTTCAATTCCTTTTATAATTTAAAATAAATATTTATATTCTAACGACGATTTATATTAATATATACGTTCGAATTCTATTAAAAACAAATTTCTCGTCATTATTATTTAAAATAATCTATTTTAAATATTCAAAATTCGCTAAAATTGCCAAAATAAAAAATTTAAATTGGCTCGCATTTTGCGGGTTATTACAGAAAGGGAGCGGCGTTAACCTTGTAGCCGTGGAGTCAAGGGTGGTGGAATCTGTATTAACCTTGTAGCCATGAAATCAAGGGTGTTGTACTTGGATATTGATAATAATAAAACTTTGCGCAATCCAGAGTTGCGTGGGACTCGACGTAGGAGTAATCTGAACCAGTATAAAATCTGGTGTGTTCTTTCCTTTTCTGCATTTTATTTCTGTTATTTTTGCATCTGTGATTGTTTATGTGTTTGTGATCATTTCTGTGTGATAATCATGGTGTGTTTCATATAGTAATTCAACTTAATTTGAGATTTCTATAAATTCCTCATAAACACTTTTCACCCCCCATTAGTGTTACTTCTGCCCTAAGATCTGCATTTCGCATCCTTAACAATTTGACCCACGAATCTTGCGATCTATTTAGGAATTTAGCTCTTGCGTAAGGACATTATCGGTGATCAACTGACCTTTGACAAAGCCAACCTGAGAGGAGGAGATGGTACGATACAAAATAGGCGCGAGTCTATAAGATAAGATCTTCGAGATGACTTTTTTTGAAAAGTTACAAAGACCGAACGACCTAAAGTTGGAGCACGAAGAAGGTTTCTTGGACTTAGGAATGAGCACAAGAATGGTGGACGTCCAAATCTTCGGAAGCGTCCCGCCAGAAAAGAAGTATTGAATAGCAAGAGTGAAATCAAAACGAATGACCTTCCAAGCACAACTATAAAAAGCCCTGTTGAAACCATCTGGGAAACCCACACTCTCATTACTAAGTAAAAAGACACAGAAGTGGATTTCCTCCATGGAAGGAGGGAAAGAAAGAGACGGGGACTCAACATTGAGGGCAAGACGAGGAATGTGGCATAAAAGGAAAAGTTTCGATTGATTAACAGAGGGATATAGGAGGAAAGAAAATAAGTGAGAGATAAGTATCTTCAACCTCCACAGGAGACGAAGCTAAAGAGAGACCAGGGTGTTGAATCCGATGGATCGAAAGGGTTCTATTCTTTTTTCGAATGGAGGGGTGGAAGAATTTAGAGTTTGAATATCCATCGACAACCCACTTGATTCTAGGTTTTTGATGAAGAAATTCATTCTTTATGCACAACTCGGAACAAGAAGCGGCCTGAGCTTTGAGCCAATTTATTTTATTAGTGAAAGAAGGATCTACATCAGAAGATGCTTCAGTCAAAATAAAGGCTTCTTTCATTGAACAGACACTATAAAATATGTTCTTAAAAACTTGGACGCTTCAATTCTTTAGACAAGATTTAAGACTTTTGAGTTTAAAATAGAAAGAGGAAATAGGATTCCCTAAAGCAGAGAGAGACCAAAAATACAAGACCACATGAAAAAAAGAGTTATGAGAAGTCCACATTGATTGGAACCAAAAAGACGTAGGACCGGAGGATGAAAAAACGGTGCACTTAAGAATAATTGAAGCATGATCCGAGTTTGTGTGGTGAAGATGATCAACAACGAATGAGTATGGAAGACTAAACCAACCTTTCGTTCCAAAAAATTTATCCAATCGAGTAAGGATTCCGTTAGGACCTTCCTGGTTATTACACCAAGTAAAAGAAGACCAAACAAAAGGGGCCTCAGACAACCCCGACTGAATGATGAAGGAGTTAAAATCTACGACGAAAATTTGATTAACCTAGGAGTCACCACACTTCTCTACTTGACAGGAGACGACATTGTAATCCCCTCCAATAACATAGGCAAAAATTCCAAAGGAAGAAAAGGAAATGATATCCTGCCATAAACTATAATGCTCGATGCGATCACATCTGGCAAAGACGACAGAGAAGAGGAAAGGAAGGAAAAGAACACTCAACTAATAGAAGCTGAGCCGAATCAAATAACAGGCTAATAGATACTTCTTTAGCCTAGAGAAATCAATATAAAACAATCTTTGATTAAAGTTGATATATCATTTTAATCATAAACATTAAAGGAATTTATTAGTTTTAAATGGTAATTTAATTTAAGCTTAAAGGTAATCAATTTGTTTTTGTGAAGGTTTTTGAAGTTAATACTTTAAAAAGTGAAACCCCCGTATAAGATCAGTTTTAAAAGTTTTATACGGATATGGAAAGAAATTTCCATAAATATTATCGCTTATATGGGAAGAACTTAGTCATACTCTATAACTAGTCGTTGAGGAATGGAAAACATGCCTATGTCTTAAGGACTAAAAATATCGTTAAGGTAGTGCCTAGAGGTACCACTATCTTCACTTCCCGAACTCAATTTTATCCGAGGGAAAGCACAAGTTTAGACTTGGTGACAAGAGATAAGAGAATGAGAATTAGTTTTCATATACAATCATTTTTGTATATTCCAAATAGTTAATTTATTGACTATCGATCTGACTTTCTCCTTTGTTATCGTCAATTTAAGTCGATTTGTTGCTCATTTAAGCTTTGACATCCTTTATCGAAAATGAATGAATAAAAATAGCTAGTGGAAGCCATACTATGTAGGGTTTCTCCCATTATGGTATCATCATATCTACTCTAGATTGGATTCGGTTATATGCACGTGCAAATATGAAATTCTCAAATGCTCGATTTTGGATGGGGTTCGGCTTGGATGTGTCTGAAAGCCATTGGAGTTCTTAGTATGTTCGTAAAGTATAATTTCGATATGGGAGTTGCAACCTCCTAGTCGTTTTGGATAAATTTACCTTTCCTTTCGATAATTGGATTGGGTTTTAATTCACAACAAGAAATATCGTCCGTTCTTCTCCATGTATTATTGTTATGGTTATTCTCAAGTTGAATTATGCTCTTACATACATACATACATACATGGATACATACATATATAAACATACATACATACTTATATATATATGTATATGGGGCGTTCATTTGAACAAAAAATTAGACAAAATTGGTGACATAAGAGATCTGAAACGTCAGATCTTTTTGTCCTTATATGGATGTGTGTAATTCAAGGGAGATCCAATGGTGGAGATCAATTCTATCACTAACTGTGTCAAAGTTTTGTGTTTAAGTACATTTTCCCATATGTGTATATATATAATTTATTTCTTATTTATGTTAATATTTTCGATTTGTGTAATATTTTTATTTATGATGTCCTTACAAGATAAGACCCATTTTATATTGGTGGGGTTTTCTCTTAGAAATTTTATGTGTCCAACTTTTTTACTTGAGATTTATCACACTCGTTTTTTAGATTGACCTAGATGTTATTTAATTATAATGCTCGGGTAAGATCGAGTAACTTTCTAGGTTCTCACTGATTGGACATGCATCTCATCGAGTAAAGCTAGATATTTACATTCGTAGTGTTTTATTTTCCATTATACTATAATATTACTTATCAACATTTGTACGACCATGATATTGTAACTCTCCAAGTTGATTGGATTTGTTTAACTCTGATATACTGCGTATTTTATGATGAATATTTTGACTGTCTTTGTTGTATTATAGACTGTCATTCTCAATGTGGGATTTTATTTTCATATTCTTTTTACAGCATGATAATTTGTCTTTCAGACACTGGGGGAATTGCACAAGTATGCCGAGGATGTATTAAGTGTCATTTCTAAGAGTTAGAAAGGTATGTCGTCACGACTAGCCTAGGAATTAGTTGTAGTTGATCTCAATTTACTTAATGTAGTTCCTAATATGTAGAATTTGGTGTAAGAATTATACTGTATTCCACGGAAAGTAGGAAACAAGTTGATTCACGAGTTCTTTAGCTTGTTATCTAGTTACTCTATGGAGCACTCTGCATATCTTCTTCAATTAGGATTCGTAACAACTTTTGGCCTTTGTACTCATTTGGATTACCAGTTATGTTGCTTCCATCAAAGAGTTGCATTGTTTGAGAATTAATATAATGGAAATGAAGTCTTTTGAGGTATCTCTTTGATTTTTCGAGACGATATTGCTGTGTTGCGTTTTGGTTTGATGGTAGTCAAGCCTAGTGTTTTTAATGGTATTTTTTGTATCTTTGTTGCTAAGGGCCTAAATTTCATATGACTAAGAATTACGACATCTTGTAATCGGGCCAAAAAGAACTAACAAGACTTATTCAATATTCTTCGTCAATGGATTTAAATTCAACATCAAAGATTATGGGGATGAAAAAATTAACATACAATAGTGGCGTATTTGTCAAAGACGGCGATAATCTAGAGGAGCATAAAAAAAGATTTTTATGGTGTCTTAACACAAGTTGTAGAGTTAACATATTATGTACAACCCGTAGAGAAAGTTTTTTTATTCATATGCAACTGGTTTAGTAATGCACCTAGTTTTGAAATTAACATGCATAAAGATTATAAGCTTATGGAAACAAAGCATACTGCATTACTATAAGTATGTTCCTTTCATATTAGCTAAGCAAGAATTACAAGTTTATTTTTCTCCGTATCCATCCTTGAAAAAAGATAAAGCAGATTGGTGGGTTGTTTTTAAAACAAAGTCAAGATATACGTTTGATGGAAATAATATTCCAAACAAAGCAGTGTATCAAGCGGGTTATGAGTTAAATACTAAAAATAATAATAACTGATGACAATGATGTAAGGTCATTGAACGATGAAACGAATGTTTTAATAAATGCATTTGAAAGTATCGAAGAAAACCATATAAAATACGAGACCGAGTTTGAATCGGAAAATGACAAAGACTGATCAAAGATGACATTGCTTACTGTATAATATATTAGTTTATGCTACATATTAAGAAAGATGGCTATGTTCTGTATTATTTCTGAGCTATGTAATAACAATGATGACTATGTTCTGTACTATCTTGAGTTATGCATTATTCTTTTCATGTACGATTATATGATGATTATGTGCAGGGTATGATTATGATATGATATGTTGTATGATTATCACTTGATTATTGATTATGTGATGATTAATGATTATGTGATGATTAGTGATTATGACATGATATACATGCTTGTGGCATACATGTGTGACAGAAGATGTAGCAGTAGATTTCAGCCTTGTTCTTCTCATTCTCCAGCTCCTAGAGCAGGTCCCAACTACACATAACCAGATTTATGTTGAATTATAGAAATAGTTCCAAAGAGTACAGGGTAAGTATAAAATTGTTTCAATTATATTATTTAAAATATAGTAAATATCTACATCAACATTTATACAAGGGGTACGAGATAGAGCCTTCAGACTTTATTTTACACATATCGAAGCAAGCATATAAGGGTCGGATGTCAGGTTGTTGGCCTCATTGGGACAACATCTTACCCCACGAGAAAAATGTTATATAGACCGATTTGATGGTAAGTACAATTTTGTATTTTAGTTGAAAATTAATATGATGTATATAATTCAAATTAATTTCAATATGTAGGCCATTGGACATTCGGGGCCGTAGGATCTGGATGTCTTTAGGAATCAATGGAACCAGAAGATGCGGAAAAATTGTAGTAAGACTTTATCAAGGACCAAAAATGCTGGATAAAACTCAGTTAAATGGGCGATGATGTTTGGATTGCATTTCTCAGACACTCGAAACTGAGTAAGTGAAATTAAGCTATTATGATACCATTCCTGTTTTACTTACTGTTTATTTGATTTTTCCCATAACTGTTTACTACAATGATACCATTCCAACCATTTACATTTATATTAGTTGCATTATTTTAATTAACCGTGTATCTAAATTAATAGGAAATATCATCATGGAACATGGCGAATAAAAATACGAACCCTGCTTTACATCGTGATGGCTCGAAATCCTTTGTAAATTTGTAATTTGTTTTTATTTTATTCATGCGAATCTTCAGTATATCTTCAGCATAGGGGAGAATTTATAATTTTTAATTAATCTGTATATTTTCATTCATGCATATTTTCAGTATATTTTTTTCTTGTGTATCTTCGGTTTGCGAAGTATGGACGCAAGCCGACAATGGCTGAGGTGTCCTAAGTCACTCATGTCGTTGAGCAGATAGATGACGATGAGAACGTTTCATATGATTGGACGTTCCATAAAGTTGCATTAGTAATGGTAAATATGCTTATATGTAATGACAATGATATATATTCATATAGTTCACAGTTTATAAGTAAATTGTACAACAGTTGAGTCAAATTTATGCTCGTAATTGTAGGAGAGATACGTAGCACAATAAGTAAAAGTGACATAAGCGACTGGACGGTAAGAGATTATGCTTGAAGAGTCGAATCACATATGGGATGCCATTATTCTACTGCCTAGGCGAAATAGGCTTATGTTTTCGGCAATCAGGAGGTAAACCATTTTAATAACTTATATTTACATCAATTATAATAATATTATGCGTATATGTGAACCTACACAATCAAACTATGGAATAAAATGTTGTTAGGAAAGGAAAACAGCTAATAAAATATGGGTTAATTCTCATAACGCAAACTTATTAAATTGAATGACTATTTATTAAATCCTTTCGTAAACTGTATGGTAGTATTATTTTTTATGATTCTCATTAAAAGTGGAATTAACTTAGGTAATGAAAATGATAATTAACGGGAATTAATTATATTGTATTTTTTTCTTAAAGTAGAGTGGTTGATATACTTACCATAATTTAAAACGTAATGTAAATGGCATTAAATCCACTTCGATTTATATATTACCACTCATATGCCTAATTATATATTAATCAGTTCAATAATTAGTATATTTCAAGCTTAACTCCACTTAATTAATTCAACTACATTTAACTATAATTAGTATATTTCAAGCTGAACTCCAATCTGAGTTAGAGAATAATTGTATATTAAGTATTTCCATAATTAATTTTTTATGCTAATTAAATGAATTAATATCATTAATGGACACCTCGTTTTCAATAACATTTAGCTAAGCTAAATCAAAGATAAAAAATATGATAATATGCATTTATATTGTCATCAACATCCAAATCAAGAAACAAACATATTGATAAAATTTAAATTTTCTAAATTACATTTTTAATTAAATCTATGGAAAATGTTCATTGGTTAATGTAGATTAAGTATATGTGTAGCTATTTACCCATAAAGCTACTTACGAAGATAAAAGGTTTCTGCACATTATTGACGTGCTTTTTGGAAAAGCAGTCACATGTCAAGATTATAGTTAGCGACGCGCCCGAGTCTCGACAACACCATCAGAAAATACATAGTGATTTGGTCAAAATCGCGACATGTTCAGAAAAGGTTGGAAATAGCGTCGATTCGTAAAATCATCGTTAATAACTTGGAAAATCCGGCATGGCGATCGACTCGGTCTGATCAGCTCAAAATCCTTGAGCGTGTCGGCCTGATCACGTGGTAAAACTCGTCGTAAAAAATATACAAATTCTGGAAAATTCTGGTTTTGCGAACTCAAAAATAGCTGATCGGTGTAGCGTGATCACTTAAAATGGCTTGCGCGACTTCATGACATCAAAATATGGCACTTGACAAAAAGCCAGATTTGGCATGTTTAAATCGTGTGATTGACACGTGAAAATCACTTAAAAATGCGGGTGCACCATGGGGATCAAGCGCCTGGCATTTGGCAATGGGGCTTCGGCTTGGATCAGGGATTTCATATCCCATATTTCACATCCTTGACTGGATGCGAAATATTATGGTAATAACTTTCGCGATGCATAGTAGTGGGATTTCACATCCCAGTTTGGATCTGGAAGGGAGGCGATACGAAATTCCACGTGCACACACTAAGACACAAAGCGAAACAGGAGGATCGACTCATGGTTCTGGGATGCGAGATTCTGGTTTGGCATGGGATACAAAATGATCAGGCAAAGGTGGGATACGAAAATTTGGCTAAGGAATTGTGATGCGAAATTAGCTGATCAACACGCATCAAGATGTGGTTTCTTGGGATACGACTGGAGGACAGGGAAGCGAATTATGGAACTCGAAATTGGGGGTGTGGTTTTACCCTTGTGATTTGGCACGTTTGGAAACACGTGCAGATCATAGTTTTTGGCTTACACGACATGGTCATGGCAAGCATTTCGAGGATATGAAATTTCCCGACTTCGGGATGCGAAATTTCTCAAACAACATGGTTTTTGGCTATCTTTCCGGGGTGCGAATTTCTCATCCCCTCAGGATAGACTCGATGCCCCTAAAACTCACCTATAAATACCCTTTACTTGGCATTCTTAGGGGTTAGCATTTTTGGACTTCTATTATATTTTGGCATACAAGATTGGAGCTCTCAAGAACCATTAATGGTTGCCATCATCATCTTCATGGCTGTTGAACTTTCTTATGATAAACGTTATATAAACATTTGCCTACAAATTTTGGATATTCAATTGTACTTTTGGCATGCTTTTAGACATTTTTTTCATACTTTTGGACATTGAAGCTATTTCTTGGACATTGAAGCTATTTCTTGGACATTATTGCATGCTTTGACTCAATGAAGAAGAAGTGCATTTTGGTTAAAGTAATGAAATAACAAGCTATTTGTTATTCAATTGTATAACTTGTACACATAATTGTTCGAACTTGTACAAGCATTGTAATCGACAAATATATGATGAATAATTACTATGAAGTGGATGTAGGCATTAGTACCGAACCACTATAAAAGTAGTGTGTTCCCTTTACATTTCCCTATCTGTGGATATTCGGATTATAAGTTTATACCTAAACTTACACTCAGGAGTTGGCATGTGCAAATAATAAATTTCCCACGTCCACAATTTGGTGTGTCAGGTCGCGCATAACTTTGACTTCTGCTTTGGTTTTGATTCTCGGATTTGTTTTAAGATTTCAACTTTTGTTTCGTATTTCTACTTCGATGTCGACATCGGTTTTAATTTTCGGATTCATTCTCAGATTTGCTTGGAATTCTCTCGGATCCCGCCATGGTTAAGAGGAAACAGTTAGCTTGCTCAAAAGGAGTAGGTAACGAGGAAATTCAGGAGGATTCTTCAAGCGTACACCCATAAATCTTTGTCACTCGAGACAACATCAACGAAGTCGTAAAAGATTTAACTAAAGATCTCATTTCTCATTTGGAGCAACAAGAGGAATACTTCTGTCGACAAGAAGCCTCTATGAACACTCTTCTCGCCCAACTCGGAGGATTACGAGGTAGTCAGGCCTAGGTAACATCAATGGAGCAAGTGCTATTGTTCCACAAGGATTACCTCAGGTTTGGGGGAAATTCCAGAAGAACAGCCCCGTTTTCGACACCTATCCATAGACAGCTATCAAATCGGCTAGACTCAGGGGCACTACCCCCAATCCTGTACAAGGCTCAGCTCAGCTTGTAATTAATCAGGTTTCAGGATCAGGCATTGGTAATGCCACCCAAACGCTAGTGCACGCAGCTTTGGATACAGGTACTCCCGCAGTTCCAAATATTGGATTCATGCCCGTTGAAGCACCTCAAATCAGAATTGAGTCAGATATTTTTCTTGGCACTCAACAATTTGCTAATGTTGGACTCGACGCTGGGGGCACTAGCGTCAACTTATATAATTTAAATCAATTTGGGAAGTAAAAGTCAAGTTACCTATATTATTCGATGTTAAGCTCGGGGCCCCCATGCAAGCTTGGACTGAACACAACCCCTTTTCTCAAGATATCAGGAATTCTCAAAACCCAACAAACTTCAAATTGCTGGCATTAAAAGATTTCACTGGTAGGAAGGATCCTACGGTTCACCTCATGCGCTACATGCGCCATATGGAAGTACATTCAGCTACGGATAACGTTATGGTAAAGTGCTTCCCACTCTATCTTACAGACATTGCTGCATTGTGGTTTAGACAGTTGGAACCCGAATCTATTAACAATTGGAATGTCTTGGTTGGAAAGTTCGTCAAGCAATTTAGAGTTCATACGCCTAGCTAAGGTATGTCATGACTTTGATAACAATTAAGAAGAGGTCAGGAGAGACTCAACGTAAGTATCTTGAAAGATTCAATGTCGCGGTGGCCTCTGTCGACAGACCAGATCCATCCATGGTACTAATGGTCGCTGTCTCCGGAATTCCAGACAAAATAAATTTCAAAATCTTATTACGATGGGACCCGCCGAGGGATCTCGTTGAATGCTACTTCGAGGATGAAATATTTCTATCGAAGGAGGACTCCCGTGAGGAAAAGCCTGTGCATCAAACTAACTTAGCAGCTGTTAGACCGAAATCTGGTACTAACACCCAAATGCAGATCACATATCACAGAATGCAGAAAATAATAAAACCAGTGGGGACACACGAAGTTTTTACAGTGGTTCGGCTGTAGATGTAGCCTACGTCCACTTTATAATCTTATTGCTGTACTGAAAAATTACAAGATTCAGTTACATGAAGACACACGATCCGTATGTTTAACGGAATTACAAGAGTTTATACACGCAATTCACTTGTTAATTGTATAGAAAAGAGAAGAATTTGGATATAAGAGGGTGCAAAGTCCCTGCACTCGGTAATGGTGGAAGGCATGAAGAAGAATAACCAAAAAGCCCCCTCCAAAATGCCATATAGTGGTGTATTTATAGATGTAGAGAGTCTCCCGAATGAATGACACGTGTCATGAATCCAATGCGTCGCTAAGATCTAGTGGATCAGTGGAGGAAGTCTCCTGCAGTTCACGTAAATCCATGCGTGGTCCGATCCGTGAAAGTAGATGTAAAATCGGCCTAAAGAAGCGGTCAAAGCAGTTGTACAGGAGCAGGAACAGGCGGTTCGGTTCGGGTCTGACCCGAACCAGTGCTTTGGAACCAGATACGAGAAGAAGCACATTGGTGCAGAGAGGATTCAAGGCGGATCAGATCGGCCTTCTCCGACCCAAACCGATATGTGCCCAAACTTAAAGCTGTGTGAGGTGGTATGCTGTGGTGGGATCGGGTCCCCTCCCTCCGATTTGAATCGAACATCCAATCCAAACTGATCGAGTCACATCAATTCCAAAATCCAAGTTTCCAGCTCTGCACATGTTCACGGAAACGGGCGAAACTTCCAAATCATAAGTCCGTTTTGTCCAAACGAAATCTCTACCTGAAGATTATTCAGAACGCTACAAGTGTTATAGAGCAAAGCTCTGTAGTTGTTGTTTTCCGATCAAAAGTGGTCATCTGATAGGAGTTTCGAGCCATTCTATGTTTGCGATGCGACTTCAACTAAATAGCTTCATGTTTCCTGACAACGCTCTCAACGCTTGAGTGAGTTACTAACCAGAGATTTCATATGTGATAGTTTTGGCCATAAAATAAGTCAACATTATTTGTCGCCCGGAACATATCTTGTTGGCTAAAAGAATATGTGTTATGGATAATATGAGAAATTTTTAATCCATAGAAATCCAGAATGCGATGACCACGTCGGATCATGTTAAGGCCAGAAAACCGACGATCGCACGGGATCGTTTTAAGGCCGAGAGAAATCCAAGAAAACCAGAAGTTTGTACCTACAAGAAGATAAGACAAACAATGCAAGAATAATTCTGAGATGGCCTTACTGGGGTAAGACGACCAAGGAGATGCTAATTAGGTTCCAAGACGGCCTTACGAGAGTTAGACGACCAAGGAAAAGCAATGAAGGTTCCAAGATGGCCTTACCGGAGTAAGACGACCAAGGAAATGCAACGAAAATTTGTTTATAATTGATGGATCCAGTCGGGAGCCGGAACTGAATGCTTATTGCTGATTCATGAAAGTATAGTGGTTGTTAGCCAGACATGACTAGAGACCACTAACTGGTTCCATGCATGTAGGCCGATGTAACCGTGTTTATTACATGCAGAGAAAACAAATGAGGGCGAGAAGTCGCCTAAAAGCCTAAAAACATGAACTATGGACCGGAGTCCGACAAACAGAAGAGATCTACTGATGGGATCAGTTAATGATAATCCTATGATTGCTCGATCCAGGATCGTTCCCTTTCCGAGGAATAGGTGGTGGCAGCGCAGGAGCAGATGCAGGCGTTGTTAGTTGTGTGATGTACTTGGGTAGCTCTCCACATCTAACACGGTCCTCAATCAAATCTCGCAAATGCCTACATTCATTAGTGTTATGACCATCTGTGTCATGAAATATATAATGTCTTCTGGAGTTACACTATGCTAGCGTTGGCACTTTCTTAGGAGGCCTTGGATAGGAGGTAGCACCCCCGTATTCATGTAGATGCCAGTCAGCGTTGAATTGAGTTCAGTGTACTTTTTAAATTTGGGCCCTCTTCGGGCAGAGCGTTGCGATCATTCTTTGCAGCGACTGTTCCTTTTCCCTTATCATTGCATTTTCCAGAGTCAGACGGTGCTATGCCTTTAAGCATGTTGACATCGAGAATAGCCTTCTCGGATTTCATGTCTTCCTCACATAGAAATCTATCCGCTTCAAAGTAGAATTCGCCAAGATCTCGCGATGGGTCCCGAACTCTGATGTATCCAAAACACTGGATACTACCACCATCAATGTCATACATGATTCAGGATTATCAACAGATGCTACTGCCGCATTGAATCTTTTTAGAAATGAGCGCAGAGTTTCTCCAACCTCTGTATAATTGTAGTGAGGGACATGACATTCTTGGGTCGAGCTATATGGACCCGAAACTACTCAATAAAGCGAGCAACCAACATGTTCTAGCGGTTGATCGATTCTGGTGCCAGCTGCTGAATCCACATAGCAGCTATATCAGTCAGAAAGAGGGGCCATAATGTTTTCTGATGCCTATTGAACTTCCATATGTCGTTTGTAGCGCGTCAGATGCACGGTACGATCCGTCCTACCGTTATAAGGCTCCAGAACAGGGAGCTTGAAATCCAAGGGATTGCAAGAATTCCAGATTTCATGTGTGAATAGAGTGTGATTAATGTCATCCACAGCACTCTGGGAAGTGCGGCCTCTCGAGAGGCGTTCAATCAAATTAG
The DNA here is from genome assembly GCA_030737875.1 of Allium sativum. Lineage (NCBI taxonomy): Eukaryota > Viridiplantae > Streptophyta > Magnoliopsida > Asparagales > Amaryllidaceae > Allium > Allium sativum. Next base: position 1,045,095,702 of record CM060922.1, read on the forward strand.
CAAGCCGATTGCCTTCGAAAAGTTGCTGCAAATTGCCAAGATCAAAGTTGGTGCCCCTGGCGTTGAAAGAAGGAGAACGGTTGGGTTCATGACAAGCTGGTTGGGGCGGATCGGAAATGCCCCTGGGTTGTGGATCAGAGGAACCGAACCGGTTCGTAGTGCCCGATTCAGACAGGACCATGATCATTGGCTTGATGTGTCCCTTCTTGGAGTCGGTTCAGATCTAGTTCTGTAGAGCTTTTTCAAACAGGAGCAGATGTTGGTCGAGGTTGGCTTGTGTTCCTAGCCACGTTTCCATCCGAGACGTTGAGTGTCGGAGCTGCACTTTGTTGAGGGAGAGTGCCCCCGAGCTCATTCAGATTTGAGCTTTCCGCGGTTCCGATCGGATGTACCGAACCGATCCGATCCGATTTGTTGCTCCTTCTGGGGCTAATTCTGATGTAGTTCTGATCCGCGCAACGTCGTTTCCAGCGGGTTGTATGTTGTTGCTCGGCCTTCCTTCCATCCAAGCAAAGAATTAGTCCATCATTTCCCGCTGTTTCCGAATGAGATCATCTTGCCTTTCCATTTGGTCTCTCAATTCAGCGAGAACTCCATCCATCTCGTTTGGAGTTAAGTATGCTGATAGATTCCCATGCAAGGAAGCCTCGTGGTTGTTCTTGTTTATTGCGCCTTCAGCATCAGTACCCTCAGTTCGGGAGGAGGTTCCGTCCTTCTTTCTTTTCACCACTAATCCAATGGCCACGCTATCTGTTTCCTAAGCAGAAGGTTGTATGTTCGACCCCTACCTAGCACGCCAAAATGTTAGACCGAAATCTGGTACTAACACCCAAATGTATATCACAAATCACAGAATGTAGAAAATAATAAAATCAGAGAGAACACACAGTTTTTATAGTGGTTCGGTTGTAGATGTAGCCAACGTCCACTTTGTAATCTTATTGCTATACTGACAGATTATAAGATTCAATTACATGTAGACACATGATCTGTGTGTTTAATGGAATACAAGAGTTTATACACATAATTCACGTGTTAATTGTACAGAAAAGAGAAGAATTTGGATGTAAGAGGGTGCAAAGTATCTGCACTAGGTAAGGGTAAGGCGTGAAGAAGAATGGCCAGAAACCCCCTCCAAAATGCCATATAGTGGTGTATTCATAGATGTAGAGAGTCTCCCAGATGAATGACACATGTCACGAATCTAATGCGTCGCTAAGACGTAGCGGGTTAGTGGAGGAAGTCTCCTACAGTTCGTGTAAAGCCATGCGTGGTACGATCCGTGAAAGTAGGAGTAAAACAGGCCTTAAGAATCGGTCAAAGCAGTTGTACAGGAACAGGCGGTTCGGTTCGAGTCTGACCCGAACTGGTGCTTTCGAACCAGATACGAGAAGAAGCACTTCGGTGCTGAGAGGATTCAAGGTGGATCAGATCGTCCTTCTCCGACCCGAACCGATATATGCCAAAACATGAAGCCATGTGAGATGTTATGCTGCGGTGGGATCGGGTCCCCTCCCTCCGATCCGAAACGAACATCCGATTCGAACCGATTGAGTCACATCAATTCAAAAATCCAAGTTTCTTGTTCTACACGTGTTTACAGAAATGGTCGTAACTTCGAAACCGTAAGTCCGTTTGTCCAAACGAAAGATCTACCTGAAGCTAATTCAGAGGGCTATAAGAGTTACAGAGCAAAGCTCCATAGGTGATGTTTTCGGGCCCAAAAGAGGTCATCTAATAGGAGTTTCTAGCCATTCTATGTTTGTGATGCGACTTCAACCAAATCACTTCATGTTGCTTGACAACGCTCTCAACGCTTGAGTGAGTTTCTAACCAGATATTTCATGTGTGATAGTTTTGACTACAAAATGTGTCAACAGCAGCAGGCTCAAGGTCGTCTGCGCTCGAGAAAGGAAATGTAAATCTTAGGACAATCAGAACTCACGGTCTCACTTCGAGCCAAAGTTCTCGACATACACTGAACTCACTCATGGCTTAAAAAGGATTTACCTTAACATTCTGCACTTTTCCAAAAGCCTCCAAAGAGGGACATGACTCCAAAACAAGCAAGATCTAACAAATACTACCATTTCCATGAACTGCCCGGTCATGACAACAACCATTGTAGGGAGTTCCACGACCTTATCGAAGCACATGTCAGGCATGGCGAACTACCATAGTATGTCAGGAATCCAACGAAAATGCACTTAGGTCTTAGCCTCCCACAACATCTTAGGACAGGAGCACGTCTGGATGCCCGCAAGGCATTGTCATTAACTGACCCGGCCCTTCGGATCCTCCTGGCTTTTCTGGACCTGGTCCAACATTTTTGTTTGTTCTTATTGTTGGCGACATCCCGCCTTTTTAACTTTCTCTGCATTTAATCAAAGCGACAACGTCTTCCCATACATGCACGGAATCGACTTGTGTTCTCTAGTCGTGCTCTAGGTTAGACTATTGATCGTTTTACTTTTGTGTTATCAATAAAGATTGGGACTTCAGTCCACACTTGGTTCACCAAGTATAAAAAAGGGCTCCATCTCCACATTGAATCCATCCAGTATAAAAATAGGGCTCCGACTCCACACTGGACCAGTCCAATATAAAAATAGGGGCCTGGCTCGGCACTAGATCAATCTAGTATAAAAATAAAGCTTCGGCTTCACACTGGACCCGTCCAGTATAAAAATATGGCCCCGGCTCCATACTGGATCCATTCGGTATAAAAATAGGGCTCTAGCTCAACACTGGATCCGTCCAGTGTAAAAATAGAGCTCTATCTCCATAATGGATCAGTCTAGTATAAAAATAGGCCTTCGGCTTCACACTGGATCCATCCAGTATAATAATAGGGCTCCGGCTCCACATTGGATCGGTCCAGTATAAAAATAGGGCTCCAGCTCCACACTGGATCCATATAGTATAAAAATGAGGTTTCGGCTCCACATTGAATCCGTCTAGTACAAAACTAGGGCTTCGGGTCCACACTAGATCATTCCAGCATAAAAATAGGGTTTCTTCTCCATACTAGATTCGTCCAATATAACATAGGGCTCCGGCTCCACACTGGATCAGTCTAGTATAAAAATAGGGCTCCGGCTCCACACTCGATCAATCGGGTATAATATTCGGGCTCCAGCTCCACACTTGGTCCGTCCAGCATAAAATTAGGAATCTGGTCCCCACTTGATCAGTCAAATATTTTGAACTCCGGTTCACAACTTTGGGTTCCGACCCACGACTTCCAAAAAACTTGGGTTTTTTTGGGTGTTAAGATTCTCCAAATGGGTATGCTAACCATAAGAACTACCCAACTCGATGCACCATGCACGGAAGTTCCTTATCTTAACCCTCTTATCACTGGAGTCTTAACAATCTATCCCATCAAGCATATAATATCGCATATCATGGTCCCCCAAGTGCAAAACCCCTTTCTTATATGAATATACTTGCTTCGGTAAGACTTAGCAAGCCCACGACTTCTCTTTTTCTAGATCCCAGGCATCCTGGACTCAACAAGCCGTTCTAAATGTTATTTCAGTGATCATCGTATCTTAATTTTATTAAGATCCTAGTGGTCGTCAGTTTTCTACTCAAATATGACCTCAATGGTCACTGAATTTCTCCTCTAGCATTTCCTTGGTCGTCTTTCCTGGCCAAGGCTATCTTGGACTATCCTGGCTATTTTTGGTTGTCATGCCTTGCTAAGATTGCTTCAAACTCATCTGATAATCTGACTATTATGCTATTGGTCATGGTTACTCTAGATTTACGAATTTTGGGTTTTTCCGATTTTTTGGCTATGGTTATTCAGGTTCTCGGACTCCTACAGTCCTTCGGTTATTCTAGCTACCTTTCCCATTCTGGTTGTTTGGCTAATCCAGTTATCTCTCATGAAATGATTTGAAGCGATCTTCAGATTTCATTGGGTTTGGTTTTCTGGTAAATATGATCTGGCGCAATCATGGCTCTTTGGTTTTCTGGTTGTGGAAGTTCACTTCTGCGGCAACCACCCATAACTCCTTCACTTAACAAGAGGACTAATGTGCTAAAAGATGTGCCAGGAAGCTACGGACGATCATCTAGATATAAAACACAAGCGGAACCTATCGTATAACTCACAACACAAGGATCAAAAATAATAGAACATATACAATAGGCAGAAATAGTGGACCATTATATAACAAATTTTTCAAACTTTCACAATATCTTGAAATATTATCCATACATCATGGGAAACATCAAAGTCTGCACATAAAGCCTCGCTACAAATAGTGGAAACAAATATATTATATAATAGCAAGATAATACGCCAGCCTCCTGCTTGCCACTGCATAGTAGCATCGTCCTCACTAATCACCTATAATCTAATCTTCCCATCGAAAACCGGATGAACAACACAAGGTAATAAGAGGAAAACATAAAACCTTGAGTCAGACAATAGTCTTAGTGGGTGATAAAACAACTATCTAACATCAATAACAAAGTATATGAGAATAGGTAGATTAACAAACCAATCTACCAATCACCAGAGGAGAACCCAAACCTACCTTCCCTACATCTGACAGTGATAGCCTTTACAAAACAACAATTTGAAACAACCATTCATCTGTGGAAATCAAAGAACAACCGACAACTATACATTAATGGCAATCAGAAGCAACCAGATAATAACAGCCATAGCAATTAGTTATATCTCACATAAACCATCCTAATCGAGATCAACATCCCTCAAGCACAAGCCCTAGAGGCCTAAACCAATATCAGAAAAACACCCAAGAAACTTTGACTTCAGACAATCTACATGAGACGGTACAAGCAAAACAACCAAACATTCGTGACCCTGGCTACCACTACCTTCATTACTTAAAAATTATCGTTAATCGTATGACGAGCCCCTGCCATATGTCAAGGGCTAATGGTAAACCCCAATTCCAGCAAAAACTCCATATGCCTTCACGACTCGTATGTTTGTCTTCTCAAATCTCGACAACTAGGCCCTTCACGACTGCCCAAGGTACGGGGCCCTTCACGACTTCACGAAATACCCCTGCTTTGAGTCCGCTAGAGCTTAAGACAATGATAATATCTTAGCCTTCACATCTCTATCCATTAACCCCGATGACCATTCACAAGCTCAAGTCCCTCTCGAGCAACCATTATCCATGAATTCAAAACACCCTTGAGTCGTCTTCACATTCATTGCTTTACACCGACCAACGAACACATCACAACACTTCGAACATTCCTCCTTGAATTTACTTCAAAGCCACGATCATCATCGACCCAAAAACATGTTAGGAACTGCGGAATGGATTGTCCAGGCAAAGCAAACACTATAGGGGGATGAATAGTGTTTGTAAGACTTTAAACGAAACTAAAAACTAAAGAGAACTATGGGATGAATCAAACACCACAAACACAACCACAGACATAGATTCAAAAGCAGATGAAAAATAAACAAAGATAAAAGTGCAGAAAAGGAGAGAACACACCGGAATTTATGCTGGTTCAGATCACTCCTATGTCCAGTCCCGCACAATGTGCACAGTTTTATTACTATTTTCAAACAGCCAAATACAACCTCCTTGATTTCACGGCTCAACAAGGAGACACCGACTCATATCCCTTGATTTCATGGCTCAACAAGGGCACACCGACTCCTATTCCTTGATTTCACAGCTACAAGGATAAATCGATTAGTCTTGCCTTACAAACAGGGTCTTTCAACCCAAGCAATTACAAAACAACCCTATAACTCTTCAATAGCACTTGATTCAGAGAGTAGAGAGTGTAGAGAGAAGAAGTTTGATCAATTCAGAAGTGAATTCGGTAGAGTATAAGTGTAAAAACCATAAAAATGAAGAAGAATAATGATAGGATTAAAGAGGATGAAGATGGAGAAGAAGAGATGTTAGAAAATTCGGTTTTAACCTTTTTTTATGGAGAATGAAGGGTTGCAACAGTTCTGAAGCGTTTCAAATAGTGAAAAGACACTCCTTCAAATTTAGAAAAATAGCTGTTATATGTCGACATACATATTTTGCTATGTCGACATACTCATGTGTAAATTTCATTTGAAAAGCATTTTTCAAGAATTTTGATATAAAATTAATTCTGGAATTTCTTGAGTAAAATTCTAATGTTGTAAATCAATATTATATGACAAGAAAAACATATGAAAACATATTTTTAAACTATATAAATATATTTATAAAATTATAAGGTTTTAAATTATATAAAATATAAATAAAGCATATATATAAAAACTTAAGTTTTGAAGAACAAAAAGGAATAAAAATAGAAACAAGTATAAAAATAAAATAGAGAGGATTGAGAATAAAATAGAAAAACAAAATAGAAGGAATTTAGGAAAGAATTGAAAAATCAGAATTTGAATTTGGATTTGAAGCTGGAGTGCTATTTAGAGTCTTACAAAATCCAGACTCTATAAATATATTATTCTTGAACCCTTGAACTCTTGAAATCTTGATTACTCATGAGTCTTGAATCTACTCTGAATTCTGAATCTCTTAAAGCTCTTAAACTGTACAGTCTTCAGTATTAATTCCTGCATACAAATCCTGCATATGTATGTATGTATGTATGTATATATATATATATATTCTTGATAAATATGTTAGTATATATTTTATAATCAATGATAATTGAAATAAGGTTGTTGTCACCAAAACTCCATTCTTCAACAATCTCCCCCTTTTTGATGATGACAGCCTTAGTTTATAAAATATCATACATGTATATACCTGTTTGATGATGATCCTCTGATACTCCCCCTATCTATAAGAATTCTATAGAACTATGCCTATATTTTATAATTTCTCCCCCTTTGGCATTATCAAAAAGAAAGATTAAATATACTCCCCCTAAGTTAAACAATTGTAGAATCTAAGTAATAGTCCTAGAAATACTCCCCCTAAATTACTCTGAATAGAACATTGATAATTATCCTAAAACTAAAGAATAATGTTTAATATGACGATTAAATACACACCAATCAAAGTATTATTACATATGTTTGTTTAATATATACAAACCAATCCAAACAAAGTCATACCATATGTTTTAATACATACAAGTTTCAAACAATATAATCTAATTCACACTACGCCATATTTAAACAAATCAATCAAATCATACTAAACAACTAAACGTCTCTTGGAACTTCAACCCAACCATCTTCTCCAAAGATAGGATTCTTCGCAATTACTTCCCAATCTTCATCTTCTTTGGTTGGTGGAGCCTTTACGAGATTATTTTCTTCATATTTGAAAAGAGAAGAGAGTAGCCATTACATTGCATCAGAGTTCTTTTCTTGTTGTTCGAATATCTTTATTTGACTCAATTCAAGATGACGCTGATTTCATATAATGATAGAGAGAATGTTTTTGAATGAATTGAGAGTTTCCTCTAGATTTTCACTTAGATTATGGATAGGATTTGTCGTGGATTCGATGAGAAATGATTAAGGAAGAAGGAGTAATGGAATAATGAAGTTTTCTGGAAGAAATGGAGTTAAATAGGGTCTGGAATTCATTGAATTTTGAATGGACATGAGTAGTTATTTAATTTTAAAATTTGAAAAAGTTTGAATTTTTTTCTGTTATATGTCGACATACAGGTTTGGTTATGTCGACATACTATTGTGTATCTTTTGAAAATTTTGAATTTTTGAATTCTTTAGAACTCTTGTAATATTATAATATTTTTTCCAGAAACATAAAGATGATTAAAACATAAATAAAACTCCATTCATTACTTACTAAACAACAAATACATCCAACAAAACAAGACATACATAAATACGAGATTTGAAAGCAAATACAAGGAAACATATAAAGATAGAATAAAATAGATGGCCTAGTTTTTGGATAATGATGAGGAAGATGAAATTCCAAGCTTTTTTCCTACCTTGACCATGAATTTGGATAATTTGGAAAGCTTCTTGTTAAACCTTTTGTTAAGCTTCTTTTGATTTTTAATGTTTTTTACTTGATTTTGAATAATCGTGTCTTTGAGAATACGACTTGAGGTTGGATACTCAATGCTTTCCATAGAAGTCTCTTCTTCTTCGACTTCCATTGGATCTTGTTCTTGTTGCAATCGGGCTTATTTGGCCTCATATGTCTCATAAGGTTTGAAAATGATAGGAATTTGCATGAGATGAATGTTTGATGCATCAAACACTTTCCTAGGGACGAATTCTTCTCCCTGAAGATCAACTCCAAAGTATTTGAAAATGCGAGTGAGATAAACACCATAGTAGAGACTATTTTCTCTTGAAGATACATCTATGGGCTTAAATTCATTTAGAATCATATCGGCCCAATTGACAAGATAATTACCCATAATGGAAAAGAGAGCCTTTTGGACTTTAAGAGTTGGATTGTTGTAATTTACGGAACTGGGAGTGATGGTGTATTGAAGGAAGAGGTTGACGATTCTTGTTTATGAATGAAAGAAACGATTTTTGAAATCCATTGGAGCACCATTTTCGAGGATATCGTGATAGGTTTCGAAATAGGTTTCATCGATAGCGAAAGTTGAGAAATCCGTGCCCTCGCTTCTACAATTTAGAATTTCTCCTAAAAGATCTGTATCGAGAACAATTTGAGTTCCCTTGACACTACTCCAAATTTGATTTTCGTTGCCATGATAAAATCCGCGGTAGAGAAATGCGTATAACATCTTCTTGAGTTTGGGATAACATACTTCCTCATTATCATGAGAGTCAATTAGACTCAAGAATTCATTGTGCTGAAAAAGAGAAATGAGATCATAAGATGGAAAGTCGCTAAAGATGGCTAAAGCACCCGTGTTAACTTTAGCATTTGCTAAATAGTCACCAAAGGTTTTAATGCCCTCTTTTTCATTGTAGAGATAACCTTTTATGGTTGTGGTTATCTTCAATTTCCGAGATGAACTTAAGGAAGCCATTAATATGATAATTTTGAGGAGGATAGGTATGAAGAAAGTTGTTTTGAGTTGTGAATGAGAGGTAGAAAGGATGGATATATATAGAAAATGAATAGATATGAATTGAATGAATATGAACTGAATAGGCACAACTTTTCAGATTGAAAGGACACCTTTTCAGACCTTGGGAGTTGATGAAAAGACTGGAGGGAAGTTTGAAAGTTTAAACTTTTAAAATTCAAAATTTTAAATTTCAAAACTGCTGTATATGTCGACATGTATATTTATGTGTGTCGACATACAGTGCTTATTTCAAAAAGAATTTTGTATTTTCAAGCTTTGAATTAAATTATCGATTTATATTTCAGGTTTTAACGATTTCGTGAAATACTTCTAATCCTAATGAGCATATAAACAATTTTATTTTATTAATTTATTGGTTATTTAATATTATATTATTATTTTGAATTTCAAAATTCAAATCTCAAATTTGAATTTCAAATTTCGAAGAATTTATTAAATTTTAAATTCAGACCAAAGCAAACAAACAAAGCAACCACTCAACCAAATAAAATTAAAATGTAATTAATGCGTACCCGGTTTTTTGATTCTTTTCTTCATGATTTTCTGAACTCTGAATTGTTGTAAAGCATATATTTGTATTTCTGGTTTCTGGTTCTTCATCACTTGATGACGAATCTGAATCATCTAACGTTGCTACATATGTTTTCTTTCTTTTCCTTGACGAATTTGAGTTGTCCGGTTGTTGAGTATATTTGTCTGGATATGGACACATCTTCTTTACATGCCCTGATTTGTTGCAGTTAAAGCATCGTCCATCATTTAAATTTGATTTTTCTTTATTATAACTCTTCCTTCTATATTTTAGAAATCTTGTAAACTGATTTGTCATGAGTGTTGTTTCTTCATCATCTTCACTACTTGAGTCAGAATCATTTGTTGTGATTTTCAATGCAATAGACTTCTTTTCAGTTGATCTATTTTATTTTATTTTCTGTAATTGAACTTCATATGACATTAGATTCCCAATTAGCTCTTCAATCTTCATTTCATTGAAATCATTGGCTTCTTCTATAGCCAAAGTCTTCTGATCCCGTTCTTGAGTTAATGAATTTAATATTTTTCTGACTTGATCTGCTTCGGAATAAGTTTTTCGAAGTGATGCTAACGAATGCACTATCTCCTGAAATATGCAATACATATCTAAAGTAGACTCATTATCATTCATTTTAAATAATTCAAATTGATTGATTAGCAGCCTATCTTAGTCTGTTTAACTTTACTAGTTCCTTCACGAGTAACTTGTAAGGTTCTCTAGATTTCATAAGCAGTTTTACATACTGATACTCTATTAAACTCGTTTCTATCTGATGAAAAAAATAACACATTCATGGCTTTAGAATTGCTTTTTGCAGCAACCTTTTGTTTATTTGTCCATTGTGCAAATGCAGTTGTGGGTTCAACACAATTATTTTGTGTACTATTCCATGTGTCTAATCCTACAAACTGTAAATAAATTTTCATCCTACATGCCCAATATGAGTAATTACTACCATTAAACAGTGGTGGTCTAACAATGGATTGACCCTTTACAAAAGAACTATTATTGCTATCTGTGTTGGTTGCCATTTTTTCAAACTTTCAAAAATTAGATAATGAACTTTTTGAAAGACCTTGCTCTGATACCAATTGTTAGGAACTGCGGAATGGATTGTTCAGGCAAAGCAAACACTAGAGGAGGGGTGAATAGTGTTTGTAAGAATTTAAACAAAACTAAAAATTAGAGAGAACTATAGGATGAATCAAACACCACAAACACAAACACAGACACAGATTCAAACACAGATGCAAAATAAACAAAGACAAAAGTGCAGAAAAGGAAAGAACACACTGGATTTTATACTGGTTTGGATCACTCCTGCGTCCAGTCCCGCACAATGCTGGATTGTTCACAGTTTTATTACTATTTTCAAATAGTCAAATACAACCTCCTTGATTCACGGCTCAACAAGGAGACACCGACTCCTATCCCTTGATTTCACGGCTCAACAAGGGCTCACCGACTCCTATTCCTTGATTTCGCGGCTACAAGGATAAACCGATTACTCTTTGACTTACAGACAGGGTTGTTCAACCCAAGCAATTACAAAACAGCCCTATAACTCTTTAATAGCACTTGATTCAGAGAGTAGAGTGTGTAGAGAGAAGAAGTTTGATCAATTCAGAAGTGAATTCAGTAGAGTATAAGTGTAAAAACTATAAAAATTAAGAAGAATAATGATAGGATGAAAGAGGATGAAGATGGAGAAGAAGTGATGTTAGAAAATTCGGTTTTATCCTCTTTATAGAGAATGAAGTGTTGCAATGGTTCTGAAGCGTTTCAAATAGTGAAAAGACACTTCCCTTCAAATTTAGAAAAATAGCTATTATATGTCGACATACATATCTTGCTATGTCGACATATTCATGTGTAAATTTCATTTTCAAGGCATTTTTCAAGAATTTTGATATAAAATTAATTCTAGAATTTCTTGAGTAAAATTCTAATGTTGCAAATTAATATTATATGATAGAAAAACATATGAAAACATATTTTTAAACTATATAAATATATTTATAAAGGTTTAAACTGTATAAAATATAAATAAAGTATATATATAAAAACTTGAGTTTTGAAAAACAAAGAAGAATAAAGATAGAAACAAGTACAAAAACAAAATAGAGAGGATTGAGAATAAAATAGGAAAACAAAATAGAAGGGATTGAGGAAAGAATTAAAAAATCAGAATTTGAACCTGGAGTGCTATTTAGAGTCTTACAAAATCTAGACTCTATAAATATATTATTCTTGAACTCTTGAAATCTTGATTACTCATGAGTCTTGAATCTACTCTGAATTCTGAATCTCTAAAAGCTCTTAAACTGTACAGTCTTCAGTATTAATTCCTGTATACAAATCCTATATATGTGCGCGTGTGTGTGTGTATATATATATATTCTAGATAAAGATGTTAGTATATATTTTATAATCAATGATAATTGAAATAAGGTTGTTGTCACACAGCTCCATTCTCCAACATAACATACATTGTTTGGTCGATATTCAATCCATAGCGTCTCAGCCTTTTCGCTATGAAACACATACCACGACACTTCAATTTCCATCCATAACGTTTTAGAGACGCTGTCACTTTTCTGCCCGGTCCATCATAGAAACGCCCGGTCCGTGAAAATGTCTGGTCCATCAATTCTGTCTAATCCATGCTTCAAGAAAAACTGCCTGGTCCAGGCTTCAAAAAACTTTCCAGTCCATGCTTCGAAAAACTGCTTGGTCCATGTTTCGAAAAGCTGCCCGGTCCATAACTAACTTTACTGTCCGATCCATAATCTTGACCGAACCATGGACTTGTATCCTGAAATCATGACCGATCCATCCACTAAAATCATGACCGATCCATCTATTGCATACATTGCCTGATGCATCATCAGGAATTCAATTGATCCATCTAGATACTTGACTGATCTATAGCATGGAAATGCTACCGACCCATAGTATGGAAATGCTACCGATCCATAGTATGGGCATGCTACCGTTCCACACTACTTTGTGTTGCCTGACCCATCCCATAATTGTGTCTGATCCATCCCTTTTTTCTTTCCAAGCCACGCAACGACCGATCCATGGCTTTGGTACGTCCGATCTATAACAAAACACGCTGATACATGCTCAAAACCAATGCGATTCAAATCTCATATGTTTCAAACAACGATTCAACATTTAACATGCTATGAAATCATCAATAACATCAAAACGACAATTTTCGTCAATAATCAAACAAAATTCACCAAAATCATGATAAATAAATTATCAAAACAATGAATCTAACTTGCATAAACCTATGAAATTATATGGAAATTACCGGTTTTAAGTTGCTAGATTAGATCTAATGGTGATTCATATGAAAATAGACTTACCATGATGTGTATCTAGGTGAAAACAACTTGAAAATGTTGAAATAATGATCAAACAACTCATATACTTGATTGAATCCGTGTGAGAGATGCATATCACTCACTAAATCTTCAAAACAACAGAAAAACACTTGGACCTAAATCCGGACAGCAAAGAATTAGCTTCAAACTCTTCGATTTGATGAAGTATCTCTTCGATAGATGTAGATCTAGCTTCAAACGAGGTAGGTCTTCGATTCTCTTATGTAAATCTAGAATTTTAATGGTGGAAAGGTGTATTTGATTGAGCAAGGAGGATCATGAGCTCAACCAAATAAGAGAATGAATAAAGTAAACCATTCTCCATGCATCTAACCCCCTATTATAGCCTACTACCATCCCACTAATGGGCCTCTACAAATCAGCCCACTAATGGTTCAAAAACCTAAAAAGCAAACTGTGAAACAAAAAAATAGTGATTCCTCCCAAACTGCTAAACCAAACCTTTAATATGGCCACTCTACGAAATTGGCAACACCATTTCCTTTCCAATGAGACAGACCTCGGCACTTGATTCAATCCCAGTCAAAAGTTATGCCCTGTATAAGACAGACAAGGGCATAATGATCACAATTAAAATTGGTAAAAATTATGCACATGTCTCACATCCCATAACCAACATATAAAATATGAGAATGATCCAACCCTCCGGGAATTAAATAAAAATATTTTACAATCCTCCGATACGTAAAATGCGGGTGTTACATTCTCCCCCTCTTTAGAAATTTCTCCCTCGAAATCTCAAACAAACATAAACAACCAAAACAATTCTACATGTCTATCATCCATGAGTAGCCAATTCTACCACCCAAACTAGCGGCCATCAAGCCATGCATCCATAGCCTTATCCTAGCATGTGGAATTCTAACAACAATAACCATAGCACAAGTTACAACGATGTAATGATGACAAGATATCAATGGGTCATACTGACGAAGAGTTCTGGATGGATCTCCTTCATGCTCTTTTTCGTCTCCCATGTACAATTGTCACCATCCTCACTCCATTGTACCTTGACTAGCTTAACTATCTTCCTCCTAAGCTGTTTCGTGTCATTCCCCACAACACGATGTGGCTTACGAGGTCTCATAACTACGGTCTCTATTTCCAGGTCTTCGTACTATTCCGATGGTACCACTACATTCGAATCATGCACAAACTTCAACACATGGAAAATACTATGCACACTTGACATCTTCTCTGGTAACTCCAAACTACACACGAGCTTTCCAATCTGCTCGATTATCGTAAATGATCCAATGAATCTTGGGGCCAACTTTCCTTTGCTTCTGAACCGAACAACATGTTTCAACGGCGAAATCTTCACGAATACCGTATCGCCAACATCGAATTCCAAATCTTTTCAACGCTTATCGGCATAACTCTTCTGACGATCTTGGGCTGCTTTCGTTCGTTGCCGAACGATCTCGATACAATGTGACGTCTCCCTACTCATCTCTGGCCCAAGTATCAACTTATCTCTAGTTTCTAACCAACATGCCGGAGAACTACACGGTTTGTCATACAACGCCTCATATGGTGTCATCCCAATGCTTGACTGGTAGCTATTATTATATGCGAACTGCACTAGATGTAGATGGTCCTCCCGCGATCCTCCGAAGTCTAATACACAAACTCATAGGAGATCTTCCAAAACTCGGTTAACCTTCTTGGTTTGACCATCAGTTTGGCCATAGTAAGTCGTATTCAAACACAACTCGATTCCCAAAGCTTGCTGCAAACTTTTCCAAAATCCACTCGTAAACAATGGATCTCAATCACTCACTGTGCTCTTTGGGATACCGTGGAATTGATTTATCCATTTTATACAAAGCTCAACCAACTTCGATGCTGTCTTAATCCATTTAACTGGAATAAACCTTGCACTTTTGGTCAAGCGATTCACGATAACCCAAATTCCTTCATTTCCCGCCTTAGTTCTAGGTAGTCCATTGATATCTACTCCTACTTCCACGTAGAAACTTCCAATGGCTGGAGCAACCCACTCGGCTTCTTTTGTTCAGCTTTCACCAACTAACAGTTCATACACTTGGAAATGAACTTTCTAATATCTCTTTACATCCCTTCCCAGTAATAGACTCGCTTCATGTCTTGATACATCTTATGACCACCGGGATGAATCATCAACTTCAAGGATGACATTCCCTCAGAATCTCATCTCTCAATCCGTCGATATCAGGAACAACCACCCATCCTTGCTTTCGAAGCCATCCCCATCGATCGACCTCAAACTCTTTATTCTTTAGTTCCATCTTCTGGATAAACCCGACAAGCTTTGCATCTCGCTTTTGGCTTTCGCCAATCCTTCCGATAAGGGTAGGTCTTATCGACAAGTTTTCCAACATTTCAGGTTCTAACTCATACCTTGGCCTGAAATCAAACCCTGTCAAAAACTCGAGGCTCTTCCATTCAAAAAACATTGATCCCAATCCTGCATATATTTGACTTAACACATCTGCAACTGCGTTACTTATTCTTGGAGTATAGGCTATACCAAAATCATATGATGCCAAAAACTCTAACCACCGTTGCTACTGAAGATTCAAATCCTTTTGAAAGAAAAGATATTCAACGACTTGTGATCCATAAAAAACTCGAATCGAACCCCCAACAGGTAATGTCTCCACATCATCAGAGCAAACACGATCGCTGCCAACTCCAAATCATGAGTTGGATAATTCCTTTCGTGCGGCTTCAGCTGTTGACTTGCTACGCAACAACCTTATCCTTCTACATCAGTACTGCTCCAAGTCTAGTACCATATGCATCAGTGTATACCACCATTTCTTTATTCCCACTTGGAAGCGCCAATACAGGAGCACTCGTCGGTTTCTCTTTCATGATTCCGAAAGCTTTCTCGCACTTTGCATCCCATGTGAACACTTGGTTCTTCTTCGTCAATCCTGTTAATGGAGCAGCTATCTTGGAGAAATCCCTGATAAATTGTCAATAATAACCTTACAATCCAAGGAAACTTCTCACGTCCGTTGCATTCCTAGGGCTATCCTAGCCCTGGATTGCTGCCACCTTAGCGGGGTCAACCGCTATTCCATTTCCAGAAACTACTTAGCCTAAGAACCTCACTTCGCTCTTCCAGAAGTGACACTTCGAAAACTTAGCTCTCAGCTAATGCTTTCGCAAGATTTCCAAAACAACTTGCAAGTGCGTCTTATGTTCTTCCTCATTCTGAGAGTAAACCAGAATTTTATCTACGAACATAAGCACGAACTTGTTCAATTGATCTTTGAAAACCTTATTCATAAGATCCACAAAGTACGTTGGTGCGTTAATCAACCCAAATGGCATTACCAACCATTTGAAGAAACGGGATGGTGTTCTAAAAGCATTCTTCGGCACAATATCCTTTGCCACTCTCAAGTGGTGAAATCCCGTTGCCAAGTCCATCTGAGAAAACACTTTGGATTCGTGAAGCTGATCGAACAAGTCATCTATCCTCGGCAACGGATACTTGTTTTTCTTGGTTACCTTGTTCAGTTCACGGTAGTCCACACATAATCTCAAAGATTTATCAGCCTTGGTTGCAAACACAACTGGTGCACCCCATCCGCATACACTCCTTCGAATGAATCCTTTTCCCAAAAGGTCACAAACTTACACTTCTAACTGTCGTTGTTCTATAGGCGCTATCCACCTAAGAGGCATAATGATAGGTTTAGCACCCTCCACCAAATCGATTCTAAACTCGATCTCACGGTGCGATATCAACCCTTTGACCTTGTCAAAGACATCCTCGAACTCATTAGCGTTCAACACAGATGACAAGTCTTCCTATGGAATCCCAAGCGAATATAAAAAGCTTACGAATACACCATATTCGGGCTTACACCGAATCAAAACCTTTCGCCCTTCTACGTCCCCGACTCTCACTTCGAGCTTCTCGCAATTCACTCTTGCCTCATACCTCTTGAGCCAATCCATGCCTAAGATGATCCCAAACCCAGCGAAGCTCAAAACAAAGTAATTACACACAAAAGAGAAACCATGACTTGACATCACAAGACCATGACAAAGCATATAAAAGCTAGATGAACCTCCAACTGGATTAGTCACAACCAATGGTCTATCACATATTTCGGGTTCCAAATCCTAGCGACACACAAGCTCATTACAGATGAAAGAACGTGATGCTCCAGTATCAAACAACACACGAACTGAAACACCTTTAACTAAAAGAGTACCTCGGATGACGACACTCTTTCCCTTTTCCTATGCAGTAGGAGCTCATAAAGAAGATGGCACGACTTCCAAAGCATAAGCCTTCACTATCAGGTTTTGCTTTGCTGGTTCTGGACAGTCCTTCCTGAGATGCTCGGTCTTGCCACAATTGTGACACTTCCTCTCAACCTTTGGATTCTTGCACTCATTAGAAAAATGACCTTATTGTTGGCAGTTAAAGAAAACAACCTCACTCTTTGGCTTCTTCTTGCCATCCTTACCTTTTTGCTATTGCTGCTTCCTCTTCTTATTGTAATTACTACCCGTCTATGGTTGTTGTGCTTCCTTGGTTGCTGCAACAACGGTTCCTTCCTTTGGAAACTAGCTTTCATGTCTCACGGATTTTTCCACTATCTTCTCATAAGGATCGTCAAGATGATCCACCAATGGTCTCCCTATTTAGGTATCCAAACCCATAACAAACTTCTCGTTCTTCTGGTAAGGAGAGTCAATGTATGAACGAGCATATTTGGACAATGCCTCAAAGTTAGAAACATAATCAAGCACTGGTCTACCATTCTGTTTTAGCTCCACATATTTCTTGAACAAAACGGACTTCCGAGCAGTAGAGATAAATTTTGTCTTGGATTTGACTTGGAATTGCTCTCAAGTTATCCCTTCTTCCGGAGTCTCAAGCGTAACGGAATTCCACCACTCCATGGCTTTGCCCTGTAGCTGCCTTGATGCAAGCTGTCTCTTAGTTGCATCATTTATACCTAAGTCTCCAAAAATGTGAATACAAGCATGTAACCATCTTTGAACTTCTTCGGTTGTCTCTGTATCTTTGAACGGTTTCCCTCCTGGAGATGTATAGTCCTTGCATAGCTTCGCGAAATCCAAAACCCTGGGTACCTGCACTTGAACCCCTACATCTGCTGCAGCCGTATCTGGAGCAGGAGCCCTACTCACGATCGCTGCCACCCTAGCCTCGAACTTGGATGGATAGTCTGGTGTACCGCCATTTCCCCCTCTGTAACACCCTGTAATTCTGTTACACTAAGATTCACAAATCAAGGCAGAATTAAAAGTTAAAATCAAAATCAAGGGAAACAGGCTATGCCTTTACGTTCGTCTCGGAATTCTGCATGAAAACGAGTCCGAATTTGCGTAAATCGGAGTCCGTATGAGGAAGATACGGCCTCCGGAAGTTTAAGAGAATTTCAAATTTCAAAAATCGGGCCGGATTGGCCAGGGCGGTAATTTTCCCGCCCAAGACACCCAGGTCGACTGGGTAGTCGACCTGGGGCACCCAGGTCGACTACATAGTCGACCTGGGGGTCGACCCCCCTGTTTTTCCAGCTTTCTGCACCTTGCTCGTTCTGATGTATTTGGTCGCGTTTTCTGACCAAGTTCGTCCACCTAACACTATATAAACAGCCCTAGTCTTCTTCTCTATTCACATTTCCTTTTTATCCTTATGCTGCAAATATTCTGGTGAAACATGAATTCTTCTCCTCCTCTTAAAAGAAATAATAAATAGAATAATATATATAAAATAAATCAAGACGAGGAGATGCTGCTCAGAGACTTTCAAGAAGAGATTCAAATCAAGATTAAAGCTTCAAGATAAGGATCAAAGGCTAAACGTCGCACGAATCATAGCAACGCCATCTTTCTATTCTAATTTAATCTCAGTAAGTCAGTTATTTTTAGATTTGAACGTTTCTCTCTGTTTGTGACATGAATTAAAGGAATAAAAGAATATGCCAAATCTTTCTATTCGAATTTGTGCCAATATTTTTGGACTTAATTAAGAACTGTTATGATTCGATGACCAATAATACTATGAAACTATGGACCTTAAAACCATATGCCTCTTTGACTATGAACATTGCCTATGACTATGGACATTGCCTATGACTATGGATATTACCTATGACTATGGACATTACCAATGACTATGGACATTACCTATGACTATGAACATTGCCTATGACTATGAACATTGCCTATGACTGTGACTGTGACTATGAGCATTATTTCCTTGACTAAACCTATGCCTTTGATTAGGAAACATAAACTATTGCCTATGACAAAACAAGGACATCTGTGATTAAACACCTATGATTCATGACTAGGAAAGTGTTGCTTAAGTTCTGTGATTATGAGATTGGGTCCAAACCCGATTATTTATTCTGCTCGTCCTTGGTTTTCTTTGGTTTTAGACCTTGGGAATTTACCTATTAAGTTAGGTCTACCCATGTTCTTGAACATGCGTCTCTATTCTATCTATCCTTGGTTTTAGACCTTGGGAATTTACCTATTAAGTTAGGTCTACCCATGTTCTTGAACCGACGTCGTTATTCAACCCTTTTTATGCCAGTTATTATGTCCATCCTTTTTCATAGCATCTTTGGTTCATTCCCTATTTTCTATGAGTCTAGGTTTATCCATAATCTAGATTGAATCGCAATTATACGAACGGTGGGAATACGATTTGGGCATAATGTGAAATGTACTAGAACATAGTTGTGAAACTTGGAATTTGGCATAAATGGGGAACATGTATTATGGTATGTTCATAGAAATGCAAATTGGATAAATTTGACATAAATTATAAGATGTGTAATTTGAATCTAGTATTGACGTGTAAATCTAGCATTTACATGAATAGTGAACTAGAGTAATAAGTCTAGTTTGACGTGAATTAGAATGTTGAATCGGAAATGGATTAGCTAATTTGGCACGGTAAATATATTGGCATAAACGTGAAATTGGCCATAATTGGGAATAACTGTCAGGTTTAGCAAAATCATGGTTAGTGACACTTAATTTGGTATAGTCCACATACCAAAAAGCATAAATATGATATAGAGGGGAGAATGGGTCGTAAGAATAAATGTTGACGATTCACATTAAAAAAAAAGTAATTAGGAAATAAGTAAATTAGGATTAATTTACTTATAGAATTTGTCCTAAGTGAGGAAATGTTAATTTAGACAAACTAAAGGTTTATTAACGACAACTCTTTTAATAACACGCCAGAAAGTTCTAGGATGACAGAGAGGATAGTGTCTAGGCTTGGGTTTGGAAAATACAAGTTTCCTGCTCTCCCTGGCTATCCCTAACTGATCCGACGAACGGGATGGTTACTTTCAAAACCTGATTTGAAAATTAGTCAAAACCCTTGAACTAGAAAACACGAACAGGCCTAACCCGAGGTTAGACTGAGTTGCGATGTAAATCTGGCCGGAACCAACCGGCACATCCAGTAATCGCAACAATATCTGTCTAATGTAAGTGGTCGTGGCTTTAATCTATTAAATTAAAGCTAGAACAAGAATGGTAAGGTTAAGTTCACTAAGACACTTAACCAATTTAACATAATAACCAGACTAGTGGGTGGGGTTAGGGCCATACAGTTAAGCTAGAAAGGGGAGGTTAAGTCCATAGGAACACTTAACCAATTTAACACCGTTAAGCTAGGATGGGAGGGCTAAGTCCATAGGGACACTTAACCAACTTCACCTGGTAACAAGACAAGATTTGTAGGGGTTAAGTAACTAAGGAAACACTTAGCCAAACTAACATGTTAACTAGACTAGAAGGTGGGGTTAAGTAAAGCTAATACACTTAGCCAAATTAACATGTTGGGGTTTAGTAAAATTTAATACACTTAGCCAATTTGATATGTTAGCTGGACAAGACCGTAGGGTTAAGTAAACTTGAACACTTAACCGTCAGATTGTGATAAAGGAATAAGGCTAAGTCTAAAACATGAAGGGATAATACTTAACCATTAATAACATGTTAGTTAAAACAGACGGGCAAGGTTAAGTTAAAAAGGAACGCTTAACCAATACAGGATGAACGGGTAGGGTTAAGTAATACTTAACCAATATAACGTGGTTTGTGGTCGGGCTAAGTCAACGTGAATTACTGATAACACTTAACCAGTTTAACAGGATAAAGGAAGAAGGTTAAGTTGGCTTGAATTGACTAAGGACACTTAACCAATCCAAATTGACGGGAAAGGGAACTAAGTAGTAAACCTTAGAAGACAATGATTCTGGAAACTAAGTGGTAAATCTTAGTTAGTAAAACTAAGTAGTAATTCTTAGTATAACACGGGAAGGAGCGAATGTCCGTCTAAGTAGAAAGAAGGCTCCAACGAATTGGGTTACGAAGCCCGAGGCTTCGAGGGGACGTGAGGGTACTCTTGGTATCCCTCTACGAGGCTGCAGATGATCCGCCTGGGCCCACAGGGGTCAAGGTCTGCGTAGAAGAACCAGTGGTATACCTTGGCTGCAATACATGGCAACCTAAAGACTAGGATGGACCGGCGTGATTCGGCGAGCAAACGGTAGCCCTGTGATAGCGACTCGTCGTCTACCATCCATCTTGAGTCAATCGAGATACGTGAAGCGGAAAGTCGGAGAACTCCAAAAGACTATATACTTGCTATCTAGTTACGGGTGAGGATGGCCATAGGATAGTGGGGCACCAGGGCCGGCGTATAGTTCTCATTTTTCAAGGTGTGCCTTTCATTAGTTGAGGGAGGGGTCAAGTGGGACCATAGCCACTGAACTAAAAACAGACCTTAGCATCTGCATCGGCAGATATCTGAAAACTCCCGACCGAGTTCCGTATTCCTTGATTTGCCCTGACACAGGACTCGGGTCGCACATTACAGGACTTGTGCTTCTAGAAAAGCGATAAACGATTCACGATACATGCGTAGGGAAGTATAGGAACATATACCAGTCTAAGTAGTGTGTCCTATTCCTTGGGGGCATCGTTCGACGGTAGCATAATTCCTAGTTAAACTAGGTGGCATAAATCCTGAATTCGAAAAGCGTTCAGCAGACAACGTAAACTCTAGTTGAATCTAGAAAGTACTTGGTAGAAAACCCTAGATTAAATCTAGGTAACAAATAAATAAATGGATGCCTGAAGGCGATGGAAAATACAGGGATTGGGATCACGTTATCGTTACTAGTTGGGACACTAGTTAGGCGGTGCAGAGATATAGAAACCAGTATAACAAGGAAATAGCGAAGCGGCGAAAGTATTAGAGCATATCCAGTTTATCTTAGCTTAGCATATCTTGTGTTAATCTTGTCTAATCTTGCCAACCCTATCATCATGGTGTTATCTTGTATTCAGTTAATTCATGTCGTTGTTCCATGTTCATATGCTAGAAGTTACTGAACTTACTCAGGCTTTATGTCTGACTCTGTTTTTCTTTCGTCTTCTTTTCTTCCGTTCCCCCCCCCCAGGTAGTAGAGGAGGGAGTAGTATAGCTCAGGTTAAGTTGGACTGTCACTCTTTCCCAACTTGAAGATTTGTCGAAGTTTTGCTTGGATTCTCTTTTCAGATGCTATGGCTGGTTCTAGCTACATTGGGGAATATAAATGTATTTTTGTGCTTCTATAATTTGTAAGACAGATGACACTCTGATATTGTAAAGAAATCTTTGTACAAACTATTTTATCAATAAAGCAAAGTTTTATTTTCCGCTGTTTAATTTCTGTCTGTCTTGTAATTTATCTGCATCTTTTACCCTAAATGCTCCACAGAACTTAGTACATTCCCTTTGTGAGTGACACTAACGGACGTGGGGTGTTACACGTGGTATCAGAGCTGAAGGTTACCAGATCAGATAAAGGATTTGAAAAATTATTTTCAAAACGGTTTTAAAAGAAGCATTTTCAAAAGAAAAGATTTGTTTTAAAGGCATATTCTCCAAAGCCATACGCACTAACTTCTCTTCCTCTGTTTGAATTCTTGTCTCCTTCTTTTTTGAGTCTCTGAGGCTCCTGGCTTTCTGGGAGATAACCTCATCGAAGGGCGAAGTAATGCCCGGCTTCCTTCCATAGCCGTAGTTGTTTCATCTAAGGGCCGTTTTCTGTTGAAGCTTATAGGGTTTTTCCGGATGAAGGAAGCAACTTTCGAAGGATTTGTCAACATGACTACACACGGAAGGGGATGAGGAGTTTGGCTAAGGAGCATAACCCTAGGATAAGGAATTCATGGATGTAGACTGAGCACACGATGGAGGAAGAAATTATAAAACCTAAGACAAGAGGAAGTATCTTTACTAGGGTATGATAGGGCATATACTTAAGGACAAGGGCAATGTAATGACCCGGATTTCGAGCGACTTTGGTTATCGACATAAACACGATGTCGATAACCAAAACATCGAAAAATCCTGGTAATTAGTGAAAGAAATTAGAGGGTGAGGAAAGATAAGATAGAAAATTAGAATAGAAGAAGAAGAACACGACATCAGAGTAACACGAATCTCACAGCGGAACGAATAACATATAATATATGTAACATAACTTTGAAATATACATCTGTATTTGAATATACATCATTATCAAAGTACAGCACTTACAACACAGCGGAAATAACTATAGCTATATGATCCTGAAGCCTCCTGCTCCAGCTCTTCAACTATATCTGTAAAATCCTGACTACTTGACTGCCCATACAAATTTAGGCACCCAAGAGTTTAGGGAAAACAACAAAGTAAACTCCGGGTCAGTCATGGGACTGGTGTGAGTAAAACAGTTCAAGCAGGTAATCGATATCTCATAAGACCACGTCGTATAACGGAACGGGTTTTTCCCTTATGAGAATCCAAATTATCTTTATATCAAAAACCTTTCGATATTATAATAATGTCTATCAACCACAGTATATATATAATCATCTAGCAGAAACGCTTTCATCGCACGTTCTACATATATAGTATACAATCAAAACCGCAAGCACGTATTGGGTAATGGATTTCCAACTATGACAAGGTATGGAACCACCTTTCGCTAGTGTACCTCTAGAGAGGAATACACTGGGTTCAACAAGAACATCTTGCAACCCGGCCACACATGACCGACCACTCATTTCGCTTGAGTGTATCGAATGTATATCACCAACAGTTGGGATCAACAACCGTTTCCCAAATGGGACAACATCAACAATAGATTTTTAGAAGTAAATGAAACTCTAGATCAGGTGATTATACACCCTACTTCGGTGCGACCGACTTAGCCATGCTGCTTGCCCGATTTCTGTCATTTACCGGATGATGAGGCTAGAAGCTACGCTTTATCATCATACCAGATTCACTTTGAATGCCACATCGTCAAATCCATCAAATCACCGATTGACGTCCTCAACAATACATTATGTGTTAGCTAAAAGAAGTTTGCTTCTCCGCTTCCACTCTTGGTACAGTTGGAGAAATCAATATACGTGATCGTCTGGAAATATTCTGTCAGACATCCGTCCATACAAGTCATCCAGGAACAGGATGAACCGAAGGCACTATTCTGTAAACAGGATAGCCCTTGCATAACTCCGTCTTCAATTTCCTTTGGCATATATGATTCGCAACGCTTATGCAATACAGAGTGGTTCTTTGGATAATAATCCAACCGGTCTCTCCATATTAACAACGTTAAAATGGTCAAAACTTCGATAGTCTGTGATTTAACTGTCGAATAAAAACAGGTGTGCAAACAACGATATTATTTCCAAATGGAAATTTATATCGATCAAACATCATTCAACATTTATCTCTTTATTCCATAAATTTACTTATCTCATGTTTCCCTATATTCAACATTTCTTATTTTCTAAATTTGGGAAAATATACGTTATTAACAATGGGAAAACATTTCCATTTCTTGTTTTCTTTATTAGAAAACATTTCTGGTTTCTTGTTTGGAAAACATTTCCAAAGCTTCTTCAGTGGACTTAGACAGATGTTTAAACAAACCATCACGATGCCAATTCAAACCATTTCCTTTACTGCCGAACCTTAACTATTCCTTAGTTAAAAATGAAGCCAATTAAGTTGGGGTAGAACTACCTCTCAGACCTTAACTGAACAACATTTCTAACTTTGAAATGGGCAAAGTTCACTTTATCCCTTTTACTAACTTCCTTACTTAACCCTCTTCGAATAGCTATATTCGATTGACTCTTTTCACTTAACTCTATTCGATTAACCCTTATCAATTTACTCTATTGAATTAACACTGTTGGATTAACTCTATTTGACTAACGCTATTGATTTACTCATTTCGCTTAACTCCTTTCGAATAAACTATATTCGATAACTCCTTTTACTTTCTTCGAATAAACTATATTCGATTAACTCATTTGCTTCTATTCGAATAACTATATTCGACTAACTCTTTTCGATTAAACTAACATCGATTAACTCCTTTTACTTCAACTCTAATCGATTAACTAACATCGATTAACTCCTTTTACTTTAACTCTAATCGATTAAACTAACATCGATTAACTCTTTTTACTTTAGCTCTAATCGATTAACTAACATCGATTAACTCCTTTTAACTTTATCTCTAATCGATTAACTAACATCGATTAACTCTTTTTACTTTAACACTAATCGATTAACTAACATCGATTAACTCCTTTTAACTTAATCTCTAATCGATTAACTAACATCGATTAACTCTTTTTACTTTAACACTAATCGATTAACTAACATCGATTAACTTCTTTTTCGAATAAACTATTCATTTGTAAAGATTTACTTTTAGTAACGGTTCTTCATTTTACAAATGATTTCCTTTTATTCTAACTTATCCTTTGATTTTATAAATATTTCTTTTATAAAAATTCCTTTCCTTTTCTATATAAAATCCATCGATTTTATATAAATAATTCATTTTCAAAATACACTTTGAAAATCCCCTTCCCCATATCCAGTATTTCTTATGGTATTTATCATACCATATAACAACGATAAATATCGTTCAAACACACATAATCAACAACAGATTATAAATCACATCATATATCACAATATATGAATCACAGTAAAATAAATGTTGAGGAATCCAGTTGGATTCCTCCAACCTGTTTCCCTGCATCACAGATGTTAAACAATATAGATAACATCACTTTCAGTTCTATATGATACATTCTGTTAAACAGAATCAATATAGAAATTTAACTAACTGACTAGCAGTTCAATCAACAGTCAACACACAGTCAATCAGCCAATATCTAACAGTTCTAAAAATACAACATGAAATTATAAATTGTTCAGTGTTAGTGAGATTTACTCACATTGGACGATCATCGTCAAAGAACGATAAACTGTTGTTTGATTTGAATCAAACAATTTATTTCGCCATAAATTCATACGAGCTCCAATGGACTTCCAGTCAGTGCCATGGTGTTGTCCTCATCCATACGATCCCAACGGATCTGATGGTTTGAAATTGTTTAATTTATGGCCTAATCCCCAACTTCCTTTACTAGACCCACTCTCCAAGCCTTCTTATCCAAATGAAAATGGCACGCTTCAGGAAACCCACTGAACCTTCAAACCCGTTTCACCCTTATTCATATTGTCACCAAACCGTACAACTCTTCCTTAAAACAACACTTTTCTTAATTACCCTGTAACCCTTATTAGCCACAAATGAATACTTTTCCAAGCCTGCACACTAGCTTCCCTGCGGAATACTTGGCCTAACTCTTCCATGAAAACTTGCTTCAGCACCACAACTCATCCGCCACTACTCCAGTATTCAGCAAATACTTCCCTCTCATTCACGACAACAGTTTTCAACTGAAAACATCACCCTCCCGATTCTCATCTCAACCCGCACTCCCCCTTATCCCTTTTGATGAACTCGAACCTGAAAATCAAGATCCGTCACACAACAGTTTTACACATTCCAGTAAGAAACAAAACCACCGAACAGTGTATCCATCTTCACACCCGCATCATCCTTCTCACTTCCGTCATTTTCCCTTTTCCCACCCTATACAGAAAACATTCGACAGATCCTCTCATGAATACCCTCACAAATCAAATTACAAACTCCCAAAACCACAATACTCACCACACTTTGTAAACCCGCTCGCTTCACTGTATCGCTTCCTTCACAAAATAAGTCCCGCTCCGTAGCCTTTCATCTCCCACCAGAGACCAACATCCTGCTAACGACTATCACCAAACTCCTCCTCACGAACAGGTAGTTCGACCCTCCCCAGCTCCTTATGCACAATTAAACTTGCATACACACTTTTATATTATTTTTATTTTTCAGAACTCTCGTTTGTAGAAAAGAAATGAAAAAGAGTGGCGGCTCATTCTTTTTGCTTGCGGAAAGGTCTGTAGCTAACGGGTATTTATACTGGGTTCCCTTTTGTTTTGTGCGGTTGTTTGGAGGCCAAGAGTTTGTTGGAGGAACATGTGTTTTGTGCGGCTGCAAAGGAGGGAGACGTGCCCTTTTTGGATAAGAGAAATGGAAAAAGTTATATAGGAACATTTTATTTAAGTTGTAAAATTTTTACGTACCCCATTATATAAAATTTTGTCCATATACGAGCTGCTATGAACAGAAATAAAAACACCGTTGAAACGAGCAATGTCTCACGATCCCAAAAATATAATAATACCGGTAGGTTAACTCATATTGTGAAACCCCAAAATGTTGATTACAGGGTGCAAAATACTCCAAATAGAAAGTTGCTTATTTAATTAATTAAAAATTACAGTAAAATTCTAAAAATTAAATTATCGCTATTTCCCAAAAGAACCTTGTCTAAATTCCAACTCGATCTCTAGTTATATCAAATAAACCATTACGGTCTATAACGATTCTAGCGACTATTTTAAAATTTGATTTGGACATATCTCAAAATCTATACGACGAAATCCTGATTTTTCTCTTCCACTAGAAAGATATACTCCACCAGCTCCATACGTTTCCTGTTTCACAGAAATCCGATTTAAAACGAACCCCGTACATTCAGTTGAAGTTCGAATCGCCACTTTACGAACTGCTGCGCCATTTCGAGATCGCTTATAATTATATTATAAACTATACGTTCAACTGTCGACGATTGAATATATTCGTTATTCAAATTCAATTCCAAGCTGAATTAAATATCACAGATGATCCGGTTCACACCATATCGTCATTTCAGCCAATTCTGATTATTTCAGAATTAAATATATTATTTAATTTATTATTTTAATTAAATATTCACCATTATTAAATTCCTCGACCATAAAATTCACTATATCACCATATATATAATTAAATAAATTAATCATAATACCTCTGCCAGTGCGGGTCATTACAGGCAAGAACGAGAACGAGATTTTCAGAAGGACAAGTACATGCTTTCGCCACCAAGCGTACCTAGGAGAAAGGTAGTCCGGTTGGAAGAGTCTAGTTTTCTGTTCGTACTATTTCCTTAGGTTCTAGCGCTTCTCATTTGTTCGTATCCACTTCCATAGTTGGGTCTCTGCACCATAGTACTTGTATAGTAGAAAGATCCCACTAGAGTCTCAAATCCAATTGGTGGTCCGACCAGTTTATTTTTGGGATTTGAGAATAGCTATCGAGTTTGCTTATATCATCTCACATAGATCTTCTAAATTCGGGGGAGATATTCCTTGGGTGCTTGTCTGATATTGGTTTAGGCCTTTGGGGCTTGTACTTGAGGAATGTCGAGTTCGGTTTGGATGGTTTGCGTGAGAGATGAATAGTTGTGGCAGGCACTCTAAAAAGCACGTAGTGACCTTTCGACTCTTATAGTTATGGCATGGCGGATAAGAGGGAAACCTTTAATCATCTTAGTACGTATACCTGGTACCGTGATTGACATCTGTTTATTTTGGAAATGGAGATGCGGAACTTCACAATCGTGAAGTTAAATTAGTTAAGATACAGTGGAGTAAAGCTCAAGAAGGCCAGATACTAGCATCATACCCTTTTTCCTTGATGGTGCATCCTTGGTTTCTTTGTTTTAGGAGATTTACGCATAATTGTTTCTCTCTTTCCAAAGTATATCACCTAGGTCGTATCTTTGATCCTTAGGTAGAAGCCAATGGATGTAAACATGTATTTGAAACATGTTATGGTTGATGGTTGCAAGTGGTTGCTAACGGTTGCTTGTGAATGCATATGCATACGTATTAGGCACTAGATCAGTTCAGACGCTTTCATATTGCATTTACATATATGTATTTGTTTGTAAATTGAACTTGATATGTTATTATATGGGTGTTGCATATGGATGAATGGCCGTGCACGCATATAGTATTTACATAACTAGGGATGCTTGCATACATGGTTGGACGCATGGCACTGACATGACTCGCATTAAGAAGGTCGACTGAATCAGTAGACCGCCTGATTTTACAGTAGATAAAGACATATACACACACTATGCATATGAACATGAAAGCATTAGAAATCTTTTAAGGACAATGGATGCCTGTGAGTGAATGGCTGAGTAGATGGGTGATTGGATGGTAGGACACATTCTTCCTAACTTGAAGATTTCGGGGACGAAATCCTTTTAAGTGCGGGAGAATGTAACACCCCGTAATTATGTTACACTAAGATTCACAAATCAAGGCAGAATTAAAAGTTAAAATCAAAATCAAGGGAAACGGGCTGCGCCATTGCGTTCGTCTCGGAATTCTGCATATAAACGAGTCCGAGTTTGCGTAAATCGAAGTCCGTATGAGGAAGATATGGCCTCCGGAAGTTTAAGAGAAGTTCAAATTTCAAAAATCGGGCCGGATTGGCCAGGGCGGGAATTTTCCCGCCCAAGACACCCAGGTCGACTGGGTAGTCGACCTGGGGCACCCAGGTTGACTACATAGTCGACCTAGGGGTCGACGCCCCTGTTTTTCCAGCTTTTTGCACCTTATTCGTTCTGATGTATTTGGTCGCGTTTTCTGACCAGGTTCGTCCACCTAACACTAAATAAACAGCCCTAGTCTTCTTCTCTATTCACAATTCCTTTTTATCCTTATGCTGCAAAGATTCTGGTGAAACATGGCTTCTTCTCCTCCTCTTAAAAGAAATAATAAATAGAATAATATATATAAAATAAATCAAGATGAGGAGATGCTGCTCAGAGACTTTCAAGAAGAGATTCGAATCAAGATTAAAGCTTCAAGATAAGGACCAAAGGCTAAACGTCGCACGAATCATAGCAACGCCATCTTTCTGTTCTAATCTAATCTCAGTAAATCAGTTATTTTTATATTTGAACGTTTCTCTCTGTTTGTGACATGAATTAAAGGAATAAAAGAATATGCCAAATCTTTCTATTCGAATCTGTGCCTATATCTTTGGACTTAATTAAGAACTGTTATGATTCGATGACCAATAAGACTATGAAACTATGGACCTTAAAATCATATGCCTCTTTGACTATGAACATTGCCTATGACTATGGACATTGCCTATGACTATGGATATTACCTATGACTATGGACATTACCAATGACTATGGACATTACCTATGACTATGAACATTGCCTATGACTATGAACATTGCCTATGACTGTGACTGTGACTATGAGGATTATTTCCTTGACTAAACCTATGCCTTTTATTAGGAAACATAAACTATTGCCTATGACAAAACAAGGACATCTGTGATTAAACACCTATGATTCATGACTAGGAAAGTGTTGCTTAAGTTCTGTGATTATGAGATTGGGTCCAAACCCGATTATTTATTCTACTCGTCCTTGGTTTTCTTTGGTTTTAGACCTTGGGAATTTACCTATTAAGTTAGGTCTACCCATGTTCTTGAACCTACGTCTCTATTCTGTCTATCCTTGGTTTTAGACCTTGGGAATTTACCTATTAAGTTAGGTCTATCCATGTTCTTGAACCGACGTCGTTATTCAACCCTTTTTATGCCAGTTATTATGTCCATCCTTTTTCATAGCATCTTTGGTTCATTCCCTATTTTCTATGAGTCTAGGTTTATCCATAATCTAGATTGAATCGCAATTATACGAACGGTGGGAATACGATTTGGGCATAATGTGAAATGTACTAGAACATAGTTGTGAAACTTGGAATTTGGCATAAATGGGGAACATGTATTATGGTATGTTCATAGAAATGCAAATTGGATAAATTTGACATAAATTATAAGATGTGTAATTTGAATCTAGTATTGACGTGTAAATCTAGCATTTACATGAATAGTGAGCTAGAGTAATAAGTCTAGTTTGATGTGAATTAGAATGTTGAATCGGAATTGGATTAGCTAATTTGGCACGGTAAGTATATTGGCATAAACGTGAAATTGGCCATAATTGGGAATAACTGTCAAGTTTAGCAAAATCATGGTTAGTGACACTTAATTTGGTATAGTCCACATACCAAAAAGCATAAATATGATATAGAGGGGAGAATGGGCCGTAAGAATGAATGTTGACGATTCACATTAAAAAAAAAGTAATTAGGAAATAAGTAAATTAGGATTAATTTACTTATAGAATTTGTCCTAAATGAGGAAATGTTAATTTAGACAAATTAAAGGTTTATTAACGACAACTCTTTTAATAACACGCCAGAAAGTTCTAGGGTGACAGAGAGGATAGTGTCTAGGCTTGGATTTGGAAAATACAAGTTTCCTGCTCTCCCTGGCTATCCCTAACTGATCCGACGAACGGGATGGTTACTTTCAGAACCTGATTTGAAAATTAGTCAAAACCCTTGAACTAGAAAACACGAACAGGCCTAACCCGAGGTTAGACTGAGTTGCGATGTAAATCTGGCCGGAACCAACTGGCACATCCAGTAATCGCAACAATATCTGTCTAATGTGAGTGGTCGTGGCTTTAATCTATTAAATTAAAGCTAGAACAAGAATGGTAGGGTTAAGTTCACTAAGACACTTAACCAATTCAACATAATAACCAGACTAGTGGGTGGGGTTAGGGCCATACAGTTAAGCTATAAAGGGGAGGTTAAGTCCATAGGAACACTTAACCAATTTAACACCGTTAAGCTAGGATGGGAGGGCTAAGTCCATAGGGACACTTAACCAACTTCACCCGGTAACAAGACAAGATTTGTAGGGGTTAAGTAACTAAGGAAACACTTAGCCAAACTAACATGTTAACTAGACTAGAAGGTGGGGTTAAGTAAAGCTAATACACTTAGCCAAATTAACATGTTGGGGTTAAGTAAAATTTAATACACTTAGCCAATTTGATATGTTAGCTGGACAAGACCGTAGGGTTAAGTAAACTTGAACATTTAACCGTCAGATTGTGATAAAGGAACAGGGCTAAGTCTAAAACATGAAGGGATAATACTTAACCATTAATAACATGTTAGTTAAAACAGACGGGCAAGGTTAAGTTAAAAAGGAATGCTTAACCGATACAGGATGAACGGGTAGTGTTAAGTAATACTTAACCAATATAACGTGGTTTGTGGTTGGGCTAAGTCAACGTGAATTACTGATAACACTTAACCAGTTTAACAGGATAAAGGAAGAAGGTTAAGTAGGCTTGAATTGACTAAGGACACTTAACCAATCCAAATTGATGGGAAAGGGAACTAAGTAGTAAACCTTAGAAGACAATGATTCTGGAAACTAAGTGGTAAATCTTAGTTAGTAAAACTAAGTAGTAATTCTTAGTATAACACGGGAAGGAGCGAATGTCCGTCTAAGTAGAAAGAAGGCTCCAACGAATTGGGTTACGAAGCCCGAGGCTTCGAGGGGACGTGAGGGTACTCTTGGTATCCCTCTACGAGGCTGCAAATGATCCGTCTGGGCCCACAGGGGTCAAGGTCTGCGTAGAAGAACCAGTGGTATGCCTTGGTTGCAATACATGGCAACCTAAAGACTAGGATGGACCGGCGTGATTCGGTGAGCAAACGGTAGCCCTGTGATAGCGACTCGTCATCTACCATCCATCTTGAGTCAATCGAGATACGTGAAGCGGAAAGTCGGAGAACTCCAAAAGACTATATACTTGCTATCTTGTTACGGGTGAGGATGGCCATAGGATAGTGGGGCACCAGGGCCGGCGTATAGTTCTCATTTTTCAAGGTGTGCCTTTCATTAGTTGAGGGAGGGGTCAAGTGGGACCATAGCCACTGAACTAAAAACAGACCTTAGCATCTGCATCGGCAGATATCTGAAAGCTCCCGATCGAGTTCTGTATTCCTTGATTTGCCCTGACACAGGACTCGGGTCGCACATTACAGGACTTGTGCTTCTAGACAAGCGATAAACGATTCACGATACATGCGTAGGGAAGTATAGGAACATATACCAGTCTAAGTAGTGTGTCCTATTCCTTGGGGGCATCGTTCGACAGGTAGCATAATTCCTAGTTAAACTAGGTGGCATAAATCCTGAATTCGAAAAGCGTTCAGCAGACAACGTAAACTCTAGTTGAATCTAGAAAGTACTTGGTAGAAAACCCTAGATTAAATCTAGGTAACAAATAAATAAATGGATGCCTGAAGGCGATGGAAAATACAGGGATTGGGATCACGTTATCGTTACTAGTTGGGACACTAGTTAGGCGGTGCAGAGATATAGAAACCAGTATAACAAGGAAATAGCGAAGCGGCGAAAGTATTAGAGCATATCCAGTTTATCTTAGCTTAGCATATCTTGTGTTAATCTTGTCTAATCTTGCCAACCCTATCATCATGGTGTTATCTTGTATTCAGTTAATTCATGTCGTTGTTCCATGTTCATATGCTAGAAGTTACTGAACTTACTCAGGCTTTATGTCTGACTCTGTTTTTCTTTCGTCTTCTTTTCTTCCGTTCCCCCCCCAGGTAGTAGAGGAGGGAGTAGTATAGCTCAGGTTAAGTTGGACTGTCACTCTTTCCCAGCTTGAAGATTTGTCGAAGTTTTGCTTGGATTCTCTTTTAAGATGCTATGGCTGGTTCTAGCTACATTGGGGAATATAAATGTATTTTTATGCTTCTATAATTTGTAAGACAGATGACACTCTGATATTGTAGAGAAATCTTTGTACAAACTATTTTATCAATAAAGCAAAGTTTTATTTTCCACTGTTTAATTTCTGTCTATCTTGTAATTTATCTGCATCTTTTACCCTAATGCTCCACAGAACTTAGTGCATTCCCTTTGTGAGTGACACTAACGGACGTGGGGTGTTACACCCTCCAAGCATAGCCTCCTCCCTAGCAGTATGTCTCGAGGTTCGTCGACTCATTCTAAGTCTACAATATAGAATGATTAGCTACTTACGAGAAAAATTGCTAATGGAGTTCAAACGTTACTATACACTAATATATAGTATGCATCCAATAGAAATATACAATTACGTCTCTCATACGCAACTACGTCTCTCATACGCAATTACGTCTTCGAACTTTGGTTAAAATGTTAACCAGAGCTCTGATATCAAGTATGACGACCGCCAATAACTCCTACAGTTAAGAAGAGGAATAATGCGCTGAAAGACGTGTCAGGCAGCTATGGACGATCATCTAGATATAAAACACAAGCGGAACCTATTGTATAATTCGCAGCGCAAGGATAAAATATAATATAACATATACAACAGGCAGAAATAGTGGAGCATCATATAACAAAATTTTCAAACTTTCATAACATCCAGAAAGATTATCCATACATCATGGGAAACATCAAAGTATGTACATGAAGCCTCACTAAAAACACTCTCAAACTGCGAAAACAAAGATATTATATAATAGCAAGATAATACGCCAGCCTCCTTCTCGCCACCAAACAGCAGCATCGTCCTCACTAATCAACTGTCACCTAGTCTGCCTATCCAAAATCGGATGAACAACCCAAGGTGATAAGAGGGAAACATAAAACTGAGACGACCCCAAACCCCGTACTGACGGCGGCAAGGGTAATCCTTGGAATATAACACAGAAACAGATAATAGCAGAACATAAATAAATAAATACACCAGATAATGTACAATAGAATACACTGGATAAACGTAATCATCAGAGTTACACAGTATACAGGATCATACTTAGTGCAAATACAGTTCAGCTATACATAAATGTCTACAGCGGAAAACAAACAAAATATGTACAATAGGAGCTGAACAGCATAAAATAGATAAATGATAGAATCCATCTTCAGCTCCAGCTATCCAGAGAAAGCCAGCTAAAACCTGAATACAAGGCTGCCCGTGTAGAAAAAGGGGCACCCGAGTTTGAAAGTGAAACAAACTACGAGTCAGTCATGGGACTGGTATGAGAAATCTACTCAACACATTTATAATATGGCTAACCACCGGACCAGGCCACTTTCGTGGAACGGGTTTACTCCATTGGATTGTCAGTGCTTTAAAAACAAATCTTTCTTTTAAACATCGCAATGCTTTTTATAAAAATGAAGCCATTATAAGACTCGGTTCCCATCACACAATGCAACGCAAACCGGAGGATAGAGTTTTACCTTATAATGGCCAAAATATGATTGATACAAATAAAACAAAAGAATTTGATATTATTTCTAGTGTTTACATGTTTCAAAAACAATTTCAATCATAACTATCAATCATAGACGGCATGGGTACCATATATCATGTCGCCATATATATATATATATATACAATCAAAACCGCACGATGTCGTATTTGGAAATTGGATTTTCGTCATGAACCAAGGCAAGGGATCGTCCTTACCGAATTTGAGACGCTCTAGCCCGCCCCTCAGGCAAGTGTGCAGCCAAGCCTTGGATCGTCAGGGCCGGTCCACCGATGCGAATTATTATGCCTGAACACTGCGTTTCCCCGCCCTATGGGGTGTAAACGAGCCAACGAATGGCTCCTTCGGCTTCACATAGTCATCGTTATATCCGAGGCTCCTCGCAACAGCAACAACCACATAAGTAAAATGTCAGGCCGTGTAAAAACACCGACACAACTCCTAGCTAGAAAGAAATGCATGCCCTCCCTGAGGTCCTTCTCCCGTTTCTGGTCCATACCAGGGTGTGAGGCTCGCGAATTCACGTTACACACAAAGCTACGCCACACAGGCGAGGCTTTGATCATCACCACAAGACTTTGCTTTTCAACAGAAGCCTTGATCATTTGCCACTTAGGCATGCCACACCAGCAATTCATGCCATGCGACAGATGTCCATCGATATACAACCTCTGAGCTCGTGCGTTTCAGAGAAGGGCGTTAAGTAAAAGAATAAATTCTCCGCCGCCAAACAGATGTATATTTAATAGAGATCAATCAACATAGAATAAAATCCAATGTCAGACACATAGTCCATTTGCAAGTCTGTTCTGGGTCTGAATGAAACCAGAGGCACTAAATACCTTGCATATTCATCGATTCCCACGTACGTCTGGACGATCACCACTCATTATCCATATTTCGGGATGCCTCCCAATCAGGACCTCAGTTACCATCCAAACGAGGTGAAGATCGGTCTTCAACCCCAGTCTTCATCTTCGACTTCTTATCGTCGATTCAGTTATTCAGAATGGGATAAACCCGGTCTTTTTGAGCAACTCACGTATATAATAAACATGTGCAACACTAACAGACATACGCATCATTTCAATTCATTAGCCACTACCGTCAATCAGTAAGAGAACGATTTCCCAAATATTAACCCCGAAGGCCGAAACCAACATCAGATCAACACCCAGGAAACCATTCGGCTTAGCTAACCTTCAGTTAATTTCTAAATTTCACATCCATATCGTTTATAATATTTTATAACGATTTATCGCTATTTTTATTTATTTTAAAATAGCCAATTTATTAAAAACGACGCTTCGGGCCATAACGCGGCCGTGGCGTTGTTTTCTTCAGATTTGATTTACACATATCTGAAAATCTAACCGTTGGATCTTCACAAAATTTACATCATTAGAAAGATCTTTTCAAAACGAATCCAAGGTTCCAGTATCGGGAAAATCCGACGGTCGGATCTCCCGGTATAATCGTTTGAAGTTTCGATTTCGAAATACGAACTACAGCGTCGTTATTCGATTTAATATAATTATATATATATATATAATCGATTCTGGCTCTGTTTTCCTTCAGATTTGAATTAAACATTCCAGACAATCCAACCGTTGGATTTTTACAAAGTTGGTGTCGTTGGAAAGATATTACCAAAGCGAACCCAATGGTTGCAATTTCAGGAAAATCCGATGGTCGGATCTCCCGGTATAACCGTTTGAAGTTTCGATTTCAAAATACGAACTGCAGCGTCGTTATTAGATATATTTTAATTCTATATATATATATATATATATCGATTCTGCGATTTCAAAGCTATATTCTTTTCATACATTTGATAAAAATGATATTTTTATCTAACTGTCTTCTATTTCAACACTTCACTATATTTAGCAATTCATGTATATAATAAAAATGTGATTTTTATTGTAAAGCAATTCATTTCAAAATACAATTATTTTATATAGTTCATATAGGTAATAAAAATAGGATTTTTATTATAAAACAATTTCTTTCAAAACAAGATTATTTTATATAGTTCATATAGATGATAAAAATGTGATTTTTATTATAAAACAATTTATTTCAAAATATGAATACCATTCAACGCATGAATTTCAATTCAACGAATGAATATCGATTCAACACATGAAGGTTTTCTATAGTTTATATATATAGATAAAAATGTGATTTTTATATTTAAAACACGAATACCATTCAACACATGAATTTCTATCCAACGAATGAATATCGACTCAACACATGAAGGTTTTCTATTCAACGAATAAATATAGTTTCAACAAATGAAAATAATTCAAACACATGAATATCATTCAAAATTTCGACAGCATAACGGCAGGGTAGTTAAAACCGGGACCTTCCCTAGTGCGGCTCCTCGCTCTACCTTAAAACCTCGCGGTTTTTGACAATGGGGAATCATGCATCTAGTTCGCACGCAGGCGGCATGTATATTTATTTCATTTCCACAAACTAATCCTATGTGGTTTCAACCAAATATTTCTCAACCACAAATGGGTATTTTTCAACCACAATCAATCAATATCAACCACAAACAATTCCAATCAACCATTCGCTATCAATCAATTTTCACACCAATCACAACCAATAAATATCGTCCATGGTTTGTGGACGAGGGGCGTATATATATATATATATATATATATATATATATATATATATATATATATATATATATATATAGCAATTCACTTCTGTTTCAACACATATATAATTTTTTACAACGCATATACAACATATACATCGAACGTACAACTTATACAACGCTTATACAAGAGGTGTACAACGCTTATATAACTCAAACATCGACTATATAATTTATACATCGTCGTTTTCCATATCGTTTATAAATTAGAAATCTCACATTGGGTTCCACTCCACCAAAAATAGCAGAAGGCTCAGAAAAATATGCGGTCTCTTCTAGAATGTAGAAGACGTCCACACGAGTCCACTGTCTCATGTTTCATCGAATTTCGTTACCGTATGGAGAAGTTATGTCAGTTTATACATTGATTACAATAATGGATAATTAATTAACTAAATATTTTACCCTTATCTTCCTCTTCCTACCTGATGCCATCTTTTGAACCCAACCCTCCCCGCCTAGGGTTCACTTTTGCACGCACCTCGAGGCGCTAGCCGCCGATCCGGCCGCAGCACGCCCTCCGCCGTGGCAAGGGCTTCTTCTGGCTACCCCCGATGTCAGACTCGGTGGGCCCCATAGCGAGAAAAAGGGGCTCGAACCCGGCGGTTTTAGACCTGGAAATCCGCCGCCTCAGTGAACGAGAGACGATTAAACCACCCTAGAGTCGAAGATCTAATTGAGTACAACCATTTTTGTTTTGGATTAGTGTTTAAATTTTTATTGGATCGAACGAATTTTGGGATTGAAATCGGGAGCTATTTTGGCCATCGGTTTTGTGAGGGTGGCGGCTGGTGATAATAGTTAGGGTTTTATAGAAAGTATTTTATTATTTTATTTTCAAAAATGTGTTTTCGCATAAGAACTCGAAATCAAACCCAACGACCGTCGTCTCCAGCGTTTTACCCCCATTCCGAACTGATTCGAAAAATTCCAGAAAAATAAATCTGGCTATGTTTTGACGATACGGTCCCAACAAAACTAGTTTCTTCGAATTCTGAGACCATTTGCAAAAAGGCCCATTTCTGGTCGATCCAATTTAAATGTAATTGACCAAAACACGTTTTCCTTTGCCACGCTCACATACTAGCTTCAAAAATTATGAAATTTGAAACCTAGCAATAACTTCACATCCCAGATCCAACAAAAGTGGTTTCGTTGAATTCCGAGGTCGTATGCAAAATGGCCAACTTCACGGGCTATATAAATTCCATAGCGACCTTTCTGAAAATTCATTTGGCCATAACTTTTGCTTTCCGCTATGAAACTTCGATTTTTCAGATTTGTTAGAAAGGTATTCACTAACAGATTTAAATATTTTTGGTTTCACTCAAATCCGTTTTGTTTTGCACCCGGTACAGTCCGACAAAGTTTGAATTCAATTTTTGAAACTGCAGCGCCATTTCAGGCCTTGTTTATAATTAGAATTTATTATATTCGTTTTCAAATGTCGATTCAAACTCACTTTTCATTGTTATTATTTAAAATATTTATTTTAAATATTTAAAATCCACTATTTTAGCCAATTTAAAAAATTTAAATTGGTTCAGATTTTTAGGGTCGTTACAATCTCCCCCACTTAAAACTTTTCGTCCCCGAAAAGGAACAAAGTCGAAAGAGGTTTGATTAATCAACTCTACGTTCGATGTGGCTTCCATCCTCCAACTTTTCAGTTTCTGAGAATTTTCAAATTCTTCAAAAATTTGGCTAACACCCAGAATTTTCGAAATTTTTTGCTATAACCTCCTTTGTACGGGGAGAGGTTTGGAAATTTATTGGGTCGTATTAGGTACCCAATAAATCCTAATAAGCATACACATATTTATAGTGATATATTATGGTGTTTACAGGGGAGCGAGTATAGATAATAACTCCAGAGAATAAATTCTCGTCACCCTGTCAAAGCCTGAGGGAGTGTGTATTTTAAATGCTCCAGAGGATAAATCCTCGTCAGCTCGTCCCGTGTGGGAAATAAATAGTCCATGTGCCATATCTAATAACTAGAGAGACGTGATTATTGTCAACTCCAGACCCGTGTGGGGTTTTTATTAATCTGGCAATTTTATCGTTACAATTTAAATAGTCCTTATCAGTCATCAGTTCAACCTGTAAAATATAATCATCGCCATACAAGCCTCTCGCTCGTATGGTAAATCTTCCACCTCGTCACACAAGCTCCAAATGCTTATGCGGTATATGATGAAGTATGCTTATCTTTAGAAGTATGCCATGTAATGTAGTTCAAAATTAATTGTTACTATCCTATGGCGATATTAATTATTTCACACAGAACAACCAACACTCCGCATCCAATGGCATTCACATGAATTGATATAATAATATTTCGCATCCAACTCATTAAGGTTTACCTATTTGTCGGGCACGCAAATAAAATCTTTACTCAACAGCTATCCATTTTCCTATTCAAACATATATAATGCACAAGGATATATTTCTATCTATTTTCTAATCAGTTCAATGTGTGATTTAAATGAATAAATTCTACCATTATTCTATTGTTGATTAAATTAACTATTGTTTTAATAATTTAATTAATCAAATCTACAATCACACAATACAAACAACAATCAATTTGTTTTTAACTTTTCAAAAATATACAGATCAATTTCTATATTCCTTTAAAATCATTCAGACTACAGAATTATAAGTGCACATCCATGGAAAGAAAATAATAACAGAGTAGAGAACTAATTGGCAATGCAAAGTATGGTAAATGTATCTTGCACCGGAGTCAATCAGAGATATCCACTCGGCATCTAGGATAGGCTTTCTGAATGCTCTCCTCAGTTTCCCAAGTACAATCTCGCGGATCTCCACTCCATTGCACTTTGACCAAATGAACCTTCTTGTTCCTCAGCTCCTTGGTCTCTTTGCTGATGATCTTTAGCGACTCTCTTCTCACAGCCAGTTCTGGAGTAATTTCAATATCCTGTTGAGTTGCTTCTTCCACGATCAAGTCTGGATCATGAACGTGCTTTCGAAGTTGAGATATGTGAAATACATCATGAACTCTAGGCAACCAATCAGGCAGTTTAACCCTATAAGCGAGAGTCCCGATCCGTTCAAGAATAGGAAACGGACCAATGAATTTGGGCGCCAATTTCCCAGTTTTACCGAACCGGATAACTCCTCTCATCGGCGATACTTTCAAATATACATAGTCGCCAACAGCAAAGGATATATCTCTTCTTCTCCTATCGGCATAGCTCTTTTATCGGCTTTGAGCGGCGAGTAATCGCTTCTTAATAAAATCGACTTTGTTGGCAGCTTCTCGGATCATATCGGGTCCCAATACAAGTCTATTACCGGGTTCGACCCAACAAGCAGGAGATCGGTACGGTCTACCATACAATGCTTCGAATGGCGACATTGTCAGGCTCGCCTGGTAGCTGTTGTTATAAGAGAATTCTGCCAAATGCAGATGGTCTTCCCATGATCCACCAAAATCTAGAACACAAGCCCGCAATAGATCTTCTAAAATACGATTCATCCTCTCAGTCTGACCGTCTGTCTGAGGATGATAAGCGGTGCTCAAGTTCAACTTTGTTCCCAATTCTACTTGAAATGCCTCCTAGAATTTACTAGTAAATATTGTATCTCTATCACTGACTATACTGAGCGGCACTCCATGTAGTCTAACTATTTTCTTGAAATATATCTACGCCGGACTCTGAGCAGTTCTGTTTGATCTGACAGGTATGAAATGGGCGGTCTTCGTGAAGCGATCTACGATCACCCAAATACTGTCATTTCCTTTTCTGGTTCTGGGCAAACCATCAATGAAGTCCATAGAAATATGTTCCCACTTCCAACCTGGAACGTCTAGCGGTTGTAATAATCCAGCTAGTTTCTGTTGGTCGCTCTTGACTAGCTGACAAGTAGGGCATCGACTAACATATAGAGAAATGTCCCTCTTCATCGACTTCCACCAGAAAGTGCATTTGATGTCATTATACATTTTGCTTACTCCCGGATGGATACTAAGTTTTGACTTGTGGCATTCATCCAGTACTTCCTTTCGGAGCTCAGCAATGTTAGGAACACAAATTCGACCTTTCAGCCTTAGAATCCCATCATTATCAACTTGAAAACTCGAGGATTCGCCTTGTTGAATTATCTCTCTGATCTTCTGAATGAAGTGATCATCCTTCTGAAGAGCAGATATTTTATCTAGCAATGAAGTCGTGATAATAAAACTGGCGATCATTTCATTCTTTCGGCTTAACGCATCAGCCACGACATTGGCTTTCCCTGGAGTGTATATAATCTCAAAGTCATATGCTGCAAGAAACTCCAGCCAACGTTGCTGCCTCAGATTCAAGTCCTTCTGGGTGAACAGATACTTTAACGACTGGTGATCTGTAAACAGTTCAAACCTCTCACCCAGAAGATAGTGTCTCCAGATTTTCAAGGTGAATACTATAGCCAATAACTCAAGATCATGAGTCACGTAGTTCTTCTCATGTGGCTTCAGCTGACGGCTAGCATAAGCAATCACTTGACCCCTTTGTGTTAACACTGCGCCAAGGTCTTCTCTAGAAGCATCAGTCCAGACTTTCAAATCCTGATTGCCATCGATTATGGTTAACACTGGAGCTGTCGTTAATCTTAACTTTATCTCTTCAAAAGCCTCTTCACTTTCTGGAATCCATTTGAATTTAGAGTGCTTCTTTGTTAGCTTCGTTAAGTGACCAGATATCTTCGAAAAGTTTTTAATGAACTTCCGGTAATAACTAGCCAATCCGAGAAAACTGCGGACTTCTGTAGGGGTACTGGGCTGTTTCCAGTTTTGAATAGCTGTGATTTTACTTGGATCCACAGCAATTCCTTCTTCCGATACGACGTGGCCCAGAAATTTGACTTCTTCTTGCCAGAATATACATTTGGAAAACTTTGCTTTTAATACATTCCTTCTGAGGATTTCCAGAACCTGTTCCAAATGCTTTTCATGTTCGACCTTTGATTTAGAGAAATTAGAATATCATCAATGAAAACCATAACAAATTTATTCAAAACCCCTCTGAACACTCTATTCATCAGATCGACGAAGTATGCTGGAGCGTTACATAAGCCGAACGACATTACTAGCCACTCATAGAATAGGTCGGGACCTCTGAATGTTGTCAAAGGAACACACTCCTTGGCGATACGAAGCTGATGGAAACCTGTAGCTAGGTCCATTCGTGAAAATACTTGTGCGCCATTTAATCGATCCAACAAATCATCAATCCGCGGCAATGGATATTTATTTTTTATTGTCTGTTTGTTTAGATCACGATAATCCACACATAGACGTAGAGTACCGTCAGATTTTGGGACAAACACCACCGCTGCTCCCCAATCAGAGAAACTAGGCCTGATCAGACCCTTCCATACGAGCTGTCGTGTTTGATTGTCTAATTCCTCTTTCTCTTTCAAGGACATTCTTCGAATAGCATGAACTACCGGCCTTGCATTCAGAATTAAAGCAATTTTGAAATCTATTTCTCTCTACGGAGGTAAGCGAACAACTTC
The DNA here is from genome assembly GCA_030737875.1 of Allium sativum. Taxonomy (NCBI): domain Eukaryota; kingdom Viridiplantae; phylum Streptophyta; class Magnoliopsida; order Asparagales; family Amaryllidaceae; genus Allium; species Allium sativum. The sequence continues at coordinate 1,045,139,382 of CM060922.1, forward strand.
CTCAAACACATCCGCATAGTTCTTGACGACATGAATATCTTTTATTAGGTCGGGAATATTCTCTGTGACTTCAGGGATATTTTCTATTTGGGCTGGAGAAACATTTAGAGCCGACCAAAAGTCCTTTCTATTTGCATTCTGACCTTCACAGGGGATCGTTATATAATCACCTGATTTAATCTTCGCCTTAATGACTCTGTCGGCGCATTTAACCTTCGCTTCATATTTGGTCAACCAGTCTAACCCCAAGATAAGATCAAACTCTGTAAAATTCATGACGGCCGCGATGGTAGGTAACCGATAACGAGAAAAGGAAACCGGCACTCCACAAACCCAGCTGAGATCAATGGAACCCCCAACCGGATTCTGGCAGTCATTGGTTCCTTGAGCTTCTTCAAAATTAAATCCAGTTTCTTAGCTGCATTCTTTGCAACAAAGCTTCTCGACGCGCCGGTGTCAAACAGTACTTTAACTGGAATATCTTTGACAGTTAGCGTGCCTTCTAAAACATCCGGCCTTTCTTGAACAGCTGATGGCTCAGAAGCTTCTGCTATTTCATTTACTTGAACCACATTGGTCTTTTTCAAAAGCCAGCGCTCTCTCTTTATATGACCAGCCTGATGACATAGATTGCACTCTCGATTCACTTGAAACTTGCTCTTGGATTTAAATCCATCCTTTCTTCGTTTGTTCGAGGCTTTACAAATTATCTCCAAATGCCCTTGCCTATTGCAGCTTGAGCATGTGGCAGTTATTACCGGCTCTTTCTCTGATCTAGTCCTTTTTCTCTTGGCACTGGGCTTCTTACTGACCTCAGGTCTATCAGTTACAGACTCCACTTTGTTACTCGAACTGACTTCCTCTTTGTCGCGCAACATACCTTTCTTATGGAGATCTTCATACTGATAAGCCATATAAATAATTTCTGAGAAAGGAAGTTTCACATTCCTCATCACACTATTCTGATATTTTCTTTGCAGGCCATGAATAAATCTCAAATTCTTCCTCTTTGGATCTTGAATCAGATGAGGAGCAAAGTGAGAAAGTTCGTTGAATTTCTTATGATATTCTGGGATGGTCATATCACCTTGTATCAAATAAGAAAATTCATCACATAATCGCTCGGTTGCTTCGGGAGGAGTAAATCTTTCTAAGAAAATCACTTTGAATCTTTCCCAGGTGATATCACCTTCTGGATTCTCTTTAATAACTGAATCCCACCAAAACAAAGCTTCTTCTTTGAGTGCCCAAGACGTTAGTAATCTTTTCTGATCGTCTCTCAGCTATAAACCCTCAATGATTTTCTCTGCAGAACGGATCCAAGCTTGTGTTTCCATAATGGACTCTTTGCCTAAGAATGGTGATCCACCCAAATTTCGAAATCTCTTGAATAGAACTTCTATATTTGATTCTGGCTGAGGGAGCACAACTGGCTCGTTTGCTGGTCGAGCCATACGATTATTTCTTCTGTTCCTGTCACTCATTTTCTAGTACGTTTGCAATTAGCAGACAAAGTGTCAGGTTAACAGAAAAGATATTTCAAAACATAGAGACAAATACGAATGTAAATGTGTCTACTGAGGTGTATTTCATTCTGCTTTACTTATACTAGAATATTACTGATCCTATCTGTATAGAGTTACCCGTCCTAGAACACTTCTGGTTCTATTTCTGATGAGTTCGTTAATATGTTATATTCCAGAACTAAGCTTAACCAAAGCTCTGATACCAAATGAGACGACCCCAAACCCCGTACTGACGGCGGCAAGGGTAATCCTTGGAATATAACACAGAAATAGATAATAGCAGAACAGAAATAAATAAATTCACCAGATAATGTACAATAGAATACACTGGATAAACGTAACCATCAGAGTTACACAGTATACAGGATCATACTTAGTACAAATACAGTTCATCTATACATAAATGTCTACAGCGGAAAACAAACAAAATATGTACAATAGGAGTTGAACAACATAAAATAGATAAATGATAGAATCCATCTTCTGCTCCAGCTATCCAGAGAAAGCCAGCTAAAACCTGAATACAAGGCTGCCCGTGTAGAAAAAGGGGCACCCGAGTTTGAAAGTGAAACAAACTATGAGTCAGTCATGGGACTGGTATGAGAAATCTACTCAACACATTTATAATATGGCTAACCACCGGACCAGGCCACTTTCGTGGAACGGGTTTACTCCATTGGATTGTCAGTGCTTTAAAAACAAATCTTTCTTTTAAACATCGCAATGCTTTTTATAAAAATGAAGCCATTATAAGACTCAGTTCCCATCACACAATGCAACGCAAACCGGAGGATAGAGTTTTACCTTATAATGGCCAAAATATGATTGATATGAATAAAACAAAAGCATTTGATATTATTACTAGTGTTTACATGTTTCAAAAACAATTTCAATCATAACTATAAATCATAGACAGCATGCGTACCATATATCATGTCGCCATATATATATACAATCAAAACCGCACGATGTCGTATTTGGAAATTGGATTTCCGTCATGAACCAAGGCAAGGGATCGTCCTTACCGAATTCGAGACGCTCTAGCCCGCCCCTCAGGCAAGCGCGCAGGCAAGCCTTGGATCGTCAGGGCCGGTCCACCGATGTGGATTATTATGCCTGAACACTGCGTTTCCCCGCCTATGGGGCGTAAACGAGTCAACGAATGGCTCCTTCGGCTTCACATAGTCACCGGTATATCCGAGGCGCCTCGCAACAGCAACAACCACATAAGTAAAATGTCAGGCCGTGTAAAAACACCGACACAACTCCTAGCTAGAAAGAAACGCATGCCCTCCCTGAGGTCCTTCTCCCGTTTCTGGTCCATACCGGGGTGTGAGGCTCACGAATTCACGTTATACACAAAGCTACGCCACACATGCGAGGCTTTGATCATCACTACAAGACTTTGCTTTTCAACAGAAGCCTTGATCATTTACCACTTAGGCATGCCACACTAGCAATTCATGTCATGCGACTGATGTCCATCGATATACAACCTCTGAGCTCGTGCGTTTCAGAGAAGGGCGTTAAGCAAAAGAATAAATTCTCCGCCGCCAAACAGATGTATATTTAATAGAGATCAATCAACATAGAATAAAATCCAATGTCAGACACACAGTCCATTTGCAAGTCCGTTCTGGGTCTGAACGAAACCGGAGGCACTAAATACCTCGCATATTCATCGATTCCCACGTACGTCTGGACGATCACCACTCATTATCCAAATTTCGGGATGCCTCCCAATCAGGACCTCAGTTACCATCCAAACGAGGTGAAGATCGGTCTTCAACCCCAGTCTTCATCTTCGACTTCTTATCGTCGATTCAGTTATTCAGAATGAGATAAACCCGGTGTTTCTGAGCAACTCGCTTATATAATAAACTAGTGCAACACTAACATACATAGTCATCATTTCAATTCATTAGCCACTAACTGTCAATCAGTAAGAGAACGATTTCCCAAATATTAACCCCGAAGGCCGAAACCAACATCAGATCAACACCCAGGAAACCATTCGGCTTAGCCAACCTTTAGTTAATTTCTAAATTTCACATCCATATCGTTTATAATATTTTATAACGATTTATCGCTATTTTTATTTATTTTAAAATAGTCAATTTATTCAAAACGACGCTTCGGGCCATAACGCGGCCGTGGCGCTGTTTTCTTCAGATTTGATTTACACATATCTGAAAATCTAACCGTTGGATCTTCACAAAATTTACATCATTAGAAAGATCTTTTCAAAACGAATCCAACGGTTCCAGTTTCGGGAAAATCCGACGGTCGGATCTCCCGGTATAATCGTTTGAAGTTTCGATTTCGAAATACGAACTAAAGTGTCGTTATTCGATTTAATATAATTATATTTTTATATATATAAATATAATCGATTCTGGCGCAGTTTTCCTTCAGATTTGAATTAAACATTCCAGATAATCCAACCGTTGGATTTTTACAAAGTTGGTGCCGTTGGAAAGATATTTCCAAAGCGAACCCAACGGTTGCGATTTCAGGAAAATCCGATGGTCGGATCTCAAGGTATAATCGTTTGAAGTTTCGATTTCAAAATACGAACTGCAGCGTCGTTATTCGATATATTTTAATTCTATTTATATATATATCGATTCTGCGATTTCAAAGCTATATTCTTTTCATACATTTGATAAAAATGATATTTTTATCTAACTGTCTTCTATTTCAACACTTCACTATATTTAGCAATTCATGTATATAATAAAAATGTGATTTTTATTGTAAAGCAATTCATTTCAAAATACTATTATTTTATATAGTTCATATAGGTAATAAAAATAGGATTTTTATTATAAAACAATTTCTTTCAAAACAAGATTATTTTATATAGTTCATATAGATGATAAAAATGTGATTTTTATTATAAAACAATTTATTTCAAAATATGAATACCATTCAACACATGAATTTCAATTCAACGAATGAATATCGATTCAACACATGAAGGTTTTCTATAGTTTATATATATAGATAAAAATGTGATTTTTAAATTTAAAACACGAATACCATTCAACACATGAATTTCTATCCAACGAATGAATATCGACTCAACACATGAAGGTTTTCTATTCAACGAATAAATATAGTTTCAACAAATGAAAATAATTCAAACGCATGAATATCATTCAAAATTTCGGCAGCTTAACGGCAGGGTAGTTAAAACCGGGACCGTCCCTAGTACGGCTCCTCGCTCTACCTTAAAACCTCGCGGTTTTTGACAATGGGGAATCATGCATCTAGTTCGCACGCAGGCGGCATGTATATTTATTTCATTTCCACAAACTAATCCTATGTGGTTTCAACCAAATATTTCTCAACCACAAATGGGTATTTTTCAAACACAATCAATTAGTATTAACCACAAACAATTCCAATCAACCATTCGCTATCAATCAATTTTCACACCAATCACGACCAATAAATATCATCCATGGTTTGTGGACGAGGGGCATATATATATATATATTTATATATAGCAATTCACTTCTGTTTCAACACATATATAATTTTTTACAACGCATATACAACTTATACATCGAACGTACAACTTATACAACGCTTATACAAGAGGTGTACAACGCTTATATAACTCATACATCGACTATATAATTTATACATCGTCGTTTTCCATATCGTTTATAAATTAGAAATCTCACATTCGGTTCCACTCCACCAAAAATAGCAGAAGGCTCAGAAAAATATGCGGTCTCTTCTAGAATGTAGAAGACGTCCACATGAGTCCACTGTCTCCTGTTTCATCGAATTTTGTTACCGTATGGAGAAGTTATGTCAGTTTATACATTGATTACAATAATGGATAATTAATTAATTAATTAATTAACTAAATATTTTACCCCTATCTTCCTCTTCCAACCTGATGCCGTCATTTGAACCCAACCCTCCCCGCCTAGGGTTCACTTTTGCACGCACCTCGAGGCGTTAGCCGCCGATCCGACCGCAGCACGCCCTCCGCCGTGGCAAGGGCTTCTTCTGGCTACCCCCGATGTCAGACTCGGTGGGCCCCACAGCGAGAAAAAGGGGCTTGAACCCAGCGGTTTTAGACCTGGAAATCCGCCGCCTCAGTGAACGAGAGACGATCAAACCACCCTAGAGTCGAAGATCTAATTGAGTACAACCATTTTTGTTTTGGATTAGTGTTTAAATTTTTATTGGATTGAACGAACTTTGGGATTGAAATCGGGAGCTGTTTTGGCCATCGGTTTTGTGAGGGTGGCGGCTGGTGATAATAGTTAGGGTTTTATATAAAGTATTTTATTATTTTATTTTCAAAAATGTGTTTTCACATAAGAACTCGAAATCAAACCCAACGACCGTCATCCCCAGCATTTTACCCCCATTCTGAACACAATGGGATATGTTTCGAAGGCCCATTCGAATGTTTCAGTCAGTTTTTCTTCAAATTTAAAATATAAAACATTCAATATTTAATTTGAACGTACATTTCAATTTGCCAGGGCCACAAACTGATTCGAAAAATTCCAGAAAAATAAATCTGGCTATGTTTTGACGATACGGTCCCAAACTAGTTTCGTCGAATTCTAAGACCGTTTGCAAAAAGGCCCATTTCTGGTTGATCCAATTTAACTGTAATGGACCAAAACACGTTTTCCTTTGCCACGCTCACATATTAGCTTCAAAAATTATGAAATTTGAAACCTAGCAATAACTTCACATCTCGGATCCAACAAAAGTGGTTTCGTCGAATTCCGAGGTCGTATGCAAAATGGCCAACTTCACGTGCTATATAAATTCCATAGCGACCTTTCTGAAAATTCATTTGGCTATAACTTTTGCTTTCCGCTATGAAACTTCGATTTTTCAGATTCATTAGAAAGGTATTCACTAACAGATTTAAATATTTTTGGTTTCACTCAAATCCGTTTTGTTTTGCACCCGGTACAGTCCGACAAAGTTTGAATTCAATTTTTGAAACAGCAGCGCCATTTCAGGCCTTGTTTATAATTAGAATTTATTATATTCGTTTTCAAATGTCGATTCAAACTCACTTTTCATTGTTATTATTTAAAATATTTATTTTAAATATTTAAAATCCACTATTTTAGCCAATTTAAAAATTTTAAATTGGTTCAGATTTTCCGGGTCGTTACAAAAACCTTGAGTAAGACAACAGTCTTAGTGAGCGATAAAACAACCATCTAACATCATCAACAAAGTATATATGAGAATAGGTAGATTAACAAACCAATCTACCAAAACCAGAGAAGAACCCAAACCTACCTTCCTTACATCTGACAGTGATAACCTTTACAAAACAAACAATTGGAAACAACCATTCATCCATGGAAATCAGAGTACAACCAATAACTATGGCAATCAGAAGTAACCAGACAATAACAACCATAGCAATTAGTTATATCTCACGTAAACCATCGTAATCGAGTTCAACGTCCCTCAAGCACAAGCCCTAGAGGCCTAAACCAATATCAGACAAGCACCCAAGAAACATCTCCTTCGATGTCATACAATCTACACGAGACGGTACAAGCAAAACAACCAAACATTCATGACCCTGGCTACCACTGCCTTCCCTGCTTCGAAACCATCATAAATCGTATGATGCCCCACTGCCATATATCAAGGGCTAATGGTAAACCCCAATTCTAGCAAAACCTCCATGCGCATTCACGAATCATATGTTTGTCTTTTCAAATCTTGACAACTAGGCCCTTCACGAGTGCCCGAAGTACCCCTTCTTTGAGTCCGCTAGAACTTACGACAACGATAATCTCTCATCCTTCACATCTCTAGCCATCAACCTCGATGACCATTCACAAGCTCAAGTCCCCCTCGAGCAATCATTATCCACGAACTGAAAACAACCTTGAGTCGTCTTCACATTCGTTGCTTTACACTGATCAACGAACACATTGCAAAACTTCGAACATTCCTCCTTGAATTTACATCGAATCCACTATCATCATCGACCCAAAAAAATACATCATTTGGTCGATATTCAATCCATAACGTCTCAGCCTTTCCGCAATGAAAAACATACCACCACACTTTAATTTCCATCCATAACGTTGTAGGAACGTTGTCACTTTTCTGGTCGGTCCATCATAGAAATGCCCAGTCCATGAAAAGCCCGATCCATGGAAATGTCCGGCCCATCAAATCCGTCCAATCCATGCTTCAAGAAATACTGCCCATTCCATGATTCGTAAAACTGCCCGGTCCATAACTAACTCTACTGTCCGATCCATGGACTTGACCAATCCATACCCTGAAATCACAACCGGTTCATCCACTAAAATCACGACCGATCCATCTACTGCATATATTGCCCAATCCATCATTATGAATTCGACCGATCCATCACGGGTCCATAGTATGGAAATGCTACCGATCCATAGTATGGGAATGCTACCGATCCATACTACTTCATATTGCCCGGCCCATCCCATAATCGTGCTCGATCTATCTTGTCTTGCTCTTCAAGCCACGCAACGATCGATCCGTGGTTTTGGCATGTCCGATCCATCACAAAACGCGCTGATCCATGCTCAAAACCAATGGGATTCAAATCTCATACGTTTCAAACAACGATTCAACGTTTAACATGCTATGGAATCATCAATAACATCAGAACGACAATTTTCATCAATAATCATACAAAATTCACCATAATCATGATAAATAAATAACTGACCAAAACAATGGATCTAACTTGCAACCTATAAAATTATATAGAAATTACCAGTGTTAAATTGTTATATTACATTCTATGGTGATTCATATGAAAATAGACTTACCATGATGTAGATCTAAGTGAAAACAACTTGAAAATGATGAAATGATGATCAAACAACTCATATACTTGATTGAATCCGTGTGAGAGATGCATATCACTCACCAAATCTTCAAAACAACACAAAAACGCTTGGATCTAAATCTGAATAGCGAAGGATTAGCTTCAAACTCTTCGATTTGATGAATCTCTCTTCGATTGATGTAGATCTAGCTACAAATGATGTACATCTTCGATTCTCTTATGTAGATCTAAAATTTTAATATGGAAAGATATATTTGATTAAGTAAGGAGGATCACGAGCTCAACCAAATGGGAGAATGGAGAAAGTAAGCCATTCTCCATGCCTCTAACCCCCTGTTTATAGCCTCCCACCAGCCCACTAATGGGCCTCTCCAAATCAGCCCACTAATTGTTCAAAAAATAAATAGCAAACTGTGAAACACAAAAACAGAAATTCCTCCCAAACTGCTGAATCAAATCTTTAATATGACTACTCTACGGAATTGGCAACACCATTTCCTTTCCAATGAGACCAACCCTAGCGCCTGATTCGATCCCAGTCAAAAGTTATTCCTTATACAAGAATGACAGAGCTAAATGGTCACAATTAGAATTGGAAAAATTTATGGATATGTCTCACATTCCCATAACCTACATATCAAAATATGAGAATGATCCAACCCTCTGGGAATTAAATAAAAATATTTTACGATCCTCCGATACGTAAAATGTAGGCTGTTATAACTTCGGACTTATACTGGCTTTGGTTTTCGGATTTATGGATTTCTGGTCTTCTCACAAAACACATCTTCCTTCAATCAAACAAGACATGTTTTGAAGGACAAAGTATTGACGCGCTCTTTGGAAAAGCAGTCTTATGTCAAGATTATGGTCAGCAACGCGCTCAAGTCTCGAGAATATCCTCAGAAAACACATAGCGATTTGGTCGAAGTTGCGACGTGTTCACAAAATGTTTTAAATAGTGTCGAATCGTGAAATCGTCGTTAATAAACTTGGAAAATACGGCAAGGTAAAAATATATGACTGACTCGGTCCGATCAGCTCAAAATCCTTAAGTGTGTCGTCCCGATCTCGTGGCAAAACTCATCATGGAAAATATACGGATTCTGGCAAATTCTGGTTTCGCGCACTCAAAAACAACAGATTGGCATGGTATGATCACTTAAAATGGCTTGCGTGACTCACAACACCAAAATCTGGCACTTGGCAAAAATACATATTTGGCACGTTGAAATGGCGTGACTACACATGAAAATCATTTGAAAACATGGGTGCGACACGGGGTCAAGCACCTGGCATTTGGCAAGGGGTTTCGGCTTGGATCAGGGATTTCATATCCCATTTCGCATCACTGATCGGATGCAAAATACTGTGGTGATAACCTCTTTTCGCGATGCACAGTAGTGGAATTTCGCATCTCGGTATGGATTTGGCAGGAAGGCGATACAAAATTCCGCGTGCACACACCAAGACACAAAGCGAAAAAAGAGGATCGACTCATGGTTATGATATGCGAGATTCTGGCTTAGCATGGGATATGAAATGATCTGGCAAATGCGGGATATGAAAATTTGGCTAAGGAATTGCGATGCAAATTTGCTGTTCAACACGCATCGCGGTGTGGTTTCTTGGGATACAACTCGAGGATCGGTATGTGAATTATGGAACTCGAAATTGGGGTTGTGATTTTACCCAGTGATCTGGCACGTTTGGAAACATGTGCAGATCATCGTTTTTGGCTTACGCGACACGGCCGCGGCAAGCATTTCGAGGATACAAAATTTCAGAACTCGAGGATGTGAAATTTCTCAAACAACATGGTTTTTTGGCTATCTTTTTTTGGATACGAAATTCGAGCTGATGCCCCTCCAAAACTCACCTATAAATACTTCTTTGCTTGACATTCTTGGGGGTTGACATTTTTGGACTTCTGCAACCCTTTGGCATACAAGATTGGGGCTCTCAAGCACCATTAATGGCTTCTATCATCATCTTCATGGCTATTGGACATTGTTAGGACTCCTAAACATTTGCCAACAACTTTTGGACATTTAATTGGACTTTTGGCATGTTTTTGGACATTTTTTTAATACTTTTAGGTACTGAAGCTATTTCTTGGACATTAATGCACACTTTGACTCAACGAAGAAGAAGAATAACATTTTGGTCAAAGTTGTGAATTAACATGCTATTTTTTATTCAATTATACAACTTTGTACACATAAATTGTCCGAACATGTACAAGCACTGTAATCGACAAATATACAATGAACGATTAGTACGAAGAGGACGCAGGCGTTAGTGCCGAACCACTATAAAAGTTGTATGTTCCCTTTACATTTCTCTATCTTCAGATATTCGGATTATAAGTTTGCACCTAAACTTATACTCGGGCGTTAACGTGTGCAAATAACCAATTTCCTACATACACACACATAGTATAACATTATTCCAATATGGAAAGCAATTTTAATATTCTTAATGGTTTCTAATGGTTGATCACATAACAGATTCAAAAACACTTATTATGTATTTATCTATACTGAATAAGGGTATTTACTGAATAACATAACAAATTATAATATTCACCTACTTAAGTGACTATAGTTTATAATTTATAATCAAGTTTTACTATATACCGTAAGATAATTTTCAAAATCATGGATTAAAATCTTCGTATGACTATAATTTTAAGTGACAAATGTGAAAATTTTAATTTCCTTTATAATAATATTTTGGGGGTTAGACCAATGAATCGGGTATTATTATTGTATTTTTTATTCTGAATGTAACCTGATTTATTTTATAGAATCTTAATTTCCAAAGGGCATATAAGAGATTGATCACTGGGGAGGATATAGCTCAAATGCAAAGACAACTAGATGAGCTAAATGATGGTCAAAGAGCTATTTGGCACAACAAATTGATGAGCGTATTGCTGCTTAAAAGCATGAGATAATGCCCGGGGAGGGTGATGCAAATACTTTTGACGATGATGATACATAGGTTTGGCTATCTTGTTGATGGATTTTTATCTATTGGTATGATTTATGCATGTATTTAGTGGATTATTTGATGGTTTTGATACTTAGTAGTTATTTGATGATTTTGGTAGTTTTTTTTAATGGTTTCGATACTTAGTAGTTGTTTCATGAGATATTATGATTTATATATACTTATTTGGTTTGATGGATTTTGGTATTTTGTTTGGTGGATGATGGAATATGTGTTAATTGATGATATGATTGTCTGAATATTGATTATTTGACTATATGATGGAATGGTGATGTTTGTGTGGTTGGAAGATTATTAGGCGATGGCTGGAAAAGCAAAAACTATTCAGTTTGGCAACGGCTTGCAACGACTGTTTGGTTCAGTTTTGCAACTGCTTCTGAAGTAAGCACCTGGGGAACCAAATAATTAACTGTCATGTGAACCACTCTCCGTTGTATGCCGATGCTAAATTGGTGATGGAGGTTTCGCTTTTCCCATTGTTGTTTCTGTTAACAACGAGGTAAATAGCAATGACTTGCAATGGTCTTCCTTGCTATATGCTCTTTGTTTTGTAGTACAAGGGCAAAAATCTAGATCGATTAACACATAGATTTCAACTATAAATGAATACAAAGTGCAGAGCTTCCGGTCGTAATATCAAGCAGCTGCAAAACTCTATATGTGATTTCTATGAGTAAGCAAGAAACATAGGTGAAATTTAGGTGTCGAAATTAAATTGAGAGAAGGCAGACACAATTTTTAGCTTAACGAAATTATAACAAAAAATGATTTTTTTTTTTTTTTTCAATGGTAAAAACAAAATAAGAAAATGCATTGTTATTAAACTAAAACTCAAAGATGTATATTTTATTAGTCTATTTAAGCCATACATAGACAGTATATATATAAACTAGAACTATAAATAAGAAAATGCGTAAAATTAGGACAAGCAGTAGGTATACATGCTAATTATTCCTTATGTGTAGTACGAACAAGGAAACTTCCACTTTTCTAATACTTTTGTGACCTATTTGGAATATATTTACCCGTTATGCTTGGTAGAGATTATTTATTTCTATGTATGTGATTATGCACTGTATTCAACTGTTTATTCAGCACTAGGTTTGCATGGACTATTAACGCATTGTACTCTTTAAACTTTCCCATGCTTTGTTCCTTGTATATATATTATCTGTTCTATGCATGTATATTATTATGTATTTATGTTATATAGCGTCCTTCCATTGTGAGTTGTACTACCACACTGTTTATAATATTCAAGGATAGCCCAATAAAGAATGTGTAGGATCCTCGCATATTTCATTTCTGTAAAGAAGTATTTGTTGCTGAAAGAAAGGCTGTTATGATAACGGTTTAAAACACACATATTCATCTGACATGCTTCATAGCATTCATCCAAAACCCAAAAAATAATTAAATTTAGTTTAATAATAAGATGAAATAACTCTTAATGCACTTATTTTCTTTTTTATTTATGTTTTTTATTAACTAACATTGTAGATAATATAATAAAGATGTACTGTGTAAAAAAACATATCAAAATACAAACGTTGATGAACAAACGGTAATTTATCATTACCAATGTAACCAATATAGCACTCTTGGGTATACCAGTCGATCGGTAACGGTAACAGTAAACTGTTTTGACTAACAATTAAAAACGGTATGGTAACGGTATTTGTAAAATGGTAATAGTAACCATTACCATAAAAACCGTAGTAGAAAGTGATAAAGAACGGCTGGCTAGAACGGTCCCCTATCCATCACCCCCTCCTATGAAAACACAAATAAACACCTATCATGTAATGGTGCTGACCTGAGGCCTATTTTCCCTAGGGTTGTACGTTTCGACAAGGATCCCTACAGTAAACTTGCTGAAGAGGGCCGAGGTTGGGTCGTTTTATGTCTGAACGTAGGACATTGCATTTAATTGAATAGTCCCATGAAGATCTTACATGATATATACGCAAAAGGCTGAGAGCTTGCTGGTAAGTTTCTACACAGCACCCACAAGCACCATTGATCAAAATGATCAGGAGATTTTGATGTGGTAAAGGTCATGAGTTCGAATTCCGTTTTTAATGATAAATCCACTTGTCATGCAGTATAAATTAGTTTTTACTTTCTACCCTACGTTTTAATACCTTTTATGCCTGACATTGCATAAAATTCTGAAATGGACTTGAAGAGGCTGTATTTAGGCTCAATTTGAGGTATCAAGTTTATGAGTTAGATAATAGTTTTATGTATGTGTAACTGTGTTATACGAGATCAGCCTAGGGTCTTGTTAGGCCAGATAAATTTGCATTCCACGATGGTCAAGGCTCAATTAGAAAAGCAAACATCATACAAGACGCAGACCAGCGAGATGATTTTTAGTGTAAAAATCAGGGATATCAACAGAAACTCTTGGACGTGGATAGTTTCATATCTATATCCATATGCAAAATTATTTTTTGAATATCGGATATTCGCATCTACGAGTAGAGATGAATATCAAATAATTATCTAATTTGTTATTAACTGATAAATCAACAACTATAAATGGAAAATCTTATTTTAATGTATTTTCTATCAATCTTGTTGTTGATCATTGAAATGGTAAAAGTAAATAAATATGATGATAACAAAAAAAAAAAAAAAAAAAAAAAAAAAAAAAAAAAATCTGAACGATTGATATGCTGGACATAATTTGAAGTCCCAACTTAATAAGTAATAAATAGATATTTTAATTTTAACTATTTTAACTAAATACACATAATCTTAACCACGATCAACGGGAAAATCAGATGAATAATTTTTAAATGCAGACTTCTTTTGTATCCGCATCTGGATCTTTTCAGAAAATATGATATAATTATCCATTTTTAACAGTGAACAATGTCATTTTCCCCAGGACAACAATGTCTTAAACATTCCAAAACACCCCACATATAACCATGAAGCCGCATTTATACGCAACAAAACACAAATTTTGTTACAAAGAAAGTTGACGATCCCCGTATTTTCTAAACAGTCTTTAATTATTGTTATTATTATTCAGACTACCAGCGTAATTCACAAGGGATGATTGTATACAACCATACCAATGCAACTCAAAAATAACCAAGGATATATTACTTCAAAGTTACGAAATTTAAGGGATCTTTCATGCGAAACTCCAACGTTAATCAAGTTTCAAAAATAAATCCGACTAACATTCCAAATGATATCTGGATGGAATATGTAGAAATGTCCAGATATTAAGCGGTTACATAGTCAGTTACTATATATATATATATATATATATATATATATATATATATATATATATATATATATATATATATATATATATATATATATACATATATACATATATACATACACGCGCGCGCGCGGGGAGATAGAGAGTGTGTATTGTAGCAGTCTTCAGTTCAGGAGTATTGCGACCCTTATATGTTAAGATCATTATCCAATTACGCACAGTGACATGACAAAAGAAATATGTTATATCTATGAGTATGATACAGGGTCAATTCTTCCGTACCCAACTCGGATGTTTCCGTGTGTCCGACAAATCACAACCACACATATTATTAATAATCTAATGAGCGGGTCCTACAGTCCATTCAAAATCATTAAATTTTGTGTAAATCAGTGGCTAAGATTGATCCGGCACATGGAAACATCCAACTTAGGTATAGAACAATTCATCCATATGGTGTTTTAGGAAGCATGAAGTGAAATAGTACTCAAGACAAAATTTATCTCTTCTTACTTATAATCATCTACTACAAATCCATGGAGAGAGGCTTGGTAGTCTAAACACATGTTGAAATAATGATTGTGTAGCTTTCCAAAATAGTTCAAAACCATGCTAAGGGTTCAAGATATAATTTACTAGTGTATAATTCCAAATAAAATTATTTGTCCCAAAAATTCTCTATTTCTCTATACTCAACCAATAAGCACTCTCTCAATTCCACCTTTTTGCAATTAAAACCTCTTTTGTTTTTGAACTTAACTGTAAAAAGATGAAAATCAAATATTTTCCTATTGGTTGGGTACAGAGAGACAGAGACTTTTGGGAACAGAGGATTAGCCAGAGTTTTAGTTACATGAAGCTGAAAGAGTATGTCTATGAATTAGAATATTTAAAATATATTATTCTTGAATGTTGTTTAAATGTTTGTGGATAAACCTAGTTAAATGAACATGAAGCATATAAAGTCCAACTGATATTTACATAAAACAAAGGCTTTACAATAAATAACACCAACTATTAATTATTATTTCTATCCTGACGATAATAAAAGTATGTCTTTTTATTAATTTTCAATTGCAAGGGACTAGTTAAACGTATGCTTATTGTACATATGTTTAATACTAGTGATGAGCCATGCTATACGCATAATATGATAAAAATAGTATTAACTAAATCAATGTAATATTAATGGCGATTTCAAAGGAAGAAGGTATATTAATAATAACAACGTATTTTCAGATTATCAATTAGATATATATATAGTACTAAGTGAACATTAAATGTTAATACAAAGGTAATTTTTATTCTAATCCACAATTTTAGTAAGTAAATCCACTCTATTTTATAGGATCGTTGACTTTTACTAAAATTTCAATTTTAATCAGTGTATCCACATAAAAAAATTTACGTATTTTTCTTCTTTTCAGTCTTCTTCTCTGCGTTTTGTGTCTTATTCTTGTTTCTGAAATTCTACCATCTAAATCCAAGTTTAAGTGGAGTAATTCAACGTAATTTGTTTCTTTTCTGTTTGAAATTGATTAATTGTATGCAAAATTGTATTTATTTTTTAATATCACCGTTATCACATATAATTGTATTGTATGCATACTGAACTAAAATAGGCATTAACAGGAACTACTGAACTATTGCTCGTCCCATGTATTCTCCTTTCAATGTTAGTTCCATGCATTCTTTTATTTCATGGTTCTATATTCAGTTGAACTTAGCTATATTTTTCTATTGAACTATTGCTTTGCTTGGGTTCAAAGAGAAAGTCAAGTGGACTTAGATTCTTACACTATACTCTTATCTCTGATGTGACCAATCAATTGTAAACCCTTTGGTGTTTTGATGACTGGTCAGAGAAATTCAGATAAAGAATTGATCAGTATCAGTGAGGAAGGAGTACTTCAGCTCTCTAACATTGCAATTTGAAGGATTGTGTATGAAACCTTGAAGACGCCCCACACCAACTTATAATGGAATCAGTTTGTAGTAAGCATAATATAGCCTTCATTTAGATATGTATTTCCAGTAAGTTTGGCTAGTGTTGTTTATTTCTTGAAGGATTTATTATGTTGATCTGAGCTATCATAGATCAAATGTGAATCAGTTGAATTTTATTATAATTGAAAGAAAAAGTAAGCTTATAAAAGTTAATTAGATAACTAATGTAATTTTTATAAAAATCGTGTTCACTAAAAAATAAAAATAAAAACATGTTTGTTGCATTCGATTGTCCAGTAGACTGAGGGGTTTTGTAATGACATGATAAGACAAGAAGTGCAAAAATCAATTGTAAGTTTTATGATATGTTGAAATCTTTAAGTTAATCCACTCGTGGATTAACGTACAAAATAGTTGTGGATTAACTTATTAAAGTAAAATTGTGGATTAACTTATTAAAACCGTGGATTAGAATAAAAATTACCTAATACAAATGATATTAAACTAAAGAAATGGGGTTATCGGATAAAAACGAAGAGAAAAAAATTGTAACTTTAACGGTAATCATGATAAAGAAACAAAGTGATGATAGCTTGATGCTTATTTTATATAAAAAAAAATGAGGCATGGATTTTACTTGGGATATTTATATAAAATTTATCTTGCACTTTCTTGGCAATTATGGACCAAAAAGGATGAAATATGAAGAATAAAGATTATAAGAAAAAAAGAGTTGAGTGAAATATAAAAAAGGATAACCAAAAATAAATTTGTCAACTTATAAACAAAATAATCCGTTAATTTATAATTTCCTTCATATTAGTCTTTTTATTGGATAAAATGAGAATCTTTGATTTTTACTGAACATTGAGAAGTTAGATTTTTTAGTAAAATGCAGGAGAAATAATTCTTTCAAAGGTTGGATCTAAATTCATAAAATGTACAATATTATACTATTATATTAGTCTATTCAACTTTACTTTTAGCATTCTATGGTTCTAAATGATCTAATAATTTAAATGCTTATTCCATATATCTTATATTTATATGTGAAAAAAGACATCTAGGTTCAAATTTATATGTTATATTTTAAAAGGGAAACGAAGAAAATAGGTTGAAATAAAATTATTGCATAATGAAAATTTATATCAAAAAGTCGCGATCATTCCGTTTTGATTATGTTTTCATACTAATTTACTCGAAATCGATCAAATTCAAACGTAGATGATTCTTTAATATTAAAAATTACTATATTGTTTCAAAGATTTAATTTAGGCAAATCGTGGCAATCCACTTTATGTTTTACATGCTACTCAAAAATTTTGGTACAATTTACAATACAACCTAAGATGTAACTGTCAAGCTCAATCCATATATAAATATTATTTCTTATATTTTTTTCATTTAATTTAATACTACTCATTCTATTTATTTTATTTCTATTTACGTTCTTACTATTGTTAAATACTTGACGTTTATATTCATAGGAATTAAATCAAAGAAATTTGAACAATGATAATGCTTTTTAGTAAAATTATTTATAAAATATAAGATTATAACATCTAATCTTGGATTTATATTGAGAATTATATGTAAAATGAATCTTATAGGGTGGAATTCTAAGTGGACTAAGCGAATTAAAATAATTTCAGTTAAATGACTCCGAAATTTGAAATTGACTTATTATCTTTTTTCCTAGGTAAGAGTTCAAGTTTAAAAAGTAGACCAAACCACAAAAAAGTGCATAATATTACATCAAACATATTTGTAACACCCCGTAATTTTAAAGAACACTATAATGATAAACGGAAGAATACTTCATTAAATATTGGGAATTAAGTAAAACGGACTGTGCCATTACATTCGTCTTAGAATTCTGCTTAAGATAGACTTTGAGTTTTCGTAAAACAGACATCGTATGTAGAAGCTATTAAGGTTTGAAGTTTGTATACACATAAGTAAAGTGTGTGTGTATATATATATATATATGTGTGTGTGTGTGTGTGTGTATATATATATAAACAAGTCCAGAAAATGAAAATCAAAGAGCACGAAAAGGAGGGAAATCGGCTCGTTAGGTGTGACCCCTACAAGGGGGTGTCGGCCTTAGAGTCAGCCCCACCCAGATCTGGGGCAGATCCATTATGTGAAACGAGACTTATTTCTTGACCAGATTCGTTGACCGTAGGTTATAAATAGGACCTTATTTCCATTGTTTTATTCACCAAAAACAATGGAGACAACGAGATGTTGCCCCAACTCAGATTGAATTAGCCTATTCTTCTGCAATAACAACTTATAGGTATTCAAGAATCTCTGCTACAACATCAACAGTCAATTCCCTGTTCTTTAGATCCGGTCCTTGTGAGTTTATGTTGCTTTTAGATATAAACATTTAATAAGTAATCCTGACATGTTTATAAGTTTGGATCTAAACTTGACCTGATCCTCTGTTTAGTTCTTATTACATGCCTATCTCTATTATGCATATTCTACCATTATGCCCATTTCTGTCACCACATACCTATTCTGTTGGTATGCCTATTTCTGTTATCATATGCCTGCTCTATTATTATGACTATTTCTGTTCTCTTCTCTGCTTCCTTCCCTTTTTATTTTTATAGTCAGGCTACCTTCGAGCCTAGGCCTATCGCTGAAACATGCGAACGAACGAAATTGGGAATGGTTGGAAAGGATAAATTGGGGCATAACTTGTACTGTAAAACATGATTGGGATTTGGGGGCATAATCTATACCTAAATCTAAAACTTTAATTTGGAGTATAACTTGTATCGTGAATCAGACCGGGGTTTAGGGAATGGAAAAACTGTAATGAACATGAATAATTATTTAAGAATGAATATGCCTAAATTTACAGTGAATGGAAACTGTAACCGCACTTAGATACGAGGTTAGACTACACCTGTGGTAGAAGTCTCCCCGGAACTGCTAGGCAAATCCTGCATCTACAAGTGGTTAATCAAATGTGAGGGGTCTAGTGCGTAAATGTACACGTAACGGTCCTAAGACACTAGGTTAAGTCCGACTTGTGGTAGAAGTCTGCCCAGAACCGCCCGACATATCCAGCATCCACAAGTGGCCGACTTAATGTGAGATGTCTAATGCATTAACAGACATGAATAGAAAAATGATAACAACCTATTAACCTGTAATACTTAACCTGTTTAAACCTGTAGGGGTTATATGAACCTGTCAAAATTGTGTAAGGGTTAAGTAAACTTGCTTGAATCAATGAGGGATTAAGTAAATCTGTTAAATCTATGGAGGCGGGTTGTATAAACCCGACAAACTTAACCTATTTTATTTGGCGGGGTTATGCGGCATTGTTAAATTTATTAGGCATAACCTGCCAAAATTCTAGTAGTTAGGATGCAAGCTTAGGGGGTGGCTTGTATCATCTATTTTGTGGGACCCGTATCAGTCAGTAACCTATTTTGGTATCAAAAAGGAGGAACCCGAACTAGGTAGGGGTCAGGGCGTGCTTAATGAGATGATTATAAGAGGTTCATCTGAGTGGGGGTGTTGACGGCGCATTTCGTCGGAGTCATGTGCATGCATGAATCCGCTTGATTGGGATAATAAAACGATGTGACATCAGTAGATATGGTTGTGCCTCTCAAAAAAAAAAAAGGTTGCCACACTAGGAAGCGATACATCCTACTGTGAAGACAGCACATGGTATCTACAGGATAGGGTGCCAATCGATTGGGGTAGTAATTAGGGTACATCTAGTCTTACTTGTTTAGGGGCCCGTTATTATCGTTGGGGGTAACACCTGTCATTTCTGTCGGACTGCCTGTTATTATTGTTGGGGGTAAAACCCATCACTAGAAGTACACCTAAGTCTACTATCTGTTTCTGATGGGATCATTTTGTTTCTGTTATACTAGTATTAGTGCAGAGAAAAGTACTTGAGAAGCGCAATATATTCTGTTCTATTTATTTAGTTTATCCTGCTCAGTCTGTTATACCTGTCTTATGATATTGTTACCTCTCTCATCTAGTTAGTATGCCTGTCATGATGCTTTTACTTATTTATATGCTAAAAGTAACTGGGCTCGCCAGACTTTACGTCTGATTCGTTCTGTTTCCTTTTCTCTCTTCCTTTCCCCTAGGTTCTTAGGGTGGAAATACTCAGGCTTGATTATGATTCTCTCTTTCGTTCTGCTTGGAGTTGCTTAGATGTACCGCTCTGATTTCCTATCTACTCTGATATGGATTTTTTTAGGGATTATGCTTTTATATTACTGTACTCTGGTGATTTTTGTACAAGGCAAATATTTTAATTTGGGGGATTTTCACTTAAAGGGCTTCCTTTATGCTAAAAATTTATTTCTAGGACACAGGCGGTGAATAATTATTTTCCAGGACAAATTAAAAAAACACTTGCCCATCGCGTCTCATTTTTCTCAAAACAGGCAATTCCATTAAACCCTAGATCCCAAATTCGATTTTCTCAAACGATCTGATCTTCTCATACAAGTCGACATTCTAAAACGAAGTAAAATCGTAAAATCGCTAATACCCTACAGGCCAGAATCTACTTTTCATCTTTTACCGTTCAACATTAACCGAAGCAACTAAGCATTATAAATCACTACTTTTCAACTATTATTCGCTTTTTTGTGTGCTTGTAAGTCCTGTTTTTGGTTTTTTGATTATTATTGATAGTTTCTTCATGTATTATTCTCTTTTAAGTAATTATGAGTAATTTTTAAGTTTAACTAAGCTGAAGTACTACTTGAGTGTATGCTTGACATACTTTTTACCAAAATATAAAACTTAGATTATGAAAATTTTCGTAAAACTGCCAGTTTTAACAACACTTGTTCAGTATGTCCAAACTGCATTACATAACTGCTTCATTATTTACAAACTTCACAAATATATTTAACTAAATAACTGATAGAGATATCATTTTATCTTTTGGTATAAAAATTATAAAAGAAAATATCTTTAAGTTTTGACAGTTAATACAATAATTATTATTACTTTATAGCAAGATAGTAATCGCCATTATAAACTAATCATATTTATCTTTATACCAATATAAACTATCTTTATGAATATTTTTGAAGCTATAAATATATTTGTTTTAAAAAGATATACAACATTATCTTTCTATACAGATATTGAATTTTAAATGATTACTGTTGTTAAACAATCAAATATACAAGTTATTATAGAAGTTTTGTTAAATTACTAACGAAAAAGATTAAAAAAAATATATCTTTATGTATATTTTTGAAGCTATAAATATAATTTTTAAAAAAAGGTATACAACATTACCTTTCTATACAGATATTGAATTTTAAATTATTATTGTCTTTAAACAATCAAATATACAAGTTATAATAGAAGTTTTGTTAAATTACTAACGAAAAAAATTTAAAAAATAATATCTTTATGAATATTTTTGAAGCTATAAATAAATTTGTTTTAAAAAGATATACAACATTACCTTTCTATACAGATATTGAATTTTAAATTATTATTGTCTTTAAACAATCAAATATACAAGTTATTAAAGAAGTTTCGTTAAATTTCTAATGAATTTTTTTATAAAAGATATCTTTATGAATATTTTTGAAGTTATAAATATATTTGTTTTAAATAGATATACAACATTATCTTTCTGTACGGATATTGAATTTTAAATGATTATTGTCTTTAAACAATCAAATATACAAGTTATTAAAGAAGTTTTGTTAAATTAATAACGAAAAAAATATTAAAAATATTTTTATGAATATTTTTGGAGCTAAAAATGTATTTGCTTTAAAGAGATAAACAAGTTTATCTTTCTATACACATATTGAATATTAAATTATTATTGTCTGTAAACAATAAGATGTACAAGTTATTAAAAAAGTTTTGTTAAATTAATAAATAAAAAATATTTTATAGAAACTATCTTTATGAATAATTTTGAAGATATAAATGTATTTGGTTTAAAAAGATAAATAAGTTTATCTTTCTATACAAATATTGAATTTATATGATTGTTGTCCGTAAACAATCAGATATACAATTTATTAAAGAATTTTTTTAAATTACTAAGTAAAAAAATTAATATAAACTATCTTTATGAATAATTTTGAAGATGTAAATGTATTTGTTTTAAAAAGATAAACAAGTTTACCTTTCTATAAAAAATATTGAATTTTAAATGATTATTATCCTTAAACAATCAAATATACAAGTTATTATAGAAGTTTTGTTAAATTACTAGCAAAATTGATATTTCAATGCAGGAAAGATGCGTACAAAAAATTCTAGTTACGTTAATCAAAACAAAACATTTGAAGATACACAACAATGTATCTTTATCGACATTAAAGGAGAGAAGTGTTCACATATGACGAATCAATCAGATTCTTTTTGTCATATACACGGGCAGACAATGCAAAATACAACAACACCTCCACGGACTCTTAATGTAAGTAAACAAAATTTTACACTATTAACTGCAATATTTAGACAATATTATCGTTATATTCTTAGATAATAATTTTATTAACCGACAACAGATGATTACGTAACCATTGTTAAAGACAAAATATGTATATCATATTGTGAGTTAACATATAAATTGTGTTAAAAGACAAATTTGTTTATCTTTTTGTAAAAAAGATATATTATTCATGTGGTCATTTAAGCTTAGTCTAATTGACTTCCTGCATTCTTAACCAAAAGCTAAATAAAAATATTATTCTGTATTTAAATTTAAATTATTTCCTTTTAATAATTTTGTATAACAGGTTCATACAATCAACTTCACTGAAGCAAAGAAAGGAATACTGTAGTCAGCCCCACAGCTACAGGAATGTGTCCACTATCGTCCAGAAGAATGCTTATATGCAAATTTGGACAACAACTCCGACCACGACACTGAAGATGATGCAGATAATTATGAAGTGCAGAAAAGGGGTGAGGACAAAATTAAGGGAACTTATAGGTGTAATTCAGATACATTCTACAAGGTGATGACTACAATAAAGGAAAAAACATATTCTCTTCTCATGCAATATCATATATAGATAGGACAGCTTTCAAGAAATTATTTCATATACTTTTGGATGGTAAAAACAAAAGAAAGGATATTAGAAAAAGTGCAAAAAGTTTAGATGAAGTCATTACATCATACGATAGGGAGGAGAAAGAATTTAAAATAGGAGATGCAAGTGTTAAATTGACTGAAGAGGATATTAGTTTAATACTTGGAATTCCATTAACCGGAAATAATATATTCCCAACTGGAATTATTAGTAGGAATAACTTGGATGAGGAGTACTTAAGTTTTTTAAATCGACATTTTGAGTTGAATGGAAGGATAAATAAGAAAAATTTGAGTAAGAGAATCAAAATACTGATTGAAGAAAGGAACGGAAGCGAAGATTTAGTGAAATTACTTCTTTTGTTACTAATTATTACATTCATCTTCCCCAACAACCAATTCTACTTACAATGGGGAATTATTCCCAAATTGTTGAATTTGAAGAACATAAATTCAATTTTTTGGGCAAAATCTATTCACACAAACGTGTCCCAAAATGTTGAAAATTTTGCTAAAGACCCAAGAAATACGCCCGGATGCTCCATGATATTATTGGTATGTATTTTATATTTAATACTGTACATTGAATTTATTTAATATCAAAAATTTAACATATTGTAATTTTTTTTACAATATTGGCTTTGTGAAAAGACACAAATCATTAAGGTTAAAGAGGGATGTGAAAATGAAAGGCCAAGAATAGTAAAATAGGATTTATCGTTGTTGAAAAACATATCAATTCAATCCACTAAGTCAGAAAAGGTATTTTTCTTATGTATTCTTCCTTGATGATTATACCATTTTACTGTTTATTTTAAATTTAAACTTAGTTTTTAACACACGTGTAAAAAGATAAGAACTTTTATCTTTTTAATTATTTCCTGTTGTTATTGACTACACCTTTGAATAATCTTATGCAGATTAATCATTATTGTGTATTTTCATATAGAAGTCAAATATATTTGCACATATTAAATGAATTAACAATATTGTTTTCCTAATTGTATTTTTTCAGTTTGCAAAGAGATTCAACAAAATTACGAAAGATGAAAAAGTTCTTCTGCTGGAAGTGAATAAGACTTTAGAAGAGGGTACGAAAAAAGTTGAAGAAGAAAGCTGTCTTCAAGCATAAGTCGAAGACAAAGTTAAGCAAATTGCAAAGTTAAAAACAAAAGTTGAGTAGTTAAAAAAAAGCTTCAGTCCAGAGAAAATCAATTACAAGCAGAAAAAGAAGAGAAAGGAATTGGAAAGTTTGTTAAATACTCATGACAATTTAACTCAAATTCCAGAAAAAGAATGTGACAAAAAGGATGATGAAGAAAACAAAGATGCAGAAAAAAATATGGATAATGAAACCGACACAATTGAAGAAAACCGACATAAAGACCCTGAAGAATTTGATGGAAAGAAAAACAGATTAAGAGAAAACGAAAAAATAGCGAAAGTGTGAAATGCAAGAAACAGTAGATGTGGATACTTTCAACACATCAAAAACTATACAAATGGGAAAAAGGAAAAGGAAAATAGTATGTTCTGAATTTTTTAAGCAATTGCCCGATGACGAACAGGAGTTCATAGCAGATTACTTCAACAAAGTTGGTGATGATAAGTAAGCTTATATACTGTTTAAATTATATACTTTATAAATTAATAAAAACAAATTTCTTAAATTATAACTTTGTTTACTTTATAGTGTAGAGATTTACAGTTCAAAAGACGAAAACAATATTGTCATACATAGGGACATGATTGAAGAACTTATTTTCAGTGAATTTGTTTCTGGCCAAGTAGTATATAATATAATTTGACTTATGACACTAATGAATATGTACACATGATATTATACTGATTACTGAAACATAGAAACTCTAATGATCACATAATTTTCATACTTTTAACAATATAAAAAGATAAAAACATATATCCTTTAATAAAAATAATGTTTTCATACAGATATTTTAAATAATTTTATACCATATGAAAGGTTTTCATATGATATTTAGTAATAGAATTAACCAAATGGTGAAATAAATAATTTAAATTGCTAATATCTTTTTAATCTTTTTGTCATTAAAAAAAATATAAATACATATATCTTTTTATAAATTAAAACTTACAAAGCAAAAATGCACATATATTATGATATATGCTAAGTGTTTTACTATCTTTATGTCAATAAATTTTAATTTCTGTCACATATAATTATCCATTACTAGCATACAAAAACAATTTGAAATTGCTTTATTGTATGTGTATATATATATATATTTATTATTGCAACTTCTCTGATATAATGCCTGTGCAGATAATTGATTGGTTCTGGTAGAAAGTAGCAAAATTGTGGGATGTCAATTCAAACGTAGCTTACTTTAGTACCACAATGACAGTAAGATATTTATTATATACATATACGTAATGATTAATTAATAAATCTGGTTTGTATAACTACAATATAACTTTTTTTATACAGAAATGTGTTGCAATTGACATAGAAAATGTCAAAACTCATTCCTTTATTCCAGCTTTGACAACAACACTACAAGATTCACGATGTAATATACTCTTATTTCCAGTCCACGAAGGGTCACACTAGGTACTTTTAACATTTGAACCAGAATTTTCAGACTGGACACTATATGATTCTTTATCAAACAGATGTAGAAATGGAAGATTTACCACCAGGCACAAAGATAGCGCATTAAAAATCGTAAGACATTTTGGATGTTTATTTTTTATACTTTAACTAAATTAATAAATGTTCTTATTATTGTATACAGCAAAATTTAGTCAATGACATAAACAAGAAGCTTCAGAAGGAACAAACCAAGGAGAATGCCAAAAAATCATCTGCACTTACAGTTGGAAAATGTGCTCAACAGTGTAATGGGTAATACTACATAATTGCTTTATTGTTTAATTTATTAACTTGTTTTTTAATATATGCATTCAAATACATAATTTCAACTTTTAAAAAAAAACGGTATATTTATTAGTTTACAATACATGTACATTAGTTTTAGTACTTATATTTCAAATGAAGTTTAAAAAATAATAAATTTAGTTATCTTTTCAAATATTTAATTTTGTTTCCCACATGTATTCATCAACACCAAAAGATAAATTATTTTATCCTTTTCAAAATCTGCTGTTTATGTTTAACATACATACAAAAAATTACATTCTTTAAAAGAGGAAAACTTATTTACTAAATGTTTTAATACTATATTAAATTATATTATAATAATATATTAATCTTTGCTACTGTAAAATAAATATACATTAATTTTTAATTAAAAAATTAAGTAAAATAAATACATTTATCTTATTTAGTAATTTCTGTTTTTTTATACATTAACTTATACATTAATATATTAATTTTGTAATAAGAATTATAAACTTATGTTAAATTTAACCATCTTAAAAAGGATTTATCTTTCATACAACAGATATGATTGCGGAATGTATGTGATTATGAACATTACAAGACTCTCTCAAGATAGATGTCTTATTCCAACCATACCTCAAATAGAAATTAATCATTTAAGAGCTAGTATTGCATCCAGAATATTGCATACTGAAGATTTATGGTAGACAAAGGATAAGTCATCTGCTGAAGAAAACAACTTAGTTTGTGGTTCATAATGCTTGATGGTGAACAATGCACAAGATTTTTTGTATACGTGATGGATTTATTTATTTGTACTATTTTTAGATACAATGTTAATGACTGTTAATTGTTTTAGTATATGTATTGTTTGTCTGTTGCGTTGGATTGTGAAAATTATGGTAATACTTCAAGGTTTAACTGCACTATTTCAATATATTCTAACTGCATTATAAATTCAATGCCTTAATTTGTTCAAGTTGTATAAATATATTTAATTAAATCACTATTTTATATATCAATTTATCTTTCACTACCCAAAAATATATAATCATTTATCTTTATGTTTTTGCAGCTGATACAAAGCTATACTTATGGTTTGTTTTACAATTAATAATTATAGTATATAAAACTGATATACAGCTTATCTTGTAATACAGAACTTTTTTAACTTATTGTCCAATGTAAACTGTGTTGCAATTAAAATATAAAATATAAATCATTTTATCTTTTTTACATACTTACAAGTTACAAACAACATTCCCCAAATAACAATTAATTTGTAATATACTAATATCTAATGTTAACTAGAAAAATGTAACATAATATACAATCAACTACATTAGGCCATATGAAATTTACAAAAAAAAACTTTGCATTATACAATTTATGTCATACTGAAAAAAGATATAATCATTTATATTTTTAAATCACATAAGATATGTTATGTTATTCAAACAAATATTATCAGGACCATACAAAATCAAATATCACATACTGTTAATATTCATCAAAATCAATAAACCTACGCTATAAGGGCAGAAAATAAAAATCATGTATTTTTGCTTATGAATTGAGAATTAGGCCGTTTCTCATTATGATTTTCTCTAAATAAACATAAAAATGCAGTTATTAATGAAGCCATTTATCATTTTTCGTCCCACTTATTATTTCCTGTAAATAATGCTTACATTTTTATTTTCTGTCACAATTTCTGAAAAAAGATATAATCAAATATCTTTTACAAATCATAAATCAGAAAAATCTAAATAATACGTGTCGTCAACTAATAATATTTAAGATCCAACTACATAACCAAAGTGAGTAAAAACAGAATTAACTAGCAAAAATAAATTGTTTGATTACTCAGGCCAAATCTGAAGTTATACTATAAATACAAAAATCATAATCAAGACTTAATGATTTAACCAGGCTAAAAACACATTGCTTGTTTTATCACAAGAATACCTTTAAGATTTTATTATTCCAACTATAGCAAACAAAACCTTTGTCTGATATATCAAAAATGCATTCCTTACTAAAAATTATACAAAAGCATCAACAACGACATAAAACATTGAATTAACAATTAAAAATAGAAAAAAATTAAAACATTCACCAAAGAACAAAAAATCAAACAGAGAAAATCAATTAGCCAATCCAAATGAACAAATTCGTATCACGATTTACCAAATGATTTAAGAAGAAATTAACGACTGAGAAAATCGATTAGCCAATCCAAATGAAGAAATTCGAATCATGATTTCCCAAAATTAAAGTTGAGTTCGATTTAAGAAGAAATCAACTACTAATTTTTTTCCGAAAAACAAACAGGCGACTTAATTAAACAATAAACAACAACTTAATTTTGACCTAATTTTCACGAACACATGATTTCAGAAATTACGATAGTCATTTGAGAAGAAGAAGATGTACGCTTTGATTTTTGTCCTGGAAACTAATATTTTGAAACCCGTGTCCTACAAATTAATTGGGGCTAAACATTAAGCCCTTAACACAAATTTCCTATTTAATTTGATGTAATGGGTTTTCTGTACTTCAACCTTAAGTTGTAACTGAGTTTCGGACCGTAATTTTTTCTTTTTGGAAAATAAAGTTTTAAATTACGCTGTTATTTTATATCTTTCTTGTGATGTTTTTGTTTTTGTTTCTGTTTACCTATAATGCTTCATGAAACTTAATGCATTCTGATAAAGAGTGACATTAACAGACGTAGGATCACATTTGGTATCAGAGACAGATTACCAGATCGGATAAAAAGGATTTGAAAATTGCTTTCAAAAGGTTTTAAAAGAAAGCATTTTCAAAAGAAAACTCTGTTTTGAAAACGTATTCCCCAAGGCCAAATGAAATATCTTTCGACTCTCTATTTGAATCCCTTTTCATTTTCTTTTTAGCGTGTTTGGGGAATCGATTCTTCCCAAGGATGTTACGATACCGACTTGGTTCCGTAGGTATATTGAGGCTATAACGCCTGCCAGAGACCAAGCAGAAGCTCCTCCCCTAGCTACAGCCACTGTTCCTCCTCCTCCACGAGCGGATAATTTTTCCAAGATATGAAAGGATTTCTGTGCTATGGGAGGAAAGTCATTCTGAGGAACTGAGACTTTTGTAGAAACAAGGAATTGGCTTAAAGAGACAGAGAGTTTGTTTGGGATTTTTGAGGTTGACGACTATAGGAAGATTTAATTGGCTGTCTGACAACTGAAAGATGAGGATTCATTCTGGTAGGAAGTGACACAAGCAAGGCATGCAGTTGAGACCTGGGATGATTTCCGACAGAGATTCGAGATGAAGTTTCTTTCTCAAGTCGAGCAAAGTATGCAAATGGAAAGGTTTTTGGCACTTAAGCAAGGAGGCATGTCTGTCAAAGAGTATGTCCATAAGTTCAATCAATTGGCGATGTTTGGTTTCGAGCTAGTAAATACCCCGCACAAGAAAGATCTGAGGTTTTCAAGAGGGTTAAATGAGCCCCTCTAGGGATTGGCTATGTCTCATATTCCTATAAGGGAAACTTTCGAGAAACTTGTTGATATGGCATTGATGCACGAAGAAGATAAAAGTGAAAAGAAAGAGGCTAAGATTGATGAAACACAAAACAAGAAAGTATGGACCAAGAAATAACAACAACAGCCAAAAGGGGGGGGAAGAATGATAAAGCCCAAGAAAAGAGGAAATGTCATACTTGTGGACGCATGAGTCAACTGGGAAAAGATTGCAGAAAAAGGAAGAATGCTTATTTCCAATGTGGAGAGATCAGACACCTTATCAAGGACTTCCCGAAGAAGCAAGGACAAGGCCAAAGGGCAGGATCTTCTGGAGGGAAGATGCATGCTCTCATGGTCGGTGTACCAGATAGAGGTAGGAAAGTTTCAGTTGAAGGTTTGCTTTCTTTTTCCAATCATCCTGTTAGAACTCTTTTTGATTCTGCCGCTTCGCATTCTTTTATATTTGATTCTGTGGTTGAGTATCTACACCTTAGTACTAGTATGGTTTTGGATCCCATTGTTGTCTCAAACCCCATTGGAGGTACAGCTCTGTTGTCTATGATTTGTCGGGGTTTGAGAATATCTGTGTTAGGCGTCGAGTTTGAGTACAATGCATATGCGCTTGGTTTCATGGGCTATGATTTGATTCTAGGGATGGATGGGCTAACCATGTATCGTGCCATTCTGGATTGTGAGAGGAGGGTCGTTAGACTTTTGACTTGCCAAGGGAAGACCCTCGAGATTTCTTGTGCCCTAAGGGGTTTGTCATGCTTGATTAGTTTCCTAGTGTTGCTTGATGCATATATCGATGATTTACGATCTGTACCATTAGTCTATGAGTATCCTTTTTGAGGAGGTTCGGGTTTACCTCCAAGACGTAAGATTTATTTCCGGATATACTTGCTGGACAATGCTAAGGCAGTTGCATTGCCTGTGCTCCATATGGCTCCGAGAGAAAGGAGGGAGCTCAGCAAGGAAGTAGGGGAGCTACTTGAGAAAGGGTTTATTAGGCGAAGCATATCTGAATTGGATGCTCTAATAATATTCCCACTTAGGCGGATGGTTCGCTTCGCTTATGCGTGGATTCTTGGGATTTAAATAAGCTCACTAAGTAAAATAGGCACCCAGTTCTGAGGATAGACGATTTGTTTGACCAGCTTGTTGGTGCGTTTGTTTTCTCCCAATTAGGCTTGGCCATGGGGTTTCATCAGTTAAGGGTAGCCGAGGACAGTATAGACAAGACTGCTTTAAGGACTCCAGATGGTTTCTTCGAGTGGCTCATCATGCCTTTTGGATTGACGAATGCACCCACCTATTTTGTGGATCTGATGAGTAGGGTGTTTCGGGAGTTCCTAAATAAGTTTGTTGTGCTCTTTGTCGATGACGCCTTGATTTTCTCGAAGAATAAAGAAGAGCAAGCCCTACATTTAAGGGACGTTTTGAAGACTCTCCGAGCGCATCAGCTTAAGGCAAAATTTCCAAATGTCATTTTTGGAGGGAGGAAGTGAGATTTCTAGGGTATGTGGTCTGTAAGGATGGGATAGCAATGGATTCGACAAAAGTAGTTGCAGTTCAATATTGTAAGATTCCAAAGAATGCAACGGAGGTGAGGAGTTTCCTTGATTTAGCGGGCTATTAAAGGAAGTTCATTAAGGACTTCGCAAAGATATCAGCCCCACTCACTAGACTAACGAAGAAGAATCTGACATTTTCATGAAATATAGACTGTGAGGTTGCTTTTCAATGATTGAATAGGGCTTTGACAACAACCCCAATCTTTACTTTTCCTAATGGGAACAAAGTGTTCACAATATACACTGATGCATGTAGTACAGGGCTTCGTGTTGTTTTGATGCAAGAGGGAAGGGTAGTATGTTATGGAGGTAGACAGTTGAGAGTTCATGAGAAGAACTACCCTACCCATGACTTAGAGTTGGCTGCCATTGTACTCGCGCTTAAGACTTGGCACCATTATCTACTTCGAGAGAAGTTCGAGTTGTATACCAATCGTAAATCTCTAAAGTATTTGTTCTTGCAGAAGGATTTCAATTTGAGGCAACAAAGATGGATGGAGTTCCTAGCATCCTATGATTTTGAGAGCACGGGTAGTGTGGTGGCGGACACACTGATTAGGCAGAGGATGACTTTGAGTCCACTATTCGTAGAGAGGCGGAGCTTGGAGTATTTATCGACCTTTGATTTTAGGCCATCTACGGATCTTATACTTGGTTTGTTGGCATCCTTAGAGGTGCGACCTACTCTTATGAATCAGATACGGACTTCACAGTGAGAGGACCCACAGATAGCAGACATCTTGGATAGGATCAGTAAAAGGGAGACTTCTAGTCACCTTAGTAGATATTCCACAGATGATAGAGGGTGGTTGCGACGAGATGGAAGGCTTTGTGTTCCCCGAGTTAGGAATCTATTGAAGACAGTCCTTGAGGCAGCCCATCACTCTAGGACGACTATCCATCCAAGCGGTGATAAGATGTATAGAGATATAAAAAGGGTTTTCTTTTGGGTTGGGATGAAGAAAGATGTAGTATAGTTTGTTTCTCGATGTTTGATTTGCCAGCAAGTCAAAGCTGAGAAAAAGAAACCCGGTGGTTTACTCCATCCTTTGGAGGTCCTACAATGGAAGTGTGAGAGTGTCTCTATGGATTTTATTGATGGTTTGCCTAGATCGAGGAAATGCAACAACAACATTTGGGTTATAGTTGACAGGCTTACTAAGAGTGCTCATTTCATTCCTGTTAAGAGTAAGAGGATGACAACGTGGTTGGCAGCAGTTTATCTTCGTGAGATAGTCCGACTACATGGATTACCTTCCTGCATAGTGAGTGATCGTGACCCCATATTTACTAGTGAATTTTGGAGGAGCTTACATGAGGCATTAGGTACATAGTTGTGTTTGAGCACCGCTTATCACCCTCACACCGATGGGCAGACGGAAAGGGTGAATAGAGTTCTTGAGGATCTTTTAAGATTGTGTATCCTAGATTTTGGAGGGACTTGGGAAGAGCATCATCCATTGGTAGAGTTTGCCTAAACAACAGTTATCAAGCTAGTATTGGCATGGCACCCTTCGAGGCATTGTATGGGCGACCTTGTAAATCACCGACTTGTTGGTGGGAGTTTACAGATTGGCTTCTACATGGACCTGAGATGATTAGAGAAACTTCAGAGAAGATTGATCTTATTCGCAGACGCATGAAGACAGGAAGAAGTCCTACGTAGATAAGAGAAGAACTGATATTGAGTTTGAGGCAGTAGACATGGTTTTCATCAAGGTATCAACTTTGAGGAATGTGGTTCGCTTTGGATATGTAGGGAAATTGGCACCAAGGTTTGTAAGGCCATTTCACATAACGTCCCGGGCCGTCGCAAGGAAAACTATAACCGAAATCCTTTTTATCTGGCATTAATTTAGAACCATGTGCATCAGAAAGGATTGGAAAATGGCCTACAAGTTGAAGCTACCAGAGAGATTGATGGGTGTTCATGGTGTTTTCCAAGTTTCTCATTTACGGAAGTGCCTGCATGATACCGCAAAAGTAATTAAGTCGAGCATGCTTAAGGAAAGTAGAGGTGGAAAGGGAGGCGACAGTTAGACGGGCTCCTACCCGTATTCTTGGATCAGAGGTTAAGATGCTACGCAACCGAGAGGTCAAGTTGATGAAAGTTCCATGGGGATATGACCATGAGGATGCAATTTGGGAGACTGAAGACAAGATTCGTGCTTTGTACCCTTTTCTTTTCAAGGTTATGTTTTTAACTTCTTTTCCCAAGCTTTTTATCCGTACTTGATTCTGTCATTCAAGTATATCCTATCGATCGAATCTTCGACCTATAGTTAGGGATCCAATGGATGTAAACATGTGTTTGAGACATGTTATATTTGATGAATGCAAGTGAATGCATGTGTTTGCTAGTGGTTGCATATACACACACTAGGCACTAGATCGACTCAATCACACTCATACTGCATATGGATGCGTGTGCATATTTTTCTTTTTATGGATGGAAATGGGTGTATCATCACATGAATGTTGCATTTGGATGGATTATTGTGCACATATAGCATTTACATGATATACAAGGACTATTTGCATACATGTTGGATTCATGGCAATGACATACATTGCATTAAGGTGGTCAACTGAATCAGTAGACCACCTAATCTTTCGCATTAGTATAGGGACTTATACACACACCCTTGCATATGTTCATATAAGTATTAAAAATATTTTAAGGATAATGGATGCCTATGATTGGTGGATGAGCAGATGGATGATGGATGTTAGGATATACATTCTTCTTAACTTAGAGATTTCGAGGACGAAATCCTTTAAGTAGGGGTGAATGTAACACCCCGTAATTTTAAAAAATACTATAATGATAAAATAAAGAATACTTCATTAAATATTGGGAATTAAGTAAAATGGACTGCGCCATTGCATTTGTCTCGGATTTTTGCTTAAGATAGACTCTGAGTTTGCATAAAACGGACATTGTATGAAGAAGTTATTAAGGTTTGAAGTTTGTAAACACATAAGTATATATATATATATAAGTACAGAAAAAAAATCGAAGAGCGGGAAAGGGAGGGAAATCGGCTCATAAGGGGTCGACCCTATGCCCAATGGGTCGACCCCTATAAGCGGGTGTCGACCTTAGGGTCGACCCCACCCATGTGGCTAATCCATTCTGTGAATCGGGACTTGTTTCTTGACCAGATTCGTTGACCGTAGGCTATAAATAGGACCTCATTTCCATTGTTTTATTCCGCAAAAACGATGGAGACAACGACATACTGCCCCAACTCAGATTGAATTAGCCTATTCTTCTACAACAATGACTTACACGTATTCAAGAATCTTTGCTACAACATCAACAGTCGTTTCTCTGTTCTATAGATCCGGTCCCTGTGAGTTTATGTTGCTTTTATATATAAACATTTAATAAGTAATCCTGACATGTTTATAAGTTTGGATCTAAACATGTACCTGTTAATAACCGGAATCATAACTAAACAGATCTGCCATTACTTGTACACCTGATCCTCTATTTAGTTCTTACATACCTATCTCTATTATGCCTGTTCTATCATTATGCCCATTTCTGTCACCATATGCCTATTCTATTAATATGCCTATTTTTGTTATCATATATCTGTTTTGTTATTATGACTATTTCTGTTCTTTTCTCTCCCTCCTTCCCTTTTTATTTTTATAGTCAATCTACCTTCGAGCCTAGGCCTGTCACTGAAACATGTGAAAAGACAAATTGGGAATGATAAATTGGGGCATAACTTGTACTGTAAAACATGACTGGGATTTGAAGGAATAATCTATACCTTGACCTAAAACTTTAATTTGGAGCATGACTTGTATCGTGAATCAGACCGGGATTTGGGGAATGAAAAACCTGTAATGAACATGAACAATTGTTTAAGAATGAACATGCCTAAATTTACAGTGAATAGAAACTGTAATCGCATTTAGACATGAGGTTATATTACACTTATGGTAAAAGTCTGCGCAGCACCGCTCGGCAAATCCAGCATCCACAAGTGGTTAATTTAATGTGAGGAGTCTAGTGCGTAAATGTACACGTAACGGTGCTAAGTCATGAGATTAAGTCCGACTTATGGTAGAAGTTTGCCCGGAACCACCCGGCATATCCAGCATCCACAAATGGCCGATTTAATATGAGAGGTCTAGTGCATTAACAGACATGAATAAAAAATTTATAAAAACCTGTTAACCTGTAATACTTAACCTGTTTAAATATGTAGGGGTTATATGAACCTATCAAAATTATGTAAGGATTAAGTAAACTTGCTTGAATCAATAAAGGGTTAAGTAAATCTGTTAAATCTGTGGGGGTGGGTTATATAAATCCGACAAACTTAACCTGTTTTATATAGAGGGGTTAGGCGGGATTGTTAAATCTGTTAGGCATAACCTATCAAAATCCTAGTAGCAGGTATGCAAGCTTAGGGGGTGGCTTGTATCATCTGTTGTGTAGGACCCGTATCAGTCAATAACCCATCTTGGTATCAAAAAGGAGAACCCCGAACTAGGTAGGGGTCAGGGCACGCTTATTGAACTGATTATAAGATGTTCATCTGAGTGGGGATGTTTGCGGCACATTCCGTCGGAATCATGTGCGTGCATGAATCCGCTTGATTGGGATAATAAAACATTGTGACATCAGTAGCTACGGTCGTGCCTCTCAAAAAAAGGGGTTACCACTCTAGGAAGTGATACATTCTAATGTGGGGCCAACACATGGTATCTACAGGATAGGGAGCCGACTGATTGTGGTAGTAATTAGGGTACATCTAGTCTTGCTTGTTCAGGGGCCCATTGTTATCGTTGGAAAATAAAGAGTGATATTTGTCTTGTGATGTTTCTGTTTCTGCTTCAGTTTACCTATAATGCTTCACGAAACTTAATGCATTCTGATAAAGAGTGATATTAACGGACGTGGGGTGTCACAACGTTCTTGAAAAAATAGAGAAAATTGATAGGTACTCGAAAACCCAGAAATATTAGTTCATTCAAATTTACTTTCAACATTTGATGGTTTGAATGAAAATTAAAGTTCACAGGATAATTTAGATGAGTGGACTCCGTATCTTATATTTATATATTTAAAAAAGATGTCCATCGTTGAATTTATTTGTTTTATTTTCATAAGAGTGAATGAAGAAAAGAAGTTAAAATTAGAAATATAGTGTAATACGAAGTTTAAATCTAGAAGCCATTATCATTCTATTTTGATCAATATACAATTATTTTTATCCAAATTTATTTGGAATCAATGGACTTCAGATGTAGATGATTCTTAAAGTCGAAAACTACTATAGTGTTTCAAAGAATGAATTTTAGTAAACCGAGGCAGTCAACTTACACACTACTTGAGATTTGTGGTTCAATTTACAATACAATTTAAAATGTAATCGTATTGCTCAATCCATATTTAATTATTGGTTCTTATGTTTTATTTATTTAATTTATTACTACTCCTTTTGGTTTTCTTTCTGATCTTACTATTATTAAGAGCTTGAATTTTTATATTTTTAATGATACTTATACTCCAAGGAATTAAATAAACGAAATTCAAA
This sequence comes from Allium sativum, assembly GCA_030737875.1. Taxonomy (NCBI): domain Eukaryota; kingdom Viridiplantae; phylum Streptophyta; class Magnoliopsida; order Asparagales; family Amaryllidaceae; genus Allium; species Allium sativum. The sequence continues at coordinate 1,045,176,573 of CM060922.1, forward strand.
TAAAGACCATGCCTATTTAGAAAAATAAATAAAATATAATATTATAGCATTTGAGCTTGAATTTAGATTGAAGATTATAACTAAAGATGAAATTTACAAGAAAAATAAACATTTCAAAGTGAAATAAGTGATTAAACACACATTAGGTAAAATGGTGCCAAAATTTGAAACTATACATATACATTTAAGAAATTTGAAACTATATTATTATCATTTTCGCCCAAGTAAGAAGTTCAGTTTGATAAATAGACAAAATGATAGAAAACCGCATTATAATACATCAAATTTCCGAAAAGTTGGAAATAAATGGATAAAACTAGACAACTTCAGTGACAAAATGGTTATATGTAAGGAACTATTTGGCTAAGATCCATAATAAGTTTTAAAATGCAAAAAACCTACTTTAAAAAAAAGCATTCAAATTAGTTCCCTTTTTTAAATCATAAAAAAAACTAAAATACTTCCAAATTTCAAACCTTATTTCAATTTATATTTAACTTCATACTTATGTCAGAAGCATATATAAAAAGTGGATTGAAAAATAGTGTGCTATAGGAAAACTTGCATAAATTTTTGCAGTTATTCAAAATATTGCTAGTATATAAGAAAATTATATCCAATAATTGCATAATTTATATTTCGATGAATATTTCAAACTTCCAGTATTTATTTCAAATTATATTCAACAATCAACATCATATTTGTTGCTCATGTAAAATGAATACAAATAAAATAGACCGCTTTCAATGAAAATTTTCATACATTTTTGTGATTTTATAAAATGATTACTAACATTTCTGCAGTTCTTTTATATCTACAAATATTGGCTTACTGAGATAATATTTGCAATAATTAAGTGATAATTTGCCTATATATCTGCAATATTCGTTAATAAGTGCAGACATTTCTGTCTTTATTCTTCGTTTTATCCAGTTGCCTAATTTTAGTATTAGAAATTTCATAAAAAATTAAATAATGAAACGTAAAATACTAAGAAAAAGTAAAATAATTGGAGGGAGTCGTTTTATGTTTGAAAGTTACCCATAGATATGCTTTGAAATAACGTTGACATCATTGATGTGTGTAATCACTTTACATAATGTTATTCGTTCACGCATTAAAAGCAATAATATGAATATCGCACAACTGTTTGAAGGTTTGTAGCTCAACCTTGAAAATAGATGCTGATGGTTATAAGTTTTAGGATTTAAAAGCATTAAAGAAACCATATCTATAGCTCGAAACTTCTTGGTTAACTTAAAGCTCTGTATTCAAAAAATCAGGGTGTTTCATTATTTAGTATAGAAATACAAATGAAGTCAGACTAAAACTAAAGTTTTCTGTAGTATTTCAAAGTCTTGAATTGACTTGTTTAATTTGGGCATAAATGTAATTTAGTTTCCTTCAGTGTTGTCCAAAAGGACTGCCAAAAAACTACTAACAAAATACATAATGCACTTAAAAAGGAATAAAGAGATGCATATTCATTATAGATGTAACACTCCCGATATTTTCAAAAAATGGTAAATTAAAATCAGCAATGTATTAAATGGTAAACTTCCCATAAATGCCTAAATTTTGCTACAAGGACTTCGCCGTTGCGTCCATAGAAAATTTTTGGATAATTTTGATATCCATCATGTTGTACTTCACTTTAATATGTAGGAGTTACAAGAATAAAAAGAAGAATAGAAGAAAAAAAGGAAAAAACAATGGGGCAGTTGACCATGCCTAGAGGCAGTCGGCCGTACTGGTTGACCTAACCCCTTAGACCTGGGTTTAGAAACGACATGCTCAGACAAATAAATTACAAGAAGTGACGTGTTTGAATGGTTGGACAATAACTGTGACATGTTCAGATAGCTCAGATTGAATTTAGGGTTAGTCCAATGAAAATGAGGCCCTAAGAGCATCTCCAACATCTCTTAAATCAACTTATGGATTCCCAATAATGCTCAACATTCCATCCCAACAGGCATTCAGGCTCGTAATTGTAACACCCCGTATGTTAAATAACTTGTTATAACATAAATCAGAGCAGAATTAAATTTAATATTCTGAATCAGGGGAAACGGGCTGTGCCATTGCGTTCGTCTCGGAAAAATACGCGAAATAGAGTCCGAGTTTTCGTAAATCGGAGTCCGTATGACCAAGTTATGGCCCGTCAAAGTTTCACGAAAAATCAAAAACGAAAACTGCTCATGTTTTGAGGCCCGGGATGAGTTTTGTGCTGTTTTTTTTGGGCCCTAAATGGTTCCTACACTTGACTTCTTCCCCAAGACATGCTTTAAAGGCTAGGATTGGTTCTAGGGTATATCCTATGGTCCTAAAACATCTAACTAATCTATATATACACCCTAATACCCCCCTTATCCTTACCAAAAATAGATCTAAGGCCATTATGCCACCACTTAGAAAATTGGAGAGCCTCCACTAAAAATCCTAAGAGGGTTTGCAAGCTAATCTACATCTTCTTCTACTTAATCATTGGGATTTGCTTCATTTAACTTGCTAATCTTGTTTTGGTGAGCTTCTATCCCCTTAATAATCAATTATTGAATTGATTATGATAAGATGTGATAAAGTATGGCTATGTTTGTGGATCCATATATTTATGCAAGCTTGATGTAGTGAATATTATGTGTTTTGCAAGTTATATGCCTTATGTCATGCAAGTTTCATAATATGTAATCATGATATTTTTATGCAAGTTGTTTCATGATGTTTATGATGCAAAACACTAAGTGAATATGGATCCATTATGCAAACATGTTATGCAAGTATGTGAGTACTTATGCAAGTCATGTATATGCTTATATGCATGTTTAACATCTTATGCAAGTATATGAATGTTTATGCAAGTTATGTATATGTTGAAATGCAAGTTTAACATAATATGCAAGCCTATGCAAGTATGTGAATGTTTATGCAAGTTATGTATATGTTGAAATGCAAGTTTAACATAATATGCAAGCCTATGCAAGTATGTGAATGTTTATGCAAGTTATGTATATGTTGAAATGCAAGTTTAACATAATATGCAAGCCTATGCAAGTATGTGAATGTTTATGCAAGTTATGTATATGTTGAAATGCAAGTTTAACATAATATGCAAGCCTATGCAAGTATGTGAATGTTTATGCAAGTTATGTATATGTTGAAATGCAAGTTTAACATGATATGCAAGCTTATGCAAGTATAAGAATGCTTATGCAAGTATGTGAGTGCTTATGCAAGTTAAGTATATGCTAAAATGCAAGTTCTACATGTTATGCAAATCACATGTATGATGATATGTAAGTTCATATGCAACATGTTATGCAAATCACATGTTTGATGATATGTAAGTTCATATGCAACATGTTATGTAAGACACATGTTTGATAATATGCAAGTTTGGGGTTGAATATAGTTGGGTTAATACATGCTCATATATGCAAGTTGACATCCTCTTAACCCATGATAAAGTTATATGCTAAACCCATGTTATGTGTGGTAAATCTTCCCTTTATTATGTTATGTCATAATGACGATTTACGTGGGGAACGATGGGGTTAATTAATATGTTAATTAAAAGTATGTTGAAATGGGTATGATTAAGCATACCATAAAAAAATTAATTAACATAAGTGGGAATTTACCTATTGAGTTAGGTCTACCCCATGGGAATTTACCTATTGAGTTAGGTCTACCCATGTTATGAAACTTGATATTAATTAGGGATAATTAATATGGGGGTGATTAATTAGGTGTAATTAATCGACTAAGACACGAGGTTGGACTCATTTGTAGTGTAAAACTGCCCGGACCCGACCGGCTTAACCAGTTGCTACAAATGTCAGCCCAATGTGAGAGGTCTTAGCCATAAATTAAATACGTGATTAAGGTAAAGACACGAGGTTAGACTCTGTTATGACGTAAGACTGCCCGGACTCTACCGGCTTAACCAGGCGGTCATAACAGCCAGTCTAATGTGGGAGGTCTTTACGGGAGATCACGGTCTTAATTAATTAAGAAACACTTAACCATAATAGCATGTAGTGGGACATGAGGGGTTAAGTGGGTGCCTTGGGTGGCATGAGGAAATTTGGTGGTTGCCTTGGGTGGCATGTGGAATCTAGTGGGTTGCCTTGGGTGGCAATAGAAAATACGATTAGAATACTTAACCAAGTGGAAACATGTAATTAAACATGATTAAAGGGTTAAGTGGGATACACTAGATATTTGACAAGCTTAAGTGGGTAGCTTGTGGGGGCCCATTTCAACCAATATCCCAAACGTATCTTTGTGGGCTCGACCCAAGTCGAGTGACGGGACACGCATATTGGGCTTGATTATAAGAGGCCAAAACGGGTTAGCGGTGGCAACGCAAGTCCAACGGGTTTCATATGCGTGTGTGGGCCCGGGCTGGTAGATAAGCCGTTGTTGCATCGTGTAGATATAAAGCCGTGCACCGTTAGTATTGGGTAGCCACTTTAGGGGAGTGATACACCCCACTGTGGGACCAGCACGGGTATCTACGGTAGGGAGCCGATCGCTTGGGGAGTAGTGGGTACACCTAATGAAGATAGGGGCAGACGGCACCTATGTAGGGGTACACGAAACTACTGGGTAAGAATTACCGGGTACACCTAGTGGAGATAGGGGCAGACGGCACCTATGTAGTGGGCTAGGGGTACATGAAACTACTGGGGAAATTTTCTAAGTCCTTGGAAGGGATCAACCTTTAAGTAGGAATGACTGGTGTGGTGCAGTTAGTAATTATCCTTGGGTGGGTAGATGCGTCTTTACGGTTATCTTAGTTCGTCCTGTGTTCGTGGGCAACTTAGTGTAGTCATTATCCCCAAAGATACCATACCGAGTTCATATCATACCCTAATTACTTTAATAATTGTATTATTAAGGAGATAGGGTTCACTCAGGCTTATGTCTGACCCCCGTTGTTTTTATCTTTTTCCTTCAGGTCCTCAGGTTGGGCCTAGTGCTAGTGGGCTTTGATCAGTTTGCTTTATCCATCTCTTGGAGCTTGGACCGTAGATGTAGAGCTCAGCTTATCTTATCTTTTCTGTTATGGCTATTTGTTATGAGTAGTGGGATTATGTACTTATTTTATTCAGGATGGATATTTTGTACTTGACTCTTGTTATGGTTTTATGATGTAACCAAACATGTTTTACTTTCCGCTGCTATGAGATGATGTTTTAAATTTTCAAGTATTACATTATATCTGTCTTGTTGTAATTTTACTGTTCTATACTCACTAAAAATACTCCACCGATGCTATGGCATTCCCTTAGTGAGTGACTATAGCGGGTGTGGGGTGTTACACGTGGTATCAGAGCAAAGGTTACCGGAACAGATAAAATTTTTAGAAAACTATTTTTCTAAAAACATTTTTGGAAAAGATATTTTCAAAAACATGTCTTTTAAGAGAAAAGTTTTTGAAAGAAAAGCATAATCCCCAATAGCCATATCTATATCCTTCGAATTCTCCGTTTTGAATCTTTCCTTTTTCGTTTCAGCATGGCCGAGAATCTTAATCTTCCAGAGGGTGTGACGGTACCAGTATGGTATAGGAGATTGATGGAGGCTAGGGCCACCACTGCGGGTCCAGCAAATATTCCTCCACCAACCGTAGCACCCGATCTTCCTCCTCCCCCTCCTCCTCGCACGAATACTTTTGCTAAGACTTGCAAGGAATTTAAAGCTATGGGAGGGAAACCTTTTCAAGGATCTGAAACCTTTGTGGAGGCTAGAGATTGGCTTAAAGAGGTGGAAGAGTTGATAGATATCTTTGAGATGGAAGAAGGGAAGAAAGTCAAGTTGGCTGCTTGGTTAATGAAGGGAGAGGCCTCATTCTGGTGGGAGGTCACTAATGGAGAACGCCCCGTTGACTCTTGGGCGGATTTTAGGCAAAGATTTGTGGCAAAGTTTCTCTCAAGGGCTGAGGAAAATCTGTATATGGAAAGATTCTTGACTCTGAAGCAAGGAAATCTTTCGGTAAAGGAATATGTCAATAAGTTTAATCAATTGGCAAGGTTTGGCCTAGACATGGTGAATACACCGGAGAAGAAGGCTTTGAGGTTCGTGAAAGGCTTGAATGAGCCTATGCATGGGTTGGCTATGACTCACATCCCTATGGGGGCCACCTTTGAGAAGCTAGTTGATATGGCACTCATGTATGAGGAAGAGAAGGGTCCTAATGCTAGTAAGGCACCCGAGAAGAAGGGAGATCAAAAGAGACCTCAACAACAGCAAAGCAAAGGTGGGAAAGGCAACAGTGGCAAGGGCAAGAAGAAGAAGTGTTTCAATTGTGGGACACCTGGCCACCTAAGCAAGGATTGTCGCAAGAAGAAGAAGACCGGTTGCTTCCACTGTGGTGAAGCAGGGCACTTAGTGAAGGATTGCCCTAAGAAGGGGCAAAGGACGGGATCTACCTCAGGAGGACAGGTGCAAGCTCTTATGGCACCGAGTCAGGCTAGGGGGCAAGTACAGGCTCTCGCGGTTCCACCGATTCAGGAGAGAGGTAGAACTATTTCCGTTGAAAGTCTGGTTTTTCTATTTGACCATCCTGTCCGTACATTGTTTGATTCAGGCGCATCGCATTCATTTATTTCATCATCATTAGTTGAGTTACTGCACCTAGACACCAGTCTGGTAGATGATCCCTTGGTTGTTTCAAACCCAATTGGGGGCTCCACTTATTTGTCCATGATATGTTTGGGTTTGAAGATTTCTATACTTAGCATTGAGTTTAGATGTGATGCTTTTGTATTGGGCTTCACGGGCTATGGGTTGATTTTGGGCATGGACTGGTTATCCAGTAATGGTGCCGTTCTTGATTGTGAAAGGAGAGTTGTTAGGCTGATGACCCGCTTGGGTAACACTCTCGAGATTTCTTGTAATCCCATGGACTCTGTTATGTTAAGTTATCTTGAATCGCTTGACGCTTCGGTCGAGAGTTTACAATCTATTAGAGTGGTCCGGGAATATCCGGATGTGTTTGAGGAGGTGAAGGGCTTACCTCCGAAGCGGGAGATTGACTTCCGAATATATTTGGTGGATAATGCTAAACCGGTATCTTTACCAGTGCGCCACATGGCTCCTCGTGAGAGGAGGGAACTCCATAAGCAAATAGGGGAGTTGCTTGAGAAGGGGTTCATAAGACGGAGCATATCGGAGTGGGGTGCTCCAGTAGTATTTGCTACGAAGGCGGATGGGTCCCTCAGACTTTGTGTAGACTATAGAGAACTCAACAAGCTCACAAAGAAGAATAGACACCCATTGCCGAGAATAGATGATCTTTTCGATCAGTTGGTTGGCGCTTCAGTATTTTCTCAGTTGGACTTGGCCACGGGGTTTCATCAGTTAAGGGTGGCTGAGGATAGCATAGACAAGACTGCCTTTAGGACTCCGGATGGTTTCTATGAGTGGCTGGTGATGCCATTTGGGTTGACGAACGCCCCTGCATACTTTGTTGATTTGATGAGTAGGGTGTTCAGAGAGTTCCTTAATAAATTCGTGGTGGTCTTTGTGGATGATATCTTAGTATTTTCTAAGAGTGAAGAAGTGCATGCCCTACATCTTGGGGAAGTGTTGAAGACTCTTCGAGCGCATAGCCTTAAGGCTAAATTCTCTAAATGTCACTTCTGGAGGAAGGAAGTACGATTCTTGGGGCACGTGGTCTCCAAGGAAGGGATAGCTGTGGATCCCGCGAAGGTAGTATCAATTCAGGATTGGAAGGTTCCGAAGAATGCTACCGAAGTAAGAAGTTTCTTGGGGTTGGCGGGTTATTATAGGAAGTTTATTAAAGACTTCGCGAAGATATCAGCCCCATTAACCCGCTTAACAAAGAAGAATCTTGTTTTCACATGGGACGTAGATTGTGATGATGCGTTCCGACGGTTAAAGAGAGCTTTAACCACCGCTCCAGTTTTAGTGTTGCCAGATGGGAGCAAGCCATTTGTTGTCTATACCGATGCCTGTGGGACAGGACTTGGCGCAGTCTTAATGCAAGAGGGAAGGGTAATAGCCTATGGTGGAAGGCAGTTGAGGGCACATGAGAAAAATTACCCTACCCATGATCTAGAGCTGGCCGCAATTGTTTTTGCGCTTAAGATTTGGCGCCATTATCTTCTTGGTGAGAGATTCGAGTTGTTCACTGACCATAAATCTTTGAAGTACTTGTTCTCTCAGAAAGATTTAAACTTAAGACAGCAAAGGTGGATGGAGTTCTTAGCATCTTATGATTTCGAGATAGCATATACCCCTGGCAAGGGTAACGTGGTGGCGGACGCCTTGAGTAGGAAAAGGTTGTCCTTGAGTCCATTGTTCGTGGAACGACGAAGCTTGGAGTTTATCTCGATGTTTGATTTCAGACCTTCCGTTGACTATGTACCCGGTTTGCTAGCTTCTTTGGAAGTTAGACCTACTCTTTTGGGGCGGATTGGAGAAGCACAGAGGGGCGACCCACAGTTGGTTGAGTTGGTAGAGAAGCTCATAAGGGGGGAGTCGTCCAGCCATTTGAGTAGGTACACCCTAGACGATAGGGGGTACTTGCGTAGAGACGGTAGACTTTGTGTACCGCAAGACGAGGGTTTGAGGAAGGCTATTCTTGATGACGCACACCGTTCTAGGATGACCATTCATCCCGGTGGGGACAAGATGTACCAAGACATGAAAAGGGTTTTCTTCTGGGCCGGTATGAAGAAAGATGTGGCCGAGTATGTCGCTCGATGTTTGGTGTGCCAGCGAGTGAAAGCGAAGCAAAGGAAACCAGGTGGGTTGCTTCACCCATTGGAGGTTCCGCAATGGAAGTGGGATAGCGTCTCGATGGATTTTATTGACGGGTTACCCAGGTCGAGGAAGGGTAATACAGGAATTTGGGTGGTGGTAGATAGACTTACTAAGAGCGCCCATTTCATACCTGTGAAGAGCAAGAGGACCGCTACATGGCTAGCTTCGGTATATCTTCGAGAGATAGTTCGATTGCATGGGGTACCCTCTAGCATAGTTAGTGATCGAGATCCTATCTTCACTAGTGAGTTCTGGAGAAGTTTGCAAGAAGCAGTGGGGACTCAATTGTGTCTGAGCACCGCATATCATCCTCAGACAGACGGCCAGACTGAGAGGGTGAATCGTGTTCTAGAAGACCTTTTGAGGCTTTGTATCTTAGATTTTGGAGGTACATGGGAAGAGCATCTTCCATTGGTGGAGTTCGCATATAATAACAGCTTTCAGTCCAGTATTGGTATGGCTCCTTTCGAAGCTCTCTATGGAAGGCCTTGTCGATCACCTACATGTTGGTGGGAGTCTACGGATAAGATCTTGCTTGGGCCTGATATGGTCAGGGAGACTTCAGAGAAGATTGACTTGATTCGAAGAAGGATGAAAGCAGCGCAGGATAGGCAAAAATCTTATGCGGACAAGAGAAGGACGGATCTTGAGTTTGAGGTTGGAGATATGGTTTTTGTTAAGGTATCTCCGTTGAGAAATGTTGTTCGCTTCGGATCCGTTGGGAAGTTAGCACCAAGGTTTGTTGGGCCGTTTCCTATCAAAGAAAGGATTGGACAGATGGCATATAGGGTGGAGTTGCCCGACAGACTTAGCGGTGTTCATGATGTATTCCATGTATCACACCTGAGGAAGTGCTTACATGAGACCGCAGAGGTGGTAGAGCCGAGCTTACTTAGAGATGTAGAGGTTGAGCGTGATGCGACGATTCGACGAGCTCCTACTCGCATCCTTGGGTCAGAGGCTAGGAAATTGAGGAATCGAGAGATTCAACTAGTCAAGGTGCAATGGGGAGAAGATGAGAGCAACGCGACTTGGGAGACGGAAGCGAAGATGCGTTCATTGTACCCATTTCTTTTTGAGGGTATGTCCTTACTTTCTCCTTTATCGCTTGTCTAGTACTTATCTTATCTTTAGTATGTCCTCTCGTTAGTACCTTTGACCTTTAGATAGGGTAAACCTATGGTTGAAACATGTGTTTGAGACATGTTATGGTTGATGGATGCAAGTGGATGCAAGTGTTTGCTAGTGGTTGCTCGTGGATGCATATACACACACTCTAGGCACTAGATCGGCTCAGTCACTTCATATTGCATATTGCATAAAATTGTGTGTAGGAAAATATATTTATGGATGTATAATGGTTGTGTTATCACATGGATGATGCATTTTGATGAATGATTGTGCACTCATGTAGATATTGTATGTGTCGATAGGGTTTTCTCGCATACATAATGGATGCATGGCACTATCATGGTTTGCATATGTTCATACATTAGATAGGGAACATATACACACACTTTTTGCATATGTTCATACAGCATTAGAAACTTTAAGGACAATGGATGCCAGTGTTTGATGGTTGAGTAGATGGTTGTTTGGTTGGTAGGATACGTTCTTCTTGACTTAGAGATTTCGGGGACGAAATCCTTTAAGTAGGGGAGAATGTAACACCCCGTATGTTAAATAACTTGTTATAACATAAATCAGAGCAGAATTAAATTTAATATTCTGAATCAGGGGAAATGGGCTGTGCCATTGCGTTCGTCTCGGAAAAATACGCGAAATAGAGTCCGAGTTTTCGTAAATCGGAGTCCGTATGACCAAGTTATGGCCCGTCAAAGTTTCACGAAAAATCAAAAACGAAAACTGCTCATGTTTTGAGGCCCGGGATGAGTTTTGGGCTGTTTTTTTTGGGCCCTAAATGGTTCCTACACTTGACTTCTTCCCCAAGACATGCTTTAAAGGCTAGGATTGGTTCTAGGGTATATCCTATGGTCCTAAAACATCTAACTAATCTATATATACACCCTAATACCCCCCTTATCCTTACCAAAAATAGATCTAAGGCCATTATGCCACCACTTAGAAAATTGGAGAGCCTCCACTAAAAATCCTAAGAGGGTTTGCAAGCTAATCTACATCTTCTTCTACTTAATCATTGGGATTTGCTTCATTTAACTTGCTAATCTTGTTTTGGTGAGCTTCTATCCCCTTAATAATCAATTATTGAATTGATTATGATAAGATGTGATAAAGTATGGCTATGTTTGTGGATCCATATATTTATGCAAGCTTGATGTAGTGAATATTATGTGTTTTGCAAGTTATATGCCTTATGTCATGCAAGTTTCATAATATGTAATCATGATATTTTTATGCAAGTTGTTTCATGATGTTTATGATGCAAAACACTAAGTGAATATGGATCCATTATGCAAACATGTTATGCAAGTATGTGAGTACTTATGCAAGTCATGTATATGCTTATATGCATGTTTAACATCTTATGCAAGTATATGAATGTTTATGCAAGTTATGTATATGTTGAAATGCAAGTTTAACATAATATGCAAGCCTATGCAAGTATGTGAATGTTTATGCAAGTTATGTATATGTTGAAATGCAAGTTTAACATAATATGCAAGCCTATGCAAGTATGTGAATGTTTATGCAAGTTATGTATATGTTGAAATGCAAGTTTAACATAATATGCAAGCCTATGCAAGTATGTGAATGTTTATGCAAGTTATGTATATGTTGAAATGCAAGTTTAACATAATATGCAAGCCTATGCAAGTATGTGAATGTTTATGCAAGTTATGTATATGTTGAAATGCAAGTTTAACATGATATGCAAGCTTATGCAAGTATAAGAATGCTTATGCAAGTATGTGAGTGCTTATGCAAGTTAAGTATATGCTAAAATGCAAGTTCTACATGTTATGCAAATCACATGTATGATGATATGTAAGTTCATATGCAACATGTTATGCAAATCACATGTTTGATGATATGTAAGTTCATATGCAACATGTTATGTAAGACACATGTTTGATAATATGCAAGTTTGGGGTTGAATATAGTTGGGTTAATACATGCTCATATATGCAAGTTGACATCCTCTTAACCCATGATAAAGTTATATGCTAAACCCATGTTATGTGTGGTAAATCTTCCCTTTATTATGTTATGTCATAATGACGATTTACGTGGGGAACGATGGGGTTAATTAATATGTTAATTAAAAGTATGTTGAAATGGGTATGATTAAGCATACCATAAAAAAATTAATTAACATAAGTGGGAATTTACCTATTGAGTTAGGTCTACCCCATGGGAATTTACCTATTGAGTTAGGTCTACCCATGTTATGAAACTTGATATTAATTAGGGATAATTAATATGGGGGTGATTAATTAGGTGTAATTAATCGACTAAGACACGAGGTTGGACTCATTTGTAGTGTAAAACTGCCCGGACCCGACCGGCTTAACCAGTTGCTACAAATGTCAGCCCAATGTGAGAGGTCTTAGCCATAAATTAAATACGTGATTAAGGTAAAGACACGAGGTTAGACTCTGTTATGACGTAAGACTGCCCGGACTCTACCGGCTTAACCAGGCGGTCATAACAGCCAGTCTAATGTGGGAGGTCTTTACGGGAGATCACGGTCTTAATTAATTAAGAAACACTTAACCATAATAGCATGTAGTGGGACATGAGGGGTTAAGTGGGTGCCTTGGGTGGCATGAGGAAATTTGGTGGTTGCCTTGGGTGGCATGTGGAATCTAGTGGGTTGCCTTGGGTGGCAATAGAAAATACGATTAGAATACTTAACCAAGTGGAAACATGTAATTAAACATGATTAAAGGGTTAAGTGGGATACACTAGATATTTGACAAGCTTAAGTGGGTAGCTTGTGGGGGCCCATTTCAACCAATATCCCAAACGTATCTTTGTGGGCTCGACCCAAGTCGAGTGACGGGACACGCATATTGGGCTTGATTATAAGAGGCCAAAACGGGTTAGCGGTGGCAACGCAAGTCCAACGGGTTTCATATGCGTGTGTGGGCCCGGGCTGGTAGATAAGCCGTTGTTGCATCGTGTAGATATAAAGCCGTGCACCGTTAGTATTGGGTAGCCACTTTAGGGGAGTGATACACCCCACTGTGGGACCAGCACGGGTATCTACGGTAGGGAGCCGATCGCTTGGGGAGTAGTGGGTACACCTAATGAAGATAGGGGCAGACGGCACCTATGTAGGGGTACACGAAACTACTGGGTAAGAATTACCGGGTACACCTAGTGGAGATAGGGGCAGACGGCACCTATGTAGTGGGCTAGGGGTACATGAAACTACTGGGGAAATTTTCTAAGTCCTTGGAAGGGATCAACCTTTAAGTAGGAATGACTGGTGTGGTGCAGTTAGTAATTATCCTTGGGTGGGTAGATGCGTCTTTACGGTTATCTTAGTTCGTCCTGTGTTCGTGGGCAACTTAGTGTAGTCATTATCCCCAAAGATACCATACCGAGTTCATATCATACCCTAATTACTTTAATAATTGTATTATTAAGGAGATAGGGTTCACTCAGGCTTATGTCTGACCCCCGTTGTTTTTATCTTTTTCCTTCAGGTCCTCAGGTTGGGCCTAGTGCTAGTGGGCTTTGATCAGTTTGCTTTATCCATCTCTTGGAGCTTGGACCGTAGATGTAGAGCTCAGCTTATCTTATCTTTTCTGTTATGGCTATTTGTTATGAGTAGTGGGATTATGTACTTATTTTATTCAGGATGGATATTTTGTACTTGACTCTTGTTATGGTTTTATGATGTAACCAAACATGTTTTACTTTCCGCTGCTATGAGATGATGTTTTAAATTTTCAAGTATTACATTATATCTGTCTTGTTGTAATTTTACTGTTCTATACTCACTAAAAATACTCCACCGATGCTATGGCATTCCCTTAGTGAGTGACTATAGCGGGTGTGGGGTGTTACAGTAATCTTCAAGAAAATGTTCAGGGACCAATTCAGAATACGGAATTGGTCCCGAGCACCGAAAAATCGGCGTTCTATTGTAAGGTGCTGATTATTTCGGCGAGCACCGAAAAAATCGACGCTTTACAATAGAGCGCCAATATTTTCGATGCTCTTCCTCCCTTTCCCTCTAACAATTGAAAACTGTTCATTTATGCCTCCAACGGCTATAAAGTGATCAAATTTTCCTTCAACAACTATAAAACGGTCATATTTTCCTCCGACGGCTATAAAACGGTCATAATACAGCTACAGCGACTATATTATCAATTATAAGCTACCAACTTCCATACATTCTAGATCACAACACAATTTTTCTTCCTTTCTATCTACGAACCTCAAGGCAACTAAAACTTAATAATGTCTTCGCCTTTTGGAAAATTTTCACATCTGATGTTGGGCTGAAGCTAGTTTTATGAAGACAACACCAAGAGCAACTTAGCTACTCCTTCAAGTAAACAATCAACTCCTCCATGGACAAGCCAGGAGCATTACGTTATATGCAACATCTACTGCCATTTTTCATAGGATTCAGTTACAGGGAACGACCAACTAGCCGTTAAATTCTGAAAAAAATAAAGACTGCATTCAATGATAAACATTCAAAAGGCATACGAATAGTGTAGGCGATTCAGGGTCGATTCGGCAAAATAAGTCGTCAAACGTCGTTTTATGAATCATAAGTTTATAAAATAAAGAAAGCCAATCTAAGTGGCATGGGAGACGAGGAATATGTGATAAATTTTCAATAATACGTAGGTTAGTGGTTGAATAACTGTTAATTAAAAATCATATTCATTTTTTCTTGTTAGAAATGAATGGCAAGTGAGGAGTTCTGAAGTTGTTCGCTAGAGAAAAGGGGCGAAAAGAACACATTATTATCAGTTTTTGAATTGTTATAATCTGCTTACCAGCCAACCAAAATGGAACTCTGATCTTGCCAAGAGCCCACGCGATGTTCAAACTTCTACAAAGGGAAAGAACAAAGCTTCAAAATCTACTTATTCATCTTGTCCTGGAGAGTCATCGATGTTGGAGAATGGAGTTTTGATGACAACAACCTTATTTCAATTATCATTGATTATAAAATATATACTAACATCTTTATCTAGAATATATATATACACACACACATATGCAGGATTTGTATACAGGAATTAATACTGAAGACTGTACAGTTTAAGAGCTTTTAGAGATTCAGAATTCAGAGTTGATTCAAGGCTCATGAGTAATCAAGATATCAAGATGTCAAGAGTTCAAGTTTAATATAACTCTAGAGTCTAGATTTTGTAAGACTCTAAATAGCACTCCACGTTCAAATCCAAATTCAAATTCTGATTTTTCAATTCTTTTCTCAATCCTCTCTATTTTTGTTTTTCTCAATTCTCTCTATTTTTTTCTATTTTATTCTCAATCCTCTCTATTTTGTTTTTATATTTTTATTCTTCTTTAATTTTCAAAGTTAAGTTTTTATATATATACTTTATTTATATTTTATAGTTTAAAACCTTATAATTTTATAAATATATTTATATAGTTTAAAAATATGTTTTCATATGTTTTTCTATCATATAATATTGATTTACAACATTAGAATTTTATTCAAGAATTCCCAGAATTAGTTTTATATCAAAACACTTGAAAATGCTTTGAAAATCAATTTTGTACATAGGTATATCGACATAGCATAATATCTATATCGTCGTATAATAGCTAGTTTTTTAATTTTGAAGGGAAGTTATGACTTTTCACTATTTGAAACGTTTCAGAAACGTTGCAACCCTTCATTTTCTATAAAAAGAGGCCAAAACCGAATTTTCTAACATCCCTTCTTCTCCATCTTCACCCCCTTTCATCCTACCATTATTCTTATTCATTTTTATGGTTTTTACACTTATACTCTGCCGAATTCACATCTGAATAGATCGAACTTCTTCTCTCTACACTCTCCACTCTCTACTCTCTAAATCAAGTGCTATTGAAGAGTTATAGGGCTTTTTTGTAATTGCTTAGATTGAAAGATCCAATTTGTAAGTCAAGAGTAAACGGTTTTATCCTTGAATCAATGAAATCAAGGTTTAGGAGTCGATGTGCCCTTGTTGAGCCGTGAAATCAAGGAATAGGAGTCGGTGTCTCCTTGTTGAGCCGTGAAATCAAGGAGGGCATATTTGGCATTTAGACAACAACAGGCCGCGGAACAATAAAGAGAAGAGAGAAAAGTAATGGCCAAAGACTTGACTGAAATGGATGACTACGAGAAGGAATATTGAATGGGACTCAAACAACGGATTCTTACGTCAAAGTTTCCTCAACTGTAGATTGTTCGTTCTTTAGTTTCCTTAGTACCGGCTGCTTATAGTTCTCAATCTAGTAACTTTATAATTTTACATCATAGTAACTATTTACTTATCAATGCAATGCATTTTTTTATTTATTTTGCTACTTTTCTCATTATCTGTTAACATTAGATGTTTCAATACTAGTTGCTTATCACTTAAAAAACAATAGAATGCTTATGTTTAAATAAAGCATTAAGCCATAAATACTGCATAATTTCTATAACCATAAAAGAAAACCCAAGTTCATACAAGCATACATCAACATAAAGCCATTATAATAACTAATTATCTCCGTAGTGGTTCCATATACGATCTATAAGATCTTTCTACAGTTTATTATGGCATTGTGCATCTCTAAACGAAAGCTAGTGGTTTAAATGAATGTTGAATACCTATTCTGTTATATTTATGTTGTCTCGGAATGCATCAAGTACTTGTAAGCACCTTCGTATTCGTAGTGTCGTCGCCCATCATCCATATTTCTTTCATCTTCAACGATCATGTTGTATAGAATAATGCAGGCAAACATGATTATAGACATTTTTTTCCTAGACCACAAATGACATGGATTACAGATCATTGCAAATCCATACTGCAAAACGCCAAAAACTCATTTTACATCTTTTCCTTGTCCCTCCTGCATCACCGCAGATTTCGCTTGTTTAGATGTTAAGGGGTTTGGACAAGTTTTAACGATGGTGCTCTATTTCGAGTAAATGCCATAACCTATGTAATAGCCATGACTGTAAGTATTTTGCCCAATGATAAATGTTACTAGAGGCACTTGTACTTGACCTAGATCATTAAACAACGAGATCTTTCTATAACATTTAAGCCATTATTCGAACCAGGCATTTCGAAGAAAGCTTGCCATATCCACAAATCGTACGATGTTATGGCTTCCAAAATGATGGTTGGTCGTCTTTCCTTGCCATTGCATGAACCTTGGAATGCCTTAGGGAAATTCTTCCATTCCCAATGCATACGGTTCAGACTTCCCAACATGCCTGGTCATCCCCTACTTTCGTGCATTTCTCTGATGCACACTATATCAATTTCAGCCAGAGATCGTAAGTATTCCACCCATAAACATCTACCACAAATTGACATAATTTTTCTAGTGTTTCAGTTCCATGCTCTCCGCAATTTGGTATGCATCATCCAATGCATCTATAGGAGTGCCATAAGCTAACATTCTCATAGCGGTCATCATTTTCTGTTCGCCGGTGAGCCCCTATGTTTTTGATGCTATTGGTTTGTACTTAAAGTATTTGTTTTTACCATGAATACCTTCCAAAATTCATAGAAATAGTTCCCTCCTCATCTTGTATCTTCTTTGAAACATATCGGCTCCATAAGTGCAGTTGACATTAAAGTAATCTTACATAAGAGATTCATGGTATGCAGCTTGGTTACGATCTATAAACTTCCTGCCAGAAACTGATTTGCGTCGCTTTGTGGAAGATAAACCATAATCTTCGTGGTACATGTCGACAATTTCTTATATTTCTTTGGATTCCTCTTGAATGATATTTTCTTCCTTGGAATCACTGCCAAAAGCTAGCACGCATTGCAAAAAATACGATGAACTCATTTTTATGTGTAAATGCGTTGGGATTTGAGTTATGGTTTCCAATGTTGTTGCCTTATATAAGAAATCGCACATAGCAATTCATTACATTGGTTTAGATTGATTGTGACAACTCATCTCGTTGTCCAAGGCAGAAAAGCTCATGTCACATGGCACTTGTTATAGGTTAGTGTGTAGCTTTATCGTTTTGTGTGTGGCTTTATCATTAGATATGCAATTTTATCATTAACGTGTGTAGCTTTATCGTTACGCGTGTTGCTTTTTCAATAAGTGTATAGCTATATCGTTAAGTGTGTAGCTTTATAGAGAAATATGCAACTTTACCGTTACGTGTGCTACTTTATCATTACGTGTGTTTCTTTATAAATAAGTGTGTAGCTTTATTGATTAATGTGTAGCTTTATTGTTAAGTGTATACCGTTACCCAAAAGAAAATACCTTAGCACTTTACAACTGTAGATTCCAAATAAATCGCGGTTAGTTGGTTTGAAAACCACTGAGTCAACCACTATTGAGTTATAAAATTATAATTGACCTAATAGTATTTTCATAACAATCACATTACATTACGAAAATGTTTTACATAAACTTGTAAAACATACTACGTTAACTTTCATAACAGTTAAATAACATAGACATATACCATAAGCTTATTCAGAGTCATATCACGTAAGACAACTATAGCGAAGTTCATATGGTTCATGACCAACAAGTTCCATTCTGTATTCTAATAGGTAACGAGAATCAAAAGTAGATTTATTTACTTGAAATACGTCTTCATCTTCAGCAATCTTGATAATCTCACGGTATCGATCATAAACTTCTACAAACCAACGATGAGCTTTATGGATTTCAACTAACGACTGTCTAGCAGGGCATTTTAGGATGGTTATTATGAAATTCGGTCGCCATCGCCCATAACTCTTCATGGCTTAGACCCTTCCTCTTTGCAACACTAAATCGTGTCTGCGATCAACTTCAATATATACTTTCATGAGAATAAGTAACTCTGCAGAAGAAAAATTAGTGGTCGACATTTGCTAGAATTGACTCAATTATGCAATGGACTATTGGTAACTCATTTGCTACTTATTTCTGTATAGCCTTCACTCATAAATACCAAAGACAGATTGCTTTGCAAATTTACCTCAACTAAAAAAATGCCAATTTCTTATCCATCCTCGTCGATTACACCGACACTCTCTCTAGACCATCAAATCCTAATCCGTCTTCAACTAGAGAACCGATTGAGTGGTATACTAAAATGGAAAAGCAAACTCATGGGATTTGCGACAAATAGAGCTTGAAGAAGGGATACGTCAAATGGAAATAAGACATCGGCAGCAACAACAATAACAAACCCAACAACGTGCCTGAAGGTCACACGTTGTAATTCCTCTTGTCATAACTTTGGCTGAAGTCAACGAGACACAGTCTGCAAACTTTGTTAGTTTTTGTGGTTTTGAAGCACCACAACTAGTCGTCCAACATGGGAATGACATTGGTCGCTGATATTATTGTTGTCCAGTGAATTCGAACAGTGGGTAGATGATTGTTTTCCTTTTAGAGCGATTACATATGTTTTGGAATTGGAAGAAGAAATAAGAAAGCTACAAAATCAAGTCAACAATCTTATTCATACAAATTACCAACTTCGAAATGGTTTTAATTAGAAGTTTTGAATTCTATGTTATGCCAGTAAAAAATGTTTATGATCAGTTGTATCTTTATGTTTATTATCAGTAGTATCTCCACGGTTTGTATCCTTCTATATGCATATGTGTCAAAAGAAGGATTTTGATTTGGCGTATTACATGTAGATCTAGTTATTTTACCAGTATGATTTTTAACCCATATCAATGATCAAAACAAACAACATCATATAATGATCAATGACATATAACAATGATACTCAAGTATGAAGAGACAACATATAACATACAATGATCAACGACACAAAACATCATATAATAAAGCGGTCAACATGAATCCACAGAAGAACATATAATCCAACAAAACATGACAGATACATATATACATCATGAAATAATGTATGTAACATATCTTAATCATAAATCCACAATAGCACCATCATCATCGTTATTTGCCTCCTCACCATTGCCATACTTGTCCATGTCAACATCGTCGTCGTCACCACCATTACCACTGGCAGCATCTCCTTCTAAACCTCCACCTCATGATCCTCCGGCACCACTACCACCTAACGCCTCCACTCGAACCTGTAGGTCATAGATCTTCCCCTGCAATATGCTGATACATTGTCTTTGAATGTAGCGGTGTCATATGCTGAATAATAGACATATGTCGTCTGTGCTGGTCTAGCCTGTGTGAATACTGTAATAAAAGACCATTTACACTCACTTTATATATCTTAAATACATAAAAGAAAATAATTTAACAAGTATGACTTTTACCTAATAGGGAGGGTACAATCCCGCAGTGGGTACAAGCAACAAACTCATCACGTGGATGAACAATAGGTTGGACAGTCAAAGTACACTAAGATTGTATGCCCTAAATGACTCCTCAAGAGCATAATCCATAGGACACTCGAAGTGCTGTAATGGGGTGGGATCAAACGTAAATGGTGGTGGATGAATTCTACCCATAGGCACTTGTGGACCTATGTGATCGGAGTTCACACCCCAACTGTAATATGGAAATAAGTACCACCAAGGTGCAACTCTATGCCAATAACTATCAAAATCAGCTCCCATTAAGAAAAAGGTCTGTATATCGACCAACCCTGTGTGTCTAGGATCTTGTATGTACTGTCTGCCAGTAATATGACGCCTCTCAAACATATCATCAGATGATAGTGGATCTTTGGGTACGTGCGGCTCACATGTCCCTTGGAAATAACATCGGTTTCCCAAGAACCAAACATGAACATAGGCCCGTGGGAGCAGAATGACACGAAGTAGAGATAAACGATATGCAATGGATAGTAGACATGCATTAACGAGCTGGCCTGCCTGTGTAAGAGTAATTAAATAAGACACCCGTGGTGCTTGCAAAATGTTGGCTTTGGACCTCAGATCAATCTGAGATCGGGCCTCCATCAGGTCATCTCTAACACCGGTAGAATTATGCTGGACTACCTACATGCTCTCCCATCGAAGCTTGCATGGGAAATAAAACTCAGCGGCATGAATGGAGGCCTCAACAATGTGTGGATGCATGTTGGTCATGTACTTGTAGTGCTAGCACAACAACATATACTTAAAAGAGAACATTTGCGCCACCTTCCCAAAAGAAAACGAGTCAAGTGAAGTGTGTAAACATCCCAAAATTGTCGAACCCCAGTCAATCGTATGGGGATGCTCTAAATCGGCTAGTGATGTTAGGTTGCCCAGTCGAATTGTACTCCTTTGGTTCGAAAAGAAACCTAAGAGATATAAAAGGGAAGATCAAAATATAGCATCCAGCATAGCTTTGGTACCCATATATATTATAATATACTCCTGTAAATATGTAAGCGTAATAACTCCATAGGAAATATGACCCAAGGCGAAATCAGGAAAGTACAAGAACGACTCTGGTGACTCATAGCTAGAGTCAAAAGGGTATGATACTCTATCAGTAGCACCTATCTCAATTCCTGTAAGCATATAAAAATCTACTGGGGGTAATACCTAGCTCAAAATTTGGAAAATGAGAAGTATATGTGGTAGGCCACCATCTCTCAATTAAGGCACCTAGTAGTGGCCGATCGAGGGATTGGGCTAGTCTAATCTCTGAGAAACGACCAAACAGACTAGCAAGTAGACTACCCAAAGGGAGTACGACAAAGACATGTGTAATAAACTTCGACCAACTACCATGAACGCAAAGGTAGTGAGACTAATAAAAAGACATTTGTTGTTGGTTACTATACTATAAAATAACACTACATACTAAATACGAACATTAGTATATAATTAAGCTGTGCACTAAAGCATTATGTTAAATTCAGAAATTTTACCTCAACGGTGTTGAGGGCTGTGAACATACGGTAAGTGAAATCCTCGGGTAACTCATGGAGAATCCGTAGGTCTAGTATCATCATCTCAAGCATGGAAAGGGTGTGCATAGGACCCACTTTCTCGTCTATCTATGCTCGAACGGTCTATCTAGCGATCTGATATACACGTAAATGTGTATATTTTATTCTCTTATTTATCTTGTTTTATCTTTTAAATAATTGATATTGTGTATTTATAGTTGTGCTTCCAGATTATTTATGATGAATGGATTAATGCACTTAATTGTTGAAAAGCTTGAATAACTAGTGTAAGAAGAGTGTTGATTTTGAGAGCTTGATTAAAGCTTGAAGAAATGTTGTATTTCAACCACCTTCTTCAGCATGTTTTAAAGATTCAATGCCTTTTCATAATGATAGCTGGTCACAGAGAATTATGGAGTTCCTATTCATGCTCAAAACAGTTGGAATTGATGCCATTTGATGCCCACAAACTATGACATTTGCAAATCCATTCATACGTGTTCACATTAGCTCATTTGAAAGGCCTTCCATTCACATGTATTCAAACTTAGCTATTTGGTTTATGTGTTATTTTGGAAAAGGCATTTTGTCCCACATTTTGTAATGAACCTCTTAGCCTTGGCCAATACAACTATAAATACCTTGTATCTTATTCATGTAAAAACACACTTAGTTTTATTCTGTAATTCTCTTCTTGGAATAAAACTCTTCATCTCCCTTTCTCTCAGTTGTTATTTTATTTTATTTATGTTCATGTCATTTATATTCTTTTTCTCTTCTTCTTTAGCTACGTCTAGCTAATCCCCTTTGATTAGGGGGTTATGACGCTAACTGATATGATTCAGCATGAATCACATAGACAATAGACGAGGATTTTATACATGTAGATCTGGATCTGAATCAAGGGTTAGATCTGAACCTTCATATTCTGTGTCATTTAAGAGCTATGCTCCTTCACAGGGTATATTTGTGTTCGATCTAACAATTATCAGATTTAGATCTAATTTTAGGGTTTTAGAAATTAATTAGTGAATCTGTCCTTATAGTCTATGGTTGTTTAAGAGCTTAGTTCCTGCATGGGCTATGCTTGTCGTTATTTAATTATTATTTTCTAAGAACCTAATTATCGTTGATTCATGTGTGTGACAGAAACATGAATTAGATCTATATTTATTTGTTGGCTATTGATGAGTATGAATCCAATCTATGTCATTATTCCCTAATTGCTTTCTCTTATTATATAAATCTCTCTTTTTATTTAGTTGTTATTATTTTCTGTGTTTTCAATCAATCAAAATCCTCGAATAACTTGATTGGATTTATTAATTAAAATATTTTTGGTCCTATAGTTCGACACCCTCTACAACAATCCTTATTGTTTAGGAAAGCCAAACGGATTTTACAGTTGTTTACAATTGTTTAATTTGTTCGCAAACACGATCTTGGTGACGCACGACGGCATATCAATGGTATATTTGATTAAAACAAAATTTTATAAGTCTTTGAATTAAATTTCCGGTCTAGGGCGCTATTTATTTCCACCTTAGGTCGGGCATTGATTTTATCAGCGCCTAACCGTAAGGCGCCGATAAAATCGACGCTCAGTGATTTTTTCACCAGGCAGTGAAAAAATCACCGCGCGTCTGTTAGGGACATTTTTATTTCTTCCCTTAATCTTACGAAATGTAATATTATGTTTCTCAAGATTGTTGGAGATGCTCTAAGAAATGCTATGAATAAACTCTAACCTTTAACCATCAACCTTTATATCTTTTCTGATGTTTACATCCCAAAAGGAATAGCTAAAAGGAATCAACAACTGTTAGAGCTTAAGCTGCTAGATGAATGGGATTCAAGTTTTAGTCAGAAAGATAAAATTGATTAGTGTTAGATTTTCTCCAAGCAATTATATTAATAAAGATATGAATATATATTTTGTAAACTTTGAAGTGATATACTATATCTAACTATATTGGATATAATCAGGGATTATGATCTAGAAATTTAAATTTATCCCATTTAAAGGTTAATCTGTAATTCTTAATAAATCTATAAAATAATAGATTATGTTAGAATAACTAGATCTAAAATTTCTAATCTTGAATATACTAAAAGTAATACAATTAGAAAGGATAAATAAATACAAAATTCTGATTTAAAGGGATGAATACTGTAAATGACAACTAGAAAGAAAAATCTAATTAATTGATAGTGAAAAATGCATGATGATAAAGTGAAGGACAAGGCTAAATATTCGCCACCTTCTAGTAATGGATAACCAAGGGACAGTCGACCCAGGGTAGGAAACGGTGGGTCGTGCATCGTTTTGAGGCGCAGTAAACCTTAGGCTATTAGGATCTTGCTTGATGGGATAGTTTGTAAAATTGGATTGTATATTTAACCTTGGAGAGAGAAGAAGGCTCTAACTTCCCTGTCGATTAGACAAATTGATTTTTTAAGTTTGCAACATAGAACAATGATGGCGATTTGTTAGTGCAACACAATCATAGGAGGTCCGTTGGCATGATGCAGGCAATTGGGGTGGTCCATTGTGGGTAACATGGGAAAAACTCAGTAGGCCATGCCATAGACATTTGACTATCTACTTATGAGATTTTTGTTGGAAGCGCTAGATTTGGTTGGAGCGCGTCCTAATGACAAGCGAGCATACAAAATCGGAGTAGGAAATAAAAGTCCAAAGGTAGAATAAGGCAGACGTGAGTTTAGCCTAACATTGTGGAGCACGCAACATTAGAGTAGACAATAAGAGGCTCTATGTTCTTATGGTGATGATAGGAAAGAAGCCCTATCCTTGCGAGTTTGCGGACAACTTTAGAGTATGCAATAAGTGACTACATGGGCGGTTCAGTCCATGTTTGTTCGAGGCAACCACTAGAGAGCACAATAAGAGGAAGCTTGCTACAATGTAAGGAAGGAGGGAATATGTGTATTCAATGAGCCATTTGCGGGTTTAAATTTAATTTTCTTCTTAACTAGGCACTATGGAGTAGAAAAAGGGAAAGAGATAACTGATTGGTCGATCGACGGTGGGTATGGGTTGACATTTTGATAAGATCCCATAATGCAGAGAGGTTCCATTAAGAAGTCGCGCAATATGGAGGCAAGGATATTATATATACTCAATGACTGGTTATATTTAATCTTTTTCTTTCAGTTTACTTCCAATTCACCAGAATTTGTATGACCCATTCCTTTTCACCACCACATGTAGATACGGCAGCAAGTAATTAGTGTCATTGGATATCATGTCTAGGAGCTTAGATAGATAGCTCCATTATCATCATGAATCTTTTTTATTAGTATAGTTTCATTTTTTGCTTAGAGGGATTCCTTTAATGTACTCTAATGTCATTGAAATATGCACGAATATTTCAATGAGACTATAACACTTGTATTTTAGGACTAGTACAAGTAATTTCTATAATTGTTTTATGTACTTGGATTTTATATGATATGGTATTCTTCCATTGTAATGTTATTTTATTTATCAACTTCTTTCATGGTATGAAGATATTTTATTCTTCATATGGTAATTTTATTTCCAGTAATAACCTGTATCCATTGTTATTAACTTTTTTGGGAATATTTGTAAAACTTGGTACTAGAGCCTTGATTTTTCGAATAGCTTTCAAAGCAATTCTTTGTAAAGTGTACGTATAATTATTTTCAAAAAGGTTTCTGTTAAGGATCCCTCATAACCATTCTTGTTTCTACCTTGAATTATTCTTCACTCTCGTTGTGGTGTCTGTGGAAGTGACTTATTTAATCTTCGATATCCACAGACAGAGATGACAATCCTTGATAGAATAGACCCTACAGGCATTTCCAAGGTTTCAGGCGTTAATATGTGAATTTTTTTTTCCAAAATTTGACTCTGTGGCACGAATTAAGCTATGCGCTAGGAAGCAAGTAGATGTTCCATCTTTGGAGTTCATATCAGCCCGTCCATCATTCTCGATTTTCCTAGGTTATGTAAGGATTATACATATTTGGGAGGCACGCCATTTAGATGCATGGAGGCTAGAGATCAGATTTATAATCGTGATATTCATACTCTATGGTGTAGAGCATAGATCTAGTAGGAAGCATGCCACGTGGAAGCTATAGGTTGAGGCTCTGAGTTGGTGGAAGACTTTAGAAATAGAGATTGGTGTGATGATGTGGGCGGTTTTTTTTGAAAATATAGACATAAAGTTCTTATCCTAGGCGAAGGAAGGCATTATTAGTATGTTCATATCAAGCAAGGTGATCCGTCAGTAAAGGAGTACGCAAATCAATTTAATGAGCTTGCGCTGTTTGGATTGAAATTCATCAATACTCCTTACAATAAAGTACTCAAGTTTGCAAAGAGTATAAATCAACCACTACAAGAGTTAGTTGTGAGCCACATCCCTATGGAGGCTACATTCTACGGGATAGTAAAGATAGTGTTGCTTACCAATACTGAGAGAAAGGAAAAAATGGATGAAGCGGTTCCTAAGAGCAAGGGGGAGTAATCGTGGAGGGGTAAGAAACGAGAAGGATGAAGTTTGGAAACAAAAGAAAGGTCCAAAAGAAGGTTTTGAAACTTCATAAATGTGGCATGCCCAAATTTTTATTAAAGAGTGCAAGTGTAGGAGGGAAGTGTTTAATGGGATGTGTTATCTTTATGATCAGGGGGAACATCGTTAGAGAATGACTGCCAAGGCCAAAGGTTTCTTTCCAGTCTTGTACTCAGCTAGCTAAGGATCATGCTCTAGAGATTGTCTCTTCCACCAATCTGAAGCCAACTCAAGATAAGGGAAGAAAGTAGTCATCGGTGGTGTGTTATCTATTTTTTGTCTTTTATGTTTGCACTTTATCTGGCTTTGTGGCTTCCCGTTCTTTTATATCTAATATGCTTGCAGAAAATATATACCTAAACGTTAGTATTGTGATAGATCCTACAGTGGTGTTGTAACGACCTGTAATTTTGACAATATAAAAATAAGAATTTAAATAGGATTAAATGGATATTTAAATGGGTAAGTCTAGTTGAATTTCAAATTTATTTGATATTGGGTTTTTTTTATTTGAAAAATGATATTTTAAATGTGCAAACTAAGGGTTAAATATATGGAGAAAATATATTGGAGTTAGTTTACAAAATAGTGGATAAATTGATAAACTTATCAACTAGTTTTGTTAAATTTAAAATAGCAGTATAATTAACAGTTTTGGTTTAAATGTATATGATAATGAACTATTTATAAAATTTGTAGTTAATTTATATTGGTACAAATTATTGGTTTATTTTCACTAGGTTTAAGTTGCAAATTTAAGATTTTTTGAAAATAGTATTTGGTAATAACTATTTGAGAAAAAACCGTTAGTATTTTAAATGAGTAACGACATTTTAATGTAACATATTAACATATATTAAGGTTTCGTGCAGCTAAATAATCCTAAGAACTGTTAGTGCCTTTTATGTAAGCATTAAGTCATAATTAAATTAAATTAAAAAAACAACTCATTTTAGCATCATTTCCTAAACCTCTTCCATTTAGACAACTCATCCCTCTCACCTACATTTGTCACCTTCTTCCCTTCCTTCCTTCCTTACTCGACACTTCCTTACTTCACGCTTAAGGAATGGAAACAAGCCCATGTGATTTGCTTTTGAGGTGCTATCTTCTTTCGCCTTTCCTTTACACCTCATCTCTTTATGCTTAAGAGAAGGGACAAACCCATGTGCACACCCACCCCCTTCTTTTGTGTTGTCTTCCCATCCTTTAATCTTTCTTTTGAGTTGTCATCCTTAGAATGCACCCATCTTTTTTTTATAAAACTACTACCTCCTTCTCCTTCCTTTCATTTCATTTCTACTTCTTCCATCTTCCTTCCAAAATACCTTTTAGTGGCTTCCTTCTTCTTCCCTTCCCATGGCCGAACTCTCCTCTCCCTTCTTAAAGCTCAAAATTTCCACCTTTCTTCCATTTTTTTCCACTACCCTAAACACCTACACTGCTCCTATCACCACCACACCTCCCTTAGGCCCCATATACCTTGCGCTTTACCCCCATATCCCACCTCTCCAAGCCGTGGACCCAACACAAATGCCGATCCCCTCCTTTACTCCTTACACCACTTAAAATTCCACCTTTACTCTTCCTAAGTGAAAATAAAAATATATACCCCTGTATACTTTGAGTTGTGGTGATGTTGAAGTACTAAAGTTACTATCTTGGTTGTTAAAGTGAAGTTGAATTCACATGGAGTCCTACATTAAAGGACCGTGGAGTGGATCTCTAGGAGAGAAAGCTTCACTCACATTTGGTTAATTATTTTGGTTGAAATGGTTAATGATGTTGTTAGTAAGAAAAATTACACCTTTATGTGTTAAAATAGTGTATTTTTGCTTATATATGTGCTTGGGTTTATGTGATGAGGAATGTTTTGATTTTGAGTTGGTATGGTTGTAATTAAGTATGAAAAACTTGAACACTTAGTTTAAAAGGTTAAAAATACTACCTTTGTGTGTTTACAGTATGGACACTTAGTAAAATGTGTTAAAAATGTCATCTTTATGCAATATGGTATGAACCCTTATGTAAATAACATCCTATGTTGTTATTGTATGTCGTATGATGCTATTGGATGCCATGATGAATAGTAATTGGTTATTGGATATGTTATTGGGTTGTTGACTTTAAGTGTATTTGAAACTTATGTTAAATGATACTATTGACCATCTTTTTGGCAAAAGCCGTCACAACTCAAAACCAAGACTCATTGTCAAATACCGATCCAACATCCCGACCTTGGGATCGACTTTTGTACTCAATTGATCAATTGAAGTTCGAACCGAGCCATTTCTATAGCAGGCAAATATATCATCCCCCCGAACTGACGAACACTTCCGAAGACACAACCAACCGATTGATAGAACGATCCTTGGAAGTTCGAATCAAGCCCGAGAGATCAGATCCAGCTTGGAATATTGGATCGGAAATATCAAGCCAAATTATTCATTACAAGATGAAGCCCTACTCCCAAGGCTACAGAATCGGTCAGCCTTGACTCGCACAGCTTTTTATACACCAGAATTCAAGTTTCACGTAGGCCACAATCTTCAAGGAGAACTATTCATCAGTAGGAGACCAGGTCCCTCTATCTATAACTAATTTATAGGATTGAGTTACATGTGGCCAACCCCAAGAAAGATGCACGCTACATTGCATTCGAACATGGCCCACCTTCTCACCTATAAATACATCAGTTTCCAGAAATGGAAAGGCATCTTGAATCCACCATGAAAAAGCTCCAATTCAACATCCAAAAATTGCATGCCATATACTCTAACCATAACACAAGGATTTATTGTATAAATCATGTATATCTCTACTCTCTTTCAATCAAAACCAACTGTAACATGTAATCGACAGTATAAACAGAGATTATAAAGTGGACATAGGCTGGGTTTAAGCCAAACCACTACAAAAATATTGTGGATCCTATGTTCTTTACTTTTTCTCGCACTCCGTGATTATAATCGTGTGTGGTTAACGCACTTTGCGGGTTGATTTTTCATTAGACCAACTTTTGATGTCAACACTTTGGCGTACCAGGAAATGGATCGAACCTGCGATCTTCGGAAAATCTTTAAGACGCAATGGAAAAGTGGAAGAAGGATGCAGCACCTTCTCACGCTCAATCTCACCTACTGGTGCAGCAGACGCTGCAGCAATGGGGGCAAGCCAGGAGGCTTCCTCCCATGAAGAACCATCCCAATACTTAACTAGGGATGAGATGGATAGTGTTCTAGCCGAACACAAAGCTCAGACAGCTGATTCTAGGGTCATCACTCCCGACAACCAACGAAGCTGTAGTAGCTGCAGATTCTTAGGTCGGCCAAAGCCATGCCCTAGGTCGGTCGACCATTTTGATTCCGGTCCAAGGTTCGACTCGACTCCCTAGACAAGCGGCTCCTAAATCAGGGCAACTTCTGGGTTGACCAAAACGTGGATCGATGCAACCTCCGGTTCGACCCAGTATCTTACCGCAAACTCGTCTTATGCAGCCTCCCACTCAACCTTTCCAGCGTGATGATCCAAGCCTAGCTTGGGGCAGTAACCCTCTGTCCCAACAAGACCACTCTACCATACCAGTTCCTAGTAAGATAGAGGAAAAATGCTACTAAAAATCACCATGGCATATCCCCGGGCGGAGGCAGTACCAATCCCCGAGTTGATGATGCTTGCCCGAACCGGTCCAATCCTACCAGCACGTATATAGTTCGACCCAATTTGCATTCCACTCAAGCAGCTCTGGTCAATATGGAACATATAACTGACGCTTGGGACCACCTTCACCCATCACTCGTGGGCCGTACCGAACTGACCCCAAGAACTGGCGACAAGCTTCCACCCCGTATTGCGATTCTCATAGATGTCCCCAATGATGAATTGGATTCGTGGTAGCAGCTTCTCGGGGATGGAAGTCAGAGTGCAAGCATTATCAAATGCTTCACCAGAGGCACCTCTTCTCAACAGGATGTGGATAACATCTATCGCAATCCATTCACATGGGAAACCAGGAACTCCCGAAATCCACCTGACTTCAAGCTTCTAGTTTTGGAACCCTAATCAAGATTGACTCGACCGTACATCTCATGCGACACATTTGTCACATGGAAGTACTATCAACGTCAGTCAATGTCATGGCTAAGTTCTTCCCTTTATTTCTCACTGATATTGTTGGCATGTGGTTTCAGCAGCTAACAACTGAATTGATCAACAGCTGGAATATGTTGGTCACTCGCTTCATCGAATAGATTAGAGTTCACATCTCCCGACCGAAGGGCGTCGTGTTCCTCATATCCATCAAGCAGCGGTCTGGTGAGACCCTACATTCCTTCTTGGAATAGCTATAACATCGTTCGGTCAACCCGAAACATCAAGGGTACTTATGGCTGCCATGGCTGGTGTCCTAGACCGAACCGATTTCAAGATCTCCCTCCAACGGAATCCTCCTAGAGATATCACAGACTTCTACTCCAGAGCCGATAGATTCCTCCGAAAAGAAGACGCCAACATCGAGATGGGAAATCTCGAGGTACTCGCTACAAAGGATGGAGGACCGACCACCGCTGCCCAAAACAATGGTAAGGAAAAAGTGTCGAAAAGAATGATAGGAATGTGTGGTTCTAAAGAGAACCCAAATATGATCAATACACCGAGCTCAACTCATCCCTACTGGATATACCTCAATGTATGGGGATTTCTACCTTTTCCAAACCCTCCCAGGAGGGAGCCGACCCAAAGAGAACGTGATTCAGGAAAGCACTGCTCATATCATGATACGGCAGGTCATGGCACCAATGACTGTAGGCACTTGCGCGATCTCATCGAAGATTGGGTTAGATGTGGAGAACTACCCGAGTATGTAAAAACGACTACATCAGCCGCACCGCCACATCTATCCTTCCATGCTCCTCAGAACGGCCCTCGTACCTCCCGAAACGGGAAGGATCCTAAGCCTAACAATTGCATCATCATCATCAACTGATCTGGTTTAGATCATTGTGGATACACCCAATTTCTTAGGGTATAAGAAATGTATTTTTATTATTTCAATAATGTGGTTATGTTGAAGTACACATGTACGGGATTAGGATTTAATCCCAAGCGTGCTCTAGATTCGACCACAATCCCATTAGGATTTATTCTGTTTTTTGTAATCTTTAGCAATAATAAACTCTTTTTCTCGAACATGGATTATGTTTGAGAAATAGTTTGCCAAGATATGGAAAAATCCCTGATCTAAATCTGAGTAGTGTTTATGCTCGTCCTCACTAAAACTGAGTATGGTTTACGCTCGTCCCTCACTAAAACCGAGTATGGTTTATGCTCGTCCCTCACTAACACCGAGTATGGTTTATGCTCGTCCTCCCCTCTCAATTACAAACTGAGTATGGTTTATGCTCCCTACATGCCCAAGCATGTCTTATGCTTGAAAATATTGAATGACATCTCCAGGATTTGGCATGTCTATTTTAACCCCTTTTTGCAGGTATCGTTTGGTCCGTCAAGGCTCCGGTCGTTCTGCTATTCTCCAAGATTGATTCGTCATGATCGATGGTTCTTTTTACATTTTCGGAATTCTAGCCTTAATACGATCCTCGGGTGATTGTCGGTTTTCCGGCCTTAATACAATCCTCAGCGATCGTCGGTTTTCTAGCCTTAATACAATCATCGTTAATCGTTGGTTTTTTGGCCTTCATATAATAGGGTTCAGTGTAACCATGGCTTTCCGGATTTCTACTGGGCTTCTATTCAACATTCTCTGGAAGATCCAGAACACATCTTCTTTTTCAAAAAAAGATATGTTCTAGGGGACAAAGTGTTGACCGACTTTTTGGAAAAACCGTCACAACTCAAGGTCGGGACTTATAATCAAATACCTATCTAACCTCCCGACCTAGGATCGATGTTAATACTTGATTGATCGATTGCAGTTCCAACTGAGCCACCTTTATAGCAGGCAAAGATATCATCCTACTGAACTAACGAACACTTCTGAATACATAACCAACCGATATATCGAATCATCCCTGGAAGTTTGGTTCAAGCCTGGAATATCGGATCGGAAATATCAAGACAAATTATTAACTACAATACGAAGTCCTACTCTCAAGGCTATAAAACCGGTTAGCCTTGACTCGCACAGCTTTTTATACACCAGAATTCAAGTTCCACATATGCCACAATCTTCGAGGAAAATTATTCATCAGCAAGAGACTAGGTTCCTCCGCTAACAACTACTTTATATGATTGAGTTACACGTGGCCAACCCCGAGAAAGATGCACGCCACGTTGCATTCAAACTCGGCCCACCTTCTCTCCTATAAATACATCAGTTTCCAAAAAATGGAAAGGCATCTTGAATCCACCACGAAAAAGATCCTATTCGGCATCCAAAAAATAGCATGCCATATACTCCAACCATAACACACGGATTTTGTGTATAAACCACTTCTATCTCTACTCTCTTTCAATCAAAAACAATTGTAACCTGTAATCGACAATACAACAAAGATTATAAAGTGGAAACAGGCTTAGTTTAAGCCGAATCACTATAAAAATATTGTGTCTCCTTTGTTCATTTACTTTTTCTCACACTCTGTGATTATAATCATGTATGGCTAACGCAGTTTGGGGGTTGATTGCCATTAGACCAACTTTTTATGTCAACAAATACCTATTTCGAAATTAAGTGTTAATCATATTAAAACTTAAGTGAATGACACATATGTATGGATAATATATATTAATGAAGTCTCTTTCAAAAAAATACCAGAACATTCTAGGATGAAGAGAGGATAGTTTCTAGGCTTGGGTGTGGAAAATATAGTTTCCTGCTCTCCCTGGCTATCCCTAACTGATCCGTCGGACGGGATGGTTAAATCAAAAAAAATTAAATTTGGAATTTATTTGAATTAAAAGTGATTTGAATTTGGAATTAACTTTGAAATTTATTTGAATTCAAAAATGATATTAATTTGAAATTAATTTGGAAAAAGATTTAAAATTATATTTGATTTGAAAATAATTTGGAATTTAATTGAATATTTTATTAATAAAATATTTAAAAATGAAAATTTGAATTTTAAATATGAAATGATTTTGGAATGATAGTTTAAGTACTTACAAATATTTTATGTAAAAATAAGATTTTGATTTGAACTAGTTTTAAATTAATAATGGCATGTTTTCAAATTTGAATTGAAAATGAATAGTAACTTTGAGAAGTGAAGTTTGGTTTGGATATCTAGAAAATGTTTCAATAATATTTTATTATACAAATTATCTTATTTATTTTTATAATGGACTTAAAGAAAACTTCGACTTCAAATAAATAATTTTGGAAAATAATAATATTTTAATGATTTAAATAATATTATAATGATTAAATAATGGAGTATTTGATTTTTAAGCGAAATCATTAAAATATAGTTTCCAAAATTAATTATATATGTTTTATATAATTAATAAGATATTTTAGAAGCAATTAGAATCTATTTCAAATATAAATTGAAATTTGGTCTGAATAGGACTAGTCGTGCAGCGGTAGTTCGCGAATTTCGACCATTGACTTTAAATTGACGTACTGGGAGATCCGGCCATTGGATTTTCCCAAAACGAAAAACATTGGGTTCGTAATGAGAAGCGTTTTAAAATGATTTTTTTTAAATCTAATGGCTAGATTTTAAAATAATTTCAAATCTATTTTTGGAAAGCTCGCTATAAAAGTCGTTCGATGATTGTAATTGGGAATCGATCGAAATGGCATTGTAAAAATTATTAAAAATGCAGAATTTTTTTGATAAATTATAACTAATGAGTTTAAAATGATTTGAGCAAGGGTTGTGAAGTTTTTGAACTATGATTGAATTTTGGACTTTTTTGGCCTAATTTACTTAATATAGTAAATTAATGTTTTGAAATTTG
Organism: Allium sativum; assembly: GCA_030737875.1. Lineage (NCBI taxonomy): Eukaryota > Viridiplantae > Streptophyta > Magnoliopsida > Asparagales > Amaryllidaceae > Allium > Allium sativum. Next base: position 1,045,210,830 of record CM060922.1, read on the forward strand.
TTTTAAATAAAATGAAAAGGTTTCAAACTTAAGGTCATCGGGTTTGAATGAAAATAATCTCAGTATATTTTGATATTGGATTCCGTAGCTATACGAATAACATTGAGGAATTTTAAAGATGTTTATATCATTATTCCATATACTATTTGTTAATTTCAGAATTTGATGTTGAATATAAGTTGATATGATTTCTATTTAAAACCTTATATTTGATTTCAATTGGATTTTGGGTTTGTTGTGAATAGCTTCTTGAATAATGTTATTCATTAACCCAACTATGATAAAGAGATGATTTAGAATAAAACGTAATGACAAATCTTTTAATTAAGACTAATGAAGTTTCCAAAAGTTAAGTTTTCCAAATAATGAATTAAATTGGAATTGAATAGAATTCGATTTAGCGATAATAGAGATAGGTCTCCATGGATAAAGAACTTTACTATTTGAGGAATTTAAAAGGCTTTCCATTATTCCGCTTATAGCATTAGTCCGATACGGGAATTATATCGATAGTGAGATGATATGATTTCCGTGAAGATTCCATTACAAATGGAAATATGATTTTGGGTTTGTTGTGACCAATGTCTTTAATGACATTTTTCTTGACCCATTTAAAGAAAAGAATGATTTTGAAGATGTAAAACTAAGTTAGAGGTTTAGTAAATCTTTGAGTAAAGATTTGAGTGAATGAAATGAAAAAAAGAATAACGAAGGTAACTAGAACTTACCAAAATAAAGGTAGATATGGATTTGGGGTAAGGAGCTAGTCACATTCTATTGTAGGTAGAAATTTCCCTATACCGATAGAGTGATAATGGTGTCTTCCTCTTTGTTTCATTAAGTGGATGGGAATGGGATTTTGATTTAAGTAATAACCAATGTGTTAAGGTTTAATTGAAATCAAGGAATAATCCACAAATAGAACGATATTTTATATATCCTTGTATATTCTCCACACGTTTTAAAAATACACTAGTTATTCAGAAAGACCGGGTTTCAGCCCATTTTGAATAACTATATGACGTAATAAAAGCAATGGAGAATGGTGATGACTATAATTGAAGACGAGAGATCTTTACATCAGACAGATTACTTGATGATGTCTCATAGGGTTGATCCCTCAATATGAGGTAATATTGTAACAAGAAATCTAATCATACTTGAAGAGATTTGGATTGCAAGGGATTTCGCACCTAGGCGCGGTAATGGAATAAAGTACCTTCGATTTCATTTTGTCCCAGAATGAACTTGTAAATGGATGTATGTCTGACATTGTAATTTACGACATAATAAATTGATTTCTATTGATGTTATATCAGTTGGTGGCGGGGAATTTATTCTCTTAGCTTAACACCCTCCTCTAAGACTTATGTACTCAAAGGGTTATATATTAATAGAAACCGATTATATGTTGTGAATTGGAAACGTGGCCTGCTAAGTGGTGAGCTATTAATGAACAAATCATGGTATGGTTAAGTGTAGCATTGTGTAATGAGACTTCGGTATGCGTCACATCCCTGAAATGACCGAAATAGGAAAAGATGCATTAAGGTTATGGGATTCACGCCCCTTAGTAGATGACCATTTCCTTTTATATTTTTGAAGCAACACTGTGGTATTTGCTATGTGGCTTTGATGAGGTAGTGCTATGGTATGAAGCCCAGTCATTTTACCATAGCGGTTTCTTTGGAAATTCGGGCGCCCGTAGTAAAGGTCAGTAACGACCGGGAAATGGAAACTCGTGCGGCATGGCTTTGAACAACATCAATGGCCTTGTGTTATCATAGAAATGTTTACTTCTCTGGACGTTCTCTATAGGCATGCCTATTTGGCAAGGAAGTTCCTTAGCCTTGGTCATTTGTTGGAAAAAAACCCACTTTGGGAACGGTGTAAGTCTTTTTAATTACTGGATTGAACTGGACCCTAAAGTGGGATTTACAGAATTAATATCAAAGCTTTGCTTTGTTCAAAGCTTTGGGCTCATTAGAACAGAAGGAAAAGAACTCATCAAAGCTAGGATTAGTAATATCCTAGAAGAGAAACTCAGTAGTGATGGGGTTAGTAATGCCCTAGAATGAGTTTAGAGTATTTCACGAGAGATATTCGTAATAAGAAATTGATTTTAAAAATCGGTTTTGAAAGATTTTATTTTGAATATAAAGGATTTTGAAATATTATATATTAAATATAAAAAGATTGTATATGGTAACTTCAAAGTATTGGGACTAGAAATTTAAATATCGACGATTTTGGACAGTCGATAAGTTTTGAAATCTGATAGGTATGAAAATTTAATGAGTAGGTAGTTACGAATACCTTGTGAATTAAATTTTATAATTTTGACTAAAAGGTATTTGATAAATAATTAGAAAGGTTATTTAAATAGGATTATAAATAAGTTTACATACGTCTTCTTTCCTTTTCGAGGACGAAATTTTTTCAGGTAGGGAAGATTGTACCGAGCTGTAATTTTGACAATTTAAAAATAAGAATTTAAATAGGATTAAATAGATATTTAAATGGGTAAGTCTAGTTGAATTTCAAATTTATTTGATATTGGGTTTTTTATTTGAAAAATGATATTCTAAATGTGCAAAATAAGGGTTAAATATATCGAGAAAATATATTGGAGTTGGTTTACAAAAAAAGTGAATAAATCGATAAACTTGTCAACTAGTTTTGTCAAATTTAAAATAGTAGTATAATTAACAGATTTGGTTTAAATGTATATGATAATGAACCTATGTTAGATCCAAAATTGGCTCTAACACCCAAACATGTAATGATTCTACTGAAATGAAATAAAAAAACAGAGAAAACACACAATTTATAGTGGTTCGGCGTTAAATAGCCTACGTTCACTTCCTACTCTTTGAATTAATGGCTTGAATGCAAGTACAACAATAATTCTCACTTAACTTTCACTTATACAATGTTTTAATTCACTCGATTTCCTTCACAATATCATTCAAAGGGTTATTGTACTCTGAATAAGTTGATGAAATTCGGATAGCAAAGGAGTTTGAGTTCTGAAAATGCCAAAAGATCCTTCCAAATGTCCCTTGATGGTGTATTTATAGGTGGAAAATGCCCCTGGGATGGCTTCGGTTCGGATCCACGTGGCATCCATCCCATTATTATTGGGTTCGGATGGAATATGGTGGCCACAGCGCATCAGGTTAGTGGCGAACGTGAGTATAACCGCTCCGGATCTTAAGGAAACACAGGCTAAAACTACTGCTACTTCAATTGTCTGGGTTCGGATCGGAAGTACTACAAATTAGGGGAACGGATCGGGTTTACACGAACCGATCCGATTTGGCCTGTGCTCCTTCTTTCTCTGCTCTACGCTGTTCTGCCTTGACCAAGGAAATCCGATCCGACTTGACTAAAAAACATTCTTCATTATTTTGATCTTTTAATCTTTGTGTAGCCTAGTTCACAAAGTAGGCTAACATTTTGCCCCTCAAAGGACGCTTCTATTGAAGATTGAGCGTGCTTTGACATTATCTGTTCACAAGTTTCTGAGTTTGAACTGTTGAATAGTCTCTTCCATTCATTTGTAGGGACGCATTGTGTCATGAAATCATGTCTCTTGCAGCCAATAAATACACCAAAAAGTTCACGGTTTTCCTTCTTCGCTTTAAACAGCTTTTAGAACTCTGATCGATGTCCAGTGATTCCTCTAGGTAAGCTCTTTGTTTAATTTTATTTTCCTTTAAGTTCAATTCACTTGCCAAGTCAATGTGCGTGATTCCATCGGGGTTCGATCTCCGATCCGAATGGCTTTTCTTATACTTTACTATCATTGAACGAATGAGCTAAATACCCGTATGGGCCAGTACTCCGGTCTGATCGGAATGACGTGTTAGGAATACTAAGAGCCACTCCAACTTTATATAAATTCTCTATTCACCCTCTTCTTCCTTCTTTCCTTCACTATCACCGTTTTCTAAATTTTGCAAAAGAGAAAAAACCCTAATTTCTGAAAAATCAAAATTCCCTTTGATTCTCGAAATAATCATATAGGTAAGTTGCAAAACTTCAGTTAATTCCCTTTTGATTGATTTCGATTCAAATTCGTGGGTAATTTGGACGATTTGAGTATGGTTCTTAGCTGATTCTGATGCCATGACCTTCTCCCTCCCCTCGCCATCGTCGTTAATGACCTCATCGCCATCTCGAGGCAATATCGGAGGGGATTTAGGATCTAAGGTTGAACGTGCCAGCACGTAAGTGTTTGGCTTTGATTCAGTTTTGGGCATGAGATTGGGTTCGGCGTTGGTTGAGGAAGAAAGAGGATGAAGAAGAAGAAAACGAAGATGTCTGGGATCGGTTAGGGTGAAGAGGTATAAGAGTGAAGAGAAGAGTAGGGTTCCATCTGATCGGATCGGGTCGGAGTGAAGAAGAATAAAGAGAAGGATAAAAACGAGGTGTGCCCACCCTGATCGGGTTGGAGTGAGAGACATGGTCGTGGAAATATATGGGCACTCGAACCGATCCGGATCATGTAAAGTATCAACTCCCAAACCGAACCGATATGCTCGAAATACATTAACTTCTACTTTGGGCCACACATGGCCCTGCCCCCAGTCCGAACCCTTTCTTTTGTGGGCGCCCGATCCGAACCCTAAAATATATATATCCGAACCGAGCTGAAACTATCCAATTTAATGCACAAGAAATGTCCGACTTGCTCAATCAATGCTTGCCTTGACTTATAACTTAATGAACAGTTAGGATAGTGCCTTATGAACATGAGCAAATATTTAAGACTATTCTGCACATTACTGTTTCGCCAAACCTTTGCATTATGCTCTTATGTGTTTACTTTGCATCTCTTGCACACATCGCACACACTTTAGTTCACACACATGCATGGGGGGATATGGGCTATTTTACTCTAACTTATGTTATTGCTTCTTCAGTAGTTTAGCGACCATGGCAGAGAGATGTTCATCTAGGTTAGCAGAAAAGAGAGAAGTCATAGAAACTTCCGAGAAACTCACTCTTGATGATATATCTCTCCCTCAGACCCTGAGTGGGATGATGAGGGCCCAAATTATGAAATGGAAGTGCACAATAGTGAAGTATCTTCCGGGAGTGAAGTTTCTCTTGGTGAGGAGGAGGAAGGAGAAATAGGAGATGGTCGTGCTCCCGACGAGTTTGAAACTGCCACTATATTGGAGTTACCCAAAGATTCTGTTGAGTCGACGATCGATGATGATAGACTCGTCCGAATTTGTCTAAAGCATGGGATATTAAAATGAGATACCATGGTGCCTTCGAAAAAAGATCGTCCCCACAATCCACCGGAAAGATTTATGGAAATTACCCGATTAATGTGTCTGGTTGGGGCAGTACCTCCGTTTCCTCCTTTTGTTGTCGATATTCTGAGACAGATGCGGATTGTCCCCATGCAATTACATCCCAACTCTTATGCTTATTTATACACCTTGTATATAGCATACAAAAAGATTTTCGGTATAGAACCTACCTTCGATGACGTCCTCTTCTATTGTAATTTCAAGCATCGGACACAAGAGACTCCCTCTTTCTCATACTTTGAATCTGTTCCAAAAAGGAAAATTATTACTGTTCCATATAGCAACAAGGCTGGTGATTCTAAACTTGAATGGTTTTAAATCAGACAGCAACCGGGGTGCACCAGAAGGTGGACCAAATCAAGTAAAACACCAACTTTCTAGATTTTAACTTTAAATACTCCGACCAACACATTAATTTGCTTTCTCTTTCATTTGTAGTTGATAACCCAAAGCAAATATCGGGTCAATTATACTTTGATCGTTTGCATCAGCTTCTCAATGGCGATCAAAAGTTCCTAACCATCGACGAAATTCTTAAGGATGAGTATCTCCATCATCACGGGTTACTATCTATTACCCGTAGTATAGGTCATTGGACAGGTCCATATGTGTACATACCCCTGGTCGACATTATTCCTGAGACGGGTGAGAGCTCAAAAGGTCCAATGATACCTCTTAGGACTTCTCCTTCTCCATCCTCAACCCAGGACGATGAATTAGTCAACATAGATGAAAATCACAGAGAAGGGTATACCATTCCTGATGATGCCATTTCTCCTAAAAAGTCAACATCCCCTAAAGAGCTGCCACTAGATGCTTCCCAAGGAGATGCTTTTGCTACCGACGATTCCACATTTAAGGGTTTAGGAAATCTTCCCCTGCCTGAAAATATCTATACTTCAGAGGACTTTGGAACGAATCCATTAACTCCACTTCTTCAGAGGAGACTACTCCCGTGAGGACCAAAGAGCCCACTTATGCTAGTCTGGCTTCAGGCTCGGGTTTGTTGGGGGGAACGTCACTTAGGATGCACATAACACATTAGCACCACACGTCACAGCACTCATGTCTTATGTGAACGTCGATTATGAATTCCACTTATATTGTTGTGTAGGTACAATGTCACGCCCCCACTATGATATCAGGAAAATTCGCCGTAGCATGTCTTGACCTCCTTCTGACACTGAGCATGATCGCCGTGAGAACCGGGGCAGAGATGACAGAAGGCATTATGATTCCCATAGACCTCACACTTCACGCTCTCGTTCTCCTGTTCGGTCGGATCCAGACACATATAAGAGCCACCAAAGTCGTCGTGGGGAAGACATATCACAATCCAAAGACCGAATTTCTCCCCAAGAAAGATATAATCGAGAAAAAAATCCACCGAAACACACTGATTCGCCACATAAGCACAACGCTTCTAAGAAGCGATTTGAAAAAGGCGATGCAGCCATCATCCCTGCTAAGCGGAAACATATTGAACTATCATATTGCAAACCTCCACCACTGGACGTTGATTCCAAAATGAAATTGGCTTATCTAGAGAATCGGTTCCCATATCACTACTTTGAGAATCTAACTCTCTTACCCGCACTTGAGCCTATTTCTTCAAATTGGGCAGATGAGGCTAAGGAAAAGATCGACGAAGTAGAGAAACAATACTTGGAGATGTACAAGTATTCACGTAATCTCTCCAGAATTATTCGGGCCTTAATTACAGACGTCGATGCAATGAAGAAGCTGCAGATTCTAATGAGAATGCTTTGAAAAAATTGGAGAAGGACTTAGAAGATACACTGGCTCAACTCATCATCGCTCAACGAGATGCCAACAACTTCAAAAAGCAATTTGAGGAATTAAAAAAGCATTATCATGACCTACTGGAATCTCACAGTCAAGAGCGTTTAAAGTTGAAGAAGCAAGCTGAAGATGCTAAGTCAGATAGTGTCAAAATGCAACTGGCTTACGACACTCTTGAGCAAGAAAAGGACGAGTTAGTGAGGAAGAACGCCGAGTTGGAGAAACGAAATGCTGACTTAGAGTCCAAGTTAATGGAAGCCGAGATTCGAGCTGCCTTAGCTGAGGGGAATGTGGATAGCGCTATTAAGTCTATTGAAGAAACTCATAAACAGCTATCAGAGGCTCAAGAAGAATTGCACGGCTTTGGCGAACTGATGATTGAATTCTTTGCGCACACAATCCGTCGTCGAAACATCTCTTGGATCGAAGACTATCTGACTACCTTAGTTCACGTATGGAGTCAAATCATCGAATGGGAAAAAGACGAACTTAAGGTAGACTTCGTTGATGAAGACAAACTCATGGAGAAGTATTTGAGAGATGATGAACCGCCACGTCTGGCCGAGGGGCGTCGCCTTATTGCTGCTGCCATGGAGGAGGAGAAACGCCTGGCCAAAGAAAAGAATATCCTTGAAGTTGGTTCTTCTTCTGTTACCGCCGAAGCTACTGGAGTCGAGGAATATGATCCTGAGAATTCGGGAATTCCTAGAGCGTCTCTTTTATCTCCTATACCCGAATCAGCATCAGAGACAGTGGATGCCCCAATTGTGAAATCATCAGAAGGTATTTCCACCTTTTCACCCCCAATTCGTCAAGGCGGTCTCCACCTTTCATCACATCATTGGGAAATCGATCGAGGACTCTTTGTTTTCTCCTGAGTTGATAACTGTGGCTTCTCATTCTGTAGGTGCTGAACCAATCGAGAAAACTGACGAGCCTCGGGGAAAACCATTGGGGAAAAATCCGTGAAAGAGGCTCAGGGAGGACAGGATAAGGCTACCATCGTTGAATCCGGAGGGGGAGCTGAACCGCCTAAGGCTTACACTTCTCGTGATGATGAAATGATAGATGCTTTGAAAGACAACAATGGTAATGAGGGTCATGAAGAAGATCCTGATGTTGCTATAACTGGGGATTCGAAAAATGTTGATGACATGACTTTGGCTGAAATGAAAGTCGAACAAGACAGACGCATGCAATTGAAAGTCGAGGAGATAGACGCTGAAAGCTTTAAGCCCCTTGCAGTGGTGGATGCTGGATCGAGGTTAGTTGTTAAGCTTTCAACTAGGTCAATTACAGAAGAGCTTGCTAAAAAATATTCTCTTGATCCCAGTGCTCTTACTCCTGGGAAGAAATCTACCGATTCTGGTACCTCAATTATAGAGAAGAAGAAACCAAAGCGTCTCATGTCTGATGCTGAAAAAGAAGCTAAAAAGGCTCTTAAAGCTGCCAAGAAGTCCAAGTCTACTCCAACGCCCAAGTTACAATGCGTTTTGTTTGATACTCCACTAGTCCGCTATTGTTGTTGCGAGTGCGGCCCTCGCATCTTTTGCTTAGCTTTCCTGTATAACCTCACATGTTTGTGAATAAAGTAGTTTGTTCCCTGCAATGTCTGATATTCGTAAATTTAACATTTAAGTGAAAATGCAAATGAACAATATGTTATATCACAGTTATATAATAAAGTCATTATTAAGGGGAACATGCGTACATATATATGCCCCCAATCAATTTGGATAACTGATTAAACTTATTCAAGATTGATTAAATTCAAAATTCAGTTGCCCCCGATTCTCTGACGGGGCCATATTCTTTTTGTCATTGATGCTTATTCTTTTTAGCATCTTTATACTCTCCTGTCTCATAACCAGGTTAGAGTATAACTGAGGCGGTCTCTTATCGGGGAGCACCTTCACGCCTCAAGGGACTTCGTCTTTCCGTCCTTTATACTCTCTCTCGATTCATGAGAGTTAGAGTGAAGAATGTCGTCTTCCCATTCTTTGTATCTTATCATGCAAGCGGTCATTTTGTTTGCTCCTGCACATAGGTTATCTCCAACTTTTAAAATTTAATTTAGTGTTTTGTATTTCATTGTCATGACAGAATAATGGCTGAAGATATAAATAATGCAGGAAAGTAAATGACACACGATATTTTTATAGTGGTTCAGCTAAGTTGTAGCCTACATCCACTTCATAATCCTTTGTTCATATAAACACATTTTTCAAGGCAAGTCGTGCCTTTTTACATTGCTCATAAAAACAAAAAGGAAGACATTTTATATTTAGCTCAGGTATCGTCGTAAGTGCTGAGCATTCCAAGCTCTGGGAATCTCTTCATCGTCCATGGTCGTTAGCTTGAATGCTCCTGTATCAAGCTTCCATTGGATGGCGTATGACCCTTCCCATTTTGGACCCTATTGGGTTGAAGGCGGGAAGACTTGTTTCAATACTAAGTCTCCTGGTTCAATGGTTTTAAAGCGAACTTTCCGGTCATAATAACGTGCTACTTGATGTCGATGTCTTGAGGCACGTAAGTCTGCTTCATCTCTTTTTTCTTCAACCATATCAAGAGACTCTAGAAGGAGTGTTATATTCGTCATCGGGTCATAGTATGCTACTCGATGAGAAGGGACTTCTAGTTCTATCGGGATTACTGCTTCTGACCCGAAGGAGAGTGAAAAAGGGGTATGCCCAGTGGCCATCTTAAAGGTCGTCCTATAGGCCCACAAAGCTAGTGGCAACTCATCTACCCACTTGGCTTTAGCCCTCTCCAACCGCTTATTGAGAATAGATTTAATGACTTTGTTTATTACTTCGACCTGGCCGTTTGACTGCGGGTGAGCTACAGCGGTGTACCATTTATCAATCTTGTACTTCTGACAGAAGTTTCTGAATTCGACGTTGTCGAACTGTGTCCCATTGTCAGTTATGATGGTCTTCGGTACCCCAAATCGACAGATAATGTTTCTGACCACAAAACTAATCACCTTTCTTGTCGTGATCGTTGTTAAAGGATCAGCTTCCACCCATTTCGTGAAATAGTCCACGGCGACATTCACGTACTTTTGTTCCCCTTTAGCAATAGGTAACACTCCAATAATATCAATTCCCCACATGGCAAATGGTCATGGGCTTACCATCGACTTGAGTTGAGTCTGAGGTGCTCTCGGAATTTTGGCGAATCTTTGACATCTGTCGCAGCGTTGTAAATAATCATCCGCGTCTTTATTCACGGTAAGCTAGAAATATCCATACCGCAATACTTTCTTTGCTAGGGTTTGACCCCCAGTGTGGTCCCCACACTCACCTTCATGTACTTCTTGCAGTACACGTTTGATGTCGTCATGTGCGATACACCGTAGTAGGGGCATTGAAAACCCTTGGCGATAAAGGACGTCGTCCTGTAAAACGTATCTTGCAGCCTTACGTTTTACAGCTCGTCTTTCGCTTTTCTTCAACGGGAGGGTTCCACTCTTGAGAAAATTCTTGATCGGTGTCATCCATGATTCTCTCTCTGGATCAACTTCTAAGGCTAGTTCCACCTCCATCAGGTCGAAACTTGGTGATTCCAAAACCTCTATCGGAAGCATTCCAGTTTCTTCGGGGTTATCAGAACTTATCAGTTTTGCCAACTGATTTGCTTTTTGATTTTCTGTTCTTGGAATATGAATTATGTTGTAATTCTCCAAACTACCCAGCAACTCCTTTACCTTTCTGTTGGGCTGTGAGTTTAGAAGTAGGCTGGTTTTGGTCCGGGGCTTGCCCCCTATCCCTTGGGGCAACCTTGTACTCGTCTAATTTCCCTTCCCGCAGCAATCTTTCAACTACATCTCTCAAATGACAGCATTCATTGGTGGAATGACCGTGGGTTCCATGTAACAAACAAAACTTTCCCATTGCGATCTCTTTTTTAGTGGAGTCTCTGGTTGGTGGTTTTTTGTATTGCAATATGCTGTATATAAATGTTCTCCAAAGTATCATTCAATGGAGAATAGTTTTCGAAAGTTTGGAATCGAGGTCTTTTGTTGGAATTGTTCCCCCGGTTCCTACTCCTCCTATTGTCGTTTCCGTTCTTGTTATTACCTCCGTTTTGGTTGCCAACATTCACTTCAACTTTCCCTGAACTGTCACCGGATTGTTTCACAGCAACATTACTTTGGACACCTTCCCTCGAGGCCCCTTCAGACTTTCTCTTCCTATTTGCATGAGCTTCTTCCCGCCTTAAGCGAATATTAGCTTTTTCGTAGAACAATTCCCTAGTAGAGGCGGCTTCCCGGATAGATAATCCCCAAATTCTGTGTTCGGGTCAACTCCTTCTATTAAAGCCAACAGAATAGTGGGTTCATGAGGGTCACTAACTTCAGTGACGGCCAAGTTGAAGCGGTCCAAATATGATTTCAGAGATTCGCCCGGAGCCTGTTTAATCCTTGACAACTCTATGATTCTTTTGGATTTTCGGGCATGAAGTCGAAACTGGTTCATAAAGCGTTCACTTAATTCTGTGAAATTTGACACTGACCGTGGAGGGAGTCGGGTGAACCACATTAATGCCATGTCTTCTAGATAAATTGGAAAGGCCTTGCATTTTATAGCATCTGGAGCTGCTGCGGCGTTCATGAACCATGCATACCTCATCAGATGATATCCTGGGTCCGTTCTCCCTGAATATCGATCCATTTATGGAAGTTGAATCGCCGAGGGAACTGGAAGTCCAATATATCATCTGTGAAGGGGGTACGACTTCGCTCAATGCCCCAGTCCTCATTAGTGTATCGTAGACTTTTGGACATAATTTGACGCATCATTGCCCACACATCGGCATTTGTTAATGTCTGCACAGGTTCTCTAGGTCTGATATTCGGATTACCCCTAGGTTCCTGATTAGGTGACAACCTCCTGTTTCTAGCGGCAGCTGCTCTACATTGCTCCCTGAGCTCCTTGTCGATCTCAGGAGGAAGGGGCTGGAGAAGTTGTTATTGCGTAGGATTAGTAATGTTAGGATCCCTAGGTAGAACATGGGATCCACGCATGGGCAACAGCATAGGCTCTTTCAAGCTCGAGTCATTAGGCCCTAACACACGAGCGGCGTCTTCGCGGGATCCTAAAGATCCAAAAGTTAACTGATCAAGATTCTGAGGTCACACAAGAGGCCTTCTTTCACGAGGACATCCCTCATCTGAAGAAGATAAATAATCTACAGCAAGGCGGCATGTTGGGGAAGGTATTTTTGCCACCGGAGCTCCTTGAGTTCCCTACTCATGGTGATCATGTTATCTTTCAAGCGAAGACTGTCACGCTTATGGGCTTCCAATGCCTCCTTAGTACTTTGGAGAATTTCAAGAAAACGTGAAAAATCTCTTTGTGTGACAGTTGCAGATGGGTCAGGGTGATCATTGGTTATAGCGGCTGGAATTGGAGCATTGGTAGGAGCTCGAGTAGAAGTTCCAGCTTCACTTTGATTCAGGTCGGATCGCAGCACAGTGATACGGCCAGACCGGTTCGGATGGGGAGAGTGGGTGAATTCAACATCGCTAGATCGGATCGGATTAGGGTCATCGGTTCGGATCGGTCCTTCCTGACTGGAGCATCCTGCTCCAAAGTCTTGACCACGCGACCTCGTCACAACCATTGTTTGCTGATCTTCGTTAACTTCATTCTCTCGATTACTTTGGATTTCCTTGCCTTTTCCTTTGGCCATAATTTCCAATTCTTCAGTGATTAACCAACAGGTACTTAAAGATGTCGAAAACAGAGGATTAACTTTTTTGAACTCGAAGGTCCAAATAGTAGAATGATAATCTCCAAAAGTGGAGAATTCAAAAACTCTCAATGAAAGCACCAAAATGTTAGATCCAAAATTGGCTCTAACACCCAAATGAGTAATGATTCTACTGAAATGAAATCAAAAAACGGAGAAAACACACAATTTATAGTGGTTCGGCGTTAAATAGCCTACGTCCACTTCCTACTCTTTGAATTGATTCCTTGAATGCAAGTACAACAATAATTCTCACTCAATTTTCACTTATACAATGTTTTGATTCACTCGATTTCCTTCACAATTTCATTCAAAGGGTGATTGTACTCTGAATAAGTTGATGAAATTTGGATAGCAGAGGAGTTTGAGTTCTGAAAATGCCAAAAGATCCTTCCAAATGTCCCTTGATGGTGTATTTATAGGTGGAAAATGCCCCTGGGATGGCTTCGGTTCGGATCCACGTGGCATCCATCTCATTATTATCGGGTTCAGATGGAATATGGTGGCCACAGCGCATCAGGTTAGTGGAGAATGTAGGGGGAACGTGGGTGTAACCGCTCCGGATCTTAAGGAAACACGGGCTAAAACTGTTGCTACTTCAATTGTTTGGGTTTGGATCGGAAGTACTACAAATTAGGGGAATGGATCGGGTTTACCCGAACAGATCCGATTTGGCCTGCGCTCCTTCCTTCCCTGCTCTACGCTGTTCTGTCTTGACCAAGGAAATCCGATCCAATCCGACTTGACTAAAAAACATTCTTCATTTTTTTGATCTTTTAATCTTTGTGTAGCCTAGTTCACAAAGTAGGCTAACAACCTATTTATAATTATTATAGTTAAATATATTGATAGAAAATACTTTATTGATTTCACTAGTTTTAAGTTCAAAATTTAAGTTGTTTTGATAATAGTATTTGGTAATAACCATTTGAAAAAAAAATCGTTAGTATTTAAAACAAGTAATGACATTTTATTATAACATATTGACTATATTAAGGTTTCATATAGCTGAATAATCCGAAGATTGGTTAGTGCCTTCTTATGGAAGCTTTAAGTCATAATTTACTTAATTAAATTTAAAAATTACTCATCTTAGCACCATTTCCTATAACCTCTTCCATTTAGACAACTCATCCCTCTCCCCAATATATATCACCTTCTTTCCTTCCTTCCTTACTCGACACCTCCTTACTTCATGCTTAATGAATGGAAGCAAGTCCATGTGATTTTCTTTTGAGGTGTCATCTTTCCTTTACACCTCATCTCTTCATGCTTAAGAAAAGGGACAAGCCCATGTGCACACCCACTCCCCTTTCTTTTGTATTTTCTTCCCCCTTTTAATCTTTCTTTTGAGTTGTTATCCTTAGAATGCACCACTCTTTTTTTTATAAAATGACTACCTCCTTCTCCTTCCTTTCTTTTCTTTTCTACGTCTTCCATCCTCCTTCCAAATTACCCTCTAATGGATTCCTTCTTCTTCCCTTCCCATGGCCGAATTCTCCTCTCCCTCCTTAATAAAGATTAAAACTTCCACCTTTCTTTCATTTCCCCACTATCCCAAACTCCCACACTCCTCCTATCACCACCACACCTCCCTTGGGCCGCACATACCTTGTGTTTCACCCCCATACCCCACATCTCCAAGCCGTGGACCCCATACCAAGGCCGATTCCCTCTTGAGCCAAAAACTCCTCCTTTACCCCCTACACCGCTTAAAATTTCCACTTTTCCTATTCCTAAGTGCATATATATATATATGCCTATATACTTTGAGTTGTGGTGATGTTGAAGTACTAAAGTAGGTATCTTGGTTGTTAAAGTGAAGTTGAATTCATACGGAGTACTACATTATCAAATGGTGGAGTGGATCACTGGTGAGAACTCTTCACTCACATTTGGTTAACTAATTTAGTTCAAATGGTTAATGATGTTGTTACTAAGAAAAAATACACCTTTATGTGTTAATATAGTGTATGTTTGCTTCCATGTATGCTTGGGTTGATTTGATGATGAATGGTCTGATTTTGAGTTATTTTGGTTTTAACTAAGTATGAAAAACATGAACACTTAGTGTAAAAGGTTAAAAATGCCACGTCTGTGTGTTTAAAGTATGGACACTTAGCTAAAAGTGTTGAAAATGTCACCTTTATGCGAAATGGTGCGAACCCTTGTGTACACCCTATGTTGTTATTGGATGTTGTATGATGTTATTGGATGCTATGATGAATAGTAATTGGGTTATTGGATATGTTATTAGGTCGATGACTTTAAGTGTTAAGTGATTTAATACTTGTGTTAAATGATACCTATTTGGAAATTAAAGTGTTAATTATATTAATGCTTAAGTGAATGACACATATGTATGGATACATATATACTAATGAAGTCTCTTTCAAAAAAAAACCGGAACTTTCTAGGATGACAAAGAGGATAGTGTCTAGGCTTGGGTGTGGAAAATATAGTTTTCTGCTCTCCCTGGCTATTCCTAACTGATCCAGCGGACGGGATAGTTAATTTAAAAATTAAATTTGAATTAAAAATTAAATTTTAAATTAAAAAAGATTTGAATTTGGAATTCAATAATAAATTTATTTTAATTTGAAAATTATTTGAGTTTTAAATTTAATTTGGAAAAAGATTTGAAATTGTATTTATTTGAAAACAATTTGGAATTTAATTGAATATTTTATTAATAAAATACTAAGTGAGAAATGAAAATTTGAATTTTGAATCCCAAATGATTTGGGAAAGATAGTCAAGTATTTACAAATAGTTTTCATAAAAATAAGAATTTGATTTGAACTAGTTTTAAATTAATAAAGGCATGTTTTCAAATGTGAATTGAAAATGAATGGTAACTTTAAGAAGTGAAGCTTGGTTTGGATATCCAGAAAATGTTTTAGCAATATTTTATTATCTAAATTATCTTATTTATTTTTATATTGGACTTCAGGAAAATTTGGACTTCAAATAAATAGTTTTGGAAAATAATATTATTTTAATTATATAAAAAATATTATAATGATTAAATAATGTAATATTTGATTTTTAAATGAAATCACTAAAATATAGTTTCCAAATTTAATTATATTTTTTAATTAATAAGCTATTTTAGAAGTAATTCAATTCGAATTTAAATATAAATCGAAATTTAGTCTGAACAGGACTAGTCGCACAGCGGTAGTTCGTGAACTTCGACCATTGACTTTATACTGAAGTACCGGGAGAATCGACCATCGGATTTTCTCGAAATGAGAAACACTGGGCTCGAAACGAAAAGAGTTTTCGAATGAAAAAAGTTTTAATATCTAACGGCTAGGTTTTAAAATAAGTTCAAATCTATTTTTGAAAAGGATGCTATAGAAGTTGTTCGGTGACCGTAATTTTAAATCGATCGAAATGGCCTTATAAAAATTATTGAAAATATAGGTTTTTTTGATAAATTATAATTGGTGTTTAAAGTGATTTGATCAAGGATTATGAAGTTTTTGGACTATGATAGAATTTTGGAGTTTTTTGGCCTAATTTACTTAATATCGTAAATTAATGTTTTGAAATTTACTTTAAATAAAATGAAAAGATTTCAAACTTAAGGTCATCAGATTTGAGTGGAAATAATCTTCGAATATTTCAATAATGGATTCCATAGTTATACGGATACTATTTGGGGAATTTGAAAGATATTGATATCGTTATTCCATATACTGTATTTGTTGATTTCAGAATTTGATGTTGAGTACAAGACGATATGGTTTTTATTTAAAGCTTATATTTGATATCAACTGGATTTTGAGTTTGTTGTGAATAACATCTTAAATAAATTTATTCTTTAACCCAATTATGATTAAGAGATGATTTGGACTAATGAGGTTTTCCAAAGTTAAGTTTTACAATTAATGAATTAAATTGGAATTGAATGGAAATCGATTTAGCGATAATCGAGATGGGGTCTCTGTGGATGAAGGCCTTTACTATTTAAGGAATTTAAAAGGATTTTTCGTTATTCCGCTAATGGTATTAGTCTGAGACGTGAATTTATACTGATAGTGAGCTAATATGATTTCCATGAAGATTCCATTACAAATGGAATTATGATTTTGGGTTTGTTGTAACCAATGTCTTTATTAACATTATTTTTTGACCCATTTAAAGAATAGAATGATTTTGAAGATTTAAAACTAAGTTAGAGTTTTAAATAAATCTTCGAGTAAATATCTGAATGAATGAAATGAAAAAAAGATTAATGAAGGTAACTAGAACTTACCAAAATAAAGGTAGATATGGATTAGAGGTAAGGAGCTAGTCACATTCTATCATAGGTAGAAATTTCCCTAGACCGATAGAATGGGACTAGTGTCTTCCGCTGTGTTCCATTAAGTGGATGGGAATGAGATTTTGATTTAAGTAATAACCTTTGTGTTAAAGTTTAATTGAAATCAAGGAATGATCCACAAATAGAATGAAATTTATGTTTTCCTTGTATATTCTCCAC
Organism: Allium sativum; assembly: GCA_030737875.1. Taxonomy (NCBI): domain Eukaryota; kingdom Viridiplantae; phylum Streptophyta; class Magnoliopsida; order Asparagales; family Amaryllidaceae; genus Allium; species Allium sativum. Next base: position 1,045,228,212 of record CM060922.1, read on the forward strand.
ACGTTTTAAAAATGCGCCAGTTATTCAGAAAGACCAGGTTCCAGCCCATTATGAATAACTGTATGACGTGATAAGAGTAACAGAGAATGGCGATGACTATAATTGAAGACCAAAGATTTTCACATTCGACGAATTACTCATTGATGTCTCATAGGGCTGATCCCCCAGTATGAGGTTATATTATGACAAGTAATTGGGTCATACTTGAAGTGATTCAGATTTCAAGGGCTTTCGCACCTAGGTGGGGTCGTAGAATGAAGTGTCTGGTTTCGTTCAGTTCCAGAATGAACTTGTAAATGGATGTATATCTGACGTTGTAAGTTACAACATAACAAATTGGTTTCTATTGATGGTTTATCTGTTGGTGGCTGGGAATTTTTTCTTTTGATTAGCACACTCCTTTGAGACTTATGTACTAAGAGGATTATATATTAGCAGACACCAATTATATGTTGTAAATTGACAATTTGGCATTCTAAGTGATAGCTATTGATGATCAAAGCATGGCTTGGTTAATCGTAGCTTTGTGTAACGAGACTTCGACAAGCCTCACATCTTGGAAATGTCCGAAATAGGAAAATATGCGGCAAGGTTATGGGGTTTGTGCCCCTTAGGAGATGAACATTTCCTTCTAGATTTTTGAACCAACACTATCGTATGGAGCCCAAGTGTTTGCTATGTGGCTTTGATGAGGTAATGCTATGGTGTGGAGCCCTGGTGTTTGCTATGCGTCTTTGATGAGGTAATGCTATGGTATGGAGCCCAGCCATTTTACCATTGTGGTTTTTTTGGAAATTCGGGTGCCCGTAGAAAAGGTCGGTAACGACCGGGAAATGGCATACTCGTGCAACATGGCTTTGAACAACACCGATGGCCTTGTGTTGGCAGAGAAGGGTTTACTTCTCGGGACATCCCCCTAGCGGCGTGCCCATTCGGTAAGGAAGTTGCTTAGCCTTGGTCATTTGTTGGAAAAAAAAACCACTTTGAGAATGATTTAAGTCATTTTAATTACCAAGTTGAACGGACCGAATAGTGGGATGTTATAGGTGTCAAACCCCGTAGGTGTATTAACTTATTAATCTATATTATGACAAGTTTGGATCTAATGGTAATAGTTGTCTTGTTTGATTGTGATGCTTATGTACTCGAGTTGTCCTTATTTAGGCTGATACTAGACATGGACTAGTTAGCTATATATGAGCATATTCTGGACTATGATAGGAGGATGGTCGGCATGGGTCCTTATAGTGAGCATACACAGAGATTTCCTGTGGTCTATGAGGATTAGTCATGTTGATCTTGCTATATTCCCTTGAACTATCAAAGGACAATCAGAGTTCGGTAGTTATAGATTTTCATAACGTATCCGGGGAGGTTACTGGTCTCCTACCTCAAAGAGATATCAAGTTCACAATCTATCTAGTTGATAATTCTTGTATGCTTGCTTTGTTAGTGAGACACATGGCTCCTAAAAAACGATGCAAGTTGAACAAGCAAGTTAACGAGTTGCTGAAAATGGGATTCATAAAAAGGAGCATTTTAAAGTTGGGAGTTCCATCCGTTTTTTGCCTCTAAGGCAAATGGCTCTCTCAGGATTTGCATTGACTATCGAGAATTGAAGAAGTTGACAAAGAAGAATCACTGTTCTTCAACCCATCTGGATGAACTCTTTAATCAATTATTCGAAGTCAAAGAATGTTTGGAGCTTGATCTAGCTATAGGTTTTCATTAGTTGATGGTGACTAGTGACAACATTAAGAAGACTACGTTTAGGACTTCAGGTAGACTCTATGATCAGTTATTCTTGCCATTTGGGTTAACTAATGCGTGATATATTTTTAAGATTCTTAAATAGAATAGTTCAAGGGGTTCCTGAACAAGTTTGTTATAGTATTTGTTTATGGTATCTTGAATTATTTGGGGAATGGAGAGCTATATGCATTGCATATTGAGGAGGCACTTAGGACCCACTGAGAACATAAGCTTAAGGCTAAATCCTCTGTGTCATTTTGGAAGAGACGAGGTTCTCTTTTTGGCATATTGTTTTGGAGGTCGGATTTGCTGCGTATTCAAGAAAAGTGGTAGTAGTTCAGGATTGGCGAGTTCCTAAAAATGCCACCGAGGAGATGATTTTCCTTGGTTTTGCAGGCTATTATAGGAAGTTCATGAAATATTTTGCCAAAATACCGGCTATCATAACCCACCTAACTAGGAATAATTTAGCTTTTGACGGGATGCTAAGTATGAAATGCCTTCTATAAGTAAAAAGAGCCTTTAACTAGTGTATCTATGTTAGTGTTACTTGATGGAACCGGGGCTTTTATAGTCTATGCTGATATTTTATGGTATAGGATCAGAGGTTGTGCTAATGAAAGAGGTTAGAGTGATATGTTATGTTAGTAGACAGTTGAAGATTCATGAAAGGAACTATTGATGCATGATCTCAAGTTAGAAGCTTTTATTTTTGCTCTTAATTCTTGGAGGCACTGTCTTCTGGGTGAGGGATTTGACCTTTTCACTGACCATTGGTCTTTGAAATATTTATTATCCTAAAAGGATTTGAACTTGAGACATCAAATATGGATGGAATTTCCAGCCTATTCAATATTGAGATCTCTTATACTCCTAGCAAGGTTAATGTGGTGGAAGGCGCATTAAGTAGACACAAGGTGACATTGAGTTCTTCTAATTTTGGAATGTGGGCATTTAAAGTATATTGTTGCTTTTGATTTTAGACCTTTACTAGATATCACCCCAAGATGTTAGAGGTTCCTGATGTTCAGTTGACCGTGCCAGAGCACATAAGATCTAGGTAGAGAGAGGATGATAAGTAGGTAAACATTTTGGATAGGCTCAATAGTGGAGAGTCATCAAGACATCTTAGGCACTATGCGCTGGGCTTGAGAAGATGGTTGAGGATATGTGGTAGGCTTTGTGTTATCCATAGCAAAGATTTGTTGAATATCGTGTTGGAAAAATCTCATCATTATAGGATGACAATTCATCCTGATGGAGATAAGACATATTAAGATATGAAGAGGATATTCTTTTGGCCTGGAATGCAAAACCATGTAGCAAAGTATGTAGCCATATGTATGACTAGTTGAATGGTAAAAGCAGAATAATCGAACCTCGGAGGAATACTTCAGTCGCTGGATATTTCACATGGAATTGGGAGAACACCTCCAGAGATGTTGCTGATGGATTATCCATATCTAGGAGACGGAATAAGACCATCTAGACATAGTTGATATATTAATTAAATGCGCCTATTTCATACCCATTAGGAGTATGATGACAGTAGCTCGCTGCCAACGTTTTATGTGAGGGAGGTCATTAGACTCAATAGAAGTTCCAATCATAATAATCAACAGTCGAGACCCATGTTTTACTAGAGTTTTTGAAGGAAAATACAGGATGCTTTGAGAACTAAGCTAAATTTCAGTACAGTATACAATTGCAGATGGATGGACAAATGAAAAGGGTGAATATGATTCTGGAGGACTTACTCAGGATGTCCTTCATAGATTTTAGAGGTCCTTGGGAGGATCACTTACCATTGGTTGAGTTAACTTGTAATAATATTTAATAAGAAAGTATGGAATGACACCCTTCGAAGCCCAATATGTAGACCCTATAGATTGTTATAATTTCAGTGTAACACAACTAAAAGGATTATTCTTGGACCCAAAATGATGAGGGTTACATCTGACGAAGTTAATACGATTCACATTATTGTAGACATAAGAAGAAATTGTACTATGATAGGAGTTGTTCTAATTGGAATTTAAAGCGGGAGGCATGATACTCATCAAGGTATCAGCTTTAAGGAAATTATAACTTTGGTTTAGCAGGGAAGCTAGCACCAAGATTTTTGTGATCCTTACCTATTTTGGAAAGGACGGGAAAGTTAGGGTATGGAATTGAGCTTCCAAAAAAAGCTGGCCAAAGTGCAGGATATTTCCCATATTCCATACATGAGTAAGTGTTTGCATGATTCAACAACAATAGTGGAACCTAGTCAACTAAAAGATGTAAAAGTTAAGCGTGGATCACTTGTTTTCCATAAATATGCAAATATACAGGAATAAGGATTTAAATGATTTCGCTATAAATGGATTTCTCTTGTTAAAATCCAGCGAAAAAATGACCCGACAAATGGTACATGGGAATCTGAGGATAAGATGCAAGCTTCTTACCTATGTTTTTTGATGGTACGTCTCGAATATCTAATCGTGATTTTTATCCCTTGTTAGGATCCTTGTATAGATCTTGCAAGGATGGTAAACCTCAAAAGATAAGATATATGAATGCTAGGAGTCGATGTAAACATGTTATCATGACGTGTTGTGGTTGATGGATTCCAACGGTTCCAAGTGAAATTTAATGGATGCGAATAATTACATTTCACATACTCGAGTAAGTACTGGAAAAGATGATCAACAAAGTAATTACTTGCACGTTCACATTATATGCATATGAGTTTCTCAACTTACAATATATGGCTGCTATATATAAGGATGTTACATATGGATGAATGTTGCAACATACATATAGAACTATCTATTATCATTAGGGTTCTCATAGTTTGGATGCATGAACTGGGCATATTTGCATAAATAGATAGTTAACTTAATCAGTGGATAGACTAATATTTTGCATTAGATAAGTTTATGTACCCTTCATGATTGTGTAAAAGCATAATTGCATTAGAAATTTTAAGGACAATCATTCCTATGTACGATGTATGAGTAGGTGGATGTAGAATTGGGATGCTTATTCATAATTACATTTTCTGTCCTCGAAGATTTGGAGGACGGATTCCTTTGTGGAAAGGTGCAACACCCCGCATTTTTAAATAATAAAGATTAACAAAATTGTCAAAATAATTATGGAAGAGTGTGCCTTTTAAATTTGAAAACAAATGCATGCTATTAATTGGGCAATAAATAAAAAGTTGTCACTTGTAAACTAAATATGCAATAGTATGTGTATATGATTAATTAAAAATAAACGGAGGAACGAATGGGTAAAATGGCTTCAAGGCTTCCTCTTTTCACTATGTTTCTTCACTCTTTGTTTCAATCCTTCTTTAATATTATTTACAATTCACCAAATCAATTCGTTTTCTTTCGCTTCCCTTTTCTGCCTTCGTTTTGGTTGCTTAGGAGCTTAACCGAAACTCATTTTTCAAGTTTTATTTTAAACCCTAGACTCATATCTCCCAAATTTTGATTCTCTCTACGGCTGCTAACTCCTGAAGCTCACTATTATCTTCCGTTTCGTACCATTGCGTGGTGGCCAGCCTGACTAATTCGAATTTTCTGATGTTGGTTTCATAGCATAAATTCACCTTTTAAGGCTGTAGGAACTCCAGTAGTGTGCAGCGCCAGGAATCCCAACGAGTTTGGTCAACACATTGCAAGGCGAACTTATGTTCGGCATATGTTTGGCCCTTGTTAGGTGGAAGAGGAACGGTCATAAATCTATTGATTCTACTCTGATTCTTACACCAACAGGATTTGTTATGGTCTCGATTGGTATCGACTTATGCGGTATTGGGATGAATGGATCCAGCATGGAGGATCTTCGATGCAGCAACTTCTCGATCATTGTTTTATGCGTTCGTGAGCCACTTTCCTTTTTCTTGGCACGTTATACTAATCTTGTAACCAATTTTTGTGCTACGTCCCTGATCGGTGAGTTGATGTTGGTTAGCATAGTTGCTAGTAATTTGAGAAGTTGTGTTGGCACTAATCGATGGTCTTAATATTCAATGTTCTTTTGGGTTGCGTTTTGTTGGTTCCATATTGAAGGTGGTTCGTGTAGTTGGCATTGTGTGAGTTTGGATTTTTTTTCGGTAGTTAGGAGTCTCATGGCAATGGTATAATAGGAGATCTGATATGTTATTTGTTAGGTTATGTTTGCTTAAGTTTGTTATGGTGTTCTGGAAACTATTGCTTCTTCGATCCCATTTTTAGCAATACATGCTTCTCGAAATTTTGCTGAATTAGGTCATGAAAATCCTCTCCTTCCATAGCTTACTTATCTGACCTTGCCTAGCTTGTGATAGCCGTTTAGCTACTTCCCTCCCTATTATATTGAAAGTGATTTGTTTGGATATCTTTGTCCTTGCCTATGCTGATGGTTAGTGTCTCTCTACTGCTCCTACTTTGTACTTGCTGCGGTTGGTATGAAATAAGGGTGGTGCACGCGAGCTGCACAGCTCTGTGGTCTTTTCAATGGAGCTGCCTTGTGCAGCCTATCACTGTCACCTTTCAAAATCTTTATGGTTTGATTTACACTTTACGTTGTACCTGCTCGCAATATATACTCTAGGGATGCTGTGTTTTTTTAAAGTGAATGATATTGTTAAGTTTGCATTATATCTATTCAGTGTGGTTTAATTTCGATATGTAATTGCACTTCTTTATGAAGTATGCTTGGTAATATGTAATTTTCTCCCTACACAGAGTCTTGGGTCATTTTGTATTCTAGATATATTGTATAGCTCCAGTGTTGTAACCTAGATAGGATAATGGTGGATGGTCCACCTTAAAAACCGAATGGTAGACGGTCCATCTAAAAAACCGAACATAGTAAATTGGTTAATTGGCTAATCTCCTAGGACAACTGTAATTATTGTTTGTTATAATAATAAGTGTTTGCGGTTACTATGAAAACTGGTCGGCTTTGCCAAAAAAAGAATGGAATAAATGGTATACACATTAATTGAATAAATAATGTGTGTTTGGATTCAAAATAACAATAGGTTATTAATGTATTAATAGACTCAACCATTTATTAAATATAAACTTCTTGTAATAACCATGTTTGAAATGGAATTTGATGTGTGTTAGAAACGGAAAGTAGTTAATGTCATTTCAACATTTCTTTGATAAACAATGTAAGACATAAATGGCATCTATATGTCGTTTGTTAAGTAGTGTTTTAATTCAAAACAAATGAAGCAAGTGCATATAAATATACATTTATATATTTATTTCAAGAATATATGTGCACATATATTAAGTTCAGTAAAGAACACATTTGAAAGTGAGATTTAATACGTGTTTAGAATAGAAGAAAAATTAGTAAAAATTTGGAATGTAGATAAATGTTGTGTATAACTGTCATAAAAGAATCAACAAGCATGAAGTAGGGGAAGTTAATGCACGCGTTAATGGGCTAATACTAAAACGTTAAGAGAATAATAATGTTTGCAAGATTAGGGGAACTAAACATGCAGGAAATTGAAAGCAAAGGAAAAAATGAAAGCGCACATTTATTTATGCGTTTTAACGCGTGTTAAAAACTAGAAATGATAATAAAATAGTTAAGAAATATAATTTGGACGGACGTGGTTCTTTTGAGCAGCTATGAATAAACCAGCAGGGCCTAGCCTCCAACTCATATTTTCTGATAGGTCGTCAGGGCTCTACCGTTTTCTTTTCTCCTCTATACTCTTCAGAAAATATATACATTATTTTTAGGATTTTTGATTCTCGATTTGGAGATGAAAGGTTGTAGATTAGGCTATAGGTGCTCAGTTTCCTGTCAATGTGAGATTTGAGTTAGAGAAACCACGAATGTCATATCTGAATCAGATTTAGAATTGCAGAGCTATCAAGTGGGTGGATTTAAATTATATTTTTTGGCAAAACCAACTAATTTTTAAAGTGACTGCAAACACTTATTATTATGACAAATAATACTTACAATAATGCAGGAGGTTGGTAGATGACCAACCTACTAAAATCAGTTTTCAAGGTGAACTGTCCACCATATCGGTTTTTAAGGTGGACCATCAACCACTATATCTAGGTTACAACCTTGGAGCTAGACACATTTTTCTAGACTAAAATAAGTTCACAAACTCCATGTATGGAGAATATTACATAGTTCATGGCATGCTTCAAAAGAGGCGAATTTACATAACAAAATACAAAGCCGTCGACACTTACAAACAACATTATATTTTCAGTATAACGGTATAGGATATCATTTGATTCCTGTAAAATTAATAAAATATTCTATCATCCCTCTTTTCCCTATTCTACGTTGGATTTTGCAGCTTTAAATTGAATAGTGTTTTTGCGCAATATTTAGAGTTGTTTGGAGGAGATAAGAAGAGAAGAAGAGTTAATGATTCAATAAAGCAGTTGCATTTCCATTCCAAATATGATCCAACAAAGCCTTGATATGGCCAGCAACTTCATCACCTTTTTAGTTAAAGGTAGTATGGTATTTATAGGAGTTTGGAGATGAGTTAGGCCAAGATGTTACATCAGTGGGTCTATCTAAGAATTAGAATGTCATGCCAGGAAATTCACGCCAGTCTGAGTAAGTTTCATGGATATGCACCTATCCATAGCCTATGGATCGATATTTATGCACAGACTTTGGTATTTTATGCCTTGGTCGATTCTTTTGGCCGTCATATGTCCGTGTGATTACCTATGCCAAGTTTCGTAGGATTTGGACTTCATTTGATGGATCAATACCTATCCATAGCCTGTAGATCGATAATTATCCATAGACTTAGGGTATTTTCTGCCTTGGTCGATTCATTTGGCTTTTATGTCTCCTTTGTATAACCGCTATCGATTTTGATAGGATTTGGACTTTTCTTGTACATGCTTGGGACAGAACCATGTTGAATTGTCTTCAAATGGTACAGTCCAATGAATATCTTGAGCTAGAAACATCCGATTGCAACCAAATTTGAAGGAGATGTTAAAGGAGGGATGGGGGTCATAATGGAATGATCCTTGATGGATTTCACCAAATACATATGGATGGGTACATATCCATAGGGGATGAATAGGGGCCTATCCATCTACTTAGCCAATTTTCAGTTTATTCAAATTTGATGCCAAAGATCCATCCGTAAATTCTTCAGTTCGTAACTAAATGACATGAAACGTCACACATGCAATGTTGATAGGTGGGAGGATCTCCCATATAAATTTTAGTCCATTTGGATCATTCCTCATGGGTTTGGCATTGGAAATGTGGTCTTGTTAACGTTTTCATCCCTACACTAAGCCGATGAAACCGATTACTAAATCTAAATAAGAAAATGTTGAAGCACCTACCAACTTGTCAGATAGATTGTCTATCCAAGGAAGTGTGTAATGGATCTTCTTAGTGAGCTTATTTAACTCCTGATTATCTAGACAAAGCCAGAGGGAACCATCCACTTTTATATCAAAGACAATTGGTGCCCTCCACTCAGAGATATTATGTCTAATGAAGCCCTTCTCCAAAAGCTCACTTATCTTCTTACTCTACTCCTTTCTCTCACTTGGAGTCGTATTCCTCATGGGCAATGCCATAGGTTTGACATTGTCACTCAAATAAATATGAAAATCAAATCACTTACTTAGGAGATAACCCTTTCATATCCTTAGACACGTTTGGGAACCCTATAACAATGGGGATTAAATCAATATCACCTAGAGATACATCAAGGAAATATATGAAACTCAACATGACTGACCCCTTCAGGCCATAAGAAATCTCAAGGGTTCCTTTATGGCATGTCCGTAGACTGATAATCCTCCTCTCGTAGTCTAAGATAGCCCCGTAAGTGGCTAACCAATCACCCCTAAGATCATCCCATATCTTGAAAGTCCCAGTATGTAAGAGTCATAATCAAACTCTAACCCTAGTATCATAATTTTCAAAACCCTATAAATCATTGATAAATTTATCGATCCTCCTGTGAAGTTTGATGTGACGACCACCCTATGCCTCCTGCACAAACCAAGGAGTAGATGCGTTGTATGACATACCAGGCCAATACGGGACAATCATCAAGGTAAAATAACACACGTGAAACCTGTCGTATAACTCACAGTGCATGGAGAAAATATAATAGAACATAGACAACATGATATAAAAGTGAAGCACAATTGAACAGAATCTTAAACTTTTCATATCACCATGAAAATGTCCATACATCAAACTGGGTTACATCAGAGTCTGTACAATAAGCGTCACTATAGGTTCACTCAGAGAAGCATACATCAATATCAACGGAAAACAACATATATGTATAGTAGAAACTAATACGTAAGCCTCTAGCTCGTCGTCGCTTAACAGGATCATCCGCATCAAGATCTACTACATGCTACCTAGTCTTCCCACCCACAACATAAATGAACAACCCAAGATAATAAGAGGAAAACATAAAATCCTAAATCAGACAACAGTCTTAATGAGCGATAAAACATATATCAACATTATCATAAATAAAGTATATGAGAAATAGGAAGATCAATCATCTAATCTACCAACATATCAACAGATAAGAAACCCAAACCCGTCTCCTCCGCAATCGACAGTGATAGCCTTTCCCAGATAATTAGAGAAGAAACAAACAGTACATCCATAGCGACTAATTATCAAGCGTATACCATCCAAATCGAGCTCAACAACTCCCAAGCACAAACCCTGATGGCCGAAACCAACGTCAGATAAGCACATATGAGATGTCTCCCTCAATGTCAGACAATCCACACAAGATGATACAAGAAACAATATCATCCACGATTCTAGTTATCACCACCTCCTGTGCCTTGAAACCATTGTTAATCGTATTACTGGCCCATATTTTGCCATCCGTCAAGGGTTAATGGTAACCCCGGTTCTAGCAAAACTCCATACGCCATCATGACTCATATCCAGACCCATCGTGACTTCCCAGGGTATTCGACTAATCATCTAGTCTTGGGTGCCCCCGTTTACCCCTGCTTTAAGTCCGCTAGAACCTGCGGCTAACGAAGATCCCTTGGCCTTCAATAACTCTAGCCATCATCATTGGTGACTATACATAATCACAAGCACCTTCCCGAGCAACCATTATCCACGAGCTCAAACATCCTTGAGTCGTCTTTGTAACTTCGTTGCATTTCATTGATCAACGAACAATTCACTTTACTTCGAACATTCCATCTAAATTTACATCGAAGCTACACCCATCGTCAAACTAAGATAAACATCATATGGTTATTATTATATGGATCATCCATCGATCCATTACTGGATCACTCCTGATCCATGCCTGGATCGCACCACCCTGGATCACCTTTGTTTCTTCACATGACTTGCAACCCACCTCTTTTGTGTCCCCAACCGATCCATGTGATCCATACCAAGCCAATCCATGTTGTCCATCTACAACCAATCCAAGACTGTCTTGACCTCAAGCTTTGATCACAAACGATGCACCCTCGGGCTGTTCCATCATTCGTACGACCCGATCCATGTGGCTTCCCTTGTCTCCAACTCAGGCCGATCCGTCTTTCCTGCGATCCATGCCTTCGACCCATCAACATGCATGGTCCACCATTTGACCTACTTTATCAGAGCTAACCGACCAGGTCCATAGATGGATCATCACTGATCCATCTATTCAGACCTATCCTCCCTCGAACCGAACGATCCATCACCCTAACTTCACACACGAGCTGACTTCGGTCGATCCTCCCATTTCTTGCATCACACTCCAGGCGATCCACTTGCTTGTGACCCCCGATCCATCAATATGTGTGATCCATACTCAGATCCACTTTTTGTCGAACCGATCCACACATTCTACGCTTTAACGACGAACATCAATGAATCCATCTCATCCAAATCGAAAATTTTCATCGAACCAATCAGTAGCATAACAAATCCACCATTAGCACATAAAATAACCACCATACAATCATATGAAATTCACCAAATCATGATAAAACGATAAGTGAATCAAAAATTGGATCTAAACTTGCATAAACATAAGAATTAACTGTTATATGTTGCTAATTAGATCCTATGGTGTGATCTGAATTCAAAATATACTTACCTCGGTTAGATATATATAGGTGAAAACAACTTGAAATTATGAAATTAAGATAATACAAACCCATATACTCGATTGAATCTGTGTGAGAGATGCTTATCACTCACCAAATCCACAAAATAGCTTGAAATCAATGAATCACTAATCCGGGCAGTGTAGAATGGGCCCTAAATCAATCAACTTGATGCGATCTAACCTTCTTCGATGTTGATCTTCAATCTTCTTATGTAAATCTATGAATTGAAATGAAGTGGAGGTGTATTGGATTGAGCCGAAGAATCACAGTCACCCAACCAAATGAGAGAATAAAGAAACTAAACAATTCTCTCTACCCCTACCCTTCTATTTATAGCAACAGACCATAGCCTTAATGGGCCTCACTAATCATCCCACTAATGACTAATTAGTCTGTCTGGAAAACTAGTAACACTAAAACAATGATTCCTCCCGGAGCGCTCAACAAAAACTTTAATGTGATCACTCTACAAAGTTGGAAACATCATTTCCAATTCAATGAAATCGATCCTAGCACCTGATTCGATCCCAGTCAAAAATTATGCTCTAAACAAAAATAACAAGGGCAAAATGGTCACAAACAAAATTGATAAAAATCATGGACATGTCTAACATCCCCATGAATAACATATCAAATATGAGAATGATTCTACCCTTGTAGAATTAAATAAAAATATTTTACGATCCTCCGATATGTAAAATGTGGGTCGTTGCGTTCTTCCCTTTGTAGGAATTTCTCCCCCGAAATCCCAAGTAACCAAAAACCCATTATGCATGCCTATTATCAACAAGCAACCAATCTACCGTCCAATCTAGCATCGAACAAGCCATGCATACATAGCCTCAACCTAGCATGCAGAATTCTAATAATAACACAAGCAATAATGATGTAAGAGTGACACGACACCAATGGGTCATACCAATGAAGAGTTTTGAATGGATCGTCTACATTTTCTCTTTCGTTTCCCAAGTACAATCGTCAGCATCCTCACTCCATTGCACCATGACTAGCTTAACCACCTTCCTCCTAAGTTATTTCGTGTCATTCCCCATGACACGAAGTGACTTATGAGGTCTCGAAACAACGGGCTCGACTTTTAGGTCTTCATAACGATTCGGAGATACCACCACATTCGAATCGTGCACACACTTCCGTAGAAAAGACATATGAAAAACATTGTGCACACTCGACGTCTTCTCAAGTAAATCCATTTTGTACGTGAGATTTCTAATTCGCTTGACTATCGTGAACAGTCACTACAAGAAAAATCGCATATAGCAGCGGAAAAATTCGCTTCTAATCCGTCTCTATATTGGCCTTTGCGACGGATCTCCTGCATAAAACTATGGCCGGTAAAAACCATGATCGTAATTGTGCCAGATTTTGCGATGGAATTTAGCATGAGATTTTCGACAGTTTTCCATCATTTTACTAATTATATAATAAAAATAATATTTTATTTATTAATTTAAATTTAATTTATACACCGACCGTTTACCGACGGATAATTAATTTACAATAATTTATCATTTATAAAAAACATCGGTACAGGCTTTCTAATTAGCAAGGGATTAGCGACAAAATATTTTTTAGATCAAACATTTTCGAAAGGTAATCCGTCGCTATTCCCTTTTTGTCACACCAATAAACATTCTTCCATGTTTCCTGCTTTCAGCTTTACCAACTACTATCGTTCTACCGACAATAGTAAAATAAATAGCATAAACAAGAAAATAAAAATAAAGAATGCAGTTATGAGTACAATACATAAATTTATTATTATTTAACACAAAATAGTACAATACAATATAATACACACGTTTTTGGAATTTGGTGACGTTGTACACAACCTAACACACTTCTCTTTACAGTCTAGATCGCTAGGATAAGAATATAACTTATCTCTTAGCTCAAAATTCAATATGTGAATTACTCATTCTCCACCTAGCATTGCTGCAAACCACTCTTTCCAGTCTGAGATCTTCTCTTTCCCATTTGCCACCTGTAATGTTAAGAAATTGTCAATAGAAAAAGAAGCTACAAAATTTAGTTAAATTTATTACTAACTCTATAAATAGATAATCGTACAAACTAACGGCTGATTTACACACTGTGTACATATGTGTGTATTACCAGAGTACTAAACTTATAGATATACAACTGAAACTTGATATTGTTGCATGTTCTATGTCTTGATGTAACATAATTGTCCAAAATAATAAGAAGAGAAAATAATAAACACATTAAACTGTTAGTTTTTCTTTTGTTGAATCTGTAATTTATATGTAGTTGTACTTAACCTGTACTCTGTTGGACCCCATGAAACTGATCGACCTTTTCCCAAAGTTGTATTTATATTTGTGACATATAAATTTTTCACCTTTTAGATTGTTGAAATAGTAGATTGTGCATCTATTCTTCATATAACCAGATAATATGTTATCTTAAGTCAGACATGTTTCAACCCATTGTATAATAACACATCCTTACAAGTGGAAAAACAGTTCGAAGATCAAACATTGTATCACTACAAGAAAACATTGATTTTGCGAGAAAGATGACAATGAACTGTGTAGCGAAATAGCAAAAATTCTAGTTCAACTAGAAAAGATGACAGTAAAATTGTGAGAAGCAAAAGTTATGGCAACTTGATAACTGATAAAAAATAGGAAAAAAGAAAACAAATGCAATGTGTTCAGCATGCATATGAATATGACCTCTGACTATCTACAACAATCAAGTTAACTAAGATAAATAAATATAAGTCCAACCTCTTTTGCTCGGATAAGCATGTCACTTGCTGGCATTTGCCCAGATGATGGAACACGAGGCTGCTGAATCGTGGCTACAAAGATCAGATTTGGAATTTTAGATAATTTAATCACGAAAGAAAGTGAAAATATTCAGAACTACGATATGACTCAATCTGCAGCATACCCTAAGAATTAGGCATCATAAACTGACTTCCTTTCTTTCCAGCTGCCAAAAGTAAACAAGCTTGGCCGATTGCAGCTCCAACTACTACCGAAAGATGGTACGAATTTGAATAATTTTAGAATAGAAATTGAATTTACGTCATTCTTCAATTGCATAATGGCATCGTATATAGCAAAACCTTCGGACTCCATTCCAACCTGATATACAAAATATGAACCTTCAGATCATTCAACTTCGTATAAGATACCATAGTTCAGGTTTGATCATCCAACTAGAAAAATGACTAGATGATGGCATAGTTGGAAGCTTCTTTTTCACTATAATTACCTAACAGAAGAACAACAATAAACCACGCAAAAACCAAATGCCCTAACCTGCTACAGCTTAAAACTTCAACTCGGCATAACCAAAAGCCACCATCCAAACACACCCGCAAATAAACAGACCACACCCATCATCAAAATACCATCAACTCAAGACAAAAAAAACTAGCATGGTAACACCGAGGTAAAAAAACCAGATCAATAACTGACCAAGACTCCATGCACGTCGAGCTACGCTCGTTTAAGAGTCACAATCAAAACTTGAAAAGATGACCTGTGAATCCAAGGACCAGAATAGTGAGTGGAGTGGCTTGATTTCGAGGAAAGAGGCAAAGTTTAAAGTGAAACAAGGGGGAATAAACATGGTGAAGTAGCGAGAAGCACTTTACGAGACTCACTCCTGCTTCAGGAAGAGAAGAGGAGATCAGATAGCATAGCATGGTAGGGAAAAGCAATTGAAAGAGAAAGCGTCAAGAGGTAGAAGCCGTAAAAGGGAAATTAGGGTTAAATTGTAGGAGGCGGCGGAAGAGGGAGAAATAAAATGAACGAAAACTAAAGATATGAGAAGGGCGAAGTAAATATTTCTAAATTGAGCGGAAAAATTTAGTTTTTTGCCAAAATTTTCAAATTGGAGCCAAAAATTTCTATACTAGAACTAGTTGAGTAGCACATTTGCAAAAAACATATGTATTGCAACTAACGTGAAAGGTTTGTAAACATATGTTTATTATCATTAATAATAATAATAATAATTTTCTATATATTAATAATTATTATTTTTAACAAGTAAGCATTACATATTAAACATTATTAATAATAAATTAGTATCGAACGCAGAGGACTTAATTAAGAATTTAGTAATTATACTAGTTATGAACAAAGATTATTTTGCTAATTCAAAATAAGCAATGATTATAAGTTATTTATTATAAAACATAAATTATTATTTTTAATTACTTACAAATCATTAATTAGAACAAATTAATTATTAATTATTAATTATTAATTATTGAATACTTCAATAATTATTAAAAAATTAACACTAAAATATATCTTAAAAAAATAACATAAACATCTCCTGCAATTCTATAGGGATTCTGCTGCAAAATAGCTTCGATAAATATTCGTCGGTATCCTTCTTGGATTTGCAACGAAAAATAGCGGTAGAAATTTTTTGTCGTTTATTTGATGCAATTTGCAACGGCTTACCGAGAGATGACAGAAGATGAGGGTAATAAATAAAAGAAAAAAAATTGAAAAAACAAAAAACTATCCCTTGTAGATCACAAGGAAATCCATTGCAAATTAGCGATGGAAATTTTCGCTTCTAAGTATCTGACACTAAATCAGTGTTTTCTTGTAGTGAGTCCAACGAACCTTGGAGCTAACTTTCATTTACTTCCAAACCAAACAACATGCTTTAACAGTGAAATCTTCACGAAAATCATATTACCAACGTCAAATTCCAAATCCATTCGACGCTTATCAGCATAACTCTTCTGACGATCTTAGGCTTCTTTCATTCGTTAACAAACGATCTTAATACAATCTGATGTTTCTCTTATCATCTCTGGCCCAAGTATCAGCTTATCTCCAATCTTCAACCAACATGTCGGAGAATTACACGGTCTACCATACAACGCCTCGTATAGTGCCATCCCAATGCTCGATTGGTAGTGGTTGTTATACGTAAACTCAACCAAATGTAGATGGCCTTCCCACGATCCCCCAAAATCCAATGCACAAGCTTTACGAAGATCTTCCAAAACTCGATTAACTCTCTCGGTTTGACCATCGGTCTGGGGATGATAAGTCATACTCAAACATAACTCGGTTCTCAAAATCTCTCGCAAACTCTTCCAAAATCCACTTGTAAACAATAGATCTCTATCACTAACTATGCTCTTTGGGATACCATGGAATCGAACTATCCATTTCACATATAGCTCAACCAACTTCGATGTTGTCCTAATCGATCTGACAGGAATAAACCTTTTTCTTTTAGTCAAACGACCCAATATAACCCAAATTCCTTCATTTCATGCCCTGGCCCTACGTAGACGATCGCTAAAATTCATCGATACTTGCTCCCATTTCCACGTAGGAACCTCTAATGGCTAAAGCAATCCACTCGGCTTCTTCTATTCATCTTTCACAACCGATAGTGTATGCATTTGGAAATAAAATTTCCAACATCCTTCTTAATCTCTTCCCAATAATAAGCTCACTTCATGTCCCGATACATCTTGTTACCACCAGGATAAATCGTCTACTTTGATTGATGACATTCCCTCAGAACCACATCTCTCAATCCATCAACATTAGGAAAAACCAGTCGTCCTTCTTCTGAAACTAACCACCTTGATCGACCTGGAATTCCTTATCATTGTCTGGTTCCACTCTCGCTTCCATCTTTTGGATAATCTCAACAAGCTTTCATCATGCTTTTGGCTTTCGCCAATCCTTTCGATGAGAGTAGGTCTTATCGATAAGCTTGCTAACATTTCAGGCTCTAACTCACACCTAGGCCTAAAATCAAATCCTGCCAAGTACTCGACGTGCTTCCATTTCGAAAACATCACTCCCAAACTTGCATGTCTTCGACTTAACGCATCTGCTACTGCGTTACCTTTACTAGGAGTATAAGCTATACCAAAATCATATGATGCCAAAAACTCTAACCACCATTGCTGCCAAAGATTCTAATCCTTTTGGGAGAAAAGATACTTCAACGACTTATGATCCGTAAATAACTCTAATCGAACTCCCAACGGTTAATATCTCCACATCTTCAGAGCAAACACGATCGCTGCCAACTCCAAATCATGAGTTGGATAATTACTTTTATGCGACTTCAGCTATCGACTTGCATATGCCACAACGCTATCCTCCTACATCAGCACTGCTCCAATTCTAGTACCACATGCATCGGTGTATACCACCATTTCTTTATTCCTACTTGGAATATTCAAAACAAGAGCACTCGTCAATCTCTCCTTCAGGATTCCAAAAGCTTGCTCACACTTCGCATCCTATGTGAACACTTGGTTCTTCTTCGTCAATCATGTTAATGGTGTAGTTATCTTGGAGAAATCCTTGATAAACCGACGATAGTATCCTGCCAACCCAAGGAAACTCCTCACATCTGTCACATTCTTAGGTCTATCCCAATCCTGGATTGCTGCCACCTTAGCAGGATCAACCGTTATTCCGTTTCCAGAAACAACATGGCCTAAGAAGCTCACTTCATTCTTCGAAAAGTGATACTTCAAAAACTTAGCTCTCAGCTGATGCTTCCGTAAGGTTTCCAAAAAACCTCGCAAGTGCATCTTATGCTCTTCCTTATTCCGGGAGTAAACCATAATATCATCCACGAACACAAGCACGAACTTGTTCATCTAATCTCCGAATACCTTATTCATAAGATCCAAAAAATACGTTGGCGTGTTAGTCAATCCAAATGGCATCACCAACCATTCAAAGAAACCGGATGGTGTCCTAAAAACTGTCTTCGACACACTATCCTTTGCCACTTTCAACTGGTCAAATCCCGTTGCCAAACCATCTGAGAAAACACGTTTGCTTCGTAAAGCTGATCAAACAAGTCATCTATTCTCGGCAATGGATACTTGTTCTTCTTAGTCACCTTGTTCAGCTCACGATAATCCACACACAACCACAAATATCCATCAGCGTTGTTGCAAACACAACTGGTACACCCCATTCAAATGAATCCTTTTCCCAAAAGGTCTCTTACTTGCTCCTCTAACTATCCTTGTTCACTAGGCACCATCCCCCTAGGGGCATAACGATAGGTCTAGCCCTTTGACAAAATCGATTCTGAACTCAATTTCGCGATGTGGTGGCAAACCTTTGACCTCTTCAAAGACATCATTAAAAGCACTAGCGATCGACCCAGATGACAAGTCTTCCAGTGGAATCACAAGCAAATATAAAAAGCTTACGAAGACACCATCTTCTGGTTTACATCGAACCGCAGCCATTCTCCCTTCCACATTCCCGACTGTCATCTCGAGCTTCTCGCAATCCACTTTAGCCGCATACCTCTGGAGCCAGTCTATACCTAAAATGATCCCAAACCCAGCGAAGTTCAAAACAAAGCAATCACACACAAAGGAGAAACCATGACTCGACAACACTAGACCACGAACACAGAATAGACGAACCTCCTACTGGATTAATCACAACCAATGGTCTATCACAAATCTCGGGTTCCAAACCCAATCGGCGCACAAGCTCATTACAAATGAAAGAATGCGATGCTCCAGTATCAAACAACACTCGAACTGAAACAACCCGATAGAAAGCGTACCTTGAACAACAACACTCTTCCCTTTCTCCTCTATCGTAGGAGCTTTTAAAGATTTTTTTTTTGAACCATATAACCTTAGGCACTTATACCAAGTAAAATACCTCATATCAATCCCCAAAATCGAGTCATGCCAAAAAATATGGAGGGTTTTAGGTATAAGAAAGCTACTATAGAGGCTAAGATTTACAAGATATAAAAATAAATGCAGCAGAAAACATTTAAAAAATAATTTATTATTTCAAAAGCACAACTTTTATTTCAGAACAAAAAATAAAGTCATAGCAAGCACATGTCACACAAAAACCTCAATCTTACATAATAAAATCAGAATATATGAAAAAAAAACCTCACAAGCACCAGTACAACCAAACCAAAATGAAAAAGATGCAAAATAAAAGGAACCTCTAAGATGTCTAAATTAGCTAGCCTCAACACTACGAGCTTAATGGGAGAGAAAAAGAAAGAAAGATGAAAGGGTCAGACATAAAATCTGGTGAACGGAAGTAATTACTAGAATGATCAAGCAAGTTAAACATAATAGAATTAGTAATAGTTTTAGTGTTACAAGGTATGTGTTCGTGCACAACTCAAGATAGTTTCTAAGGAAAATAGATTTTTGTTCGAGTTGATTGTTTGCACTATTTCTACTATTATGAAAATCTAATTAGGATAAATTTTCCTAGTTCGGCCCAATAGAAGGCTTTTCCTACCCACTACCTCTTAGCGTGGTAATCTACCACATCTTAGCATGGTAGCGTGTCATTGTGAACTTGTGCGTCGTAAAACCGTATCAACATGAATCACCATCTGTCAATCCACTGAAAACGACACAAAATAGTGCATGGACACAGTGGTGAATTTTTTGCCACTTTTAACTCCACATACACAGTATCGTAGGTACCCACAAACCTATCGCCTTACCTCTTTGACCTTTTATTTTCCTACTTTAACATAACATGCCCGATCTCAAATTGCGATCTGAAATCATCAATCCTTTCCTGAATGGGAGTGCGGCCAAAATCAGTTCTTATTAACCAACATACTAATTTCACTTCATATACTCAGTCCTTGACCTGAGTTATATTTATTAACCCATATGGGATGGATATCCACTTGTCTATCTGCCTAGCCTATTTTCGGTTGATTTAAAGTTTAAGTGAAACATCCATTTATAAATTCTTAAATTTTTAACCAAATGCCATGAAATTTCACACATGCAATGTAGACGGATAGTGGACCTCCTACATGAGTTTCAATCCATGTATTGCCAGTCATGGATCAGATTATGTCCGTGAAACTGGAAAAATTCAGCGATGGTCCATCTTATAACCCACTCAATACTTATTTGATCACCACGAAACATTGAGACTATATGATGTTAGGTACCTAGCATGTTTATCTCAGTTAGTGGGGACCATTCTAGGTGGGTCGGACTCGATCCATGGGGTATGGATAGGTACCGATCCATAATATCAACTCCAAATGACTTCAAAAATTTTGTGAATTTTCTTTCATGTCTACTAAGTATTCTCTCAAAATTCAAATCAATCTAAGTTTATATGAGCTATGCGTTCAATTTGAGTTGCTTTGGCCAAGAAGCGGGCAAATAGTAACGATTGAATTTAGATCCTTTTAGGTTGAATGAACAAAAAAATCGAAATTAGAACTATAGCTCTCAAAACGAAAAAAATACATAGAATATCTTATGTTTCAATGTTAGTATTTGGTATTATTATATAGCTACTCTATGTCTAATTTTTCATTCTAATTAATATTATTGTACGTATAATAATATGCTATGTTTTATCATTAAGTTTTGAAGAACTTGATTGCATTGAAACTGTAAGTTTGAACTTGGTTCATACAAAAAAAAATATGAATGTATTAACTCTTTTTATTAAATTTTGTGAGTTATCTAAATATAAGAGAATATGCGTTTGTAATTGGATTTGAATCCTTAATAACAAAATAGCTTAAATGGAAACTATACCTCTCAACCACAACTAGGTTTCTTGATACCAATGCTTTGCTATCCATATTTATGGCACTTCATTTATAGTTTACATATTGTTTTATTTTTCCCTAGCATTAATAATTTATACACTTATGTCCATATATTTCTTTTCATTCATAAGGTTTAAAATTTGTAGAATTGTAACGATACAATTAGAACATAACTCATGCTTATTTTCCTAAATGATCTTTATTAATAGTTGCCTTGAACGCACAAACTTTTTGTCCGACCACAAAATACAGATATAGTCCTTCTTATATAATTCTTTTAAAAAATGATCCAAAAAAGTAGCATCTAAATAAAATATTGTTAATTTTTTAATAAATGTTTACATCGCTTGAAATTAGGATCAAGCAAATTTTTTTTATATAAAATTTTAAATGCTCTTTCATTTTTAATCTTTAATACTAGTTGTCATACTTTGTTGATGTAAACGTGAACTAACGAAAATGCCCGCATAAACGCGAACTACCGAAAATGTCCACATGTTTATTATAAATCTTAATATTACCAAAATATAGATCTTACAGATAAATTTTATTTATTCAAAATGCCAATCTATAAATATTATTAGATCATATTATCGCTTAAAACAATATTCTTACACATAAACTTCGTTTACGAATTTAAAACATCCATTTATTAATATGTCTTATTGTCACTTAAGAATATGAGATGATAAATTGATTTTTATATGCAAATTCATTTTTCGTTAATTAACCATTGAAATGAAGATTTTCACTTACAAATCATAAGATATTGCAACATTAAACACATGGTTCTGACATCAATATATCCATGTAAATAATTTTATTTTAAACGGGTTAAATACATAAGATTTATAAATATATAACTCGCGCGCAAAGCGCGTGCCTATGCTCATTATAAATAAATAAGATAATGAGACTCAAACTCGACTTTAAGACAAAAAGGATAAAACGTAAAAAATAAGTTGTCAAATTATATATGAATTTATAAAATTATATCAATATATATAATTATAACATGACTCGTGCTTATTTTACTAAATAATTATAAATAAATAAATAAGATCATGGGACTCAAACTCGACTTTAAGACAAAGAGGAGAAAACGTAAAAGAATAAGTTGTTTAATCATATATGTGATTAAGACGTGTCGGATATT
Source organism: Allium sativum (assembly GCA_030737875.1). Taxonomy (NCBI): domain Eukaryota; kingdom Viridiplantae; phylum Streptophyta; class Magnoliopsida; order Asparagales; family Amaryllidaceae; genus Allium; species Allium sativum. The sequence goes on from CM060922.1 coordinate 1,045,250,832, forward strand.
GGATGTTGGTTAGATTGGAAATTCGATCTTTTAGGAGAAGATTGAATTAAGAAAAGTGTAATGATATAAAATATATTAGATAAAGTGAAATTGCTGGGACTCTACTTTGACTTATATGAGATTAAGATTAATAAGTATTTTAAATCTAAAACTAAAATAAATGAAAAATTGTGAAAGTGATCAATTTCTGATACACACATATGTGTAGTATATATATTATATACACACTTATAGATATATAAACATTTGTGTGCGTATATTAGGAAAGACTATTTAAACACAATGGACGACGCAAAAATTTCCACTATCCCTTGAATTCCATATTTCCTATGATGAAAAGAGATCCAATGATGCAGGCTCTTCGATTCATCGTTTATGATCAATGGTTGTAATACTTATATGTCGCATTTTTTTGGTGTAAGCATAACCTATCGAAAATACCCTTCTAGAACTATTATTAATTCTAATGTCAATTAAAAATAAAATATAATGAATAAACTTCTTTTATAAATTCATAACCCATATCTATAAGTATTACTGAATCTTTATACCACTTTAAAAGTAAGATTTAACTAATACAACATGACCCCAAAAAAAATTCAAATCAATTATACATGATTTAATCATAAAAATATAATTAAATACTTAGGAAAATTTTCATGGTTGGGCTAGCTTGTAAGTTTAATAACAAATTTAGACTAGTTTTGGAAATAATAACAAGATAGACCTGTTTTGGAAATACGAAGGCGAAGTTTCAGAATTCGCCAACATGCGAGTTTTCAAAATTTGATTGTACATTATCTTACTAACTTCCATAGCGCTTTTTGAAAATTTGATTTGGACATAACTCTAAATCTATAATATGAAATCTCCATTTTTCTGTTTCATTATAAAAATATAGTTCAATAAATTCGAACGTTTCTTGTGTCAAAGAAATCTGACTTATAATGAATCCTATATATTCAAGTGAAGTTGGAAATGTAAAACTACGAACTACTGCGACGTTATGAGCTTGTTTTTTTTTTATATTTAAATTATACATTCAAATAGCATCCATAGACTAACCAAACAACATAAAACAAATAAAAAATTCAAATATTCGAAAATTAGACAGATACAAAGTCCGATACACGATACATAAGTTCGAAACTTAAAAAATAAAGATACACAAAATTCAATACAACGACATCTCATCATACATCTCCATTTTAAGCTACTGAAGTACACCGCTTTCTATTATGGCCCTACGATCTATATTTGCTGCGCCTGTTTGTTTTAGGCATTTGATGTTCATCCATAACATTTTTGAATCTCCTAGATTTAGGTCATCTGGGTTGTCTTCTTACAGGCAGAGCCAATGTGCATGGATCGTTGTACGGTGTCAATATTTCTTATCACATATAGATTGAAACTCTAGCTTGTAGGAAGCTTTATAACTTTGGATGGAGTACCACTCAAAAGCAAACTTGTGATGTGCTCTATTTATACCAAAATCTTGTGCTGAACAAACCGCCATGACACGAGCACACAGTATCTTCTGCAGAAGTGGGATGTTGCACGTACAGGTGTAATGAGAACCTTCGATCTCAACATCATATTCATCTTTGTAATAATAAATCACTTGCCATTTAGATCGACCAAATCTAACAAGCCTACAATGCCGTGCTTCAATAGCACAAGCTTCGCTTTTAGCTTCCCGTTTTGGAGTAAGTTTTTTCTTAAGAGCCTTGCCTTTTTCCCGCCTCTTATAGAAATATTCAACTAGTTGAAAGAACGTCCTTGCAACCAATGCCTTTATAGGCAACGATCTGGCGCCTTTTAGGACATTGTTAAAACTTTCAAATGCATTGGTTGTCCTAACGTGGAAGCAGCCGTCATCATCTCTGCAAAGTGCCTAGTTTTCTTTTGAATTCCCTAGGCTTCGTTCAATCTAGTCATGCATCCGCAGATTAGTTGCCTTGATTTATTCTATGATTTTAGTGTACTCAACTACTTCAGAAGCACATGCAGCAGCGTAATACAAGTATGTTAGCCGCTTCTCTCGCTGACCTGCAGCTTGAAAATTGGCTTTAAGATGTCTTACACAGAACCTATGTTTGTATGGTTCTTTCCATCTATCCAGCAGAGCGTTTGGGATCCCTTTCATTCTGGCAGATATAAAAGTAATATGTCGATTTCGTACATTATAAATAAACTCACGCATGCATGAAAAGAACCAGGCCCAACTATCATATGATTCGGATTCAACAACTTCATAAGCTAATGGGAAAAGGCGATCGTTGGCATCTACAGCAGTAGCAACAAGCAGGGATCCCTTGTACTTACCATACAAATGTGTCCCGTCGGTATATAGCAATTGACGATAGTGTTTAAAACCTGTAGTGGAAGGACCGAATGCCCAAAAAGCACATTTAAATACCCTAACATCATCGTGTGATATATGTCATACAGAACCTGGATTGCTTCTTTTAATTTACTCAAAATATTGAGGAAAATACGTATATGATTCGGCTCAGTCACCATTATTTTTTCCCAAGGCTTTATTCAACGTTCGCCAAGCTTTCATATAACTGAATTTGATCAAGAGTTGGTCGTTGACAAGCACCTGCACCGTACCAGATGAGATATCCAAATCGGCCTTCACAAAAGACATGATTTTGGACACAAGAAATCCAGAAGTGGCTTGCTTGTGATAGGAATTAATCGTAGGGTTGACACAATTATATTTATGAGGCAGCTTTAGGATTTCCAACCATCCAGCTTGAGATTTCTTCGACACTATAGCATGTATTCGCCATGGACATGTAGCATCAACATTACATACAACAGTATATATTGTTTTATATGACTTGGTTGGCTTGTACGATACACCGTGATGAATAGACCACTCCGTAAGTTGGTGGAGAAAATGTTCTTTAACTCAGAATATCATCCCAACAGCAAAATCATTTTGTACGCAAGCAGTAGAGAATTTTTCACCCGAAAATTCCAGATTAGCCACTACAGATCTGGACATTATTTGAGCAGTGCAGAGATCATTGTCCAGTGGTACTTCCATTTGAATCTAGGCAGCATCATCTTCGGGATCTTCTGTGTTTAGGAAGTCATGGTCCAGTGGTTCATTGTTGACTTCCGTCCAGCATGTATCATCAACAGTTGTTGTGGCAACTACCATGCTGTCAATAGGGTAATTTACTTCGTTACCTATGTCTTTATTTAGAGCATTTGTGTGTTCTGAAGGTCCTGCACCCCAGTCTAATTCAGATTCTTCAATCAATCTGTTAATAAATGCATTTCAGTCACTTCTTACATTTCAATGAGTAGTTAGCAAACTAAAGTAACGTGCAATACATACCTTTGGCTCATATCGTACAGTTCTGACTGAGAAGGAAATACATCATATTGCAATTATTGTCCACAGTCTTCTGCTTGAAAAGTTTGTTGTTGTTGATCATGAACATTTAGTTGAATAGTTTGTTGTTGCTCGTCCACGTTCGGATGAAAATACAGATTGGTGTACATAGGAGAATTAAATATGAGTGAAGGATCATGAGTTTGCCACATTTCTGTGAAATACCCTAAACCGGTACTCACGATAGAAGGTGTGATGATTTCTTTCACAACTTCTTCCATGATTGCTTTTGTCGTTTTTCCAACAAATAACTCAGTCGATATCTTAACAGCATAAAATATTTGTAACACCCCACATCCGTTAAGGTCACTCATAAAGGGAATGCCTTAACTTCAATGGAGCATTATGGGTACTGGAACAGAAATATTACAAGACAGACATATATAAAACAGCGGAAAGTAAAGTGGAAGTACTTCAAATCATTTATTAAATATAATTGTTTACAATAAAAGCCCATCAACTTCCAATACCCAATTACATAGCTAAAATATCTGTCTTGCTCAAAAACAAAGAAGCATAAAAATAAATTGTGATATTCCCCAATAAAGCAAAGCAAGCCATAGCCAAGGGAAATCCAAGTCGTACATGAAAGAGCCTTGGAGCTTGGTAAGATCCGAACTAAGCTGTATTCCCACCCTGCGAACCTGGGGGGGGGGGACGGTAGAAAAAGAGGCGAAACAAACCGGGTCAGTCATAAAGACTGAGTAAGTCCTAGTGGCTTTCAGCATAAAAACAGGTAAAGATAACATGACATGAATAAACTGAAAGTAAACATAAGCATGATGACAAGATAAGCTACAGGCACGATAACTAAGAACAACATCATAGGATTTCTGTCATGTATAACATTGCAAGGTTCCCATTCAAGATGAACTAAGTATAGTTTCGCAAGATTTCTATCAAGCATCGCAAGATTTCTCTGCTTCACCATTAAAATGATATCTATTTGCTCTGCACCACCTAACTAGTGTCCCAACTAGTAATCTATAAAATGATAAAATCGTAACGTGATCCCAATCACCGAAATTAAGGTTGCTTTCACGTGTACATCTATTATTTATTACCTAGATCTAATCTAGGTTTTCTATCGAGCTCTTCTTAGATTCAACCAGGATTTATGCCACCTAGGTCCAACCTAGGGATTATGCTACCTATTGAACATTTCTCGGATTTAGGGTTTATGCTACCTATGTCCAACCTAGGGATTATGCTACCTATGTGTGTCATACAGCCCCCAATGATTGTAGATACCTATGCTGGTCCCACCATGGGGTGTATCAAGACCCATGGTGGCGACCCGATGCAATTCTAGAATACATAGGTTATACTACTGGTGCCCCCAGTGCCCTGTTTGTCTGCTCCGAAGCGTGTGCACGCCCGCACTGCGTTAGAACCTACACTGTTGCACCCACCGTCGTCGCTTTGACCGCTTACAATCAGCCCAGTAATCGTGCCCCACCCTGCCTAGTTTCAAGGTACCATGATACCTAATTGGGTTACTGCTGAAATGGGTCCCCGTTACAAGGGTTTCCTACTGGTTAAGTTTGTGGGCCTATATTTACTAATATTACCCACCAACCCGAAATGTACTTAACCCTCTCCGTCCATCACGTTAAGTTGGTTAAGTGTTTTCTCTTGTTTTACTTAACCCTACCACACATCATGTTATATCGGTTAAGTGTTGTTCCTTGTGTTACTTAACCCTACCGCAAGCCTTGTTATACTGGCTAAGTGCTCTCCCTTGTGTTAACTTAACCTCACCGCATGTCATGTCATATTGGTTAAGTGTATATTGACTTAGGCCACCTACTTATCATGTTGTGACGGTTAAGTGTTACCCTCTGTTGTTTCTTAACCTTACCACGCATCACGTTATATTGGTTAAGTGCATGTTAACTTAACCCCATCCACCAGTCATATTATAATGGTTAAGTGTTACCCTCGCGTGTTTACTTAACCCTACCATGCATCAGGTTATATCGATTGGGTGTTATCAACCTATTCAAGTTAGCCCAACCCATCCGCTAGTCATGTTATAACGGTTAAGTGTCATTAGCCTAGCCACGTTACTTAACCCACCCATTCATATCATATTGGTTGAGCCTACATTTATAAGTTTTACAGGTTCTTAACTCATACCGGTTAGGTCCACATTTACATGTCAAATTTCAATGTCATCCCACCTAACCCTCTAACCATACCCACGTCTTATTATGGTTAGTATTCCTTAATTCATTCATTATGACGAACGAATCATGACCTCTCACATTAGACCGTGCATTTTGTGGTCACTGGATTTGCCGGGCGGTTCCGGGCAGATTTACACCACAAACTGGGTCTAACCTCGTGTCATCAACCGTTACGCCTACAATTTGGCCTTCGACCTCTCACATTAGACTGACACTTTGTGGCTACTGGATTTGCCGGGCGGTTCCGGGCAGATTTACACCACAAACTAAGTCTAACCTCGTGTCAAAGGTTCATTAATGGTCGTATTCCACCCAAAACCCCAATATCAGTTCATGTGTTTAACACATAGAAATGTTCATGTTCCAACCACGTTCATATTTCCAGTTATATGCCAATTATCTAGTTCATAATTCACGTTTTTGCCCCAAAATGTATTCCCAAATTATTATCATAATTCACTATAAAGTTATGCCAAGTTATAGCCTTTTATTTACAATACATGCCAATTACCCAAAACCCAACTTAGACGCGTTCATATTAAACCTCTACCAAGTCACAAATTATCATATATGTTTCAACTCCAAATTTTACATAATTAACATATGCCCAAGTTCTAGATTACATGTCAGCTTTACATATGCCCAATTTATACCAAATTTACATATGTTCAATTCATGCCGTTTTACATGTATGCCAATTTTATGCCATTCTACCGTATCAAGTTCTAGCCAAAATTACATGTATCAAGTTTCATACCCAATAAACCCAAATCATGATTCATGATGTAGTTATCCCAAACTATAATCTTTTTATTACAATACATGTCAGTTGCCCAAGTTCATAATACATGTTTATGCCAATTATCAAATTTACAATTGCTTTCATGTTCAAATTCCCAATTCTACATATGCCTAATTATTTATGCCAATGCCCAAACTTGCAATTTCAATTATATTGACAATACCCAAATATCCAATTTCATGTTAATGGTAGTAATACCCTAATATCCAGTTTTTTTATGTTATGCCATTAATTCCACCAAACACATATATTCCACTAGGCAATATTCCAATATTTCCCCCGTATACTATCGCACGTATATCGTAGTTTAGGGCTAGGTCCGAAATTGACCTAGGTTCATCAAAAGAAAATAAATAGGGGAAGGTAGAATTTTGCATAAAAATAAGATCAGAGAGAAAAACATCATCACAGGCATGAAGATTACAACTTGGTAATAATATCAATATGAATCAAGAAAACTAATTTACAACAGGCTGAATAGATCATAAACTAGACATGGGAATAAAGATGGACAAGTCTCAAAACTCAAGATCCAAGAAGCAACATAAATAGATCGATAAACATACTTAAATCCAATTTCACTTCATCACATGCCCATATTATATTTAAATATTTTAATCTGAAAATAACTAGAACTTACAGGGCATGGCTAACGAATTAAGAACTGAAATTGTCATAGAACGTTGTAGTAGTGTTGATTTATTGTTTGAACCATTGTTGAAGCTTTGTTCTTCGAATTGATTTGAGTTTGAATGTTTGTACTTTGATTTGGAGACGGCGGCCATGGTTCAAGAGGTATTTTAGAAGCATAATGGTGTAAGAATGATTTGATATGAATTAGGTTTGATCTAAAGGTGTTTTTATAGGTGTAGCTACTAGTTTAGCCCTTAGATTAACCCTAGAATCAATCCGGACCATCAAAACACGTCTCAGGCTTCAAAAATGAGTTCTGGGTCAAAACAGGCCGACCAGGTCGACCTGTAAGGGGGGAGGTCGACTACATGGTCGACCTGGGGCGGGTAGGTCGACTCTAGGGTCGACCACATGGTCGACCTGGTCCCCAGGTCGACCCCCAGGTCGACCTGCATGGTCCTGTGTTGCCTAAAATCTGCTGAATCTTCTACAGGCCATAACTTCTTCATCCAGATTCCGATTTTCGAAAACTCGGACTCTATTTTATGTAAAATTTCGAGACGAACGCAATGGCGTAATCCGTTTCCCTTGATTCTTATTTTAAAAATTAATTATACCCTGATTTCTAGTTTCAACATGTTATTAAAATTCAGGTTGTTACAATATTACTTGTACATCTTCATCGTCTAAAAGTGATACCGCTCTCAATCCCGAATCAGTAGGCCAGTTAACCGACAACTAAATATCATAATCGAGAGGGTTAATTTTGGTTGCTTTGAAGACCGATTCTTTCAAAGCATCAAGTGTGCAACCCTTTTGAACTCTCCTGGTTTGCAGAATCCTCCCACATAATATTCATTTTGGTGCTCATCCACGACCAATTCACCGCCATAGTAGCAAAGTATAGGAATAAAATTAGGCGTCATTGTTGAGTGAGTATATTAGTTTTGAAGTTATTTGAAGTGTTTCTGCAATAAGAAATAATGTGTTGAAGATATATGAAATAGGCAAAAGATCTCGGCAACGTCATTGTAAAATCAACTTTAATCATCTCAGCAATGTCGTTGTCAAGTCAGATTTTGCAGAGCTTTAATCATCCCATCTATTTCAAAATAAAGAAGACTTGCTTGTCCTTTGTCCAACTTTATCACAAACAACAAGCTTTTAGTCAGATTTGGCAGAACTTTAATCATCTCATCTTTTTCGAAATAAAGCACTCATTTGTCATCTGGCCAACTTTATCACAATAGACAAGCTATGGGTCAGATTTTGGTAGAGTCTTGTCAACTTAACTATTCCGAAATAATCACTCATTTGGCTAGATTGATCAAATAAGACAATTGTGGACCATCTTTATCAATGTCTAGTCAAATCACCTGATTTGTGGCAGATCGTACTGTAAGAAAAAGATTTGGCACAACTTTACTTTAAGGCAGTGAGTTGTCACTTCATCTTTATGTCAAGGTGTATTATACAAACCAGCTTTAGTCAATTTTGTCTAATATATTGTTCGGGACCAGCTTTGTTCAGTGTACTATGACTGATACTATTTGAAAACACTTTAGTCAGTGAGTTGTCATTTCATCAAACAAAGTTTTTTTGGATGTAGACATTGATTATAATGCGTAATAACATATAGTAATAAGCAAACACATTTTCTTAGAAAAAACACACATACGGTACTTCATATTAACCTTCCAAGTTCTACAAACATACAAACACTAATTCAAATTAATACTCGAAATACTACTACGACAATAAATAATAGGAACGCTAGTGGCTACGGTTAAATTGCAAGTCTTCTAGGAGTTGTTTGAGACGTCTAATTTCTTGTTCTAACTCGTTCACATATGTTATTCCCCTTGGACATAGATGTTTGTCAATCCATTCTGAAAAATTGCATCCGTGGGATGATTGGGACAAAGAAGAATTTGACGATCAATGTTTTCACCATCAGCTGTTACAACAACTTCAGCCATATATCTACAGTGGCAGCAAACTAGGTATGAGTTAACCTCTTGTTCAGCTGGGAGTTGATTTACTTGTACGCGCTCAACCTCTTGTTCTTCAACGGGTTGATAAACATGATGTTCATCCACTCGTGGGACATACACAGATTCATTCGGTCCCGTTGAAGTGTGAGTATGTCAATATCCGGATATTCACGATCAAGCTCCTCGAAATGTTGTTCCTAATAGTTTATATTCCAATCAATATCGGTGTGATCACTAGAAGTTGGAAAATACATTCCGAATGAGAATCAGAGTCCACATATGATGGCCATGAAGGCATTTTGAAGAGAAATAGAGTTGAGAAGATACAGTTGAGTATGAATCAGAATTATGAAAAAGTAGATGTGTATATATAGTTTGGAAATGTATCATAAAAATAACACATACGAACTTTGAGAACTCGCATGAAGACGAGTTTTGAAAATTCGCCAAGTTATCTTCCTGAACAAAACATGTTTGTATTCGTAAATATTTCGAAAACATGGCTAAACAAGTAATACTTTCTGTAAACAAGCCTAAACATGTTAATTTTCCAAATACTTATTAATTATTATTTTTAAAAGTGTTAAACGTACAGGGATTAAAAAAAAAAAAAAAAAAATCACGTACGGAACATGTGCCGTACAGTGACTTAGAGCAAGGATCTAAGATTAAAATTCACACTGACATATATTAAAATTTACAATGATACAGGTAGAGATGAATGAGTTTTAGCATATCTACTCTCAGTTGCTATATGCCATGACCATGCATTGCATGAAAGGTATTATGATCAAAGATTAAAATCTAATATCTCGTCACAATTACATTGCATATGTACATCTGAAAACGAAGCATTTTAGTGCTTTTGGAAAGACATTTAACAATATGCCAGGGAAAGAAAGTTGCTTCACAATAATTGAAATTAAAAGTCTTCATCTGACAGATTAAGCTTTTGCATTGATTCCCATAGCATGTGAATAACACACTAGGCATGAAATATATTTCAAATGATACAGTGAAGGATAGATCCGAGGACAACTCAAAATTGCATAAAGGTGAAAACAAACAATATATTCTATGCTGGGCAGATATGCTGGGCAGTGAAGCCCAATTCATTCATATTCTGATATTGAAATCTCCACAGAAATAGACCTCTCATTTTCATACCCACAGAGCAATTTGATGTAGAATACATACATATATATAGATAAGGTACAAATCGTATTCAACCAATGACATTGCCATTGCCAGAAAGCAAATCAAGAAGATAAATAGTGCATCCATAATGATCAAATAAAAACGTTTTATTATATAAAACCACTGAACTCCGGTCCTTCCATAACGTTCTTATGTCAAATTGCCAAATGATCAAATACATAAAATATTAAGTTTTTGAATGGCGATGATCATCGCTAAAAATCAAAGTAAAAAACAAAGAGGTGGTACAAGGTACAAAGTATGAGTGACCGATTGTTACATTAAAATTTAAAATTTTCAACTGATACAAATCCTCCCCACATCAGCAAATATTACCAGATAATGCAGAGAAAGGAAGAGACGATGAAAGAGGAAGAAGAAGCTTCAGACCTTCAGCATCCCATAACAGCACAATTATAAACAAAGCTTCCAGAAGGTTTGCTGGAAATCATGGTCCATTCAGGCGGTCCTTCGTGTGGGACCCACGAATGCAGTTCTATAATTCCTCCGCCCATAACCCGGGGCCCACCAATCACAATCAGCCTTTCTCCGCAGGCCCGGAAGGCCAGGCCCCATCCGTTCATCGAAGCCGGCCTCTCAGGCAAATTACCCAAAGTAACCCAAGTATTACTCTCCTTTATGTACTTCCGCAACTCCTTCTGACTGTAATCGGCCGCATATAGCTCGTTATTAACAACTCCAACCAGCGGAGGAGCGCCAGTAGCACCACTAAGCCCTAGGGACATATTCGGTATCACCCTCCACAAACCCTTCTCAAAGTCGTACTCCTCGCCACATGTCAGCAACTCATTGGCTTTCACCATGCCACCAATCACATAGAATTTGTTATCCATAAAAACGCCCGAGCACATTTTTCTCGCTTTGTTCATTCTAGGAAGCGTAGTCCAGGTTTCAGTTTCAGAGTTGTACAGTTCAGCGGTATCCACTACTCTGCCTTTAGAATCAGTTCCACCTGCTATCACAGCCTTTTCGCCTAAACTAGCTGAACCAAAAAGACATCTAGGCAAGTTCATTATGACTCCATTCGACCAAGAATTGTCTAGAATGCTGTACTTCAAAACAACATGAGAAGTCACCTCCTTACCGAAAACCAGTAAATCAGTGCCTACAGCTAGAGACTCTTTGTCTGAACACATGAAGCATTCGTTGTGAGGCATCCTAGGCAAAGTCATCCAGCGGCTACTGTATGGATCATAAGCTTCCCATTCCAAAACATTGCATGAAAAATATACCCAATGCTCAGCTATTCCCATCATGCGTCTAAGCCTGTAGAGCTCACCCGTGCGAACTAGGTTACGAAACTCGCTGTTCAGCAAAGCTATGGATCCAAAATCGGATCTGGAACATCGAACAAGGCAATTGATTGAGTTGTCCCGGCCTATAGAACTGATGAGGGAACTTGAATCGGAGTAGGAATTGTCCGGACTTCCATTTTCATTGTTTGCATGAGTGATGGAGTCACTGGGGTTAGCCTTTTTTCTTTTTTTCTCTAAATTTTGATCGAATCCATTTTGGAGATTGGAGTCTAGCGAGTGAGAGTGTTTTGGCTTGGTGCATCTTTCATGCAGGTTGTATGTCATGTAAAACCAGTGAGGTTCTTGATTGTGCGAGCTAGGCAAAGCTCTTGATATTAAGCAAGACTGATTTTTCAACATAAGCTTTCAGCCAAAGTTAGTTTCCCGAGGTTATGGATAACAAACTCTCTATGACTTCTTCAGTTATTGGTTAAAGATCTGCACATATTAAGAAAGTAATAACTGAAGTGACCAAACTCAGCTATGCTACAATAGATTCAGAGATGACTCTTCAATATAGGAAAACCAGCACTATTCAGCAGTTTTAAGATAGTCTGGTTTATTCAAGTCGAAAGCAGAGATATCCCTTCTCCTACTTCTTACATTCCCTTTTAACATAAAAACTTAGTACCGAAAAGATGCAAAGGAGAGTGTAATAAAAGAAAGTATATTTATCCATATGAAAACAATTAAAGCTATGTTCTATATTATTAATATCACTGAAGTAACCAAAATGATTGTCATAGCTTGATCCTGGTAAATGATGCTGATTATAGACAACACACATGGATACTGATAAAACATGGCTAACTTTCACTAGTTAACTTTAGCATTAACCAATACTCCAACAAGATAGCATATCTTTAAATATTCAATAATAACTTTTATTATTCCAGGGTTTATTAATGGACAATTAATCAGTAAATAGATGGGGGGAAAGTTATTCTCTAACTGGTCAAGCAACTCTTACAATCATACATAATCCCATGAATGCTAAGTAAGCAAGAATATTGACTATATCTGGAGGACAAAGTTATGCGGCCTTAAAGAAATTCAGATGACATATGATTGAGTTTCAATTGTACCATCCAAGCATGATACGGTTATGACGCTATTGTATGATAAACTGCCATAATGGAGATTTCAAGAATCTCTGATCATACAATTGGTAGAGCTGATAGATACATGGTAACCATTCCACTAACATAACAAGATAGATCATGATATATAAATTCATAAGCCAATCTATCACTCTGTAATAAGAGATCTACCAATCTGAGTCATATAATAAATAAAAAATACGTTTTGATATAAATATGTAATAGATTCAAAGGTATGCAAAATGGTATATGTCTAACTAAAAGATGCAAATTTGAGTTTTCAGAGAATTAGTCAACTAAGACCATCAGATAATAGCAAATCCAAAAAGAATTTGGATTCAACTAGATCTGGCAATCTACAGTATCCAACAAAATAATTAATTAACTTATAAACTTTAAATCAGAGTGTATTCATTAATCACCGTCCAAATTAATTCCAATCAAGAAATCAGTAGATAATACAGCCATAGAAATACACAACAAACTACTGATTGGTGTATTGACGCAACAAGATACTATGTTCAAACTAACTTTTTTTTTTTTTTTTTCCTTCGAATTAAACCTAATAAACGCAATTAAATCGTCAAAGTAAACAGAACCAAGTTTGGAAAAGTATCATAATCTGAATCGAAACCCACAAAACACACAAGGAAAAAAATATTTTTTTTGCAATCAAAGTACTTACAGGCAAAATCTTCGAGGATTTGTATTGAATTATGGAAATATATATCCCGAAAACAACAAGTTTCTCTCTCCTAGTTCATTTTCTCTCTCTTATTTTCTTGGCCAATCGATTTTAGTTCTCAGATATCTGGAGCTTTTCGAGTTTGAGAGAGCGAGAAATATTAAATGAAGATTAATTGTGATTTGTGTAAAATACACTAGGTAGTTGTTTTCACTTTTCTATTAGAATATTTCCAAATTAGACCCCTTGTTTTGAGGTATTTAAATACTGCAACCCCCCTAATGATTAAGTTTTGCTTATTTTTAGTTACGCTTATTTTAGATGACAGTAGCACATTTAGCCGACTTTCTTAAGACAAAATTGTAGAAAATAGACTAAAAAAAGTAAACTTTCAGATTATTTGATTGGACGTGAGGCTTCAAATTTTGATTCAAGAACAATTTTTTCCCATGACTACACCCAAATTTATCATTAGCATTGGTAATGTTGAGTGGGCGACAGTTAACATTTTTAATCTTGAATTCAACATTTTCTAAATCTATAAAAATATAAACCCAAATTACCATCGTCCTTAACTACATTTTTAATCTTTTTTTTAATAATCCATCTAATTAAAGTATTATTATTGATTGCTTTTGATTAAATTTATAGAAATTTATGAAGTTATTGAAATCTGAAATATAAACTAAGACAACCATCACAATTAACTAATGTATATTGAAAGTGTTTAAAAAAAATTCTTTAAAATTAAAGCCCATTTATAATGAAATAAAATATAGAAAAACAACCAAACAATTTACAATATGAGTGTCACAAATTAAAGTACTTTTTTTTTTAAATTAATGTAAATTTATTGCAAGAAATTTCTCATTTTATGTAATTTAGTTTTACGATATAAAGAGGGAAAATGATAAAGATGTAAAAATGAGTAATTTTGTAAAAGTCATGGTGCATGTAAAGTAAATTTTGGTGTATGCTAGCTTATTGTATTTTATGGTGTATGTAAAGAGATTACAGGTGTACGAGTCTATATCATTATATGCTTATATTGTTGGTTTAATTTAGCATTTTCTAAAACTATAAAAATAAATATGACATTATATTTTATAATAATTGTTTGGTTTTGCATTTTTTTTATCTTTATAGATAACTTTAACATTAGAAATGTATGATATTAGCTAAATTTAGCATTTTCCTAACTATAGAACCACAATATATATATATATATATATATATATATATATATATATATAAGAGAGAGAGAGAGTGATAGAAATAAAGGCGCTCATCTAATGTTGCTTTAGTTTAGCGATTTCTTTTTGTTATTATTTTTAAAGTGATTATTCAACGCGGAAGTGAGTTAGCTAAGATTATAGTGTGGCGTTGTGCTGTGACGCGACATCCAAATCTTATCCGATGGAGATTAAAAGTTGTATCGTTTTAGGGTTATGTGAGATATCAATGATAAAGGTGTTGGCGAAGTTGGGGCGATGAAGACCAAGGCAGAACAATGAGATTAGGCAATGACGAAGGGTGATGGTTGGATGACTACACGTTGCAAGTTGGTGGTAGCGACCGAGATTTGAGGGTGATTGAGATAATCTAAATTTTGAGGAATTACTCCTAATTCTTGAAACTTCTGGCCTACATCTAGAAATCATCTAAAATAATTATTCATAGCGAATAACCATAGATAAGTTTTACATTTTTGTTCACCATGAATTATTTTGTAAAATCACCGTATTGTTGTTCATATTATGAATCTACTCTAAAAAAAATAAAAAAATACACACAATTTTCACTCTAGAGAATTGGTAATTTAAACTCGTAGATGTGGACTTTAATCTTCAAATTCATTGTAATGACAAAAAAAACTAGGGTACGCCATTCAAAATGCAAAATATAATGTCAATGATCGTTATTCGCTACCTCAAGTGCTAAGCATTTAAGGCTGAGTTTCCAAAAGTCTTGGGTCAAAACCATTGATGTATCAAAATGGATGTTATGCTTAAATAATGCAATATTCCTAGAAGGTAATATGCATGATATAATAAAGCAATTAAAAATGCATTCAAACTTAAAATTTAAAAATATATCATTTTCACATTATTTATATTATTGAAATATATCAGCTTTCTAAAAACAATTTTAGTAAAAACGTTTAGAATCTTTGTTAAACTTGCATAATAATAATGAAGTAATACATCACTAACATTTGAATAGCTTTGTGAAAATGTTTCATAGAAAAAGGTAACTAAAGTTGCATAAAAGGACAAAAGTATGAACATTTAGCAGGTTATATCACTAGCATACAAGCAATAAACCATCCAACGCTTTGTGCAAAAGTAAAATGTGAGTAAGTTGCACTGTAAAATTGCAATATACAATTAAACCACAAAATATGCAAAAGTTTACACGATTTCGAAGATTTAATAGTTATATACAATTTGTTATTGTATATCATTTCATAATAACATGGTCACATGATTATAAAAAATAAAAAATTCAGGTACGGTGAATTGTAAAAGTACAATAAAAGTATTTTTAATTTTTGTGAAAATAAAATGGTGGACCATTTTGCAACATTATTTCCCAATTTAAAATATAATTGAGGCCATGATTTCAGAAAAAACAACAAAAGGTGTATAAAATTATTTTCCATTAAAATTATGTTCTACTTTTTTGTTAATTTATGCTATAATTTTTTTTTTTTTGAAACATTGCTACTTTTTCACAAGAAATTACTTTTATTGGTTATGTTTCAGGACAAATTGTTTTTCCATTTCATAATCCCCTAAAAAGCTAGCATCAAGGAGAGTGATGATTTGATAAGCGAGTGACGCAATATTCTTCATCTTACTCATAGAGGGCATGAAGATCCACATGGAAATCAATGATTACCACAATGGCACTCCTACTCCCCATAAAAAGGCGGGGAGAAAGTATATTTTCTCGGATCAAATCTCTTCTTCTCTTTTAGCCAAATGATCATCTTTTGTCCCATTGTAGCTAACTTCAGTGGACGTTATTAATGAAAGTTTTCCATTGTCTACCTTTTGTTCGTTTCATCATTGCTCTATTTAACCTTTTCCCTGAACAATTACTATCCATTGTTAACCTCAGACCGTCTCTTACCATACCAACCACCCGTGATAATCAAACTATTATAAAATTATATTATTATCATTTAATCAATTTAAGTGATGACTTGTAACGATCTACATTTCAAATTGACAATAGTTCACACATGTCGACTCAAACAAATCCAAAATATTCTACATTTCAAATTGACAATAGTTCACACATGTTGACTCAAACAAATCCAAAATAGAGATAGTTATTGAGGTAAATATAAGAAAAAAAAGAAAGAAGAAAAACAATCCTAGAATCTTACAACAGAAGAACAAAATATAATAAATAAATAACAGTTCATGGAGCTGTTAAAAAATACATTTGATTATACTTTACCGGGACATAATACAATAATACAACAGAACAAAGATGACGTAGTAGGAATATATAATAGATAATATACCAAAACTCCGTCTTCATCATCCAATATAATGCGGTTTTCGTTAGCTGAAAAACTCTGGTTTACCCGAGCATAATGAAAAGACAAAAACACCCGGGTCAGAACTAAAATATTCTTGTATCAGTCAAATCAAGACCATGTAATAATATGAGTGTTACGACATCAGAGATGCTTACGGTAATTCACATCTCATATCCAATGTGTTCATGAGTACCATAACTTAAGAGATGTTATGGGAATTTCCATATTTTAAGGATCAGTTAAACTAGATACGATATAATATAATACGGTATTGTAATAGTGTCTACGATGAATGTACTATTAATAATAACGTAAGCAGGATTACCTTTTTACCCTTTTTATGAACATTGTTGTAAACATTGCATATAAAACGCCAGTTAAACAGTCAATGGATAGGGATGCGCCGCTATACGACAACGTCAAATCAAGATCGTAGGAGGCTCGATCAGGATAATATGACAAGGTACACAAGGCAATACACAAGGTAGGAATCTACAAGTTGCATGCTTGGACTTATGGTAAAGCATAGTCGCATTTATAGCCAACCTCAAACAATACTCCCAAATTTAAGGATGCACATCAAATCAAATCAAACCGACGAATTATAATAACCAGGGAAAAAGTGTTGACGATAGAAGTAACTAACAACTTGACCACGATATAGCTCATGTTTTAGTTAATTTAATTATGTTATGAAGATCAAGGATATCCATCATCTTCCAGTAGCATTCGCAAAACCATCCTACTTTACTCTGGATTCTCCACCACGTGCACAATTATTAAAATGGTTTTCAGTATTAGAAGAGAGTATGACAATATCTGATCTTGCACTCTAACAGCCAAATGCTCATTACACACCAGTTGGTTCTTTTACATTTCAAAATGGTTCATATCGCATATCAAAATATCATATTTTGCTTGAAAATCATTTCATGTCCAAAACAGAATATACCTTTATATTTGGTATCTTTATTTAAAACCGAACTCCAAATCATGAGATAATTTTAATTTTTAAATTTAAAAAAAATGAAAATTGAAATAGTTGAGTTTGTTTATACTTATTGAATTAATTTAGATACATTTGAAACAGTATAACAAAAAAATAATTGGTACAAAAAAGTTTATATATATAAATAGTTCGAACTAAAAAATAGGATTTATCAAATTTAGCTAATATATAAATATAACTACATATTAAAGTAGTTTATAAAGTAAATAGTTGGTTGTTAAAGTAGTTTATTAAATAGTTAATATATATAAGTTAAAAATAAAATAGTTATAAAGTAAAATAGTTATTTAGTAAAATAGTTTATAAAATGGTTTAAAATTAAATAGTTTGAACTAGAATTGGTTCTTTCCCTCTTAATAAACTTAAGTTCATATTCCAATTTCAAAATTCTTTTAAGTATTTCATTCCAATTCAAATTTCGGTTTTGAATCCCGTCCAAATCCATATTCAAGTTCGATTCAAAGGTTTCGATTTAACTTTAATTCACAAATATTTCAGATTTACTTTAACTCAATTCAATTAGTTCGATTCAAATGAATTAGAAATTCAATTTAAACTTTCATTTAAAACTATTCAACATATAATAAATTTCGAGTTCAATATACAAGTACAAATTTAAATCTCTTAAATTCAAATTCAAATTCGATGATGGACATTTATTCGAAATTTCAAAATAATTCAATTTCAATAAATCAAAATTCCTTTAACTTCCAATTCCAAAATTTAAAGTTTGAATCCAAAGGAAGTAGTTTATAAAACATCATTTATATTTCTTTTAAAACAATATTTCAAAATTTAAAGTTTAGAACCAAATTTATTTAACCAACCAGTGTCCGTATGTAATTTTCTTGGCCAACTGGTACTTAAATTTAATTTTAGTATTTCGGGATGGATATATATCATTTTAGTCCAAATCTGGGGTCATAGATATTTATCATTTCAACTTATGTTCTTAATTCATTTTAATGATCAATCCCACATTTATTTGATGCCCGTAAAATCTAGGCTAAATGGTTGGGATTAATTAAAACAAATAACAATCATACATAAATAAGATGAATAACAGGGTGAACCACACATTTATATATACATATATCACACATATCAATCCAAAGCATCCATCCATCCAAACAGTTCAATATCACATCAGTTTACTTGTGACGATCCGTCTCCTCGATCCTGAAAAATGGCATTAATACATCCACGGTTTTCACATGCCACATTCGAAGTGCCGGGGAGGCAGATTATCGTAGGGGAAATAAGATAATACGAGTATAAGATAGATAGATAGATAGATAGATAGATGGAATCTCACATCGTATTAAACATAAATTTTACATAAGACGAATACAAGTGATCATAGTTGTCTTATACTCTAGCTGGGATAGTTATAATAGCCTATCCCTTCTAATTGCTTGTAATAACAAAATACATACATAAAATACAATTTACGGTTAGAGGCTGATTAAGAATTAAACGATATAAAACACAATTTTATCAAATACATAAAATAACAAAAATAGTCATGTGTTGACGATACTCATGTGTTGAGATTTAAAATACTCATGTGTTGAGAAATAAAATATTCATGTGTTGAATAAAGTACTCAAACTATAAAATATTCATGTGTTGAATAAAAGCCGTATTGAGTAGACATGCGCCATTTTGACGCGAACGATATTTATATCGATTTTATTCATTTTTATAATGAATAGCGAAAAGAAAAATCATTTCAAAATCTTATATTTTGAAAATATTATCATTTATATTATAATGATATAGAATATTCAATTTTGGTTTAAAATTGAAAAGGAAGTGGGAATCGTTTTAAAAACGAAATTATAAATACGTTTTGAACGAAATATATATATATATAATATATATATATATAATATATATATATATATATATATATAAATGGTTTGAATAGAACGCGCCGCGCAGCGACCGTTCGCGAATTTCGACCATTGACTTCGATTTGATATTACGGGAGATCCTACCGTCGAATTCTCCTAAATCTGGAACCATTGGGTTCGTATCGAAAAGAGCTTTCCAAAAAATATGAAAGATTTTAAATCTAACGGTTGGATCTGGAATTATGTCCAAATTAAATCAGGAAAAGGTCACTATGGCCGCAGTTCGGTAGCCGTTATTGGAAACCGACTGAAATAGCGATAATAAAATTATTAAAAAAAAAATAATTTGTGTAAAATCATAATATATGAATTGGAAAGAATTGGAATGAAAAGTTCCATGTTTGTAAAGATAAAAATATATTTTTATCAAAATGAACTAGTTTACAAGTAGAATAATAGTTCAATTATTTTTAAATAAATAAAATGGATTGAAAATGGGTTTTAATATAACCAGAATTTCCAATATATGAATTGGAATGGATTTGAATCGAAATCATCTTTGGAATATTTCAATATTGGATTTCGTGATTATACAGATATTGTAATGGAATTTTGGAAGATATATTTTATATCGTTATTTCCAATACGATATCTGTTGGTTTCAGAAATTGATATTGAATATAAGCCGATATATTTTCTATTCATAGCCTTGTATTTAATATCGAATTGGATTTTGGGTTTGTCGTGAGTGTTATCTTTAGTAATACTGTTCTTAAACCCAATGGAGTTAAGAAAATTAGCAACTAACTGGAAATCAGTTAAGATGAATGGTTTCATGGGTATTGATCTGATGTTGGTTTCGGCCTTCGGGGTTTATATTTAGGGAATTGTTCTCTTACTAATTTACGGTTAGAGACTGATATAATGGAACGTGATTTTGGGTTTATCGTGAACTGTGTTTTAAATGACATTGGTTCTTTAACCCAGTTAAAGACAGGATATGATTTCCCAAGTTATACAATCATTAATATTGATTTTTGGGAAGATTAAAACTAAGTGGAGTTTTAATGAATCTTTAATTAGATTAAAATGATCAAGAATGGAGTATCACCAGTTTTTCTCCAAGCGATAGTTAAATATTTAATTAGATTTGAACGTGAAATGGTAATTAATATTTACCAATAACACCGTGGTGTTAGATATGGAGTATCACCAGTTTTGCTCCATGGGATGAATAGGTTGGGATTGGGAAATAAAATAAATGATTACTTCGGTGTGGTTCGCTAATCCCGACTAGTTGGATAAACCTTAATATGGTTTGATTTGATATCCATAGGAAGATTAAAGAATAAATTTAAAAGAATTTATCTTTGATAAAATTAATGGGAACCTTTCCCTAGAAACTAACTGTAGATTGGCTAAGAAGAATGGTTTCCTGGGTATTGATCTGATGTTGGTTTCAGCCTTCAGGTTTAATATTTAGAGAATTGTTCCCTTACTAATTTACGGTTAGTATACGCGAGTTATTCGGAAAGACCAGGTTTATACCCATTCTGAATAACTGATTCGACGATAAGTCGACAATGAAGACGGTAGTGGAAGACCGGAGGTCTTCACATCATTTGGATAATTACTGATGATCTTGATTGGGCTGTACACCCAAGAGGAGGGAATCAGTTGGTGATCATCCAGACGTACTTGGAGATTGATGGATATGCGAGGAAGAAGGTTCCTCCGGTTTCGTTCAGACCCAGAACGAACTTGTAAATGGACTGTGTGTCTGACATTGGATTTTATTCTGTGTGATTGATTTCTATTAAATATATATCTATTTGGCGGCGGAGAATTTATTCTCTTGCTTAACGCCCTTCTCTGAGACGTACGAGCTTAGAGGTTATATATTGATGGATATCAATCGTATGGCATGAATTGCCTATGTGGTATGCTTAAGTGGCAATTGATCAAGGCTTCTATTGAAAAGCAAAGTCTTGTGGTTGATGATCAAAGCACGGCCTGTGTGGTATAGCTTTGGGTATAGCGTTAATTCGCGAGCCTCACACCTCGGCATGAGTCAAAAACGGGATCGGACTGTAGGGAGAGCATGACGTTTCTTTCTAGCTATGGGTAGTGTCAGCGACCTTCTATCCCTGACATTTATATACTTTTTACCTGTGTGGTTGTTGGAATGCGAGGTGCCTCGGATATAGGTCTGATAGGATCGGGAAACGTGTGTTCAGGAATACTAATCCTCAAAAGTAAGAGAGGACCGGCCCTGAAGCATCGAGGATCGCTGTGTGTGATCCTGAGACATTTGCTAGAGTGTCTCGAACAGAGAGAAGCTTGGCTCTTGCCTCGACTCATGACGGAAATCCAATTTCCAATACGTGACATTTCGGTTTTATTTATAGAACCTAGTATGGAGACATAGTGGGATGGGGCGCTTGTGTCGTCTATGATTGATACATTTATATTTGAAGTTGATTTCTTCACTTATAGTAATAATAAAAGATTAAATTTTGCGCATCAAGCATTATTTGGCTATTATAAAGTAAAACCCTATCCTCCGGCTTGCGTTGCATTGTGTGATGGGACCTGGATCTTATAATAGCTTCATTTTCTTTATTTAGCATTGCGTTGTTTGTTATATGCACTGGTATTCTTAGGAGGAAACCCGTTCCGTGTTATACGGCGTGTTCCTTTGATTTACCATACTTTAAAACCAAGTTTTAAATAACTGTTTTAGTTCTCACACCAGTCACATGACTGACCTGGAGTTTATTGTTTTAACCTAAACTCTGGGTGCCCCTATTTTCCACACGGGCAGCTAGTAGTTTTGGTTTTGCACATTGTTTCTTTTCCAGGATCCTGACTTACAGATGGAACTCTATTCGGGAAGCTCTGTACTCGTGTACCGATCCCACTTGTGTTATTTATTATTTTCCGCTGCTATGTATTTTAAATCTCTGATATGTTAAAAGTGTAATATTTATTCATTCATACTCTGTATATTCTTGTACTCTGATGTAAATTGTTGTAATAAGCAATGAAATGTCTTCTGTTTGGGTTCTGATTTGTCGTGTTCTCAAAGCAATCCGGACTTTTCTTCACGGGGGAGTTCAGGTTCCTTACATAATGCTTGTCATTTATATCTCTAAAACAGGTTTCTGCACCAATACTAATATAACAGGATTAGGTGTTAACCTAATTACATAACAACATGATTAAACAGTAAGATTAAATGGTAGGATTAAACAGCAGGATTAGGTGTACCCTAATTACATAACAGGATTAGGTGTTAGTGTTACCCTAATAACATAAAAATAGGATTAGGTGTACCATAATTACTTCCTATGCGATTGACTACCTACTACATAAATACCCTGTGTCAGCCCCGGTAGTAGGGTGTATCACTCTCTAACCCAACAACTTATAACACAGACCTATTTACTGGTGTTATAGCAGCTTAGTTTCCTTAATCTTACCCATGCACGCTCATGACTCCGCCGGAACGCGCCCGTACCCACCTTCCCATTTTGAACCTCTTACTATCTAGTTCAGTAAAGCGTGCCATGACCCATACATAGTGCAAGGTCCTCTAACAAAATACCAACAAGGATACTGACTGGTATGGGTTCCACACAACAAGATTGACACAAGCCAAACCCCCTAAGATTGTGTCCACAAGTAACTAGGATTTAAGAGTCCCCAAAAACCCGATACAACAGCAGAACGAGGGACATCTTAACTTATTAATAATCAGGTTTAACCTAGAAGGTTTAGGTTCATTAATAAGCGTGGTTGTAATTAATATTACATGTTATTATGTGTGTACAACCCTTTCTCAAAACAAACACCTGCCCCGATGTATATAATTAGTATAGTAATTTAGTTTACTTAACCTGCATCTAGTACTTACATTATTTTAATATGTCCTTTACTTAATGTCTATATTAAGTCAAATCTAACATGTTTATACATATGCATATTATTCCTTTCAATTACATTTCCCAAAACATAGCAGGTACAGGTTTATGCATATTATTATATTCCCCAAATTACAGCAAGTACAAGTATATGCATATTATCCCTTTCCCAAATTAAAGTCACAAAGTTCTCAATTTATAATATTCCCTTATTCTCCTTTTTCATGTCATTAACTATTGTCCCAATTTTAACTATAGGCAATCTTAGATTGGAAATGGCCTAGGCCTTCAATGACCTAGGCTTAGCGTAAATAAAAGGGAAAATAGAAGGAGAAGAATAGAACCAAACCAAACTGATAAAATAGGGGTATAGGCAAGACTGCAAATAAATTAAACAATAGAATAGGGAAAAGGAAGATAGATACGCATAATTAATTAATCAACTGACAGTAAAAGAACATATATATTACTGTAACAATGACATAGGTGAATAACAGTAAAAGAACAGGTATAGAGATTAACTTATAGGCAATGTATGTTCTAGATCCATTTTTATTTACCGTCATGATATAAATCTAAGTATCAGATATGAAAATAACATGAAACTCGCGGCGGGTCTTGGTGAAGAAGAGATCTATCTCTTTATATCTATATCTATATATATATATATCATTATAGAAAAGGTTGTATGCGGATCTTGAATCTTGAATTGTCTCGGTAGTTCCAGGCTTCAGCACATCTCCCCATTATATATATATATATATATATATATTTAAAATAGATCCGTGGAGGAAGAAAACATAAAGAATAATTATGTGTATTGAAATGGGAGAGAGCCACCCTACTTATAGATTACAGAGCTAATTCTTAACCTTTAGATCTTAGGGTTTCAAATCTAGCTAAACAAGTAATACAATGAACCTAGCATACAAAACTTTCCAGAAACAGAACCTAGAATCGAGCCTGCATGCGGATGGGTCGACCCACCAACATGCTAGATCGACCCACTTAGCCTTGGGTCGATCTAGTGCTAGTCGGGTCTTCCCACGACCGTTACTTTCTACGTTGATGACTCGATATGAATTTATTTAATTTATTCATGTATAATCTTCTTATATGTATACAGACTTCTAAGGTTCATAACTACTTCGTACGCTATCCGATTTACACAAACTTGGGGTCTATTTGAACTTGAATTCTGAGATGAACGCAACGGTAAAGTCGGTTTTACTCAATTCTGAATATTTATTTATATAATATTCATTTTGTTATCTTTACTATATGGTTATTGTGTATTAAATTTTGGGGTGTTTCATTCTCTCCTACTTAAAGGATTTTGTCCTCGAAATCTCCAAGTTAAGAAGAATGGTATTACTCTAACAACCACCTACAATCATCTACTCATCCATCATCCACTGGCATCCATTGTCCTTAAGTATTTCTAATGCTTGTATAAACATATGCAAAAGTGTTGTGTGTATATGTCCCTACACTAATGCGAAAATCGGGCGGTCGACTGATTCAGTTGACCTCCTTAATGCAACATATGTTTGTGCCATAGATCCAATATGTATTCAAAAAGAGTCCTAGTAAAGCTCTATATGTATGCACAATCATTCACCTAAATGCAACATCCAAATGATGATTCACCCATTTCCATCCATAGAAAATTAAAATGCACACACATCCATATGCAATATGTAAGTGCTCGAGTCGATTTAGTGCCTAGTGTGTGTATATGCATCCACGAGCAACCACCAGCAAAAACTTGCATCCACTTTCAACCATCAATCATAACATGTCTCAAATACATGTTTCCAACCATTGGATTCTACCTACGGATCGAAGGTTCGAATGATAGGATAAACATACTTGAATGATAGAAGTAAATGCGAATTTAAAAGGTTGGAAAATAAATTAAGAACATACACTCAAAAAGAAAAGGGTAAGAAGCGTGAATCTTGTCTTTGGGTTCCCACGTCGCATCTTCGCGGTCTTCTCCCCACTGTATCTTCACCAATCTGATTTCTTTGTTGTGTAGTTTCTTAACCTCTATTCCAAGAATATGAGTAGGAACTTTTCTCATCGATGCTTCCTTCTCAACTTCCACACCTTCAAGTGTGCTCGGCTCCACTATCTCTAC
Organism: Allium sativum; assembly: GCA_030737875.1. Classification (NCBI taxonomy): domain Eukaryota; kingdom Viridiplantae; phylum Streptophyta; class Magnoliopsida; order Asparagales; family Amaryllidaceae; genus Allium; species Allium sativum. The sequence continues at coordinate 1,045,276,644 of CM060922.1, forward strand.
CGCATCATGTAAACATTTCCTTAAATGGGAAACGTGAAACACATTGTGTACGCCCGCCAGTCTGTCTGGTAGTCTTATCCTATAGGCCATCTAACCTATCCTCTCCACTATAGGGAATGTCCCTACGTATTTTGGTGCCAACTTCCCTACTGAGTCAAAGCGAACTACATTCCTCAGCGGTGATACTCTAATGAAGATCATATCTCCTACTTCTAATTCCAAGTCGGTCCTCCTTTCATCGGCGTATGATTTCTGTCTATCCTGAGCTGCTTTCATTCTTCGGCGGATAAGATCAAACTTCTCGGAAGTTTCTCAAATCATCTCAGGTCCAAGTAGAAGTCTTTCTGTAGACTCCCACCAACAAGTTGGTGATCTGCAAGGTCGTCCATATAACACTTCAAGCGTGCCATGCCTATGCTCGAATGATAACTGTTGTTGTAGGCAAACTCAACCAATGGGAGATGCTCCTCCCAAGTCCCTCCGAAATCTAGGATACACTGTCTCAGAAGATCCTCAAGAACTCTATTCACCCTCTTAGTTTGTCCATCGTTCTGAAGGTGGTATGTCGTGCTCAAACGTAGTTGTGTACCTGATGCCTCTTGTAATCTTTTTCATAACTCACTAGTGAAGATGGGGTCACGGTCGCTTATTATACTAGAAGGTACCCTATGAAGTCGGACTATCTCTCGAAGATATACCGATGCTAGCCAAGCTGCCATCCTCTTACTTTTGACAGGAATAAAGTGTGCGCTCTTCTTAAGCCTGTCCACTATCACCTAAATGCTCGTATTTCCCTTCCTTGATCAGGGCAATCCATCAATGAAATCCATAGAGACGCTCTCCCACTTCCATTGTAGGATATCCAAGGGCTGAAGCAATCCGCCAGGTTTCCTTTGTGCACCCTTTACTTGCTTGCAAGTCAAACATCGAGCCACAAATTCTGCCACGTCCTTCTTCATACCAGTCCAAAAGAAAACTCTCTTCATGTCACGAAACATCTTGTCACAGCCCGGATGGATAGTCGTCTGAGAATATTGAGCTTCCTCAAGCACTGTCTTTAGCAATTCCCGTTTCTAGGGATACATAGCTTTCTATCTCGTCTTAGCCACCCTTTCTCGCCTATAGTATATCTAGCTAGGTGACTAGAAGTATCTCCTCTACCAAGCCTAACCAAGATGCCTGCTATTTGCAAGTCCTCTCGCTGCATAGATCCAATATGCTCCGTGAGAGTAGGTCGCACCACCAATGATGCTAATAATCCCAATGTTAAATCCGTAGATGACTTAAAATCGAAGGTCGATATAAACTCCAAGCTTCGCCTTTCTACGAATAGAGGAATCAAAGTCTCCTCTGTCTACTCAGCACGTCCGCCACTACATTACCCTTGCTCGGGGTACAAGTTATCTCAAAGTCGTAGGACGTTAGGAAGTTCATCCACCGTTGATGCCTTAGGTTGAGATCCTTCTGTGAGAACAATTATTTGAGAGATTTATGATCCGTATATAGCTCAAATCTCTCTCCAAGTAGATAATTTTGCTAAGATTTCAATGCGAACACTATTGCAGCCAACTTTATATCATGGGTAGGGTAATTCTCCAAATGAACTCTCAATTGTTTGCTACCATAGCATACTACCCTTCCTTCTTGCTTCAGAACGACACCAAGTCCCATGATATAAGCATCTGTGTAGACCGTGAACATCTTGCTTCCGATGTGGAGAGTAAGAACTGGGGCTGTTGTCAGAGTCCTTTTTAATCTCTAAAAGGCATCCTTGCACTCAATGCTTCACGAAAAAGCCAAGTTCTTCTTCGTCAATCGGGTGAGTGAGGCTGATATCCGTGCAAAGTCCTTGATAAACTTTCTATAATATCCCGCCAACCCTAGAAAACTACTCACCTCTTTCGTATTCTTCGGAGTCCTCCAATCTTGAACTACGACGACTTTTGCGAGGTCCACTGCTATCCCGTCCTTGGAGACTACATGCCCTAAGAACCTTACTTCCTTCCTCCAAAAGGGACACTTAGAAAATTTTGTCTTGAGCTGATGCGATCCGAGAGTGCGTAGAACCTCTTCTAAGTGTCGGGCATGCTCCTCCTCATTCTTTGAGAAGATCAGGATATCATCCACAAACTTGTTTAGAAACTCTCTAAACACCCTACTCATCAAGTCCACAAAATATGCGGGTGCATTGGTTAGACCAAAAGGCATAACTAACCACTCAAAGAAACCGTCTGGAGTTCTGAATGCAGTCTTATCAATATTGTCCTCTACCACCCTCAACTAATGAAATCCCATGGCCAAATCCATCTGCAAGAAAACTGATGTGCCTACTAACCGATCAAACAAGTCATAAATCCTCAGAAGCGGGTGCCTATTCTTCTTGGTGAGCTTATTCGACTCTCTATAATCCACACATAGACGAAGTGAGCCGTCTGACTTAGTTGCAAAGACCACTAAAGCTCCCCACTCTGATATGCTCCGTCTAATAAATCCTTTCTCGAATAGCTCCCCTACTTGCTTGCTGAACTCCCTCCTCTCTCTAGGAGCCATGTGTCACACCGGTAGAGCGACTGGCTTCACATTCTCTACCAAATAAATCCAGAAGTCTATCTCACGCCTCATAGGTAATCCCTTAACCTCATCAAACACGTCTGGAGAATCTCTAACTATGGGTACTGATCGCAAATCATCAACATAAGTATCAAGAGAATTTAGGAAACTGAGCATAACTGACCCTTGTGGGTCACAATAAATCTTGAGAGTTCTCCCTTGGCAAGTCAAAAGCCTAACCACTCTCCTCTCACAGTCTAGGATGGCACCATACATGGCTAGCCAATCCATTCCTTTAATCAAACAATAGCCAATAAAGCCCAGCACGTACGCGTCACATTCAAACTCGACGCCCAAGATAGGAATTCTCAAACCCTTACATATCATGGATAAATGAGCCGTGCCTCCTATGGGGTTTGAGACTACTACAGGATCAGAGACTATACTAGTATTAAGGTGCAGACTATCTACTAAAGAACTGTATATAAATGAATGAGAAGTGCCAGAATCAAAGAGGGTTCTAACAGGATAGTCAAAAAGGGAAATCAAACCTTCAACAGTGACTTTCCTACCTCGATCAGGTCCACTAGCCTCAAGAGCATGTACTTGTCAAGAAGATTATGCCCTTTTTCCTTGCTTGCTATAGCATTGCTTAGTGAAATGTCCCACTTGACCACAATTAAAGCAGGCTTTCTTTGTCATTCTGCGGTCCTTCAAAAAATGACCCAAAGATCTACGACCATGACACTTGATATCTTTCTTGATCTGAGCATTGTTAGGCTTCCCTCCTTTCTTTTGTGCTCCCTTCTTGGACCACCACTTCTTTTTCTCTCCCTTAGCTTGTGTCTCTTATGCCTTACTATCTTTCTTCTAATCCTTGCCATCTTCGTGCATTATAGCCATGTCAACCAACCTCTCAAAAATCGCACCAATCGGTATATGAGATAATGCAAATCCTTGGAGAGGTTGATTCAACCCTCTCGCAAACCTATGTGCCTTCTTACGGGGTGTATTAACCAAGTCCAGACGAAATCTCGCCACTGATTAAACTTATTGATATAGTCCTTAAAAGACATGTCCTCTTGTTTCAAAGCCAAGAATCTCTCCATATGTAATCCTTCTTCCACCTGAGATAAAAACTTCATCTCAAATATCTATCTGAAATTATCCCAAGTAGCTACTGGTTGTCCCTCATGTGTCACCTCCCACCATTATGAAACTCCATCCTTTAGTTGCCATGAGGTCAACTGTATCTTCCACCTATCATCGAGCTCAAAAAGGCCAAACACATTCTTTGTTTCTCTAAGACATTTTCGCGCATCAACAAAGCTCTCGGTACCACGGAACGGTTCTCCTCACATCGTGCAAAATTCCTTACAAAGCTTAGAAAAGTAATCTACTCATGGAGGTGGAGCTATTGCGATTGCAGCTGGGGGTGGGGGCATCTCCTTGAACACCGACACGTGCCGTAGCCTCTAGATACCTACAGAACCATGTCGGTAGTGGAATGCCCTCAGGAAGATTGGGTGTCCCAAACATGCTGAAAAGAGAAGAAATAAAAGATACAACAAGAGATCGAGAGAATATGGCTTGAGGGGATATGTTTTTCAAAAACAAGTTTTTATTTGAAAATACTTTGCTTTTGGAAAAAAAAATCGAAACTTTTCTCTGATCTTGTAACGTTCAGCCCTGATACCAAATGTGACACCCCACGTCGGTTAATATCACTCAAAAGAGAATGCATTAAGTTTCAATAAACGCAATAGGTAAACAGTAATAGAAATTTACAAGACAGATAGAAATAAGCAGCGGAAAAATCAACTTTATTATTGAAAATAAAACATTGTTTCAAATCAGGTTACGTCATTAAACCAGTTACATCAAAAACCAAGAACCACAAATATGTCTCATAATGCAAAATAATAGAGTGCATTAAAATAAAACCATATCCCTCATAGCAAGCCACAACAGAGTAGAAAGTAAATCAAAGCGGTACATCTGAGAAAATTTAGACCCAAGATGAAAGAGAAAGTCCTAATTACTAAGGGTACTACCATTCTGAGGACTTGAGGGGAAAGAGGAAGAGAAAGAAGCGAAACAAAAAGGTCATACATAAAGCCTGACGAATTCCAGTGATTTTCAGTATATGAACAAAATAGAGGTATCAAGACAGATAAACAAGACTGGATGAGAAAGTACAATAACATAAAAGGCAACGGGTAGAAAAGATAAACAAGAACAACAGGAATAAAACAAGATAAATATTGATCGAGTAATGCTTCTCATTTATATCCCTAAAACAGGTTTCTGCACTAATATTAGTATAACAGGATTAGGTGTTAACCAAACTACATAACAACAGGATTAAACAATAATATTAAACGGTAGGATTAAACAACAGAATTAGGCGTACCCTAATTACACAATAGGATTAGGTGTTATCGTAATAACATAACAGTAGAATTAGGTGTACCCTAATTACTACCCATGCGATCGGCTCCCTACTACGTAAATACCCTGTGTCAACCATAGTAGTAGGATGTATCACCCCCTAACCCATCAACTTATAACACCGACCTATTTACTGGTGTTACAGTAACATAGTTTCCCTAATGGACCCATGCACGCTAATGACTCCGCCGGAACGCGCCCGTACCCACCTTCCAAATTTTGAACCTCTTACTATCCAGTTCAGTAAAGCGTGCCATGACCCCTACCTAGTGCAAGGTCCTATAACAAAATACCAACAGGGATACTGATTGGTATGGGTTCCACACAACAAGATTGACACAAGCCAAACCTCCTAAGCTTGTGTCCACAAGTAACTAGGATTTAAGAGTCCCCAAAACTCGATACAACAACAGAACGAGGGACCTCTTAGCTTATTAATAATCAGGTTTAACCTAGAAGGTTTAGGTTCATTAATAAGTTTGGTTGTAATATTACATTTTATTATGTGTGTACAACCATTTCCTAAAACAAACACCTGTCCCGATGTATATAATTACTATAGTAATTTAGTTTACTTAACTACATCTGGTACTTACATTATTTTAACATGTCCTTTACTTAATGTCTGTATTAGGTCAAATCAAACATGTTTGTACATATGCATATTATTCCTTTCAATTACATTTCCCAAAATATAGCATGTATAGGTTTATGCATATTAATATATTCCCCAAATTACAGCAAGTACAAGTATATGCATATTGTCCCTTTCCCAAATTATAGTCACAAAGTTCTCAATTTATAATATGCCCATATTCTCCTTTTTCATGTCATTAAATATTGTCTCAATTTTAACTATACGCAATCTTAAATTATAAATGGCCTAGACTTAGCGTAAACAAAAGGGAAAAATAGAAGGAGAAGAATAGAACCAAACCAAACTGTATAAAATAGGAATATAGGAAAGATTGGAAATAAATTAAACAACAGAACAGAGAAAAGGAAGATAGATACGCATAGTTAATTAATCAACTGATAGTAAAAGAACATATATATTACTTTAATAACAATATAGATGAATAACAGTAAAAGAACAGGTATAAAGATTAACTTATAGGCACTGTATGTTCTAGATCCAATTTTATTTACTGTCATGATATAATTCTAAGTATCAGATTTGAAAATAACATGAAACTCAAAGCGGGTCTTGGTGAACAAGAGATCAATCTCTTTGTTTTTATTTTTTTGAAAATTGCTTCACTTTATTTCTAATTAAGGAAAGTATAGAAAACAAGTTAGCTAACTAACCTCTACATGGTAAAAGAGGAAAGAAAACAAGAGATACAAGTTACTATAAAAAACAAAGAAACAAATAACTAGCCCACAAAGAACCCTCCATCAAACTTAAGTGCAGACAATGCACTACCATCTAGCCAACTACCCTTAATACACAGAAAGGTCACCTTCATGCAGATTAATATCTTCTGATACCAGTCCTTGTCCTCATCCATCCAAGCTAAACTGGAAATATCTTGCATCTCTTACAGTAATAGATAACACCTTAATTCAGTTTGAAATCCAAAAAAAAAAAAACAATTCCAAATCAGTTTGTTATTTGGATTTCATAACTGAAGACATGCCATCAAATAACTGTAATCAACCTGGTCTTTGATGCAAATTTAATCCATGCACTTGCTCCAGTAATAACAGTCAAGATATTGATCAAAATTGTTGAATGAACAAATACTGAAGCTGCTCATGAACTTGCATCCAAAAACATCATATATCATCACATGCTTTAAAACTCAAACAGTTTCGATCAAATCCATCTAAGTATTGTAGATAAGCTTTGGATGTACTAATATTCAGAGATACATGAGCTATGAGATAACAGAGACCGCCATAATTCATTAATCAACTACTCTTGATCATTCAAACAATAACCATCTATTAAATTATCTCAATCTATAATTACATGGAGATCTAGGCTTCAGCAGCATCTCCCCGTTATATATATATATATATATATATAGAATAGATCCATGGAGGAAGAGAACATGAAGAATAATTATGTGTATTGAAATGGGAGAGAGCCACCATATTTATAAATTTACAGAGCTAATTCTTAACCTTTAGATCTTAAGGTTTCAAATATAGCCATACAAGTAATACAATGAACCTAGCATACAAAACTTTCCAGAAACAGAACCCAGAATCGGGCCTGCATACGGGTGGGTCGACCCATGGATCGACCCACTTGGCCTTGGGTCGACCCAGTCCTGGTTGGGTCGTCCCACGACAGTCACTTTCTGCATTGATGTCTCGGTTTGAATTTATTCATATATAATCTTCTTATATGTATACAAACTTCTAAGGTTCGTAACTTCTTCATAAGTTGTTGACACGCCTTTTGGCAAGGCCGTCACAACTCGAATTCTATCAAGAGAACTACTCAGGACTTGGGTATAATCTTATGTTGATCGACATTCATTTGGATGAAGTGACGAAGTATTGGAAAGCTTGGACCTTGCAGAATGAAGAAACCATCCAGATCTAGGAACTCGAGTCTAAGATCTTGGGTCTCGAATCTTGGATCTCAGGCCTCGGGTCTCAGATCTCGTATCTCAAATCTTTGGTCTTGGATCTTGGGTCTCGGATCTTGGATCTCGGATCCCGGGTCTCAGATCTTGGATCTCGAGTCCCAGATCTCAGGTCTTGGGTCTCGGATCTTGGGTCCCACATTCGACCTGCACCGGGTCTAAAACATTCGAACCGCACAGGGTCTAATACATTCGACCTATACCAGTCAAACAATGTGGCCCTATTCTCACTTCTATTAACCCGTATCGAGTTCCACTTGGCAACACACGTTGTGGAGGGATTTTCTCCAAGTTTTCCACTAATTTTCCGAGACACGATAGATGCTCGCCATGTGGCATCTGACCCGGAGCCGCTCCACGGCTATAAATACATATATTGAAGGCAATTTGAAGGGACTTTTTTCCTCCCGAAACTCACGGCTTCCTCCATTAACTCTACGCAAGGTCATTGCGCACCGTATCCACCACTCAACACGAGGATTTGATGTATAAATTCATTCTCTTTCTCCTCTCTATTACAAATGTATCGATTTCTGTTGTAATCTGTCAGTATAATTAAAAGATTAAAAAGTGGATGTAGGCTTGGATTGAGACGAACCACTATTAAATCCTCATGTGTCTCCTATTATTTACTATTTTCTAAATTCTATGATATGTGATTTGTGTTTGTGAGGACTTCACACTATATTTGGGTGTTAGTGCCTAATTTTGTTCTAAAATTTTGGTACGCCAAGAAGGGGGCACATGCTACAACTTCTTCTTCTAGCTTGCATGGAAGCGGATTGCTTAGCTATCGGATCAATGGTCAAAAGGAAGAACGACAGAACCTTCTCCCATGCTGAGGATGTCGGCATAAAAGGCACTAGGAACGAGACAAGCCATGAGGCTTCCTCTCATGGAGATCCATCAGCATACTTGACTAGAGATGAAGTGGATGGAGTTATCACTAAATTGAGAAGCTAGATGGTAAGGAAAGATGATCTCCTCCGGAAACAATAGGAAATGATGAACGAATTCTTTGCTCGGATGGATGGAAGGCCAAGCAACAACAACGATCAACTCACTGGATATAATGCAACTGAAGCTCAGACAGTAGAAAACTTGGCTCGAACAACCCTCACCAACTTGCTCGGGTCAGATCCTCCTGGATTCGCATCCTGCAACGTGGAATCAAATGAAACCACGGGCAATCGCCTCCCTGAACCGCATGCATCACTTAATGTTTTGGATGGAAATAATGGCAACCCTGGAAATGTAGACTCGAGCCGAACGCAACATACATCAGCTCCGGTTCAGATGGACACTCGAGCAACTGAACCCACACAACATCGACGCGAAGCTCATCAGATCAGAGCAAGGGAACCGGGTCGGGTCAAATCATTCGACCTGAGGCAACTTTGACCCAAATGTCGAAGCTCAGCATGCACATACTCATTCTCTCGGACTTGATGATTTTGTCAATATGAAAAAACTTTTTGATCGCAATCGGCTCGCCAGTCTGATTCAACACCTCTCGAGAGGCCGCACTTCTCAGGATGACTTGGATAACAACAATCACAGTCCATTCACATGGGAAATCAAGAATTCCCGCAACCCTTCAGATTTTAAGCTACCAATTCTAGAACCATACAACGGAAGGACGAATCCTACCGTACATCTAGTGTGCTACAAGCGATATATGGAAGTTTTATCGACGTCGGAAAATGTCATGGCCAAATGCTTTCCTCTCTTCTTTACTGATATAACTGATATATGGGTTTGACAGCTGGAACCAAAATCGATCAACAGCTAGAATATGTTGGTTGCCCGCTTTATCGAGCAATTTTGGGTCCACGTTTCTTGACCTAAGAATGTCATGTCACTCACTTCGATCAAACAAAGGTCCGGCGAGACCCTGCATTCATTTCTGGAAAGATTTAACACTGCAGTAGCATCAGTTGATCGACTTGAACTATCTATGGTATTGATCGCGGCATTATTCGGCGTTCTGGACAAGTCGGTTTTCAAAACATCTTTGTACCGAGACCCACATCGAGATGTCGGCGAATTCTACTTTGATGCGGATAGGTTCCTGCGTGAAGAAGATGCGAATTTCGAGAAGGGAATTCTTGACGTTAACATGGCTAAAGACGGAGAACTGTCTGATTATGGAAAAGGCAACGACAAAGGAAAAGCTGCTACTAAGTATGATCATAACGCTCTGCCCCGGAGAGAGCCCAGATATAGAATACACTGAATTCAGTGCTACACTATTCGACATCTACATGGACACGAACGACACTATCTCCTACCCAAAGCCACCCAGAAGGGAGCCATCACAAAGAGAACGTGATTCTGGACAAAATAGCATATTTTATGATACAGACGGTCATGACACAAATGATTGCAGCCATTTGCGAGACTTGATTATGGAATGAGTTAGACGCAGAGAGCTACCCGATTATGTCAAACAACCAGCAGCGCCTACACCTACGTTGCCCCCTCCTGCTCCCCGGAGAGGAAATAATCCTGGATCGAGCTCTCATGGGATTATCATCAACTATTCAGGATTAGATCAACCTGGATTGTTTTTGCATTTCTTAGGATTTAAGATATGTTTTTTTCCCTTTGGATTTCTGAATGGCTAAATCGAAGTACACACGTACGGGGTCAGGATTTAGCCCCAAAGCGTGCTCTGGATTCAGTGACAAAATAATCAGGATTTGCTTTGGTTTTGTATTTTGAATTGAATAAGAATGGACTTTCCGCACATGGATATGTTTGGAGAATTAATGTATCTTGTCAGGATGTGGCAGGATTCTCAATCTCGACTGAAGTATGGCTTATAATTATTTTGAAACCCTAGGTATGGATTATGCCTAGGGATGTACTATCTTGTCAGGCCATGGCAAGTATAGCACTACCTCGATATCAGTATGGATTGTACTCAGTTTGGAGTCTTAAGTATGGATTACACTTATAAATGACGAATGGTCTTGTCAGGATCTAACAAAAAAAGTATATAAAACTCGAGTATGGATTATGTTCAGTTTGAACTTCCAGGTATGGATTATGTCTAGAAGGTTGGGTCCCCTTGCCAGGACTTGGGGGGATGATTCGAATGTCACTCAAGTATGGTTTATACTCAATATTTACGCCCAAGCCTGGTTTATTCTTGAAAAGATTAAGCAGTACTATCAAGATTTGGCACATTTTTTGTCTCTTTGTCTTTGTAGGTATGGATTATATTTGCTATAGGACAAGCTCGGCATGGCCCTTGTATTCTTGGACTTCTTTCAGCCTTAATAGAATCCCGAGCGATCATCGGTTTTCTAGCCTTTTCTATATTACGATCCAGCATGATCACGACATTCTGGATTTCAAATCATACTTGATTTCTATGGACTATGGATTTCTTGGATTATCCAGAACACATCTTCCTTCATCAAGAAAGATATATTATGAGGGGGAAAATGTTGACATGCCTTTTGGCAAGGCCTTCACAACTCGAATTCTATCAAGAGAACTGATCAGGACTTGAGTATAATCTTATGTTGATCGGCATTCACTTGGATGAAGTGACGAAGTATTGGAAAGCTTGGACTTTGCATGAATGAAGCAACCATCCAGGTATTGGATCTCGGGTCTCGGATCTCGGATCTCGGTTCTCGGGTCTCGGGTCTCGAATCTCGGGCCTCGGGTATCAGATCTCGTATCTCAAATTTCGGGTCTCCGATCTCGAGTCTCGGATCTCCGATCTTGGACCTTGAATCTCGGATCTCAGGTCTTAGATCTCGAGGCTCGGATCTTGGGTCTCGGATCTCGAGTCTCGGATCTCGGGTCAAACATTCGACCCGCACCGGGTCTAAAACATTCAACCCGCACAGGGTCTAATACATTCGATCAGCACTGGATCTAATACATTAAATCTGACCCGCCTGAAGCAGTTACCAGTCAAACAATGTGGCCCTATTCTCACTCCTATTAACCTGGATCGGGTTCCACTTGGTTACACATGTTGTGGAGAGACTTTCTCCATGTTTTCCACTACTTTTCCGAGGCACAATGGATGCTCGCCACATGGAATCCGACCCTGAGCCCCTCTACGGTTATAAATACATGAATTGAAGGCAATTTGAAATGTCTTTTTTCCTCTCGAAACTCACGGCTTCCTCCATTAACTCTACGCAAGGTCATTATGCACCATATCCATCACTCAACACGAGGATTTCGTGTATAAATTCATTCTCTTTCTCCTCTCTCTTACAAATGTACTAATTTCTCTTGTAATCTGTCAGTATAAATAAAAGATTATTAAGTGGACGTAGGGTTGGATTGAGCCGAACCACTATAAAAACCTCATGTGTCTCCTATTATTTACTGTTTCCTACATTTTGTGATCTGTGATTTGTGATTGTGAGGACTTCACACTACATTAGGGTGTTAATGCCAAATTTCAGTCTAGCATACATTATCCGATTTTTGCAAATTGGGTCTATCCGAACCAGAATTCCGAGACGAACGCAATTGTAAAGTTCATTTACTTAATTCTAAAAATTTAATTATATAATATTCATTTTGTTGTCCTTACTGTATGGTTCTCGTGTATTAAATTTTGGGGTGTTACATCCATCGATTTGGTATACCAAGTGGTTGTCCAGTTATTTCATCCTTATCTTTTGCAGATGACATCATTATCTTTTCTAATGGAAACTGACGATCCACTCGTCGACTCGTGTCTTTCATCCGTCTCTAAAAACGTTGTTTAGGGAAACTCATCAATTTTTCAAAGAGTTGCTTCGTTCCCACAAAGACTATGTCTTCAGTGCGGATTTCATAGGTAGAGCCCTTCATCGGTTTCCCGGTTGCTTCTCAACCTTTTCCTTACCTTGGTATTGCTTTGTATAAAGGTTGCAACCTTAATGCGATTTTCGATCCTCTGACCGATAAAGCAAGGGGAAGAATTTTAGACGGAACTCTATTCTTATCTCTCAAGCTGCTAAACTTGTTCTTATTAAGTCGGTCCTTGATTCTATTGGGTCTCATGTTTTTGCAACCATGACACCCACCTCTTCCTTTTTTCGTGCTTACCGCTCTTTCACATCGTCTTTTTCTCCGGGAAAAAGGACGATAAGCGGAATCATTGGGTCTCTTGGGTTGTCATTTTCCGCCTCATACGTGAGGGTGGTCTGGGGTTTCGAAATCCAAGAGATGTCTGCCGGGCTTACGCTTATAAGCTTTGGGTTCAGTTTCGATCGAACAATTCTTTTTGGGCATCGTTTCTTCATGATAAGTACCATCATCTTTTTATCTTCGAATTTCTCTGCGACCCCATCTTAGGCTAGTAAGACGTGAAAATAGATGCAATCCATGAAGTCTTTTTCCGATTCTCACAGGGGTGTCGGTCAGAATGGGGGGCCTTTCTCTTTGAGGGCGACTTGGAACTCGACAAGGATTCCAATGTCGAGAATTCCGACCTTCTCTTTTCTCTGGGATTTCCGCGTTCCTTTAAAGGTTTCCATCATTATGTGGAAATTCTTTCATGAAGGTTTATCACTTGATGAAAACCTTATGTGGATCGGTATCCCTCTTGTGCCGCATTTCAGGTGTTGTCCTTTAGGTAATTTGCAATCATCTGTGCATTTTGTTCTTCAAAGGGGTTTGTGCTCGATCTATCTAGTGTATCTTCAGGAGCCTGGTCGGTCTTGCGGGAGATGATTTTTCTCTTTATCAGTTGCTTGGGATTTAGTGGGAAGGAAGGACCGCAAAAACCTTTCGATCTATCCTTTTCCATCTACTTTCTTGTCTTATTTGTTGGCATCTTTGGTGCACCCGTAATAAGGCTATATTTGATGAGGTTCCTATGGCTTCTTTTTCCGTCATTCACAAAATAAAGGACGATGTATTCTTCGCATTTCGAGGTCGGCTTTTCTTGGGAAATCTTCTCCCGAGATCTCTATCGTTGGCTTCTGTTTTTGATATAACCACGACTCCTCTTCCTCGTGTTATTGTCGGGTGAAGAGTTTTTTTTTCAAGTTGACGGCTGGTTTGGGGTTCTGCAGCTTATCTTGGCGTGGCTATTGCATAGTTGCAGGATGGAGGGTTTCTTGGATTCACTTCTTTGCTTGGATTTGGGATTTTCTTGGAGTTGTGTTCATCAGTGCTGTTGTGTGGAGTCGGTTCTTGCTTGGTTCTGGAAGTCTTCGGCTTTGGATGTTGCTTACAGATCTTTCTGCTCTTTTGCATCTTCCATTGGCTATGGTAGTTATCGACTAGGGTTGTATTAGCATTTGTTATTTTAGTTTGTCCTTTAGGGTTTATTGTTTGAATTTGATGTTTATTGCACAGTTTTAGTGGTTTTGTTTGAACGGCTAAACTATTTTTGTACGCCACCGATTATTAGATATTATCTCCTTTTGGATATATATCACTTTTGTTTCGAATATATATATATATATATATATATATATATATATGTGTGTGTGTGTGTGTGATTTTTGAATAATCGAAAGAGGAAGGAAATGGCAGAGCTTCCACGCCCACTCAAAAAGATAGAGCTTAGAGGCTAGCCATACACGTTTATTTATAGATGTCCAAACAAACCATGTCCGTCCGATATGAACATACGAAATGTGTTCATTTGAAAACAAACTCCATGCGTCAAAACAACGTGTCTGGGTTGACCCACGCTCCATATGGATTGAATTTCGAGTCGACTCGACCCTATATGGGTCACCTATAGGTCGAACCGATTGGTATGGGGTCGAACCCCACATGTTTATTTTGCAGTGATTAAATTCTAACGCTCGATAATTCAGATGTTGGTTATAAATTTTATTCTTCCCTTCTGTGATTTAATTCCCTTCTACTAACGCGTTTATTTTGAATCTCAAACATGCATTATTTCTAGAATTAATAAGCACATATATTTATAAAATAAATTTCTTCATGCATGTTTATACATATAATTATTTTCTAACACCAAACTTCAAACGTTATTAACTTTTTCGTATGAACTCCATTCGAAACATATTATATATGTAATTGGTCAAAAAATTACCACGAACGCAATGGTATAACTTTCGAGGCTAAATTCTGAAAATTCCAAAAATGCTTATTTTCACTATTCATTATTATTCCAATTATTTTTATTTTATAAAAATGTGGGGTGTTAGATCTTCTTTCTGTCATTATGGTGAAGGCACATTCAACATATCAACACATGAGTTTTCATCATTTGAACAGAACTAAAATTTCTTGACGGATTTATACAACTTGAATAATCTCAAATATCTTCATGGATTCTAACATCTTGAAGAGATCTTGAATCTCTCCATGGATTCTAGCATAAGTCGTCTGATAAATGGCAAATCTTTCCTTTCTCTTGGAGTCAATCTCTGAATACAAATAGCCTCGCTACCATCATTTGAATTATTAATGCTGATCTCTCCCTTGGACTTTACCTTAGGATTGGTAGTTCAACTCTATGCCAGTTCACTCCATAACGGCTTTCGAAATATAGAACTCATATATTAGTTATAAAGTGGTTTTTAATAAGAAATACATAAGTATACTTATACAATCTCGGACTCTTCAAAACTAAATTATTGGATTTCTAGTTAACTTAGTTCCAACTTTTTAAGGAGCAAGAGAATGACACAAAGAAATCCACCCAGGGGAGATCGTGTATATATACGTAACTGAACCAAGAAACGAAATATATAACTGATCCCTTCTACCATGATCTCGGATCATAAGTACACGATTGTTACATACACTTCTTATGTTAGTTTGGTCAAGTTTGATAGTCGACTAATAAGCTATCCAGTTTAAAATAGAAACGATTGCATGTAGAAATCAAATCTTATACACTTATCATGTTTTAACTTACTCAACTTACACCGCCTCTCGATCAATGGTAATGCCAGTATGTTAGAGCACTATCTGCTAGAAACTCTACTCGAACTTCATTATTAACTCTCATAAATTGAATAAATATATTTTTCCAACTTTTAGTGTTTAATATATGATAAATACTTTTCGTAAACAAGGAAACACAAAACAGAAAGCATGGTTAAGCACATAAACCGACTTCTAATTCCCTTTTGTTGTTAATCAATCCATTTTTTTGGTTAAAAATCCTTTGTATATACTTGTATATTTGTTCAAATTATATTTACAAAAGATATATTCATGAATACTACTCTTTAATTATACATTTTCACACATTTCAATATAGAAATGCATTTGTATTCTTATCCTAAATGGTAGGATATTCATAGATCCTGAACATAATTTTACATTCTCAAAAATAAAATAAAATTTAGTTAAAAAATAAATGTTACTAAAGTATTCTTATTACAAATCTAAAACCATTTTATACTTAACATTTTCTTGAAGTTACCCTTTTGAAGAATAATTATATTTAAGGGTTAAAAAATGGTGAAAATTAAGCTCACATCCCTAAAAGGTTG
The DNA here is from genome assembly GCA_030737875.1 of Allium sativum. Lineage (NCBI taxonomy): Eukaryota > Viridiplantae > Streptophyta > Magnoliopsida > Asparagales > Amaryllidaceae > Allium > Allium sativum. The sequence continues at coordinate 1,045,292,698 of CM060922.1, forward strand.
CGAAATTAGGCTCACACCGCCCAAGCTTTCGATATAAATTACATCCCTATTTTTCATAAATCATCAAAAAAATCAGCAAAAAATCATGAAAAATCATAATTAAATACAACAACTAATCGTCATCAAATCCAAGCAGCAAAACTACCAAACAACAAATAAAAAACGCATCAAAAAATAAAAAACAGCGAATCACCAGTATACTGCATCAAACGATGCAGTTATTTGCAATAATTGCATACATTTCAGCAACAATTGCAGTTATGCATCAAATTGCAGTAATAATGCAATAAATGCATCGTTTGATGCAATAATTCAATCCTTGCCTGTTTTTTCAACCATACAACATTTTTAAGCATTGTTGCTAACATTTCAGCATTTATAAGCAATAAATGCATACATATCAGCACATATTCATAAGCCTTCACCCATTTTAACATTTCTTCATACATTTCAGCAGTTATACAATATAACTGCATACATTTCAGAAGTTATTCGCAAGCCATTCAAAGATATTCAACTTTATATGCATACATATCAGCAGGAATATGCAATAAATGCATACATGTATGCAGTTATTCATCCATATTTTCAATGTAAACTCATATGAATAACTGCATACATGTATGCGGTTATTGCTTATAACCGCATACTTTGCCATTTTTTTTCATCATGCTTCTGCGAATATTTGCAATTTTTTGATTTTTTTTTAAATTCAAAATGGCATTTTTTTTCTTTGAAAAACACATAAGGGACCAAATATGGACCCCGCTTTGTATTTGAACTTTGGGGAGGTTTCCGTTTGAATTTTGAACAGTAACAGGGGCGTGAGCCAAATCTACCCTAAAAAAGTGCTACTAAAACACTATTTACTATCTATCCAAAGCATGCCACACTTAGCATCATCTTTATTACATTTTTTCTATGATCTAATTATATTTATACTTATATTTGTAATATAAATTACGTTTGGTTATCTTCTCAAATACGATTTATTATACGTTAAGTGTAACAACCCAAATTTTCAATCAATTTAAAATATAAATTTAGTGGATTTTAAATGGTCAAATATTGAATTTGGAAAATAAATTCTAAACTTGGTCTAATATTTTATTGGGATTAAAACAAGGTTAGTAAACTTTTAAAATCAATTTCAAAGGGAAATATTGAAAATCAATAATTTAATATTGTTTTGATAAGTCTAAAAAGTGAAATTTTGCAAACGACCTCGGATTTCTACGAAACCACTTTCATCGGATCCATAATAGTAAATTATTGTTAGCTTTAAAATTTTAAGTCAATCAGAGTCATTGTGTAAGCATACGTAATATAAACGAGTGTCGAAAACAGTCAAAATTCAATAAGAAGTAGAAATAAGGTCATTTTTCAAACGATCTCGGAATTCGAAGAAACCAATTTTATCAGATTTGGAACATCAAATAATGGTAAGGTTTCAAATTTCATAATTTTCAGAGTTAGTATGTGAGCAAATGAAAAATAAACGCGTATCGAGTCCACCGGTCAAAATTAAGTAATAACGTAATAAAATGATAAGACCAATGGTAAAACAGACTCCAAATTTGACGATACCTATTTCATTGGATCCGTAACTATGAAATATAGTAGAGTTCATAATTTTATGTCAATCAGATTTACCATTTGGTCATACGAGCGATAAACGCGCGTAAAAGTTGAAATAAGCTTCACCTTTAAAAAGGTTCGAAGGCAAAGGTGTTTTAGTTTGAGGTGTCTTCCATCCAAAGCTTCATTTTGTAATTTCTCCTCCTCTTCCTTACCTTGACACCTCATCAATCCACATCAGTCTCTTCCTTATAAAATCAAACCTCTTTCCCTTCTTTTCTACTTTCCATTTCCCCTTTTTCCATTTCATTTACCATCTTCCTCCTTCCATTCTCTCACTCCACCACCAGCCCAAAATCGCACCTCCGTCCCTTCCTCCTAACCTGCGCAGGCCCGACCAGCTCCTTCTCCAGTCGTGGCCCCACCTCCCCTTAAAAGCTCCAAAAATCCAAGCTTTCCCCCCTTAAATCACCACACTTAGCCCCAATTTCACCCAAATCTCCACCTCCTCAGCCCGCTACAGCACAATTCCAACCCACACATCCCAATTACGACCCACCCAACCCAAAACGTGGACCCCACCTCAAGGTTGAACCCCCACAAGCCCAAACTCTGTCCTGTTTGCTCTGAATACCAAATTCTAGCTCCATATTGTTCGTCTGTTGGTTCGTAAAACCCACAAAGTCAAAACTCTGCCAAATTTGTTTCTAGAATTCTCCACTAACGCCGGGAGGCTACTAAAATCTTCTGGGGATATTCAGATATCTTCCACTTAAAGTCTGACGGAGTGGAATGCTCGGTGAGAAACTATAAACTCAAAAAGGGCTAGTTAATTATTAACTATAGTTTGTGAATTGGTTATTACTTGTGATTGATGATCTAAGTACATTATAGTGATTAATGATGTTTAGCATGATAAAAGTATCATTTTTAAGTGATATACATTTAGTTGCTTGGGTATGCGACACTTAAGAACTAATAGTGTTGACTTGGGAATTGATTAAACCTTAAATGGTCATTAGAAAGTAATTAACTAATTATTGGTTAATGGATATTGATGAGAACCCTATTTGAATGATGATTGGTTGACATTGATTGATATTGTGGTTAATCTGTTGATTGACAAACTCATACAAGCGTTAATGGTTTAAGGCTTATATGGTGTATTCCATTATTTTTGTGGATTGGATGTTATATTGATGGTTCATATAGTGTTATGTGATACACTGATTAAATATGACCAATAGATGTGATTATTGGTTCATTAGTTAAGTCTCCATCAAATAAAATGATTTAACGAATATTTTATTAATATAATATTAGGCTAAAAATAAAATTTGAATTTGACGTTAGATTTTGGATGGACATAAATTTATATTATTACGATGAATATTTGTAAAATAAAGAAGTTGATTTGAAATAATTTTCATATAGTTATGGTCTGTTTAAGATTTTATTTTAAAATGAATAGTAACTGGTAAAAGTGAAGTTCAGTTAGGATATCTAGGAAATATTTAAAAAAAATCCTTGACAAAACTTTCTTATTTATTTTTATAACAGATGTTAGAAGAATTTGGATTCAAAATAATGAATTTTGAAAAATAATATTATTTTATTGATTTTAATAATATTATAATACTTAAATATTAAAATAATTGAATCTGAAACTGAAAATTAAAAGTATAGCTTCCAAAAATTATTATATATATTTTATATAATCAATAAACTATTTTTGAAGTTATTCGACGTAGTTTATAATATACGTCGAAATATGGTCAGAGTAGAACTCGTCGCGCAGCGGTAGTTCGCGAACTTTGACCTGTAACTTCAAACTGATGTACCGGGAGATCCAACCATCAGATTTTCCAGAAATAAGAACCGTTGGGTTCATAATGAAAAGAGATTTCAAATGATAAGTAAAGTTTTAAAATCCAATGGTGAGATTTTGAGAAATGTTCAAATCAATTTTGAATAAAAACAACGCTAGAACCTATAATGATCTGAAATTAAAATTTGAGGAAATGAACTATTTTTATATAAATAAAAATAGGGAAAAATCATTATAAATTATTTGAAAGAGATTAGAACCAATTACATATGGTTTTAAATGATAAAACTGGTTAAGTAGAATTTGGCTATCTTTGTAACGACTTATATAACACGTTTCGAGAAAAGTTTTGAAATAAGGATTTTAAATTCACAAATTGAATATAATCCTTAGTTAACCATTTTATAAGGTTAAAAAGAATTGTACAGATGATTTTTGAAAGACGAACAACTTAACCAAGTTTAAGAATAAAATTTAAATCTTATGACATGAATTCCAATTAAATGAGACTTAATTGGTGGGTTGATAATCCAATAAGGATTTTGTTTGATTTTGTATTGACATTAATTATTCGAAAATACCTGGTTCAACCCATTTCGAATAATTATACGATGAATTAAAGTCGAAGACAATGAAGACGGTGGAAGATTGGGAATCTTCACATCAAATGGACTGCTTGTTGATGCCTTGGATATGGATAGCTCCCGTTAATGGGTTATAATGGCAGTAGTCCGGATGTACTTGTTGATTTTTCGAATAGGCAAGGGCTTCTCTCCTTAATTGGACGAGGAATAAGGTGCCTTCGATTTCTTTCAGAACCAAAGCGAACTTGTAAATGGATGTATGTCGGACATCATAAGTTACGGCATAATAAATTGATGTCTATTGATGTTATATCAGTTGGTGACGGAGAATTTTTATTTTAGCTTAACACCCTCCTTTGAGACTTATGAACTCAGAGGGTTATATATTAATAGACATAAGGTTATACGTTGTGAATTGACAATGTGGCATGCCAAGTGCTGCTAGCAGATAGATTAAAGATTTTTTTGAAAAGCAGAGATTTGTAGGACTTTGACTATAGGGCCTCACACCTCGGGATGATCCGAAAATAGGATGATGGACCGCGGAGTAAGGACATACGTTTCCATCCAGCAAAAAGTGATGCCATGGTATGGAGCCCAGGAAATTTACTTATGTGGATGTTGGAATCGAGGCACTTTGGATGATGGTCAATCAATGACCAGGATGACGGTCAGATACGACCAGGGAATATTATGTTCAGGAAAGATTCTAACCAGCCATTTTCAGTGCTGGTTGGCTCTGCCGATCCAAGAATCACATACGTGTGAGTCTTGGGCATCTTGCTAGAGATGATCCGAATCAGAGAAGGAAGATCCTTTTTCTTGGTTCATGATGGAATAAAACTTCCAGTACGAGCTTTGTGTTTTCAGTTGTATATCTATACGGTGACATAATGGGATGTGGCATTATATCGTCTAAGGTTGATACACTTTTTTTGAAATTGATTTCCACACTTAGACACTAATAATAATACCAAATGATTTTCTCGTATCAAGCATGTTTTGCCATTATAAGGTAAAACTCTATCCTCCGGTTTGCGTTGCATTGTGTGATGGGACTTGAGTTATAACATGTATATAATAAAAGGATTTTAGGTGAATAAAATAAAATAAAAGGATTTATTTTAATCAAGCATTTATATAATAAAAGGATTTTAAGTGAATAAAATAACGGTTTATTAAATAACGGTTATATAATAAAATAAAAGGATTTATATAATAAAAGGATTGTGTGATAGGACTTGAGTTATAACATATATAATCAAGCATGTTTGGCCATAACGGTTTATTAAATATAAAAAAAGGATTTTAAGTGAATAAAATTCAAATTTCCTTTAAAAAAAGCCAGACTTGAGTTATAACATATATATGAACTCAAGTACAGTAAGTGAATTGATTTTTCGAACAAAAATCACATTTTTAATTATTGAATAGAGTTAACTAATTAGAAGAATAATTATTTAATGGTGTTTTGGATCGAAATTGGAGTTTGGATAGGTGAATGGAATTGTGAATTTATATTCGAAATCAAATATGAAACTTGAGTTGAAAATGGATTTCGATATGTTTATAAGCAAATTAAAATATATATGGACGTGATATGTTCAAATAAAAGGTGAAATAGGGAAAAGAGCTAATTAGCAAATTAATTAGCGAATTAAGTTAAAACGATTGGATTGAGTTGGAATAAATTGGGAATGGTAAAATATAGGTTAAATCAGTATGGACTAAAGTGTATGAAGAGAAATAAATTAAATGCCCGACAAAAAAGTACATATTTAATTCAATGAGTTTTTATGTGCCGAATTGGCAAGCCGCTTGGCTTTTTGATTTTCTTTTTAAATGGAAAGGGCTTAAAGAGGAGATTTGTAGTTGTATTGATTGACCCGTACAAAGGAGGCAGAATTTTGTGAAAATTTAAGGAGATAGAAAAATTTAAGCAAGTTTGATAACTAGAAATCAATTTATCAATTATATATGAAATTTAATAAGAGAATAAACATATAATTAAATTTTATAAGAAAAAAGGGTTAAAATTAAATCTTGAGAGGTTGGAAGGAGAAACGTATACATGTTTTAGAGTGAATGATAGTTTAAAAGCAAAAGTTTTGCAAATTGAAATGATTTTGTTGATAAGAAGTTAAGAAATGGAGTTAAAGAAAATAGAAACTGGCTGGAGATTAGTCGAGTTGAATGGCTTCTTGAGTGTCAATCTGATGTTGGTTTCGGCCTTCGGGGTTGATACTTAGGGAGTTGTTATCATACTAGTTTACAGTTAGGGACTAAGGAATGTGGAAGAATAGTGATTTGTGAATATATGTAAATGTTTTCCGATGTTAAAAAGAGATATTTTCTGGAATATACAAAATAAACAGTTATGATAGATGGAAATGTTTTTCCAAGAATCATGAGAGGCTAAACGGGTTTGCAGAAATATTTCGGTACAGATATTGAAGAGAAATTGGAAAATGATAAATTTAATTAATGAAATATTAATTAAGGGCCCCGGTGATTGTTTAATGCTCTGGATGAATGTTTGTTTTTCTTCGATAGTTAAATAACTGACTATCGAAGTATTGGCCAATATCGTTTTCAAGATGGATTAAAGGAAATTGTGCCTTCGGTTTCTTTCATCCTCGGAACGAACTTGTATGGACGAATGTCTGACAGAGTATTTCCAATGATCGCATATGTTGTACAAATATACATATGGTGGCAGAGAATTCATTCTCTCAGCGTAATATCCAGAATATATTTTTGGAAATCAATTAGTGACTAACGGATCTAACAATGTGGCATTCAAAGTGATTGTGCTATTAATGAAAGGTAAGTAATCATAACCTCAAATCTCACAACTGGGAAATGACAAAAATCGGACAGGCAGCATGGTTAAGTGGGTTTCTCACAATTAGGGTGTATTATCACCTATCTAGAGAAAATTCATTTCCTTATTTAATCTATCGATGCTCTCCCTTTCGGGAAATGGGTGTTGATCCCAACTGTTGGTGATATACATTCGATACACTCAAGCGAATTGAGTGGTCGGTCATGTGTGGCTGGGTTGCAAGATGTTCTTGTTGAACCCAGCGTATTCCCCTCTAGAGGTACACTATCGGAAGATGGTTCCATACCTTGTCGTAGTTGTAAATCCATTGCCCAATAAGCGCCCGCAGTTTTGATTGTATACTATGCATGTGGAGCATGAGATGCAAGCGTTCTGTTAGATTGCTATTTATTTGATTAAACACTATTATAATATCAGAATAGTATTGATTTCAAATAATGCTTTGGGTTATCGTAAGGTAAAAACCATACATATTAATGTGTGGATCGGTCTTACGATTATCCTTTCTTTTAAAAAGGATTTTTAAAAGTTAAACCAATGGTTGGAATTTACTCACACCAGTCCCATAACTAAGCCAGAGTTTATTTTGTTTTGTTTTACCCTAAACTCTTGGGTGCCCAAATTTGTATGGGCAGTCAAGTTGTTCAGGTATTTTAGATATCCTTAGAGGAGCTTGGAGTAGGAGGCTTCAATGTTAGATATATAGAGAGTTTATTCCGCTGGGTTGTATATGTAATGAAAAAATGTTTTACTCTGATAATGTTATGTATATATATAGTCAGATTTGTATTTCAAAAGTTATGTTATATAATATGTTTTATTCGTTTCGCTGTGAGGTTCATGTTTTCTCTGAAGTTGTTGAATTTATGTTCTTCTTTTCTCCTATTATAATATTTCCTTCTTTCTATTTCTCACCCTCTAACTTCTTTCTATTAATGATCCGGTAATTTCTGGTGTTTGGTTAGTCGATATGGTATTTGTATCGATAATCAGGATCGGGAAAATGTTGGTTGGTTACATGTAGGGTTTCTCATACTAGTCCCATGACTGACTTGTAGTTTTTTTCTACAAACTCGGATGCCCATATTTTCACACGGGTAGCCAAGTATCCAAGTTATTAGCTTAAATCCTTTTTGGAGTTGTGTATGGAAGTTGGTTTTGGATATGGAGCTAGAGAGGGATTTGGAAGTTATTTTGGACTCTCCAAGACTTTATCATGTTGATTATCGTTATTCCATTATGTACCTATTTGTTTGTGGAAACTGCTATGTATAATTATTATAATCTGATGGGATGATGTAAACTCTAATATAACCTCTGTTGTAATTGATGTACATTATGTGATATAATGCAATGTTTTATCTTCTGTTGTTATGTAAATGTGTTATATTCCAATGACTATCCATTCCCCCGAAGATCGGGAGAATGGGTCGTTACATTAAGGTCATAACATACCACTTTATCCTTTTACAAAATATTTAATTTACTTTTGTAAATACTTTCATACATACTTATAAATATATTTTAACGTCTACACAAAGTATTATTTATAAATAAATAAATTAGAACCAAAAAGATCACACAAAAAGCATGTTTTATATTTAATACCTTTCACTTTAAAAATTAATAAATAATTATTAAAAATATATTTATACTTCAAACCACCTTTGAAATACTTTAATTAATGTTATTAAACTTCTAAAAAGATTGTTGGAAAAAGCTATATAGTTTATTTAAAAACTTTCAAACAGCGAAATCCTTTTCTCTGTAAAAATCAAAATCGATGGTCCTTTACGAGAAGACCGGAAATGGCGACAACGTCTTTCTCTAACTCCAAATTCCAGATGAAAATTGATGGAAATCTCGATTCAGATCATTGATCGAGTTGTCAACAAGATCTATGTTCATCTCATCAACATGCAGGAAGAGTTAACTCTTCTTTTCAAGGTAATTTTTGTTCTACAGATCCGGCATATATAATTGAATTTCCAGATCTAGTAAACAATAATAAAGCCGAATCTTCCAAAGTAAAAGCTGTTCAACCCAAATCTTGGAAAGATGCGATTTCAAAGAACAATTTGCATCAGAATTTTGTTTAACTTGATTTCTATGAGCCGGAAATTAAGGATAGCTTCATAGTTGCTAGAATTTGTGATAACTTGGTTGAAAATCTAGAATAAATTGGTATAATTCCAATGTGTTTTACGTTTATGGTAGAACGCCTTATTATAATTATCTGAAAAATTACATTGATAGAAAATGGAACCTGAAAGGTGGATATAAGTTCTTTTCTAGGGAAAACGTTTTTTTCATTATTAAATGTGACATGCAAGAAGACTGTGAAAGAATCTTGTCTGCTGGGCCTTATTCTTATAACAATCATTTGATTTTCATGAACAAATGGCAGCCAGGAATGAATTTAACTCGTGAGTCTCTTAATACTATCCCTATATGGATAAAGCTACCCAAATTAGAGTTAGATTTCTGGTCAGTAGAAGCAATAAGTAGAATTGTTTCTATTTTGGGTCGTCCTATTAGATTAGATAGTATTACAGCAAGTGTAAGCCGAATTTCCTATGCTAAAATTTTTAGTTGAAGTTAGTAATGATTTTGAATTCCTTGATTTTGTACACATTTTGTGTGATAATGGAGAATTGATAAGGCAAAGAGTTCATTATGAGTGGGTTCCTACTATATGCTCTAATTGTAATGTTTATGGCATGCTACTAGTTCTTGTAAATCAGCTAAAGTATGGGTTCCTAAGGTTAATGTTGATAAAGATTGTGGGATGGAGATTGATGATATCAAGATTGAACAGAATAATAACTTATAAGTTATTAACGAAAGAGATTTTCCAATTGACATTTCAAACCATATTGTTAAATGTTATAAGAACTGTGGTGAGAGTGGTAAGATACAGGGAAAAGATATTAAGCATAATGTTTGTAAGAGGGCAGTTGGTAAAGAAACAGAAGGAATGCCTATTGGAGTTATTGAAGGGCTCAGTGAGAATGTGCAATGTAAAGAAGGGGAAGCTGAAATGGTTTCAGATCCTAATGATAAAAGAGTTTTTATTTAAAGCAGCAAGGAAGGAATATATAATACATTGAATAAGTCTACTATTACAAAAGAGATCTTGCAGGATGGTAATAATCATACAATGGAACACAACAAAAATCCTAGAAAAGGTGTTGATAAAGATGAGAATAACTTTGGAGATTGTACTGATTTTTTAAATGGTGAGGATGCTGCTAATAAAGACTTTATTATGAGTGAGTCTGACAACTCTTATTGTTCCTATAGTTCTATTAATAGCTTCAAAAGGAGGAGAACTAAAGTTAAAACTAATAATTACAAAAAGGTAACAGGTATGAAATTGATGAACCCTTGGTAGAAGATAATCCAGAGTGGAATAAACTGATGCAACAGATACAAGCTAGAGCTAAGACAAGGAAAGCAAGAGGAGGAGGTAATCCAGGTGGTGTTACTAACGGAGGTGTATCAAAAAGTGACCAATTTTGGATTACTTTTCTCTGTCTTGGTGTACAATTTGGATTTTTGAATCTATAGTCTGGTTGCTTCTTGATGTTAATCCTTAGTAAAGTGTTCATGGCTTTTGCTGGTGTTTTATGTTCAGTTCTTTCTACTATTTATAGTTTGGAAGTGTTTTGTTGAAGATCAGATTATAGGTTTGCTTTGGTATAACTTTGGAAGATGTGCGATACTTGGTTTCTTGTTTTCAGAAGCTATGTTGAGGATTCGTTGGTCTTCATTGCTGGATTTTGGGGTTTGGCTATGGTGGGCTTTTCGGCTTGTTATTTATGTTAGCCTTAACGTACTTTGTTTATCCTTTTATGTTGGCCTTGTCTATTATGTAGTGTCTTTTATTTAGTTTGAGGGGGATTTAGGTTTTGTTATTAGTAATCGTTGGCTGTCTGTTTTTTATTTGTTAGGCGTGCTGAAACTTTTTTGTACTCTCTTTTAACGTAAATAAGTACCCATTTCCTTTCAAAAAAAAACTTTCTAATAACATGTTTTAAATTAGTTTAACCATTTACTACAATAATCCGTGTTTAATTATTAAAAATATATCTAAACTTATTACTGGTTTTAAAATACTGTTAAGCATGTTATTAAGCATCCCTTGAAATTTTCTAGGAAAAGCGTAGATAAAGAGACAGTAAAAAAATGCATAAAAGTTGACCAGTTCTCAACTAGCTATTAACTGATTTAAAGTCCAATTTTTACATAAGTACTATATTCATAGTACATCATAGCAATGCTAAGAAACTCTTAAGAACATATTTCAAATAACATAAGGTGTTTCAGTGCATCTATAGCAACTAATTATTGCTTTAAACTTTTCCAAACTTCATCTTACAAGTTCTACATCTCCTAAATTAATTCCTTATAATATCTCTTCCACACATGTGTGCGCACACACACGCGCGTGTGCGCACACACACACACACACATATATATATATATATACACACACACACACAGAGAGAGAGAGAGAGAGGCAGGTTCATTGCCACCCCAATTATTTAGTACCCCCAATAGCCTACCACTTTTCCAACGCACATTTCCTCTCCTTCCACTCATTCTCTCACCTTCCACCAACATTAATTAATATAAATGAGAGGTGGAAAACATGGAGGCAAAAGGGATGCTCAATTTTTGGGGTGCCATTGAACGCTCGCCATATATATGTATCAGAGCCTAAAAGATTACTTGGCCCAATCAATATGAATTACAAAAAATCCAACTACTTGAATTTATAAGTAAGTAACCCAAATAAAAAGGTTATCACTCTAGACAAACCAAAACACATATGTTATATAAAAGATACTAGGTATACACATAAAGTACACTCAGAATCAGAACATATGAACACAATTACAGATTTAATTATAGAATTAAGTGAAAACTTAAACCTTTATAACGAAAAACACTATAACTTGATGCAATTAGTCCTTGAGGGAATAATTGAGAAAAATAAATTATTAAAACAAATATCAAATAACCAAGATTATTTGACAACCAACTTATGTAAAATAGATAGCCAAGAAATAACCCTTAATAAGCTAACAGAAAAATTTTAAAGTCATAAAAATAAAAGAATTCCCAATAAAAATGATATTATAAAACTTTAAAACTTAACAGAAGAAAATAAGTCTAAAGACATTGAAATACATTCTAAAGAGCTAATAATGGATTTAAAACAACAATTTGAAAAAGACAAGTCAATTTGATTCACAGATACAACAAATTGAGAAAATGTTAGAAGAAATAAAAACCTTAATATTAAGCTAATGAATTACGAAAACAAGTGGTACCAAGAAGAAACTAAATACGTAGAAACAAATTACAGACTTAGTGACCCAAACATAAATGTAGGATACAATAAAGATGATGTTCCAAGAAAAAGTGATAAGATACAAATATTACAAAATAACATAATAATAGCTATGCTAAGTCAAATTCAAAACAAAATATACAATATTCAAACACAAATGTTTGACATAGACAGAAACGGTAAAGGACAAGAATATGAAATAAACAAACATACAGAAAACTTACATAAAATGAATTTAGGACCAAATGATCCTACAACACATATTACAAGTAGAAAAACTAAAATCAATTTTCTTATGTATAAAAAACTTGACCAAATATGAACAATTGAAGGTTATGTTTTACAGGTCCATCTAGAACTATAACAGATAGACCAATAGAAGCAAATAGCTTATCATCCACTGGTTGGATGATAACATGTTACGAAGAACTAATAACACACAAGCTCAATTAGAAGAAATAATTGACTTAGATAGATACATAGAAATATTCTCCAATAATCAACTAAATTTACTAAATCCTAGAGAAATATATAGAACAGGACTATTTACAGCAGTAACAGGACTTTATAGACACCATAGAGAAGAAATACTTTCTATCCCAGATGGAACACAACAAATAATAAGTTTAATGTCACAGGAAGCCATAAAACAATTAAAAATCCAGAAATATAAATTAATCCACTTAGGACTAATAGTCATAGGCATAAGGGGATTAGTAAGACAAAAAATTGGAACAAAATTATTATTAATATTAATTGATGATAGACACCAAGATATGGACAAAGCCATTTTTGGAATGATGGAAGTTGATATGAACAATAATATAGGCATTGTTTATATAGCACCAAATTTTACTATGACATTAAATGATTTTTACAAACATATAAAAATAATAATACAATCTAAAGGATTTGAAAATTTCATAGGAAAAAATATCTTATTAAATATATCATTTTTGGGAAAATGTATGTTTAAATATACACAAAAAAAAATAAGATTAGAAAAGGTGATTGACACCTTAAATTCCACAGGGATAAGCTTCATAAAACCAATGGAAATAGATTCTTCTATTCTTGCTGGTCATGAATGGAAAATAGAAAATCCCAATAACACAACAGCAACATCAAAACCAAATGATGTCGTAACATATAATAATCTAGATAAATCCATGTCCATTAGGTTTAAAGACTATGGACCATCAAATCAACAAGAAATTGAAACTGATGAAGAAACGGAAGAAATAAACAAAAGAATAAATGGACAAAATAATATACCCAAAAGAATTAAAAATGGTTCTTGAACCATCTGAAATATATGAATTAGAACAAACTTTAAGATCAACAAACCAAATAAATGAAAACACATTTGTTTACATAGATGACGAAAATAACATAAGAACAAGAGAAATACATAATCTTGATGAATTTTTAGAAGATTCAAGAGAAACAGACAAAGAAAACATAGAACATGGTATTCTTGAAGATATAATATCAGAATTTACTGAACATATGAACTAGCTGACCATGAACAAACCGCTAATTTAGGAATAACTTATCCAAACAGGAATCAAGATCAACCAATGCCTTATGATGTAGGACAACCTCCTAGACAACAAGTTGACACATATACAAATGAAAATAAAAAAAAATATAAGAACAGGTGGAAAAAGAATACCTAATGAAACATCTTTTTTCAAAAATAATTCAGTTATTTAAAATGTAACAGAGTGTCATCCACAACTATTAGACACTTATCTACAAAAATGGACTGCTGCTTTAGCAAGGGACTATACAGCAAGACATACAAATATCAATTCTGGAGAAGAAATGATCAGAATAGTAGAAAATTACTTAGGAGACATAGCTAAAGCTATATGGGAAGCATATAAGAAAAACTTTCCAGAAGAAATAAACACATTAGTAGCACAAGGAAGCAACATATATAATTTTGCCTACTCAATACACAGGATAATAACAGGTAGGGATGTAAATACAGGAACAACAATTAGACAACAAGAAGCCATGCGTGATCTTGAACAAATCCAACGGCTAGATTGGAAATACATAATAAAATTCTTAAAAGAATTTTTACATTATGCAACTATTTCAGGAAATTATTATAGTACTGAAATAGGAAATAGACTATTTTGGAAACTACCAGGTGATTTAGGAAAAGAAATACATAGATCTTGGATAGAATGTTACCAAGATAAACCATAAAATCTTCCTAAAGGATATGATAACATAGGAATAAGAATAACACATATAATCTCAGAATTAAAAAAGAAATGTACGTATATACAAATCCAAAGAGAGTTAAAACAGAAAAACTATGGATTTTGTGGACAAACATATACTCCACAACAATATGGAACAAGAAATTATAAAATAGAAAATAAACCCAAATTTAAGAAAAGATATGCTAAAAAGTATTACCTCAGAAAATCAAATGCTAGAAAACCTTATCTTAACAAAGAAAAACATGTTAGGAAATATAACCCCAGAAAAACATATACTAACACCATTACATGTTTTGCTTGTAATCAGCAAGGACATTTATCCTCTTCATGTCCAAAAAAACAGAATCGTTTTACATGCGAATCAAACCTTGTTGATTCAGTTAAAGAAGACTTACTGGAAATCTCTTCTGATGTCTCAGAAACATCAACAATATATTCAATAATATCTCTAGAAGGATTAGAAGAAGAAGAAGAACAAGTAAGTTCAGCAAATTATACATGATCAATGAATTAACAAATTTTGAAGAAAACACACCAAATGAATACATATTTAATATGGTTAATAAAGATTTATGTACCCATAATTTCAAATTTAAAATGGGAACAGACACAACAAAATGTGAGTTTTGTCCTTGGTATCCTGCTTTTGACAAAAGATATAAATGTACAGAATGCACCATGGAAATATGCCAAATTTGTGCAAAAAAATAAATTTAACATAGAACCACCAAAAGAAAATAAGATAATCTATACAGATAGAAATAAAATAAATGAAGAAAGAATAAAAATTCTAGAAGAAAGGATAAATAATTTTGATTTGGAAATTGAAAAAATAAAAATACAAAATATTGATATAAGAAAATCTATAACAGCTAATGAGGGAGAATTAATCACATACACAGACACTAATTTAAACAATATTGATAAACCAATAAATATTCCCTTGATATGTAATACTAGAAATTGTAACGGCTGGAAATTTCCGACTCCTCGAGAGTCGGAAATTCCGAGAACGTTAGTGAAAGAATTTAGAAGGTGAGAAAGAAAAGATAGAACTAATAGAATAAAAGAAGAAGAAGCTCATCAGAATCATCAGAGTAACACGAATCTCACAGCGGAACGAATACCATATAATATATAACATAACTTTGAAGTAAACAGTTATATATATACAATAGCACTTATCAGAGTTCAACACTTACAACACAGCGGAAATAACTATAGCTATAAAATCTTGAAGTCTCCTGCTCCAAGCTCTCCAAGTATATCTGTAAATCCCGACTACTTGACTGCCCGTACAAATTTAGGCACCCAAGAGTTTAGGGAAAACAACAAAGTAAACTCCGGGTCAGTCATGGGACTGGTATGAGTAAAACAGTTTAAAACAATTGAACAGGTATATGATATCTCATAAGACCACGCCGTGAATACGGAACGGGTTTTTCCTTATGAGTATCTAAACAACTTTGACAAGCAATATCATTGTGATATTATAATAATGTCTAAGTACAAATAGGTATCAATCTAGCAGAAACGCTTGCATCTCACGTTCTACATACATAGTATAAAATCATAAATCGCAGGGCGCTTATCGAAGAATGGATTCCAACAGACAAGGTATGGGAGCACCTTCTGAATAGTGTACTCTAGAGGTGATACACTCAGGGTTCAACAAGAACGTCTTGCAACCCGGCCACACATGACCGCTCACTCATTTAGCTTGAGTGTCGCGAATATATTGCCACCACGGTTGTAGGCCATCAAACCGTCATCCGAAGATACAGAATCAAAAAGAAGTATAAATATGAATATTCTCTAGATCGGTGACAATACACCCTACTTGGGGATGACCCAACTAGCCATGCTGCCTAGCCCAACTTTTGTTACTTCCTGGTTGTGAGGCTAGAGGCTACGTCTATCTTCAGAACATCTGATCACCATTCACTTTGAATGCCACATCGTCATACCCGCCAAATCACAAATTGACTTATCCAAAAATAACATGGGTATATAGCTAAGAGAAACGAATTCCTCCGCCACCAAATGTGAATACGTTTGAACAGATCAACTTACGCGATCCATTGGATATACTCTGTCAGACCTTCTTCCATATACGTTGTCCTGGGACTGGACAAACCGAAGGCACTATTCAGTATATCCATCTTAGTCACTGTTATCTAAGACTTATACAACAGCCCTTGCACTTTACTCCGTCTTCAATTTATCTTTGGCATATATTGCTCGCAACGCTTATGCCGATACAGAGTGGTTCTTTGGATAATAATCCAACCGGTCTCTCCATATTAACAACGTTAAAATGGTAAAAACTTTGATAGTCTGTGATCTAACTATCAAATGAAAACATGTCGGTGTACAAAACAACGATCTTATTTCCAAATGGGAATTCGATCGATCAATCATCATATGTTCATATTTCCTTATTTCATATATTTAGAAAATATATGTTATTAATCATTGGAAAACATTTCCATAGCTTATTTTCACATCACTATTATTTCGCAACTATCAGTCCCTAACTGTAACTAGTATGAGAACAATTCTCTAAGTATCAATACGAAAGGTCGAGACCAACATCAGATCGTCACTTAGAAAACCGTTCAACTTACCCTCTCCAGTCAGTTTCTGAATTTTCTTAACTCTATTTCTTAAATTCTTATCATGAAAACATTTCATTTTCTATGTTTAGAAAACATATCTGACTATATTTGGAAAACGTTTCCAAAACTCATTTACGGATTTCAAATGAACGTTGTATAAAACATCGTTACGCTTAATCCATAAATCGCTTATTACTTAACTATATTTCAAATCAACCTTTTCTATCGAACCACAACTATTCCTTTGTCAATTCTGAAGTCAATCAAGTTGGGGTATAATTACCTCTCAGACCTTAATTGAACAACGTCCTTTACTGTGAAATAGATGAAGCTCGTCACTCACTTTTTCCAATCATCTGTTTACGCAAATTCTCGGATTCAGGTTACGAATCTACTTCTTATATGAAAATGTTTGATTATAACTATAACGTTATAATTCCTACTTCTGCAATATCTAACCTAAATTATAACTTTATCTCCTAACTCGAATAATTTAACAGACACCTAATTTCTAAATCAATAACTAAATCTTGATTTAAACCCTGGAAAATAAATAGTACTTTCCCGAATTCGCTATAATCGAATTCGACGTATAACTCTCTTTCGAGTAATCTCTATTTGATTAACTCTTCTTCGAATAACCTATATTCGATTAT
This sequence comes from Allium sativum, assembly GCA_030737875.1. Lineage (NCBI taxonomy): Eukaryota > Viridiplantae > Streptophyta > Magnoliopsida > Asparagales > Amaryllidaceae > Allium > Allium sativum. The sequence goes on from CM060922.1 coordinate 1,045,310,406, forward strand.
CTCTCTTCGAATAACTCATATTCGAAATCTCTCTCTTTCGAATAAACAATATTCGATCTCTTTCTTTCGAATATGCTATATTCGAAAATCTCCTTTCGATTTACTAATCGATAACTCCTTTCGATCAAACTAAAATCGATAACTCCTTTAACTCTATTCGAATAACTAATATTCGACTAACTCCTTTGGATCGACTCATTTGATTAACTCCTTCGAATAACTAATTCGAATAACTTACCTTCGAATAACCAATATTCGATTTACTCTAACTCGATTAACTTAATTCTAATCGGTTTACTCCATTTCGATTCAACTTAATTCAAATCGATTAACTTAACTCAAATTGATTAACTCCTTTCGAATAACTAAATTCGATTTAACTCTAATTGAATAACTAATATTCAATTAACTCTTACGTGTTTAACTCTATTTGAATAAGTAATTCGAATCACTCTAATGTGTTTAACTCTATTCAAATATCAAATTCGAATAACTCATTTCGAATAACTAAATTCGATTAACTCTTTTAACTTTACTCGAATAACTATATTCGATTAACACCTTCTTTCGAATAACTATATTCGATTAACTCTTCGACTAACTCCTTTGGATTAACTAACTTCGAATAACTCCTTTGGATTAGCTAACTTCGAATAACTCCTTTGGATTAACTAACTTCGAATAAAACTCCTTTGGATTAACTAACTTCGAATAACTCCTTTGGATTAACTAACTTCGAATAACTAATATTCGATAACTATTCTTCGAATAAATAATATTCGGTAACTCTTCTCAAATGAATAACATTTGATTTCTCCACTCGAATAAACTATATTCGATTACTCTTCCCTCGAATACTCTATATTTGATAACTCTACTTCGAATAAGTGATATTCGGCAACTCTACTCGATTAACTCCACTTGGATAACTCTAACAGGTCAACTCTAACTGGTCAACTTTAACTGTTTATCTTTAACTGGTAAATTTTAACTGGTTAACTCAAATGGTTTAACCTAACTTGATTTACTTGTCTCGATTAACTGAACTAACCCACTTAGTTTAACTTAGTTAATTCACTTTGATTAACTCTAACCGATTTACTTAGTTTAACTCAGCTAATTCACTTTGATTAACCCAACTAATTTTACTTCGATTAACCAATTAGTTTAACTTGACTAATTCACTTAGTTTGACGCAACTAATTCACTTTGATTTACCAATTAGTTTAACTTAACTAATTCACTTCGATTAACCGCTTAGTTTATCTTAACTAATTTACTTTGGTTAACTTAACCAATTACTTTGATTAACTCGACTAACTTGCTTTGGTTAACCTAACAAATTACTTTGTTTAACTCGACTAACTTGCTTTGATTTACTTAACCAATTACTTTGTTTAACTCGACTAACTTTGCTTTGGTTAACCTAACCAATTACTTTGTTTAACTCGACTAACTCGCTTTGGTTAACTTATGGTTTTTAACACATCATCTAACAACGATGAATATTTGTCCAAACACGCATAATCACAACGGATTATATACATCACATTATATGTCACAATATATAAATCACAGTAAAAATAACTGTTGAGGAATCCAGTTGGATTCCTCCAACCTGTTTCCCTGCACCACAGATGTTAGACAACACCAGTATAATATTCTGATAACAGAATCAACATATAACTATTTGACGGTTTATATATATATATATGTTTACGTAAATATATATATATATAAAATCTCTACTAACTGACTAGCCGTTCAATCAAACAGTCAACATACAGTCAAACAGACAATAATTAACAGTCCTAAGAATACACTGTAAAAATAGAACTATTCAGAGTTGGTGAGTTTTACTCACCTTGTTTCGGTCGACGGTTCGCGCGTTTTAATCTGACGTTTAAATTAAAATGAAACTTGACTGCTTCCGGTCCTGTCCGAATCTGCTCAGCAACATAGTATCCGTCATCACGATCACATCGCTTTCGGTTTCACGTCATTCTAATCATTACTTGAACCGGTCATTAGGCTCGAGCGTCTTTGCCCCCACTTCGATTTCCAGAGTCCAATTCTCCCTTCGCGAACTTAACCCAACCACTTACCCTTTAATGTTCTTGTAAGTAATACGTTTTATATGTTTCTTTTTATCCTGAGGCCCAAAAGCCCAATACTACAACTTCAGCCCACCTAAACTTCGTCTCTTCCTTTTTCTGTATTTATTGGACCACACTGCTTCTAAGGAAACAACCAGCACCATGTAGACTTCCGCCATGATGCCATCCCCTTATGTTTACTTTATATTTTGAGTTGCTCCACTACAATATACCCATCACCGAAGTACCCAACTCGCAACTGTTTCCCCCCTGACCTCAAAGCTTTCCCATGATACGCGTTGCCATTTGATTCTGAGACGATCCCCGAGAACCCACCGTTCTACAGACCCCAGCCCTTCACAGTTCACCCATAGTGCCTGCACAAGCTTCGAAAAACCACCACATGTTCCTCCTTTGTCAAAGCTACAGACCCACCACCATAAATGCATGCACACACCATGAACCCCCTCGGTCCGTTAACATTCCGCGTTGCCACCTTTTCCTTTTCACGAGCTCTCCTACTTCAGTTTGAACACACATATTCTTCCACCATATATCTAAAAGCCGAAACAGTACTGTTCCTCTCAACTGTATACTACAAAACTTCACTTCCTGTCTGCCACGCATGCAATATCTTTCCCGGACATGCTGCTCCTATGTCGTGGCTTCATGTAGCCTTCCCCAACGTCAGCCAACAATTAACCCCATGCTGTTTTGTTCACCTCCCCGTACCCATATGTGTGTCATGCACAACCCTCATATCCTCCACGTTCAGGCTTTACTCCCACAAAACACGTGCACCCGTACCACCGAAAAGCTTCCTCAGTAAAATAACCACTCCCTTCACCTCATGCCATTTCCAGTCTCCGACCCATCCTCATCAGAAATGGTTCGTGCTCCCTCAACCCCTTCACCTCGAGTTCGAACCCTTCCAGGAAAACGCGACAGAACCCATTTCCGGTCCTTTGAACCACCCTCCAGGCAACGCCATTTACCACTCCTACACCACGTCTGGCCTCTCACTCTGACACACCAGATCTTGCTACCATGGAGGTGGCGCCATACTTCCGTCCAGAAATGAAATGGAGAGTTTGAGCCTTTCAAAACTTAGTCTAGGTTGCGGCTCTCCCTCACGCACTCCTCTTCATTCTCTTTTGTTAATACTAAAAGCTCACGCTTAAATAATTGCAGTGTAAGGAAAATTGTTAAAGCTAGAAGAACCGCAAATGAAAGGGAACAAATGAAAAGCTTGCGTTCTTATTTATAAGTGAAGGAACTTATTCTTTAAGTAAAGTACACAGAGAGGGATGTGGGTTCTGTATGACCATGAAGAATTTACATTGGTGACGTGGGTTCTTTGTATTTTTAGGTGGATTGTTTTGAGGCCACGTATTTTCTTTTGATACCTCAGAAGAACGGCGGTTTTAGTAGGGTGAGACGTGGACTTAAGTTCATCAGAGAAAATAGGTTTTTGGTTAAGGGTTGTAAAGTTTTACCTTTCCGGTTACGTCAAATTTTATTAATATATGAGCTGCTTCAGACAGAAATAAATATACCGTCGTGATGAGCTCAGTGCCACGATCCCAAAAATATAATAATACCGGTCGTTTAACTCATATTGTGAAACCCCGAAATAACGATACAGGGTGCACAATACTCCTAAATAAAAAGTCACTTATTAAATTAATTAAAAATTACCATAAAATTCTAAAAATTAAATTATCACTATATCCCAAAAGAACCTTGTCTAAATTCAAGCCCGATCTCTAGTTATATCGAATAAACCATTACGGTCGATAAACGATTCTATAACGACTTTTTCTGAAATTTGATTTGGACGTACATCAAAATCTACACGACGAAATCCCGATTTTTCTCTTCCACTAGAAAGATATACTCCACCAGCTCCACACGTTTCTTGTTTCACAGCAATCCGATTTAAAACGAACCCTGTATACTCAGTTGAAGTCTAAATCGCCAAATAGCGAACTTCCGCGTCGTTACGCGCTCTATTCTAATTATAATATAATTAATACGTTTTAACGTCGATTATTAAATCGATTCGTTATTCAAATTCAATTCTAAACTGAATTAAACATTTTAGCTGATCCAATTCACACAGTATTGTGAATTCGGTGATTTCCGATTATTTCGACATTATAATATATTATTATATTATTTATTTTAATTAAATATTCAATATTATTTAATTCAAGTCATTGATATCGCCCAATCGATATTTAATAATTAAATAAATTAATTATTTGACAGCTAACAAAACGCGCCATTACAGACTTCCCCCCTTAAAATAATTTCGTCCTCGAAATTGCTAAGCTAGGAAAATGCTACCAACTTTACTAACTAGATTCAAATATCTTTTAGTTTACTTCTCAACTCCAGTTTCAACTGACCCATTAAATTTTCAATTAAATTATTAATTCATTCTGGCTAACTGAATTTCCATAAATCATGAGAATGTTCTAACGCCTGGAATTTTCGAAAAATTTCGCCGTAACCTCCTTTGTATTGGTCAATATGACAAACCACCTCTCGCCTCTCTAGGCCTTCTCCAACCAAAAAGAAAATCAAACAGCCAAGCGGCTTGCTAATTCGGCTTATAAAATCCAAACTTATATATGATATAAACTTGTACCTTTTTGTCGGGCATTTAACTCTACCCCTTCCATCTGCTACCACTTCAACGTATACCAATGTTATCCATTCCAATTGATCTCCAATCAGTTCATATCCTCAAATCCAAATCGAATTTCATTCGAACTCTGATATCAAATTCCAAATTATTGGCTTATCAATTTGGTTCCATTCTAGATTATCTCTAATCCAATTCAATTTTATTTAACTCGGTTCAAGTTAAATTTCAATTTATTTTTACCATCTCATTTTATTTAACTTCATTAGTTAAATTTTAATTCCAGAACTTAAGTTCCTGGGTTTCTTTCAAATCAATTTGAAATCATAATGCCAATTCAAAACCTTTGAATTTCTAAACAACTTGTTTTCTCAAAACAATTCAAAAACAAAATCTTTGGTAGTAATCCGTCACTTAGAACTCGAAAATGAACACTGATGATGTCTAGATTCATCATCAGAATCTATTTTCCAGCTATCGAAGTGAGTTCAATACTATATCATTTTCAATTTGAAAAACATTTTCAAAATCTCCCAGGAACTTAAAATTTCCTTATTTTAAATTCCAAATTCTGATTTAAATTCATATTTAATTCAAACTATTTCATATATTGCATTCATATGAATTCTGATTGGTCATTTATAACCATTTCACCCTTTTATAATCTTATTCGATTATAATAACAACCAACACAATCAATATACTATAATAATTTCAAGATATATATTTCTTCTATAAACAAATATATTTGGGAAAAATTATTTCATTTACCCTCTTTCAAAACACACCATGACGTTTCATCGTATTCGAGTGTTTAGTAACCCTTATTGATACAGTGGATCAACTGATCGACCAGAATTCATAAGCCACTCAACCAATGAGTCTCCACAATATAAAACCATTTTATATTGAATAACAATTACACGCTCACATATATACACTCAAACTCAATCTAGGATATTACTAATCCTATCTCTATCGAGTTATGCCACAGAGCCAAGGTAATCACTTAACTTAAGCTCTGATACCAACTGTAACGGCTGGAAATTTCCGACTCCTCGAGAGTCGGAAATTCCAAGAACGTTAGTGAAAGAATTTAGAAGGTGAGAAAGAAAAGATAGAACTAATAGAATAGAAGAAGAAGAAGATCATCAGAATCATCAGAGTAACACGAATCTCACAGCGGAATGAATAACATATAATATATAACATAACTTTGAAGTAAACAGTTATATATATACAATAGCACTTATCAGAGTTCAACGCTTACAACACAGCGGAAATAACTATAGCTATAAAATCTTGAAGTCTCCTGCTCCAAGCTCTCCAAGTATATCTGTAAATCCCGACTACTTGACTGCCCGTACAAATTTAGGCACCCAAGAGTTTAGGGAAAACAACAAAGTAAACTCCGGGTCAGTCATGGGACTGGTATGAGTAAAACAGTTTAAAACAATTGAACAGGTATATGATATCTCATAAGACCACGCCGTGAATACGGAACGGGTTTTTCCTTATGAGTATCTAAACAACTTTGACAAGCAATATCATTGTGATATTATAATAATGTCTAAGTACAAATAGGTATCAATCTAGCAGAAACGCTTGCATCTCACGTTCTACATACATAGTATAAAATCATAAATCGCAGGGCGCTTATCGAAGAATGGATTCCAACAGACAAGGTATGGGAGCACCTTCTGAATAGTGTACTCTAGAGGTGATACACTCAGGGTTCAACAAGAACGTCTTGCAACCCGGCCACACATGACCGCTCACTCATTTAGCTTGAGTGTCGCGAATATATTGCCACCACGGTTGTAGGCCATCAAACCGTCATCCGAAGATACAGAATCAAAAAGAAGTATAAATATGAATATTCTCTAGATCGGTGACAATACACCCTGCTTGGGGATGACCCAACTAGCCATGCTGCCTAGCCCAACTTTTGTTACTTCCTGGTTGTGAGGCTAGAGGCTACGTCTATCTTCAGAACATCTGATCACCATTCACTTTGAATGCCACATCGTCATACCCGCCAAATCACAAATTGACTTATCCAAAAATAACATGGGTATATAGCTAAGAGAAACGAATTCCTCCGCCACCAAATGTGAATACGTTTGAACAGATCAACTTACGCGATCCATTGGATATACTCTGTCAGACCTTCTTCCATATACGTTGTCCTGGGACTGGACAAACCGAAGGCACTATTCAGTATATCCATCTTAGTCACTGTTATCTAAGACTTATACAACAGCCCTTGCACTTTACTCCGTCTTCAATTTATCTTTGGCATATATTGCTCGCAACGCTTATGCCGATACAGAGTGGTTCTTTGGATAATAATCCAACCGGTCTCTCCATATTAACAACGTTAAAATGGTAAAAACTTTGATAGTCTGTGATCTAACTATCAAATGAAAACATGTCGGTGTACAAAACAACGATCTTATTTCCAAATGGGAATTCGATCGATCAATCATCATATGTTCATATTTCCTTATTTCATATATTTAGAAAATATATGTTATTAATCATTGGAAAACATTTCCATAGCTTATTTTCACATCACTATTATTTCGCAACTATCAGTCCCTAACTGTAACTAGTATGAGAACAGTTCTCTAAGTATCAATACGGAAGGTCGAGACCAACATCAGATCGTCACTTAGAAAACCGTTCAACTTACCCTCTCCAGTCAGTTTCTGAATTTTCTTAACTCTATTTCTTAAATTCTTATCATGAAAACATTTCATTTTCTATGTTTAGAAAACATATCTGACTATATTTGGAAAACGTTTCCAAAACTCATTTACGGATTTCAAATGAACGTTGTATAAAACATCGTTACACTTAATCCATAAATCGCTTATTACTTAACTATATTTCAAATCAACCTTTTCTATCGAACCACAACTATTCCTTTTTCAATTCTGAAGTCAATCAAGTTGGGGTATAATTACCTCTCAGACCTTAATTGAACAACGTCCTTTACTGTGAAATAGATGAAGCTCGTCACTCACTTTTTCCAATCATCTGTTTACGCAAATCCTCGGATTCAGGTTACGAATCTACTTCTTATATGAAAATGTTTGATTATAACTATAACGTTATAATTCCTACTTCTGCAATATCTAACCTAAATTATAACTTTATCTCCTAAATCGAATAATTTAACAGACACCTAATTTCTAAATCAATAACTAAATCTTGATTTAAACCCTGGAAAGTAAATAGTACTTTCCCGAATTCGCTATAATCGAATTCGACGTATAACTCTCTTTCGAGTAATCTCTATTTGATTAACTCTTCTTCGAATAACCTATATTCTATTATCTCTCTTCGAATAACTCATATTCGAAATCTCTCTCTTTCGAATAAACAATATTCGATCTCTTTCTTTCGAATATGCTATATTCGAAAATCTCCTTTCGATTTACTAATCGATAACTCCTTTCGATCAAACTAAAATCGATAACTCCTTTAACTCTATTCGAATAACTAATATTCGACTAACTCCTTTGGATCGACTCATTTGATTAACTCCTTCGAATAACTAATTCGAATAACTTACCTTCGAATAACCAATATTCGATTTACTCCATTTCGATTCAACTTAATTCAAATCGATTAACTTAACTCAAATTGATTAACTCCTTTCGAATAACTAAATTTGATTTAACTCTAATTGAATAACTAATATTCAATTAACTCTTACGTGTTTAACTCTATTTGAATAAGTAATTCGAATCACTCTAATGTGTTTAACTCTATTCAAATATCAAATTCGAATAACTCATTTCGAATAACTAAATTCGATTAACTCTTTTAACTTTACTCGAATAACTATATTCGATTAACACCTTCTTTCGAATAACTATATTCGATTAACTCTTCGACTAACTCCTTTGGATTAACTAACTTCGAATAACTCCTTTGGATTAGCTAACTTCGAATAACTCCTTTGGATTAGCTAACTTCGAATAACTCCTTTGGATTAACTAACTTCGAATAACTCCTTTGGATTAACTAACTTCGAATAACCAATATTCGATAACTATTCTTCGAATAAATAATATTCGGTAACTCTTCTCAAATGAATAACATTTGATTTCTCCACTCGAATAAACTATATTCGATTACTCTTCCCTCGAATACTCTATATTCGATAACTCTACTTCGAATAAGTGATATTCGGCAACTCTACTCGATTAACTCCACTTGGATAACTCTAACAGGTCAACTCTAACTGGTCAACTCTAACTGGTCAACTTTAACTGTTTATCTTTAACTGGTAAATTTTAACTGGTTAACTCAAATGGTTTAACCTAACTTGATTTACTTGTCTCGATTAACTGAACTAACCCACTTAGTTTAACTTAGTTAATTCACTTTGATTAACTCTAACCGATTTACTTAGTTTAACTCAGCTAATTCACTTTGATTAACCCAACTAATTTTACTTCGATTAACCAATTAGTTTAACTTGACTAATTCACTTAGTTTGACGCAACTAATTCACTTTGATTTACCAATTAGTTTAACTTAACTAATTCACTTCGATTAACCGCTTAGTTTATCTTAACTAATTTACTTTGGTTAACTTAACCAATTACTTTGATTAACTCGACTAACTTGCTTTGGTTAACCTAACAAATTACTTTGTTTAACTCGACTAACTTGCTTTGATTTACTTAACCAATTACTTTGTTTAACTCGACTAACTTTGCTTTGGTTAACCTAACCAATTACTTTGTTTAACTCGACTAACTCGCTTTGGTTAACTTATGGTTTTTAACACATCATCTAACAACGATGAATATTTGTCCAAACACGCATAATCACAACGGATTATATACATCACATTGTATGTCACAATATATAAATCACAGTAAAAATAACTGTTGAGGAATCCAGTTGGATTCCTCCAACCTGTTTCCCTGCACCACAGATGTTAGACAACACCAGTATAATATTCTGATAACAGAATCAACATATAACTATTTGACGGTTTATATATATATATATGTTTACGTAAATATATATATATATATATATATAAAATCTCTACTAACTGACTAGCCGTTCAATCAAACAGTCAACATACAGTCAAACAGACAATAATTAACAGTCCTAAGAATACACTGTAAAAATAGAACTATTCAGAGTTGGTGAGTTTTACTCACCTTGTTTCGGTCGACGGTTCGCGCGTTTTAATCTGACGTTTAAATTAAAATGAAACTTGACTGCTTCCGGTCCTGTCCGAATCTGCTCAGCAACATAGTATCCGTCATCACGATCACATCGCTTTCGGTTTCACGTCATTCTAATCATTACTTGAACCGGTCATTAGGCTCGAGCGTCTTTGCCCCCACTTCGATTTCCAGAGTCCAATTCTCCCTTCGCGAACTTAACCCAACCACTTACCCTTTAATGTTCTTGTAAGTAATACGTTTTATATGTTTCTTTTTATCCTGAGGCCCAAAAGCCCAATACTACAACTTCAGCCCACCTAAACTTCGTCTCTTCCTTTTTCTGTATTTATTGGACCACACTGCTTCTAAGGAAACAACCAGCACCATGTAGACTTCCGCCATGATGCCATCCCCTTATGTTTACTTTATATTTTGAGTTGCTCCACTACAATATACCCATCACCGAAGTACCCAACTCGCAACTGTTTCCCCCCTGACCTCAAAGCTTTCCCATGATACGCGTTGCCATTTGATTCTGAGACGATCCCCGAGAACCCACCGTTCTACAGACCCCGGCCCTTCACAGTTCACCCATAGTGCCTGCACAAGCTTCGAAAAACCACCACATGTTCCTCCTTTGTCAAAGCTACAGACCCACCACCATAAATGCATGCACACACCATGAACCCCCTCGGTCCGTTAACATTCCGCGTTGCCACCTTTTCCTTTTCACGAGCTCTCCTACTTCAGTTTGAACACACATATTCTTCCACCATATATCTAAAATCCGAAACAGTACTGTTCCTCTCAACAGTATACTACAAAACTTCACTTCCTGTCTGCCACGCATGCAATATCTTTCCCGGACATGCTGCTCCTATGTCGTGGCTTCATGTAGCCTTCCCCAACGTCAGCCAACAATTAACCCCATGCTGTTTTGTTCACCTCCCTGTACCCATATGTGTGTCATGCACAACCCTCATATCCTCCACGTTCAGGCTTTACTCCCACAAAACACGTGCACCCGTACCACCGAAAAGCTTCCTCAGTAAAATAACCACTCCCTTCACCTCATGCCATTTCCAGTCTCCGACCCATCCTCATCAGAAATGGTTCGTGCTCCCTCAACCCCTTCACCTCGAGTTCGAACCCTTCCAGGAAAACGCGACAGCACCCATTTCCGGTCCTTTGAACCACCCTCCAGGCAACGCCATTTACCATTCCTACACCACGTCTGGCCTCTCACTCCGACACACCAGATCTTGCTACCATGGAGGTGGCGCCATACTTCCGTCCAGAAATGAAATGGAGAGTTTGAGCCTTTCAAAACTTAGTCTAGGTTGCGGCTCTCCCTCACGCACTCCTCTTCATTCTCTTTTGTTAATACTAAAAGCTCACGCTTAAATAATTGCAGTGTAAGGAAAATTGTTAAAGCTAGAAGAACCGCAAATGAAAGGGAACAAATGAAAAGCTTGCGTTCTTATTTATAAGTGAAGGAACTTATTCTTTAAGTAAAGTACACAGAGAGGGATGTGGGTTCTGTATGACCATGAAGAATTTACATTGGTGACGTGGGTTCTTTGTATTTTCAGGTGGATTGTTTTGAGGCCACGTATTTTCTTTTGATACCTCAGAAGAACGGCGGTTTTAGTAGGGTGAGACGTGGACTTAAGTTCATCAGAGAAAATAGGTTTTTGGTTAAGGGTTGTAAAGTTTTACCTTTCCGGTTACGTCAAATTTTATTAATATATGAGCTGCTTCAGACAGAAATAAATATACCGTCGTGATGAGCTCAGTGCCACGATCCCAAAAATATAATAATACCGGTCGTTTAACTCATATTGTGAAACCCCGAAATAACGATACAGGGTGCACAATACTCCTAAATAAAAAGTCACTTATTAAATTAATTAAAAATTACCATAAAATTCTAAAAATTAAATTATCACTATATCCCAAAAGAACCTTGTCTAAATTCAAGCCCGATCTCTAGTTATATCGAATAAACCATTACGGTCGATAAACGATTCTATAGCGACTTTTTCTTAAATTTGATTTGGACGTACATCAAAATCTACACGACGAAATCCCGATTTTTCTCTTCCACTAGAAAGATATACTCCACCAGCTTCACACGTTTCTTGTTTCACAGCAATCCGATTTAAAACGAACCCTGTATACTCAGTTGAAGTCTAAATCGCCAAATAGCGAACTGCCGCGTCGTTACGCGCTCTATTCTAATTATAATATAATTAATACGTTTTAACGTCGATTATTAAATCGATTCGTTATTCAAATTCAATTCTAAACTGAATTAAACATTTTAGCTGATCCAATTCACACAGTATTGTGAATTCGGTGATTTCCGATTATTTCGACATTATAATATATTATTATATTATTTATTTTAATTAAATATTCAATATTATTTAATTCAAGTCATTGATATCGCCCAATCGATATTTAATAATTAAATAAATTAATTATTCGACAGCTAACAAAACGCGCCATTACAGAAATTTGAAAGAATTAAGAGTTCCAACAAGAGTAAATATAAAAGGAATTGAAATACAAATTTTAGCGTTTATAAACACAGGAGCTACTAGTTCAACTATCTGCTCTAGTATAATACCTCTAAAATATGTCATAAAAGCAGAAAGACCAAAACAAAGTATGCAATTTGACGGGACTACAAAAATATGTACAAATATAGTGAAAAATATAAATATAAGTTTTATAAATACATGTGATGAATGGTCACCACAATATAATCTAAAACAATTATGGGACCTATAACTTAACTTAGACGGAATAAAACTAATTGAATTAGATTTCTTATGAAGTGATAATGGATCTTTTTCATTCAACAAAGATTACTTACAAATTTCAAAAAAAAAACTACATTAACCCTAATACTATCAGAATATGCACTTGACAAGCGTGGTGGAGACAAAAAATAACAAACAAGAAGATTGCAATTGCCCAATACCAGGACAATGCAAAATATTAGATAAAGAAGATGAACTAACCAATATGAATATAGAAAATGAAGAGGTAAAATTAATAAAAAATTATGAATACAAAAGAAAGGGACTTACTAAAGAGATACAACTTATAAATCCAAAAGAAATAAGTAAATTGCTATTAACAACCGATGACATAGACCATATTATTTCCAAACTTGAAAAACTAGAAATAATAGGAGAAAAACCATTAAAATTTTGGGATAAAGATCCTATACAATGCAAACTAAAAATAATCAATCCAGACTTAACTATAAAAACAGGATCCCCTAAATATGACACATGGATTATGGAAGAATTTAAAATGCACATAAAAATATTGACAAATCTAATATCATAAGAAAAATAGATTCTAGACATAGAACAACAGCTTTTATTGTATAGAAAGAATCTGAAAGGAAATGTGGCCAATCCAGAATGGTAATGAATTACACTAGGTTAAATGACAATACCCATGAAGATGGATATTGCATACCAAACAAAGAGGTCCTAATAAATAAAATACAAGGAGCAAACTGGTTCTCAAAATTTGATTTAAAATCAGGATTTTGGCAAGTTAAAATGCATAATGACTCTATACCTTGGACTGCATTTACATGTAGCGAAGGACATTACGAATGGTTAGTTATGCTATTTGGTTTAAAAAATGCACCACAAATATTCCAAAGAAAAACGGATAATGTCTTCCAAAATTGTAATAAATATACTTGTGTATATATAGATGATATACTTGTTTTTTCCAAAACAAAACAAGAATACATTGCACATCTATATACTGTGTTAAAACTAATAGAAGCACATGGTCTAATAATATCAAAAAAGAAGATAGAAATATTGAAAAATAATATAGAATTCCTAGGAGCCAAAATTGGCAAAGGAACTATAGAATTACAACCACATATAACAAGAATAATATTAGAATTTCCTGATAAATTGGAAAATCTAAAACAATTACAGGCCTTTCTAGGACTAATAAACTATGTTAGACCATATATAAAAGATCTTTCAAAATATACTGGTCCTTTATACAATAAAGCTAGCCCAAAAGGGAATAAAGATTTTAACATAGAAGATATAAAACAAATCCAATAAATAAAAAGATTAGCCCAAGAATTAAAACCTCTAAGCTTACCATTACATACTGATTACTTAATAATTGAAACATATGGATCTTCTCTAGGATGGGGAGGAATTTTATTAAGTAAAAATAACAAATATGATAATAAATCTACTGAAAAAATATGTAGATATACCTCAGGAACATATAAAGAAAAAGGATACATGACATCCCTAGATTATGAAATTTTAGCAATAATATATATTTTAGAATCTTTCAAACTTTTTATAATATCACAAAAAGAAATCACAGTAAGAACAGACTGTGAATCTATTGTCAAATATACCGAAAACAAAAAGGAAAAAGGAACTATCAATAACAGATGGCTAAAATTTAAACATGCTATATAAAATTGTGGAACTAATATTTGTTGGGAACACATCAAAGGAAAGGATAATTTCTTCCCAGACCAATTATCAAGATTATTAAGATAATTATCCATTACTAATGATTAATTTTGCAGGATAATTTCTTACCAGACCAATTGTCAAGATTACTAAGATAATTATCCATTACTAATGACTAATTTTGCAGATAATGGAAGAACTGGATCCTACAATGCATCTGATAACATACAAAACAAGCCATTTTATGACAAAGGCAAAGATTACAGAACAACAACATGTAATCCTTGACAATATATGGAACATGAAGACTCCTAAAGAACAGAACAGACAAAAGCTAAGTGTAATATATACCCTAATAGATATATTCACAAAAGCAAAGACAAAGTTTCTCTATTATGGATTATTTACAGGCCCTGATGTTGGTGTATATACCACATGGGAACAAATGATTACAAAAATACAATTCTTAGAACAAAATCCCAGATATGGAAGACCATTCTATAAAGGATACAATACATATGAAGAAGCTATAAATGAGCTCCAAGAAAGATTTGGAAAAGACTATGTTGTTTCTGAAGACATACAAAGTATCTCACAAATATCCTTAGGCAAACACTTAAAGATGAGTTTCCCGAATCCTCTTCAGCTATAAGCCTCAGACCACAAAATCTCTCATTTGCTAATATAACAAAGACCACAGAACCCAACAAATTCACAAGCCTTGGAAAGCCCAAACAAGTCCATAACAACCAAAATAGCCCAAATTCAAACCACAAGCCCATAAACTTGCCCAACTTTTCAGAACAACTAACAAGAGAACTTTATTTCCTACAACATCCAGCAGAACTCTCTCCTGGTATCTTCAACAAAACTTGCAAATTCTTTTCTGACATTTCAGGAATGAAGGTAGAAGGATTACAGGTTGAATGGGAAAATTTTAAGGAATACAAATATTCCTTGCACAAAACAATATGAAGGATGCCTCAACATCTCTACAAATTGCCCTTGCACAATAATTTGTGCAGTACCACAAATTAAAATCAACCTTTCAAATTACAAATATCTAATTCATGAAGGCATCACATATATCCCAAATATTATTCTAAACTATGGCCTAATAAAAAGAATTTATTTTGATGAATGGGCCCAAAATGACTTACCAGAGCCCATTGGAAGTATAACATAACACCTCACAAATATTTTAGCGACAGATATATATATGGATTTCATATCAGTTCCCCCTCACTTTGGAAAAACGGTCTTTGAACCCACAAAACATATGGTTCAAATAAAAACAAAATTCATAGATTCTGATTTTGAAGATTGGAATGAAGAGTTTTTTCCAAATAAAACAAAAAGTGAAATAACCGAACAGACATATGAAAGATACAGAGCAGCCAGGATTGCAGACATCGAAGAATGGGATAATAAATTACATTTATATGCAGAAAATCCAGTAACCAAGTTATATATCACAAGTGCATTAGAAGAACATGATTTGGGACATAAAGGTTTTGATATTTATCACCCAAAACCTTCCATGATTAAAAGTTACAAAAAAGGAAGAACTACAAAAAATAATGCCAACAAAGATGAAGTAGAGTCTACTATAATGTCTACAGATGAATGAAGACAAAAATAATGAAGATTTGACAAAAGCCTATCCCACTTGATAAGAATCTCATAAATAAAGATATGACAAGACTGCACTACTTGAGTGGAAGACACATAAACAAAAGAAGACGTAAAGAATGGACAAAGGAAAGCTTATTCCACCTAGTGGTGACTTTTAAATATAGAAATATGATAATTTGAGAGAAGGAACTTTATTCCACTTAGTGGAAGCTTTGTAAGAAAGCTTTATTCCACTTAGTGGAAACTTTCATAAAGATGTGACAAATGTAGGTAGAGATGGACACTTATTTGTCCATGTATTGTAAATGCTCAGCCTATATAATGAGAAAGTATGCATTGTAAAAATTATCTAATGTTCAGTAGTGTGTAACCAAATATAAGAAATATAAGCTTGCTATTTTGCTATTTTTAATGTCCACCTTCTCCATACCGGCTTCTTCTTCAAAGATCATGAGTAACTAAATATTGAGTCAAAGCTAAGGAAAGAAAAGATACAAGAATTGCTTAAAGCTATGTAATTTCTCTTACTCTTTTATTATTATGCTTAATTTATGTTTAAGATAGCCAATTTTATCCTATTAAAACACCAGTAACTACATGCTTAATGAGTAAATCCAACAGACGTAAATCCGCTAAGTCGAAAGGAAGTACCATGTAAGGGAAAAAGTAGACAATTAGGATGACAAGGTGAGGAATAACAATTTAATAAGTAGTGTTTTGGTAAAATTATCAAAGAACAAGGTTATTTTAAACATGTTTTAAGAATAATAATAAAGGATTATTGTATAAGCAAATATTGTATCTTAGTGTTTCCAAAAGCTTTGACTATGCTCTCAAATAGATTAACCAACCTTATCTAAAATCATAAAGAATTTTCTATGGAAAAACTACAACAATATTTAGAAAACAAATTCATGACAAATATTATAAGAATCTTAGAAAATGAAAAAAATATTAAAACAAACCAAAAATATGAAATTATAAATATTTTTAAACAAAAATATACAACAGAGTTGATAAATATCCTTGACTGTGAAACAAATTTAACAGAAATATACAATAACTTTAACATATGGAGAGAACCTGGTAATGTTACATTAACACCAAGATTTGTTAAAGAATTCCATAGAGAATGGAATAATTACATAAAAACAAAAAATGAGGTAAACTATAAGATAACACAAACTAATAATTGGCAATGAACAATATTCAAAAAATTGTAAACATAAAATCTTTACAAGACCACCTAGAAACAAACTTTATGACAAAAATTCTTTTTGTCCTAAAAAGCACAGAATTAAAAATCAACCAACAATATAATATAGCAAAAAATTTCAAAGAAAATTACACAAAACAATTTATAGATCTAATAGACGATCCAAAATTAAATATTAACAAGATAGTTAAATATTTTTATAGCACTTTCTGTTTAATAGAGGATAATACAAAAACAATAGTAACATACAAGATATGAACATTTGAAATATATGATGATGAAATAAACACCTATAATGATAATTACAAATATTATATTCTTAACTCATTTGAAATATTTTTATAGCACTAGAAGAAGAAAATGATAATTACAAATATTATATTCTTAACTCATTTGAAATATATGATGATGAAATAAACACCTATAATGAGTATTATTAATAGGGAAAACTACAAGATGTTAAATACAAAATTAGAAGACTCTGAAAAAATACGAAAGGACAGTTTCCTAATTCCTAATTTAACAATCTACTTACTGCACCCTTGGGTTATCATACTTACAAGTTGCCAGTAAGGTAGTTAAAAAATGAATACACTCAATTTTTCTGAAGTTTATTCAGAGGAAATAAATGAAGATATGAACATGTACAACTTGGCCTTTTCCTTAATCTCCACAATCAGAATAATCATTTTCAACATAGCAGGATATGTTTTTGGATTATTTATTAACTTGATACAAGACCTCTTCATCTTGTATGATGAAGTAAAGAATACATAAAAAATAAATGATGATGATTATAATTATAAACCCCCCTCTTGGATTATTTGTTAACTTGATACAAGACCTCTTCATCTTGTATGATGAAGTAAAGAATACATAAATAAAAATGATAATTTTATATATATATATATATATGAGCGTTCTGGAACACCCCTCTTTTGTAGCATTCCTACCCGCTCATGAGCTACACCAATCCAAATCTAACAATATTTTGTAGATATATATACATATACATATATATATATATTTATTTATATAATTCAATCCAAATCCAAGTTTTACGAATGTTGGAACGAGCTCAAATTTTGGATAGATGATAACATATATGTGGACCGAACATCTACAATTTCTCGTTGGATTTGGATTACCATAGTTCACGAATGGGTAGGGGTGCTGCAAAATAGGAGTGCCCCAGAACGCTCCTTATATATATATATATATATATATATATATATATATATATATATATATATATATATATATATATATATATATATATATGACGGAAGTTCCAAAGCATCCCAATTATGTTGCACCCCTTTTGCCCATCACTAATAACTTCCCATTTATGATTAAATCAGTTAGTGGGGGGGGGTGAGAATTACTGGAATGAGAGAGAAACGGGAATGTGTGGTGGAAATCAGGGACTATAGGTAGGGCTGTTATGGTAATGGTAAATTTATCTTTACCATACCAGTACTAAACCAGTGGTAAGCAATATCGAGCTGCATCGGTATACCAATTCTATTGGTATGATAACGGTAAGTTTTACCATTGTTAACGGTAAAATAGCGGTAAAGAAATGTCAATACCAGTGGTAACGGTAAATTTACCAGTCATATTAATTTTGTTTTTTTCGCTATTTTAATGATTTCCAACCTTTGTTTTTTCTGAAAGTTTATCATATTTTATGCAGATCCTTATAGGTTTATTTAGGATGATAATTCTTTTTGGCTTTATTAACTTTAAAGTTTAAGATTAACAAAATTATTATATCATATTGTTGTAAATATATTGTGATAAGCTAAGTAAATTTTGTATGCCAATTAAAATAAGTTTAAATATTTATATAAACATTAATGGAGTTAGAATTAGTAAAAAAATATTTACTTTTTATTATTATCAAAATTTTAACGTGTTAATGTTTTAATTAAAGTGAAGAGGGTGGACGAGATAATGAAGATATTTTGAAAGGAGGATATTTTGGGAAAATTTAAAGGCTGAGCAAGGAGAAGTGATGTGTAAAGTAAAGAATGGATTGTGTGGGTTAAAATTTAAATGTACAAGAAATAGACCATATAATAGTCTCCATGAAAGCACTTTTAATTCTCATAAATTTTTGTATGTTAATATATTGCGGTATGATATATTTTGATTGTTATATATATATATATATATATATGTATATATATATGTATATATATAGGATCAATAGTACCCCAAATAGTGCAACATCCCTATGGTTAGGGCTGTTATAGTAATGGTAACTGTTACCAATGCGAGAAAATCGTTAGTATACCGATACTATTGGTATGCCAAAAATGAATACCAATAATTTACTGTTACCGCTGGCAAAATGCTCATTGGTATACCGATAAACTGGTAAACCTAGGGCTGGACATTTTTACCATATTACCACTTACCAGCCATTACCAACTGCTACCAATGAAAGTGGTACTGAACAATCGGTAACCAATTTGATTGGTACGGTATGTCAAACCACATGAAAATATATGGTATGGTAATGGTAATTGAGTATTAACAATGGTAATTACCATACCTACCACATATCTTATACAATACATATGTATATTCTTATATTTTATCATATATGTTTATTACATAACAAAGAACTTCTAATATGCAATGGTTTAATAAAATACCTAGGAAAATACTATTGACATACAAGATTGAATGCAATTTTTATCATATATCTTAGAAACGGTATAATTAATATGATATTTTCGTTCATCCATAAAGTTTTCATGTATGTTTGATTATGTAAAATAAGATAGATAAATAGTAATATAATTAAAAAAATCAATTTTAATATTTTAATGTGAAATATTGTAAACAAAAAGATCCCATACTAGTGAACGACAAAAATTTATTACCGAACTCTACCAACCATTACTAACCATAAACCGAACTGTTGGTAACCGAAATTTTTAGCTGGTAATGGTATGATTTTTCTATTACCATATAAAGTCTGTACGGTAATGGTTTTGAATACAAAGTTCCGGTACCGAACTGATTCCACCCCTAGGTAAACCATTGACTGTTAAATGGTCTATTTCTTGTACATTTAAATTTTAACCGACACAATCCATTCTTTACTTTACACATCACTTCTCCTTGCTCAGCCTTTAAATTTTCCCAAAATATCCTTCTTTCAAAATATCTTCATTATCGCGTCTGCCCTCTTCATTTTAATTAAGTAAAACTATCAAAATATTTTTGATCCATAATTAATTTCATCAAACCGACCGTTAGGGAGGTTTCTTTACTATCACTTGGCCAAAATCAATTTTTTCGAAGCCCAAAAAACATGAAACATGTCTATAACATGTCTCCTTAAATATCTCCAATCTAATTAACTTAATTTTCTCCATTTTTGTCTTCTTAAATCTCTTCAATTTTAAATATTATCTATCACATTACTTTTTCATGTTTAAATAAAACTAGAAAAACAGTTTTTTTTTAAACTATACAATCTAATGGTCGGTTCTCCACCGTTGTGCGGTAATACTAGTATTATCAAAACGACCGTTAAGGAGGTTTGCTTACTGTCACTCGTCAAAATCAATTTTTCCGAAGCTCAAAAAATATGAAACGTGTCTATAGCATGTCTCTTTAAAATAATCTAATTTACTCGATTCTCTCCACTTTTGTCTCCTTAGATTTCTCTAATTTTAATTATTCTCTAGCATATTATTTTTTTGATGTTTGACTAAAATTAATTAAAAAAACTAATTTTTTTATTGCTTTTTTAAACCAGACAATCTAACGGTCGGTTTCCCACCGTTAGAGAGGTTTATTTTTTTTCATTAATCATATTATTTTTTGATGTTTAACATGCATACTATTTTGACAAAAATCAAATTTTTTCCAAAGCCAAAAAAAAAAAAAAAAAAAAAAAAAAACCTGGAACATGTCTATAATGTGTCTCCTTAAATCTCTTCAATTTAATTTACTTAATACTCACTGGTCTAATTTACTTAATTTTCTCAGCATTTGTCTCTTTAGGTCTCTCAAGTTTTAAATATTATCTATCACGTTATTTTTTGATATTTAACAAAGAGTAATGAAAAAAAACTAGCTTTTTTTTTTATTTTTCAATTTATCGGTTGGTTCCTCACCGTTGTGCGGTTGTACTAGTTATATTAACCGAAACTAGCAAAAACTAATGACCATGTGTTGAGAATTAGGAGAGACTAAACTAATGTAAAGAAAGATAGCCCTGCATATAAATCTCATCCCATCATCGAGTAGATTTTTGTCCCTAATTCAGAAGAAAAATAAAAGAGAATAACCTGAAAGAAATCAACCGGCTAATATAAAAATGTACAGTGTAATTGGCGATAAGATCAAACCAACCTAGGCATATAATTTACATTAACCTACGCGATAAATAAATCCAAAAGGCACAACCTTTTTTATCTTATCCGCTGCTCGCTTTTGTTTGTTAATGGTCACTAAGATTAGTTTATTACGCTGATGAGCTGGTGTGAAAAACGCTTATGCTATTTAATTAACATGTCGCCACCGTTAAGCGTATACATGTAAACCATATAAACTGTCGCATTTACTTAATTACCTAACCTTGATTATCCAAGTGCTTCCACCTAACTAGGGTTTTTTGTTCGTGTCCTGTCCTATAAGATTTTCGGACGTATACAGATCAGATGAGGAGTTGACTCGGACATTGTTTATACAAATCGAACAACAAACGGATAAGGTTTAATTAATAGAAAAACATTGAGCATTTTCGAATGGACATATTTTGTACACTTTTTTGTTCTAAATAAAAATCGTATAAACATGGATCATACATCTTACCCCTTAGGACCGAGTCGTACGGGTTTAATTGGAGCATGGTGTGTATTTTAAATTGTACATTTCTAAGAGCGTGCTCTATCTCGCTTCAGACTTGCAATTTTATATAGCTATGTGGATGTTAATTTGCGTTGGTCAAATCAAATTCACCTCGAAGTGATTTGTTACAAGAATATATAAGAGAGGGTCTAACTAATTATTTACATTATTTGGGTACATCAAATGCAGTCACTTCAACCCCTCTTTTTAACATCACCGGCCTAGCATTTACCCTTTGCGTTGAGATTCTATGCTTTTGACTCCTTGTTCTTTTCGATTTATTTAAATAATTATAATTAGGGTTGTTATAATAATTGTTACCTTTAGCGTTTATCAGTTACTGTTTTCACAGATAAACTAAAATAGGTTTACCGAAAGCGTTACCGAATAACTGGTATATTGATAAACTGACAACCGTTACATTGGTAATGGTAAATCACCATTTATCTAGAAAATCAACGATCTGACATATGTCCGCTGTAATAATGAGTTATTATATATTTTATCGAGTCAATTAATAAAAATTATCGATGAGGAAGAAAAAAAGTGTAGTTAAAGTCATTTGAACTAAATTGCTTAATTAAATTTAATTGTTTTCTTGCTTTTAATTCTCTATAACACAACGTATTATATGAACATCCATATATTGTAAATTGACTGGTAAATTACCATTACCGCTGGTTTTAAAAAAAAAAATTACCGATGTTTTACCATAAAAGATGGTAAATTTAGCAATACCCTACCGGTTATACTGGTATACCGATGTTACTCAAAAATGATAACCAATTGTCTTGTAATGGTATGGTAATGATAAATTTACCGTTATCAACCCTAATTATAATTTCTCTTTCATGTCGTTTAAATCGTATTATGAAGTCAAAAGTGCATGATTATATAGCGATGGATCAAAAATGCACGGTTATATAGTGGTGGATGTACAAAAACTTATATCGAAGATAAAGCTAGAATATAATAAAAATAGGATGTGTAAAAATGTTTCATTAATTTATTACAATTTTAAAACTATTTGCATAGAAGAGTGAAATATTGTTTAATTTTATATGACAAAACAATATGACATTATGATTTACGAGCATCAGATTTGGTGACTTCAATGAGTTTCTAGTTTATATTAAGTGTTTATACTTAATATTGTGTCTTTGAGTGTTTATACTTTAAAACTGCGTATTCACCCTAGTTTATTAGTTTAATAATTTGAGTTAAAAAAGAATTAATCAAGTCAATATTTTTATATTAATATTGCTAAAACAGATGTTAAAAAGCTTGATTTAGTGGGTATAACGAAAAATAGCGAGGCATAAGTTGAATCTACAGTTTAATAATGGAAAATTAAAATAACGTAAAACTCAAAGAGAACTATATGCTACAACGATAATTTTATAGGGCTTTAACAATATTTTAACTTCATAAATGTTATAACATATGGTTGAATCCAAAAAGATTTGAACTACGAAAATGAGGCATAGAAACATTTGCTTACCATCATTTTAAAGTTTTGGATACCATATATAAGTTTATGTATGAATATTCCATCATTAATACTGCTAGAAAATAGTCTAAAACAAGGGATATTGTTGTCTAATACTTTATTGGAGTAGGTCCTTTTGATGTTTGTGGGCTTGTGTTACTGCTCTGGATTCTTGGATTGTATGTTTTTTTAAGGTAATTTCACACCTGTATGGTGTTAGTCATTGTGTCATTATTTTGCCTTTTGGCAGCAGTATGAAAAATTGTAATATGTGTATATTCTACCCTGCGCTGTGCATAGGCAATTTGTTGTTTAAGCAATTTAGAGTAGTTTAGTCTCTTTAACCAGCTCCTGTTCTATTAGCCAGTTTAGTAGCACTGGTCGGTCCACTTTAAAAACCGTTTTTGGTGGACGATCCACCTTAAAAACCGATAGTAGTATGTTGGTATTCTACCAATCTCCTATAATAATTGTAATTATTATGTATTATAATAATAAGTGAAACAAATCACTATAAAAACCGGTCGTCTCTACCAGAAAAAATCAAGCTAATTACACATGTTTTCAACGTCAAAGTAAAGCTAAATATTCGTGCAAATCATTTTTTCTTGAATGAGTTAAATATATGTAACTTCTAAAAATAATCCACAAGCAAAACATGTGTCATGATCACACACGAAGCGCGTGCCATATTTGAAATATTGTATTAACATAAATATTATGATCCATGTATACGAGTATCATCTAATGGACTTAGAAAGTCCGATTGGCTGGGTTAGGGAATCAGTTTGATACACCCCGCGAGCTGGGATCAAAATCGAGTTTTAGCTATTGTAGTTGTACTTGAATACAAGTTTTCTGATATTCAGACCGAACCCGACCCATTCTCAAGCTTGCCTACAATTATTAGTTCTAATGGCTTCCAACTCATTGTGATATTGGCTTTGCTTATATTAAAGGTCATTATATGTTGTTGGAGTTGCACCTAGTTCCATGCAAGGCATAAATTAAATGGAAATGATAAATTAGGCGGCTTCAATGTGATGAGTGAATTTTCTTCAAAATTACCGATATAGCGAAGTATGTGGATTATAAAAGCGGAAAATAAAACATAGATACAACAAAATACGAATAATAATAATAAATAAGAAAGAGAGAAAGAAAAAAGGGAAAATAATCAACATGACAACACGCTTAAGTTATTGTAAAGGATATGGATCATAACAAAGCAAACATGGTTTGGGAAATTTTTGTAAAAATTAGGCCATCAACATTAAAATGCAAATATCATCAAGGATCATACCACGACTGATATCCAAAAATCTAAAATTTATATGCATTTATGTCCGAAAAAATACGTACATAAATATGCTATATATATATATATTTGTGTGTGTGTATGTATATAAGTGTGTGCCCGCATATATGATATTTTGAAAATATATACAATTAGGATATGAAAGCATCTATGTTCGAGGATTAACCATCTAATTAAATAATATTATCTATTTCATGCATATTTTAATATAAAAGAATGATGTTTATTTATCTTTATATTCATTTAGTACTTTGAATTTGATGTACGATAATTGCTCAAAAATATTTATTATTACAATATTTTATTTATTTTCTGACTTTTTGCCTGGATTGTAACGACCCAGATTTTTGGTCAACTAATTCTGAACGTTTAATATTATTTTAAATGTTGAGTTGATAATATAAATAGATTTTTATATGAAGTTTATCGATTAATAATTGAAATACGATTTAATTTCCAATATATCGAATTATCGTAATACGAAAACGAAAATGATCAAATTCGAAGTTAAAACTGAATAAAAATGATTCAGATGATCAATATAAATTCTATTTGAATATGAACGATAATAATAATTTATTATCGAGAAATTGATTGTTTTGAATTTATATTATATTTTCTCGATTTAAACTGATATGTGAAAAGAAACAATTCTCAAATGACCTCGAATTTTATCGAAACTAATTTTATAAAATCCATAATAGTTTATTATGCTTAAATATCAAGTTTTGTGTTAATCAGAGTTTATATATGATCATGCACAATTTAAACGCATATCCATTCCCATTAAGAATTAAAAGGAAATTTACAAACGATCTCAGAATTCGACGAAACCAATTCCATCGTGTGTGAAATATTAAATTATTCTAAGATTACAATTTTCATCGCTATTGGAGCTCGTATGTGGTCATTTAAATTGGAAATTTTAGGCGTAAGTTTCATGCGAATAATTTAATAATAAAATCCCTTGGCTTCTTAAATACACTTCAGTAAATCTTCCTTAGTAAGCCAATTTCCTATCTTCCTTAAAACGCTAGTATGAAATTTACACTACAAGAAAATATATATTTGGTTACATTTAACAGTGTTTATGGTGTAAGAGCAACCAATACCATTTTAATCCATTTTTTTCTTTTATTTTTATTCATTTAACGTAAACCAAAGTAACGCTTAAGCCAAACTTACCTTGTTACGTTTACTGTTTCTCCTTTACGTCAAAAATTCCCTCCTCCTGAAAATTTTCCCCCTCAAAATTCACTTCCGCTTCACATACATATTCTTCCTTTATTCCTTCACATACGCTTTCACCCAAAATTTCCCTCCTTCTGAAAATTTTCCCGCTCCAAAATTGCTTCCACTTCACACACGATTTCATCTCGCCCTCCAATCGCCGTTTCGAGGTCGATTCATCTCGCCCTCCAATCGCCGTATCGTTGCCCTCAAAGTTTGTTCACCTTTCCATCGCGATTTTCAGTCAGAAGCCCTAATTTGAGTTGTTTCAGATTCAGAGATTGTCATTCAGGTTGAGGTAAGATTTATTGAAAAAAAAATCATATTTACAAATTATTGTTTCAGATCTGGAATTTAACCGAGACTGTGTTTCACGCTGTGGTAAGATGTACTAAATATTATTGTTTATATTTAGGAATTATCATTGAGGTTAGATGTATTAATCGTGATGCCCTCTGGATTTAGGATATACGCAAGAAATTTCCCTAAAGCAACTGTAAATGAACATTATCTGCAAAGATTTATTAATCGTGATGCCCTCTGGATTTAGAAATTGTCTCTAGTGTATGATTGTTTTATTGTTTTTACAGTTTCACAATTGGAAAGATAAACATTAACTGCATTGCTTTGTTTGTCAGTCAGTTGTATTGGTCAAGTTTAATATTGTCATTAATATTCACCAATTTCAAATGATCCTCTTAAATATCTATTTCATATTTTAAAATTAAATTAAGTTATGGAAGAAATTGTCATTATTTTGAGATCAATCATTAAGAACGAGTATAATAATGCAATTATTATTTTGAGAATAATAGGAATCAATATAAATACAATATACAGACTAGGTTCGGTCATACTATAATAATTTGATATTATGATACCTAAGTATGTCTTCATTTAGCTTTTATCTTGAATCTGGTTGCATGGTCGGATTTAACAATCTCAATTTTGCAACGACATGAGTTGTAAATACATGCATTGATTATAAAAGGAAGATAGTATACTGGGACTTGCGTGGAATATCCAAATACATATATTTTCTTTCCATGTATGTTGAAAGTTCAAACATAGAAAGATACATTTTATTTATAGTACTAATATCCATAGCTTTAAATGAAGTTTAAATGTTATGTCCAAACCAGTGTTATCAATGTGCTCGCATAGGCGCCGGCCGTGCTTGAGGCACCAAAAAGCCCTAGGTGCAAAGCTCTAGAAAAGGCGCGCTTTAGTGAAATTTGTTTTTTTTTCATGTTTTTTTTTTAATTTTTAGGGAAAGTGCTTTGTTTCTAAAATTAAAATGCAGTTTTTTGAAGAAGTGCTGTAATTTATTTATTTTTTGTTTAAGAAATGAAGTTTTTGTATTTTTATATTTTAAGAAGTGCAGTTTTTTTCAGAGGTGCAGTTTTTTTGTTTTTTGGTTTAAGTTCAGTTTTTTTCCTTTCTGAATTGCTTTTTTTTTTGAAAGTTAAGCGCAAAAATATATTAACAACAAAAGATTTACAAGTTTAGACAACAATACGTAAACTACTAACTATCTAATCCTATCCCTTACAACCATATATATCCTTACTTATAACCATGTCGGAATGAATACAAAAACTAATATCACAGAAACTAATGAAAATTAACTGTTAGAAATCAAAGAAAATGAATGAAATTTACTTTAGTCCCACATCGGCAAAATGAAGAAAAGATTTAAGGATATATACCTATTCCTCACTCCCTATATTGGCCCTTAGGGTCAGGTAATTTTGTGCGAGGGGGAGGACTTAAATCATGTGAACCAAACACACACGCGCGCCGCCCGCCCGTCCCGTACCGAACCGGGCCGGGTCGGGATTGGGTTTGGGTTTGGTAAGAAATCTTATTTTTGCTACAAAAAACGTCACCATTTTCTGGTTTGTTTTTTGAATGGATGCAGCAATAAAATAGGTGCGACCCAACAAGAGAAGAAAACGGGTGCGATCCGCATAAAATGAACGGATGCAACCCGTTACCATTTGAATTCAAACAGTAACGGGTGACAGATGCATCGGTTCAAATAGACGCGAGTAGAATTATATAAACTGATCGATCTTGATCAATTCGATATAGTTTTAAAAAACCCTTCTCATCTCCGTCTGTTTCCTGCTCTCTCTCTCTACCGCCATTAACGAGAAATACTGACTGACATACTCGTCACAATTCTGTGCAACAACGTCCGTTGTATCCTGGGAGGCTGAAAATAAAGTCTTAAGGGAACTGTATTTACAGGCCTCAGGCGATCTCGGTTAGACTTCATTTTTGTGGTTTAACTTTCTTTCTGCATAGCAGTTACTACTCTATATTGTGTTTATAATACAGCAATACTCAACTGTTGCTTATTGTATGCTCTGATATTCATCCTACAAGCTTCTGATACAAGTTTGTGTTGTTGCGGATTCTGTTTTGGTCTAATAAGATTAAACATCTTAAGACTTTCCTGTTTTTGACAAAACAGACATGACAGCAGAGCAATTGTCAATAAAAACTGGCAATTTGAACAAGCCAAACTTGTTCAAAGGAGAAGGTGATGATTTTCTGACGTGGCAGAGTCAGATGCTGTTATATCTCACCACCCTTGGTTTGCAAAAGTATCTTGAAGAAGATGAACCGGTGCCGCCTACACCAGGAAACGCCAAGGATGCAAATAAGCATGATGGTCCTTCTATTGATGCGTGGAGGCATTCAGATTTTTTATGCAGAAACTACATTCTCAACTGCCTAGATAAAGTCCTGTACAAAGTTTACCAGCCCATGAAGACTGCAAAAGCTCTTTGGAATGCTTTGGCTACAAAGTACAAGACGCAGAATGTGAGTTTGAAAAAGTTCATTGTCGACAGGTTCATGGACTACAAAATGGTGGACTCTAAGTCGGTAACTTCTCAAGTGCAAGAGTTGCAGATTATTATCCATGAGATGGAAGCAGAAGGTCACAAAGTTGGCGAATCATTTCTGTTTGAAGCAATCATCGGAAAATTGCCACCATCTTGGAGGGACTACCGCAACTATTTAAAGCACAAGAAGAAGGAGATATCTTTACAAGACCTCATCGTCATATTGAAGATAGAGGCAGATAATCGTGGAGTCACGAAACCTAAAAGCGAAGAGGCTTTTGTTGCTGAAGGGTCAAAGAAGAAAGGGCACTTCAACAAAAACAAGAAAAGAAAAGCGCCAGAAAATAAGCAGAATAACCAAAAGCAGCCCAAGAAATTCAATGGTGAGTGTTGGGTTTGTGGCAAGACTGGCCATTAAGCAAAAGAATGCAGACACAAGAAACAGAAAAATTCGGAAGCAAATGTGGTGGATAACATGGACATCGATGCATCAAACTTTTTAGGAGTTGTGTCCGAATGCAACTTGATTCAGAATTCTGCACAATGGTGGTTGGACACAGGTGCTACTAGGCATATATGCTCTGATAAGTCCGTATTTTCAACCTACACCAAGTTGGATCAAGATGAGAAACTCTATATGGGCAATTCATCGGTTTCCATGGTTGAAGGAAAAGGAACAGTCACCCTCAAGTTCACTTCTGGGAAGACTATTAGACTGAATGATGTCCTTCATGTTCCAGATATCCGCAAGAATCTCATTTCTGGGTCCGTGCTTTCGAAGAAGGGATTCAAGATGGTCTTCGAGTCAGACAAGATGGTTCTGTCCATGGCAGGAATCTACATAGGAATGGGTTACTTATGTGATGGCCTATTTAAGGCAAATGTAGCCGTACTCGGCAATAATATGTATTCTGATAATACTATGAATAAAAAGGGAGTTTCTTATATCGTTGAGCATGAAACTTTATTATGGCATGATAGATTAGGACATATTGATTTCTAAAAAATGAAAAAACTTGCAAATTTAGAATTAATTCTTAATTTTCAAGTGGATAAAAACTACAAATGTGAGACATTCGTAGAAGCAAAAATGGTTAAGAAACCATTTCATACTGTTGATAGAAGTACTGAACCATTAGGAATGATTCATACTGATTTATGTGATTTCAAAAACTTACCTACAAGAGGTGGGAAAAAGTACTTTATCACATTTATTGATGATTATACACGATATTGCTACGTATATCTTTTAAATAGTAAAGATGAAGCAATCACATCGTTTATAAAATATAAAACTGAAGTAGAAAATCAGTTAAATAAAAAGATCAAAATATTGAGATCTGATCGAGGTGGAGAATATGAATCGCCGTTTGAACAATTATATGCAGAAAATGGAATAATTCATCAAAAGACAGCACCATATTTACCACAACAAAATGGCATTGCCGAGAGGAAGAACAGAACGTTAAAAGATATGATTAATGCAATGCTTTTAACGTCTGGTCTACCGACGAACTTGTGGGGGGAAGCTTTGAATATGTCTAATCACATATTAAATAAAGTTCCTCACAGTAAAACGGGAAAAATTCCATATGAGTTATGGAAAGGACACCTACCAAGCTTCAAATACCTCAAAGTGTGGGGGGTGCTTGGCAAAAGTTCCTATCCCGCCTCCCAAGAAGGTCAAACTTGGACCAAAAACAGTAGATTGTTACTACTTAGGGCCATCCCAAAATAGTAGTGCATATAGATTTTTGGTATTCAAGTCTGATATAAATGATATCCATGTAAATACAATCATGGAATCAAGAGATGCTTCATTCTTTGAACATGTGTTTCCACACAAGAGAAATGAAGGAAATAATGTCCCCAAAAGGGCACGAGAAGAATCAAGTAGCCCACATGAAGATGAAACTCATCGTGAAGTTAATGAAACTGAACCAAGAAGAAGCGTAAGGGCTAGAACTTCCAAGTCTTTTGGCTCAGAATTTCTCACTTACGTACTTGAACATGAACCTCAAACATTTAAAGAGGCCATGTCATCTTCTGAATCTTCATGTTGGAAAGAAGCAATCCAAAGTGAGATTGATTCAATTCTAAGTAACAAAACTTGGGAAATTGTTGATATTCCACCTGGAATAAAACCTATTGGCTGTAAATAGATTTTCAAGAAGAAAATGAAACCAGATGGCTCTGTTGATAAGTATAAAGCCAGACTAGTAGCCAAAGGATATCGTCAAAAGGAAGGGGTAGATTTCTTTGATACATATTTACCCGTCACACGAATAACCTCAATAAGAATGTTAATAACAATTGTATCCATCTATAATCTAGAAATTCATCAAATGGATGTAAAGACAACATTCTTGAATGGAGATCTCGATGAGGAAATCTACATGGAGCAACCCGAAGGTTTTATATCCAAGGGAAATGAAAATAAAGTCTGTAAATTGGTAAAATCATTATACGGACTCAAACAAGCTCCAAAAGAATGGCACGAAAAATTTGATAGTGTCATGATGCAAAATGGTTTTCGTATAAACGAATGTGATAAATGTGTTTATTATAAACAAATTGGGCAGTCATATGTCATGATTTGCTTATATGTGGACGATATGTTAATCTTTGGTCCTAACGTAAAAGTTATAGAGACCATAAAGAAAATGCTGATCAACAACTTCGATATGAAAGATTTAGGAGTTGCAGATGTTATTTTGGGAATCAAAATAATAAGAACCCCTAATGGAATTGAATTATCTCAGTCACATTATATAGACAAAGTGATTGAAAGATTTCAAAATCTTGGGATTAAAGGAGTAAAAACACCTTTTAATCCGTCAGAAGCACTGCATAAAAACACTAATGAGAGTGTAATGCAACTTGAATACTCTCGTGTAATAGGTTGTCTAATGTATCTTATGAACTGCACGCGACCAGATATAGCTTATGCAGTAAGTCGACTAAGTAGGTATACAAGTAATCCAGGAAAGGAACACTGGAAAGCACTAATGAGAGTGCTTGGATACTTAAAGAATACCACAAATTATTCTTTGCATTACGGAAAATATCCAGCCGTATTAGAAGGATATAGTGATGCAAACTGGATTGCCGATCCAGAGGAATCAAAATCCACAAGTGGTTATGTTTTTACTCTAGCAGGAGCAGCAGTGTCGTGGAAATCTACTAAGCAAACATGCATAGCTCGATCAACGATGGAATATGAGTTTATTGCTTTAGATAAAGCAGGCGAAGAAGCAGAATGGATTCGTCACTTCTTAGAAGATATTCCACTTTGGCCTAAACCTGTAACGACCATATGTATTCACTGCGACAATCAAGCAGCGCTAAGTAGAGCGAAAAACTTTGTGTATAATGGCAAATCTCGACATATTCATCGACGCCATAACACAGTTGGGCAGTTACTCTCAAATGGAACTATCTCCATTGATTATGTAAGAACCAATGATAACCTAGTGGATCCATTTACAAAAGGGTTATCAAGAGAGAAAATTGACTGCGCATCGAGGGGAATGGGTTTAAAAGCCTAAACTAACAAGAGTTATCTTATACGGAAACCTATCCTAGCAACTGGAGATCCCACGGACTAAGATCAATAGGCAAACCAGTTCTGAATAACTCAAGACGTAATGCATTTGTTTGGACATAGTCCTACTCCATTCCTATGGTGCACAATATAAAATGCATGCCTACAGAAGTTTCACAGGTTAAAGCTATGCTTTTTAATGATGACCATATCTTGAAAAAACACAAGTGGGGTATATGTAGGATACTCCTAATGGTAGCGATCACCTATGTTAGTGTGAGCTGGTTCGGCTCTATGAGAATATTAAAGGCTTATATTCTCTATATACACTCGCAGAACCAGAAACTATTCAGGACCAAAATGAACACAACCAAGAAATTGGATGAGAAGGGAAATAATGTTTTGTTAAACTTATTGTTTGGTTATACAATAACGGTAGACGGTTCAAGATGAAATAATTCTCCGATTAGCCGAGTATATCCGATAAGTTTTAACTAAGGAAAGTTCAAAGTGAAATATCTACTTATCCTAAATAAAGCATTATTCCATATGTAGTCAGTGATATTTCAATTTGTGTGGGGGAAAAGTATATTATCATTCATGTGGGGGATTGTTAGAATTCAAAGAAAATGAATGAAATTTACTTTAGTCCCACATCGGCAAAATGAAGAAAAGATTTAAGGATATATACTTATTCCTCACTCCCTATATTGGCCCTTAGGGTCAGGTAATTTTGTACGAGGGGGAGGACTTAGATCATGTGAACCAAACACACATGAGCGCGCGCCGCCCGCCTGTCCCGTACCGAACCGGGCCGGGTTGGGTTTGGGTTTGGTAAGAAATCTTATTTTTGCTACAAAAAACGTCACCATTTTCTGGTTTGTTTTTTGAATGGATGCGGCAATAAAATAGGTGCGACCCAACAAGAGAAGCAAACGGGTGCGACCTGCATAAAATGAACGGATGCAACCCATTACCATTTGAATTCAAACAGTAACGGGTGCAGATGCATCGGTTCAAACAGACGCGAGTAGAATTATATAAACTGATCGATCCTGATCAAATCGATATAGTTTTAAAAAACCCTTCTCATCTCCATCTATTTCCTGCTCTCTCTCTCTGTTGCCATTAACAAGAAATACTGACTGACATACTCGTCACAATTCCGTGCAGCAGTGTAACAACCCGTAAAATGCGAGCCAGTTTAAAATTTTTATTTTGGCAATTTTAGCGAATTTTGATTATTTAAAATGAATTATTTTAAATAATATCAGCGAGAAATTTAATTTGAATATAATTCGACGTATATATTATATACGTCGTCGTTAGAATATATATAATTTTATTTATTATTATAAATAGAACTGAAAATGCCGCGGTAGTTCGATAATTCGATTTCAAACTTCAATTGAATGTACCGGGTGCAAAACAATCCGGATTTTAGTGAAACCAAAAATAATGGAATCTAATAGTGAATATCTTTTCAACGAATCCGAAAAATCAAAAGTTCGTAGCGGGAATCAAA
Organism: Allium sativum; assembly: GCA_030737875.1. Classification (NCBI taxonomy): domain Eukaryota; kingdom Viridiplantae; phylum Streptophyta; class Magnoliopsida; order Asparagales; family Amaryllidaceae; genus Allium; species Allium sativum. The sequence goes on from CM060922.1 coordinate 1,045,344,527, forward strand.
AGATATGTCCAGTTGAAAATTCTGAATAGTCGCTATGGAATTCAGGCCCTTAAAAATGGACATTTTGCAAACGACCTCGGATTTCGATGAAACAAGTTTTGTTGGGTCCGGGATGTTAAGTTATTGCTAGATTCCAAATTTCATAATTTTTCGAATCAATATGAGAGCGTGGCAAAGGAAAACGCGTTTGACCAGTTTCAGTTGATTTTAATCGACTGGAAATTGGCCATTTTTCTAACGGTCTCAGAATTCGACGAAACTAGTTTTGTTAGGACCGTATCGTCAATACGAAGCTAGAAAATATTTTTCTGGAATTTTTCTAGTTAGTATGCAACCCCGGTAATTTGAAATCTACGTTTAAAATTCAATATAGTGATTTAAATGTAAATTCAACGGAAACTGATTCAAACGATCGAATCAACCTACGAAACATATCCCATTGTGTTCGGAATGGGGGTAAAACGCTATGGACGACAGGCGGTGGACCTCGTTTAGAGGTCGTATGTAAAAGTCAACTGTATGCAAATAAAATAATTAATTAAATAAAAAAAAATATCTTCTCCTCCCCCTTTAACCCGTTCTGCCCCCCCCCCCTTTTCTTTTTACTTTTCCAGATCGAGATAAAAAAAAAGACTTCGTCGAAGCCGCGCCCAGGCCGCCGCCGCGCTCAGGCCGCCCCCCCCTTCGCTCGCGCCCCTTCTCTGGCCTCTCCTTCAATCGTCGAGCCACCACGACGCGACCACCCACTCCACCGCTAAAAACCCTAGCCTACGAACACCCCCCTCCCCCTACGTCGACAACCACCGCCGCGCCCTCCCCTGACGAAGCCGCCCTCCGTCGCCCTCTGCCTCTCTCCCCTTCACCCTTCTAAATCCGAACCTCCAAAGCCTTCAGACCCAAACCGAGCAGCTCCAGCTATCCCCGACCACACCCCGACCATCGCAAACCTCTTCCGCCCCTGCTGACTCCGACCACTTCCCCCCCTTCTTCTCCGATTTGCTAAAAAAAAGGGGTTAGTTTTCTTTTTATTTTATTCTTTGAGCTATAAATTTTGTTCATATAAGATTATAATTTTAATTAGGAAAAGTTAACATTTTATTAAGGTAAAAATTAGTTTTTATGCATGAAGTAGTGGAGGAAAATATAATTTTTATCGATATAAAAATATATTCTTTTGTTCTAAAAAGATATGAATTTTTACATAGAAGAAGTTTGAATTTTTATAAGAGGAAAAGATGAATTTTTTTTATTTATATATTTAAAAAGATGAGATTTTTACTTATAGAAAGGCGAGATTTTTAGAAATGCAAAGAAGGGATTTTCAAAATAGGGAAGGTTAGATTTTGATTATAAAAATAGAATTTTTTTTATATATTGAACTTCGAAATAAAAATAGATTTTTTTTTTATATATTGAACTTCGAAATAAAAATAGATTTTTTTTTTATATATTGAACTTCGAAATAAAAATAGAATTTTTATATATTGAACTTCGAAATAAAAATATGATTTTTATATATTGAATAGCGAAGTAAAAATTCGATTTTTACATATGTAGAGAATACAGGCGAAAGCGACAAAAAGGAGAGCTGGCGAAGATTTCCTGCATAAGAAGTGCCGTGGAGCTAGGATAGCTATATGTGAGAATTTCTCACCTTTCAATTTCTTTTCTAGTTATATAGATATATACTAGGATGTAGACGGTGCTTAGTAGCACCCGACACAATCGTCCACAGACCATGGACTTGTTTGTTTGGTTGCATAGATTAGTTGGATTATTTGTTTGAATTGAATTGTTTGGTGAGATGAAATTGACTTGATTGATGTGTGAATGGCGTGGGCCTTCACTAGACCGGGGATAAGGCTAGGCCTCGTCCCGTTTCTAGTACCGTGCCGTTATGCCGCCGAAATTTTCTAAAATATGTTAGAAAAATAAAAATATCATTTTATCGAAGAAATGAATAATAGAAATTCATATGTTGGAATAAAATGTTTTATCGTTAAAAATATAATTTTTAACGTGAATATAATTATAGTGAATAAAATATTCATTTACAAACCGGACGGTTTGTTTATGTACACCTATTTGAAGGACATTGATTGGGTCGATAAATTTTACACATCGCCCAACTGCACAAATAAAATATTTGTTTGATTGTTTGAAAACCCCACACGGGTGTTAGGATGAAATATGCAGTTCACTCATCCTGATTGATTAAACATGTCGATCGATTGATTGACAGGCTGTTATAAGCGTTAGATATCTATATTTGATGCTTATACAGTGTAGTGCACTTTGGTTGATGGTTGATTATTTTTCAATGCTATTATATACATGTGTTGT